>CM048755.1:347497908-349897908 GCA_026315105.1 Locusta migratoria
CTTCGTGAATGTAGAATGGCAAGTCATTAATATATATTAAGAACAGCAAAGGACCCAAGACCGAACCCTGTGGGACCCCATTTTTGATAACTCCCCAATTAGAAGAATTAATTGTTTCATCTGTATCATGTGAACTGCTTATTTCAACTTTCTGCACTCTTCCAGTTAAGAATGATTTAAACCATTTGTGCACTGTCCCACTCATACTACAATACTTAAGCTTATCTAGAAGAATTCCATGATTTACACAATCAAAAGCCTTTGAGAGATCACAACAAAATCACAACTGGTGATGTCTGTTTATTCAAAGCATTTAATATTTCATCAGTGAACATATATATAACATTTTCAGTTGAAAAGATTTTTTGAAAACCAAACTGACATTTTGTTAGAACTTTATTTTTACTAATATGTGAAGCAACTCTAGAATGCATAACTTTTTCAAATTTTTTTGATAAAGCTGTCAGAAGTGAGATGGGCCGGTAGTTGCTGACATCATATGTATCCCCTTTTTTATGCAAAGGTTTAACGATAGCATATTTCAGTCTATCCAGGAAAATACTCTTTTTTAATGAGCTATTACAAATATGACTGAGAATCCTACTTATCTCCTGGGAACAAGTTTTTAATACCCTGCTGGAAATGCCATCAATTCCATATAACCGTTTACTCTTGAGAGACTTTATTATTTTCCTAATTTCTGAAGGTGAGGTGGGTGGAATTTCAATTTTATCAAATTGTGTGGGTATGGCCTCTTCCATTAATTGCCTTCCTCCTTCTAATGAACATTTAGATCCTATTTTCTCTACAACATTTAAAAAGTAATCATTAAAAATGTTTTCAACTTCTGACTTTTTGTTAATAAATGTTTTCATTTGTTTTGATGGTAATACCCTCTTCCTCTGCTCTTGGTTGCCCTGTCAACCTTTTAATAATATTCCAAATTGTTTTAATTTTATTATCAGAGGAGCTAATCTCAGACATGATGCACATGCTTCTTGATTTTTTAATAACTTTTCTTAATGTAGCACAGTAGCTTTTATAATATTTTATTGTTTCTGGGTTATTACTCTTAATTGCAGACAAATATAGTTCCCTTTTTCGGTTACACAATATTTTTATTCCTTTAGTAAGCCATGGTTTTTTTTGCATAGTTTCTTAGAATTAAATTTTACTAATTTCTTGGGGAAACAGTTATCAAATACCCTTACAAATGTATCGTGAAATAAATTATATTTTAAATTAACATCATATTCCTTGTAAACCTCATCCCAGTCTAACTGCTGTAGACTTTCTTTGAAATTTCTAGTTGTTAAGTTATTAATCAAGCGCACAATTCTGGTGGACTGTTTCGAATTACTGAACGGAGCTATGTTATATACTGTTACTAGCTGTGCACCATGATCCGAAAGACCATTCTCAACGGGACAAGCATTTATGTCGTTAAACTTATCTTGGCCTATAAAAAAGTTATCTATCAATGTACTGCTGTCCTTTACTACCCGAGTAGGAAAATCAATAATGGATGTCAGATTGAATGAGCCAAGGAAGACTTCCAGGTCTTTCTTCCTATTACACTCTTTCAGTGAATCTACATTGAAATCACCACAAATAATAATTTGCTTCCCCCTATCTGACAGATAGCACAACAAGGCATCCAAGTTTTCCAGAAATAACTGAAAGTTTCCTGAAGGTGACCTATATACTGTTACAATTATAAGATAATCATCATTGAGTTTAAGCTGGCAGACACATGCTTCAATATGTTGCTCTACACAAAACTTTTTTGTTTCTAAATTTTTTACACTGTGATAGCTTTTGGCATATACGGCAACTCCTCCTCTTATCTTATTATCTCTACTTACATTTGAGACTAATTTATATCCACAGACATTCACATTTTTCATACCAGTGACAATGTGATGCTCAGACAGGCATAGTATATCTATTACATTATCAGTTTCTATATCATCTAAACAAACTAAAAGCTCATCTATTTCATTCTTTAGTCCCCCAATATACTGGTGAATAATGCTAACATTATTTTTTACTTTACTTTTCTGAGAAACATTTGATTTTTCAACATTTTTAGTGCCTGCCTGCCTGAGCTTCTCACTGGACACTGATCTTAGCCTAAAAAAGAAGTACTTCCATGAATTGCAGCGTCCCCCCTTAAGGATTTTGCAATCAACCTAGCTAGTTTCCCCTTCCCTTTCCTATTGAGATGCAGGCCATGCCTAGTGAAATCCCACCTATCAATAGCATCAACAGGAACCAAACCTATGTCCGACAGGATAGCCGCCCTAAGCAGTTGATCAATCTCCATATTGACTCTCCTGACGGAGCGGTTCAATTGGGGTTGATCATACCGCATGAAAGCAGGCAACAGTCCAACATTTGTCTGGGTCATTGCAGAAGCTATTTTAACCAGGTCACACTCAATATTGTAGCCCTAATCCCTATCAATTCTGTTTCCCACCCCACCCACTATAACAACATGATCCTGTTTTGTGAAACCCTTACACGAGGAACCTATATCCTCTACCACCTGGCTAAGACCTGCACTGGGCTTGAAAAAGTTTGTGACCTGGTACTTGTCACCTAGTTTTTCCTGCAAAATCTGGCCCACACCTCTTCCATGACTACTTCCTAACAACAGAATTTTCATCCTACTATCTACTTTTTTTGAAACTGTTGGTTTCCTTGTGAAAGTCTGTTGTTTCCTAACTGCACCTACTTCTAAAGGAGCCTCTTCCTCACTTGACTGTGGTAGCAAGACAAATCTATTGGTTGTGTCAATTGTGAAGCTGTCAGGAACTATACTCTCTCTGTGGCCCCTGTTCCCTGCTACCACTTCCCACCCTGCTCACCCTTCTCCCCCCTTAACCTTGTAATTTCCTCCCTAGGACAATCCAGTTCAGCATGAAGGGCTCTAATCTTCCCTTCCTGTTCAGCTATTTTTCTGTCCCTTGAACACACTTTGCAAAACAAAGGAAGAGACTCGTTTGCTTCCCTCTTTCCCACACCGCTACATCCCCCCCAATGAAACCACTTTTCACACAACAGATGCATTGAAACCCAAAACTAATAAACCTACTGCAGCTCAAACACATTGCATTCATGATTTTACTTACGTGATATCGACAATATATATTAACTACAGATACAAAGGGTTACTAGATTTGCTTGGGACACTAAAACACTAAAATACGTGTAAGCTGTTAGTAAATGCACTTAAAATTGCGGTATAACACTATATTTGTACACTCGCGAATGTGGCCTATAAATGTACACAAAACAACTTTTCGCGATTACTGAGACAATGCGCAAAAAAAGAAAAGAACCTTTAATGGTGAGCTTGAAGACGACTCTAATAAAGGTATTTAGTTAGTTAATTGTGTTAAATGCCCTTAAAATTATGGAGAAACGCTAAATATGCACACTCGGAATTTAGGCCTAACTAGGACGTATGTAAACAAACCGAACTTTTAGTGATTACTGGATCACTACGTGAATAAAAGAAAAACCTTTAGTGGTAAGCTTTGAGAGCACACTAATAAATGTTTTTAGCTACTTATAGTGTTAAACTACATTTTATTTCTACTTAAATTACTTATCTTTTCCGATCGCACTGACACCATACGTTTGGCCTTGTGCAGGGCTACCAATTCATTCCCTGACCCCTTAGACTCTGCTTACCATCCAAAATGCAATACCAAGGAGCACCAGAGATTTCACAGCCAAATTCAAATTACAGCCTCAAGTGAATTGAAGAAAATACTCAAAGTTTTTAAAGTTTATTTCCAGTCATTGATTTCAAAGGTGGTCTGCTGCTGGTAAAGTCTTGAAAATATAAAGAAATATTCATCTGTCCTCATTCCTGGCCTTGGCCACTTGTGCCCCTCTTGTGTTATCACATACGTTTCTGAATCTTAGGAATGCAGCTCTGCAATTGATAGTCTAACTTAATGTGCATCAGTTAATAGGTATTGAATGTTCCTGCCAGTGCTGGATATAACTGTGCCACACACATTGTCACCAAAGCCATTTAATCAGAGCGGCTCTGAATGTGCCAAATGTGATCTGTTGTAGCAGAGAACAGTGTATTCCAGGTCACTCATTCTGCAATCATTGACCAGACTTTTTCAATAAGTAAGAGATCAGGAGAAGATGGAGATCAGGGCAGCAGTGCAATCTAGTGGGCAATGAAGAAGTCTTGAACATTGAATGCCACATGTGGCCACGCATTATCCTGTAGCAGTGTGGCCATTGGAAAGCCCCAAGGGTATGGCATGACAATAGGCTCTGAGACTTCAGAAATGTAATGCTGCCTGGTTACTGAACCTGCATTGTAAATTAGGGAGATGCGGAAGTGTAATCCAGTACTGCCCCGAACCATATCATCAGGTGCAAGAAGAGTATAGTGGCACATAAGGCAACAGTTCAACAGTCTCTTGTCAAGGTGTCTCCAGAATCTAATCCCACCACTGCGGTTGTGCAGGCAGAATTGGGATTCTTTGGTAAAACAATATAGTTCCATTTCTTTTTCCATGTCCATTATTCACTGCACCATTGCTGGCACAAACACCTATGGCACTGATTCAGTGGAAAATACACCAATGGACACCATGCAGAAATTCCACTCAGCCACAAACACTGTCAAATGATATGTATTAGGGACGAGAGTGTGAGGCACGGCAACTCGAGCACTTGAGAATTTCTCAAGCTGCCAGTGCTCAAGCAGGTCGCGGGAAGGTCACAAACAAGTGGCGCTGCAGCATGTGTCATGCTCACTGGTTGACTGGGGTAGCGTGCCATGTCACGTGCTGTAGTTGTTTGCAGCACTCACAGCTCCCTGTGATTATACTTAAAATATGAACATTGCATGCATAAAAACCAAAGTCACAGAGCTGGCAGTGCTCTACGGAGTATGGAGACGTCTGTTACAAAGCTCCATAGTGTAGTAAAAAGTACAACATGCATGATAAGATTTTTAAAATTACAAAATATATCTAGTAATGTTCACATATACAGAAGTGCATTCTTATATTAATACAAGTCAGGCAAAATACCCAGCATATTATATATGTTATTCAACTGCAGTAAAAGGAAATTTGGTAAAAATGTTGGATAGTGCCTGAAACAGTCCGCCAGTATCGGAAAATTGTAATTTTTTATTTTTCACTCATTTAACTAGAAATACATGCGAAATTCATTTTTATTTTCAGTAACAATGAAGTTTTTGTTTCATGTAAGATACTGTGTTTTGATTCATAACAGTCTATGATTTTTGTCTTCTGTGAAACATTCTACTACTATTACTGATTCAGTTTCTTCGTTGCACCTACGTAAGACAACAATTATGATTACTCTTTTGCAATGCTTCCCTCCAGAGTAGTTTCATTCAGCATCCAGAGAGCACAGCACTGTCGACAACTTTTCGAGAGTACTCGAGAATTTGCATTAACGTCACCCGTTTCTCAAGTGCGCTCATAGCCCATCCCTAGTATGTGTGTACACTGTGTGTTGTGCAACTGACCTAATTTGTTGTGATGTGCCATGCACACAATATGCCTGTCAACATGTTCTCCCCTGCATCCAGTGATTACAGATACAAGTTACAGTCCCTTTTTACATCCAACACAATCACTAATTTCTCTGAGCGAGATCCCATAATCACTATAGGCAACTATTCATCCTTGTTTAAACTTCAAAACATGCTCTTAAGACACTTGCTGTCTTCTGTGAGAAATACTGAAGTTTCTCAGCTAAAAGAAGTCTGCCTCCATAGTCTAGTGGACATCACAGTGGGTTGCCAAGGAGGGGTCCAGGTTTGATTCTCAGCCGGGTCAGAGATTTTCTCTGTTCGGGATTGGGTGTTGTGTCATCTTCATCATAGGCATTGGCATTGACTTGCAAGTCACTGAAGTGGCATCAGCTAATAAGACCTGCACCAGGCAGGCTGAACACAATCCCAGATCAGGTCTAATGGCTATAAATGCCACATGATCGTCATCACCCAAAGAACAAATCAATACATCCACATGTCTGTTCCCCCTTTATATAGTGCTTGAAGGGGGAGCTACTGATGTTCATGATGTGCACTTGCAGTGAAATGCTAATCCTGTTCATCTCTTGCCACTGCAAATGCATGTTGCAAGTTGCACCTCATATGGATGCTTACTTTAGGGTGTTGCATTTTTGGTGGCCATCAGTGGTGTATATTGGACAAGATCTATCATGTGATAAGAATAATATAAAATAAAAACTTCTGTAAATGACAGCACAAAAATTAATGCAGTAATTGAATGGAGCAATACTTTTTTTTTTTTTTTTTTTTTAATTGATAACACTATTTTCTTTTCTTGCTGCAATTCTGTTATTTTCTCCAGACATGTTTTGCCCTCTTCTACTTCAGGGCATCACCAGTGGATTAGTTTATCAAGAAATTACATTAGCATTAACAGATTTAATTGTTCACTTTATTTCAATCAAAATAGATAAGTTTTATAATGTTCCAAGTTTCTTTTTTGTTGTTTCTTCCACCTGGTGACAGGTCGAAATCACACAAATGTGTTTTATTTATCTGTTTCATGGTCATGTAGCTGTACCTTATTTTGTAATTCATTTGTTACAATGTGCTGCCGATTTAATGGTGTGTATGTTGATTATGGGTATTAAGCATGTGTGTTTGTGTGAAAAAGATAGAGTAAACAGGTTTCGTGTGTGTTTTCGTGTGTGTGTGTGTAATCTCAGATAGTAGTAGATTTTTTTTTTAATTGATAATTTGAATTTTGATTTCAGCTTTTTGTTGTGAGGGGACGGGGGTTTAATAGGAGAGTTAATGTAGTAGGCCTCTTTCTATTTGATCTATTAGTGTAAGGTGTTGGTTGTTTGATATTTGTGAATGATC
The DNA here is from genome assembly GCA_026315105.1 of Locusta migratoria. Lineage (NCBI taxonomy): Eukaryota > Metazoa > Arthropoda > Insecta > Orthoptera > Acrididae > Locusta > Locusta migratoria. The sequence continues at coordinate 347,504,822 of CM048755.1, forward strand.
ATTTAACAGGATTTTCTTTTCTGGGTATAATAATTTTCTTGCACTATTAGAAGGTGCTTTCAGTTGTTTATTCTAATTATTTTCATATCGTCTTCTCTGGATGTTGGTTTGTGATTGTGTTCTTGTAAGTGTTCAGCAAATGTGGAGTGGTTTGTTCCATATTTCCAAGCTAATGTGTACCTTGTATCTGATATCAAAAGCTCCGTTTATTTGTCCAATATATTTCCCATCACAAGGGTTACATTGTAATTAGTATATTCCAGTGTTTTGGTATATGTCTGTCTTTCGTCCATTTTGGGGTGTATTTTTAAGAGAATTGTCTGTTGTGTAAGCTATGTTTATGCCCTGTCTTTTGTAAGTGTTGGTTATTTTATGTATGAGTTTTTGTCTGTATGGCAACATGTACCACACAAACAAACTTGTTGAGCAATATCAAGTTCAGAATGGTGTTATGAAGGCTCTAGGTTGGTTGATTTCTTTATTAATCCAAGTAACAATTTACATTGTGTGGATTTTGTCAACAAGATCATGAACAATTTGAACACGTAATATGCCATGTTTCACAAAAGTAACATTTTTTGTCCTTGTATAATTTTCTTACATACTAATTTACATTTGTGGTTTTCGTCTTATCTTTATTATGTCTTGTACATTACAATACAGACTCTTCATGAAGTAATGTTGCAATTCATGTTTTCCATTACCGTATACTAACTTTTCTTTTGTAATTAGTTTTCTTAGTTTTGTTTGGAATTGACTGATTTTAACAATGTCTCTTATATTTTGGTGTAATTTATTATATTATGTAACAGCATTGTACAACAAGCTCTGCTGAGTTTTAACTTTCTTTCTCCTGTGTAGGTGTAAATTATAAGGGTTTCTAGTCTCATAAGTGTGTACTTATGAGTTCATTACATAGCACATAATATTTTGATAAATATATTCACATGGATAATTAGGAGTCCCAGCATCTGAAAATGTTTGAGGCAGTGAAGCCTACTACCACTCTTGGTTATTATACGTACTGCTCTTTTCTGCAATTTGAAGATAATTTGTATTCCCTCCCCAAAATATTATCCCATAACTAACAACAAAGTAGATATAAGAAAAATACACAGATCTGACACATGAAGCATCACATATTGTAGTCAGAATTCTAAGGACATAGTATGCTGTAGATCTTCTATTACTAATTATTTTAACATGTTCTTCCCAGTTTAGCTGACTGCCAGATCAAATCATTGAAGGTCCGTGACTTTTCAAAGAACAATTATTTTGCAGTGAAGGCTTTCACAACTGGCTAAAATAGTTTCTGTTGAATCTTCTGGGTTGTATGGTCGTGGTTGAAGAAACATTCCTGCTCCTGAAGTTTAGTCCAGAGCTACACTGGATATGTTCAGAAGTGCTTCTGGTAGCATTGATTCGGCATTCCCAGTATTATATCTTCATGTCCAGAGTTCAGACCATGATGACTCCATGAACGCTCAGTGATGAGGGTTGTATGGCTGCAATGGTGCAGGGGAGGGAGGAAGCTAAAATAAAGAGTTATACTCTGAATGATAAACACTGTTTTAAAATCTCCTATTTGCTACCATTCCTTTGTTAATTTCCTTCTTTTCCAGCATGGTTTCCATTGACCGCAAATTGTGAACCACATTGGTGTGTTCTCTTCAAATGGTATCACTTCCTATTGGCTTTCTCTTTATTTTGTAAAAACCTCTGATTTCAACAGTTTTTTAATGTGTTTGCCTGTCACCTCTTTAAATAGAAGTTATTTTTATGAAGATATAATTTAATTTTTTATATTGTTTTCTCCATACTTAGTTATCAATATCAAATTACTTTACTGTTCATGCTGAATGAACTATTTATAATTTACTTGTTGAAGTGGCAGTTTGTAATAAATTCCAATTTCCCTTAGGCCCCGTGAATTCATTGAGTGTGTTGGTCACATACGTTTACTTTCATGGCTCCTTTTGGGAGCACTGACCCACACTGCACTACATAGTGGATCATTGACAAGTCACAGTCCTTGTCAACCAGTACCACAAGAAGCCTCCTGCCACATTGCTGACCACATCCAAGTCATTATGGCAGGTTTTGCTGAGCAATCAAAAGCATCAGTTTTACATATGTCTTCTCTTTTCCATGCTTTCATTCTTTGTCAGGTATGTATAATGAGTATGCATTCTCTAAGATATTCTTCTCTCAAGTGTGTTGTATTTCTTTTACAGTTAAGTAACATTGCTATATTTTTGCAGTTCAGTTCTCAAATCTTAAAAGAAGTAAAATGACAGTAATAACAAATAAATGATTAAAACACATTTAGATGGAAATTTCAACTATACTTTAAAGTATCGGTAACATTTACTGTATGCAGGGAGTTTTAACATTTCTCTTAAAGTCCTATAATTTGTCTCTATAATTTGAATAAAAATACTTCTCCAGATGTGCACCTTTCACTGTTTCATACAAATGAACATATAAAACAGGATGTTCTATTTATCTTCGTCTGCTGTGTGAAACAGCAATAGTTTTAACTATGAGCCACATTTGTAACTAACTAGGTAATATGGTAAAAATGCCCAATGCTAACCACTGTTGCAATGTTGAAATGGATTGCAGGTTGTAAATGAATAACACTTTCGTGTAATGTGAGACAGAAAGGTGTCTAAAAAAATATTCCATGTATTGAAAGTTGATAATATGGGCCATAACAAGACAAAAATGTACATTGACTATGGGATCTAAAATGCATACTGTAGAGCTATGAGCACTTGTTCAGTTTCATTACAGTGAAATGCACCTCTTCTACTGAAAGCTCTTTGCTATTAGAGCCAACCTACAGAACACAGTAAATAAATGAGCAGACTTTCCTCCATTATTGCCCATGGATACAGCACACAGTAAATATATGTTTGTAAACTGTATTCACATTTCTGGCTAAGTTGTAATATGTATGTGTTTTGATAGGTTTGTGAAATGCTTTTACATTGTTGTTTTATTTTCACACTTACTGGTATAATTAAGAAATGAATGATTTTCTATTATGGTCTGGCAAAGGAAGAAACCTTTGAGGCCATGTCCCATACTGCTGAAAAATATGCAGAACAAAGGATACCATTTGCACAATTTTTCAATCATATTTTCCAGCAACTAACATCTCTCAACCTATTGATGAGAACATTTTCCCTCAAATTGCGTTGTTGCATTGTATTAAGGTCATAAAATGGTTGAATGCTACTAGTCATTAGTGATTCAAACTGCTGTTCTGCGACCAATGACCTTTGTTGATTGGTCCGTTTAAAACACAAACCATTTCAACCAACTGCTCTTGTGGAGGAGTTTTATTGAAGAGAGAGGAAGAAGACCCTGTAATTAGTGTACAAAGATGTCTGTTGGGATCAACAATCTGCCATTCTCAATGATCATGTGTGAATAGTTGCTATATCATGAACAGTATATCCAAACCCTTTGATCACAAGTTCAGACTGCCTTAATGTTGAGGCTGATTTTATGCGAGTTGAGATTGTCAGTTTTCATATCTGTTGAAGAAACAAGTCATAAATTCCAATTTTTAATGAATGCATGGGCAAAAATTATTGGTGTTAGTCTAATATGATCTTACATATTACCAAACAAGTTGACTAGTCATAGTACTTTCAGTTCCCATATCTGTAATGTGGCTCATGCATGATGGATCAACAGCCCATTTTATCTCAAATTTCCAATAACACGTTACACACATGTTTAACAGGCAATGAAGTGGTTGGGTAGCTATAATGCATTAGCCAGCTCATTCACTTCACAAGAAACTTAACCAAATTTTTGCTGTAGATGCAATTGAAATCTTTGGTACATGCAAGCCCCATTAATGATGTACAAACAATACAAGAATGTGTTAACAGTGCCTGCCAGCAGATCTGAGACCAATCTGGATTTTTAAGGTAACGTGTGTTTCCCTAAGATATCAGACAGAAGCATGCCTTATTACCTCCTTTGGTGATGTCTCCCAAGAGTAGGTCATAGGTAATAGCAGCCATTGCACTTATCTGTTTCAGAGAAACAGAATAATGTGTTATCATCTGTTTGCTCATTTGTTTGTTGCATTCTATAGGTCATTCATCATACCAAAGAACTTTCAATACAAGAGATGTGTTTCACTGTAATAAAGAGAAACAAGCTCTAAATGTGTGCGTTTTGGAGCCCCTAGGATTACCATATCTCAAAGTCTGGAATACCTTTCTTATAATGTCCTGTACATACTTTTGTGTCCCGACTTCGTCGCCGCTTTTGTGTCCCAGCCTTGTCGTAGGTGTCGGTGGCCGAGTGGAATGAGACCGACACGCTGGTGCAGGTACGGAGGGGAGCAGCCAGAAACTATAAACACTCGAGTAAATTAGAAAGAGATATATTGCACAGAATGTAACAATACTTAACTTTTACATAGTACTGCAGAATGTTGATACATAGTTGTTAGAGGCCTGCCTAGTGCCTGTACAATAGCAAAGTCTTCACTCGTGCCTATCTGATTACGACGGTCCTAACTGGTTGGTATCTCAGTCCGAAGTGCCCGATGTCCTTCAGTGGTGGCCACGAGCGGCGTTGTCGCAGAGGGCGCTCGTGGCTGTCGTCGTGAGAACGCCGCGCCGTGCGTGCATGACGGCGCGCGGCGAAAGTAAGTGGCGCGCACTTTGTACTTGTGCGACACCACACCCCTCCCCCCCAAACCGCCGCGCCGTCGTGGCGTAGGGCTGAGGGCCACGGCGACGGCACTGGGAGGAGGGCCTGGGCGGGGGCGTTACTGGTGGGACGGGCGTCGTAGCTGAGGCCGGGATCGAGACGCCGTCCGCGCCCCGGCATCCGCCTTGCGATCCTCCAGGGAACCCGCCGAAACCTGGGGAAGGGCGCCCGCCCCCGCCCAGAGGGAGCAGGTCATCATCTTCTGAGGTGCGTGGCCCAAGCTGGGGGGGCCCGCACGGTCCCGGAGTCCCTCTCGGTGACGCTGTCGTCTGCGGCGGCGACAGCGGCGGCGACGACTGCGTCGGATGTACGTCGACGTCCATAGGGATCTCGTAGTCCGGGGACGAACGATGTGGCTGTGCTCCCTGGCGGTGAACTGGGTCTGGAATCAAGAAACCGGAGACAGGATCGCGCGGCCTGTGCAGGCGCAATTGGTTTGCGTGGCGCCGCAGCTCCGACCCTGTGGAAGAACGTACAATAAACATATTGCGCCCGAGCACGCGCTGAATGGTGCCCGGCGTCCATGTCTTCTTGTTTCCAGCAAACACCCTGTACAGCACCGGCGTGGAAACCTGAAAACGCGTAGCGCCATACGAACCGACTCGGTGCGTGGGAGGCTGCAGCAGGTGAAGGAGAGTGCGGTGACGGCGGCCGTGTAGCAGCTCGGCAGGAGACGGGCCGTCACGTGGCATGCACCGATACGTAGACAGGAAAATTTGAAGAGCTTGCTGCCTGGAGTGCTGACCTTTCATCTTCTCCATGTGAGACTTGAATGTTCGAACGAAACGTTCTGCTTCACCATTGGACTGAGGGTGAAAAGGTGCGGTGGTGATATGCTGAATGCCATTCACACGACAAAACTGTTGAAATTCCGCACTAATAAACTGAGGTCCATTGTCACTGACGATAGTTTCAGGCAAGCCTTCGATGCAAAACACTGATGTTAAGGCACTGATTGTACTAGAAGCTGTCGTTGAGTTCATGGCAATCACAAAAGGAAACTTGCTGAAAGCGTCTACAATAATTAACCAGCGCGTATTCCAGAATGGTCCGGCAAAGTCAATGTGTAAACGTTGCCATGGTCCCTTGGGGCGTGGCCAATCTGAGAAACGTTGCGGAGGAGCCGCCTGATGCTCCGCACAAACAGTACACTGTGACGTCATGTTCTCTATCTGAGCGTCCATACCAACCCAGGTACAATGACGTCTGGCCAATTGCTTTGTCCTAACAATACCCCAATGTCCTTGATGCAGGAGGCGTAACACTTCTCGTTGCAGGGAACGAGGAACAATCACTCTCGCTTGGTCGTTGTCGGTATGCAACAACAGTACACCCTGACTTAAAGATAATGCATGACGTTGTGCAAAATAACGTCGAACCAGAGGCCGATCAATGTCTTTGGCTCTGGCAGGCCACCCTGAGCGAACAAAACGTGCTACCACACTTAGGTCTGCATCCGCAGCTGTTTCCTGCGCAACCCGACGAGAGTTTAAAGGAAAGTCTGCGACAGCGGAAGCATCTCTGGAGTCTATCTGACAACATGCCATTTCTGAAGAATCAAATGATACATCCTGGCCAACCGGAAGTCGGGAAAGTGTGTCCGCGTTAGCATGTTTAGTGGTAGGTCGGTACAAAATCTCATACTGATAATTAGACAATATCAAGGACCATCTCTGAAGCTTTTGTGCCGTTCGTGGCGGAATTGGCTTTGTGGGTGAGAACAACGACGTGAGAGGCTTGTGGTCAGTCAACAAATAGAATTTTCTGCCATAGAGATAATGATGAAACTTTGTGACGCCGTAAATGATTGCTAAGGCCTCCTTTTCTATCTGACTGTAATTCTGTTGCGTCGGCGTCAGTAGCTTGGATGCAAAGGCAATAGGACGATCGTGACATCCAATACGATGTGAGATTACAGCGCCTAGGCCGTACGATGAGGCGTCAACTGCTAACACTACAGGCTTCTGGGGGTCAAAGGGAATCAAACATGCATCACTGAGTAGTGCAGACTTTAATTTGTCAAAGGCAACCTGACAATCTTTGGACCATACAAAAGGAACATTCTTCCTACGTAAGTGATGCAGTGGAGCTGCAATCTGAGAGGCATTGGGAATAAATCTGAAATAATAGTTAAGCTTTCCCATCACTGCCTGCAATTCATGCACATTCTTAGGAGGAGGCAAGTCTTTGATTGCTCTAAGATGTGACTGTAAGGGATGAATTCCTTGGGCATTAATCACATGGCCTAGGTACTCTATTTCAGTTTGAAAAAACGAACACTTTGCTTTATTGCAACGTAGACCTGCTGCAGTCAAAACTTTGAAAAGGCACTCCAGGTTTGCTAAATGTTCTTCAACTGTACGTCCGGATACCACAATATCATCTAAATAGTTCGAACAACACGGTACAGAAACTGTCAGCTGTTCCAAAAAACGCTGAAAAATAGCGGGAGCGGAAGAACTGCCAAAGGGTAGGCGTTGAAATTGAAAAAGGCCCATGTGAGTATTAATGACGAAAAACTTTTTTGACTCGCCATCAAGTGGAATCTGTAAGTATGCCTCTGCTAAATCAATCTTAGAAAAGAAGCGAGACTGTCCTAATTTGTCCATCAGTTCCTCAGGTCTGGGCAGAGGGTAAGTGTCTACAATTGTTTGACTGTTCACTGTTGATTTGAAGTCCGCACAGAGACGAAGTTTTCCTGACGGCTTGGGTATAATTACTATAGGCGAGGCCCACTGACTCGCAGAAACAGGAGAAATCACCCCACTATCTTGCCAACGTTTAAGTTCTTCGGCAACTGAATCACGCAAGGCGATAGGCACTGGTCTAGCTTTACGAAATTTTGGAACTGCAGATTCTTTTAAAGTTACATGTGCCACGAAGCCTTTTGCACAACCTAGTTCCGGCGAAAACAAGTCACTATATTTGTCACATAAAGCATTGATTTTGTCCTGAGGCACTACTGACGAAATTTGAAGCACATCTCTTTGAATTGATAAACCAAACAAGTCAAAAGCATCTAGTCCAAAAATGTTCTGTGTAGATTTGGCCTGAAGAACAACAAAAGCAACTGTTTTCGTAACACCTTGAAAAGAGGCAGGCAGGCTACATGTTCCTAGCACGGGAATATTTTCACCTGTATAAGCTGTTAACACTTGCTGTGACGGCGACAATTTTGGCGAACCCAGAAGTTCATAAGTATCTGTATTTATTAATGTGACAGCGGAACCAGTATCAAGCTGAAATTGCACCGTCTTATTTTCTACGAAGAGAGTCACAAACAGTTTTTGCTTGCGGCGCTCGACAGGTGCGCGAATGTGGGCAACGTCTGCTACGGTTTGTTTGCTGCACTTGCGCGGGCCGCGTATTGAAGGAAGCGGCTCAGACTTGGCACGCAGGGGATTAACAACACTGTCACTAGATGACACTACCGCCGGCTCGGCGTCCGCGCAATGCGAGGCTACTGCACTAAAATTACTTTCAGTATCTACAACAAGTCTACTGGCACTATCTACACAGTACTGGGCACTTTTACAATAAGAAGTTGCAGAAGGCACTAGGTTCACTACAGGAATGCACTGTTCATAGTCATTTTGCGTGTCCCGAACCCGTTTCCGTTGCACTGTTTTACGCGCTCGTCGGCGCTTGCTACGTGGCGCACTATATAGTTTTGCCATAGGCGCAGAACTACTTTCTTGCAATGGAGAACCAACTAAAGCACTGTTAAACTCCACAGCCCGTATAACATTTACAGAATGAACTGTTCTCGCACCATGCGAAGCACCGTTTCTAACGTTACTGTTCTTTGAGTTTTTAATTTGCATACACACAGACTGCACATGTCCCGATTTGCCACATTGATAACAGGTTGCGTTGCGACTAGGGCAATGAGCACGCTTGTGGCGAGACACACACTGGGGGCAAGATTTACGTACATTTTTCTGAAATGAGCGTTGGCGCCCGTTATTCAAATTACTGTGTCTAACACTACGGGGCGACCTTTGCGTCGCACTTTTACACTGGCTACTGTTCACTGTCTGTTCAGCACGGCCGGTAGAAAAGTAAGAATCACTAGTGCTATACTGAGAACTACGGCTAGGAAAGCGTCCGTTGCGGTGCACTGAATTTACACTATGGCTTTGCATTTCTACATCAGCTAAGTCAAAAGTATCATGCGCTTCTATAAGCTGCAGTACACTGTCTAATGAGGGGTCAGACTGTTTCAGAATTGCTGCCCGAATTCTGGGGTCCTGAATATTCTGCGTAATCGCATCCCTCAACATCACGTCACTATACGAAAGTCCACAAGAGCAAGTAAATTTACATTGGCGGGTTAAGCCCTTCAATTCCGTAATCCACTCTTGGTGTGACTGCTGCGGTAATTTTTTAAGTCTGAAAAATCGGTATCGTGCAGCTGCTACAAGAACTTTTCTCTCATAATGAGCATTCAGTGCATCTACAATTTGTTCAAAGTCTACTTCCCGAGGAGATGCGAGAGGAAAAAGTTTTTGCAATAGTACGAAAGTCTGGGGGCCCACAATCGATAAGAAAAGGTTCTTCACTCTCTGACCTGTAATTTGATGAGCCGCGACGAGTTCTTGAAACTGCGCCAGATAATCACTCCATTCTTCCTCACGTTCGTTGTATTGGCGAAACGTAGGAAGTGTTGCGGCGGCAGGTGTGGGCTGCTGAAGCGGCGGCTGTTGTTGTTGTTGGTTGGCTGCTTGCGCTGTGAGCTGGGACACAGCCTGGAGAAGCTGGGTAATTTGCGCCGTCTGTAACTGAATAATTTCCATTAAGTTTGGGTTCGGGGTAGTGGCCATGCTGACTGATTAGGCGCCGCGTATACAAGTAAATTAGTACAAAACACAAATGCAAGATAAATGAGGACGCTCTGCAACAAAAAAGTCCACAAAATACGTAACAGAATATGTTCCCCCAAAAATCTTATAATAAGGGTGGGTGGGCGGGAGCAATTTTTTGCGTGCTCCGACTGCTGCTGTCTGGCTGCTGTAAGCGGGCTGGTCCAAGGTTCTATCACTCCTCGTCGCCACTTTTGTGTCCCGACTTCGTCGCCGCTTTTGTGTCCCAGCCTTGTCGTAGGTGTCGGTGGCCGAGTGGAATGAGACCGACACGCTGGTGCAGGTACGGAGGGGAGCAGCCAGAAACTATAAACACTCGAGTAAATTAGAAAGAGATATATTGCACAGAATGTAACAATACTTAACTTTTACATAGTACTGCAGAATGTTGATACATAGTTGTTAGAGGCCTGCCTAGTGCCTGTACAATAGCAAAGTCTTCACTCGTGCCTATCTGATTACGACGGTCCTAACTGGTTGGTATCTCAGTCCGAAGTGCCCGATGTCCTTCAGTGGTGGCCACGAGCGGCGTTGTCGCAGAGGGCGCTCGTGGCTGTCGTCGTGAGAACGCCGCGCCGTGCGTGCATGACGGCGCGCGGCGAAAGTAAGTGGCGCGCACTTTGTACTTGTGCGACACCACACATACTTTTGCACTTCACAATACTATCACAGTAATAAGTTGGATGACTTTTCTCGTAACAGGGGACTGATGACCGAGCAGTCTAGTCCCCTCTAAACTACAACAACTACTACTACAACAATAAGTAGGACAGTAATTAACAGAGTTTTGGCACACTGCTGTTACTGTTTCACTTCAGAGACACATAGAGTGAAATGCACCATTATTTCTCTACAACATGAATGCTCTATAGTTACTGGGCTTTTTCATCTAACCTGAACTTTTTGACTTTATATGTAATCATTTTTATATGAAGGAAACAAATTTCTGGTATGTATCTGGTATCATCTTTTTTTTTTTTTTTTTTTTTTTTTTTCCTCAGACTCAATAAAACCAACTACAGTAAAACCCCGTTTTTACACTTTTCAAGGGACTTCAATGAAATGGTGTAAAATGCAGGAAATAAAGTTTTAAATGGTAAAATATGCTTACTGGATCACCCTTGCATTTTCGTAGTTTATTTGTGATATATGTACATAATAGGCATCAAAATACTCGCCAGAAAGTTTATTATATAATAAAGGTCATCCAAATTTTTACTATTTTAAGTGACAGGCAGAACTGGAACTGGTAATTTTATGGGAAGTAGAAATTTTTTGATGTAATTTCATTCATTATAATCAACTAGTCAGCAAGCCTTTAACCAGCATTAATTATTTATGTAGTAAACCTGCACCTTTTTGTATTTTTCAATGTTTCGCATGATGATATTCGAGAATTTATTCACATTCTCGAGTGCAAATATATGTACAAGTTTTTTGAGGTTGTAATGTACCGTGCCCCATTCAAAGTGCAAAAAAACATACACAAGCAAAGCATCAGTCTCACCATTTACAAAATGTCGCAAAACATAATTAGATAAATATTTGCATTTCACAACAAGAATAAATTCTCAAAACGTGTCAGGCAAATCATGAGAAACTACCAGTAGTGTAAACAAAGCCAAGCTGACAACTGCATCTTAAGTCAACTAGACGCGTACTGCAAACAACGAAATGTGAAATATATATTTGAATAGATGCAAAGTGTCATGAAACTTGACTGAGTAATGTTTATAAATACTATACTTTAAGGCGAAAGCCATGCCAACTACAATTTATGTCAATTATGTAATTTTCTCTTCATGAACATGGTTTCAAAAAGCGTAAAACGTGGGAAAAGTGTAAATATGTTAATGCAAAAAAGGAAGCAAATCAACATTGTGTACATAGGAAATTTGGCGGAACCAACAAAAAAAGGTGTAAATGGCGGGAAAACATAAAATCTGGGAACGTAAAACTGGGGTTTTACTGTAGATTGCTAAAACTCTGTTCTGAACTTGGAAGCAGCTACCAGAGATGACAGTTGTGTGTTAGTAACTTGTGCTTCTGATTGCACAAATGAGAGTAAGAGAGAGGGGGGAGGGGGAGAGAGAAACTAATGACATATAATTGTATAAATATTAATGTGCTTGGATTCTAAATCAGTTTTAAATGAGGGGTAAATTAGAAATTCAGGTCAAGGGAACCACTAGTGGGAAAGAGTAATAAGTTGCACATTCATGTAGTCATACAAGCACAACTTGTCTACACATGACCGCTGTCTCTAGATGTTGAACTCAGAAGTGTGTTGACTGTATGGAAGTGTTTCTGTTTTCTCTTTGTGTGGGAGGCTATGAATGAAAGTTGGGTTGTGTATTTGTCTTTTCATCTATATGTTTCATAACTTTTAGCTAATCTGCAATATTAGTTGCTTTTTGAAACTATTATCACAATCATATAAATTTATATTGTAAAATGAAAGACAACACAGATAAAATCCCATATTTGAACATTTCTTTCAGCTGTGGACTGTATACTTGGAGCAAATTGCATCACATAACTTACCAAGTAGTGAAGCTCATTCATTGACCATGAGCATCTTATTTGACTTCTGGGGAAAGGTTACACCATGCATACTGCATCTTGTGGCCCATTCTAAAGTGGTGAGTGCAAAATAAAATGCAAAAATTTATAAATTTTATGTTTTTTTTAATAGGAGGCAGAGTGGCTGGTCACTACTTAGCTCCACACTGCATCTAATAACACAAAAAATGAGGAACATAAATGTGAATTTGAGATTTCAGAAAAAAAATCTTCCTCAGATTGGAGAGAGGATGAAGGGAAAGTGGCATTTGGTTACTCACAACTTAGGCCATGAAATAAGCAAAGACTGAGCGAAAGGTGTTAAGTGGAAATAAAAGGCATTCCATAATAAGTACTATGTAACATGCTACTGAAAGAGGGTAGATCAAGAAGGAAAGAGAGGTAAGAGGATCTATGCAAAGTGCACTAAAAATGCCGAGTTAGAGGGGGAAAATTATAGTTGCAAGAAGAGAAAGATAGAAAACTACACACACAGGTTCAGGGCAGGGATATGTTGGGAAGAGAGGATTTGTTGGAGGGTAAGTTCCCATTTATGTGTTACCTGAGTATGTAGTAATCATATCTCTGTTACAATTTGAAATGTAATCTGAATGTTTGAAAATGGAGTTATTATTTTAAGAACACAATCCTGTTATATAACTTCCACCAAATTTGAGACACTCAGTCTTACTTGAATTTCATATTCACATCATCTTATGAATATGAAAGAAATCTCCGAGGGAAAACTTCCATTTGAAGATCTCTTTACTCAACATCGTTTTTGGATTTCTTTATCCTCCCTGTAGACTTGTGTTGCTAATGAATTTTGTTTCACTAACATATGTCAGTTATCTCTGCCTAAGTCACACTATGTCTGAACAAATAACATTAACCTTCTCCTATTAGATACCTATTGTAAATAATAGGTATAAGTCAGTCCTTTCCACACCTCATTATAGAAACTGTCTAAAATATTCTGCTACAACATGAACCCCGTCAAATGTCTATGAATGTTCATTTTCATGTAACAAACTGGAATCACCAAAAAAATTCACTTCACTGTCTTATATACATTCACTTCTCAGAAGTGTAGTTGTTCCTTTGATAATTATTTTTACTACCGTTACGCTTCTGAATGTTTTGGTCTCTCTCTCTCTCTCTCTCTCTCTCTCTCTCTCTCTCTCTCTCTCTGTGTGTGTGTGTGTGTGTGCGTGTGTGTGTGTGTGTGTGTGTGTGTTAATGATTCCTTGCCAAAATATTATGAGCATCTTACTGCTGTCTACACAAACTAGTTTTTACCAAATTTATTTTCTTTATCGAATATTCATCACTTAAATTCCATATTTCACTTCTGAATACAGATTGTAGGCCTCATATTTCACCTTTTCAACTTATCTTGTTCATGATGTTGCTCAAGTTCAGTTTTCAGAGCAACACCTGTTTCAGATCCATTGGACTCTGAGCCTCACTGCTGGTTACAGAATCATGATCACTTGATGATATCTGAATCTCATTTTCAAGTCCAGCTACCAAGTCCACTTTCAATGGAAAAATGCACCACTTTACCCACCTGTGGCTAACCAGTGCCCATATCCTTCTTTCACCAACACCTGCTGCCTACTGTGCGACATGAAGTCAGCTATCTCTGCACTGCTAGCTCGGTAGTTGTAGCATACTTGCACCCACATACTGTCACTGTGCCACTGCCAATGAGCTGCAGCTCTGTACTTGCCAACCTATTGTTGTTTACTTACTGGCATTGATCCTCTCTTATTACGCTTCCTCTACATCAGCCAACCTTACTATATTGGTGCTTTAAGTCATTGGTTTGAAGTTATATGGTCTGTGGGACACCAAACAGTAAGTCCTCAAATTTAATTTATTCCAACTTTATTCAGGCTACATATCTCTGTATACCCATTTTTTTTTTTTTTTTTTTTTTTTTTTTTGTGTCTGTTAGCAGCTCAGAAAGCTTCTTTATGGTGAGTTGTTATCTATCCTACTTTAATTGTGCTGTGAATAAAATTGATATGATAATTGAAACTACTTATTACAGATACATTCTGTAGTTTCTTTCTTAGCAAAGTGGAACATTGTCTCATAAGGACGAAGAATTTGACATTATATTGTGTGCATTCAATCATTAGAATTGCATACATGTTTTACAGTAAACCACCCAATGAAATACAAAGTTAAGTAAAACTGTCAGCAATCCAAAGTTTGGTTTCAACACCACAGTGCGTTACCAATTATGGCCCTGTTATAGGTGGTCTACTGTTTCCCTTTCTGATGTTTAAACTGAATAACTCAGCCACTTATAGGATGATCTACAGTTAAATGTAAATTCCTAACCAAGCTGTAACTTCGCGTTTTTCACATAAACAAATACTCACATCATAAGTGAGAGATAAAAAGTTTTTCTGTTGTAGTACTCAACACATTGTGATTGGGAATACAGGCATATTTTACCACTAGATTACAGCCTTTGATAGCACTCAGGGTTTCCTAGCATATTTGTCACAGTCAAATGATGTTGCAGTTTGTTTGAAGCTATCCTCCAACATGCACCAAATGGAGGCTTGGGGAGTATAAATATCTTCTCCAATGAAACACAGATACATTTGCCAACTTCAATTTTCACTGGTCAAAGTCTGTTGTAAAGTACACTCCTCCATGCACAATACAAAATTTTATGTAGATTTTGTTGAAGTCTGTAGGTAAAGTAACCTCTGCCATGCACCATATGAAATTTTATGTAGACAGTGACCTTCCTTTTGTTATGAATGACAAGTATGAAAACTCTCATGAAAATCAGAAAAAAATTTAGATTTGTATGTAATGCAAACACACAGACACTCTAATATAAAGAAGAAAAAGGTGATGATGATGAAGGAAATGTTTCTATTGCTATTCTAAATTATTTACAGGCCTCCTTGTGATTGGTATGAAATTAACACAATTAAAAAATAAGATAATATTGGTCTGACTCATATCTGGTATGAAATTGGGCAGGTACAGCTGGTATAAGCTTTCAGGTAAGGACTCGACACTGTCGGTCATATACCTGACTGAAATCACTCAGTACCTGGCGATACCCACCATTGCAGGTATCTGTACCACTCATCCTAGCAGCCCCACAGCCCCCACCACAACTCCCAAAACAGTCTCTAATCCCCAAGAATGAACACTGTACCTTACCACTGCATCAGCATCTTATTAGAGTTATCTGCCAGAAATCAGGAACAACAGCAACAGCAGCCACTGGCACCCACACACCCTGGTATGTACTACACCACTAGTGCCAGCCACACAGACCATATCTGTCCACACTCCACTTACATTAACAGACCACCCCACGCTTAATGAGAATGCATTACAGTGGAGCTCTTTCTTTTGCCGACACCACTTTTGTGCACCAAAAACCTTGTCTTTCTTTTCACCAGGTGCACCCTTATCTGTGGAGTCCTGCATGCGGCCAGGCTGGTCAGTCATGGCAAGTCCCGAGTAGCCCGGCACCCACATGCATTATGTGCTGCCCCAGGTACCTCTCTGCTTGTCACTGTCTTACACCGCCATCACCATTGTCCCATCCCAGCAAGCAATGGTGTCAATGTGGCCACTATGAAGATCACAGACCTGCACCACCCCCTTCCTGCCACTGTAATACACTGTGGTTGCTGCTGCACCGGCAGTTGTCATCTGATTTTCCTCACCACATGCCATAACTTCGTGGCTCCTGTCAGCGGGGTTCCTGCCAGGTGAAGCATACTCAGCCAATTTCAACAGTGTTGCTCCGACGTCCTCCTCTCAAGGAGAGAACAACTCAGTGGCAACATCCAAAATAACGAATCTTGAATGTCCCACAATCTGTCCTATCAGACATCTTTTTCATCACTGTTATTTCCAGTCTCCAAAGCACCCATACTATTCCAGGCTACCAACAGGAATATCATCCAGAACACTTGTGTGTGTGGGGGGGGGGGGGGGGAGGACACTTATATTGTGCTGTACAAATTGCATCTCTCAAATAAATTATTAAATCTACAAAAACAACAGTGATAATGATAGTAATAACTAATGTATTTTTGTTAAGTATTATTAGTAAATTATTACAATATTTTAATATTAATAATATACTCATCATCATTTTACATGATGGTGCATGAACTTTAAAGAGTGAGACATTGAAAAGCTTACTTTAGATATACATCAACTGCAAACATCATTGATGTTTGTGAGAAAATTCTCAATTACTTCTTGTGGCTCCATGTCGGTGTTATTATGAATGTGGTGTAAAACATGCAAAAATCTCCAGTTGGAATGTTAGCTCTCTGTGTTTGATGATGATTTATTTGTGGAATAGAAACATTGACATTTAGATCCTTAGCCAATGATAGTGCACACTTAAAAATGTTCATAAAACACTCATCAGGCTCTTTCCTTTGACAATGACATATGTCAATTGTATTAGCTGCCATTCTGTATGTCTGAGACAAGTTAATGCTCGAATCTTTAAATTGGTGGGAAATTGGTAAAATAACTGACAATAGTTCTACAACTACTTCCAAAGTTACAAGAAATTGAAAATGTGTGACTGCAAATAACATTTCATTTCCAGAAGTTAACACCTTCCCTTTTATATTAGAGATGACATCTTCAAGAAAATCTACTATAGCTTGGAGCATTATACGAAACAACAAAACAAATTCATGTTGTTCTATCCAACATATCTCGCAAAAGGAATTCACTATTTTAACTTTCACTTCAGGTAATTTTTCTCCTATGTTTTGTTACAATTTGTTCGTTTGGGTGAATCATGAACAAAGTTGCAAATTTCACCAATTGTGCCTAAAACATTTTGAACAGCTTGCATATTACAACATTTTGATAGTGCTAAATTTAAACAGTGACGAGAACAGTGAGTACATAAAGCTAATGGCTGTTCTTTAAGAATATGTGAATGCATACCACGAAATTTCCCTGCCATGTTAGCCCCTCCATCATAGCTTTCTACTTGTAAATCCTTTCTACTAAGCAGAAATCATACAACATGTTTAATATTGACTGTGTATGCCCTTCATCAGTCAAATCATTAACTGCATTGCAGTGGCGGATTAAGGCTGTCGGAGGCCGAGGGCGGTGGCAGAACAAAATGAGGCACCCTGTCCACTTGCAAATACATTTATTACTATAAAAAAGTAACTTTTGAGATTTAGAGGCCCCCCCAGGATGTCTTCCCACAGTGTTATAGTTTCTATGTCTAAATATTAAACACAAAAAGTTAGCTGTTCCTGTGTACTGGCATCTGTTGTCTCATCAACCAATATATTAAAGTAATGGCCCTGTTTCACTTTTGCGCCAATTTTATCTACAATTATGGAACCACAGCATTCAGTGATAGTATTTTGTGTTGTTTTGCTAATAAAAGTGGTATTTTAGGCATGTTCTAAGGTGTTCCTCTAGAATTTTATCTCATGCATTTATTCTAAACCGGAGCAATGCTCTAAATTCCCCGCACCATTTTTCTGACTTGAATTTTTAAGTAAAAATTGCGCATCATCACAATGGCCCCTAAGAGGAAAATTCTGACGACAACAGAGTAAGATAGTTTTCACAATAGGTACAAGGTGCTCTCAATATTTGTCTACTTGTTGTTTCAGTCTGGAGTCAATAATAACAGAAACACTTTCACCCTTACCTTACATTATGCTTCTGAAGGCCTCTGCCTTGATGACTGACATTTTATGATACAGTTTGCATGATCCTTAAATTCTGCAACTGCATTCTAATATTGTGTGAAAGCCTTTGCACTGAATGCACCTAGTGTTTGGTTTCCTTTGCTCTTTTCTTGTTCCAAACAATATGCACAAACAACAATGTACACCATTGTCTTTGTCACTATACAAAAGCCATGGAAAGTCACTTAACCATTTCATCTGAAATGTCTGCTTATGGTTACCACATTGTGGTGCCACAGGAAAATTGTACTTGTCAGAAAGAGTCCATCTGTTACTCAACATTCAATATGTTTCTTCATCAGAAAGTGAAAAATTATTTTCACATACAGCTAGATATCATTTTTATAATAATTCACTTTCTCCACATTGATGTTATCTCTATTAACACTCTGATCTGGTATGGATGTGGGAGCTAAAACATATGAACTACCATCTTCGGAAGCTTCACTTGTTTCACTGGCTTCGTTCGAAGAGTTGCTTTCTGGCTACCGCGCATGCGCAGTACGAAAGTTCGCGTTTGAAGAGCGCCTGGCCCCGAATCTGGCTACTTGAAGTGGGGTGCCAGCTGTTCGAAGAGTTGCTTGCAAGCAGAGCCAAGTAGCCAGATGCTGCCCGAGGAAATTTTTCTGGCAGCCAGATTCGCGCATGCGCGTGGCTCTCTTTTTACTTGTAGTGGGCATACACGACGCTCCCGTGTTCAAAATGGAAGTTATCTTAGATGTGGACACATGTCTACTGTGTGTTTCTTCTGTAATTGTACGGTCTTATTTATTCTTATAATATCACCTGTAGAAGGTGACAGAATTCAAAATTACATTTGTTCCAAATGTAGAGAGATTACGATTTCATATCCAGTGACGTCGAATTCTACGCAATGTTGTTGCGCCGAAATAAAAGGCAGAAATCAGAATTTATTTCCTTTTTTGAGCGTGATTTTTTTTTCAACTTTGTGCCACATTTCTCAGATATAGAAGTTGTCTTAACATCTCTTTTAAGTACCAGGACATGGGAATGGGGGAGATACTCCTATTACAACATAATCTGATTCTTTTTGTGGTTTGCTGGCCTTGAAGCTGCAGTTTTCCGTAATGTAACAGCCAGCTCGTTGTGTTTGGGTAAAAAAAAAAAAAAAAAAAAGAAAGAAACGAAATTTATTAGTAGCTTGAAAGTGGACGTTATACAGAGGAAAGAGATGACATCGAGTCCCATTTGCGCAATAAAGGAATGACAGGTGCACTAGATGGGACACATGACATAATAAATAGGCCCAATGAAGATAGAGAATTTTTTCCCCGTTCACTTGCAGTCGGTTTTCGCAAGAGACGCATTAGAGACTTCTTCTCGATCGGTCCACAAGATCAGAGCATTCAGAACGAGTAAACTTTGGAAACCACTGAAGAAAAGTGACAAGATTTTTATATTTTGGGTGACAGTGCTTATCCCGGTCTGAGGCATTTGTTGACCTCGTTGAGGGTTTATCGCGGCGAGACAGTATAAATTGAACGTTGTTCTCTCAAAGATAGGACTTATTATTATTATTATTATTATTAATGTTTTCTATGCCCTTAACAGTCATCACATTTGTTCTCGCATTACACTGCGGTGAATGCTTTTCCACAATTTTCTTTCAAATAAGCCACCCTATCGCCCAGCAATTGCTGTTTCCGTTTAAATCGCTCTCTGTGGTTCTTGCAAAACTCTATTAACAGCCAAGTAGAGTTTCTACACCACAACATTTCCTGTGTGCGTAACACGAGTGTTTCCTGTGTGGGAGAAACAGCTCTATAATAACCATAATACATGAATTTGGAAGCACCTGGACCTGACAAGAAAACACAAAGTGAGAACTCAGGACAGTATTATACAATAAGTTATCAAAATGTTTCTCCTTACAAAAAGTGATTATATGGCAAAAATATTTAAAGAAAATATAATCCGAGAAAAAGTACCAACAACTTTCCTTTGTAAGTAGGCGGCCTATACTGTGCCATATTGTATATATTTTTCTGTAATTGTATCTTTCATTTAAGTATCTTGCTAAACATATTTCGTATAATTTTGTAAAACTTAAGTGGTGAATAAACAAATCAAATGTGATGTAAATAACATTCGCGCCGTTGTTGTTCTTTCTGCTGTCTTTCCATGCTACACTAGCGAAGGTGGTGAAAAGGCTAAATAAAACGTGATAGGTGTTCGAAGAGTCCAAACACCAAGCATGGACACATGACGTCACCATTGCCGTGCATGCGTAGTAGCGCCTGTTTCCTGGCTCCCGAAGTAGCTTTCTGGCAACTCTTCGAACGAACATACTTCCAGAAGTTTTAGTACTAAAAAATGAAGAAATGTTTGTCTGTTTTTTCTGGTTTTTTTCCAGCTAATTTTATGGCACACACTAGAACATGTCTACTAACAGGAAAAATATACACAAACTGTAACTTAGCTCTACTAACCATGAAGCAGGGTGGAGTTCATATAGTGTACTACCCACAGAGAGTGTGGGAGGAACAAGCTACTCCTCCATGTTCTGTAAGAACGCTGTGGTGCATGTAGGGTACCATCCGGCTGGGTTTTCCCAAATTAGTCCCAGTTTTGAGCACGTCCGGTCAGGGTTTTGCATTCTGTCCGAGTTTCAAATTTTTGCGCAGTATATACAAACAGCTTCTCTTTCATTCTAAGACTGCTAATTCTGTTTCCAGCTGTTGACCAACTTTTGAAGCTCTTTGAGACAATAGAAAATTACATTAGAAGCTAAGAAAGACCACCCGTTTTGATGAAACAGTTATTTTTAAGACCCTTCTTTGGAAGCATATTTGTTTCTCATCCACTCAATTACACTCAGAAATAAAGAATAAAAAATTGACAGTTCCTTCACTGACACAAAAATATACTTTGATCCATCATAAAGTGCTTAAACAATCAAATTAATGAGAAATTTTCGCTGTTGAAGGTACAGAGTATTTTAAACCAACACGGCAAAAACACTAATACCGAGTTTAAAAACTTACATTGTAGGCTGCAAGAAACCTGTGACCCAATTTGAATCATTTGATTGGATGGAACATTGTTAAAAGCAATGCTTTATATTTAGTAATTTTTGGAAACAGCGATCTTATAATACAATTAAAATATTACAGTCTAGATCGCAAGTTGCTGAGCATTTTATTGGCAATCGGTTTTGGTCCTACAGGACCATCGTCAGGCCTTTGGCACCTTGTTGGTGGATGGCAGGAATATTATTACTGATGACTCAAAACTGTTACATAAGAGGGTGAATTTGAAATGTTACAGTGAAAATCTAAGCCAGAATTGCAAACTTTTGTCACCAAATCAACTCTGATTGAATTTCTTGAAAACACTGAATGCACATTTGAACACAGAGCTACTGCAAATTGCGCAGTCTCTCTTTCTTTTCATACCTGCTGAAATTGCAAATGTTGAAAGACAAATTTATTTAGCACAAAAACTAAATATAATAGAGATTTTAACTGTGTTGAATTTTATAAATTTATTTTCAGTAAGGAAGCAGAGAAAAGACATTTGTATTTTGCTTTGTTTATATACAAATAATAATTATTTGTAATTATTTTATTTTTGAGGTAAAAAGAAATAGAAATATCCAGTTTTAACGCTCGAAAATCAAAGGTTTTTGAGCTCCTTGTCATGGTTTATAGATTTTACAGGTATCAACCCTATGTGTAGGTAGCAGAAACCTGTATTTTGAGCTTCCACCAAAGCATCTATATGTGGTTCCTCATTGATCAAACTTGAAGAAACACAAATCTTTTATCCCATTTTAAATTATTACATAAACCTTTAAAATGTACTGTTTCACATTATAATGTCACAATAATATGAAAATATGTTTATGTTTGTTTATTTATTTATTAGTCTTTCAGCATGTTTACCATGCAATTGGCTTCATCACTTGGGTTATACATTCTATATTTTTAGATATTTATAAAATGATAATATAACTGAATTTACAATAAGTAGAAACATATTCTTACAGTTTCTTTTGCCGGCCGCGGTGGCCGAGAAGACTAAGGCGCTCCAGTCACGGTCTGCACGGCCACTACGGTCGGGGGTTCGAATCCCCCCTCGGGCATGGATATTTGTGCCGCCCTAGTTCGTAAGTAGTTCATAAGTAGTTTGTAAGTTTAGGGACTGATGACCCCGTAGTTAAGTCCCATAGACTATACAAACAAACAGTTTCTTTTACATTCATGTTAAAATTATTTGTCATTATAGGGCTTAATAACTAGTAAGAGGATTTTTTAATCTTTGTGCATGTCCCAAGTTTCTTTCGAAATATTCTTCCACTGAATGATATGATGTCTTTTTAAACCATACCTCTAGTACAGTCTTAAATTTACTTAAAGTAAGAATTTTTACTTTCTGCAGTAGGTTATTATACAACTTAAGTCATATGTGTTTATGGCTGTTATGTATCAGTGACAGTCTTGAGTGTGGTATATCTAACTGTGTATGTTCACTCTTGGAGTAAATTTCTGTATATTTTCTTTTATATAGATTATACAGTAGTACATATAGAGACTTGGAGGTGTCATTATATTGAGCTGACTGAAGTACAACAATATAGTCATCTATTGTTTACAGATATTATTATAAGTATAATTTATAATACATTTATATTAATTAAGGTACAAATAATTAACTAGTGCCAGGTATCTTTTGAATATAATACTTACCTGAAATATATAGTAATAAATGTAAATTTAAGATAGTATCATATTGTTAAAATTGCAGTGGGTCTCAGGTACTCCTAACTTGAGTCATCAGCTTTGGCCAGTTTCATTACAATATCCAATTGTATTAATTTATTAACTGTATTTAAATTGTGACTACCCACTTTAATCACTTTTGTATTTTTTCATATTTACTTTATTGATGAATAACATTCACTCTGATGTTAATTTTTAATTCTGTACCAATGACAAAGCCTATCTCATTTCATATAATCAATGCCTTATTGAGATTCCTGAATCTTGACTACAGTGTTGTCTAAATGCAAAAATTTTGAGGTTGTTACCTCTGAGAGAGAAGGGGTCTTCATATCAGAAAGCTGCTTGCTGCTAATCCACAATTGTTCATGCATTCTTGATATGATGACATTACGATCATTAAGATCTTGGTGGTTGTCTGAAAAGTGTTATGCTACGAATCACTGTGGCGATAATCAGTTGTTGCTGAAACCTTTCATAATGGGTGTAGGAAAATTCAACACTTGCTGTTAATGCTGTATGCTTTACCATACTATTTTCTTTAAAAAATGATTTATGTGTTACATCTACACATCCTGTGTATTTCTTAATGTTTCAAAAGAGCACAATGTTCTCTTAAAGTTGTATGTTCTAGATGTAGTCATCAACTAGTAGTGTCTGTGAATGTTTCTGTATGACATATTCTGATTTCAGTTTTAATGGCATGACAAATATATTCTCAGCTATGACTTACGTGTCTTACAACGCATGCTGTCTTCTGCTTAAAAAATCTTGTATTTTCTTCAATTCCTGTTTCAGTTGGCAGAAATGGTCAATTTACATTTTCTAAGCCTTCTAGAAGCTCTTCTTGAATGTAACTCTGCTGTTCTGAGTAAGCTTTTGCCACTTTGGAGTCCTGTTCTGTTTGCTTATCATATCCAGGTAAGAATAAAAAACTTGCATTAGTTTATTTTCTATATTCATTTGGTTAATTCTATATTTCCAGTTCTCTAAATACATTCACTTAATATTGTCAGATAATCTTAATGCTTATGGTGTATTACTAATGATTCATATGAGGTACAGCCTTTTTGTTCGCACTTTGCAATCAGTTATTTCAGTTTCATTTAGTAATTACTTGTTATTGCTATTTCTGTATTTCATAGCTCCCAGGACATCTGCATGTTCGTCTTCAGGGATGTCGTAATTTTCCACCTGTGATCACACAAGCAATGCCACCTCCAGATGAGACTCATTCCTTGAGTAACATAATCCTTCTGCGGTGGCTTCAACGGCTTCAGTTTAAAATGGGACAGATAGAGTTGCAGTCATCTGCAGCAACACAGTTCTACTCTGTATAAGGAGGTTCAGCAGCTGCCTTAGTGCCAATCAATATCTGAAATGTTTCACATAAACTCAGTGAAAATTTTGGATAATGGCACCTCATATTTTAGTTCCAGAAAACAGCCTTTGATTGACAGAGACTCTTGCAAAAGGTGTTTATAAAAACAGAACAGTTTTACAATATTTTATACCAGTTGCAAATGAAACATAAGTTGGAGTGTATAGGACAGTTTTTTCCTTGAAATTAACTTAAAATATCGTACAAAAATACTTGTTAGCAATTACTTCTCAATATATACAGTATTTTGAAAATGAGAAATAATTTTAAGAGTGAAGTAGTACAAAAAATAATTTTATTGAACTACTTTCTTTACAGACCCTTCTCTGGAAACTCCTGTTATGCGTACATTACTTGTATGAATGGGATGTATAAGTTTTTTTGTGATTAGGGACTTGAAAGTGTTGTGTTTCATCCATTAAAAAAAAAAAAAACACCTTAAACTTCTGATTACACATGTACTTGGTATCCATATTCCAGCTTTTTATATATGAGATTAAATCTGTTGTTATACAGAAGTAGCAGGTTCATTAATAGTTCATTACCACTGTCACTCCTCTCATAAAAAAAACTTATCACTGTCACAAAAAAAGTGTATACTTGATTTTTAATTACATTTCCACCCCAAAAAAGTGTCATTCAACAGCCTGGATGGACTTTTGTCCACAGTCATGAGCCATCACCACTAATGTACTTTCTATGAAACTGGCTTGCATCTTGTGGAAGAAACCATAAATAATCCATCTCTAATACCACAGAAAAATTGCCATTAAACAGATGCAGTCATTTACATAGCTACAATTACAGCTCCACAAACAGTAATATGAATGAAAATATTTATTTATTGTGTTCACTTATATTTATTTCAAAAGGTTAAATTAACAACATCATTTTTTACAACTGTGAAACTTTATCTTAACTACAGGGTGACCCAGAATGAATGCCCCTTTTCAACTGTCAACAAAAACTTTATTAACACAGTTTATCATTATCTACAAAGGCAGATATGTTAGTAAGTCTGTGGAGTCTTATGTGGTATGTAGTACTCACTTCTTAAAGGTAACATCATTCAGCTGAATATTACCTTTATCATTGTACTCATGTAGATAAGCTATGCAGCTGCTATGCAGTGTGTTCTCCAATGCAGCAACAGGAATACCAGTAACTTTTTTATGGTTCCTGCTTCCAGTACCTGGAGTGTTACAAGGCAATTTTTGAGGGCTTTGGATTTAAGACATCCCCAGAATAAAAAGAACTGGGAATCATCTGATTGGTTAATGCCCCAGCCAAGGTACATCACCATATCAGGAGATGAGACATCTAAGACACTTTTCACTCAGTTGATAGATGGACTGTGTATGCAGTTACCCTATACAGTTGATAACACATGAGTGGATGGGTATGCTGTTGTAACACAGGGATGACAAAATTCTGAATAATGGACAAATATCACTCAAAACATACAATATGTATGGGATAACTGTCATCCAGAAAAAAATATGGACTGATTATTCCAACTGTAAATCCCCACAACACTCTTAATTTTGGGCTGTCTAGCACCTATTCATGGGCTTTGTGTCATTCCCAGTTGCTCCAAAAACAGACGTTTTGTTTGTTAACTGCCCCTGACAATAATAAGTGTGCTGTGTCAATCATTGTCAGTCATCAAGCTACCAATATTTCCTGGATTAGCCCCACACATTTCCAGAAAATGTGTTGCAAAACACATCACCTTGTTAGTGGGACTTAAGTCCTGCTCCATGTATATCCTGTGTGGCTTTGCATGCAAATTTAGGTGTTACATGCACTGTAAACTGTTGAGTGACTGTGTAGTAATAAATTGGTCTGTGGCAGAATGATCACTGAAGAATTGTTTGAATCCAAGCCAGTACATGGTCAATGTTTTCTCATGTCCACACATTTTGGGGTCATCCAGGAGACTTTCCTTTCATGCACTGCACCATTTAGCTATTCAAAGCCATATGATATGGCCATCTGGGACCTGTCTGTCTCTGTAGTCTAGTGGATGGTGTTGTGGGTTGCCACAAACTTTGTCCAGATTTGAGTCCCGGGCTGGGCAGAGATTTTCTCCACTCGGGGACTGGGTGTTGTGTGGTCTTCAACATAAGTGACATGCATATTGCTGAAGCGGCATCTACAAAAGAGACTTGCACCAGGCAGGCTGAACATGACCCCAGTTGGGATCTAACGGCCATAAATTCCACACGATCGTCTTCATCTGGGACCTGTTTGTGAAAGCTTATTGAGTCACTATTGTTTACTACATTTCTGTTAAAATTCTACCACACAGACACAGTCTTGCTCTCTCAACTTCTCAGTCACATCTGAATTTCCATCTCCTTCTAAATTTTGTTAGCATGTAACCAACTACCTGTGCACAGATGCACAACAGTCACAGAACCCATTTAAAAAGGGGGGCTTTCTTTCTGACTCACCCAGTATTTTCCTGTTGTTCCATTATGTACTATATTATTATGTAAGTTGTGTAATGCAAATCCATTCTTGATTTCAAATAATAAAATGTTAAAAGTATTGTATACCATTTAATTGTTGCTGACTACACACTTATACATAAATGTTACAGTTCAAAATATATTAACAACTATAAAAAGAAGAAAAATCGTATATGAAGTATGAAATACTTGTTTGTATATAAATATCACCTGTTTGATTATTTTGTACAAATGACTGCTGTAAGTTTATTGTTATGCAGTGGAATTGGCCAATTTCAGTGAAAGTACCATTTTCATGTAATGAAGGACAATAAACTCATAGCAGCCATTTGGACAAAATAATTCAATAAAACATTGTATGACATATCACTCTGCAGACCCTGCATTGTGAAAATATCACTTTTATGCTAATTCAGATAATGATAGAAGAACTTTATTGACATTAATGTATTTATTTCACCCATCTTATAATGTATGTACGTATAAGATATAGGATAACTAAAACATTTACAAAACAAGAGCTAAATATAGAAAATCATATTGATTCCACTGTCAGTTTTGGGTGAAACATTTTCAATTGAATAAAATAAACCACCCATATTGCATTCTCTTACAAAACTTTATTTTGCACAACCTGGGTTTTGACTTATGAGTCCATTTTCCAGTACCTTACTGATTCCAAAGTTGTTACATAAATAAAAACAAATCATTACAAAACTATAGTTCTCATTTTAGGACTTAAACAATGGAAGGTATTACTGTTTCTTAAGCAATTTTAAAAACCATTACATTTACATTGTGCTGCATTAGAATAACCTTTTATAAATATTGATGTTAATAACCAACATATTGTAATATCCATATTATAGTTTACTGATGATTACTCCTGCTGAAATTGTCTAGTGACAGCGACCTAATTATTGTACCATAATATTTGTGAAGTCTGTTGTGTATTTATGCCATTGCTTCTCTACATATAACAGCCTCAGGTTCCAATTACTGCTATTATCTTCGATGTAGACGTTACAATCTAAAAGAGATGAATAATTGAATTCCATCTTCTCATTCAGTATCAAATTTGGGGTTGTCTGTGTCTGTTTTATTTTTCCCAATCATTCTAATTGGGTCAGTTTTGCACCTTTACCTTCTATGTGTAAGATTTGTATATCTATTGCATATTTGTGCTACTGGTGTAAGCAGTGTTCAGCAAAGGCAAAATCTGGCTTTTTTAAATATCCTACTCCTGTAGTGTTCACTGAGCATAGTACAGATTGAGTGACCTATTTGTCCTATATAGTAGGACTGACATTCTTTTCAAATGATGTTACACATCCCACTGTCCTTGGTGGCTGGCTGTTTGTCCTTAATTGAAGAGATTTTCCCTAAAGTGTGTGGTACATAGAAAAATATTAAAAATTCCTTTGCCTTCAAAATGTTACTGATCCCATTGGAAATTTTACCTGCAAAAGTCAGCTTACAGCATTTTCTTTGTGATCTTTCTGTATTATTTACTCGAGATATAATAATTAGTCAGTTTGTCACTAGACACTTTCAGCAGAGGTCATCATCACAAAACTATAATACAATAAGTTAGTTATTAACATAAATATTCATGAGAGGTTATTCTATTACAGTACAACACAAATGTAATGGTTTCTTATATTACTTAGTAAACAGGAATACCTTCCAGTGTTAAAGTTCTAAAACAGAGAACTATAGTATTGTAAAGGTTTGTCTTTCCTTTTGTAACAATTTTGGAATCACTAAGGTAATAGAAAATGGGCTCATGGTGCAAAACCTAGGTCATGAAAAATAAAATAAAGTTTTGTGAAACAAGGCAATTAGTGCGGTTCAGTTTATTTAGTAAAACGAATATACCACATCAGCCGGCATATAAGACACTTTTTTTCTACAATAAAGTCCAAAAAGTGGATGCGCCTTATACACTGGTTGCCAGTTAAGGTAGGTACCTACAAGTTACATTTCTTAAAAATTTATATTTTATGGCTTCAAGCAATTCATTGTTTGATTCCTTTCAAATTTTAAGCATTTCAGTTGCATGGAATTCGCTGGATGCACTTGCACCATCATTAACGATTTTTTTATTGTATGAGCCGGACCCAGTGGTCTATCAGTGACTGAGAGGTCACGGAATCAAATCCCATTCAGACCATTGATTTTTTAGAAATCTTTTAAACCTAGACTTCACCTTTAAACAATATGATGAGTCACCAGAAACGACATGTGGTTCGGGTTCCACATTAAACAGTAGGTCCCCTTTCCACAGTTGGATAACTGGGCTATGTTACGGACACACAAGTCACTGAAGTGGCCTCCAGTTGAAACAAATGTTTGTAAAGCTTAAGGGACTGAACTGTGGGGTCATCAGTCCCTAAACTTACAAACTACTTATGAACTACCTTATACTAAAGATCACACAAACATCCATGCCGAAGGGGGGATTCGAACCCCCCACAGTGCTCCAGTACGCACAGCTAATCCGTCGCGGCTCCAGTTGAAAGACCTTCACCAGGCCACTCAGCCACACGAAATTATTATTATTATACAGTAGAACCTTTTACACTTTCCAAAGGCTTTCAAACAAAGTTGTGCCAAATGCAGAAAATAATGTTTTAAGCTGAAAAATTTGCTTTAAGACCTTACATTTTCATAATTTATATTAGACACATGTACTCTTAACACAATAAAGTGGGGCACCCCTGAATTCCCATGTGTAGGCTGCACCTGATTGTATGCAACCAAAACAGTGCAAGTACAGTCATTGTACTATACACAATAGGCATTACAAGAGACCACTTGACACCACACCTCCTTATGGCAGCCAGTTCAGATGTAAACCAGTACCGTCATATAACAAATATGAGAAACCACTTTATTAGAGATGAGTCATTCTTAAAAGTTTGTAAATTAATTTACATTAACAGTAGTGACAAGTCATCACACTCATTAAATAACATAATGAGTTTTTGTTTGTAAGCTGAATTTGAACCTATTGTTAACCTGAAAAAGTTCGACTGTCTAATCGAGACTGTATTAGATATAAAGAGACGTAAAATATCGACATTTTCACAAGTATCAGATTACAAGGGCAAATGTCTGAACCTAGAAATAAATTACAATAACTTTAGCCCTGCTGTTTGAATGTTTGTAATTCTAAGGGATCAAACTACTTTGCTCATAAGTCAATAGACTAATAAACTACTTAAACTAAATTAAACTAATCTAAGGACAACACACACATCCATGTCCGAGGAAGGATTCAAACCTCCAACGCGGGAGGCCTCGCGATCTATAACGTGGCGCTCCAGACTGCTCAGCTACACCCGTGTGGCCTTTAGCACTGCATCAGGACTCCCATGCATATATCGTCCCTGATAGAGAACAACTAAAGATATGTAATGAAGGGCAACACACAGATGTCAAACACTATGAAGTAAAGTTGAAGTAATGGACACAGATTAGAACCCAATACCTATATGAATTGATAACTATGCACAATAATATGTCACATATTAAGTATGTTCACCAATAACATGATACTGGTACCTGAATGACAATGCAAATGATTTTTGCGTGACAGGGCTTCAAACCCATCACATTTCGCCAATGTATTATAGCTACTAGTGTTGGCTACAGTTTCATGGTTTCGAAACCAGGTTTCGATGTACTCAACAGTTTCAGTGTTTCAAAACCGACATCTTTCACGGTTTCGAAACCATGCGGTTTCATTCCGTTCTGTTTTGGATCACATTCGCGGTTGATTGTCGATACACTGACACCGTCTCTTCCTGTCGGTTTCACGGTTTCGTGTCGGTTTCACGATTTCATGTCGGTTTCACAACACCGGTGTTTCAAACCACTAATGCAGAAACGCGGAACAGACTAATGGTATCGAAATGTGGTGTTTCATTTTACTGAAGTTCCACACAGATACACATATAACTTACTAGTATATAAACCATTTAGACAGTGTCAAATAGTAGTTGGCACTCTTGAGTCTGCAGCTTATGATTACTGATATCAAGATTCGTTTGCAAGAGAGTGCTGTATTCCGAAATGACATAATGTCTGCTTTATAAATGTAAAAGAACAATAAAACAATGTTCACTATTTGCATTGAAAAACCAGTTAAATTCTAGGTTATGTACCATATTAACGACACATGAGTGAAACTACAATCTTTAAAATTAGATACAACATGAAGCCTGAATGACATTTTTTATACTAACAAGGGTAGATCGCATATTTCATCTCGTGTTAAAGAGTTGGTTTCTTATGAGCGAAAACGAAGTTACCTACTGTCGTTATAATTTTTCGACACTCATGTTAAAAGAATTGCAGCGGTGGTGTAACAGTCAAGACGTACAACTGGTGAACTTGCCTCTTACTTTATTACTTTTGTAATTCCATAGCATTACTTGTGATTATTTAGTGTACCCTTTATTCCCTATAATTTATTTAGTATGTATAGAAAGTAGCATTTATGATCCGTCACTGTAATATGCGTGCCATATTGCAGTTCGTGAGTTCCTAACGGGGTAAACTTTCACCTACCATACCGGCGGCCTCATGTGGACTATGTTGGCAACATCAACAACACGAGAGAAAATCTTTATCAACATGTTCCGTACAGACCAAGAAGTAAATATATACTCTATGGTTGACAGGTTCTTGTATGTACCCTTGTCCACATAGTGAAAAATATTGCCCTCCTAGAACGAAGATTTCATGACAAAACATACGTACATTGCTTCACGGTTCCATGGTTTCGAAACAGTGTTTCGAAACCACAGATGGTACGGTTTCATTCGTTTCGAAACCATCAGATGTTTCACTTTTCCCAACTCTAATAGCTACAAATATATGTATTGTTTTTTCAAAAGTAGTGCAATGTGCACATGTTCAGTTATAGGTAACATAAAGAATAATTCTGTGCTGCATGGGACTCCATCCCCACACACAGTAAGCAGGTTCAAAGGGATGTAGGTTGGTGTTCTTATTTGGAGATGAAAAGGCTTGATTGTAGCATAGGGTCAAGAGCTGCACGAAACCAGTCCTTTGAAGACCACAACAACAATCTTTTCAGAATTTCTTGAAATTTTTCACTTAAGGGGTGACATCAATGTTATTGACCTTACACTACATGTCAACCACCACATTCTCCTTCCCTAGAAGTTACAATCATGCTGTTTGTGGATACCTGGATGGTTTTGGTATCCTGAGGAAATAATAAAATGGTGGTACAGTATCATATCGAAGAGTTAAAATTCAGAGAAAAATTGGAATCAGAGCTCGACACTCAGTCCTGTACCAATATTCAAAGAAATCTCAAGGCCATTAGAAATATGAAATGAAGGTCCTATAACCTTACATGACATTGGTTCATGAACTAAAATAACATTGTTAGTGTGTATAAGCCTAATAGTTACAGATTTTGCAACAGCGTGTTCTTCCTGTGACAGAAAAAATTAAGCAACTCTGTTCCAGTCAGTAGCAAAAGGACCAGTTTAATTACAGCACCCAATTGAAATCTAACCCATACCTTTGTCATTACAAGCTAGCATCAGTCCAACCAAACACCAAATTTTACTTGCAGTAGTAATAAATGGTATCTGTGATGCCTCTATTGAATGAAATGCAAAACCGTAGATAAAACTACCATGTGTGGCATCTTTACCAATATTTGCATGAACTTGAAAAATGGCTTTTGTTTGCTAGGAGCGCCAGTAAAATGGAAACTAAAATGTTTAAAAAACAAAACATAACTATTTCCCTGAAGCTTAATAATTTTGAACTTTAAACAATTAGCCTTTGGAAAGTGGATATAGCTGGTTTATGTGACAGAAAAATCTCTAGAAATGCTCAATGTCTAGAATAAACTGGGAGGTAACTGTTTGGTTATGGCTTGGTGAAGTCAATGAAAGTTAACGCTTAAAAGCTAGTTTTTGTGAAAGAATTATCTGGAGTGTAGCCCAAGGTTTGTATTTGGTTGGGAGGCAACAGTTCGTTTGTGAGTTGGTAAAGCCAATGAATGTGAAAGCTGAAACAGCTGGTTGAGGTGAAGGAATTGTCTGAAGCAACAGTTTAGTTGTGAGTTGGTGAAACAAATGATTTTGAAAGCTGAAATAGCTGGTTGAGGTTATAGAATGAGCTGTAGCTAATCTCAATGTCTTGGTTAGGTCGGGAGTCAACACTTTTGTTGTGAGTTGTTGAAGCCAAGAAATGTGAATACTGAAATAATTATCTCAGAGGATTCAATATTCTGATGCATATCACTAGGTTTATGTTAGGTTTGGAAGCAACAGTTTAATTGTTAGTTGGTGAAGCCATCATATGTAAAGGCAGAAATAGCACTTTGTGGTAAAGGAATGGTCTATACCGAAACACAAAGTCTATGTTAGGTTGGGTGGTAAGAGCTAGGTTGTGAGCTGGCAAAGCAAACGAAGGTAAAAGTTGGTATAGCTGGTTCAGGAGACAGAATGATCTGTAGCAAATCTCAAGATCTAGGTTACGTTAGGTTGTGAAGCAACAGTTTGGTTATGGGTTGGCGAAGTCAATGAAAGTGAAAGTTGAAGAGCTGGTTGTGGTGAAGAATGCTCTTTAGCATAACCCAGGTTGTATGTTAGAATGGGAACCACCAGTTGGGTTGTGAGTTGGTAACTCTAATGAATGTGAAGGCTAAAACAGCTGGATGATATTACAAAATTATCTGTAGTGAAGTTCAAGGTCTATATTAGGTTCGAGGGCAACAGTTTGTTTCTGAGCTGTTGAAGCCAAGAAATGTCAAAACTAAATAGTTAAATGAGGTGATGGAATGTTCTGAAGTGCAGCCCAAAGTCTTCATTAGGTAGGGCAGGCAACAGTTTGGTGCTGGGTTGGCAAATCCGACGAATGTGAATGCCGAAATAGTTTACTGAGGTAAAGAAATGGTCTGTAGTGTAACCGAAGATCTATGTTAGTTTTTAAGGAGGCAGTTTGGTTGTGACCTAGCAAAGCCAACAATCTGAAAAGAGATGTAGTTAGCTGTGGGGATGGAATGATCTGTAGCAAAGTTCTAGGTTAGGTTGGGAGACAACAGTTTGGTAATGGTTTGGCGAAGTCAATAAAAGTGAAAGCTGAAAGCCTGGCTGTGGTGACAGATGAACTGGAGCGTAACCCAAGATCTATGTTAGATTGGGAGCCAACCATTTGGTTATGAGTTGGTGACTCCAGCTAATGTGATGGCTCAAATTGGTGACCGATATCACGAAATGACCTGTAATGAAGTCCAAGGTCAATTTTAGGTTGGGAGGCAACATTTCTTTTGTAAGTTGTCGAAGCCAACAAATGTGAAAGAGAAACAGTTACCTGTGGTGATCTAATGTTCTGAAGTGCAGCCAAGGTCAATGTTAGATTGGAAGGCAACAGGTTGGTTGTGAGTAAGCAAATCCAAAGAATGTGAAGGCTGAAATGACTGAAATGAGGTAGAGAAATGGTTTGTAGTGTAACTGAAGATCTACATTACTTTGGGAGGCAACAGTTTGGTTGTGAGTAGCTGAAGCCAACAAATGCAAAAGGAGATATAGTTGGCTGAGGTGATGGATTTATCTATAGCAAAGCTAGAGTTCTCTGTTAGGTTGGGAGGCAAAAGTTTGTTTATGGGTTGGCAAAGACAATAAATGTGAAAGGTGAATAGCTGATTGTGGTGACCAAATGATGGAGTGTAGCCCAAGGTCTATTTTAGGTTGGGATGCAACAGTTTAGTTGTGGGGTGTTGAAGCCAATGAATGTGATACATGAAACAGCTAGCTGATGCTATGGAATTAGCAGTAGTGTAGCCCAAGGTCAATATTACAATGAAATGCATCAGTTTTGGTTGTGAGTTTGAAACAGTTTCAATATAATTTGCTACCTGTATGGAATATACACTGTATATATATTTGTCATTTTGTTGGTTCCATTTTCTAATATACTAGTAACAGCACACTGTGTTTTGACAATGGTACATGGTACTGATAAGGGATATGGACACTATATTCTACAGTAAGTGTGTAGCTGGAAATATTGCCCTGTGCCTAATTTCATTGTCATCACTTGCTATATTAGGCTTCTTCCAATAGATAAATCAATATTTTGGCATCTGTTCAAAAAGATATTGCTTTGAACATGTAGTCAGTTCGGCATTAATAAAAAACGAGTTGCCGCACTGGAGTGCCCAAGTGCATTGAGGCATTATGATCCGATGCGCGAGGCCATTTCCCTGCAGTTAAGTCCCATAAGTTTAACAAACATTTGAACATTTTTCTGAAAAATGAGACATTGTGTTGAGTTGGAATATCTATGTAGTTTTAAGAGTGATAAGCAGTTAATAAGATGGATGGAAAGTGGATTCATCGTGAAAGAGATGAGGTGTGAGATGTGTCTATGGTTAATGAAACTTGTGTGCAAGAAGACTTTGAGTGATGCATTTAT
This sequence comes from Locusta migratoria, assembly GCA_026315105.1. NCBI lineage: Eukaryota > Metazoa > Arthropoda > Insecta > Orthoptera > Acrididae > Locusta > Locusta migratoria. Next base: position 347,539,796 of record CM048755.1, read on the forward strand.
TTGAAAGTGTAATCTAACAAGCAATAATGGGTACAAGAACCAGTGTTTATAAGAAAAAGTTCCTGGTTTGCAGGTAGCAATCTAGCTACAATAAAATCTTAACAATGACATATTCTTGGTTGTTTCAGTAACAAAATACACTTCCTACAACTAAAAAACTTGCACTCAATGGGTTGTTGATTGGAAAGAGTACTGGTACTGCAGTGATGTGTCAATTTCTGTTGTTTAGAGAAAACTGAACAATGTAGTGGGAAACATGTAATAGCAGATACTGATTAATGTCTATTTGACAGAAAGAAATAGGGCAGTGGCAATAACCCACCGAGGTAATGGGTATGTGGCTATGCTAATTAAGGGAGTGATAAGTCCTTTTCTCACTTTGTAAACCAAAAGTTCAAAGGAACCACTGTTGGAGATAATAAATGATAATATATTACCTGGGACAACAATAGTGACTGATTGTTTCAGTTCCTATAAGTGTCTGAAAGATGAAGGATTCAAGCACCTCTCTATAAATCAACCTAACCTAACCTAAAGTGTTCATTTCAAGCATCCTGAAATGGGCACATACAAATGTTCAAATGTTTGTTAAGCTTTATGGGACTTAACTGTGGGGTCATCAGTCCCTGAACTTACAAACTACTTATGAACTAACTTATACTAAAGACAAAACAAACATCCATGCCTAAGGGAGGATTCAAACCTCCGATGTGGGAGGCCGCGCTCCAGATCGCTCAGCTACTCTCGCATGTCAGGGCCACATACAAATAGAATTGAAGAAACATGGTATGTGATTAAAAGATCCTTGCAAGGCACAAGATATTCATCTATTGTATGAATTGTGCACCTCTACATGTTCTCAAGAAATTTCTCATTAACCAGTTTTACAGACATCTTTGAATAGCAGGCCTTGTTTCCTGCACTGCATTTTTATGTTCTCCGGCATTTATTTACTTCAACGTTCTTGGTCCTTTTGTAGATATATAAATGGGAACTATCATTCAGTGAAATCATCCCTGTTTTTTACTGTTTTTATTTGTTCTGCTTTGCCGCAATATGCATCAACACAGAAATTACAAGTAGTATGTCTTTTTACTTAGCAGAATATAAAATGACCCTTAACAATTTTCACTTCAACAGTTACAGATTCCTGTTTCTGTTGTTATGCTCGCCCCATCAACCATTTCATTCTTTTTAGAATAAATTTGAGTACACTCTTTCCTATCTTCATTCCCATTAAGAACACGTTTACTTCCAAAAATCATCACACAATATAAATTGGTTGCAACACAAATCTGTCTACATTTTGAAAAACCTTTGTGTGTGTGTGCGTGCACGTGCGCGTGCGCTACTGGTTATTTTGGTACATATTATATATATCAAGGTTTGAACTTAAAAAGTGGCAACAATGCTGTGGAGACACTATGCAATGGACTCTACTATTGTTGCTGATAGCATACGTTGTTGACATACCTACCTTACCTCCGTGGTGGGGGTGGTGGGGGGGGGGGGTGCGAACTCAAAGGCTAGGATATATCTCATATGGAGGAATAAAAAGAAAACCACAATATTGAGAGCAGGGGACATGTCCCTCCTGTGCATCCGGTGATGACACCCTTCTCAGTAGTAACAATGATGTGTGATCATGCAGGCTATCTCTGCGCCCTTGACAGAACCGCCCACACCTCCACCCATAAAAGCTGCAAATTATTCGTGTATCAGGCTTTTAATTCGAAAGGACAAATTAAAAAGTACATTTTCAGCTACTAAAATTTTCTAGTTGCAATCATATTTGATTTTCTTTATAATCTCATGCAGTAGCGACATGTTCTGTGTGTTCACTGGTTCTGTAAACCCCCAGAAAGAAGCTTGTGGTGAAAAAGGGGAATAAATAAATAAAATAAAAAGTACTTTTAAACAATCATTGTTCGTTTCATTCTTTTATTCGATCATTTTATATGGATATTCAAAGTATTTTTATCGCAGAGACAGCACATATACGAATCGCAGCGCGGCCACATAATATAGGCGACAGTGGCTTCAGAGTTGCAATGCGCATGCACAGCTCTCTTCGGAACTGACAACAAACGTACTGTTAGTCGGAACTGTCACTTTATTTTTCGAAATACTTTCTACAGCACTGATTGAATCTGTTATGTGTGCAGGAATGCCAAAAAGGAGATATATAAAGTTGTTTGTCGATTGCAAAAAACAGAAAATGGTAATAAAAAGCTAGTGCTCTCAAGAACGAAATTGTAAAGGCAACTTATGGAAGAAAAAAAATGAATACTTTCTGCGTATTTTAAATTGTGGTAGTCATGTTGAGGCTCTGACATTTTGTATTATATATGTGGCATGTTTGTTGTGTACCTAAATTCTAAAGACTATGTTCCTACAAGAAGGTATGAAGGACTGTGGAATTTGTGGTAGCTATACATTGATCACGACCGGCTTGAAGTTAGCTTCGGATTCGTTTCCAGAAACCATGCGGGCGATATAACTCCCAGGCGCAAGCGAGCCAAGGGAGAGTAGTGCCAACCTCCACGATAAAAACCGACTATACGGTCAACAAATAAGCGATGCGCGTTATTTTAGTGAAATACAACTTACAGAATATTCAGAATCTTATTACCTGAACAACATAGACGAATCAGTAACCTAGTGTAAAATATGAATTCAAAATAAACAATAAACCATACACCAGTAATAAGTAAATGGATACAGGAACAGTACATAAGGGCGTGTAACTAAAGAATTTCTAGTCGTCGCCATATAAAAACTCTGTATTACACTTCCAAATACTACTTGAAAAACTTTAAAGACAGATTAACAAGCCGATTATGAGATATGATTTTTCGAATATCGTTAAAATTTCCGTCCTCGCTCCGAAATGCCTTTCCGTCCTATATTTAAGGGCGTGTAACTAAAGAATTTCTAGTCGTCGCCACATGACACTCTGTATAGGTATAGTACACACTTCCAAATACTACTTGAAAAAGTTTAAAGGCAGATTAACTAGCCGATTATGAGATATGAGTTTTGGAATATCGTTAAAATTTCCGGCCTTGCTCCGAAATGCCTTTCCGTCCTATATTTAAGGGCGTGTAACTAAAGAATTTCTAGTCGTCGCCACATGACACTCTGTATAGGTATAGTACACACTTCCAAATACTACTTGAAAAAGTTTAAAGGCAGATTAACGAGCCGATTATGAGATATGATTTTTCGAAAATCGTTAAAATTTCCGGCCTCGCTCCGAAATGCCTTACCGTCCTATATTTAAGGGCGTGTAACTAAAGAATTACTAGCCGTCGCCACATTACACTCTGTATAGGTATAGTACACACTTCCAAATACTACTTGAAAAATTTTAAAGGCAGATTAACGAGCCGATTATGAGATATGATTTTTCGAATATCGTTAAAATTTCCGGCCTCGCTCCGAAATGCCTTTCCGTCCTATATTTAAGGGCGTGTAACTAAAGAATTTCTAGTCGTCGCCACATGACACTCTGTATAGGTATAGTACACACTTCCAAATACTATTTGAAAAAGTTTAAAGTCAGATTAACGAGCCGATTATGAGATATGATTTTTCGAATATCGTTAAAATTTCCGGCCTCGCTCGGAAATACCTTACCGTCCTATATTTAAGGGCGTGTAACTAATGAATTTCTACTCGTCGCCACATTACACTCTGTATAGGTATAGTACAGACTTTCAAATACTACTTGAACAAGTTTAAAGGCAGATTAACGAGCCGATTATGAGATATGATTTTTCGAATATCGTTAAAATTTCCGGCCTCGCTCCGAAATGCCTTTCTGTCCTATATTTAAGGGCGTGTAACTAAAGAATTTCTAGTCGTCGCCACATGACACTCTGTATAGGTATAGCACACTTCCAAATACTACTTGAAACAGTTTAAAGGCAGATTAACGAGCCGATTATGAGATAGGATTTTTCGAATATCGTTAAAATTTCCGGCCTCGCTCCGAAATTCCGTACCGTCCTATATTTAAGGGCGTGTAACTAAAGAATTACTAGCCGTCGCCACATGACACTCTGTATAGGTATAGTACACACTTCCAAATACTACTTGAAAAAGTTTAAAGGAAGATTAACGAGCCGATTATGAGATATGATTTTTCGAATATCGTTAAAATTTCCGGCCTCGCTCCGAAATGCCTTACCGTCCTATATTTAAGGACGTGTAACTAAAGAATTACTAGCCGTCGCCACATTACACTCTGTATAGGTATAGTATACACTTCCAAATACTACATGAACAAGTTTAAAGGCAGATTAACAAGCCGATTATGAGATATGTATTTTCGAATATCGTTAAAATGTCCGGCCTCGCTCCGAAATGCCTTACCGTCCTATATTTAAGGGCGTGTAACTAAAAATTTCTAGTCGTCCCCACATGACACTCTGTATAGGTATAGTACACACTTCCAAATACTACTTGAAAAAGTTTAAAGTCAGATTAACGAGCCGATTATGAGATATGATTTTTCGAATATCGTTAAAATTTCCAGCCTCGCTCCGAAATGCCTTTCCGTCCTATATTTAAGGGCGTGTAACTAAAGAATTTCTAGTCGTCGCCACATGACACTCTGTATAGGTATAGTACACACTTCCAAATACTACTTGAACAAGTTTAAAGGCAGATTAACGAGCCGATTATGAGATATGATTTTTCGAATATCGTTAAAATTTCCGGCCTTGCTCCGAAATGCCTTTCCGTCCTATATTTAAGGGCGTGTAACTAAAGAATTTCTAGTCGTCACCAAATGACACTCTGTATAGGTATAGTACACACTTCCAAATACTACTTGAAAAAGTTTAAAGGCAGATTAACGAGCCGATTATGAGATATGATTTTTCGAATATCGTTAAAATTTCCGGCCTCGCTCCGAAATGCCTTTTCGTCCTATATTTAAGGGCGTGTAACTAAAGAATTTCTAGTCATCGCCACATGACACTCTGTATAGGTATAGTACACACTTCCAAATACTACTTGAAAAAGTTTAAAGGCAGATTAACAAGCCGATTATGAGATATGATTTTTCGAATATCGTTAAAATTTCCGGCCTCGCTCCAAAATGCCTTTCCGTCCTATATTTAAGGGCGTGTAACTAAAGAATTTCTAGTCGTCGCCACATGACACTCTGTATAGGTATAGTACACACTTCCAAATACTACTTGAAAAAGTTTAAAGGCAGATTAACTAGCCGATTATGAGATATGATTTTTCGAATATCGTTAAAATTTCCGGCCTCGCTCCGAAATGCCTTTCCGTCCTATATTTAAGGGCGTGTAACTAAAGAATTTCTAGTCGTCCCCACATGACACTCTGTATAGGTATAGTACACACTTCCAAATACTATTTGAAAAAGTTTAAAGGCAGATTAACAAGCCGATTATGAGATATGATTTTTCGAATATCGTTAAAATTTCCGGCCTCGCTCCGAAATGCCTTACCGTCCTATATTTAAGGGCGTGTAGCTAAAGAATTACTAGCCGTCGCCACATTACACTCTGTATAGGTATAGTACACACTTCCAAATACTAATTGAACAAGTTTAAAGGCAGATTAACGAGCCGATTATGAGATATGATTTTTCGAATATCGTTAAAATTTCCGGCCTCGCTCCGAAATGCCTTCCGTCCTATATTTAAGGGCGTGTAACTAAAGAATTTCTAGTCGTCACCACATGACACTCTGTATAGGTATAGTACACACTTCCAAATACTACTTGAAAAAGTTTAAAGTCAGATTAACGAGCCGATTATGAGATATGATTTTTCGAATATCGTTAAAATTTCCGGCCTCGCTCCGAAATGCCTTACCGTCCTATATTTAAGGGCGTGTAACTAAAGAATTACTAGCCGTCGCCACATGACACTCTGTATAGGTATAGTACAGACTTTCAAATACTACTTGAACAAGTTTAAAGGCAGATTAACGAGCCGATTATGAGATATGATTTTTCGAATATCGTTAAAATTTACGGCCTCGCTCCGAAATGCCTTTCTGTCCTATATTTAAGGGCGTGTAACTAAAGAATTTCTAGTCGTCGCCACATGACACTCTGTATAGGTATAGTACACACTTCCAAATACTACTTGAAAAAGTTTAAAGGCAGATTAACGAGCCGATTATGAGATATGATTTTTCGAATATCGTTAAAATTTCCGGCCTCGCTCCGAAATGCCTTTCCGTCCTATATTTAAGGGCGTGTAACTAAAGAATTTCTAGTCGTCGCCACATGACACTCTGTATAGGTATAGTACACACTTCCAAATACTACTTGAACAAGTTTAAAGGCAGATTAACGAGCCGATTATGAGATATGATTTTTCGAATATCGTTAAAATTTCCGGCCTCTCTCCGAAATGCCTTTCCGTCCTATATTTAAGGGCGTGTAACTAAAGAATTTCTAGTCGTCACCACATGACACTCTGTATAGGTATAGTACACACTTTCAAATACTACTTGAAAAAGTTTAAAGTCAGATTAACGAGCCGATTATGAGATATGATTTTTCGAATATCGTTAAAATTTACGGCCTCGCTCCGAAATGCCTTTTCGTCCTATATTTAAGGGCGTGTAACTAAAGAATTTCTAGTCGTCGCCACATGACACTCTGTATAGGTATAGTACACACTTCCAAATACTACTTGAAAAAGTTTAAAGTCAGATTAACGAGCCGATTATGAGATATGATTTTTCGAATATCGTTAAAATTTCCGGCCTCGCTCCGAAATGCCTTACAGTCCTATATTTAAGGACGTGTAACTAAAGAATTACTAGCCATCGTCACATTACACTCTGTATAGGTATAGTACAGACTTTCAAATACTACTTGAACAAGTTTAAAGGCAGATTAACGAGCCGATTATGAGATATGATTTTTCGAATATCGTTAAAATTTACGGCCTCGCTCCGAAATGCCTTTCTGTCCTATATTTAAGGGCGTGTAACTAAAGAATTTCTAGTCGTCGCCACATGACACTCTGTATAGGTATAGTACACACTTCCAAATACTACTTGAAAAAGTTTAAAGGCAGATTAACGAGCCGATTATGAGATATGATTTTTCGAATATCGTTAAAATTTCCGGCGTCGCTCCGAAATGCCTTTCCGTCCTATATTTAAGGGCGTGTAACTAAAGAATTTCTAGTCGTCACCACATGACACTCTGTATAGGTATAGTACACACTTCCAAATACTACTTGAAAAAGTTTAAAGTCAGATTAACGAGCCGATTATGAGATATGATTTTTCGAATATCGTTAAAATTTCCGGCCTCGCTCCGAAATGCCTTTCCGTCCTATATTTAAGGGCGTGTAACTAAAGAATTACTAGCCGTCGCCACATTACACTCTGTATAGGTATAGTACACACTTCCAAATACTACTTGAACAAGTTTAAAGGCAGATTAACGAGCCGATTATGAGATATGATTTTTCGAATATCGTTAAAATTTCCGGCCTCGCTTAGAAATGCCTTACCGTCCTATATTTAAGGGCGTGTAACTAAAGAATTACTAGCCATCGCCACATTACACTCTGTATAGGTTAGTACAGACTTTCAAATACTACTTGAACAAGTTTAAAGGCAGATTAACGAGCTGATTATGAGATATGATTTTTCGAATATCGTTAAAATTTCCGGCCTCGCTCCGAAATGCCTTTCCGTCCTATATTTAAGGGCGTGTAACTAAAGAATTTCTAGTCGTCACCACATGACACTCTGTATAGGTATAGTACACACTTCCAAATACTACTTGAAAAAGTTTAAAGTCAGATTAACGAGCCGATTATGAGATATGATTTTTCGAATATCGTTAAAATTTCCGGCCTCGCTCCGAAATGCCTTTCCGTCCTATATTTAAGGGCGTGTAACTAAAGAATTACTAGCCGTCGCCACATTACACTCTGTATAGGTATAGTACACACTTCCAAATACTACTTGAACAAGTTTAAAGGCAGATTAACGAGCCGATTATGAGATATGATTTTTCGAATATCGTTAAAATTTCCGGCCTCGCTCCGAAATGCCTTACCGTCCTATATTTAAGGGCGTGTAACTAAAGAATTACTAGCCGTCGCCACATGACACTCTGTATAGGTATAGTACACACTTCCAAATACTACTTGAAAAAGTTTAAAGGCAGATTAACGAGCCGATTATGAGATATGATTTTTCGAATATCGTTAAAATTTCCGGCCTCGCTCCGAAATGCCTTTCCGTCCTATATTTAAGGGCGTGTAACTAAGGAATTTCTAGTCGTCACCACATGACACTCTGTATAGGTATAGTACACACTTCCAAATACTACTTGAAAAAGTTTAAAGTCAGATTAACGAGCCGATTATGAGATATGATTTTTCGAATATCGTTAAAATATCCGGCCTCGCTCCGAAATGCCTTTCCGTCCTATATTTAAGGGCGTGTAACTAAATAATTTCTAGTCGTCGCCACATGACACTCTGTATAGGTATAGTACACACTTCCAAATACTACTTGAAAAAGTTTAAAGGCAGATTAACAAGCCGATTATGAGATATGATTTTTCGAATATCGTTAAAATTTACGGCCTCGCTCCGAAATGCCTTTCCGTCCTATATTTAAGGGCGTGTAACTAAAGAATTTCTAGTCGTCGCCACATGACACTCTGTATAGGTATAGTACACACCTCCAAATACTACTTGAAAAAGTTTAAAGGCAGATTAACGAGCCGATTATGAGATATGATTTTTCGAATATTGTTAAAATTTCCGGCCTCGCTCCGAAATGCCTTTCCGTCCTATATTTAAGGGCGTGTAACTAAAGAATTTCTAGTCATCGCCACATGACACTCTGTATAGGTATAGTACACACTTCCAAATACTACTTGAAAAAGTTTAAAGGCAGATTAACTAGCCGATTATGAGATATGATTTTTCGAATATCGTTAAAATTTCCGGCCTCGCTCCTAAATGTCTTTCCGTCCTATATTTAAGGGCGTGTAACTGAAGAAATTCTAGTCGTCGCCACATGACACTCTGTATAGGTATAGTACACACTTCCAAATACTACTTGAAAAAGTTTAAAGGCAGATTAACTAGCCGATTATGAGATATGACTTTTCGAATATCGTTAAAATTTCCGGCCTCGCTCCGAAATGCCTTTCCGTCCTATATTTAAGGGCGTGTAACTAACGAATTACTAGCCGTCGCCACATTACACTCTGTATAGGTATAGTACACACCTCCAAATACTACTTGAACAAGTTTAAAGGCAGATTAACGAGCCGATTATGAGATATGATTTTTCGAATATCGTTAAAATTTCCGGCCTCGCTCCGAAATGCCTTACCGTCCTATATTTAAGGGCGTGTAACTAAAGAATTACTAGCCGTCGCCACATGACACTCTGTATAGGTATAGTACACACTTCCAAATACTACTTGAAAAAGTTTAAAGGCAGATTAACGAGCCGATAATGAGATATGATTTTTCGAATATCGTTAAAATTTCCGGCCTCGCTCCGAAATGCCTTTCCGTCCTATATTTAAGGGCGTGTAACTAAAGAATTTCTAGTCGTCGCCACATGACACTCTGTATAGGTATAGTACACACTTCCAAATACTACTTAAAAAAGTTTAAAGGCAGATTAACTAGCCTATTATGAGATATGACTTTTCGAATATCGTTAAAATTTCCGGCCTCGCTCCGAAATGCCTTTCCGTCCTATATCTAAGGGCATGTAACTAAAGAATGACTAGCCGTCGCTATATGACACTCTGTATATGTATAGTACACACTTCCAAATACTACTTGAAAAAGTGTAAAGGCAGATTAACGAGCCGATTATGAGATATGACTTTTCGAATATCGTTAAAATTTCCGGCCTCGCTTAGAAATGCCTTTCCGTCCTATATTTAAGGGCGTGTAACTAAAGAATTTCTAGTCGTCACCTCATGACACTCTGTATAGGTATAGTACACACTTCCAAATACTACTTGAAACAGTTTAAAGGCAGATTAACGAGCCGATTATGAAATAGGATTTTTCGAATATCGTTAAAATTTCCGGCCTCGCTCCGAAATGCCTTACCGTCCTATATTTAATGGCGTGTAACTAAAAATTTCTAGTCGTCGCCACATGACACTCTGTATAGGTATAGTATACACTTCCAAATACTACTTGAAAAAGTTTAAAGGCAGATTAACGAGCCGATTATGAGATATGATTTTTCGAATATCGTTAAAATTTCCGGCTTCGCTCCGAAATGCCTTACCGTCCTATATTTAAGGGCGTGTAACTAAAGAATTACTAGCCGTCGCCACATTACACTCTGTATAGGTATAGTACACACTTCCAAATACTACTTGAACAAGTTTAAAGGCAGATTAACGAGCCGATTATGAGATATGTATTTTCGAATATCGTTAAAATTTCCGGCCTCCCTCCGAAATGCCTTTCCGTCCTATATTTAAGGGCGTGTAACTAAAGAATTTCTAGTCGTCCCCACATGACACTCTGTATAGGTGTAGTACACACTTCCAAATACTACTTGAAAAAGTTTAAAGGCAGATTATCGAGCTGATTATGAGATAGGATTTTTCGAATATCGTTAAAATTTCCGGCCTCGCTCCGAAATGCCTTTCCGTCCTATATTTAAGGGCGTGTAACTAAAGAATTTCTAGTCGTCGCCACATGACACTCTGTATAGGTATAGTACACACTTCCAAATACTACTTGAAAAAGTTTAAACGCAGATTAACGAGCCGATTAAGAGATATGATTTTTCGAATATCGTTAAAATTTCCGGCCTCGCTCCGAAATGCCTTAACGTCCTATATTTAAGGGCGTGTAACTAAAGAATTTCTAGTCGTCACCACATGACACTCTGTATAGGTATAGTACACACTTCCAAATACTACTTGAAAAAGTTTAAAGGCAGATTAACGAGCCGATTATGAGATATGATTTCTCGAATATCGTTAAAATTTCCGGCCTCGCTCCGAAATGCCTTTCCGTCCTATATTTAAGGGCGTGTAACTAAAGAATTTCTAGTCGTCGCCACATGACACTCTGTATAGGTATAGTACACACTTCCAAATACTACTTGAAAAAGTTTAAAGGCAGATTAACAAGCCGATTATGAGATATGATTTTTCGAATATCGTTAAAATTTCCGGCCTCGCTCCAAAATGCCTTTCCGTCCTATATTTAAGGGCGTGTAACTAAAGAATTTCTTGTCGTCCCCACATCACACTCTGTATAGGTATAGTACACACTTCCAAATACAACTTGAAAAAGTTTAAAGGCAGATTAACGAGCCGATTATGAGATATGATTTTTCAAATATCGTTAAAATTTCCGGCCTCGCTCCGAAATGCCTTTCCGTCCTATATTTAAGGGTGTGTAACTAAATAATTTCTAGTCGTCGCCACATGACACTCTGTATAGGTATAGTACACACTTCCAAATACTACTTGAAAAAGTTTAAAGGCAGATTAACAAGCCGATTATGAGATATGATTTTTCGAATATCGTTAAAATTTCCGGCCTCGCTCCGAAATGCCATTCCGTCCTATATTTAAGGGCGTGTAACTAAAGAATTTCTAGTCGTCGCCACATGACACTCTGTATAGGTATAGTACACACTTCCAAATACTACTTGAAAAAGTTTAAAGGCAGATTAACGAGCCGATTATGAGATATGATTTTTCGAATATCGTTAAAATTTCCGGCCTCGCTCCGAAATGCCTTTCCGTCCTATATTTAAGGGCGTGTAACTAAAGAATTTCTAGTCGTCGCCACATGACACTCTGTATAGGTATAGTACACACTTCCAAATACTACTTGAATAAGTTTAAAGGCAGATTAACTAGCCGATTATGAGATATGATTTTTGTAATATCGTTAAAATTTACGGCCTTGCTCCGAAATGCCTTTCCGTCCTATATTTAAGGGCATGTAACTAAAGAATTTCTAGTCGTCGCCATTAGACACTCTGTATTACACTTCCAAATACTACTTGAAAAACTTTAAAGACAGATTAAGAACCTATTATGAGATATGATTTTTCGAATATCGTTAAAATATCCGGCCTCACTCCGAAATGCCTTTCCGTCCTATATTTAAGGGCGTGTAACTAAATAATTTCTAGTCGTCGCCACATGACACTCTGTATAGGTATAGTACACACTTCCAAATACTACTTGAAAAAGTTTAAAGGCAGATTAACGAGCCGATTATGAGATATGATTTTTCGAATATCGTTAAAATTTCCGGCCTCGCTCCGAAATGCCTTACCGTCCTATATTTAAGGGCGTGTAACTAAAGAATTACTAGCCGTCGCCACATTACACTCTGTGTAGGTATAGTACACACTTCCAAATACTACTTGAACAAGTTTAAAGGCAGATTAACGAGCCGATTATGAGATATGATTTTTCGAATATCGTTAAAATTTCCGGCCTCGCTCCGAAATGCCTTTCCGTCCTATATTTAAGGGCGTGTAACTAAAGAATTTCTAGGCGTCACCACATGACACTCTGTATAGGTATAGTACACACTTCCAAATACTACTTGAAAAAGTTTAAAGTCAGATTAACGAGCCGATTATGAGATATGATTTTTCGAATATCGTTAAAATTTCCGGCCTCGCTCGGAAATGCCTTACCGTCCTATATTTAAGGTCGTGTAACTAAAGAATTTCTAGTCGTCGCCACATTACACTCTGTATAGGTATAGTACAGACTTTCAAATACTACTGGAACAAGTTTAAAGGCAGATTAACGAGCCGATTATGAGATATGATTTTTCGAAAATCGTTAAAATTTCCGGCCTCGCTCCGAAATGCCTTTCCGTCCTATATTTAAGGGCATGTAACTAAAGAATGACTAGCCGTCGCTATATGACACTCTGTATATGTATAGTACACACTTCCAAATACTACTTGAAAAAGTTTAAAGGCAGATTAACGAGCCGATTATGAGATATGATTTTTCGAATATCGTTAAAATTTACGGCCTCGCTCCGAAATGCCTTTCCGTCCTATATTTAAGGGCGTGTAACTAAAGAATTTCTAATCGTCGCCACATGACACTCTGTATAGGTATAGTACACACTTCCAAATACTACTTGAAAAAGTTTAAAGGCAGATTAACAAGCCGATTATGAGATATGATTTTTCGAATATCGTTAAAATTTACGGCCTCGCTCCGAAATGCCTTTCCGTCCTATATTTAAGGGCGTGTAACTAAATAATTTCTAATCGTCACCACATGACACTCTGTATAGGTATAGTACACACTTCCAAATACTACTTGAAAAAGTTTAAAGACAGATTAACGAGCCGATTATGAGATATGATTTTTCGAATATCGTTAAAATTTACGGCCTCGCTCCGAAATGCCTTTCCGTCCTATATTTAAGGGCGTGTAACTAAATAATTTCTAATCGTCACCACATGACACTCTGTATAGGTATAGTACACACTTCCAAATACTACTTGAAAAACTTTAAAGACAGATTAACAAGCTGATTATGAGATAGGATTTTTCGAATATCGTTAAAATTTCCGGCCTCGCTCCGAAATGCCTTTCCGTCCTATATTTAAGGGCATGTAACTAAAGAATGACTAGCCGTCGCTATATGACACTCTGTATATGTATAGTACACACTTCCAAATACTACTTGAAAAATTTTAAAGGCAGATTAAGGAGCCGATTATGAGATATGACTTTTCGAATATCGTTAAAATTTCCGGCCTCGCTTAGAAATGCCTTACCGTCCTATATTTAAGGGCGTGTAACTAAAGAATTACTAGCCGTCGCCACATTACACTCTGTGTAGGTATAGTACACACTTCCAAATACTACTTGAACAAGTTTAAAGGCAGATTAACGAGCCGATTATGAGATATGATTTTTCGAATATCGTTAAAATTTCCGGCCTCGCTCGGAAATGCCTTTCCGTCCTATATTTAAGGGCGTGTAACTAAAGAATTTCTAGTCGTCGCCACATGACACTCTGTATAGGTATAGTACACACTTCCAAATACTACTTGAAACAGTTTAAAGGCAGATTAGCGAGCCGATTATGAAATAGGATTTTTCGAATATCGTTAAAATTTCCGGCCTCGCTCCGAAATGCCTTACCGTCCTATATTTAAGGGCGTGTAACTAAATAATTTCTAGTCGTCGCCACATGACACTCTGTATAGGTATAGTACACACTTCCAAATACTACTTGAAAAAGTTTAAAGGCAGATTAACGAGCCGATTATGAGATATGATTTTTCGAATATCGTTAAAATTTCCGGCCTCGCTCCGAAATGCCTTACCGTCCTATATTTAAGGGCGTGTAACTAAAGAATTACTAGCCGTCGCCACATTACACTCTGTGTAGGTATAGTACACACTTCCAAATACTACTTGAACAAGTTTAAAGGCAGATTAACGAGCCGATTATGAGATATGATTTTTCGAATATCGTTAAAATTTCCGGCCTCGCTCGGAAATGCCTTTCCGTCCTATATTTAAGGGCGTGTAACTAAAGAATTTCTAGGCGTCACCACATGACACTCTGTATAGGTATAGTACACACATCCAAATACTACTTGAAAAAGTTTAAAGGCAGATTAACGAGGCGATTATGAGATATGATTTTTCGAAAATCGTTAAAATTTCCGGCCTCGCTCCGAAATGCCTTTCTGTCCTATATTTAAGGGCGTGTAACTAAAGAATTTCTAGTCGTCGCCACATGACACTCTGTATAGGTATAGTACGCACTTCCAAATACTACTTGAAACAGTTTAAAGGCAGATTAACGAGCCAATTATGAGATAGTATTTTTCGAATATCGTTAAAATTTCCGGCCCGCTCCGAAATGCCTTTCCGTCCTATATTTAAGGGCATGTAACTAAAGAATGACTAGCCGTCGCTATATGACACACTGTATATGTATAGTACACACTTCCAAATACTACTTGAAAAAGTTTAAAGGCAGATTAACGAGCCGATTATGAGATATGATTTTTGGAATATCGTTAAAATTTACGGCCTCGCTCCGAAATGCCTTTCCGTCCTATATTTAAGGGCGTGTAACTAAAGAATTTCTAATCGTCGCCACATGACACTCTGTATAGGTATAGTACACACTTCCAAATACCACTTGAAAAAGTTTAAAGGCAGATTAACAAGCCGATTATGAGATATGATTTTTCGAATATCGTTAAAATTTACGGCCTCGCTCCGAAATGCCTTTCCGTCCTATATTTAAGGGCGTGTAACTAAATAATTTCTAGTCGTCGCCACATGACACTCTGTATAGGTATAGTACACACTTCCAAATACTACTTGAAAAAGTTTAAAGGCAGATTAACGAGCCGATTATGAGATATGATTTTTCGAATATCGTTAAAATTTCCGGCCTCGCTCCGAAATGCCTTTCCGTCCTATATTTAAGGGCGTGTAACTAAAGAATTTCTAGTCGTCGCCACATGACACTCTGTTTAGGTATAGTACACACTTCCAAATACTACTTGAAAAAGTTTAAGGCAGATTAACGAGCCGATTATGAGATATGATTTTTCGAATATCGTTAAAATTTCCGGTCTCGCTCCGAAATGCCTTTCCGTCCTATATTTAAGGGCGTGTAACTAAAGAAATTTTAGTCGTCGCCATATGACACTCTGTATTACACTTCCAAATACTACTTGAAAAACTTTAAAGACAGATTAACAAGCTGATTATGAGATAGGATTTTTCGAATATCGTTAAAATTTCCGGCCTCGCTCCGAAATGCCTTTCCGTCCTATATTTAAGGGCATGTAACTAAAGAATGACTAGCCGTCGCTATATGACACTCTGTATATGTATAGTACACACTTCCAAATACTACTTGAAAAAGTTTAAAGGCAGATTAACGAGCCGATTATGAGATATGACTTTTCGAATATCGTTAAAATTTCCGGCCTCGCTTAGAAATGCCTTTCCGTCCTATATTTAAGGGCGTGTAACTAAAGAATTTCTAGTCGTCGCCACATGACACTCTGTATAGGTATAGTACACACTTCCAAATACTACTTGAAACAGTTTAAAGGCAGATCAACGAGCCGATTATGAAATAGGATTTTTCGAATATCGTTAAAATTTCCGGCCTCGCTCCGAAATGCCTTACCGTCCTATATTTAATGGCGTGTAACTAAAGAATTTCTAGTCGTCGCCACATGACACTCTGTATAGGTATAGTATACACTTCCAAATACTACTTGAAAAAGTTTAAAGGCAGATTAACGAGCCGATTATGAGATATGATTTTTCGAATATCGTTAAAATTTCCGGCCTCGCTCCGAAATGCCTTACCGTCCTATATTTAAGGGCGTGTAACTAAAGAATTACTAGTCGTCGCCACATTACACTCTGTATAGGTATAGTACACACTTCCAAATACTACTTGAACAAGTTTAAAGGCAGATTAACGAGCCGATTATGAGATATGTATTTTCGAATATCGTTAAAATTTCTGGCCTCCCTCCGAAATGCCTTTCCGTCCTATATTTAAGGGCGTGTAACTAAAGAATTTCTAGTCGTCCCCACATGACACTCTGTATAGGTATAGTACACACTTCCAAATACTACTTGAAAAAGTTTAAAGGCAGATTATCGAGCTGATTATGAGATAGGATTTTTCGAATATCGTTAAAATTTCCGGCCTCGCTCCGAAATGCCTTTCCGTCCTATATTTAAGGGCGTGTAACTAAAGAATTTCTAGTCGTCGCCACATGACACTCTGTATAGGTATAGTACACACTTCCAAATACTACTTGAAAAAGTTTAAAGGCAGATTAACGAGCCGATTATGAGATATGATTTTTCGAATATCGTTAAAATTTCCGGGATCGCTCCGAAATGCCTTAACGTCCTATATTTAAGGGCGTGTAACTAAAGAATTTCTAGTCGTCACCACATGACACTCTGTATAGGTATAGTACACACTTCCAAATACTACTTGAAAAAGTTTAAAGTCAGATTAACGAGCCGATTATGAGATATGATTTTTCGAATATCGTTAAAATTTCCGGCCTCGCTCCGAAATGCCTTTCCGTCCTATATTTAAGGGCGTGTAACTAAAGAATTTCTAGTCGTCGCCACATGACACTCTGTATAGGTATAGTACACACTTCCAAATACTACTTGAAAAAGTTTAAAGGCAGATTAACAAGCCGATTATGAGATATGATTTTTCGGATATCGTTAAAATTTACGGCCTCGCTCCAAAATGCCTTTCCGTCCTATATTTAAGGGCGTGTAACTAAAGAATTTCTTGTCGTCCCCACATGACACTCTGTATAGGTATAGTACACACTTCCAAATACAACTTGAAAAAGTTTAAAGGCAGATTAACGAGCCGATTATGAGATATGATTTTTCAAATATCGTTAAAATTTCCGGCCTCGCTCCGAAATGCCTTTCCGTCCTATATTTAAGGGTGTGTAACTAAAGAATTTCTAGTCGTCGCCACATGACACTCTGTATAGGTATAGTACACACTTCCAAATACTACTTGAAAAAGTTTAAAGGCAGATTAACAAGCCGATTATGAGATATGATTTTTCGAATATCGTTAAAATTTCCGGCCTCGCTCCGAAATGCCATTCCGTCCTATATTTAAGGGCGTGTAACTAAAGAATTTCTTGTCGTCGCCACATGACACTCTGTATAGGTATAGTACACACTTCCAAATACTACTTGAAAAAGTTTAAAGGCAGATTAACGAGCCGATTATGAGATATGATTTTTCGAATATCGTTAAAATTTCCGGCCTCGCTCCGAAATGCCTTCCGTCCTATATTTGAGGGCGTGTAACTAAAGAATTTCTAGTCGTCGCCACATGACACTCTGTATAGGTATAGTACACACTTCCAAATACTACTTGAAAAAGTTTAAAGGCAGATTAACTAGCCGATTATGAGATATGATTTTTGTAATATCGTTAAAATTTCCGGCCTTGCTCCGAAATGCCTTTCCGTCCTATATTTAAGGGCATGTAACTAAAGAATTTCTAGTCGTCGCCATATGACACTCTGTATTACACTTCCAAATACTACTTGAAAAACTTTAAAGACAGATTAAGAACCTATTATGAGATATGATTTTTCGAATATCGTTAAAATTTCCGGCCTCACTCCGAAATGCCTTTCCGTCCTATATTTAAGGGCGTGTAACTAAAGAATTTCTAGTCGTCGCCACATGACACTCTGTATAGGTATAGTACACACTTCCAAATAATACTTGAAAAAGTTTAAAGGCAGATTAACGAGCCGATTATGAGATATGATTTTTCGAATATCGTTAAAATTTCCGGCCTCGCTCCGAAATGCCTTACCGTCCTATATTTAAGGGCGTGTAACTAAAGAATTACTAGCCGTTGCCACATTACACTCTGTATAGGTATAGTACACACTTCCAAATACTACTTGAAAAAGTTTAAATGCAGATTAACGAGCCGATTATGAGATATGATTTTTCGAATATCGTTAAAATTTCCGGCCTCGCTTAGAAATGCCTTTCCGTCCTATATTTAAGGGCGTGTAACTAAAGAATTTCTAGGCGTCACCACATGACACTCTGTATAGGTATAGTACACACTTCCAAATACTACTTGAAAAAGTTTAAAGTCAGATTAACGAGCCGATTATGAGATATGATTTTTCGAATATCGTTAAAATTTCCGGCCTCGCTCGGAAATGCCTTACCGTCCTATATTTAAGGTCGTGTAACTAAAGAATTTCTAGTCGTCGCCACATTACACTCTGTATAGGTATAGTACAGACTTTCAAATACTACTGGAACAAGTTTAAAGGCAGATTAACGAGCCGATTATGAGATATGATTTTTCGAAAATCGTTAAAATTTCCGGCCTCGCTCCGAAATGCCTTTCTGTCCTATATTTAAGGGCGTGTAACTAAAGAATTTCTAGTCGTCGCCACATGACACTCTGTATAGGTATAGTACGCACTTCCAAATACTACTTGAAACAGTTTAAAGGCAGATTAACGAGCCAATTATGAGATAGTATTTTTCGAATATCGTTAAAATTTCCGGCCCGCTCCGAAATGCCTTTCCGTCCTATATTTAAGGGCATGTAACTAAAGAATGACAAGCCGTCGCTATATGACACTCTGTATATGTATAGTACACACTTCCAAATACTACTTGAAAAAGTTTAAAGGCAGATTAACGAGCCGATTATGAGATATGATTTTTCGAATATCGTTAAAATTTACGGCCTCGCTCCGAAATGCCTTTCCGTCCTATATTTAAGGGCGTGTAACTAAAGAATTTCTAATCGTCGCCACATGACACTCTGTATAGGTATAGTACACACTTCCAAATACTACTTGAAAAAGTTTAAAGGCAGATTAACAAGCCGATTATGAGATATGATTTTTCGAATATCGTTAAAATTTACGGCCTCGCTCCGAAATGCCTTTCCGTCCTATATTTAAGGGCGTGTAACTAAATAATTTCTAGTCGTCGCCACATGACACTCTGTATAGGTATAGTACACACTTCCAAATACTACTTGAAAAAGTTTAAAGGCAGATTAACGAGCCGATTATGAGATATGATTTTTCGAATATCGTTAAAATTTCCGGCCTCGCTCCGAAATGCCTTTCCGTCCTATATTTAAGGGCGTGTAACTAAAGAATTTCTAGTCGTCGCCACATGACACTCTGTTTAGGTATAGTACACACTTCCAAATACTACTTGAAAAAGTTTAAGG
Organism: Locusta migratoria; assembly: GCA_026315105.1. Lineage (NCBI taxonomy): Eukaryota > Metazoa > Arthropoda > Insecta > Orthoptera > Acrididae > Locusta > Locusta migratoria. The sequence goes on from CM048755.1 coordinate 347,559,595, forward strand.
CAGATTAACGAGCCGATTATGAGATATCATTTTTCGAATATCGTTAAAATTTCCGGCCTCGCTCCGAAATGCCTTTCCGTCCTATATTTAAGGGCGTGTAACTAAAGAATTTCTAGTCGTCGCCACATGACACTCTGTATAGGTATAGTACACACTTCCAAATACTACTTGAAAAAGTTTAAAGGCAGATTAACAAGCCGATTATGAGATATGATTTTTCGAATATCGTTAAAATTTCCGGCCTCGCTCCGAAATGCCTTTCCGTCCTATATTTAAGGGCATGTAACTAAAGAATTTCTAGTCGTCGCCATATGACACTCTCTATTACACTTCCAAATACTACTTGAAAAACTTTAAAGACAGATTAACAAGCCGATTATGAGATATGATTTTTCGAATATCGTTAAAATTTCCGGCCTCGCTCCGAAATGCCTTTCCGTCCTATATTTAAGGGCGTGTTACTAAAGAATTTCTTGTCGTCGCCACATGACACTCTGTATAGGTATAGTACACACTTCCAAATACTACTTGAAAAAGTTTAAAGGCAGATTAACAAGCCGATTATGAGATATGATTTTTCGAATATCGTTAAAATTTCCGGCCTCGCTCCGAAATGCCTTTCCGTCCTATATTTAAGGGCGTGTAACTAAAGAATTTCTAGTCGTCGCCACATGACACTCTGTATAGGTATAGTACACACTCCAGAATACTACTTGAAAAAGTTTAAAGGCAGATTAACAAGACGATTATGAGATATGATTTTTCGAATATCGTTAAAATTTCCGGCCTAGCTCCGAAATGCTTTACCGTCCTATATTTAAGGGCGTGTAACTAAAGAATTACTAGCCGTCGCCACATGACACTCTGTATAGGTATAGTACACACTTCCAAATACTACTTGAACAAGTTTAAAGGCAGATTAACGAGCCGATTATGAGATATGATTTTTCGAATATCTTTAAAATTTCAGGCCTCGCTCCGAAATGCCTTACCGTCCTATATTTAAGGGCGTGTAACTAAAGAATTACTAGCCGTCGCCACATTACACTCTGTATAGGTATAGTACAGACTTTCAAATACTACATGAACAAGTTTAAAGGCAGATTAAGGAGCCAATTATGAGATATGATTTTTCGAATATCGTTAAAATTTCCGGCCTCGCTGCGAAATGCCTTTCTGTCCTATATTTAAGGGCGTGTAACTAAAGAATTTCTAGTCGTCACCACATGACACTCTGTATAGGTATAGTACACACTTCCAAATACTACTTGAAAAAGTTTAAAGGCAGATTAACAAGCCGATTATGAGATATGATTTTTCGAATATCGTTAAAATTTACGGCCTCGCTCCGAAATGCCTTTCCGTCCTATATTTAAGGGCGTGTAACTAAATAATTTCTAGTCGTCGCCACATGACACTCTGTATAGGTATAGTACACACTTCCAAATACTACTTGAAAAAGTTTAAAGGCAGATTAACGAGCCGATTATGAGATATGATTTTTCGAATATCGTTAAAATTTCCGGCCTCGCTCCGAAATGCCTTTCCGTCCTATATTTAAGGGCGTGTAACTAAAGAATTTCTAGTCGTCGCCACATGACACTCTGTTTAGGTATAGTACACACTTCCAAATACTACTTGAAAAAGTTTAAGGCAGATTAACGAGCCGATTATGAGATATCATTTTTCGAATATCGTTAAAATTTCCGGCCTCGCTCCGAAATGCCTTTCCGTCCTATATTTAAGGGCGTGTAACTAAAGAATTTCTAGTCGTCGCCACATGACACTCTGTATAGGTATAGTACACACTTCCAAATACTACTTGAAAAAGTTTAAAGGCAGATTAACAAGCCGATTATGAGATATGATTTTTCGAATATCGTTAAAATTTCCGGCCTCGCTCCGAAATGCCTTTCCGTCCTATATTTAAGGGCATGTAACTAAAGAATTTCTAGTCGTCGCCATATGACACTCTCTATTACACTTCCAAATACTACTTGAAAAACTTTAAAGACAGATTAACAAGCCGATTATGAGATATGATTTTTCGAATATCGTTAAAATTTCCGGCCTCGCTCCGTAATGCCTTTCCGTCCTATATTTAAGGGCGTGTTACTAAAGAATTTCTTGTCGTCGCCACATGACACTCTGTATAGGTATAGTACACACTTCCAAATACTACTTGAAAAAGTTTAAAGGCAGATTAACAAGCCGATTATGAGATATGATTTTTCGAATATCGTTAAAATTTCCGGCCTCGCTCCGAAATGCCTTTCCGTCCTATATTTAAGGGCGTGTAACTAAAGAATTTCTAGTCGTCGCCACATGACACTCTGTATAGGTATAGTACACACTCCAGAATACTACTTGAAAAAGTTTAAAGGCAGATTAACAAGACGATTATGAGATATGATTTTTCGAATATCGTTAAAATTTCCGGCCTAGCTCCGAAATGCTTTACCGTCCTATATTTAAGGGCGTGTAACTAAAGAATTACTAGCCGTCGCCACATGACACTCTGTATAGGTATAGTACACACTTCCAAATACTACTTGAACAAGTTTAAAGGCAGATTAACGAGCCGATTATGAGATATGATTTTTCGAATATCTTTAAAATTTCAGGCCTCGCTCCGAAATGCCTTACCGTCCTATATTTAAGGGCGTGTAACTAAAGAATTACTAGCCGTCGCCACATTACACTCTGTATAGGTATAGTACAGACTTTCAAATACTACATGAACAAGTTTAAAGGCAGATTAAGGAGCCAATTATGAGATATGATTTTTCGAATATCGTTAAAATTTCCGGCCTCGCTGCGAAATGCCTTTCTGTCCTATATTTAAGGGCGTGTAACTAAAGAATTTCTAGTCGTCACCACATGACACTCTGTATAGGTATAGTACACACTTCCAAATACTACTTGAAAAAGTTTAAAGTCAGATTAACGAGCCGATTATGAGATATGATTTTTCGAATATCGTTAAAATTTCCGGCCTCGCTGCGAAATGCCATTCCGTCCTATATTTAAGGGCGTGTAACTAAAGAATTTCTAGTCGTCGGCACATGACACTCTGTATAGGTATAGTACACACTTCCAAATACTACTTGAAAAAGTTTAAAGGCAGATTAACGAGCCGATTATGAGATATGATTTTTCGAATATCGTTAAAATTTCCGGCCTCGCTCCGAAATGCCTTTCCGTCCTATATTTAAGGGCGTGTAACTAAAGAATTTCTAGTCGTCGCCACATGACACTCTGTATAGGTATAGTACACACTTCCAAATACTACTTGAAAAAGTTTAAAGGAAGATTAACTAGCCGATTATGAGATATGATTTTTGTAATATCGTTAAAATTTCCGGCCTTGCTCCGAAATGCCTTTCCGTCCTATATTTAAGGGCATGTAACTAAGGAATTTCTAGTCGTCGCCATATGACACTCTGTATTACACTTCCAAATACTACTTGAAAAACTTTAAAGACAGATTAAGAACCTATTATGAGATATGATTTTTCGAATATCGTTAAAATTTCCGGCCTCACTCCGAAATGCCTTTCCGTCCTATATTTAAGGGCGTGTAACTAAAGAATTTCTAGTCGTCGCCACATGACACTCTGTATAGGTATAGTACACACTTCCAAATACTACTTGAAAAAGTTTAAAGGCAGATTAACGAGCCGATTATGAGATATGATTTTTCGAATATCGTTAAAATTTCCGGCCTCGCTCCGAAATGCCTTTCCGTCCTATATTTAAGGGCGTGTAACTAAAGAATTTCTAGTCGTCGCCACATGACACTCTGTTTAGGTATAGTACACACTTCCAAATACTACTTGAAAAAGTTTAAGGCAGATTAACGAGCCGATTATGAGATATCATTTTTCGAATATCGTTAAAATTTCCGGCCTCGCTCCGAAATGCCTTTCCGTCCTATATTTAAGGGCGTGTAACTAAAGAATTTCTAGTCGTCGCCACATGACACTCTGTATAGGTATAGTACACACTTCCAAATACTACTTGAAAAAGTTTAAAGGCAGATTAACAAGCCGATTATGAGATATGATTTTTCGAATATCGTTAAAATTTCCGGCCTCGCTCCGAAATGCCTTTCCGTCCTATATTTAAGGGCATGTAACTAAAGAATTTCTAGTCGTCGCCATATGACACTCTCTATTACACTTCCAAATACTACTTGAAAAACTTTAAAGACAGATTAACAAGCCGATTATGAGATATGATTTTTCGAATATCGTTAAAATTTCCGGCCTCGCTCCGAAATGCCTTTCCGTCCTATATTTAAGGGCGTGTTACTAAAGAATTTCTTGTCGTCGCCACATGACACTCTGTATAGGTATAGTACACACTTCCAAATACTACTTGAAAAAGTTTAAAGGCAGATTAACAAGCCGATTATGAGATATGATTTTTCGAATATCGTTAAAATTTCCGGCCTCGCTCCGAAATGCCTTTCCGTCCTATATTTAAGGGCGTGTAACTAAAGAATTTCTAGTCGTCGCCACATGACACTCTGTATAGGTATAGTACACACTCCAGAATACTACTTGAAAAAGTTTAAAGGCAGATTAACAAGACGATTATGAGATATGATTTTTCGAATATCGTTAAAATTTCCGGCCTAGCTCCGAAATGCTTTACCGTCCTATATTTAAGGGCGTGTAACTAAGGAATTACTAGCCGTCGCCACATGACACTCTGTATAGGTATAGTACACACTTCCAAATACTACTTGAACAAGTTTAAAGGCAGATTAACGAGCCGATTATGAGATATGATTTTTCGAATATCTTTAAAATTTCAGGCCTCGCTCCGAAATGCCTTACCGTCCTATATTTAAGGGCGTGTAACTAAAGAATTACTAGCCGTCGCCACATTACACTCTGTATAGGTATAGTACAGACTTTCAAATACTACATGAACAAGTTTAAAGGCAGATTAAGGAGCCAATTATGAGATATGATTTTTCGAATATCGTTAAAATTTCCGGCCTCGCTGCGAAATGCCTTTCTGTCCTATATTTAAGGGCGTGTAACTAAAGAATTTCTAGTCGTCACCACATGACACTCTGTATAGGTATAGTACACACTTCCAAATACTACTTGAAAAAGTTTAAAGTCAGATTAACGAGCCGATTATGAGATATGATGTTTCGAATATCGTTAAAATTTCCGGCCTCGCTGCGAAATGCCATTCCGTCCTATATTTAAGGGCGTGTAACTAAAGAATTTCTAGTCGTCGGCACATGACACTCTGTATAGGTATAGTACACACTTCCAAATACTACTTGAAAAAGTTTAAAGGCAGATTAACGAGCCGATTATGAGATAGGATTTTTCGAATATCGTTAAAATTTCCGGCCTCGCTCCGAAATGCCTTTCCGTCCTATATTTAAGGGCGTGTAACTAAAGAATTTCTAGTCGTCGCCACATGACACTCTGTATAGGTATAGTACACACTACCAAATACTACTTGAAAAAGTTTAAAGGCAGATTAACGAGCCGATTATGAGATAGGATTTTTCGAATATCGTTAAAATTTCCGGCCTCGCTTAGAAATGCCTTTCCGTCCTATATTTAAGGGCGTGTAACTAAAGAATTTCTAGTCGTCGCCACATGACACTCTGTATAGGTATAGTACACACTTCCAAATACTGCTTGCTAAAGTGTAAAGGCAGATTATCGAGCCGATTATGAGATATGATTTTTCGAATATCGTTAAAATTTCCGGCCTCGCTCCGAAATGCCTTACCGTCCTATATTTAAGGGCGTGTAACTAAAGAATTACTAGCCGTCGCCACATTACACTCTGTATAGGTATAGTACACACTTCCAAATACTACTTGAACAAGTTTAGAAGCAGATTAACGAGCCGATAATGAGATATGATTTTTCGAATATCGTTAAAATTTCCGGCCTCGCTCCGAAATGCCTTTCCGTCCTATATTTAAGGGCGTGTAACTAAAGAATTTCTAGTCGTCGCCACATGACACTCTGTATAGGTATAGTATAGACTTTCAAATACTACTTGAACAAGTTTAAAGGCAGATTAACGAGCCGATTATGAGATATGATTTTTCGAATATCGTTAAAATTTCCGGCCTCGCTCCGAAATGCCTTTCCGTCCTATATTTAAGGGCGTGTAACTAAAGAATTTCTAGTCGTCACCACATGACACTCTGTATAGGTATAGTACACACTTCCAAATACTACTTGAACAAGTTTAAAGTCAGATTAAAGATCCGATTATGAGATATGATTTTTCGAATATCGTTAAAATTTCCGGCCTCGTTCGGAAATGCCTTACCGTCATATATTTAAGGGCGTGTAACTAAAGAATTACTAGCCGTGGCCACATTACACTCTGTATAGGTATAGTACAGACTTTCAAATACTACTTGAACAAGTTTAAACGCAGATTAACGAGCCGATTATGAGATATGATTTTTCGAATATCGTTAAAATTTCCGGTCTCGCTCCGAAATGCCTTTCTGTCCTATATTTAAGGGCGTATAACTAAAGAATTTCTACTCGTCGCCACATGACACTCTGTATAGGTATAGTACACACTTCCAAATACTACTTGAAAAAGTTTAAAGGCAGATTAACGAGCCGATTATGAGATATGATTTTTCGAATATCGTTAAAATTTCCGGCCTCGCTCCGAAATGCCTTTCCGTCCTATATTTAATTTTGTGTAACTAAAGAATTTCTAGTCGTCACCACATGACACTCTGTATAGGTATAGTACACACTTCCAAATACTACTTGAAAAAGTTTAAAGTCATATTAACGAGCTGATTATGAGATATGATTTTTCGAATATCGTTAAAATTTCCGGCCTCGCTCGGAAATGCCTTACCGTCCTATATTTAAGGGCGTGTAACTAAAGAATTACTACCCGTCGCCACATGACACTCTGTATAGGTATAGTACACACTTCCAAATACTACTTGAAACAGTTTAAAGGCCGATTATCGAGCCAATTATGAGATAGGATTTTTCGAATATCGTTAAAATTTCCGGCCTCGCTCCGAAATGCCTTTCCGTCCTGTATTTAAGGGCGTGTAACTAAAGAATTTCTAGTCGTCGCCACATTACACTCTGTATAGGTATAGTACACACTTCCAAATACTACTTGAACAAGTTTAAAGGCAGATTAACGAGCTGAATATGAGATATGTATTTTCGAATATCGTTAAAATTTCCGGTCTCGCTCCGAAATGCGTTTCCGTCCTATATTTAAGGGCGTGTAACTAAAGAATTTCTAGTCGTCGCCACATGACACTCTGTATAGGTATAGTACACACTTCCAAATACTACTTGAAAAAGTTTAAGGCAGATTAACGAGCCGATTATGAGATATCATTTTTCGAATATCGTTAAAATTTCCGGCCTCGCTCCGAAATGCCTTTCCGTCCTATATTTAAGGGCGTGTAACTAAAGAATTTCTAGTCGTCGCCATATGACACTCTGTATTACACTTCCAAATACTACTTGAAAAACTTTAAAGACAGATTAACAAGCCGATTATGAGATATGATTTTTCGAATATCGTTAAAATTTCCGGCCTCGCTCCGAAATGCCTTTCCGTCCTTAATTTAAGGGCGTGTAACTAAAGAATTTCTAGTCGTCGCCACATGACACTCTGTATAGGTATAGTACACACTTCCAAATACTACTTGAAAAAGTTTAAAGGCAGATTAACGAGCCGATTATGAGATATGATTTTTCGAATATCGTTAAAATTTCCGGCCTCGCTCCGAAATGCCTTTCCGTCCTATATTTAAGGGAGTGTAACTAAAGAATTTCTAGTCGTCGCCACATGACACTCTGTATAGGTATAGTACACACTTCCAAATACTACTTGAATAAGTTTAAAGGCAGATTAACAAGCCGATTATGAGATATGATTTTTCGAATATCGTTAAAATTTACGGCCTCGCTCCGAAATGCCTTTAACTCCTATATTTAAGGGCGTGTAACTAAAGAATTTCTAGTCGTCGCCACATGACACTCTGTATAGGTATAGTACACACTTCCAAATACTACTTGAAAAAGTTTAAAGGCAGATTAACAAGCAGATTATGAGATATGATTTTTCGAATATCGTTAAAATTTACGGCCTCGCTCCGAAATGCCTTTCCGTCCTATATTTAAGGGCGTGTAACTAAAGAATTTCTAATCGTCGCCACATAACACTCTGTACAGGTATAGTACACACTTCCAAATACTACTTGAACAAGTTTAAAGGCAGATTAACGAGCCGATTATGAGATAGGATTTTTCGAATATCGTTAAAATTTCCGGCCTCGCTTAGAAATGCCTTTCCGTCCTATATTTAAGGGCGTGTAACTAAAGAATTTCTAGTCGTCGCCACATGACACTCTGTATAGGTATAGTACACACTTCCAAATACTGCTTGCTAAAGTGTAAAGGCAGATTATCGAGTCGATTATGAGATATGATTTTTCGAATATCGTTAAAATTTCCGGCCTCGCTCCGAAATGCCTTACCGTCCTATATTTAAGGGCGTGTAACTAAAGAATTACTAGCCGTCGCCACATTACACTCTGTATAGGTATAGTACACACTTCCAAATACTACTTGAACAAGTTTAGAAGCAGATTAACGAGCCGATAATGAGATATGATGTTTCGAATATCGTTAAAATTTCCGGCCTCGCTCCGAAATGCCTTTCCGTCCTATATTTAAGGGCGTGTAACTAAAGAATTTCTAGTCGTCGCCACATGACACTCTGTATAGGTATAGTATAGACTTTCAAATACTACTTGAACAAGTTTAAAGGCAGATTAACGAGCCGATTATGAGATATGATTTTTCGAATATCGTTAAAATTTCCGGCCTCGCTCCGAAATGCCTTTCCGTCCTATATTTAAGGGCGTGTAACTAAAGAATTTCTAGTCGTCACCACATGACACTCTGTATAGGTATAGTACACACTTCCAAATACTACTTGAACAAGTTTAAAGTCAGATTAAAGATCCGATTATGAGATATGATTTTTCGAATATCGTTAAAATTTCCGGCCTCGTTCGGAAATGCCTTACCGTCATATATTTAAGGGCGTGTAACTAAAGAATTACTAGCCGTGGCCACATTACACTCTGTATAGGTATAGTACAGACTTTCAAATACTACTTGAACAAGTTTAAACGCAGATTAACGAGCCGATTATGAGATATGATTTTTCGAATATCGTTAAAATTTCCGGTCTCGCTCCGAAATGCCTTTCTGTCCTATATTTAAGGGCGTATAACTAAAGAATTTTTACTCGTCGCCACATGACACTCTGTATAGGTATAGTACACACTTCCAAATACTACTTGAAAAAGTTTAAAGGCAGATTAACGAGCCGATTATGAGATATGATTTTTCGAATATCGTTAAAATTTCCGGCCTCGCTCCGAAATGCCTTTCCGTCCTATATTTAATTGTGTGTAACTAAAGAATTTCTAGTCGTCACCACATGACACTCTGTATAGGTATAGTACACACTTCCAAATACTACTTGAAAAAGTTTAAAGTCATATTAACGAGCTGATTATGAGATATGATTTTTCGAATATCGTTAAAATTTCCGGCCTCGCTCGGAAATGCCTTACCGTCCTATATTTAAGGGCGTGTAACTAAAGAATTACTACCCGTCGCCACATGACACTCTGTATAGGTATAGTACACACTTCCAAATACTACTTGAAACAGTTTAAAGGCCGATTATCGAGCCAATTATGAGATAGGATTTTTCGAATATCGTTAAAATTTCCGGCCTCGCTCCGAAATGCCTTTCCGTCCTGTATTTAAGGGCGTGTAACTAAAGAATTTCTAGTCGTCGCCACATTACACTCTGTATAGGTATAGTACACACTTCCAAATACTACTTGAACAAGTTTAAAGGCAGATTAACGAGCCGAATATGAGATATGTATTTTCGAATATCGTTAAAATTTCCGGTCTCGCTCCGAAATGCCTTTCCGTCCTATATTTAAGGGCGTGTAACTAAAGAATTTCTAGTCGTCGCCACATGACACTCTGTATAGGTATAGTACACACTTCGAAATACTACTTGAAAAAGTTTAAAGGCAGATTATCTAGCCGATTATGAGATAGGATTTTTCGAATATCGTTAAAATTTCCGGCCTCGCTCCGAAATGCCTTTCCGTCCTATATTTAAGGGAGTGTAACTAAAGAATTTCTAGTTGTCGCCACATGACACTCTGTATAGGTATAGTACACACTTCCAAATACAACTTGAAAAAGTTTAAAGGCAGATTAACGAGCCAATTTTGAGATATGATTTTTCGAATATCGTTAAAATTTCCGGCCTCGCTCCGACATGCCTTTCCGTCCTGTAGTTAAGGGCGTGTAACTAAAGAATTTCTAGTCGTCACCACATGACACGCTGTATAGGTATAGTACACACTTCCAAATACTACTTGAAAAAGTTTAAAGTCAGATTAACGAGCCGATTATGAGATATAATTTTTCGAATATAGTTAAAATTTCCGGCCTCGCTCCGAAATGCCTTTCGGTCCTATATTTAAGGGCGTGTAACTAAAGAATTTCTAGTCGTCGCCACATGACACTCTGTATAGGTATAGTACACTCTTCCAAATACTACTTGAAAAAGTTTAAAGGCAGATTAACGAGCCGATTATGAGATATGATTTTTCGAATATCGTTAAAATATCCGGGCTCGCTCCGAAATGCCTTTCCGTCCTATATTTAAGGGCGTGTAACTAAAGAATTTCTAGTCGTCGCCACATTACACTCTGTATAGGTATAGTACACACTTCCAAATACTACTTGAAAAAGTTTAAAGGCAGATTAAAAAGCCGATTATGACATATGATTTTTCGACTATCGTTAAAATTTCCTGCCTCGCTCCGAAATGCCTTTCCGTCCTATATTTAAGGGCTTGTAACTAAAGAATTTCTAGTCGTCGCCACATGACACTCTGTATAGGTATAGTACACACTTCCAAATACTACTTGAAAAAGTTTAAAGGCAGATTAACGAGCCGATTATGAGATATGATTTTTCGAATATCGTTAAAATTTCCGGCCTCGCTCCGAAATGCCTTACCGTCCTATATTTAAGGGCGTGTAACTAAAGAATTACTCGCCGTCGCCACATTACACTCTGTATAGGTATAGTACACACTTCCAAATACTACTTGAACAAGTTTAAAGGCAGATTAACGAGCCGATTATGAGATATGATTTTTCGAATATCGTTAAAATTTCCGGCCTCGCTCCGAAATGCCTTTCTGTCCTATATTTAAGGGCGTGTAACTAAAGAATTTCTAGTTGTCGCCACATGACACTCTGTATAGGTATAGTACACACTTCCAAATACTACTTGAAACAGTTTAAAGGCAGATTAACGAGCCAATTATGAGATAGGATATTTCGAATATCGTTAAAATTTCCGGCCTTGCTCCGAAATGCCTTACCGTCCTATATTTAAGGGCGTGTAACTAAAGAATTTCTAGTCGTCGCCACATTACACTCTGTATAGGTATAGTACACACTTTCAAATACTACTTGAACAAGTTTAAAGGCAGATTAACGAGCCGATTATGAGATATGTATTTTCGAATATCGTTAAAATTTCCAGCCTCGCTCCGAAATGCCTTTCCGGCCTATATTTAAGGGCGTGTAACTAAAGAATTTCTAGTTGTCGCCACATGACACTCTGTATAGGTATAGTACACACTTCCAAATACTACTTGAAAAAGTTTAAAGGCAGATTATCGAGCCGATTATGAGATAGGATTTTTCGAATATCGTTAAAATTTCCGGCCTCGCTTAGAAATGCCTTTCTGTCCTATATTTAAGGGCGTGTAACTAAAGAATTTCTAGTCGTCGCCACATGACACTCTGTATAGGTATAGTACACACTTCCAAATACTACTTGAAAAAGTTTAAAGGCAGATTAACGAGCCGATTATGAGATATGATTTTTCGAATATCGTTAAAATTTCCGGCCTCGCTCCGAAATGCCTTTCCGTCCTGTATTTAAGGGCGTGTAACTAAAGAATTTCTAGTCGTCACCACATGACACTCTGTATAGGTATAGTACACACTTCCAAATACTACTTGAAAAAGTTTAAAGGCAGATTAACAAGCCGATTATGAGATATGATTTTTCGAATATCGTTAAAATTTCCGGCCTCGCTCCGAAATGCCTTTCCGTCCTATATTGAAGGGCGTGTAACTAAAGAATTTCTAGTCGTCGCCACATGCACTCTGTATAGGTATAGTACACACTTCCAAATACTACTTGAAAAAGTTTAAAGGCAGATTAACAAGCCGATTATGAGATACGATTTTTCGAATATCGTTAAAATTTCCGGCCTCGCTCCGAAATGCCTATCCGTCCTATATTTAAGGCCGTGTAACTAAAGAATTTCTAGTCGTCGCCACATGACACTCTGTATAGGTATAGTACACACTTCCAAATACTACCTGAAAAATTTTAAAGGCAGATTAACGAGCCGATTCTGAGATATGATTTTTCGAATATCTTTAAATTTCCGGCCTCGCTCCGAAATGCCTTACCGTCCTATATTTAAGGGCGTGTAACTAAAGAATTTCTAGTCGTCGCCACATTACACTCTGTATAGGTATAGTACACACTTCCAAATACTACTTGAACAAGTTTAAAGGCAGATTAACGAGCCGATTATGAGATATGTATTTTCGAATATCGTTAAAATTTCCAGCCTCGCTCCAAAATGCATTTCCGTCCTATATTTAAGGGCGTGTAACTAAAGAATTTCTAGTCGTCGCCACATGACACTCTGTATAGGTATAGTACACACTTCCAAATACTACTTGAAAACGTTTAAAGGCAGATTAACAAGCCGATTATGAGATATGATTTTTCGAATATCGTTAAAATTTCCGGCCTCGCTCCGAAATGCCTTTCCGTCCTATATTTAAGGGCGTGTAACTAAAGAATTTCTAGTCGTCACCATATGACACTCTGTATTACACTTCCAAATACTACTTGAAAAACTTTAAAGACAGATTAACAAGCCGATTATGAGATATGATTTTTCGAATATCGTTAAAATTTCCGGCCTAGCTCCGAAATGCCTTACCGTCCTATATTTAAGGGCGTGTAACTAAAGAATTTCTAGTCGTCACCACATGCCACTCTGTATAGGTATAGTACACACTTCCAAATACTACTTGAAAAAGTTTAAAGTCAGATTGACGAGCCGATTATGAGATATGATTTTTCGAATATCGTTAAAATTTCCGGCCTCGCTCCGAAATGCCTTTCCGTCCTATATTTAAGGGCGTGTAACTAAAGAATTTCTAGTCGTCGCCACATGACACTCTGTATAGGTATAGTATACCCTTCCAAATACTACTTGAAAAAGTTTAAAGGCAGATTAACAAGCCGATTATGAGATATGATTTTTCGAATATCGTTAAAATTTCCGGCCTCGCTCCGAAATGCCTATCCGTCCTATATTTAAGGGCGTGTAACTAAAGAATTTCTAGTCGTCGCCACATGACACTCTGTATAGATATAGTAAACACTTCCAAATACTACTTGAAAAAGTTTAAAGGCAGATTAACGAGCCGATTATGAGATATGATTTTTCGAATATCGTTAAAATTTCCGGCCTCGCTCCAAAATGCCTTACCGTCCTATATTTAAGGGCGTGTAACTAAATAATTACTCGCCGTCGCCACATTACACTCTGTATAGGTATAGTACACACTTCCAAATACTACTTGAACAAGTTTAAAGGCAGATTAACGAGCCGATTATGAGATATGATTTTTCGAATATCGTTAAAATTTCCGGCCTCGCTCCGAAATGCCTTTCTGTCCTATATTTAAGGGCGTGTAACTAAAGAATTTCTAGTCGTCGCCACATGACACTCTGTATAGGTATAGTACACACTTCCAAATACTACTTGAAACAGTTTAAAGGCAGATTAACGAGCCAATTATGAGATAGGATTTTTCGAATATCGTTAAAATTTCCGGCCTCGCTCCGAAATGCCTTACCGTCCTATATTTAAGGGCGTGTAACTAAAGAATTTCTAGTCGTCGCCACATTACACTCTGTATAGGTATAGTACACACTTCCAAATACTACTTGAACAAGTTTAAAGGCAGATTAACGAGCCGATTATGAGATATGTATTTTCGAATATCGTTAAAATTTCCAGCCTCGCTCCGAAATGCCTTTCCGTCCTATATTTAAGGGCGTGTAACTAAAGAATTTCTAGTTGTCGCCACATGACACTCTGTATAGGTATAGTACACACTTCCAAATACTACTTGAAAAAGTTTAAAGGCAGATTATCGAGCCGATTATGAGATAGGATTTTTCGAATATCGTTAAAATTTCCGGCCTCGCTTAGAAATGCCTTTCCGTCCTATATTTAAGGGCGTGTAACTAAAGAATTTCTAGTCGTCGCCACATGACACTCTGTATAGGTATAGTACACACTTCCAAATACTACTTGAAAAAGTTTAAAGGCAGATTAACGAGCCGATTATGAGATATGATTTTTCGAATATCGTTAAAATTTCCGGCCTCGCTCCGAAATGCCTTTCCGTCCTGTATTTTTCGGCGTGTAACTAAAGAATTTCTAGTCGTCACCACATGACACTCTGTATAGGTATAGTACACACTTCCAAATACTACTTGAAAAAGTTTAAAGGCAGATTAACAAGCCGATTATGAGATATGATTTTTCGAATATCGTTAAAATTTCCGGCCTCGCTCCGAATTGCCTTTCCGTCCTATATTTAAGGGCGTGTAACTGAAGAATTTCTAGTCGTCGCCACATGACACTCTGTATAGGTATAGTACACACTTCCAAATACTACTTGAAAAAGTTTAAAGGCAGATTAACGAGCCGATTATGAGATATGATTTTTCGAATATCGTTAAAATTTCCGGCCTCGCTCCGAAATGCCTTTCCGTCCTATATTTAAGGGCGTGTAACTAAAGAATTTCTAGTCGTCGCCACATGACACTCTGTATAGGTATAGTACACACTTCCAAATACTACTTGAAAAAGTTTAAAGACAGATTAACAAGCCGATTATGAGATAGGATTTTTCGAATATCGTTAAAATTTCCGGCCTCGCTCCGAAATGCCTATCCTTCCTATATTTAAGGGCGTGTAACTAAAGAATTTCTAGTCGTCGCCACATGACACTCTGTATAGGTATAGTACACACTTCCAAATACTACTTGAAAAAGTTTAAAGGCAGATTAACGAGCCGATTATGAGATATGATTTTTCGAATATCGTTAAAATTTACGGCCTCGCTCCGAAATGCCTTACCGTCCTATATTTAAGGGCGTGTAACTAAAGAATTTCTAGTCGTCGCCACATTACACTCTGTATAGGTATAGTACACACTTCCAAATACTACTTGAACAAGTTTAAAGGCAGATTAACGAGCCGATTATGAGATATGTATTTTCGAATATCGTTAAAATTTCCAACCTCGCTCCGAAATGCCTTTCCGTCCTATATTTAAGGTCGTGTAACTAAAGAATTTCTAGTCGTCGCCACATGACACTCTGTATAGGTATAGTACACACTTCCAAATACTACTTGAAAAAGTTTAAAGGCAGATTATCGAGCCGATTATGAGATAGGATTTTTCGAATATCGTTAAAATTTCCGGCCTCGCTTAGAAATGCCTTTCCGTCCTATATTTAAGGGCGTGTAACTAAAGAATTTCTAGTCGTCGCTACATGACACTCTGTATAGGTATACTACACACTTCCAAATACTACTTGAAAAAGTTTAAAGGCAGATTAACGAGCCGATTATGAGATATGATTTTTCGATTATCGTTAAAATTTCCGGCCTCGCTCCGAAATGCCTTTCCGTCCTGTATTTAAGGGCGTGTAACTAAAGAATTTGTAGTCGTCGCCACATGACACTCTGTATAGGTATAGTACACACTTCCAAATACTACTTGAAAAAGTTGAAAGGCAGATTAACAAGCCGATTATGAGATATGATTTTTCGAATATCGTTAAAATTTCCGGCCTCGCTCCGAAATGCCTATCCGTCCTATATTTAAGGGCGTGTAACTAAAGAATTTCTAGTCGTCGCCACATGACACTCTGTATAGGTATAGTACACACTTCCAAATACTACTTGAAAAAGTTTAAAGGCAGATTAACGAGCCGATTATGAGATATGATTTTTCGAATATCGTTAAAATTTCCGGCCTCGCTCCGAAATGCCTTTCCGTCCTATATTTAAGGGCGTGTAACTAAAGAATTTCTAGTCGTCACCATATGACACTCTGTATTACACTTCCAAATACTACTTGAAAAACTTTAAAGACAGATTAACAAGCCGATTATGAGATATGATTTTTCGAATATCGTTAAAATTTCCGGCCTCGCTCCGAAATGCCTTACCGTCCTATATTTAAGGGTGTGTAACTAAAGAATTACTAGCCGTCGCCACATGACACTCTGTATAGGTATAGTACACACTTCCAAATACTACTTGAACAAGTTTAAAGGCAGATTAACGAGCCGATTATGAGATATGATTTTTCGAATATCGTTAAAATTTCCGGCCTCGCTCCGAAATGCCTTTCCGTCCTATATTTAAGGGCGTGTAACTAAAGAATTTCTTGTCGTCGCCACATGACACTCTGTATAGGTATAGTACACACTTCCAAATACTACTTGAAAAAGTTTAAAGTCAGATTGACGAGCCGATTATGAGATATGATTTTTCGAATATCTTTAAAATTTCAGGCCTCGATCCGAAATGCCTTACCGTCCTATATTTAAGGGCGTGTAACTAAAGAATTTCTTGTCGTCGCCACATGACACTCTGTATAGGTATAGTACACACTTCCAAATACTACTTGAAAAGGTTTAAAGGCAGATTAACGAGCCGATTATGAGATATGATTTTTCGAATATCGTTAAAATTTCCGGCTTCGCTCCGAAATGCCTTAACGTCCTATATTTAAGGGCGTGTAACTAAAGAATTTCTAGTCGTCGCCACATGACACTCTGTATAGGTATAGTACACACTTCCAAATACTACTTGAAAAAGTTTAAAGGCAGATTAACGAGCCGATTATGAGACATGATTTTTCGAATATCGTTAAAATTTCCGGCCTCGCACCGAAATGCCTTACCGTCCTATATTTAAGGGGGTGTAACTAAAGAATTTCTAGTCGTCGCCACATTACACTCTGTATAGGTATAGTACACACTTCCAAATACTACTTGAACAAGTTTAAAGGCAGATTAACGAGCCGATTATGAGATATGTATTTTCGAATATCGTTAAAATTTCCAGCCTCGCTCCGAAATGCCTTTCCGTCCTATATTTAAGGTCGTGTAGCTAAAGAATTTCTAGTCGTCGCCACATGACACTCTGTATAGGTATAGTACACACTTCCAAATACTACTTGAAAAAGTTTAAAGGCAGATTATCGAGCCGATTATAAGATATGATTTTTCGAATATCGTTAAAATTTCCGGCCTCGCTCCGAAATGCCTTTCCGTCCTATATTTAAGGGCGTGTAACTAAAGAATTTCTAGTCGTCGCCACATGACACTCTGTATAGGTATAGTACACACTTCCAAATACTACTTGAACAAGTTTAAAGGCAGATTAACGAGCCGATTATGAGATATGTATTTTCGAATATCGTTAAAATTTCCAGCCTCGCTCCGAAATGCCTTTCCGTCCTATATTTAAGGTCGTGTAACTAAAGAATTTGTAGTCGTCGCCACATGACACTCTGTATAGGTATAGTACACACTTCCAAATACTACTTGAAAAAGTTTAAAGGCAGATTATCGAGCCGATTATGAGATAGGATTTTTCGAATATCGTTAAAATTTCCGGCCTCGCTTAGAAATGCCTTTCCGTCCTATATTTAAGGGCGTGTAACTAAAGAATTTCTAGTCGTCGCCACATGACACTCTGTATAGGTATAGTACACACTTCCAAATACTACTTGAAAAAGTTTAAAGGCAGATTAACGAGCCGATTATGAGATATGATTTTTCGAATATCGTTAAAATTTCCGGCCTCGCTCCGAAATGCCTTACCGTCCTATATTTAAGGGCGTGTAACTAAAGAATTTCTAGTCGTCGCCACATTACACTCTGTATAGGTATAGTACACACTTCCAAATACTATTTGAACAAGTTTAAAGGCAGATTAACGAGCCGATTATGAGATATGTATTTTCGAATATCGTTAAAATTTCCAGTCTCGCTCCGAAATGCCTTTCCGTCCTATATTTAAGGTCGTGTAACTAAAGAATTTCTAGTCGTCGCCACATGACACTCTGTATAGGTATAGTACACACTTCCAAATACTACTTGAAAAAGTTTAAAGGCAGATTAACGAGCCGATTATGAGATATGATTTTTCGAATATCGTTAAAATTTCCGGGCTCGCTCCGAAATGCCTTTCCGTCCTATATTTAAGGGCGTGTAACTAAAGAATTTCTAGTCGTCGCCACATGACACTCTGTATAGGTATAGTACACACTTCCAAATACTACTTGAAAAAGTTTAAAGGCAGATTAACAAGCCGATTATGAGATATGATTTTTCGAATATCGTTAAAATTTCCGGCCTCGCTCCGAAATGCCTATCCGTCCTATATTTATGGGCGTGTAACTAAAGAATTTCTAGTCGTCGCCACATGACACTCTGTATAGGTATAGTACACACTTCCAAATACTACTTGAAAAAGTTTAAAGGCAGATTAACGAGCCGATTATGAGATATGATTTTTCGAATATCGTTAAAATTTCCGGCCTCGCTCCGAAATGCCTTACCGTCCTATATTTAAGGGCGTGTAACTAAAGAATTTCTAGTCGTCGCCACATTACACTCTGTATAGGTATAGTACACACTTCCAAATACTACTTGAACAAGTTTAAAGGCAGATTAACTAGCCGATTATGAGATATGTATTTTCGAATATCGTTAAAATTTCCAGCATCGCTCCGAAATGCCTTTCCGTCCTATATTTAAGGTCGTGTAACTAAAGAATTTCTAGTCGTCGCCACATGACACTCTGTATAGGTATAGTACACACTTCCAAATACTACTTGAAAAAGTTTAAAGGCAGATTATCGAGCCGATTATGAGATAGGATTTTTCGAATATCGTTAAAATTTCCGGCCTCGCTTAGAAATGCCTTTCCGTCCTATATTTAAGGGCGTGTAACTAAAGAATTTCTAGTCGTCGCCACATGACACTCTGTATAGGTATAGTACACACTTCCAAATACTACTTGAAAAAGTTTAAAGGCAGATTATCGAGCCGATTATGAGATAGGATTTTTCGAATATCGTTAAAATTTCCGGCCTCGCTCCGAATTGCCTTTCCGTCCTATATTTAAGGGCGTGTAACTAAAGAATTTCTAGTCGTCGCCACATGACACTCTGTATAGGTATAGTACACACTTCCAAATACTACTTGAATAAGTTTAAAGACAGATTAACAAGCCGATTATGAGATAGGATTTTTCGAATATCGTTAAAATTTCCGGCCTCGCTCCGAAATGCCTATCCTTCCTATATTTAAGGGCGTGTAACTAAAGAATTTCTAGTCGTCGCCACATGACACTCTGTATAGGTATAGTACACACTTCCAAATACTACTTGAAAAAGTTTAAAGGCAGATTAACGAGCCGATTATGAGATATGATTTTTCGAATATCGTTAAAATTTACGGCCTCGCTCCGAAATGCCTTACCGTCCTATATTTAAGGGCGTGTAACTAAAGAATTTCTAGTCGTCGCCACATTACACTCTGTATAGGTATAGTACACACTTCCAAATACTACTTGAACAAGTTTAAAGGCAGATTAACGAGCCGATTATGAGATATGTATTTTCGAATATCGTTAAAATTTCCAACCTCGCTCCGAAATGCCTTTCCGTCCTATATTTAAGGTCGTGTAACTAAAGAATTTCTAGTCGTCGCCACATGACACTCTGTATAGGTATAGTACACACTTCCAAATACTACTTGAAAAAGTTTAAAGGCAGATTATCGAGCCGATTATGAGATAGGATTTTTCGAATATCGTTAAAATTTCCGGCCTCGCTTAGAAATGCCTTTCCGTCCTATATTTACGGGCGTGTAACTAAAGAATTTCTAGTCGTCGCTACATGACACTCTGTATAGGTATAGTACACACTTCCAAATACTACTTGAAAAAGTTTAAAGGCAGATTAACGAGCCGATTATGAGATATGATTTTCCGATTATCGTTAAAATTTCCGGCCTCGCTCCGAAATGCCTTTCCGTCCTGTATTTAAGGGCGTGTAACTAAAGAATTTGTAGTCGTCGCCACATGACACTCTGTATAGGTATAGTACACACTTCCAAATACTACTTGAAAAAGTTGAAAGGCAGATTAACAAGCCGATTATGAGATATGATTTTTCGAATATCGTTAAAATTTCCGGCCTCGCTCCGAAATGCCTATCCGTCCTATATTTAAGGGCGTGTAACTAAAGAATTTCTAGTCGTCGCCACATGACACTCTGTATAGGTATAGTACACACTTCCAAATACTACTTGAAAAAGTTTAAAGGCAGATTAACGAGCCGATTATGAGATATGATTTTTCGAATATCGTTAAAATTTCCGGCCTCGCTCCGAAATGCCTTTCCGTCCTATATTTAAGGGCGTGTAACTAAAGAATTTCTAGTCGTCACCATATGACACTCTGTATTACACTTCCAAATACTACTTGAAAAACTTTAAAGACAGATTAACAAGCCGATTATGAGATATGATTTTTCGAATATCGTTAAAATTTCCGGCCTCGCTCCGAAATGCCTTACCGTCCTATATTTAAGGGTGTGTAACTAAAGAATTACTAGCCGTCGCCACATGACACTCTGTATAGGTATAGTACAGACTTTCAAATACTACATGAACAAGTTTAAAGGCAGATTAACGAGCCGATTATGAGATATGATTTTTCGAATATCGTTAAAATTTCCGGCCTCGATCCGAAATGCCTTACCGTCCTATATTTAAGGGCGTGTAACTAAAGAATTACTAGCCGTCGCCACATTACACTCTGTATAGGTATAGTACAGACTTTCAAATACTACATGAACAAGTTTAAAGGCAGATTAACGAGCCGATTATGAGATATGATTTTTCGAATATCGTTAAAATTTCCGGCCTCGCTGCGAAATGCCTTTCTGTCCTATATTTAAGGGCGTGTAACTAAAGAATTTCTAGTCGTCGCCACATGACACTCTGTATAGGTATAGTACACACTTCCAAATACTACTTGAAACAGTTTAAAGGCAGATTAACGAGCCGACTATGAGATATGATTTTTCGAATATCGTTAAAATTTCCGGCCTCGCTCCGAAATGCCTTTCCGTCCTATATTTAAGGGCGTGTAACTAAAGAATTTCTAGTCGTCGCCATATGACACTCTGTATTACACTTCCAAATACTACTTGAAAAACTTTAAAGACAGATTAACAAGCCGATTATGAGATATGATTTTTCGAATATCGTTAAAATTTCCGGCCTCGCTCCGAAATGCCTTTCCGTCCTATATTTAAGGGCGTGTAACTAAAGAATTTCTAGTCGTCGCCACATGACACTCTGTATAGGTATAGTACACACTTCCAAATACTACTTGAAAAAGTTTAAAGGCAGATTAACGAGCCGATTATGAGATATGATTTTTCGAATATCGTTAAAATTTCCGGCCTCGCTCCGAAATGCCTTTCCGTCCTATATTTAAGGGCGTGTAACTAAAGAATTTCTAGTCGTCGCCACATGACACTCTGTATAGGTATAGTACACACTTCCAAATACTACTTGAAAAGTTTAAAGGCAGATTAACGAGCCGATTACGAGATATGTATTTTCGAATATCGTTAAAATTTCCAGCCTCGCTCCGAAATGCCTTTCCGTCCTATATTTAAGGGCGTGTAACTAAAGAATTTCTAGTCGTCGCCACATGACACTCTGTATAGGTATAGTACACACTTCCAAATACTACTTGAAAAAGTTTAAAGGCAGATTAACGAGACGATTATGAGATATGATTTTTCGAATATCGTTAAAAATTCCGGCCTCGCTCCGAAATGCCTTTCCGTCCTATATTTAAGGGCGTGTAACTAAAGAATTTCTAGTCGTCGCCACATGACACTCTGTATAGGTATAGTACACACTTCCAAATACTACTTGAAAAAGTTTAAAGGCAGATTAACGAGCCGATTATGAGACATGATTTTTCGAATATCGTTAAAATTTCCGGCCTCGCACCGAAATGCCTTACCGTCCTATATTTAAGGGGGTGTAACTAAAGAATTTCTAGTCGTCGCCACATTACACTCTGTATAGGTATAGTACATACTTCCAAATACTACTTGAACAAGTTTAAAGGCAGATTAACGAGCCGATTATGAGATATGTATTTTCGAATATCGTTAAAATTTCCAGCCTCGCTCCGAAATGCCTTTCCGTCCTATATTTAAGGTCGTGTAGCTAAAGAATTTCTAGTCGTCGCCACATGACACTCTGTATAGGTATAGTACACACTTCCAAATACTACTTGAAAAAGTTTAAAGGCAGATTATCGAGCTGATTATGAGATAGGATTTTTCGAATATCGTTAAAATTTCCGGCCTCGCTTAGAAATGCCTTTCCGTCCTATATTTAAGGGCGTGTAACTAAAGAATTTCTAGTCGTCGCCACATGACACTCTGTATAGGTATAGTACACACTTCCAAATACTACTTGAACAAGTTTAAAGGCAGATTAACGAGCCGATTATGAGATATGTATTTTCGAATATCGTTAAAATTTCGAGCCTCGCTCCGAAATGCCTTTCAATCCTATATTTAAGGTCGTGTAACTAAAGAATTTCTAGTCGTCGCCACATGACACTCTGTATAGGTATAGTACACACTTCCAAATACTACTTGAAAAGTTTAAAGGCAGATTATCGAGCCGATTATGAGATAGGATTTTTCGAATATCGTTAAAATTTCCGGCCTCGCTTAGAAATGCCTTTCCGTCCTATATTTAAGGTCGTGTAACTAAAGAATTTCTAGTCGTCGCCACATTACACTCTGTATAGGTAAAGTACACACTTCCAAATACTACTTGAAAAAGTTTAAAGGCAGATTAACGAGCCGATTATGAGATATGATTTTTCGAATATCGTTAAAATTTCCGGCCTCGCTCCGAAATGCCTTTCCGTCCTATATTTAAGGGCGTGTAACTAAAGAATTTCTAGTCGTCGCCACATGACACTCTGTATAGGTATAGTACACACTTCCAAATACTACTTGAACAAGTTTAAAGGCAGATTAACGAGCCGATTACGAGATATGTATTTTCGAATATCGTTAAAATTTCCAGCCTCGCTCCGAAATGCCTTTCCGTCCTATATTTAAGGGCGTGTAACTAAAGAATTTCTAGTCGTCGCCACATGACACTCTGTATAGGTATAGTACACACTTCCAAATACTACTTGAACAAGTTTAAAGGCAGATTAACGAGCCGATTATGAGATATGATTTTTCGAATATCGTTAAAATTTCCGGGCTCGCTCCGAAATGTCTTTCCGTCCTATATTTAAGGGCGTGTAACTAAAGAATTTCTAGTCGTCGCCACATGACACTCTGTATAGGTATAGTACACACTTCCAAATACTACTTGAAAAAGTTTAAAGGCAGATTAACAAGCCGATTATGAGTTATGATTTTTCGAATATCGTTAAAATTTCCGGCCTCGCTCCGAAATGCCTATCCGTCCTATATTTAAGGGCGTGTAACTAAAGAATTTCTAGTCGTCGCCACATGACACTCTGTATAGGTATAGTACACACTTCCAAATACTACTTGAAAAAGTTTAAAGGCAGATTAACGAGCCGATTATGAGATATGATTTTTCGAATATCGTTAAAATTGCCGGCCTCGCTCCGAAATGCCTTACCGTCCTATATTTAAGGGCGTGTAACAAAAGAATTTCTAGTCGTCGCCACATTACACTCTGTATAGGTATAGTACACACTTCCAAATACTACTTGAACAAGTTTAAAGGCAGATTAACGAGCCGATTATGAGATATGTATTTTCGAATATCGTTAAAATTTCCAGCCTCGCTCCGAAATGCCTTTCCGTCCTATATTTAAGGTCGTGTAACTAAAGAATTTCTAGTCGTCGCCACATGACACTCTGTATAGGTATAGTACACACTTCCAAATACTACTTGAAAAAGTTTAAAGGCAGATTATCGAGCCGATTATGAGATAGGATTTTTCGAATATCGTTAAAATTTCCGGCCTCGCTTAGAAATGCCTTTCCGTCCTATATTTAAGGGCGTGTAACTAAAGAATTTCTAGTCGTCGCCACATGACACTCTGTATAGGTATAGTACACACTTCCAAATACTACTTGAACAAGTTTAAAGGCAGATTAACGAGCCGATTATGAGATATGTATTTTCGAATATCGTTAAAATTTCGAGCCTCGCTCCGAAATGCCTTTCCGTCCTATATTTAAGGTCGTGTAACTAAAGAATTTCTAGTCGTCGCCACATGACACTCTATATAGGTATAGTACACACTTCCAAATACTACTTGAAAAAGTTTAAAGGCAGATTATCGAGCCGATTATGAGATAGGATTTTTCGAATATCGTTAAAATTTCCGGCCTCGCTTAGAAATGCCTTTCCGTCCTATATTTAAGGGCGTGTAACTAAAGAATTTCTAGTCGTCGCCACATGACACTCTGTATAGGTATAGTACACACTTCCAAATACTACTTGAAAAAGTTTAAAGCCAGATCAACGAGCCGATTATGAGATATGATTTTTCGAATATCGTTAAAATTTCCGGCCTCGCTCCGAAATGCCTTACCGTCCTATATTTAAGGGCGTGTAACTAAAGAATTTCTAGTCGTCGCCACATTACACTCTGTATAGGTATAGTACACACTTCCAAATACTACTTGAACAAGTTTAAAGGCAGATTAACGAGCCGATTATGAGATATGTATTTTCGAATATCGTTAAAATTTCCAGCCTCGCTCCGAAATGCCTTTCCGTCCTATATTTAAGGGCGTGTAACTAAAGAATTTCTAGTCGTCGCCACATGACACTCTGTATAGGTATAGTACACACTTCCAAATACTACTTGAAAAAGTTTAAAGGCAGATTAACGAGCCGATTATGAGATATGATTTTTCGAATATCGTTAAAATTTCCGGGCTCGCTCCGAAATGCCTTTCCGTCCTATATTTAAGGGCGTGTAACTAAAGAATTTCTAGTCGTCGCCACATGACACTCTGTATAGGTATAGTACACACTTCCAAATACTACTTGAAAAAGTTTAAAGGCAGATTAACAAGCCGATTATGAGATATGATTTTTCGAATATCGTTAAAATTTCCGGCCTCGCTCCGAAATGCCTATCCGTCCTATATTTAAGGGCGTGTAACTAAAGAATTTCTAGTCGTCGCCACATGACACTCTGTATAGGTATAGTACACACTTCCAAATACTACTTGAAAAAGTTTAAAGGCAGATTAACGAGCCGATTATGAGATATGATTTTTCGAATATCGTTAAAATTTCCGGCCTCGCTCCGAAATGCCTTACCGTCCTATATTTAAGGGCGTGTAACTAAAGAATTTCTAGTCGTCGCCACATTACACTCTGTATAGGTATAGTACACACTTCCAAATACTACTTGAACAAGTTTAAAGGCAGATTAACGAGCCGATTATGAGATATGTATTTTCGAATATCGTTAAAATTTCCAGCCTCGCTCCGAAATGCCTTTCCGTCCTATATTTAAGGTCGTGTAACTAAAGAATTTCTAGTCGTCGCCACATGACACTCTGTATAGGTATAGTACACACTTCCAAATACTACTTGAAAAAGTTTAAAGGCAGATTATCGAGCCGAATATGAGATAGGATTTTTCGAATATCGTTAAAATTTCCGGCCTCGCTTAGAAATGCCTTTCCGTCCTATATTTAAGGGCGTGTAACTAAAGAATTTCTAGTCGTCGCCACATGACACTCTGTATAGGTATAGTACACACTTCCAAATACTACTTGAAAAAGTTTAAAGGCAGATTAACAAGCCGATTATGAGATATGATTTTTCGAATATCGTTAAAATTTCCGGCCTCGCTCCGAAATGCCTATCCGTCCTATATTTAAGGGCGTGTAACTAAAGAATTTCTAGTCGTCGCCACATGACACTCTGTATAGGTATAGTACACACTTCCAAATACTACTTGAAAAAGTTTAAAGGCAGATTAACGAGCCGATTATGAGATATGATTTTTCGAATATCGTTAAAATTTCCGGCCTCGCTCCGAAATGCCTTACCGTCCTATATTTAAGGGCGTGTAACTAAAGAATTTCTAGTCGTCGCCACATGACACTCTGTATAGGTATAGTACACACTTCCAAATACTACTTGAACAAGTTTAAAGGCAGATTAACGAGCCGATTATGAGATATGTATTTTCGAATATCGTTAAAATTTCCAGCCTCGCTCCGAAATGCCTTTCCGTCCTATATTTAAGGTCGTGTAACTAAAGAATTTCTAGTCGTCGCCACATGACACTCTGTATAGGTATAGTACACACTTCCAAATACTACTTGAAAAAGTTTAAAGGCAGATTATCGAGCCGATTATGAGATAGGATTTTTCGAATATCGTTAAAATTTCCGGCCTCGCTTAGAAATGCCTTTCCGTCCTATATTTAAGGGCGTGTAACTAAAGAATTTCTAGTCGTCGCCACATGACACTCTGTATAGGTATAGTACACACTTCCAAATACTACTTGAACAAGTTTAAAGGCAGATTAACGAGCCGATTATGAGATATGTATTTTCGAATATCGTTAAAATTTCGAGCCTCGCTCCGAAATGCCTTTCCGTCCTATATTTAAGGTCGTGTAACTAAAGAATTTCTAGTTGTCGCCACATGACACTCTGTATAGGTATAGTACACACTTCCAAATACTACTTGAAAAAGTTTAAAGGCAGATTATCGAGCCGATTATGAGATAGGATTTTTCGAATATCGTTAAAATTTCCGGCCTCGCTCCGAAATGCCTTTCCGTCCTATATTTAAGGGCGTGTAACTAAAGAATTTCTAGTCGTCGCCACATGACACTCTGTATAGGTATAGTACACACTTCCAAATACTACTTGAAAAAGTTTAAAGGCAGATCAACGAGCCGATTATGAGATATGATTTTTCGAATATCGTTAAAATTTCCGGCCTCGCTCCGAAATGCCTTACCGTCCTATATTTAAGGGCGTGTAACTAAAGAATTTCTAGTCGTCGCCACATTACACTCTGTATAGGTATAGTACACACTTCCAAATACTACTTGAACAAGTTTAAAGGCAGATTAACGAGCCGATTATGAGATATGTATTTTCGAATATCGTTAAAATTTCCAGCCTCGCTCCGAAATGCCTTTCCGTCCTATATTTAAGGTCGTGTAACTAAAGAATTTGTAGTCGTCGCCACATGACACTCTGTATAGGTATAGTACACACTTCCAAATACTACTTGAAAAAGTTTAAAGGCAGATTAACGAGCCGATTATGAGATATGATTTTTCGAATATCGTTAAAATTTCCGGGCTCGCTCCGAAATGCCTTTCCGTCCTATATTTAAGGGCGTGTAACTAAAGAATTTCTAGTCGTCGCCACATGACACTCTGTATAGGTATAGTACACACTTCCAAATACTACTTGAAAAAGTTTAAAGGCATATTAACAAGCCGATTATGAGATATGATTTTTCGAATATCGTTAAAATTTCCGGCCTCGCTCCGAAATGCCTATCCGTCCTATATTTAAGGGCGTGTAACTAAAGAATTTCTAGTCGTCGCCACATGACACTCTGTATAGGTATAGTACACACTTCCAAATACTACTTGAAAAAGTTTAAAGGCAGATTAACGAGCCGATTATGAGATATGATTTTTCGAATATCGTTAAAATTTCCGGCCTCGCTCCGAAATGCCTTACCGTCCTATATTTAAGGGCGTGTAACTAAAGAATTTCTAGTCGTCGCCACATTACACTCTGTATAGGTATAGTACACACTTCCAAATACTACTTGAACAAGTTTAAAGGCAGATTAACGAGCCGATTATGAGATACGTATTTTCGAATATCGTTAAAATTTCCAGCCTCGCTCCGAAATGCCTTTCCGTCCTATATTTAAGGTCGTGTAACTAAAGAATTTCTAGTCGTCGCCACATGACACTCTGTATAGGTATAGTACACACTTCCAAATACTACTTGAAAAAGTTTAAAGGCAGATTATCGAGCCGATTATGAGATAGGATTTTTCGAATATCGTTAAAATTTCCGGCCTCGCTTAGAAATGCCTTTCCGTCCTATATTTAAGGGCGTGTAACTAAAGAATTTCTAGTCGTCGCCACATGACACTCTGTATAGGTATAGTACACACTTCCAAATACTACTTGAAAAAGTTTAAAGGCAGATTAACGAGCCGATTATGAGATATGATTTTTCGAATATCGTTAAAATTTCCGGCCTCGCTCCGAAATGCCTTTCTGTCCTGTATTTAAGGGCGTGTAACTAAAGAATTTCTAGTCGTCACCACATGAAACTCTGTATAGGTATAGTACACACTTCCAAATACTACTTGAAAAAGTTTAAAGGCAGATTAAGAAGCCGATTATGAGATATGATTTTTCGAATATCGTTAAAATTTCCGGCCTCGCTCCGAAATGCCTTTCCGTCCTATATTTAAGGGCGTGTAACTAAAGAATTTCTAGTCGTCGCCACATGACACTCTGTATAGGTATAGTACACACTTCCAAATACTACTTGAAAAAGTTTAAAGGCAGATTAACGAGCCGATTATGAGATATGATTTTTCGAATATCGTTAAAATTTCCGGCCTCGCTCCGAAATGCTTTTCCGTCCTATATTTAAGGGCGTGTAACTAAAGAATTTCTAGTCGTCGCCATATGACACTCTATATTACACTTCCAAATACTACTTGAAAAACTTTAAAGACAGATTAACAAGCCGATTATGAGATATGATTTTTCGAATATCGTTAAAATTACCGGCCTCGCTCCAAAATGCCTTTCCGTCCTATATTTAAGGGCGTGTAACTACAGAATTACTAGCCGTCGCCACATTACACTCTGTATAGGTATAGTACACACTTCCAAATACTACTTGAAAAAGTTTAAAGGCAGATTAACGAGCCGATTATGAGATATGATTTTTCGAATATCGTTAAAATTTCCGGGCTCGCTCCGAAATGCCTTTCCGTCCTATATTTAAGGGCGTGTAACTAAAGAATTTCTAGTCGTCGCCACATGACACTCTGTATAGGTATAGTACACACTTCCAAATACTACTTGAAAAAGTTTAAAGGCAGATTAACAAGCCGATTATGAGATATGATTTTTCGAATATCGTTAAAATTTCCGGCCTCGCTCCGAAATGCCTATCCGTCCTATATTTAAGGGCGTGTAACTAAAGAATTTCTAGTCGTCGCCACATGACACTCTGTATAGGTATAGTACACACTTCCAAATACTACTTGAAAAAGTTTAAAGGCAGATTAACGAGCCGATTATGAGATATGATTTTTCGAATATCGTTAAAATTTCCGGCCTCGCTTAGAAATGCCTTTCCGTCCTATATTTAAGGGCGTGTAACTAAAGAATTTCTAGTCGTCGCCACATGACACTCTGTATAGGTATAGTACACACTACCAAATACTACTTGAGAAAGTTTAAAGGCAGATTAACGAGCCGATTATGAGATATGATTTTTCGAATATCGTTAAAATTTCCGGCCTCGCTCGGAAATGCCTTACCGTCCTATATTTAAGGGCGTGTAACTAAAGAATTACTAGCCGTCGCCACATTACACTCTGTATAGGTATAGTACAGACTTTCAAATACTACTTGAACAAGTTTAAAGTCATATTAACGAGCCGATTATGAGATATGATTTTTCGAATATCGTTAAAATTTCCGGTCTCGCTCCGAAATGCCTTTCCGTCCTATATTTAAGGGCGTGTAACTAAAGAATTTCTAGTCGTCGCCACATGACACTCTGTATAGGTATAGTACACACTTCCAAATACTACTTGAAAAACTTTAAAGGCAGATTATCGAGCCGATTATGAGATAGGATTTTTCGAATATCGTTAAAATTTCCGGTCTCGCTCCGAAATGCCTTTCCGTCCTATATTTAAGGTCGTGTAACTAAAGAATTTCTAGTCGTCGCCACATGACACTCTGTATAGGTATAGTACACACTTCCAAAGACTACTTGAAAAAGTGTAAAGGCAGATTATCGAGCCGATTATGAGATAGGATTTTTCGAATATCGTTAAAATTTCCGGCCTCGCTCCGAAATGCCTTTCCGTCCTATATTTAAGGGAGTGTAACTAAAGAATTTCTAGTCGTCGCCACATGACACTCTGTATAGGTATAGTACACACTTCCAAATACAACTTGAAAAAGTTTAAAGGCAGATTAACGAGCCGATTATGAGATATGATTTTTCGAATATCGTTAAAATTTCCGGCCTCGCTCCGAAATGCCTTTCCGTCCTGTAGTTAAGGGCGTGTAACTAAAGAATTTCTAGTCGTCACCACATGACACTCTGTATAGGTATAGTACACACTTCCAAATACTACTTGAAAATGTTTAAAGTCAGATTAACGAGCCGATTATGAGATATAATTTTTCGAATATAGTTAAAATTTCCGGCCTCGCTCCGAAATGCCTTTCCGTCCTATATTTAAGGGCGTGTAACTAAAGAATTTCTAGTCGTCGCCATATGACACTCTGTATTACACTTCCAAATACTACTTGAAAAACTTTAAAGACAGATTAACAAGCCGATTATGAGATATGATTTTTCGAATATCGTTAAAATTTCCGGCCTCGCTCCGAAATGCCTTTCCGTCCTATATTTAAGGGCGTGTAACTAAAGAATTTCTAGTCGTCGCCACATTACACTCTGTATAGGTATAGTACACACTTCCAAATACTACTTGAAAAGGTTTAAAGGCAGATTAACGAGACGATTATGAGATATGATTTTTCGAATATCGTTAAAATTTACGGCCTCGCTCCGAAATGCCTTTCCGTGCTATATTTAAGGGCGTGTAACTAAAGAATTTCTAGAGTTCGCCACATGACACTCTGTATAGGTATAGTACACACTTCCAAATACTACTTGAAAAAGTTTAAAGGCAGATTAACAAGCCGATTATGAGATATGATTTTTCGAATATCGTTAAAATTTCCGGCCTCGCTCCGAAATGCCTTTCTGTCCTATATTTAAGGGCGTGTAACTAAAGAATTTCTAGTCGTCGCCACATGACACTCTGTATAGGTATAGTACACACTTCCAAATACTACTTGAAAAAGTTTAAAGGCAGATTAACGAGCCGATTATGAGATATGATTTTTCGAATATCGTTAAAATATCCGGCCTCGCTCCGAAATGCCTTTCCGTCCTATATTTAAGGGCGTGTAACTAAAGAATTTCTAGTCGTCGCCACATGACACTCTGTATAGGTATAGTACACACTTCCAAATACTACTTGAAAAGGTTTAAAGGCAGATTAACAAGCCGATTATGAGATATGATTTTTCGAATATCGTTAAAATTTACGGCCTCGCTCCGAAATGCCTTTCCGTCCTATATTTAAGGGCGTGTAACTAAAGAATTTCTAGTCGTCGCCACATTACACTCTGTATAGGTATAGTACACACTTCCAAATACTACTTGAAAAGGTTTAAAGGCAGATTAACAAGCCGATTATGAGATATGATTTTTCGAATATCGTTAAAATTTACGGCCTCGCTCCGAAATGCCTTTCCGTGCTATATTTAAGGGCGTGTAACTAAAGAATTACTAGCCGTGGCCACATTACACTCTGTATAGGTATAGTACACACTTCCAAATACTACTTGAAAAAGTTTAATGGCAGATTAACAAGCCGATTATGAGATATGACTTTTCGAATATCGTTAAAATTTACGGCCTCGCTCCGAAATGCCTTACCGTCCTATATTTAATTGTGTGTAACTAAAGAATGACTAGCCGTCGCCACATGACACTTTGTATAGGTATAGTACAGACTTTCAAATACTACATGAACAAGTTTAAAGGCAGATTAACGAGCCGATTATGAGATATGATTTTTCGAATATCGTTAAAATTTCCGGCCTCGCTGCGAAATGCTTTTCCGTCCTATATTTAAGGGCGTGTAACTAAAGAATGACTAGCCGTCGCTATATGACACTCTGTATAAGTATAGTACACACTTCCAAATACCACTTGAACAAGTTTAAAGGCAGATTAACGAGCCGATTATGAGATATGATTTTTCGAATATCGTTAAAATTTCCGGCCTCGCTCCGAAATGCCTTTCCGTCCTATATTTAAGGGCGTGTAACTAAAGAATTTCTAGTCGTCGCCACATGACAATCTGTATAGGTATAGTACACACTTCCAAATACTACTTGAAAAAGTTTAAAGGCAGATTAATGAGCCGACTATGAGATATGATTTTTCGAGTATCGTTAAAATTTCCGGCCTCGCTTAGAAATGCTTTTCCGTCCTATATTTAAGGGCGTGTAACTAAAGAATGACTAGCCGTCGCTATATGACACTCTGTATAAGTATAGTACACACTTCCAAATACTACTTGAACACGTTTAAAGGCAGATTAACGAGCCGATTATGAGATATGATTTTTCGAATATCGTTAAAATTTCCGGCCTCGCTCCGAAATGCCTTTCCGTCCTATATTTAAGGGCGTGTAACTAAAGAATTTCTAGTCGTCACCACATGACACTCTGTATAGGTATAGTACACACTTCCAAATACTACTTGAACAAGTTTAAAGTCAGATTAACGAGCCGATTATGAGATATGAATTTTCGAATATCGTTAAAATTTCCGGCCTCGCTTCGAAATGCCTTTCTGTCCTATATTTAAGGGCGTATAATTAAAGAATTTCTACTCGTCGCCACATGACACTCTGTATAGGTATAGTACACACTTCCAAATAGTACTTGAAAAAGTTTAAAGGCAGATTAACAAGCCGATTATGAGATATGATTTTTCGAATATCGTTAAAATTTCCGGCCTCGCTCCGAAATGCCTTTCCGTCCTATATTTAAGGGCGTGTAACTAAAGAATTTCTAGTCGTCGCCACATGACACTCTGTATAGGTATAGTACACACTTCCAAATACTACTTGAAAAACTTTAAAGGCAGATTAACGAGCCGATTATGAGATATGATTTTTCGAATATCGTTAAAATTTCCGTCCTCGCTCCGAAATGCCTTTCCGTCCTATATTTAAGGGCGTGTAACTAAAGAATTTCTAGTCGTCGCCACATGACACTCTGTATAGGTATAGTACACACTTCCAAATACTACTTGAAAAAGTTTAAAGGCAGATTAACAAGCCGATTATGAGATATGATTTTTCGAATATCGTTAAAATTTCCGGCCTCGCTCCGAAATGCCTTTCCGTCCTATATTTAAGGGCGTGTAACTAAAGAATTTCTAGTCGTCGCCACATGACACTCTGTATAGGTATAGTACACACTTCCAAATACTACTTGAAAAAGTTTAAAGACAGATTAACGAGCCGATTATGAGATATGATTTTTCGAATATCGTTAAAATTTCCGGCCTTGCTCCGAAATGCCTTTCCGTCCTATATTTAAGGGCGTGTAACTAAAGAATTTCTAGTCGTCGCCACATGACACTCTGTATAGGTATAGTACACACTTCCAAATACTACTTGAAAAAGTTTAAAGGCAGATTAACAAGCCGATTATGAGATATGATTTTTCGAATATCGTTAAAATTTCCGGCCTCGCTCCGAAATGCCTATCCGTCCTATATTTAAGGGCGTGTAACTAAAGAATTTCTAGTCGTCGCCACATGACACTCTGTATAGGTATAGTACACACTTCCAAATACAACTTGAAAAAGTTTAAAGGCAGATTATAGAGCCGATTATGAGATAGGATTTTTCGAATATCGTTAAAATTTCCGGCCTCGCTTAGAAATGCCTTTCCGTCCTATATTTAAGGGCGTGTAACTAATGAATGACTAGCCGTCGCTATATGACACTCTGTATATGTATAGTACACACTTCCAAATACTACTTGAACAAGTTTAAAGTCAGATTAACGAGCCGATTATGAGATATGATTTTTCGAATATCGTTAAAATTTCCAGCCTCGCTCCGAAATGCCTTTCCGTCCTATATTTAAGGGCGTGTAACTAAAGAATTTCTAGTCGTCGCCACATTACACTCTGTATAGGTATAGTACACACTTCCAAATACAACTTGAAAAAGTTTAAAGGCAGATTATCGAGCCGATTATGAGATAGGCTTTTTCGAATATCGTTAAAATTTCCGGCCTCGCTTAGAAATGCCTTTCCGTCCTATATTTAAGGGCGTGTAACTAAAGAATTTCTAGTCGTCGCCACATGACACTCTGTATAGGTATAGTACACACTTCCAAATACTACTTGAAAAAGTTTAAAGGCAGATTATCGAGCCGATTATGAGATAGGATTTTTCGAATATCGTTAAAATTTCCGGCCTCGCTCCGAAATGCCTTTCCGTCCTATATTTAAGGGCGTGTATCTAAAGAATTTCTAGTCGTCGCCACATGACACTCTGTATAGGTATAGTACAGACTTTCAAATACTACTTGAACAAGTTTAAAGGCAGGTTAACGAGCCGATTATGAGATATGATTTTTCGAATATCGTTAAAATTTCCGGCCTCGCTCCGAAATGCCTTTCCGTCCTATATTTAAGGGCGTGTAACTAAAGAATTTCTAGTCGTCGCCACATGACACTCTGTATAGGTATAGTACACACTTCCAAATACTACTTGAAAAAGTTTAAAGGCAGATTATCGACCGATTATGAGATATGATTTTTCGAATATCGTTAAAATTTCCGGCCTCGCTCCGAAATGCCTTACCGTCCTATATTTAAGGGCGTGTAACTAAAGAATTTCTAGTCGTCGCCACATTACACTCTGTATAGGTATAGTACACACTTCCAAATACTACTTGAACAAGTTTAAAGGCAGATTAACGAGCCGATTATGAGATATGTATTTTCGAATATCTCTAAAAGTTCCAGCTTCGCTCCGAAATGCCTTTCCGTCCTATATGTAAGGTCGTGTAACTAAAGAATTTCTAGTCGTCACCACATGACACTCTGTATAGGTATAGTACACACTTCCAAATACTACTTGAAAAAGTTTAAAGGCAGATTAACGAGCCGATTATGAGATATGATTTTTCGAATATCGTTAAAATTTCCGGGCTCGCTCCGAAATTCCTTTCCGTCCTATATTTAAGGGCGTGTAACTAAAGAATTTCTAGTCGTCGCCACATGACACTCTGTATAGGTATAGTACACACTTCCAAATACTACTTGAAAAAGTTTAAAGGCAGATTAACGAGCCGATTATGAGATATGATTTTTCGAATATCGTTAAAATTTCCGGCCTCGCTTAGAAATGCCTTTCCGTCCTATATTTAAGGGCGTGTAACTAAAGAATGACTAGCCGTCGCTATATGACACTCTGTATATGTATAGTACACACTTCCAAATACTACTTGAAAAACTTTAAAGACAGATTAACAAGCCGATTATGAGATATGATTTTTCGAATATCGTTAAAATTTCCGGCCTCGCTCCGAAATGCCTTTCTGTCCTATATTTAAGGGCGTGTAACTAAAGAATTTCTAGTCGTCGCCACATGACACTCTGTATAGGTATAGTACACACTTCCAAATACTACTTGAAAAAGTTTAAAGGCAGATTATCGAGCCGATTATGAGATAGGATTTTTCGAATATCGTTAAAATTTCCGGCCTCGCTCCGAAATGCCTTTCCGTCCTATATTTAAGGGCGTGTATCTAAAGAATTTCTAGTCGTCGCCACATGACACTCTGTATAGGTATAGTACAGACTTTCAAATACTACTTGAACAAGTTTAAAGGCAGGTTAACGAGCCGATTATGAGATATGATTTTTCGAATATCGTTAAAATTTCCGGCATCGCTCCGAAATGCCTTTCCGTCCTATATTTAAGGGCGTGTAACTAAAGAATTTCTAGTCGTCGCCACATGACACTCTGTATAGGTATAGTACACACTTCCAAATACTACTTGAAAAAGTTTAAAGGCAGATTAACGAGCCGATTATGAGATATGATTTTTCGAATATCGTTAAAATTTCCGGCCTCGCTCCGAAATGCCTTACCGTCCTATATTTAAGGGCGTGTAACTAAAGAATTTCTAGTCGTCGCCACATGACACTCTGTATAGGTATAGTACACACTTCCAAATACTACTTGAAAAAGTTTAAAGGCAGATTATTGAGCCGATTATGAGATAGG
Organism: Locusta migratoria; assembly: GCA_026315105.1. Taxonomy (NCBI): domain Eukaryota; kingdom Metazoa; phylum Arthropoda; class Insecta; order Orthoptera; family Acrididae; genus Locusta; species Locusta migratoria. The sequence goes on from CM048755.1 coordinate 347,596,134, forward strand.
ATTTTTCGAATATCGTTAAAATTTCCGGCCTCGCTCCGAAATGCCTTTCCGTCCTATATTTAAGGGCGTGTATCTAAAGAATTTCTAGTCGTCGCCACATGACACTCTGTATAGGTATAGTACAGACTTTCAAATACTACTTGAACAAGTTTAAAGGCAGGTTAACGAGCCGATTATGAGATATGATTTTTCGAATATCGTTAAAATTTCCGGCCTCGCTCCGAAATGCCTTTCCGTCCTATATTTAAGGGCGTGTAACTAAAGAATTTCTAGTCGTCGCCACATGACACTCTGTATAGGTATAGTACACACTTCCAAATACTACTTGAAAAAGTTTAAAGGCAGATTAACGAGCCGATTATGAGATATGATTTTTCGAATATCGTTAAAATTTCCGGCCTCGCTCCGAAATGCCTTACCGTCCTATATTTATGGGCGTGTAACTAAAGAATTTCTAGTCGTCGCCACATGACACTCTGTATAGGTATAGTACACACTTCCAAATACTACTTGAAAAAGTTTAAAGGCAGATTATCGAGCCGATTATGAGATAGGATTTTTCGAATATCGTTAAAATTTCCGGCCTCGCTCCGAAATGCCTTTCCGTCCTATATTTAAGGGCGTGTATCTAAAGAATTTCTAGTCGTCGCCACATGACACTCTGTATAGGTATAGTACAGACTTTCAAATACTACTTGAACAAGTTTAAAGGCAGGTTAACGAGCCGATTATGAGATATGATTTTTCGAATATCGTTAAAATTTCCGGCCTCGCTCCGAAATGCCTTTCCGTCCTATATTTAAGGGCGTGTAACTAAAGAATTTCTAGTCGTCGCCACATGACACTCTGTATAGGTATAGTACACACTTCCAAATACTACTTGAAAAAGTTTAAAGGCAGATTATCGAGCCGATTATGAGATAGGATTTTTCGAATATCGTTAAAATTTCCGGCCTCGCTCCGAAATGCCTTTCCGTCCTATATTTAAGGGCGTGTATCTAAAGAATTTCTAGTCGTCGCCACATGACACTCTGTATAGGTATAGTACAGACTTTCAAATACTACTTGAACAAGTTTAAAGGCAGGTTAACGAGCCGATTATGAGATATGATTTTTCGAATATCGTTAAAATTTCCGGCCTCGCTCCGAAATGCCTTTCCGTCCTATATTTAAGGGCGTGTAACTAAAGAATTTCTAGTCGTCGCCACATGACACTCTGTATAGGTATAGTACACACTTCCAAATACTACTTGAAAAAGTTTAAAGGCAGATTAACGAGCCGATTATGAGATATGATTTTTCGAATATCGTTAAAATTTCCGGCCTCGCTCCGAAATGCCTTACCGTCCTATATTTAAGGGCGTGTAACTAAAGAATTTCTAGTCGTCGCCACATGACACTCTGTATAGGTATAGTACACACTTCCAAATACTACTTGAAAAGGTTTAAAGGCAGATTAACAAGCCGATTATGAGATATGATTTTTCGAATATCGTTAAAATTTCCGGCCTCGCTCCGAAATGCCTTTCCGTCCTATATTTAAGGGCGTGTAACTAAAGAATTTCTAGTCGTCGCCACATTACACTCTGTATAGGTATAGTACACACTTCCAAATACTACTTGAAAAGGTTTAAAGGCAGATTAACAAGCCGATTATGAGATATGATTTTTCGAATATCGTTAAAATTTACGGCCTCGCTCCGAAATGCCTTTCAGTGCTATATTTAAGGGCGTGTAACTAAAGAATTACTAGCCGTGGCCACATTACACTCTGTATAGGTATAGTACACACTTCCAAATACTACTTGAAAAAGTTTAATGGCAGATTAACAAGCCGATTATGAGATATGACTTTTCGAATATCGTTAAAATTTACGGCCTCGCTCCGAAATGCCTTTCCGTCCTATATTTAAGGGCGTGTAACTAAAGAATTACCAGCCGTCGCCACATGACACTCTGTATAGGTATAGTACACACTTCCAAATACTACTTGAACTAGTTTAAAGGCAGATTAACGAGCCGATTATGAGATATGATTTTTCGAATATCGTTAAAATTTCCGGCCTCGCTCCGAAATGCCTTTCCGTCCTATACTTAAGGGCGTGTAACTAAAGAATTTCTAGTCGTCACCACATGACACTCTGTGTAGGTATAGTACACACTTCCAAATACTACTTGAAAAAGTTTAAAGTCAGATTGACGAGCCGATTATGAGATATGATTTTTCGAATATCGTTAATATTTCAGGCCTCGCTCCGAAATGCCTTACCGTCCTATATTTAATTGTGTGTAACTAAAGAATGACTAGCCGTCGCCACATGACACTTTGTATAGGTATAGTACAGACTTTCAAATACTACATGAACAAGTTTAAAGGCAGATTAACGAGCCGATTATGAGATATGATTTTTCGAATATCGTTAAAATTTCCGGCCTCGCTGCGAAATGCCTTTCTGTCCTATATTTAAGGGCGTGTAACTAAAGAATTTCTAGTCGTCGCCACATGACACTCTGTATAGGTATAGTACACACTTCCAAATACTACTTGAAAAAGTTTAAAGGCAGATTAATGAGCCGACTATGAGATATGATTTTTCGAGTATCGTTAAAATTTCCGGCCTCGCTTAGAAATGCTTTTCCGTCCTATATTTAAGGGCGTGTAACTAAAGAATGACAAGCCGTCGCTATATGACACTCTGTATAAGTATAGTACACACTTCCAAATACTACTTGAACAAGTTTAAAGGCAGATTAACGAGCCGATTATGAGATATGATTTTTCGAATATCGTTAAAATTTCCGGCCTCGCTCCGAAATGCCTTTCCGTCCTATATTTAAGGGCGTGTAACTAAAGAATTTCTAGTCGTCACCACATGACACTCTTTATAGGTATAGTACACACTTCCAAATACTACTTGAACAAGTTTAAAGTCAGATTAACGAGCCGATTATGAGATATGAATTTTCGAATATCGTTAAAATTTCCGGCCTCGCTTCGAAATGCCTTTCTGTCCTATATTTATGGGCGTATAATTACAGAATTTCTACTCGTCGCCACATGACACTCTGTATAGGTATAGTACACACTTCCAAATACTACTTGAAAAAGTTTAAAGGCAGATTAACGAGCCGATTATGAGATATGATTTTTCGAATATCGTTAAAATTTCCGGCCTCGCTCCGAAATGCCTTTCCGTCCTATATTTAATTGTGTGTAACTAAAGAATTTCTAGTCGTCACCACATGACACTCTGTATAGGTATAGTACACACTTCCAAATACTACTTGAAAAAGTTTAAAGTCATATTAACGAGCCGATTATGAGATATGATTTTTCGAATATCGTTAAAATTTCCGGCCTCGCTTAGAAATGCCTTTCCGTCCTATATTTAAGGGCGTGTAACTAAAGAATTTCTAGTCGTCGCCACATGACACTCTGTATAGGTATAGTACACACTTCCAAATACTACTTGAACAAGTTTAAAGGCAGATTAACGAGCCGATTATGAGATATGTATTTTCGAATATCGTTAAAATTTCGAGCCTCGCTCCGAAATGCCTTTCCGTCCTATATTTAAGGTCGTGTAACTAAAGAATTTCTAGTCGTCGCCACATGACACTCTGTATAGGTATAGTACACACTTCCAAATACTACTTGAAAAAGTTTAAAGGCAGATTATCGAGCCGATTATGAGATAGGATTTTTCGAATATCGTTAAAATTTCCGGCCTCGCTTAGAAATGCCTTTCCGTCCTATATTTAAGGGCGTGTAACTAAAGAATTTCTAGTCGTCGCCACATGACACTCTGTATAGGTATAGTACACACTTCCAAATACTACTTGAAAAAGTTTAAAGGCAGATTAACGAGCCGATTATGAGATATGATTTTTCGAATATCGTTAAAATTTCCGGCCTCGCTCCGAAATGCCTTACCGTCCTATATTTAAGGGCGTGTAACTAAAGAATTTCTAGTCGTCGCCACATTACACTCTGTATAGGTATAGTACACACTTCCAAATACTACTTGAACAAGTTTAAAGGCAGATTAACGAGCCGATTATGAGATATGTATTTTCGAATATCGTTAAAATTTCCAGCCTCGCTCCGAAATGCCTTTCCGTCCTATATTTAAGGTCGTGTAACTAAAGAATTTCTAGTCGTCGCCACATGACACTCTGTATAGGTATAGTACACACTTCCAAATACTACTTGAAAAAGTTTAAAGGCAGATTAACGAGCCGATTATGAGATATGATTTTTCGAATATCGATAAAATTTCCGGGCTCGCTCCGAAATGCCTTTCCGTCCTATATTTAAGGGCGTGTAACTAAAGAATTTCTAGTCGTCGCCACATGACACTCTGTATAGGTATAGTACACACTTCCAAATACTACTTGAAAAAGTTTAAAGGCAGATTAACGAGCCGATTATGAGATATGATTTTTCGAATATCGTTAAAATTTCCGGCCTCGCTTAGAAATGCCTTTCCGTCCTATATTTAAGGGCGTGTAACTAAAGAATGACTAGCCGTCGCTATATGACACTCTGTATATGTATAGTACACACTTCCAAATACTACTTGAACAAGTTTAAAGTCAGATTAACGAGCCGATTATGAGATATGATTTTTCGAATATCGTTAAAATTTCCTGCCTCGCTTAGAAATGCCTTACCGTCCTATATTTAAGGGCGTGTAACTAAAGAATTTTTTAGTCGTCGCCACATGACACTCTGTATAGGTATAGTACACACTTCCAAATACTACTTGAAAAAGTTTAAAGGCAGATTAACGAGCCGATTATGAGATATGAATTTTCGAATATCGTTAAAATTTCCGGCCTCGCTCCGAAACGCCTTACCGTCCTATATTTAAGGGCGTGTAACTAAAGAATTTCTAGTTGTCGCCACATGACACTCTGTATAGGTATAGTACACACTTCCAAATACTACTTGAACAAGTTTAAAGGCAGATTAACGAGCCGATTATGAGATATGATTTTTCGAATATCGTTAAAATTTCCGGCCTCGCTCCGAAATGCCTTACCGTCCTATATTTAAGGGCGTGTAACTAAAGAATTTCTAGTCGTCACCACATGACACTATGTATAGGTATAGTACACACTTCCAAATACTACTTGAAAAAGTTTAAAGTCAGATTAACGAACCGATTATGAGATATAATTTTTCGAATATAGTTAAAATTTCCGGCCTCGCTCCGAAATGCCTTTCCGTCCTATTTTTAAGGGCGTGTAACTAAAGAATTTCTAGTCGTCGCCATATGACACTCTGTATAGGTATAGTACACACTTCCAAATACAACTTGAAAAAGTTTAAAGGCAGATTAACAAGCCGATTATGAGATATGATTTTTCGAATATCGTTAAAATTTCCTGCCTCGCTCCGAAATGCCTTTCCGTCCTATATTTAAGGGCGTGTAACTAAAGAATTTCTAGTCGTCGCCACATGACACTCTGTATAGGTATAGTACACACTTCCAAATACTACTTGAAAAAGTTTAAAGGCAGATTAACGAGCCGATTATAAGATAGGATTTTTCGAATATCGTTAAAATTTCCGGCCTCGCTCCGAAATGCCTTTCCGTCCTATATTTAAGGGCGTGTAACTAAAGAATGACTAGCCGTCGCTATATGACACTCTGTATATGTATAGTACACACTTCCAAATACTACTTGAACAAGTTTAAAGTCAGTTTAACGAGCCGATTATGAGATATGATTTTTCGAATATCGTTAAAATTTCCGGCCTCGCTCAGAAATGCCTTTCTGTCCTATATTTAAGGGCGTGTAACTAAAGAATTTCTAGTCGTCGCCACATGACACTCTGTATAGGTATAGTACACACTTCCAAATACTACTTGAAAAAGTTTAAAGGCAGATTATCGAGCCGATTATGAGATAGGATTTTTCGAATATCGTTAAAATTTCCGGCCTCGCTCCGAAATGCCTTTCCGTCCTATATTTAAGGGCGTGTATCTAAAGAATTTCTAGTCGTCACCACATGACACTCTGTATAGTTATAGTACAGACTTTCAAATACTACTTGAAAAAGTTTAAAGGCAGATTAACGAGCCGATTATGAGATATGATTTTTCGAATATCGTTAAAATTTCCGGCCTCGCTTAGAAATGCCTTTCCGTCCTATATTTAAGGGCGTGTAACTAAAGAATGACTAGCCGTCGCTATATGACACTCTGTATAAGTATAGTACACACTTCCAAATACTACTTGAACAAGTTTAAAGGCAGATTAACGAGCCGATTATGAGATATGATTTTTCGAATATCGTTAAAATTTCCGGCCTCGCTCCGAAATGCCTTTCCGTCCTATATTTAAGGGCGTGTAACTAAAGAATTTCTAGTCGTCACCACATGACACTCTGTATAGGTATAGTACACACTTCCAAATACTACTTGAACAAGTTTAAAGTCAGATTAACGAGCCGATTATGAGATATGAATTTTCGAATATCGTTAAAATTTCCGGCCTCGCTTCGAAATGCCTTTCTGTCCTATATTTAAGGGCGTATAATTACAGAATTTCTACTCGTCGCCACATGACACTCTGTATAGGTATAGTACACACTTCCAAATACTACTTGAAAAAGTTTAAAGGCAGATTAACGAGCCGATTATGAGATATGATTTTTCGAATATCGTTAAAATTTCCGGCCTCGCTCCGAAATGCCTTTCCGTCCTATATTTAATTGTGTGTAACTAAAGAATATCTAGTCGTCACCACATGACACTCTGTATAGGTATAGTACACACTTCCAAATACTACTTGAAAAAGTTTAAAGTCATATTAACGAGCCGATTATGAGATATGATTTTTCGAATATCGTTAAAATTTCCGGCCTCGCTTAGAAATGCCTTTCCGTCCTATATTTAAGGGCGTGTAACTAAAGAATTTCTAGTCGTCGCCACATGACACTCTGTATAGGTATAGTACACACTTCCAAATACTACTTGAACAAGTTTAAAGGCAGATTAACGAGCCGATTATGAGATAGGATTTTTCGAATATCGTTAAAATTTCCGGCCTCGCTTAGAAATGCCTTTCCGTCCTATATTTAAGGGCGTGTAACTAAAGAATTTCTAGTCGTCGCCACATGACACTCTGTATAGGTATAGTACACACTTCCAAATACTACTTGAAAAAGTTTAAAGGCAGATTAACGAGCCGATTATGAGATATGATTTTTCGAATATCGTTAAAATTTCCGGCCTCGCTCCGAAATGCCTTACCGTCCTATATTTAAGGGCGTGTAACTAAAGAATTTCTAGTCGTCGCCACATTACACTCTGTATAGGTATAGTACACACTTCCAAATACTACTTGAACAAGTTTAAAGGCAGATTAACGAGCCGATTATGAGATATGTATTTTCGAATATCGTTAAAATTTCCAGCCTCGCTCCGAAATGCCTTTCCGTCCTATATTTAAGGTCGTGTAACTAAAGAATTTCTAGTCGTCGCCACATGACACTCTGTATAGGTATAGTACACACTTCCAAATACTACTTGAAAAAGTTTAAAGGCAGATTAACGAGCCGATTATGAGATATGATTTTTCGAATATCGATAAAATTTCCGGGCTCGCTCCGAAATGCCTTTCCGTCCTATATTTAAGGGCGTGTAACTAAAGAATTTCTAGTCGTCGCCACATGACACTCTGTATAGGTATAGTACACACTTCCAAATACTACTTGAAAAAGTTTAAAGGCAGATTAACGAGCCGATTATGAGATATGATTTTTCGAATATCGTTAAAATTTCCGGCCTCGCTTAGAAATGCCTTTCCGTCCTATATTTAAGGGCGTGTAACTAAAGAATGACTAGCCGTCGCTATATGACACTCTGTATATGTATAGTACACACTTCCAAATACTACTTGAACAAGTTTAAAGTCAGATTAACGAGCCGATTATGAGATATGATTTTTCGAATATCGTTAAAATTTCCTGCCTCGCTTAGAAATGCCTTACCGTCCTATATTTAAGGGCGTGTAACTAAAGAATTTTTTAGTCGTCGCCACATGACACTCTGTATAGGTATAGTACACACTTCCAAATACTACTTGAAAAAGTTTAAAGGCAGATTAACGAGCCGATTATGAGATATGAATTTTCGAATATCGTTAAAATTTCCGGCCTCGCTCCGAAACGCCTTACCGTCCTATATTTAAGGGCGTGTAACTAAAGAATTTCTAGTTGTCGCCACATGACACTCTGTATAGGTATAGTACACACTTCCAAATACTACTTGAACAAGTTTAAAGGCAGATTAACGAGCCGATTATGAGATATGATTTTTCGAATATCGTTAAAATTTCCGGCCTCGCTCCGAAATGCCTTACCGTCCTATATTTAAGGGCGTGTAACTAAAGAATTTCTAGTCGTCACCACATGACACTATGTATAGGTATAGTACACACTTCCAAATACTACTTGAAAAAGTTTAAAGTCAGATTAACGAACCGATTATGAGATATAATTTTTCGAATATAGTTAAAATTTCCGGCCTCGCTCCGAAATGCCTTTCCGTCCTATTTTTAAGGGCGTGTAACTAAAGAATTTCTAGTCGTCGCCATATGACACTCTGTATAGGTATAGTACACACTTCCAAATACAACTTGAAAAAGTTTAAAGGCAGATTAACAAGCCGATTATGAGATATGATTTTTCGAATATCGTTAAAATTTCCTGCCTCGCTCCGAAATGCCTTTCCGTCCTATATTTAAGGGCGTGTAACTAAAGAATTTCTAGTCGTCGCCACATGACACTCTGTATAGGTATAGTACACACTTCCAAATACTACTTGAAAAAGTTTAAAGTCATATTAACGAGCCGATTATGAGATATGATTTTTCGAATATCGTTAAAATTTCCGGCCTCGCTTAGAAATGCCTTTCCGTCCTATATTTAAGGGCGTGTAACTAAAGAATTTCTAGTCGTCGCCACATGACACTCTGTATAGGTATAGTACACACTTCCAAATACTACTTGAACAAGTTTAAAGGCAGATTAACGAGCCGATTATGAGATAGGATTTTTCGAATATCGTTAAAATTTCCGGCCTCGCTTAGAAATGCCTTTCCGTCCTATATTTAAGGGCGTGTAACTAAAGAATTTCTAGTCGTCGCCACATGACACTCTGTATAGGTATAGTACACACTTCCAAATACTACTTGAAAAAGTTTAAAGGCAGATTAACGAGCCGATTATGAGATATGATTTTTCGAATATCGTTAAAATTTCCGGCCTCGCTCCGAAATGCCTTACCGTCCTATATTTAAGGGCGTGTAACTAAAGAATTTCTAGTCGTCGCCACATTACACTCTGTATAGGTATAGTACACACTTCCAAATACTACTTGAACAAGTTTAAAGGCAGATTAACGAGCCGATTATGAGATATGTATTTTCGAATATCGTTAAAATTTCCAGCCTCGCTCCGAAATGCCTTTCCGTCCTATATTTAAGGTCGTGTAACTAAAGAATTTCTAGTCGTCGCCACATGACACTCTGTATAGGTATAGTACACACTTCCAAATACTACTTGAAAAAGTTTAAAGGCAGATTAACGAGCCGATTATGAGATATGATTTTTCGAATATCGATAAAATTTCCGGGCTCGCTCCGAAATGCCTTTCCGTCCTATATTTAAGGGCGTGTAACTAAAGAATTTCTAGTCGTCGCCACATGACACTCTGTATAGGTATAGTACACACTTCCAAATACTACTTGAAAAAGTTTAAAGGCAGATTAACGAGCCGATTATGAGATATGATTTTTCGAATATCGTTAAAATTTCCGGCCTCGCTTAGAAATGCCTTTCCGTCCTATATTTAAGGGCGTGTAACTAAAGAATGACTAGCCGTCGCTATATGACACTCTGTATATGTATAGTACACACTTCCAAATACTACTTGAACAAGTTTAAAGTCAGATTAACGAGCCGATTATGAGATATGATTTTTCGAATATCGTTAAAATTTCCTGCCTCGCTTAGAAATGCCTTACCGTCCTATATTTAAGGGCGTGTAACTAAAGAATTTTTTAGTCGTCGCCACATGACACTCTGTATAGGTATAGTACACACTTCCAAATACTACTTGAAAAAGTTTAAAGGCAGATTAACGAGCCGATTATGAGATATGAATTTTCGAATATCGTTAAAATTTCCGGCCTCGCTCCGAAACGCCTTACCGTCCTATATTTAAGGGCGTGTAACTAAAGAATTTCTAGTTGTCGCCACATGACACTCTGTATAGGTATAGTACACACTTCCAAATACTACTTGAACAAGTTTAAAGGCAGATTAACGAGCCGATTATGAGATATGATTTTTCGAATATCGTTAAAATTTCCGGCCTCGCTCCGAAATGCCTTACCGTCCTATATTTAAGGGCGTGTAACTAAAGAATTTCTAGTCGTCACCACATGACACTATGTATAGGTATAGTACACACTTCCAAATACTACTTGAAAAAGTTTAAAGTCAGATTAACGAACCGATTATGAGATATAATTTTTCGAATATAGTTAAAATTTCCGGCCTCGCTCCGAAATGCCTTTCCGTCCTATTTTTAAGGGCGTGTAACTAAAGAATTTCTAGTCGTCGCCATATGACACTCTGTATAGGTATAGTACACACTTCCAAATACAACTTGAAAAAGTTTAAAGGCAGATTAACAAGCCGATTATGAGATATGATTTTTCGAATATCGTTAAAATTTCCTGCCTCGCTCCGAAATGCCTTTCCGTCCTATATTTAAGGGCGTGTAACTAAAGAATTTCTAGTCGTCGCCACATGACACTCTGTATAGGTATAGTACACACTTCCAAATACTACTTGAAAAAGTTTAAAGGCAGATTAACGAGCCGATTATGAGATAGGATTTTTCGAATATCGTTAAAATTTCCGGCCTCGCTCCGAAATGCCTTTCCGTCCTATATTTAAGGGCGTGTAACTAAAGAATGACTAGCCGTCGCTATATGACACTCTGTATATGTATAGTACACACTTCCAAATACTACTTGAACAAGTTTAAAGTCAGTTTAACGAGCCGATTATGAGATATGATTTTTCGAATATCGTTAAAATTTCCGGCCTCGCTCCGAAATGCCTTTCTGTCCTATATTTAAGGGCGTGTAACTAAAGAATTTCTAGTCGTCGCCACATGACACTCTGTATAGGTATAGTACACACTTCCAAATACTACTTGAAAAAGTTTAAAGGCAGATTATCGAGCCGATTATGAGATAGGATTTTTCGAATATCGTTAAAATTTCCGGCCTCGCTCCGAAATGCCTTTCCGTCCTATATTTAAGGGCGTGTATCTAAAGAATTTCTAGTCGTCACCACATGACACTCTGTATAGTTATAGTACAGACTTTCAAATACTACTTGAAAAAGTTTAAAGGCAGATTAACGAGCCGATTATGAGATATGATTTTTCGAATATCGTTAAAATTTCCGGCCTCGCTTAGAAATGCCTTTCCGTCCTATATTTAAGGGCGTGTAACTAAAGAATGACTAGCCGTCGCTATATGACACTCTGTATAAGTATAGTACACACTTCCAAATACTACTTGAACAAGTTTAAAGGCAGATTAACGAGCCGATTATGAGATATGATTTTTCGAATATCGTTAAAATTTCCGGCCTCGCTCCGAAATGCCTTTCCGTCCTATATTTAAGGGCGTGTAACTAAAGAATTTCTAGTCGTCACCACATGACACTCTGTATAGGTATAGTACACACTTCCAAATACTACTTGAACAAGTTTAAAGTCAGATTAACGAGCCGATTATGAGATATGAATTTTCGAATATCGTTAAAATTTCCGGCCTCGCTTCGAAATGCCTTTCTGTCCTATATTTAAGGGCGTATAATTACAGAATTTCTACTCGTCGCCACATGACACTCTGTATAGGTATAGTACACACTTCCAAATACTACTTGAAAAAGTTTAAAGGCAGATTAACGAGCCGATTATGAGATATGATTTTTCGAATATCGTTAAAATTTCCGGCCTCGCTCCGAAATGCCTTTCCGTCCTATATTTAATTGTGTGTAACTAAAGAATTTCTAGTCGTCACCACATGACACTCTGTATAGGTATAGTACACACTTCCAAATACTACTTGAAAAAGTTTAAAGTCATATTAACGAGCCGATTATGAGATATGATTTTTCGAATATCGTTAAAATTTCCGGCCTCGCTTAGAAATGCCTTTCCGTCCTATATTTAAGGGCGTGTAACTAAAGAATTTCTAGTCGTCGCCACATGACACTCTGTATAGGTATAGTACACACTTCCAAATACTACTTGAACAAGTTTAAAGGCAGATTAACGAGCCGATTATGAGATATGTATTTTCGAATATCGTTAAAATTTCCGGCCTCGCTCCGAAATGCCTTTCCGTCCTATATTTAAGGGCGTGTAACTAAAGAATTTCTAGTCGTCGCCACATGACACTCTGTATAGGTATAGTACACACTTCCAAATACTACTTGAAAAAGTTTAAAGGCAGATTAACGAGCCGATTATGAGATATGATTTTTCGAATATCGTTAAAATTTCCGGCCTCGCTCCGAAATGCCTTACCGTCCTATATTTAAGGGCGTGTAACTAAAGAATTTCTCGTCGTCGCCACATTACACTCTGTATAGGTATAGTACACACTTCCAAATACTACTTGAACAAGTTTAAAGGCAGATTAACGAGCCGATTATGAGATATGTATTTTCGAATATCGTTAAAATTTCCAGCCTCGCTCCGAAATGCCTTTCCGTCCTATATTTAAGGTCGTGTAACTAAAGAATTTCTAGTCGTCGCCACATGACACTCTGTATAGGTATAGTACACACTTCCAAATACTACTTGAAAAAGTTTAAAGGCAGATTAACGAGCCGATTATGAGATATGATTTTTCGAATATCGTTAAAATTTCCGGGCTCGCTCCGAAATGCCTTTCCGTCCTATATTTAAGGGCGTGTAACTAAAGAATTTCTAGTCGTCGCCACATGACACTCTGTATAGGTATAGTACACACTTCCAAATACTACTTGAAAAAGTTTAAAGGCAGATTAACGAGCCGATTATGAGATATGATTTTTCGAATATCGTTAAAATTTCCGGCCTCGCTTAGAAATGCCTTTCCGTCCTATATTTAAGGGCGTGTAACTAAAGAATGACTAGCCGTCGCTATATGACACTCTGTATATGTATAGTACACACTTCCAAATACTACTTGAACAAGTTTAAAGTCAGATTAACGAGCCGATTATGAGATATGATTTTTCGAATATCGTTAAAATTTCCTGCCTCGCTTAGAAATGCCTTACCGTCCTATATTTAAGGGCGTGTAACTAAAGAATTTTTTAGTCGTCGCCACATGACACTCTGTATAGGTATAGTACACACTTCCAAATACTACTTGAAAAAGTTTAAAGGCAGATTAACGAGCCGATTATGAGATATGATTTTTCGAATATCGTTAAAATTTCCGGCCTCGCTCCGAAACGCCTTACCGTCCTATATTTAAGGGCGTGTAACTAAAGAATTTCTAGTTGTCGCCACATGACACTCTGTATAGGTATAGTACACACTTCCAAATACTACTTGAACAAGTTTAAAGGCAGATTAACGAGCCGATTATGAGATATGATTTTTCGAATATCGTTAAAATTTCCGGCCTCGCTCCGAAATGCCTTACCGTCCTATATTTAAGGGCGTGTAACTAAAGAATTTCTAGTCGTCACCACATGACATTATGTATAGGTATAGTACACACTTCCAAATACTACTTGAAAAAGTTTAAAGTCAGATTAACGAACCGATTATGAGATATAATTTTTCGAATATAGTTAAAATTTCCGGCCTCGCTCCGAATCGCCTTTCCGTCCTATTTTTAAGGGCGTGTAACTAAAGAATTTCTAGTCGTCGCCATATGACACTCTGTATAGGTATAGTACACACTTCCAAATACAACTTGAAAAAGTTTAAAGGCAGATTAACAAGCCGATTATGAGATATGATTTTTCGAATATCGTTAAAATTTCCTGCCTCGCTCCGAAATGCCTTTCCGTCCTATATTTAAGGGCGTGTAACTAAAGAATTTCTAGTCGTCGCCACATGACACTCTGTATAGGTATAGTACACACTTCCAAATACTACTTGAAAAAGTTTAAAGGCAGATTAACGAGCCGATTATGAGATAGGATTTTTCGAATATCGTTAAAATTTCCGGCCTCGCTTAGAAATGCCTTTCCGTCCTATATTTAAGGGCGTGTAACTAAAGAATGACTAGCCGTCGCTATATGACACTCTGTATATGTATAGTACACACTTCCAAATACTACTTGAACAAGTTTAAAGTCAGTTTAACGAGCCGATTATGAGATATGATTTTTCGAATATCGTTAAAATTTCCGGCCTCGCTCCGAAATGCCTTTCTGTCCTATATTTAAGGGCGTGTAACTAAAGAATTTCTAGTCGTCGCCACATGACACTCTGTATAGGTATAGTACACACTTCCAAATACTACTTGAAAAAGTTTAAAGGCAGATTATCGAGCCGATTATGAGATAGGATTTTTCGAATATCGTTAAAATTTCCGGCCTCGCTCCGAAATGCCTTTCCGTCCTATATTTAAGGGCGTGTATCTAAAGAATTTCTAGTCGTCACCACATGACACTCTGTATAGTTATAGTACAGACTTTCAAATACTACTTGAAAAAGTTTAAAGGCAGATTAACGAGCCGATTATGAGATATGATTTTTCGAATATCGTTAAAATTTCCGGCCTCGCTTAGAAATGCCTTTCCGTCCTATATTTAAGGGCGTGTAACTAAAGAATGACTAGCCGTCGCTATATGACACTCTGTATATGTATAGTACACACTTCCAAATACTACTTGAACAAGTTTAAAGTCAGATTAACGAGCCGATTATGAGATATGATTTTTCGAATATCGTTAAAATTTCCGGCCTCGCTCCGAAACGCCTTTCTGTCCTATATTTAAGGGCGTGTAACTAAAGAATTTCTAGTCGTCGCCACATGACACTCTGTATAGGTATAGTACACACTTCCAAATACTACTTGAAAAAGTTTAAAGGCAGATTAACGAGCCGATTATGAGATATGATTTTTCGAATATCGTTAAAATTTCCGGCCTCGCTCCGAAATGCCTTTCCGTCCTATATTTAAGGGCGTGTAACTAAAGAATTTCTAGTCGTCGCCACATGACACTCTGTATAGGTATAGTACACACTTCCAAATACTACTTGAAAAAGTTTAAAGGCAGATTATCGAGCCGATTATGGGATAGGATTTTTCGAATATCGTTAAAATTTCGGGCCTCGCTCCGAAATGCCTTTCCGTCCTATATTTAAGGGAGTGTAACTAAAGAATTTCTAGTCGTCGCCACATGACACTCTGTATAGGTATAGTATACACTTCCAAATACAACTTGAAAAAGTTTAAAGGCAGATTAACGAGCCGATTATGAGATATGATTTTTCGAATATCGTTAAAATTTCCGGCCTCGCTCCGAAATGCCTTTCCGTCCTGTAGTTAAGGGCGTGTAACTAAAGAATTTCTAGTCGTCACCACATGACACTCTGTATAGATATAGTACACACTTCCAAATACTACTTGAAAAAGTTTAAAGTCAGATTAACGAACCGATTATGAGATATAATTTTTCGAATATAGTTAAAATTTCCGGCCTCGCTCCGAAATGCCTTTCCGTCCTATATTTAAGGGCGTGTAACTAAAGAATTTCTAGTCGTCGCCATATGACACTCTGTATAGGTATAGTACACACTTCCAAATACAACTTGAAACAGTTTAAAGGCAGATTAACAAGCCGATTATGAGATATGATTTTTCGAATATCGTTAAAATTTCCTGCCTCGCTCCGAAATGCCTTTCCGTCCTATATTTAAGGGCGTGTAACTAAAGAATTTCTAGTCGTCGCCACATGACACTCTGTATAGGTATAGTACACACTTCCAAATACTACTTGAACAAGTTTAAAGTCAGATTAACGAGCCGATTATGAGATATGATTTTTCGAATATCGTTAAAATTTCCGGCCTCGCTCCGAAATGCCTTTCTGTCCTATATTTAAGGGCGTGTAACTAAAGAATTTCTAGTCGTCGCCACATGACACTCTGTATAGGTATAGTACACACTTCCAAATACTACTTGAAAAAGTTTAAAGGCAGATTATCGAGCCGATTATGAGATAGGATTTTTCGAATATCGTTAAAATTTCCGGCCTCGCTCCGAAATGCCTTTCCGTCCTAAATTTAAGGGCGTGTATCTAAAGAATTTCTAGTCGTCGCCACATGACACTCTGTATAGGTATAGTACAGACTTTCAAATACTACTTGAACAAGTTTAAAGGCAGATTAACGAGCCGATTATGAGATATGATTTTTCGAATATCGTTAAAATTTCCGGCCTCGCTCCGAAATGCCTTTCCGTCATATATTTAAGGGCGTGTAACTAAAGAATTTCTAGTCGTCGCCACATGACACTCTGTATAGGTATAGTAGACACTTCCAAATACTACTTGAAAAAGGTTAAGGCAGATTAACGAGCCGATTATGAGATAGGATTTTTCGAATATCGTTAAAATTTCCGGCCTAGCTCCGAAATGCCTCTCTGTCCTATATTTAAGGGCGTGTAACTAAAGAATTTCTTGTCGTCGCCACATGACACTCTGTATAGGTATAGTACACACTTCCAAATACTACTTGAAAAAGTTTAAAGGCAGATTAACGAGCCGATTATGAGATATGATTTTTCGAATATCGTTAAAATTTCCGGCCTCGCTCCGAAATGCCTTTCCGTCCTATATTTAAGGGCGTGTAACTAAAGAATTTCTAGTCGTCGCCACATGACACTCTGTATAGGTATAGTACACACTTCCAAATACTACTTGAAAAAGTTTAAAGGCAGATTGACGAGCCGATTATGAGATATGATTTTTCGAATATCTTTAAAATTTCCGGCCTCGCTCCGAAATGCCTTACCGTCCTATATTTAAGGGCGTGTAACTAAAGAATTACTAGCCGTCGCCACATTACACTCTGTATAAGTATAGTACAGACTTTCAAATACTACATGAACAAGTTTAAAGGCAGATTAACGAGCCGATTATGAGATATGATTTTTCGAATATCTTTAAAATTTCAGGCCTCGCTCCGAAATGCCTTACCGTCCTATATTTAAGGGCGTGTAACTAAAGAATTTCTAGTCGTCGCCACATGACACTCTGTATAGGTATAGTACACACTTCCAAATACTACTTGAAAAAGTTTAAAGGCAGATTAACGAGCCGACTATGAGATATGATTTTTCGAATATCGTTAAAATTTCCGGCCTCGCTTAGAAATGCCTTTCCGTCCTATATTTAAGGGCGTGTAACTAAAGAATGACTAGCCGTCGCTATATGACACTCTGTATATGTATAGTACACACTTCCAAATACTACTTGAACAAGTTTAAAGTCAGATTAACGAGCCGATTATGAGATATGATTTTTCGAATATCGTTAAAATTTCCGGCCTCGCTCCGAAATGCCTTTCCGTCCTGTATTTAAGGGCGTGTAACTAAAGAATTTCTAGTCGTCGCCACATGACACTCTGTATAGGTATAGTAGACACTTCCAAATACTACTTGAAAAAGGTTAAAGGCAGATTAACGAGCCGATTATGAGATAGGATTTTTCGAATATCGTTACAATTTCCGGCCTCGCTCCGAAATGCCTTTCAGTGCTATATTTAAGGGCGTGTAACTAAAGAATTTCTAGTCGTCGCCATATGACACTCTGTATTACACTTCCAAATACTACTTGAAAAACTTTAAAGACAGATTAACAAGCCGATTATGAGATATGATTTTTCGAATATCGTTAAAATTTCCGTCCTCGCTCCGAAATGCCTTTCCGTCCTATATTTAAGGGCGTGTAACTAAAGAATTTCTAGTCGTCGCCACATGACACTCTGTATAGGTATAGTACACACTTCCAAATACTACTTGAAAAAGTTTAAAGGCAGATTAACGAGCCGATTATGAGATATGATTTTTCGAATATCGTTAAAATTTCCGGCCTCGCTCGGAAATGCCTTTCCGTCCTATATTTAAGGGCGTGTAACTAAAGAATTTCTAGTCGTCGCCACATGACACTCTGTATAGGTATAGTACACACTTCCAAATACAACTTGAAAAAGTTTAATGGCAGATTAACAAGCCGATTATGAGATATGATTTTTCGAATATCGTTAAAATTTACGGCCTCGCACCGAAATGCCTTTCCGTCCTATATTTAAGGGCGTGTAACTAAAGAATTTCTAGTCGTCGCCACATAACACTCTGTACAGGTATAGTACACACTTCCAAATACTACTTGAACAAGTTTAAAGGCAGATTAACGAGCCGATTATGAGATATGATTTTTCGAATATCGTTAAAATTTCCGGCCTCGCTCCGAAATGCCTTTCCGTCCTATATTTAAGGGCGTGTAACTAAAGAATTTCTAGTCGTCGCCACATGACACTCAGTATAGGTATAGTACAGACTTTCAAATACTACTTGAACAAGTATAAAGGCAGATTAACGAGCCGACTATGAGATATGATTTTTCGAATATCGTTAAAATTTCCGGCCTCGCTCCGAAATGCCTTTCCGTCCTATATTTAAGGGCGTGTAACTTAAGAATTTCTAGTCTTCGCCATATGACACTCTGTATTACACTTCCAAATACTACTTGAAAAACTTTAAAGACAGATTAACAAGTCGATTATGAGATATGATTTTTCGAATATCGTTAAAATTTCCGTCCTCGCTCCGAAATGCCTTTCCGTCCTATATTTAAGGGCGTGTAACTAAAGAATTTCTAGTCGTCGCCATATGACACTCTGCATAGGTATAGTACACACTTCCAAATACTACTTGAAAAAGTTTAAAGTCAGATTAACAAGCCGATTATGAGATATGATTTTTCGAATATCGTTAAAATTTCCGGCCTCGCTCCGAAATGCCTTTCCGTCCTATATTTAAGGGCGTGTAACTAAAGAATGACTAGCCGTCGCTATATGACACTCTGTATATGTATAGTACACACTTCCAAATACTACTTGAACAAGTTTAAAGTCAGATTAACGAGCCGATTATGAGATATGATTTTTCGAATATCGTTAAAATTTCCGGCTTCGCTCCGAAATGCCTTACTGTTCTATATTTAAGGGCGTGTAACTAAAGAATTTCTAGTCGTCGCCACATGACACTCTGTATAGGTATAGTACACACTTCCAAATACTACTTGAAAAAGTTTAAAGGCAGATTATCGAGCCGATTATGAGATAGGATTTTTCGAATATCGTTAAAATTTCCGGCCTCGCTCCGAAATGCCTTTCCGTCCTATATTTAAGGGCGTGTATCTAAAGAATTTCTAGTCGTCGCCACATGACACTCTGTATAGGTATAGTACAGACTTTCAAATACTACTTGAACAAGTATAAAGGCAGATTAACGAGCCGATTATGAGATATGTTTTTTCGAATATCGTTAAAATTTCCGGCCTCGCTCCGAAATGCCTTTCCGTCCTATATTTAAGGGCGTGTAACTAAAGAATTTCTAGTCGTCGCCACATGACACTCTGTATAGGTATAGTACACACTTCCAAATACTACTTGAAAAAGTTTAAAGGCAGATTGACGAGCCGATTATGAGATATGATTTTTCGAATATCTTTAAAATTTCCGGCCTCGCTTAGAAATGCCTTTCCGTCCTATATTTAATTGTGTGTAACTAAAGAATGACTAGCCGTCGCTATATGACACTCTGAATATGTATAGTACACACTTCCAAATACTACTTGAACAAGTTTAAAGTCAGATTAACGAGCCGATTATGAGATATGATTTTTCGAATATCGTTAAAATTTCCGGCCTCGCTCTGAAATGCCTTTCTGTCCTATATTTAAGGGCGTGTAACTAAAGAATTTCTAGTCGTCGCCACATGACACTCTGTATAGGTATAGTACACACTTCCAAATACTACTTGAAAAAGTTTAAAGGCAGATTATCGAGCCGATTATGAGATAGGATTTTTCGAATATCATTAAAATTTCCGGCCTCGCTCCGACATGCCTTTCCGTCCTATATTTAAGGGCATGTAACTAAAGAATGACTAGCCGTCGCTATATGACACTCTGTATATGTATAGTACACACTTCCAAATACTACTTGAAAAAGTTAAAAGGCAGATTAACGAGCCGATTATGAGATATGATTTTTCGAATATCGTTAAAATTTCCGGCCTCGCTTAGAAATGCCTTTCCGTCCTATATTTAATTGTGTGTAACTAAAGAATGACTAGCCGTCGCTATATGACACTCTGTATATGTATAGTACACACTTCCAAATACTACTTGAAAAAGTTTAAAGGCAGATTAACGAACCGATTATGAGATATGATTTTTCGAATACCGTTAAAATTTCCGGCCTCGCTCCGAAATGCCTTTCCGTCCTATATTTAAGGGCGTGTAACTAAAGAATTTCTAGTCGTCGCCACATGACACTCTGTATAGGTATAGTATACACTTCCAAATACTACTTGAAAAAGGTTAAAGGCAGATTAACGAGCCGATTATGAGATATGATTTTTCGAATATCGTTAAAATTTCCGGCCTCGCTCCGAAATGCCTTACCGTCCTATATATAAGGGCGTGTAACTAAAGAATTACTACCCGTCGCCACATTACACTCTGTATAGGTATAGTATACACTTCCAAATACTACTTGAAAAAGGTTAAAGGCAGATTAACGAGCCGATTATGAGATATGATTTTTCGAATATCGTTAAAATTTCCGGCCTCGCTCCGAAATGCCTTTCCGTCCTATATTTAAGGGCGTGTAACTAAAGAATTTCTAGTCGTCGCCACATGACACTCTGTATAGGTATAGTACACACTTCCAAATACTACTTGAAAGAGTTTAAAGGCAGATTGACGAGCCGATTATGAGATATGACTTTTCGAATATCTTTAAAATTTCCGGCCTCGCTCCGAAATGCCTTACCGTCCTATATTTAAGGGCGTGTAACTAAAGAATTACTAGCCGTCGCCACATTACACTCTGTATAAGTATAGTACAGACTTTCAAATACTACATGAACAAGTTTAAAGGCAGATTAACGAGCCGATTATGAGATATGATTTTTCGAATGTCGTTAAAATTTCCGGCCTCGCTGCGAAATGCCTTTCTGTCCTATATTTAAGGGCGTGTAACTAAAGAATTTCTAGTCGTCGCCACATGACACACTGTATAGGTATAGTACACACTTCCAAATACTACTTGAAAAAGTTTAAAGGCAGATTAACGAGCCGACTATGAGATATGATTTTTCGAATATCGTTAAAATTTCCGGCCTCGCTTAGAAATGCCTTTCCGTCCTATATTTAAGGGCGTGTAACTAAAGAATGACTATCCGTCGCTATATGACACTCTGTATATGTATAGTACACACTTCCAAATACTACTTGAACAAGTTTAAAGTCAGATTAACGAGCCGATTATGAGATATGATTTTTCGAATATCGTTAAAATTTCCGGCCTCGCTCAGAAATGCCTTTCCGTCCTGTATTTAAGGGCGTGTAACTAAAGAATTTCTAGTCGTCGCCACATGACACTCTGTATAGGTATAGTAGACACTTCCAAATACTACTTGAAAAAGGTTAAAGGCACATTAACGAGCCGATTATGAGATAGGATTTTTCGAATATCGTTAAAATTTCCGGCCTCGCTCCGAAATGCATTTCTGTCCTATATTTAAGGGCGTGTAACTAAAGAATTTCTAGTCGTCGCCATATGACACTCTGTATTACACTTCCAAATACTACTTGAAAAACTTTAAAGACAGATTAACAAGCCGATTATGAGATATGATTTTTCGAATATCGTTAAAATTTCCGTCCTCGCTCCGAAATGCCTTTCCGTCCTATATTTAAGGGCGTGTAACTAAAGAATTTCTAGTCGTCGCCACATGACACTCTGTATAGGTATAGTACACACTTCCAAATACTACTTGAAAAAGTTTAAAGTCAGATTAACAAGCCGATTATGAGATATGAGTTTTCGAATATCGTTAAAATTTCCGGCCTCGCTCCGAAATGCCTTTCCGTCCTATATTTAAGGGCGTGTAACTAAAGAATTTCTAGTCGTCGCCACATGACACTCTGTATAGGTATAGTACACACTTCCAAATACTACTTGAAAAAGTTTAAAGGCAGATTGACGAGCCGATTATGAGATATGATTTTTCGAATATCTTTAAAATTTCCGGCCTCGCTTAGAAATGCCTTTCCGTCCTATATTTAATTGTGTGTAACTAAAGAATGACTAGCCGTCGCTATATGACACTCTGAATATGTATAGTACACACTTCCAAATACTACTTGAACAAGTTTAAAGTCAGATTAACGAGCCGATTATGAGATATGATTTTTCGAATATCGTTAAAATTTCCGGCCTCGCTCCGAAATGCCTTTCTGTGCTATATTTAAGGGCGTGTAACTAAAGAATTTCTAGTCGTCGCCACATGACACTCTGTATAGGTATAGTACACACTTCCAAATACTACTTGAAAAAGTTTAAAGGCAGATTATCGAGCCGATTATGAGATAGGATTTTTCGAATATCATTAAAATTTCCGGCCTCGCTCCGACATGCCTTTCCGTCCTATATTTAAGGGCATGTAACTAAAGAATGACTAGCCGTCGCTATATGACACTCTGTATATGTATAGTACACACTTCCAAATACTACTTGAAAAAGTTTAAAGGCAGATTAACGAGCCGATTATGAGATATGATTTTTCGAATATCGTTAAAATTTCCGGCCTCGCTTAGAAATGCCTTTCCGTCCTATATTTAATTGTGTGTAACTAAAGAATGACTAGCCGTCGCTATATGACACTCTGTATATGTATAGTACACACTTCCAAATACTACTTGAAAAAGTTTAAAGGCAGATTAACGAACCGATTATGAGATATGATTTTTCGAATATCGTTAAAATTTCCGGCCTCGCTCCGAAATGCCTTTCCGTCCTATATTTAAGGGCGTGTAACTAAAGAATTTCTAGTCGTCGCCACATGACACTCTGTATAGGTATAGTACACACTTCCAAATACTACTTGAAAAAGTTTAAAGGCAGATTAACAAGCCGATTATGAGATATGATTTTTCGAATATCGTTAAAATTTCCGGCCTCGCTCCGAAATGCCTATCCGTCCTATATTTAAGGGCGTGTAACTAAAGAATTTCTAGTCGTCGCCACATGACACTCTGTATAGGTATAGTACACACTTCCAAAGACTACTTGAAAAAGTTTAAAGGCAGATTAACAAGCCGATTATGAGATATGATTTTTCGAATATCGTTAAAATTTCCGGCCTCGCTCCGAAATGCCTTACCGTCCTATATATAAGGGCGTGTAACTAAAGAATTACTAGCCGTCGCCACATTACACTCTGTATAGGTATAGTATACACTTCCAAATACTACTTGAAAAAGGTTAAAGGCAGATTAACGAGCCGATTATGAGATATGATTTTTCGAATTTCGTTAAAATTTCCGGCCTCGCTACGAAATGCCTTTCCGTCCTATATTTAAGGGCGTGTAACTAAAGAATTTCTAGTCGTCGCCACATGACACTCTGTATAGGTATAGTACACACTTCCAAATACTACTTGAAAAAGTTTAAAGGCAGATTGACGAGCCGATTATGAGATATGACTTTTCGAATATCTTTAAAATTTCCGGCCTCGCTCCGAAATGCCTTACCGTCCTATATTTAAGGGCGTGTAACTAAAGAGTTACTAGCCGTCGCCACATTACACTCTGTATAAGTATAGTACAGACTTTCAAATACTACATGAACAAGTTTAAAGGCAGATTAACGAGCCGATTATGAGATATGATTTTTCGAATATCGTTAAAATTTCCGGCCTCGCTGCGAAATGCCTTTCTGTCCTATATTTAAGGGCGTGTAACTAAAGAATTTCTAGTCGTCGCCACATGACACTTTGTATAGGTATAGTACACACTTCCAAATACTACTTGAAAAAGTTTAAAGGCAGATTAACGAGCCGACTATGAGATATGATTTTTCGAATATCGTTAAAATTTCCGGCCTCGCTTAGAAATGCCTTTCCGTCCTATATTTAAGGGCGTGTAACTAAAGAATGACTAGCCGTCGCTATATGACACTCTGTATATGTATAGTACACACTTCCAAATACTACTTGAAAAAGTTTAAAGGCAGATTATCGAGCCGATTATGAGATAGGATTTTTCGAATATCGTTAAAATTTCCGGCCTCGCTCCGAAATGCCTTTCTGTCTTATATTTAAGGGCGTGTAACTAAAGAATTTCTAGTCGTCGCCATATGACACTCTGTATTACACTTCCAAATACTACTTGAAAAACTTTAAAGACAGATTAACAAGCCGATTATGAGATATGATTTTTCGAATATCGTTAAAATTTCCGTCCTCGCTCCGAAATGCCTTTCCGTCCTATATTTAAGGGCGTGTAACTAAAGAATTTCTAGTCGTCGCCACATGACACTCTGTATAGGTATAGTACACACTTCCAAATACTACTTGAAAAAGTTTAAAGTCAGATTAACAAGCCGATTATGAGATATGAGTTTTCGAATATCGTTAAAATTTCCGGCCTCGCTCCGAAATGCCTTTCCGTCCTATATTTAAGGGCGTGTAACTAAAGAATTTCTAGTCGTCGCCACATGACACTCTGTATAGGTATAGTACACACTTCCAAATACTACTTGAAAAAGTTTAAAGGCAGATTAACGAGCCGATTATGAGATATGATTTTTCGAATATCGTTATAATTTCCGGCCTCGCTCGGAAATGCCTTTCCGTCCTATATTTAAGGGCGTGTAACTAAAGAATGACTAGCCGTCGCTATATGACACTCTGTATATGTATAGTACACACTTCCAAATACTACTTGAACAAGTTTAAAGTCAGATTAACGAGCCGATTATGAGATATGATTTTTCGAATATCGTTAAAATTTCCGGCCTCGCTCCGAAATGCCTTTCCGTCCTATATTTAAGGGCATGTAACTAAAGAATTTCTAGTCGTCGCCATATGACACTCTGTATTACACTTCCAAATACTACTTGAAAAACTTTAAAGACAGATTAACAAGCCGATTATGAGATATGATTTTTCGAATATCGTTAAAATTTCCGTCCTCGCTCCGAAATGCCTTTCCGTCCTATATTTAAGGGCGTGTAACTAAAGAATTTCTAGTCGTCGCCATATGACACTCTGTATAGGTATAGTACACACTTCCAAATACTACTTGAAAAAGTTTAAAGTCAGATTAACAAGCCGATTATGAGATATGATTTTTCGAATATCGTTAAAATTTCCGGCCTCGCTCCGAAATGCCTTTCCGTCCTATATTTAAGGGCGTGTAACTAAAGAATGACTAGCCGTCGCTATATGACACTCTGTATATGTATAGTACACACTTCCAAATACTACTTGAACAAGTTTAAAGTCAGATTAACGAGCCGATTATGAGATATGATTTTTCGAATATCGTTAAAATTTCCGGCTTCGCTCTGAAATGCCTTACTGTCCTATATTTAAGGGCGTGTAACTAAAGAATTTCTAGTCGTCGCCACATGACACTCTGTATAGGTGTAGTACACACTTCCAAATACTACTTGAAAAAGTTTAAAGGCAGATTATCGTGCCGATTATGAGATAGGATTTTTCGAATATCGTTAAAATTTCCGGCCTCGCTCCGAAATGCCTTTCCATCCTATATTTAAGGGCGTGTATCTAAAGAATTTCTAGTCGTCGCCACATGACACTCTGTATAGGTATAGTACAGACTTTCAAATACTACTTGAACAAGTATAAAGGCAGATTAACGAGCCGATTATGAGATATGATTTTTCGAATATCGTTAAAATTTCCGGCCTCGCTTAGAAATGCCTTTCCGTCCTATATTTAAGGGCGTGTAACTAAAGAATGACTAGCCGTCGCTATATGACATTCTGTATATGTATAGTACACACTTCCAAATACTACTTGAACAAGTATAAAGGCAGATTAACGAGCCGATTATGAGATATGATTTTTCGAATATCGTTAAAATTTCCGGCCTCGCTACGAAATGCCTTTCTGTCCTATATTTAAGGGCGTGTAACTAAAGAATTTCTAGTCGTCGCCATATGACACTCTGTATTACACTTCCAAATACTACTTGAAAAACTTTAAAGACAGATTAACAAGCCGATTATGAGATATGATTTTTCGAATATCGTTAAAATTTCCGGCCTCGCTCCGAAATGCCTTTCCGTCCTATATTTAAGGGCGTGTAACTAAAGAATTTCTAGTCGTCGCCACATGACACTCTGTATAGGTATAGTACACACTTCCAAATACTACTTGAAAAAGTTTAAAGGCAGATTAACGAGCCGATTATGAGATATGATTTTTCGAATATCGTTAAAATTTCCGGCCTCGCTCCGAAATGCCTTTCCGTCCTATATTTAAGGGCGTGTAACTAAAGAATTTCTAGTCGTCGCCACATGACACTCTGTATAGGTATAGTACACACTTCCAAATACTACTTGAAAAAGTTTAAAGGCAGATTGACGAGCCGATTATGAGATATGATTTTTCGAATATCTTTAAAATTTCCGGCCTCGCTTAGAAATGCCTTTCCGTCCTATATTTAATTGTGTGTAACTAAAGAATGACTAGCCGTCGCTATATGACACTCTGAATATGTATAGTACACACTTCCAAATACTACTTGAACAAGTTTAAAGTCAGATTAACGAGCCGATTATGAGATATGATTTTTCGAATATCGTTAAAATTTCCGGCGTCGCTTAGAAATGCCTTTCCGTCCTGTATTTAAGGGCGTGTAACTAAAGAATTTCTAGTCGTCGCCACATGACACTCTGTATAGGTATAGTAGACACTTCCAAATACTACTTGAAAAAGGTTAAAGGCAGATTAACGAGCCGATTATGAGATAGGATTTTTCGAATATCGTTAAAATTTCCGGCCTCGCTCCGAAATGCCTTTCTGTCCTATATTTAAGGGCGTGTAACTAAAGAATTTCTAGTCGTCGCCATATGACACTCTGTATTACACTTCCAAATACTACTTGAAAAACTTTAAAGACAGATTAACAAGCCGATTATGAGATATGATTTTTCGAATATCGTTAAAATTTCCGTCCTCGCTCCGAAATGCCTTTCCGTCCTATATTTAAGGGCGTGTAACTAAAGAATTTCTTGTCGTCGCCACATGACACTCTGTATAGGTATAGTACACACTTCGAAATACTACTTGAAAAAGTTTAAAGTCAGATTAACAAGCCGATTATGAGATATGATTTTTCGAATATCGTTAAAATTTCCGCCCTCGCTCCGAAATGCCTTTCCGTCCTATATTTAAGGGCGTGTAACTAAAGAATTTCTAGTCGTCGCCACATGACACTCTGTATAGGTATAGTACACACTTCCAAATACTACTTGAAAAAGTTTAAAGGCAGATTAACGAGCCGATTATGAGATATGATTTTTCGAATATCGTTAAAATTTCCGGCCTCGCTCGGAAATGCCTTTCCGTCCTATATTTAAGGGCGTGTAACTAAAGAATTTCTAGTCGTCGCCACATGACACTCTGTATAGGTATAGTACACACTTCCAAATACAACTTGAAAAAGTTTAATGGCAGATTAACAAGCCGATTATGAGATATGATTTTTCGAATATCGTTAAAATTTACGGCCTCGCTTAGAAATGCCTTTCCGTCCTATATTTAAGGGCGTGTAACTAAAGAATTTCTAGTCGTCGCCACATAACACTCTGTACAGGTATAGTACACACTTCCAAATACTACTTGAACAAGTTTAAAGGCAGATTAACGAGCCGATTGTGAGATATGATTTTTCGAATATCGTTAAAATTTCCGGCCTCGCTCCGAAATGCCTTTCCGTCCTATATTTAAGGGCGTGTAACTAAAGAATTTCTAGTCGTCGCCACATGACACTCTGTATAGGTATAGTACACACTTCCAAATACTACTTGAAAAAGTTTAAAGGCAGATTAACGAGCCGATTATGAGATATGATTTTTCGAATATCGTTAAAATTTCCGGCCTCGCTCCGAAATGCCTTTCCGTCCTATATTTAAGGGCGTGTAACTAAAGAATTTCTAGTCGTCGCCACATGACACTCTGTATAGGTATAGTACACACTTCCAAATACTACTTGAAAAAGTTTAAAGGCAGATTAACGAGCCGATTATGAGATAGGATTTTTCGAATATCGTTAAAATTTCCGGCCTCGCTTAGAAATGCCTTTCCGTCCTATATTTAAGGGCGTGTAACTAAAGAATGACTAGCCGTCGCTATATGACACTCTGTATATGTATAGTACACACTTCCAAATACTACTTGAACAAGTTTAAAGTCAGATTAACGAGCCGATTATGAGATATGATTTTTCGAATATCGTTAAAATTTCCGGCCTCGCTCCGAAATGCCTTTCTGTCCTATATTTAAGGGCGTGTAACTAAAGAATTTCTAGTCGTCGCCACATGACACTCTGTATAGGTATAGTACACACTTCCAAATACTACTTGAAAAAGTTTAAAGGCAGATTAACGAGCCGATTATGAGATATGATTTTTCGAATATCGTTAAAATTTCCGGCCTCGCTCCGAAATGCCTTTCTGTCCTATATTTAAGGGCGTGTAACTAAAGAATTTCTAGTCGTCGCCACATGACACTCTGTATAGGTATAGTACACACTTCCAAATACTACTTGAAAAAGTTTAAAGGCAGATTAACGAGTCGATTATGAGATAGGATTTTTCGAATATCGTTAAAATTTCCGGCCTCGCTTAGAAATGCCTTTCCGTCCTATATTTAAGGGCGTGTAACTAAAGAATGACTAGCCGTCGCTATATGACACTCTGTATATGTATAGTACACACTTCCAAATACTACTTGAACAAGTTTAAAGTCAGATTAACGAGCCGATTATGAGATATGATTTTTCGAATATCGTTAAAATTTCCGGCCTCGCTCCGAAACGCCTTTCCGTCCTATATTTAAGGGCGTGTAACTAAAGAATTTCTAGTCGTCGCCACATGACACTCTGTATAGGTATAGTACACACTTCCAAATACTACTTGAAAAAGTTTAAAGGCAGATTAACGAGCCGATTATGAGATATGATTTTTCGAATATCGTTAAAATTTCCGGCCTCGCTCCGAAATGCCTTTCCGTCCTATATTTAAGGGCGTGTAACTAAAGAATTTCTAGTCGTCGCCACATGACACTCTGTATAGGTATAGTACACACTTCCAAATACTACTTGAAAAAGTTTAAAGTCAGATTAACAAGCCGATTATGAGATATGATTTTTCGAATATCGTTAAAATTTCCGCCCTCGCTCCGAAATGCCTTTCCGTCCTATATTTAAGGGCGTGTAACTAAAGAATTTCTAGTCGTCGCCACATGACACTCTGTATAGGTATAGTACACACTTCCAAATACTACTTGAAAAAGTTTAAAGGCAGATTAACGAGCCGATTATGAGATATGATTTTTCGAATATCGTTAAAATTTCCGGCCTCGCTCGGAAATGCCTTTCGGTCCTATATTTAAGGGCGTGTAACTAAAGAATTTCTAGTCGTCGCCACATGACACTCTGTATAGGTATAGTACACACTTCCAAATACAACTTGAAAAAGTTTAATGGCAGATTAACAAGCCGATTATGAGATATGATTTTTCGAATATCGTTAAAATTTACGGCCTCGCTTAGAAATGCCTTTCCGTCCTATATTTAAGGGCGTGTAACTAAAGAATTTCTAGTCGTCGCCACAT
Organism: Locusta migratoria; assembly: GCA_026315105.1. NCBI lineage: Eukaryota > Metazoa > Arthropoda > Insecta > Orthoptera > Acrididae > Locusta > Locusta migratoria. The sequence goes on from CM048755.1 coordinate 347,626,137, forward strand.
AACACTCTGTACAGGTATAGTACACACTTCCAAATACTACTTGAACAAGTTTAAAGGCAGATTAACGAGCCGATTGTGAGATATGATTTTTCGAATATCGTTAAAATTTCCGTCCTCGCTCCGAAATGCCTTTCCGTCCTATATTTAAGGGCGTGTAACTAAAGAATTTCTAGTCGTCGCCACATGACACTCTGTATAGGTAAAGTACACACTTCCAAATACTACTTGAAAAAGTTTAAAGGCAGATTAACGAGCCGATTATGAGATATCATTTTTCGAATATCGTTAAAATTTCCGGCCTCGCTCCGAAATGCCTTTCCGTCCTATATTTAAGGGCGTGTAACTAAAGAATTTCTAGCCGTCGCTATATGACACTCTGTATAGGTATAGTACACACTTCCAAATACTACTTGAAAAAGTTTAAAGGCAGATTAACGAGCCGATTATGAGCTAGGATTTTTCGAATATCGTTAAAATTTCCGGCCTCGCTTAGAAATGCCTTTCCGTCCTATATTTAAGGGCGTGTAACAAAAGAATTTCTAGTCGTCGCCACATGACACACTGTATAGGTATAGTACACACTTCCAAATACTACTTGAAAAAGTTTAAAGGCAGATTAACGAGCCGATTATGAGATATGATTTTTCGAATATCGTTAAAATTTCCGGCCTCGCTCCGAAATGCCTTTCCGTCCTATATTTAAGGGCGTGTAACTAAAGAATTTCTAGTCGTCGCCACATGACACTCTGTATAGGTATAGTACACACTTCCAAATACTACTTGAAAAAGTTTAAAGGCAGATTAACGAGCCGATTATGAGATAGGATTTTTCGAATATCGTTAAAATTTCCGGCCTCGCTTAGAAATGCCTTTCCGTCCTATATTTAAGGGCGTGTAACTAAAGAATGACTAGCCGTCGCTATATGACACTCTGTATATGTATAGTACACACTTCCAAATACTACTTGAACAAGTTTAAAGTCAGATTAACGAGCCGATTATGAGATATGATTTTTCGAATATCGTTAAAATTTCCGGCCTCGCTCCGAAATGCCTTTCTGTCCTATATTTAAGGGCGTGTAACTAAAGAATTTCTAGTCGTCGCCACATGACACTCTGTATAGGTATAGTACACACTTCCAAATACTACTTGAAAAAGTTTAAAGGCAGATTAACGAGCCGATTATGAGATATGATTTTTCGAATATCGTTAAAATTTCCGGCCTCGCTCCGAAATGCCTTTCTGTCCTATATTTAAGGGCGTGTAACTAAAGAATTTCTAGTCGTCGCCACATGACACTCTGTATAGGTATAGTACACACTTCCAAATACTACTTGAAAAAGTTTAAAGGCAGATTAACGAGCCGATTATGAGATAGGATTTTTCGAATATCGTTAAAATTTCCGGCCTCGCTTAGAAATGCCTTTCCGTCCTATATTTAAGGGCGTGTAATTAAAGAATGACTAGCCGTCGCTATATGACACTCTGTATATGTATAGTACACACTTCCAAATACTACTTGAACAAGTTTAAAGTCAGATTAACGAGCCGATTATGAGATATGATTTTTCGAATATCGTTAAAATTTCCGGCCTCGCTCCGAAACGCCTTTCTGTCCTATATTTAAGGGCGTGTAACTAAAGAATTTCTAGTCGTCGCCACATGACACTCTGTATAGGTATAGTACACACTTCCAAATACTACTTGAAAAAGTTTAAAGGCAGATTAACGAGCCGATTATGAGATATGATTTTTCGAATATCGTTAAAATTTCCGGCCTCGCTCCGAAATGCCTTTCCGTCCTATATTTAAGGGCGTGTAACTAAAGAATTTCTAGTCGTCGCCACATGACACTCTGTATAGGTATAGTACACACTTCCAAATACTACTTGAAAAAGTTTAAAGTCAGATTAACAAGCCGATTATGAGATATGATTTTTCGAATATCGTTAAAATTTCCGCCCTCGCTCCGAAATGCCTTTCCGTCCTATATTTAAGGGCGTGTAACTAAAGAATTTCTAGTCGTCGCCACATGACACTCTGTATAGGTATAGTACACACTTCCAAATACTACTTGAAAAAGTTTAAAGGCAGATTAACGAGCCGATTATGAGATATGATTTTTCGAATATCGTTAAAATTTCCGGCCTCGCTCGGAAATGCCTTTCGGTCCTATATTTAAGGGCGTGTAACTAAAGAATTTCTAGTCGTCGCCACATGACACTCTGTATAGGTATAGTACACACTTCCAAATACAACTTGAAAAAGTTTAATGGCAGATTAACAAGCCGATTATGAGATATGATTTTTCGAATATCGTTAAAATTTACGGCCTCGCTTAGAAATGCCTTTCCGTCCTATATTTAAGGGCGTGTAACTAAAGAATTTCTAGTCGTCGCCACATAACACTCTGTACAGGTATAGTACACACTTCCAAATACTACTTGAACAAGTTTAAAGGCAGATTAACGAGCCGATTGTGAGATATGATTTTTCGAATATCGTTAAAATTTCCGTCCTCGCTCCGAAATGCCTTTCCGTCCTATATTTAAGGGCGTGTAACTAAAGAATTTCTAGTCGTCGCCACATGACACTCTGTATAGGTAAAGTACACACTTCCAAATACTACTTGAAAAAGTTTAAAGGCAGATTAACGAGCCGATTATGAGATATGATTTTTCGAATATCGTTAAAATTTCCGGCCTCGCTCCGAAATGCCTTTCCGTCCTATATTTAAGGGCGTGTAACTAAAGAATTTCTAGTCGTCGCCACATGACACTCTGTATAGGTATAGTACACACTTCCAAATACTACTTGAAAAAGTTTAAAGGCAGATTAACGAGCCGATTATGAGATAGGATTTTTCGAATATCGTTAAAATTTCCGGCCTCGCTTAGAAATGCCTTTCCGTCCTATATTTAAGGGCGTGTAACTAAAGAATGACTAGCCGTCGCTATATGACACTCTGTATATGTATAGTACACACTTCCAAATACTACTTGAACAAGTTTAAAGTCAGATTAACGAGCCGATTATGAGATATGATTTTTCGAATATCGTTAAAATTTCCGGCCTCGCTCCGAAATGCCTTTCTGTCCTATATTTAAGGGCGTGTAACTAAAGAATTTCTAGTCGTCGCCACATGACACTGTGTATAGGTATAGTACACACTTCCAAATACTACTTGTAAAAGTTTAAAGGCAGATTAACGAGCCGATTATGAGATATGATTTTTCGAATATCGTTAAAATTTCCGGCCTCGCTCCGAAATGCCTTACCGTCCTATATTTAAGGGCGTGTAACTAAAGAATTTCTAGTCGTCGCCACATGACACTCTGTATAGGTATAGTACACACTTCCAAATACTACTTGAAAAAGTTTAAAGGCAGATTAACGAGCCGATTATGAGATAGGATTTTTCGAATATCGTTAAAATTTCCGGCCTCGCTTAGAAATGCCTTTCCGTCCTATATTTAAGGGCGTGTAACTAAAGAATGACTAGCCGTCGCTATATGACACTCTGTATAGGTATAGTACACACTTCCAAATACTACTTGAACAAGTTTAAAGTCAGATTAACGAGCCGATTATGAGATATGATTTTTCGAATATCGTTAAAATTTCCGGCCTCGCTCCGAAACGCCTTTCTGTCCTATATTTAAGGGCGTGTAACAAAAGAATTTCTAGTCGTCGCCACATGACACACTGTATAGGTATAGTACACACTTCCAAATACTACTTGAAAAAGTTTAAAGGCAGATTAACGAGCCGATTATGAGATATGATTTTTCGAATATCGTTAAAATTTCCGGCCTCGCTCCGAAATGCCTTTCCGTCCTATATTTAAGGGCGTGTAACTAAAGAATTTCTAGTCGTCGCCACATGACACTCTGTATAGGTATAGTACACACTTCCAAATACTACTTGAAAAAGTTTAAAGGCAGATTAACGAGCCGATTATGAGATATGATTTTTCGAATATCGTTAAAATTTCCGGCCTCGCTCCGAAATGCCTTACCGTCCTATATTTAAGGGCGTGTAACTAAAGAATTTCTAGTCGTCGCCACATGACACTCTGTATAGGTATAGTACACACTTCCAAATACTACTTGAAAAAGTTTAAAGGCAGATTATCGAGCCGATTATGAGATAGGATTTTTCGAATATCGTTAAAATTTCGGGCCTCGCTCCGAAATGCCTTTCCGTCCTATATTTAAGGGAGTGTAACTAAAGAATTTCTAGTCGTCGCCACATGACACTCTGTATAGGTATAGTATACACTTCCAAATACAACTTGAAAAAGTTTAAAGGCAGATTAACGAGCCGATTATGAGATATGATTTTTCGAATATCGTTAAAATTTCCGGCCTCGCTCCGAAATGCCTTTCCGTCCTATATTTAAGGGCGTGTATCTAAAGAATTTCTAGTCGTCGCCACATGACACTCTGTATAGGTATAGTACAGACTTTCAAATACTACTTGAACAAGTTTAAAGGCAGATTAACGAGCCGATTATGAGATATGATTTTTCGAATATCGTTAAAATTTCCGGCCTGGCTTAGAAATGCCTTTCCGTCCTATATTTAAGGGCGTGTAACTAAAGAATGACTAGCCGTCGCTATATGACACTCTGTATATGTATAGTACACACTTCCAAATACTACTTGAACAAGTTTAAAGTCAGATTAACAGGCCGATTATGAGATATGATTTTTCGAATATCGTTAAAATTTCCGGCCTCGCTCTGAAACGCCTTTCTGTCCTATATTTAAGGGCGTGTAACTAAAGAATTTCTAGTCGTCGCCACATGACACTCTGTATAGGTATAGTACACACTTCCAAATACTACTTGAAAAAGTTTAAAGGCAGATTAACGAGCCGATTATGAGATATGATTTTTCGAATATCGTTAAATTTTCCGGCCTCGCTCCGAAATGCCTTTCCGTCGTATATTTAAGGGCGTGTAACTAAAGAATTTCTAGTCGTCGCCACATGACACTCTGTATAGGTATAGTAGACACTTCCAAATACTACTTGAAAAAGGTTAAGGCAGATTAACGAGCCGATTATGAGATAGGATTTTTCGAATATCGTTAAAATTTCCGGCCTAGCTCCGAAATGCCTTTCTGTCCTATATTTAAGGGCGTGTAACTAAAGAATTTCTAGTCGTCGCCATATGACACTCTGTATTACACTTCCAAATACTACTTGAAAAACTTTAAAGACAGATTAACAAGCCGATTATGAGATATGATTTTTCGAATATCGTTAAAATTTCCGGCCTCGCTCCGAAATGCCTTTCCGTCCTATATTTAAGGGCGTGTAACTAAAGAATTAGTAGTCGTCGCCACATGACACTCTGTATAGGTATAGTACACACTTCCAAATACTACTTGAAAAAGTTTAAAGGCAGATTAACGAGCCGATTATGAGATATGATTTTTCGAATATCGTTAAAATTTCCGGCCTCGCTCCGAAATGCCTTTCCGTCCTATATTTAAGGGCGTGTAACTAAAGAATTTCTAGTCGTCGCCACATGACACTCTGTATAGGTATAGTACACACTTCCAAATACTACTTGAAAAAGTTTAAAGGCAGATTGACGAGCCGATTATGAGATATGATTTTTCGAATATCTTTAAAATTTCCGGCCTCGCTCGGAAATGCCTTACCGTCCTATATTTAAGGGCGTGTAACTAAAGAGTTACTAGCCGTCGCCACATTACACTCTGTATAAGTATAGTACAGACTTTCAAATACTACATGAACAAGTTTAAAGGCAGATTAACGAGCCGATTATGAGATATGATTTTTCGAATATCGTTAAAATTTCCGGCCTCGCTGCGAAATGCCTTTCTGTCCTATATTTAAGGGCGTGTAACTAAAGAATTTCTAGTCGTCGCCACATGACACTCTGTATAGGTATAGTACACACTTCCAAATACTACTTGAAAAAGTTTAAAGGCAGATTAACGAGCCGACTATGAGATATGATTTTTCGAATATCGTTAAAATTTCCGGCCTCGCTTAGAAATGCCTTTCCGTCCTATATTTAAGGGCGCTTAACTAAAGAATGACTAGCCGTCGCTATATGACACTCTGTATATGTATAGTACACACTTCCAAATACTACTTGAACAAGTTTAAAGTCAGATTAACGAGCCGATTATGAGATATGATTTTTCGAATATCGTTAAAATTTCCGGCCTCGCTCCGAAATGCCTTTCCGTCCTGTATTTAAGGGCGTGTAACTAAAGAATTTCTAGTCGTCGCCACATGACACTCTGTATAGGTATAGTAGACACTTCCAAATACTACTTGAAAAAGGTTAAAGGCAGATTAACGAGCCGATTATGAGATAGGATTTTTCGAATATCGTTAAAATTTCCGGCCTCGCTCCGAAATGCCTTTCTGTCCTATATTTAAGGGCGTGTAACTAAAGAATTTCTAGTCGTCGCCATATGACACTCTGTATTACACTTCCAAATACTACTTGAAAAACTTTAAAGACAGATTAACAAGCCGATTATGAGATATGATTTTTCGAATATCGTTAAAATTTCCGTCCTCGCTCCGAAATGCCTTTCCGTCCTATATTTAAGGGCGTGTAACTAAAGAATTTCTAGTTGTCGCCATATGACACTCTGTATAGGTATAGTACACACTTCCAAATACTACTTGAAAAAGTTTAAAGTCAGATTAACAAGCCGATTATGAGATATGATTTTTCGAATATCGTTAAAATTTCCGGCCTCGCTCCGAAATGCCTTTCCGTCCTATATTTAAGGGCGTGTAACTAAAGAATTTCTAGTCGTCGCCACATGACACTCTGTATAGGTATAGTAAACACTTCCAAATACTACTTGAAAAAGTTTAAAGGCAGATTAACGAGCCGACTATGAGATATGATTTTTCGTATATCGTTAAAATTTCCGGCCTCGCTTAGAAATGCCTTTCCGTCCTATATTTAAGGGCGTGTAACTAAAGAATGACTAGCCGTCGCTATATGACACTCTGTATATGTATAGTACACACTTCCAAATACTACTTGAACAAGTTTAAAGTCAGATTAACGAGCCGATTATGAGATATTATTTTTCGAATATCGTTAAAATTTCCTGCCTCGCTCCGAAATGCCTTTCCGTCCTATATTTAAGGGCGAGTAACTAAAGAATTTCTAGTCGTCGCCATATGACACTCTGTATTACACTTCCAAATACTACTTGAAAAACTTTAAAGACAGATTAACAAGCCGATTATGAGATATGGTTTTTCGAATATCGTTAAAATTTCCGTCCTCGCTCCGAAATGCCTTTCCGTCCTATATTTAAGGGCGAGTAACTAAAGAATTTCTAGTCGTCGCCATATGACACTCTGTATTACACTTCCAAATACTACTTGAAAAACTTTAAAGACAGATTAACAAGCCGATTATGAGATATGATTTTTCGAATATCGTTAAAATTTCCGTCCTCGCTCCGAAATGCCTTTCCGTCCTATATTTAAGGGCGTGTAACTAAAGAATTTCTAGTCGTCGCCACATGACACTCTGTATAGGTATAGTACACACTTCCAAATACTACTTGAAAAAGTTTAAAGTCAGATTAACAAGCCGATTATGAGATATGATTTTTCGAATATCGTTAAAATTTCCGGCCTCGCTCCGAAATGCCTTTCCGTCCTATATTTAAGGGCGTGTAACTAAAGAATGACTAGCCGTCGCTATATGACACTCTGTATATGTATAGTACACACTTCCAAATACTACTTGAACAAGTTTAAAGTCAGATTAACAAGCCGATTATGAGATATGATTTTTCGAATATCGTTAAAATTTCCGGCTTCGCTCCGAAATGCCTTACTGTCCTATATTTAAGGGCGTGTAACTAAAGAATTTCTAGTCGTCGCCACATGACACTCTGTATAGGTATAGTACACACTTCCATACTACTTGCAAAAGTTTAAAGGCAGTTTATCGAGCCGATTATGAGATAGTATTTTTCGAATATCGTTAAAATTTCCGGCCTCGCTCCGAAATGCCTTTCCGTCCTATATTTAAGGGCGTGTATCTAAAGAATTTCTAGTCGTCGCCACATGACACTCTGTATAGGTATAGTACAGACTTTCAAATACTACTTGAACAAGTATAAAGGCAGATTAACGAATCGATTATGAGATATGATTTGTCGAATATCGTTAAAATTTCCGGCCTCGCTTAGAAATGCCTTTCCGTCCTATATTTAAGGGCGTGTAACTAAAGAATGACTAGCCGTCGCTATATGACACTCTGTATATGTATAGTACACACTTCCAAATACTACTTGAACAAGTTTAAAGTCAGATTAACGAGCCGATTATGAGATATGATTTTTCGAATATCGTTAAAATTTCCGGCCTCGCTCCGAAACGCCTTTCTGTCCTATATTTAAGGGCGTGTAACTAAAGAATTTCTAGTCGTCGCCACATGACACTCTGTATAGGTATAGTACACACTTCCAAATACTACTTGAAAAAGTTTAAAGGCAGATTAACGAGCCGATTATGAGATATGATTTTTCGAATATCGTTAAAAATTCCGGCCTCGCTCCGAAATGCCTTTCCGTCCTATATTTAAGGGCGTGTAACTAAAGAATTTCTAGTTGTCGCCACATGACACTCTGTATAGGTATAGTACACACTTCCAAATACTACTTGAAAAAGGTTAAGGCAGATTAACGAGCCGATTATGAGATAGGATTTTTCGAATATCGTTAAAATTTCCGGCCTCGCTCCGAAATGCCTTTCTGTCCTATATTTAAGGGCGTGTAACTAAAGAATTTCTAGTCGTCGCCATATGACACTCTGTATTACACTTCCAAATACTACTTGAAAAACTTTAAAGACAGATTAACAAGCCGATTATGAGATATGATTTTTCGAATATCGTTAAAATTTCCGGCCTCGCTCCGAAATGCCTTTCCGTCCTATATTTAAGGGCGTGTAACTAAAGAATTTCTAGTCGTCGCCACATGACACTCTGTATAGGTATAGTACACACTTCCAAATACTACTTGAAAAAGTTTAAAGGCAGATTAACGAGCCGATTATGAGATATGATTTTTCGAATATCGTTAAAATTTCCGGCCTCGCTCCGAAATGCCTTTCCGTCCTATATTTAAGGGCGTGTAACTAAAGAATGACTAGCCGTCGCTATATGACACTCTGTATATGTATAGTACACACTTCCAAATACTACTTGAACAAGTTTAAAGTCAGATTAACAAGCCGATTATGAGATATGATTTTTCGAATATCGTTAAAATTTCCGGCTTCGCTCCGAAATGCCTTACTGTCCTATATTTAAGGGCGTGTAACTAAAGAATTTCTAGTCGTCGCCACATGACACTCTGTATAGGTATAGTACACACTTCCAAATAGTACTTGCAAAAGTTTAAAGGCAGTTTATCGAGCCGATTATGAGATAGTATTTTTCGAATATCGTTAAAATTTCCGGCCTCGCTCCGAAATGCCTTTCCGACCTATATTTAAGGGCGTGTATCTAAAGAATTTCTAGTCGTCGCCACATGACACTCTGTATAGGTATAGTACAGACTTTCAAATACTACTTGAACAAGTATAAAGGCAGATTAACGAATCGATTATGAGATATGATTTGTCGAATATCGTTAAAATTTCCGGCCTCGCTTAGAAATGCCTTTCCGTCCTATATTTAAGGGCGTGTAACTAAAGAATGACTAGCCGTCGCTATATGACACTCTGTATATGTATAGTACACACTTCCAAATACTACTTGAACAAGTTTAAAGTCAGATTAACGAGCCGATTATGAGATATGATTTTTCGAATATCGTTAAAATTTCCGGCCTCGCTCCGAAACGCCTTTCTGTCCTATATTTAAGGGCGTGTAACTAAAGAATTTCTAGTCGTCGCCACATGACACTCTGTATAGGTATAGTACACACTTCCAAATACTACTTGAAAAAGTTTAAAGGCAGATTAACGAGCCGATTATGAGATATGATTTTTCGAATATCGTTAAAAATTCCGGCCTCGCTCCGAAATGCCTTTCCGTCCTATATTTAAGGGCGTGTAACTAAAGAATTTCTAGTTGTCGCCACATGACACTCTGTATAGGTATAGTACACACTTCCAAATACTACTTGAAAAAGGTTAAGGCAGATTAACGAGCCGATTATGAGATAGGATTTTTCGAATATCGTTAAAATTTCCAGCCTCGCTCCGAAATGCCTTTCTGTCCTATATTTAAGGGCGTGTAACTAAAGAATTTCTAGTCGTCGCCATATGACACTCTGTATTACACTTCCAAATACTACTTGAAAAACTTTAAAGACAGATTAACAAGCCGATTATGAGATATGATTTTTCGAATATCGTTAAAATTTCCGGCCTCGCTCCGAAATGCCTTTCCGTCCTATATTTAAGGGCGTGTAACTAAAGAATTTCTAGTCGTCGCCACATGACACTCTGTATAGGTATAGTACACACTTCCAAATACTACTTGAAAAAGTTTAAAGGCAGATTAACGAGCCGATTATGAGATATGATTTTTCGAATATCGTTAAAATTTCCGGCCTCGCTCCGAAATGCCTTTCCGTCCTATATTTAAGGGCGTGTAACTAAAGAATTTCTAGTCGTCGCCACATGACACTCTGTATAGGTATAGTACACACTTCCAAATACTACTTGAAAAAGTTTAAAGGCAGATTGACGAGCCGATTATGAGATATGATTTTTCGAATATCTTTAAAATTTCCGGCCTCGCTTAGAAATGCCTTTCCGTCCTATATTTAATTGTGTGTAACTAAAGAATGACTAGCCGTCGCTATATGACACTCTGTATAGGTATAGTACACACTTCCAAATACTACTTGAAAAAGGTTAAGGCAGATTGACGAGCCGATTATGAGATATGATTTTTCGAATATCGTTAAAATTTCCGGCCTCGCTCGGATATGCCTTTCCGTCCTATATTTAAGGGCGTGTAACTAAAGAATTTCTAGTCGTCGCCACATGACACTCTGTATAGGTATAGTACACACTTCCAAATACAACTTGAAAAAGTTTAATGGCAGATTAACAAGCCGATTATGAGATATGATTTTTCGAATATCGTTAAAATTTACGGCCTCGCACCGAAATGCCTTTCCGTCCTATATTTAAGGGCGTGTAACTAAAGAATTTCTAGTCGTCGCCACATAACACTCTGTACAGGTATAGTACACACTTCCAAATACTACTTGAACAAGTTTAAAGGCAGATTAACGAGCCGATTATGAGATATGATTTTTCGAATATCGTTAAAATTTCCGGCCTCGCTCCGAAATGCCTTTCCGTCCTATATTTAAGGGCGTGTAACTAAAGAATTTCTAGTCGTCGCCACATGACACTCTGTATAAGTATAGTAAACACTTCCAAATACTACTCTAAAAAGTTTAAAGGCAGATTAACGAGCCGACTATGAGATATGATTTTTCGAATATCGTTAAAATTTCCGGCCTCGCTTAGAAATGCCTTTCCGTCCTATATTTAAGGGCGTGTAACTAAAGAATGACTAGCCGTCGCTATATGACACTCTGTATATGTATAGTACACACTTCCAAATACTACTTGAACAAGTTTAAAGTCAGATTAACGAGCCGATTATGAGATATGATTTTTCGAATATCGTTAAAATTTCCGGCTTCGCTCCGAAATGCCTTACTGTCCTATATTTAAGGGCGTGTAACTAAAGAATTTCTAGTCGTCGCCACATGACACTCTGTATAGGTATAGTACACACTTCCAAATACTACTTGAAAAAGTTTAAAGGCAGTTTATCGAGCCGATTATGAGATAGGATTTTTCGAATATCGTTAAAATTTCCGGCCTCGCTCCGAAATGCCTTTCCGTCCTATATTTAAGGGCGTGTAACTAAAGAATGACTAGCCGTCGCTATATGACACTCTGTATATGTATAGTACACACTTCCAAATACTACTTGAACAAGTTTAAAGTCAGATTAACGAGCCGATTATGAGATATGATTTTTCGAATATCGTTAAAATTTCCGGCTTCGCTCCGAAATGCCTTACCGTCCTATATTTAAGGGCGTGTAACTAAAGAATTTCTAGTCGTCGCCACATGACACTCTGTATAGGTATAGTACACACTTCCAAATACTACTTGAAAAAGTTTAAAGGCAGTTTATCGAGCCGATTATGAGATAGGATTTTTCGAATATCGTTAAAATTTCCGGCTTCGCTCCGAAATGCCTTTCCGTCCTATATTTAAGGGCGTGTATCTAAAGAATTTCTAGTCGTCGCCACATGACACTCTGTATAGGTATAGTACAGACTTTCAAATACTACTTGTTCAAGTATAAAGGCAGATTAACGAATCGATTATGAGATATGATTTTTCGAATATCGTTAAAATTTCCGGCCTCGCTTAGAAATGCCTTTCCGTCCTATATTTAAGGGCGTGTAACTAAAGAATGACTAGCCGTCGCTATATGACACTCTGTATATGTATAGTACACACTTCCAAATACTACTTGAACAAGTTTAAAGTCAGATTAACGAGCCGATTATGAGATATGATTTTTCGAATATCGTTAAAATTTCCGGCCTCGCTCCGAAACGCCTTTCTGTCCTATATTTAAGGGCGTGTAACTAAAGAATTTCTAGTCGTCGCCACATGACACTCTGTATAGGTATAGTACACACTTCCAAATACTACTTGAAAAAGTTTAAAGGCAGATTAACGAGCCGATTATGAGATATGAATTTTCGAATATCGTTAAAAATTCCGGCCTCGCTCCGAAATGCCTTTCCGTCCTATATTTAAGGGCGTGTAACTAAAGAATTTCTAGTTGTCGCCACATGACACTCTGTATAGGTATAGTACACACTTCCAAATACTACTTGAAAAAGGTTAAGGCAGATTAACGAGCCGATTATGAGATAGGATTTTTCGAATATCATTAAAATTTCCGGCCTCGCTCCGAAATGCCTTTCTGTCCTATATTTAAGGGCGTGTAACTAAAGAATTTCTAGTCGTCGCCATATGACACTCTGTATTACACTTCCAAATACTACTTGAAAAACTTTAAAGACAGATTAACAAGCCGATTATGAGATATGATTTTTCGAATATCGTTAAAATTTCCGGCCTCGCTCCGAAATGCCTTTCCGTCCTATATTTAAGGGCGTGTAACTAAAGAATTTCTAGTCGTCGCCACATGACACTCTGTATAGGTATAGTACACACTTCCAAATACTACTTGAAAAAGTTTAAAGTCAGATTAACAAGCCGATTATGAGATATGATTTTTCGAATATCGTTAAAATTTCCGCCCTCGCTCCGAAATGCCTTTCCGTCCTATATTTAAGGGCGTGTAACTAAAGAATTTCTAGTCGTCGCCACATGACACTCTGTATAGGTATAGTACACACTTCCAAATACTACTTGAAAAAGTTTAAAGGCAGATTAACGAGCCGATTATGAGATATGATTTTTCGAATATCGTTAAAATTTCCGGCCTCGCTCGGAAATGCCTTTCCGTCCTATATTTAAGGGCGTGTAACTAAAGAATTTCTAGTCGTCGCCACATGACACTCTGTATAGGTATAGTACACACTTCCAAATACAACTTGAAAAAGTTTAATGGCAGATTAACAAGCCGATTATGAGATATGATTTTTCGAATATTGTTAAAATTTACGGCCTCGCACCGAAATGCCTTTCCGTCCTATATTTAAGGGCGTGTAACTAAAGAATTTCTAGTCGTCGCCACATAACACTCTGTACAGGTATAGTACACACTTCCAAATACTACTTGAACAAGTTTAAAGGCAGATTAACGAGCCGATTGTGAGATATGATTTTTCGAATATCGTTAAAATTTCCGGCCTCGCTCCGAAATGCCTTTCCGTCCTATATTTAAGGGCGTGTAACTAAAGAATTTCTAGTCGTCGCCACATGACACTCTGTATAGGTATAGTACACACTTCCAAATACTACTTGAAAAAGTTTAAAGGCAGATTATCGAGCCGATTATGAGATATGATTTTTCGAATATCGTTAAAATTTCCGGCCTCGCTCCGAAATGCCTTACCGTCATATATTTAAGGGCGTGTAACTAAAGAATTACTAGCCGTGGCCACATTACACTCTGTATAGGTATAGTACAGACTTTCAAATACTACTTGAACAAGTTTAAAGGCAGATTAACGAGCCGATTATGAGATATGATTTTTCGAATATCGTTAAAATTTCCGGTCTCGCTTCGAAATGCCTTTCTGTCCTATATTTAAGGGCGTATAACTAAAGAATTTCTACTCGTCGCCACATGACACTCTGTATAGGTATAGTACACACTTCCAAATACTACTTGAAAAAGTTTAAAGGCAGATTAACGAGCCGATTATGAGATATGATTTTTCGAATATCGTTAAAATTTCCGGCCTCGCTCCGAAATGCCTTTCCGTCCTATATTTAATTGTGTGTAACTAAAGAATTTCTAGTCGTCACCACATGACACTCTTTATAGGTATAGTACACACTTCCAAATACTACTTGAAAAAGTTTAAAGTCATATTAACGAGCCGATTATGAGATATGATTTTTCGAATATCGTTAAAATTTCCGGCCTCGCTTAGAAATGCCTTTCCGTCCTATATTTAAGGGCGTGTAACTAAAGAATTACTACCCGTCGCCACATTACACTCTGTACAGGTATAGTACAGACCTTCAAATACTACTTGAACAAGTTTAAAGGCAGATTAACGAGCCGATTATGAGATATGATTTTTCGAATATCGTTAAAATTTCCGGCCTCGCTCCGAAATGCCTTTCTGTCCTATATTTAAGGGCGTGTAACTAAAGAATTTCTAGTCGTCGCCACATGACACTCTGTATAGGTATAGTACACACTTCCAAATACTACTTGAAACAGTTTAAAGGCAGATTAACGAGCCAATTATGAGATAGGATTTTTCGAATATCGTTAAAATTTCCGGCCTCGCTCCGAAATGCCTTTCCGTCCTATATTTAAGGGCGTGTAACTAAAGAATTTCTAGTCGTCGCCACATTACACTCTGTACAGGTATAGTACACACTTCCAAATACTACTTGAACAAGTTTAAAGGCAGATTAACGAGCCGATTATGAGATATGTATTTTCGAATAACGTTAAAATTTCCGGTCTCGCTCCGAAATGCCTTTCCGTCCTATATGTAAGGGCGTGTAACTAAAGAATTTCTAGTCGTCGCCACATGACACTCTGTATAGGTATAGTACACACTTCCAAATACTACTTGAAAAAGTTTAAAGGCAGATTATCGAGCCGATTATGAGATAGGATTTTTCGAATATCGTTAAAATTTCCGGCCTCGCTCCGAAATGCCTTTCCGTCCTATATTTAAGGGAGTGTAACTAAAGAATTTCTAGTCGTCGCCACATGACACTCTGTATAGGTATAGTACACACTTCCAAATACTACTTGAAAAAGTTTAAAGGAAGATTAACGAGCCGATTATGAGATATGATTTTTCGAATATCGTTAAAATTTCCGGCCTCGCTCCGAAATGCCTCCGTCCTGTAGTTAAGGGCGTGTAACTAAAGAATTTCCAGTCGTCACCACATGACACTCTGTATAGGTATAGTACACACTTCCAAATACTACTTGAAAAAGTTTAAAGTCAGATTAACGAGCCGATTATGAGATATAATTTTTCGAATTAAGTTAAAATTTCCGGCCTCGCTCCGAAATGCCTTTCCGTCCTATATTTAAGGGCGTGTAACTAAAGAATTTCTAGTCTTCGCCACATGACACTCTGTATAGGTATAGTACACTCTTCCAAATACTACTTGAAAAAGTTTAAAGGCAGATTAACGAGCCGATTATGAGATATGATTTTTCGAATATCG
The DNA here is from genome assembly GCA_026315105.1 of Locusta migratoria. NCBI lineage: Eukaryota > Metazoa > Arthropoda > Insecta > Orthoptera > Acrididae > Locusta > Locusta migratoria. The sequence goes on from CM048755.1 coordinate 347,642,068, forward strand.
TTAAAATTTCCGGCCTCGCTCCGAAATGCCTTTCCGTCCTATATTTAAGGGCGTGTAACTAAAGAATTTCTAGTCGTCGCCACATGACACTCTGTATAGGTATAGTACACACTTCCAAATACTACTTGAAAAAGTTTAAAGGCAGATTAACAAGCCGATTATGAGATATGATTTTTCGAATATCGTTAAAATTTCCTGCCTCGCTCCGAAATGCCTTTCTGTCCTATATTTAAGGGCGTGTAACTAAAGAATTTCTAGTCGTCGCCACATGACACTCTGTATAGATTTAGTACACACTTCCAAATACTACTTGAAAAAGTTTAAAGGCAGATTAACGAGCCGATTATGAGATATGATTTTTCGAATATCGTTAAAATTTCCGGCCTCGTTCCGAAATGCCTTACCGTCCTATATTTAAGGGCGTGTAACTAAAGAATTTCTAGTTGTCGCCACATGACACTCTGTATAGGTATAGTACACACTTCCAAATACTACTTGAAAGAGTTTAAAGGCAGATTAACGAGCCGATTATGAGATATGATTTTTCGAATATCGTTAAAATTTCCGGCCTCGCTCCGAAATGCCTTTCTGTCCTATATTTAAGGGCGTGTAACTAAAGAATTTCTAGTTGTCGCCACATGACACTCTGTATAGGTATAGTACACACTTCCAAATACTACTTGAAACAGTTTAAAGGCAGATTAACGAGCCAATTATGAGATATGATTTTTCGAATATCGTTAAAATTTCCGGCCTCGCTCCGAAATGCCTTACCGTCCTATTTTTAAGGGCGTGTAACTAAACAATTAGTAGCCGTCGCCACATTACACTCTGTATAGGTATAGTACACACTTCCAAATTCTACTTAAACAAGTTTAAAGGCAAATTAACGAGCCGATTATGAGATATGTATTTTCGAATATCGTTAAAATTTCCAGCCTCGCTCCGAAATGCCTTTCCGTCCTATATTTAAGGGCGTGTAACTAAAGAATTTCTAGTTGTCGCCACATGTCACTCTGTATAGGTATAGTACACACTTCCAAATACTACTTGAAAAAGTTTAAAGGCAGATTATCGAGCCGATTATGAGATAGGATTTTTCGAATATCGTTAAAATTTCCGGCCTCGCTCCGAAATGCCTTTCCGTCCTATATTTAAGGGCGTGTAACTAAAGAATTTCTAGTCGTCGCCACATGACACTCTGTATAGGTATAGTACACACTTCCAAATACTACTTGAACAAGTTTAAAGGCAGATTAACGAGCCGATTATGAGATATGATTTTTCGAATATCGTTAAAATTTCCGGCCTCGCTCCGAAATGCCTTTCCGTCCTGTATTTAAGGGCGTGTAACTAAAGAATTTCTAGTCGTCACCACATGACACTCTGTATAGGTATAGTACACACTTCCAAATACTACTTGAAAAAGTTTAAAGGCAGATTAACAAGCCGATTATGAGATATGATTTTTCGAATATCGTTAAAATTTCCGGCCTCGCTCCGAAATGCCTTTCCGTCCTATATTTAAGGGCGTGTAACTAAAGAATTTCTAGTCGTCGCCACATGACACTCTGTATAGGTATAGTACACACTTCCAAATACTACTTGAAAAAGTTTAAAGGCAGATTAACGAGCCGATTATGAGATATGATTTTTCGAATATCGTTAAAATTTCCGGCCTCGCTCCGAAATGCCTTTCCGTCCTATATTTAAGGGCGTGTAACTAAAGAATTTCTAGTCGTCGCCACATGACACTCTGTATAGGTATAGTACACACTTCCAAATACTACTTGAAAAAGTTTAAAGGCAGATTAACAAGCCGATTATGAGATATGATTTTTCGAATATCGTTAAAATTTCCGGCCTCGCTCCGAAATGCCTTTCCGTCCTATATTTAAGGGCGTGTAACTAAAGAATTTCTAGTCGTCGCCACATGACACTCTGTATAGGTATAGTACACACTTCCAAATAGTACTTGAAAAAGTTTAAAGGCAGATTAACAAGCCGATTATGAGATATGATTTTTCGAATATCGTTAAAATTTCCGGCCTCGCTCCGAAATGCCTTTCCGTCCTATATTTAAGGGCGTGTAACTAAAGAATTTCTAGTCGTCGCCACATGACACTCTGTATAGGTATAGTACACACTTCCAAATACTACTTGAAAAAGTTTAAAGGCAGATTAACGAGCCGATTATGAGATATGATTTTTCGAATATCGTTAAAATTTCCGTCCTCGCTCCGAAATGCCTTTCCGTCCTATATTTAAGGGCGTGTAACTAAAGAATTTCTAGTCGTCGCCACATGACACTCTGTATAGGTATAGTACACACTTCCAAATACTACTTGAAAAAGTTTAAAGGTAGATTAACAAGCCGATTATGAGATATGATTTTTCGAATATCGTTAAAATTTCCGGCCTCGCTCCGAAATGCCTTTCCGTCCTATATTTAAGGGCGTGTAACTAAAGAATTTCTAGTCGTCGCCACATGACACTCTGTATAGGTATAGTACACACTTCCAAATACTACTTGAAAAAGTTTAAAGACAGATTAACGAGCCGATTATGAGATATGATTTTTCGAATATCGTTAAAATTTCCGGCCTCGCTCCGAAATGCCTTTCCGTCCTATATTTAAGGGCGTGTAACTAAAGAATTTCTAGTCGTCGCCACATGACACTCTGTATAGGTATAGTACACACTTCCAAATACTACTTGAAAAAGTTTAAAGGCAGATTAACAAGCCGATTATGAGATATGATTTTTCGAATATCGTTAAAATTTCCGGCCTCGCTCCGAAATGCCTATCCGTCCTATATTTAAGGGCGTGTAACTAAAGAATTTCTAGTCGTCGCCACATGACACTCTGTATAGGTATAGTACACACTTCCAAATACAACTTGAAAAAGTTTAAAGGCAGATTATAGAGCCGATTATGAGATAGGATTTTTCGAATATCGTTAAAATTTACGGCCTCGCTTAGAAATGCCTTTCCGTCCTATATTTAAGGGCGTGTAACTAATGAATGACTAGCCGTCGCTATATGACACTCTGTATATGTATAGTACACACTTCCAAATACTACTTGAACAAGTTTAAAGTCAGATTAACGAGCCGATTATGAGATATGATTTTTCGAATATCGTTAAAATTTCCGGCCTCGCTCCGAAATGCCTTTCCGTCCTATATTTAAGGGCGTGTAACTAAAGAATTTCTAGTCGTCGCCACATTACACTCTGTATAGGTATAGTACACACTTCCAAATACAACTTGAAAAAGTTTAAAGGCAGATTATCGAGCCGATTATGAGATAGGCTTTTTCGAATATCGTTAAAATTTCCGGCCTCGCTTAGAAATGCCTTTCTGTCCTATATTTAAGGGCGTGTAACTAAAGAATTTCTAGTCGTCGCCACATGACACTCTGTATAGGTATAGTATACACTTCCAAATACTACTTGAAAAAGTTTAAAGGCAGATTAACAAGCCGATTATGAGATATGATTTTTCGAATATCGTTAAAATTTCCGGCCTCGCTCCGAAATGCCTTTCCGTCCTATATTTAAGGGCGTGTAACTAAAGAATTTCTAGTCGTCGCCATATGACACTCTGTATTACACTTCCAAATACTACTTGAAAAACTTTAAAGACAGATTAACAAGCCGATTATGAGATATGATTTTTCGAATATCGTTAAAATTTCCGGCCTCGCTCCGAAATGCCTTTCCGTCCTTTATTTAAGGGCGTGTAACTAAAGAATTTCTAGTTGTCGCCACATGACACTCTGTATAGGTATAGTACACACTTTCAAATACTACTTGAAAAAGTTTAAAGGCAGATTAACAAGCCGATTATGAGATATGATTTTTCGAATATCGTTAAAATTTCCGGCCTCGCTCCGAAATGCCTTACCGTCCTATATTTAAGGGCGTGTAACTAAAGAATTACTAGCCGTCGCCACATTACACTCTGTATAGGTATAGTACACACTTCCAAATACTACTTGAAAAAGTTTAAAGTCAGATTAACGAACCGATTATGAGATATGATTTTTCGAATATCGTTAAAATTTCCGGCCTCGCTCCGAAATGCCTTACCGTCCTATATTTAAGGGCGTGTAACTAAAGAATTACTAGCCGTCGCCACATTACACTTTGTATAGGTATAATACAGACTTTCAAATACTACTTTAACAAGTTTAAAGGCAGATTAACGAGCCGATTATGAGATATGATTTTTCGAATATCGTTAAAATTTCCGGCCTCGCTCCGAAATGCCTTTCTGTCCAATATTTAAGGGCGTGTAACTAAGGAATTTCTAGTCGTCACCACATGACACTCTGTATAGGTATAGTACACACTTCCAAATACTACTTGAAAAAGTTTAAACGCAGATTAACGAGCCGATTATGAGATAGGATTTTTCGAATATCGTTAAAATTTCCGGCCTCGCTCCGAAATGCCTTACCGTCCTATATTTAAGGGCGTGTAACTAAAGAATTACTAGCCGTCGCCACATTACACTCTGTATAGGTATAGTACACACTTCCAAATACTACTTGAAAAATTTTAAAGGCAGATTAACGAGCCGATTATGAGATATGATTTTTCGAATATCGTTAAAATTTCCGGCCTCGCTCCGAAATGCCTTTCCGTCCTATATTTAAGGGCGTGTAACTAAAGAATTTCTAGTCGTCGCCACATGACACTCTGTATAGGTATAGTACACACTTCCAAATACTATTTGAAAAAGTTTAAAGTCAGATTAACGAGCCGATTATGAGATATGATTTTTCGAATATCGTTAAAATTTCCGGCCTCGCTCGGAAATACCTTACCGTCCTATATTTAAGGGCGTGTAACTAATGAATTTCTACTCGTCGCCACATTACACTCTGTATAGGTATAGTACAGACTTTCAAATACTACTTGAACAAGTTCAAAGGCAGATTAACGAGCCGATTATGAGATATGATTTTTCGAATATCGTTAAAATTTCCGGCCTCGCTCCGAAATGCCTTTCTGTCCTATATTTAAGGGCGTGTAACTAAAGAATTTCTAGTCGTCGCCACATGACACTCTGTATAGGTATAGCACACTTCCAAATACTACTTGAAACAGTTTAAAGGCAGATTAACGAGCCGATTATGAGATAGGATTTTTCGAATATCGTTAAAATTTCCGGCCTCGCTCCGAAATTCCGTACCGTCCTATATTTAAGGGCGTGTAACTAAAGAATTACTAGCCGTCGCCACATGACACTCTGTATAGGTATAGTACACACTTCCAAATACTACTTGAAAAAGTTTAAAGGAAGATTAACGAGCCGATTATGAGATATGATTTTTCGAATATCGTTAAAATTTCCGGCCTCGCTCCGAAATGCCTTTCCGTCCTATATTTAAGGACGTGTAACTAAAGAATTACTAGCCGTCGCCACATTACACTCTGTATAGGTATAGTTTTCACTTCCAAATACTACATGAACAAGTTTAAAGGCAGATTAACAAGCCGATTATGAGATATGATTTTTCGAATATCGTTAAAATTTCCGGCCTCGCTCTGAAATTCCTTTCCGTCCTATATTTAAGTTCGTGTAACTAAAGAATTTCTAGTCGTCGCCACATGACACTCTGTATATGTATAGTACACACTTCCAAATACTACTTGCAAAAGTTTAAAGGCAGATTAACGAGCCGATTATGAGATATGATTTTTCGAATATCGTTAAAATTTCCGGCCTCGCTTAGAAATGCCTTTCCGTCCTATATTTAATTGTGTGTAACTAAAGAATGACTAGCCGTCGCTATATGACACTCTGTATATGTATAGTACACACTTCCAAATACTACTTGAAAAAGTTTAAAGGCAGATTAACGAGCCGATTATGAGATATGATTTTTCGAATATCGTTATAATTTCCGGCCTCGCTCCGAAATGCCTTTCCGTCCTATATTTAAGGGCGTGTAACTAAAGAATTTCTAGTCGTCGCCACATGACACTCTGTATAGGTATAGTACACACTTCCAATTACTACTTGAAAATGTTTAAAGGCAGATTAACAAGCCGATTATGAGATATGATTTTTCGAATATCGTTAAAATTTCCGGCCTCGCTCCGAAATGCCTATCCGTCCTATATTTAAGGGCGTGTAACTAAAGAATTTCTAGTCGTCGCCACATGACACTCTGTATAGGTATAGTACACACTTCCAAATACTACTTGAAAAAGTTTAAAGGCAGATTAACGAGCCGATTATGAGATATGATTTTTGGAATATCGTTAAAATTTCCGGCCTCGCTCCGAAATGCCTTTCCGTCCTATATTTAAGGGCGTGTAACTAAAGAATTTCTAGTCGTCGCCATATGACACTCTGTATTACACTTCCAAATACTACTTGAAAAACTTTAAAGACATATTAACAAGCCGATTATGAGATATGATTTTTCGAATATCGTTAAAATTTCCGGCCTCGCTCCGAAATGCCTTTCCGTCCTATATTTAAGGGCGTGTAACTAGAGAATTTCTAGTCGTCGCCACATCACACTCTGTATAGGTATAGTACACACTTCCAAATACTACTTGAAAAAGTTTAAAGGCAGATTAACAAGCCGATTATGAGATATAATTTTTCGAATATCGTTAAAATTTCCGGCCTTTCTCCGAAATGCCTTACCGTCCTATATATAAGGGCGTGTAACTAAAGAATTACTAGCCGTCGCCACATTACACTCTGTATAGGTATAGTATACACTTCCAAATACTACTTGAACAAGTTTAAAGGCAAATTAACGAGCCGATTATGAGATATGATTTTTCGAATATCGTTAAAATTTCCGGCCTCGCTCTGAAATTCCTTTCCGTCCTATATTTAAGGGCGTGTAACTAAAGAATTTCTAGTCGTCGCCACATGACACTCTGTATAGGTATAGTACACACTTCCAAATACTACTTGAAAAAGTTTAAAGGCAGATTATCGAGCCGATTATGAGATAGGATTTTTCGAATATCGTTAAAATTTCCGGCCTCGCTCCGAAATGCCTTTCCGTCCTATATTTAAGGGAGTGTAACTAAAGAATTTCTAGTCGTCGCCACATGACACTCTGTATAGGTATAGTACACACTTCCAAATACTACTTGAAAAAGTTTAAAGGAAGATTAACGAGCCGATTATGAGATATGATTTTTCGAATATCGTTAAAATTTCCTTCCTCGCTCCGAAATGCCTCCGTCCTGTAGTTAAGGGCGTGTAACTAAAGAATTTCCAGTCGTCACCACATGACACTCTGTATAGGTATAGTACACACTTCCAAATACTACTTGAAAAAGTTTAAAGTCAGATTAACGAGCCGATTATGAGATATAATTTTTCGAATTAAGTTAAAATTTCCGGCCTCGCTCCGAAATGCCTTTCCGTCCTATATTTAAGGGCGTGTAACTAAAGAATTTCTAGTCTTCGCCACATGACACTCTGTATAGGTATAGTACACTCTTCCAAATACTACTTGAAAAAGTTTAAAGGCAGATTAACGAGCCGATTATGAGATATGATTTTTCGAATATCGTTAAAATTTCCGGCCTCGCTCCGAAATGCCTTTCCGTCCTATATTTAAGGGCGTGTAACTAAAGAATTTCTAGTCGTCGCCACATGACACTCTGTATAGGTATAGTACACACTTCCAAATACTACTTGAAAAAGTTTAAAGGCAGATTAACAAGCCGATTATGAGATATGATTTTTCGAATATCGTTAAAATTTCCTGCCTCGCTCCGAAATGCCTTTCTGTCCTATATTTAAGGGCGTGTAACTAAAGAATTTCTAGTCGTCGCCACATGACACTCTGTATAGATTTAGTACACACTTCCAAATACTACTTGAAAAAGTTTAAAGGCAGATTAACGAGCCGATTATGAGATATGATTTTTCGAATATCGTTAAAATTTCCGGCCTCGTTCCGAAATGCCTTACCGTCCTATATTTAAGGGCGTGTAACTAAAGAATTTCTAGTTGTCGCCACATGACACTCTGTATAGGTATAGTACACACTTCCAAATACTACTTGAAAGAGTTTAAAGGCAGATTAACGAGCCGATTATGAGATATGATTTTTCGAATATCGTTAAAATTTCCGGCCTCGCTCCGAAATGCCTTTCTGTCCTATATTTAAGGGCGTGTAACTAAAGAATTTCTAGTTGTCGCCACATGACACTCTGTATAGGTATAGTACACACTTCCAAATACTACTTGAAACAGTTTAAAGGCAGATTAACGAGCCAATTATGAGATATGATTTTTCGAATATCGTTAAAATTTCCGGCCTCGCTCCGAAATGCCTTACCGTCCTATTTTTAAGGGCGTGTAACTAAACAATTAGTAGCCGTCGCCACATTACACTCTGTATAGGTATAGTACACACTTCCAAATTCTACTTAAACAAGTTTAAAGGCAAATTAACGAGCCGATTATGAGATATGTATTTTCGAATATCGTTAAAATTTCCAGCCTCGCTCCGAAATGCGTTTCCGTCCTATATTTAAGGGCGTGTAACTAAAGAATTTCTAGTTGTCGCCACATGTCACTCTGTATAGGTATAGTACACACTTCCAAATACTACTTGAAAAAGTTTAAAGGCAGATTATCGAGCCGATTATGAGATAGGATTTTTCGAATATCGTTAAAATTTCCGGCCTCGCTCCGAAATGCCTTTCCGTCCTATATTTAAGGGCGTGTAACTAAAGAATTTCTAGTCGTCGCCACATGACACTCTGTATAGGTATAGTACACACTTCCAAATACTACTTGAACAAGTTTAAAGGCAGATTAACGAGCCGATTATGAGATATGATTTTTCGAATATCGTTAAAATTTCCGGCCTCGCTCCGAAATGCCTTTCCGTCCTGTATTTAAGGGCGTGTAACTAAAGAATTTCTAGTCGTCACCACATGACACTCTGTATAGGTATAGTACACACTTCCAAATACTACTTGAAAAAGTTTAAAGGCAGATTAACAAGCCGATTATGAGATATGATTTTTCGAATATCGTTAAAATTTCCGGCCTCGCTCCGAAATGCCTTTCCGTCCTATATTTAAGGGCGTGTAACTAAAGAATTTCTAGTCGTCGCCACATGACACTCTGTATAGGTATAGTACACACTTCCAAATACTACTTGAAAAAGTTTAAAGGCAGATTAACGAGCCGATTATGAGATATGATTTTTCGAATATCGTTAAAATTTCCGGCCTCGCTCCGAAATGCCTTTCCGTCCTATATTTAAGGGCGTGTAACTAAAGAATTTCTAGTCGTCGCCACATGACACTCTGTATAGGTATAGTACACACTTCCAAATACTACTTGAAAAAGTTTAAAGGCAGATTAACAAGCCGATTATGAGATATGATTTTTCGAATATCGTTAAAATTTCCGGCCTCGCTCCGAAATGCCTTTCCGTCCTATATTTAAGGGCGTGTAACTAAAGAATTTCTAGTCGTCGCCACATGACACTCTGTATAGGTATAGTACACACTTCCAAATACTACTTGAAAAAGTTTAAAGGCAGATTAACAAGCCGATTATGAGATATGATTTTTCGAATATCGTTAAAATTTCCGGCCTCGCTCCGAAATGCCTTTCCGTCCTATATTTAAGGGCGTGTAACTAAAGAATTTCTAGTCGTCGCCACATGACACTCTGTATAGGTATAGTACACACTTCCAAATACTACTTGAAAAAGTTTAAAGGCAGATTAACGAGCCGATTATGAGATATGATTTTTCGAATATCGTTAAAATTTCCGTCCTCGCTCCGAAATGCCTTTCCGTCCTATATTTAAGGGCGTGTAACTAAAGAATTTCTAGTCGTCGCCACATGACACTCTGTATAGGTAAAGTACACACTTCCAAATACTACTTGAAAAAGTTTAAAGGTAGATTAACAAGCCGATTATGAGATATGATTTTTCGAATATCGTTAAAATTTCCGGCCTCGCTCCGAAATGCCTTTACGTCCTATATTTAAGGGCGTGTAACTAAAGAATTTCTAGTCGTCGCCACATGACACTCTGTATAGGTATAGTACACACTTCCAAATACTACTTGAAAAAGTTTAAAGACAGATTAACGAGCCGATTATGAGATATGATTTTTCGAATATCGTTAAAATTTCCGGCCTCGCTCCGAAATGCCTTTCCGTCCTATATTTAAGGGCGTGTAACTAAAGAATTTCTAGTCGTCGCCACATGACACTCTGTATAGGTATAGTACACACTTCCAAATACTACTTGAAAAAGTTTAAAGGCAGATTAACAAGCCGATTATGAGATATGATTTTTCGAATATCGTTAAAATTTCCGGCCTCGCTCCGAAATGCCTATCCGTCCTATATTTAAGGGCGTGTAACTAAAGAATTTCTAGTCGTCGCCACATGACACTCTGTATAGGTATAGTACACACTTCCAAATACAACTTGAAAAAGTTTAAAGGCAGATTATCGAGCCGATTATGAGATAGGCTTTTTCGAATATCGTTAAAATTTCCGGCCTCGCTTAGAAATGCCTTTCTGTCCTATATTTAAGGGCGTGTAACTAAAGAATTTCTAGTCGTCGCCACATGACACTCTGTATAGGTATAGTATACACTTCCAAATACTACTTGAAAAAGTTTAAAGGCAGATTAACAAGCCGATTATGAGATATGATTTTTCGAATATCGTTAAAATTTCCGGCCTCGCTCCGAAATGCCTTTCCGTCCTATATTTAAGGGCGTGTAACTAAAGAATTTCTAGTCGTCGCCATATGACACTCTGTATTACACTTCCAAATACTACTTGAAAAACTTTAAAGACAGATTAACAAGCCGATTATGAGATATGATTTTTCGAATATCGTTAAAATTTCCGGCCTCGCTCCGAAATGCCTTTCCGTCCTTTATTTAAGGGCGTGTAACTAAAGAATTTCTAGTTGTCGCCACATGACACTCTGTATAGGTATAGTACACACTTCCAAATACTACTTGAAAAAGTTTAAAGGCAGATTAACAAGCCGATTATGAGATATGATTTTTCGAATATCGTTAAAATTTCCGGCCTCGCTCCGAAATGCCTTACCGTCCTATATTTAAGGGCGTGTAACTAAAGAATTACTAGCCGTCGCCACATTACACTCTGTATAGGTATAGTACACACTTCCAAATACTACTTGAAAAAGTTTAAAGTCAGATTAACGAACCGATTATGAGATATGATTTTTCGAATATCGTTAAAATTTCCGGCCTCGCTCCGAAATGCCTTACCGTCCTATATTTAAGGGCGTGTAACTAAAGAATTACTAGCCGTCGCCACATTACACTTTGTATAGGTATAATACAGACTTTCAAATACTACTTTAACAAGTTTAAAGGCAGATTAACGAGCCGATTATGAGATATGATTTTTCGAATATCGTTAAAATTTCCGGCCTCGCTCCGAAATGCCTTTCTGTCCAATATTTAAGGGCGTGTAACTAAGGAATTTCTAGTCGTCACCACATGACACTCTGTATAGGTATAGTACACACTTCCAAATACTACTTGAAAAAGTTTAAACGCAGATTAACGAGCCGATTATGAGATAGGATTTTTCGAATATCGTTAAAATTTCCGGCCTCGCTCCGAAATGCCTTACCGTCCTATATTTAAGGGCGTGTAACTAAAGAATTACTAGCCGTCGCCACATTACACTCTGTATAGGTATAGTACACACTTCCAAATACTACTTGAAAAATTTTAAAGGCAGATTAACGAGCCGATTATGAGATATGATTTTTCGAATATCGTTAAAATTTCCGGCCTCGCTCCGAAATGCCTTTCCGTCCTATATTTAAGGGCGTGTAACTAAAGAATTTCTAGTCGTCGCCACATGACACTCTGTATAGGTATAGTACACACTTCCAAATACTATTTGAAAAAGTTTAAAGTCAGATTAACGAGCCGATTATGAGATATGATTTTTCGAATATCGTTAAAATTTCCGGCCTCGCTCGGAAATACCTTACCGTCCTATATTTAAGGGCGTGTAACTAATGAATTTCTACTCGTCGCCACATTACACTCTGTATAGGTATAGTACAGACTTTCAAATACTACTTGAACAAGTTCAAAGGCAGATTAACGAGCCGATTATGAGATATGATTTTTCGAATATCGTTAAAATTTCCGGCCTCGCTCCGAAATGCCTTTCTGTCCTATATTTAAGGGCGTGTAACTAAAGAATTTCTAGTCGTCGCCACATGACACTCTGTATAGGTATAGCACACTTCCAAATACTACTTGAAACAGTTTAAAGGCAGATTAACGAGCCGATTATGAGATAGGATTTTTCGAATATCGTTAAAATTTCCGGCCTCGCTCCGAAATTCCGTACCGTCCTATATTTAAGGGCGTGTAACTAAAGAATTACTAGCCGTCGCCACATGACACTCTGTATAGGTATAGTACACACTTCCAAATACTACTTGAAAAAGTTTAAAGGAAGATTAACGAGCCGATTATGAGATATGATTTTTCGAATATCGTTAAAATTTCCGGCCTCGCTCCGAAATGCCTTTCCGTCCTATATTTAAGGACGTGTAACTAAAGAATTACTAGCCGTCGCCACATTACACTCTGTATAGGTATAGTTTTCACTTCCAAATACTACATGAACAAGTTTAAAGGCAGATTAACAAGCCGATTATGAGATATGATTTTTCGAATATCGTTAAAATTTCCGGCCTCGCTCTGAAATTCCTTTCCGTCCTATATTTAAGTTCGTGTAACTAAAGAATTTCTAGTCGTCGCCACATGACACTCTGTATATGTATAGTACACACTTCCAAATACTACTTGCAAAAGTTTAAAGGCAGATTAACGAGCCGATTATGAGATATGATTTTTCGAATATCGTTAAAATTTCCGGCCTCGCTTAGAAATGCCTTTCCGTCCTATATTTAATTGTGTGTAACTAAAGAATGACTAGCCGTCGCTATATGACACTCTGTATATGTATAGTACACACTTCCAAATACTACTTGAAAAAGTTTAAAGGCAGATTAACGAGCCGATTATGAGATATGATTTTTCGAATATCGTTATAATTTCCGGCCTCGCTCCGAAATGCCTTTCCGTCCTATATTTAAGGGCGTGTAACTAAAGAATTTCTAGTCGTCGCCACATGACACTCTGTATAGGTATAGTACACACTTCCAAATACTACTTGAAAATGTTTAAAGGCAGATTAACAAGCCGATTATGAGATATGATTTTTCGAATATCGTTAAAATTTCCGGCCTCGCTCCGAAATGCCTATCCGTCCAATATTTAAGGGCGTGTAACTAAAGAATTTCTAGTCGTCGCCACATGACACTCTGTATAGGTATAGTACACACTTCCAAATACTACTTGAAAAAGTTTAAAGGCAGATTAACGAGCCGATTATGAGATATGATTTTTGGAATATCGTTAAAATTTCCGGCCTCGCTCCGAAATGCCTTTCCGTCCTATATTTAAGGGCGTGTAACTAAAGAATTTCTAGTCGTCGCCATATGACACTCTGTATTACACTTCCAAATACTACTTGAAAAACTTTAAAGACATATTAACAAGCCGATTATGAGATATGATTTTTCGAATATCGTTAAAATTTCCGGCCTCGCTCCGAAATGCCTTTCCGTCCTATATTTAAGGGCGTGTAACTAGAGAATTTCTAGTCGTCGCCACATCACACTCTGTATAGGTATAGTACACACTTCCAAATACTACTTGAAAAAGTTTAAAGGCAGATTAACAAGCCGATTATGAGATATAATTTTTCGAATATCGTTAAAATTTCCGGCCTTTCTCCGAAATGCCTTACCGTCCTATATATAAGGGCGTGTAACTAAAGAATTACTAGCCGTCGCCACATTACACTCTGTATAGGTATAGTATACACTTCCAAATACTACTTGAACAAGTTTAAGGGCAAATTAACGAGCCGATTATGAGATATGATTTTTCGAATATCGTTAAAATTTCCGGCCTCGCTCTGAAATTCCTTTCCGTCCTATATTTAAGGGCGTGTAACTAAAGAATTTCTAGTCGTCGCCACATGACACTCTGTATAGGTATAGTACACACTTCCAAATACTACTTGAAAAAGTTTAAAGGCAGATTAAGGAGCCGACTATGAGATATGATTTTTCGAATATCGTTAAAATTTCCGGCCTCGCTCCGAAATGCCTTTCCGTCCTATATTTAAGGGCGTGTAACTAAAGAATTTCTAGTCGTCGCCACATGACACTCTGTATAGGTATAGTACACACTTCCAAATACTACTTGAAAAAGTTTAAAGGCAGATTAACGAGCCGATTATGAGATATGATTTTTCGAATATCGTTAAAATTTCCGGCCTCGCTCCGAAATGCCTTTCCGTCCTATATTTAAGGGCGTGTAACTAAAGAATTTCTAGTCGTCGCCACATTACACTCTGTATAGGTATAGTACACACTTCCAAATACTACATGACAAAAAATAAAGGCAGATTAAAGAGCCGATTGTGAGATATGATATTCGAATATCGTTAAAATTTCCGGCCTCATTCCAAAATGCCTTTCCGTCCTATATTTAAGGGCGTGTAACTAAAGAATTACTAGCCGTCGCCACATGACACTTTGTATAGGTATAGCACACACTTCCAAATACTGCTTGCTAAAGTGTAAAGGCAGATTATCGAGCCGATTATGAGATATGATTTTTCGAATATCGTTAAAATTTCCGGCCTCGCTCCGAAATGCCTTTCCGTCCTATATTTAAAGGCGTGTAACTAAAGAATTTCTAGTCGTCGCCACATGACACTCTGTATAGGTATAGTACACACTTCCAAATACTACTTGAAAAAGTTTAAAGGCAGATTAACGAGCCGATTATGAGATATGATTTTTCGAATATCATTAAAATTTCCGGCCTCGCTCCGAAATGCCTTTCCGTCCTATATTTAAGGGCAAGTAACTAAAGAATGACTAGCGGTCGCTATATGACACTCTGTATATGTATAGTACACACTTCCAAATACTACTTGCAAAAGTTTAAAGGCAGATTAACGAGCCGATTATGAGAGATGATTTTTCGAATATCGTTAAAATTTCCGGCCTCGCTTAGAAATGCCTTTCCGTCCTATATTTAATTGTGTGTAACTAAAGATTGACCAGCCGTCGCTATATGACACTCTGTATATGTATAGTACACACTTCCAAATACTACTTGAAAAAGTTTAAAGGCAGATTAACGAGCAGATTATGAGATATGATTTTTCGAATATCGTTAAAATTTCCGGCCTCGCTCCGAAATGCATTTCTGTCCTATATTTAAGGGCGTGTAACTAAAGAATTTCTAGTCGTCGCCACATGACACTCTGTATAGGTATAGTATACACTTCCAAATACTACTTGAACAAGTTTAAAGGCAGATTAACGAGCCGATTATGAGATATGATTTTTCGAATATCGTTAAAATTTCCGGCCTCGCTCTGAAATTCCTTTCCGTCCTATATTTAAGGGCGTGTAACTAAAGAATTTCTAGTCATCGCCACATGACACTCTGTATATGTATAGTACACACTTCCAAATACTACTTGAACAAGTTTAAAGTCAGATTAACGAGCCGATTATGAGATATGATTTTTCGAATATCGTTAAAATTTCCGGCCTCGCTCCGAAATGCCTTTCTGTCCTATATTTAAGGGCGTGTAACTATAGAATTTCTAGTCGTCGCCACATGACACTCTGTATAGGTATAGTACACACTTCCAAATACTACTTGAACAAGTTTAAAGGCAGATTAACGAGCCGATTATGAGATATGATTTTTCGAATATCGTTAAAATTTCCGGCCTCGCTCCGAAATGCCTTTCCGTCCTATATTTAAGGGCGTGTAACTAAAGAATTTCAAGTCGTCGCCACATTACACTCTGTATAGGTATAGTACACACTTCCAAATACTACATGACAAAAAATAAAGGCAGATAAAAGAGTCGATTGTGAGATATGATATTCGAATATCGTTAAAATTTCCGGCCTCATTCCAAAATGCCTTTCCGTCCTATATTTAAGGGCGTGTAACTAAAGAATTACTAGCCGTCGCCACATGACACTTTGTATAGGTATAGCACACACTTCCAAATACTGCTTGCTAAAGTGTAAAGGCAGATTATCGAGCCGATTATGAGATATGATTTTTCGAATATCGTTAAAATTTCCGGCCTCGCTCCGAAATGCCTTTCCGTCCTATATTTAAAGGCGTGTAACTAAAGAATTTCTAGTCGTCGCCACATGACACTCTGTATAGGTATAGTACACACTTCCAAATACTACTTGAAAAAGTTTAAAGGCAGATTAACGAGCCGATTATGAGATATGATTTTTCGAATATCATTAAAATTTCCGGCCTCGCTCCGACATGCCTTTCCGTCCTATATTTAAGGGCAAGTAACTAAAGAATGACTAGCGGTCGCTATATGACACTCTGTATATGTATAGTACACACTTCCAAATACTACTTGCAAAAGTTTAAAGGCAGATTAACGAGCCGATTATGAGATATGATTTTTCGAATATCGTTAAAATTTCCGGCCTCGCTTAGAAATGCCTTTCCGTCCTATATTTAATTGTGTGTAACTAAAGAATGACCAGCCGTCGCTATATGACACTCTGTATATGTATAGTACACACTTCCAAATACTACTTGAAAAAGTTTAAAGGCAGATTAACGAGCAGATTATGAGATATGATTTTTCGAATATCGTTAAAATTTCCGGCCTCGCTCCGAAATGCATTTCTGTCCTATATTTAAGGGCGTGTAACTAAAGAATTTCTAGTCGTCGCCACATGACACTCTGTATAGGTATAGTATACACTTCCAAATACTACTTGAACAAGTTTAAAGGCAGATTAACGAGCCGATTATGAGATATGATTTTTCGAATATCGTTAAAATTTCCGGCCTCGCTCTGAAATTCCTTTCCGTCCTATATTTAAGGGCGTGTAACTAAAGAATTTCTAGTCATCGCCACATGACACTCTGTATATGTATAGTACACACTTCCAAATACTACTTGAAAAAGTTTAAAGTCAGATTAACGAGCCGATTATGAGATATGATTTTTCGAATATCGTTAAAATTTCCGGCCTCGCTCCGAAATGCCTTTCTGTCCTATATTTAAGGGCGTGTAACTAAAGAATTTCTAGTCGTCGCCACATGACACTCTGTATAGGTATAGTACACACTTCCAAATACTACTTGAAAAAGTTTAAAGGCAGATTAACGAGCCGATTATGAGATATGATTTTTCGAATAACATTAAAATTTCCGGCCTCGCTCCGACATGCCTTTCCGTCCTATATTTAAGGGCATGTAACTAAAGAATGACTAGCCGTCGCTATATGACACTCTGTATATGTATAGTACACACATCCAAATACTACTTGCAAAAGTTTAAAGGCAGATTAACGAGCCGATTATGAGATATGATTTTTCGAATATCGTTAAAATTTCCGGCCTCGCTTAGAAATGCCTTTCCGTCCTATATTTAATTGTGTGTAACTAAAGAATGACTAGCCGTCGCTATATGACACTCTGTATATGTATAGTACACACTTCCAAATACTACTTGAAAAAGTTTAAAGGCAGATGAACGAGCAGATTATGAGATATGATTTTTCGAATATCGTTAAAATTTCCGGCCTCGCTCCGAAATGCCTTTCCGTCCTATATTTAAGGGCGTGTAACTAAAGAATTTCTAGTCGTCGCCACATGACACTCTGTATAGGTATAGTACACACTTCCAAATACTACTTGAAAAAGTTTAAAGGCAGATTAACAAGCCGATTATGAGATATGATTTTTCGAATATCGTTAAAATTTCTGGCCTCGCTCCGAAATGCCTATCCGTCCTATATTTATGGGCGTGTAACTAAAGAATTTCTAGTCGTCGCCACATGACACTCTGTATAGGTATAGTACACACTTCCAAATACTACTAGAAAAAGTTTAAACGCAGATTAACGAGCCGATTATGAGATATGATTTTTCGAATATCGTTAAAATTTCCGGCCTCGCTCCGAAATGCCCTTCCGTCCTATATTTAAGGGCGTGTAACTAAAGAATTTCTAGTCGTCACCATATGACACTCTGTATTACACTTCCAAATACTACTTGAAAAACTTTAAAGACAGATTAACAAGCCGATTATGAGATATGATTTTTCGAATATCGTTAAAATTTCCGGCCTCGCTCCGAAATGCCTTTCCGTCCTATATTTAAGGGCGTGTAACTAAAGAATTTCTAGTTGTCGCCACATGACACTCTGTATAGGTATAGTACACACTTCCAAATACTACTTGAAAAAGTTTAAAGGCAGATTAACAAGCCGATTATGAGATATGATTTTTCGAATATCGTTAAAATTTCCGGCCTCGCTCCGAAATGCCTTACCGTCCTATATATAAGGGCGTGTAACTAAAGAATTACTAGCCGTCGCCACATTACACTCTGTATAGGTAGAGTATACACTTCCAAATACTACATGAACAAGTTTAAAGGCAGATTAACGAGCCGATTATGAGATATGATTTTTCGAATATAGTTAAAATTTCCGGCCTCGCTCTGAAATTCCTTTCCGTCCTATATTTAAGGGCGTGTAACTAAAGAATTTCTAGTCGTCGCCAAATGACACTCTGTATAGGTATAGTACACACTTCCAAATACTACTTGAAAAAGTTTAAAGGCAGATTAACGAGCCGACTATGAGATATGATTTTTCGAATATCGTTAAAATTTCCGGCCTCGCTTAGAAATGCCTTTCCGTCCTATATTTAAGGGCGTGTAACTAAAGAATGACTAGCCGTCGCTATATGACACTCTGTATATGTATAGTACACACTTCCAAATACTACTTGAACAAGTTTAAAGTCAGATTAACGAGCCGATTATGAGATATGATTTTTCGAATATCGTTAAAATTTCCGGCCTCGCTCCGAAATGCCTTTCTGTCCTATATTTAAGGGCGTGTAACTAAAGAATTTCTAGTCGTCGCCATATGACACTCTGTATAACACTTCCAAATACAACTTGAAAAAGTTTAAAGGCAGATTATCGAGCCGATTATCAGATAGGATTTTTCGAATATCGTTAAAATTTCCGGCCTCGCTTAGAAATGCCTTTCCGTCCTATATTTAAGGGCGTGTAACTAAAGAATTTCTAGTCGTCGCCACATGACACTCTGTATAGGTATAGTACACACTTCCAAATACTACGTGACAAAAAATAAAGGCAGATTAAAGAGCCGATTGTGAGATATGATTTTTCGAATATCGTTAAAATTTCCGGCCTCATTCCAAAATGCCTTTCCGTGGTATATTTAAGGGCGTGTAACTAAAGAATGACTAGCCGTCGGTATATGACACTCTGTATATGTATAGTACACACTTACAAATACTACTTGAAAAAGTTTATAGGCAGATTAACGAGCCGATTATGAGATATGATTTTTCGAATATCATTAAAATTTCCGGCCTCGCTCCGACATGCCTTTCCGTCCTATATTTAAGGGCATGTAACTAAAGAATGACTAACCGTCGCTATATGACACTCTGTATATGTATAGTACACACTTCCATATACTACTTGCAAAAGATTAAAGGCAGATTAACGAGCCGATTATGAGATATGATTTTTCGAATATCGTTAAAATTTCCGGCCTCGCTTAGAAATGCCTTTCCGTCCTATATTTAATTGTGTGTAACTAAAGAATGACTAGCCGTCGCTATATGACACTCTGTATATGTATAGTACACACTTCCAAATACTACTTGAAAAAGTTTAAAGGCAGATTAACGAGCCGATTATGAGATATGATTTTCCGAATATCGTTAAAATTTCCGGCCTCGCTCCGAAATGCCTTTCCGTCCTATATTTAAGGGCGTGTAACTAAAGAATTTCTAGTCGTCGCCACATGACACTCTGTATAGGTATAGTACACACTTCCAAATACTACTTGAAAAAGTTTAAAGGCAGATTAACAAGCCGATTATGAGATATGATTTTTCGAATATCGTTAAAATTTCTGGCCTCGCTCCGAAATGCCTATCCGTCCTATATTTAAGGGCGTGTAACTAAAGAATTTCTAGTCGTCGCCACATGACACTCTGTATAGGTATAGTACACACTTCCAAATACTACTTGAAAAAGTTTAAAGGCAGATTAACGAGCCGATTATGAGATATGATTTTTCGAATATCGTTAAAATTTCCGGCCTCGCTCCGAAATGCCTTTCCGTCCTATATTTAAGGGCGTGTAACTAAAGAATTTCTAGTCGTCGCCATATGACACTCTGTATTACACTTCCAAATACTACTTGAAAAACTTTAAAGACATATTAACAAGCCGATTATGAGATATGATTTTTCGAATATCGTTAAAATTTCCGGCCTCGCTCCGAAATGCCTTTCCGTCCTATATTTAAGGGCGTGTAACTAGAGAATTTCTAGTCGTCGCCACATCACACTCTGTATAGGTATAGTACACACTTCCAAATACTACTTGAAAAAGTTTAAAGGCAGATTAACAAGCCGATTATGAGATATAATTTTTCGAATATCGTTAAAATTTCCGGCCTTTCTCCGAAATGCCTTACCGTCCTATATATAAGGGCGTGTAACTAAAGAATTACTAGCCGTCGCCACATTACACTCTGTATAGGTATAGTATACACTTCCAAATACTACTTGAACAAGTTTAAAGGCAAATTAACGAGCCGATTATGAGATATGATTTTTCGAATATCGTTAAAATTTCCGGCCTCGCTCTGAAATTCCTTTCCGTCCTATATTTAAGGGCGTGTAACTAAAGAATTTCTAGTCGTCGCCACATGACACTCTGTATAGGTATAGTACACACTTCCAAATACTACTTGAAAAAGTTTAAAGGCAGATTAAGGAGCCGACTATGAGATATGATTTTTCGAATATCGTTAAAATTTCCGGCCTCGCTCCGAAATGCCTTTCCGTCCTATATTTAAGGGCGTGTAACTAAAGAATTTCTAGTCGTCGCCACATGACACTCTGTATAGGTATAGTACACACTTCCAAATACTACTTGAACAAGTTTAAAGGCAGATTAACGAGCCGATTATGAGATATGATTTTTCGAATATCGTTAAAATTTCCGGCCTCGCTCCGAAATGCCTTTCCGTCCTATATTTAAGGGCGTGTAACTAAAGAATTTCTAGTCGTCGCCACATTACACTCTGTATAGGTATAGTACACACTTCCAAATACTACATGACAAAAAATAAAGGCAGATTAAAGAGCCGATTGTGAGATATGATATTCGAATATCGTTAAAATTTCCGGCCTCATTCCAAAATGCCTTTCCGTCCTATATTTAAGGGCGTGTAACTAAAGAATTACTAGCCGTCGCCACATGACACTTTGTATAGGTATAGCACACACTTCCAAATACTGCTTGCTAAAGTGTAAAGGCAGATTATCGAGCCGATTATGAGATATGATTTTTCGAATATCGTTAAAATTTCCGGCCTCGCTCCGAAATGCCTTTCCGTCCTATATTTAAAGGCGTGTAACTAAAGAATTTCTAGTCGTCGCCACATGACACTCTGTATAGGTATAGTACACACTTCCAAATACTACTTGAAAAAGTTTAAAGGCAGATTAACGAGCCGATTATGAGATATGATTTTTCGAATATCATTAAAATTTCCGGCCTCGCTCCGAAATGCCTTTCCGTCCTATATTTAAGGGCAAGTAACTAAAGAATGACTAGCGGTCGCTATATGACACTCTGTATATGTATAGTACACACTTCCAAATACTACTTGCAAAAGTTTAAAGGCAGATTAACGAGCCGATTATGAGAGATGATTTTTCCAATATCGTTAAAATTTCCGGCCTCGCTTAGAAATGCCTTTCCGTCCTATATTTAATTGTGTGTAACTAAAGATTGACCAGCCGTCGCTATATGACACTCTGTATATGTATAGTACACACTTCCAAATACTACTTGAAAAAGTTTAAAGGCAGATTAACGAGCAGATTATGAGATATGATTTTTCGAATATCGTTAAAATTTCCGGCCTCGCTCCGAAATGCATTTCTGTCCTATATTTAAGGGCGTGTAACTAAAGAATTTCTAGTCGTCGCCACATGACACTCTGTATAGGTATAGTATACACTTCCAAATACTACTTGAACAAGTTTAAAGGCAGATTAACGAGCCGATTATGAGATATGATTTTTCGAATATCGTTAAAATTTCCGGCCTCGCTCTGAAATTCCTTTCCGTCCTATATTTAAGGGCGTGTAACTAAAGAATTTCTAGTCATCGCCACATGACACTCTGTATATGTATAGTACACACTTCCAAATACTACTTGAACAAGTTTAAAGTCAGATTAACGAGCCGATTATGAGATATGATTTTTCGAATATCGTTAAAATTTCCGGCCTCGCTCCGAAATGCCTTTCTGTCCTATATTTAAGGGCGTGTAACTATAGAATTTCTAGTCGTCGCCACATGACACTCTGTATAGGTATAGTACACACTTCCAAATACTACTTGAACAAGTTTAAAGGCAGATTAACGAGCCGATTATGAGATATGATTTTTCGAATATCGTTAAAATTTCCGGCCTCGCTCCGAAATGCCTTTCCGTCCTATATTTAAGGGCGTGTAACTAAAGAATTTCAAGTCGTCGCCACATTACACTCTGTATAGGTATAGTACACACTTCCAAATACTACATGACAAAAAATAAAGGCAGATAAAAGAGTCGATTGTGAGATATGATATTCGAATATCGTTAAAATTTCCGGCCTCATTCCAAAATGCCTTTCCGTCCTATATTTAAGGGCGTGTAACTAAAGAATTACTAGCCGTCGCCACATGACACTTTGTATAGGTATAGCACACACTTCCAAATACTGCTTGCTAAAGTGTAAAGGCAGATTATCGAGCCGATTATGAGATATGATTTTTCGAATATCGTTAAAATTTC
This sequence comes from Locusta migratoria, assembly GCA_026315105.1. Taxonomy (NCBI): domain Eukaryota; kingdom Metazoa; phylum Arthropoda; class Insecta; order Orthoptera; family Acrididae; genus Locusta; species Locusta migratoria. Next base: position 347,665,123 of record CM048755.1, read on the forward strand.
CGGCCTCGCTCCGAAATGCCTTTCCGTCCTATATTTAAAGGCGTGTAACTAAAGAATTTCTAGTCGTCGCCACATGACACTCTGTATAGGTATAGTACACACTTCCAAATACTACTTGAAAAAGTTTAAAGGCAGATTAACGAGCCGATTATGAGATATGATTTTTCGAATATCATTAAAATTTCCGGCCTCGCTCCGACATGCCTTTCCGTCCTATATTTAAGGGCAAGTAACTAAAGAATGACTAGCGGTCGCTATATGACACTCTGTATATGTATAGTACACACTTCCAAATACTACTTGCAAAAGTTTAAAGGCAGATTAACGAGCCGATTATGAGATATGATTTTTCGAATATCGTTAAAATTTCCGGCCTCGCTTAGAAATGCCTTTCCGTCCTATATTTAATTGTGTGTAACTAAAGAATGACCAGCCGTCGCTATATGACACTCTGTATATGTATAGTACACACTTCCAAATACTACTTGAAAAAGTTTAAAGGCAGATTAACGAGCAGATTATGAGATATGATTTTTCGAATATCGTTAAAATTTCCGGCCTCGCTCCGAAATGCATTTCTGTCCTATATTTAAGGGCGTGTAACTAAAGAATTTCTAGTCGTCGCCACATGACACTCTGTATAGGTATAGTATACACTTCCAAATACTACTTGAACAAGTTTAAAGGCAGATTAACGAGCCGATTATGAGATATGATTTTTCGAATATCGTTAAAATTTCCGGCCTCGCTCTGAAATTCCTTTCCGTCCTATATTTAAGGGCGTGTAACTAAAGAATTTCTAGTCATCGCCACATGACACTCTGTATATGTATAGTACACACTTCCAAATACTACTTGAAAAAGTTTAAAGTCAGATTAACGAGCCGATTATGAGATATGATTTTTCGAATATCGTTAAAATTTCCGGCCTCGCTCCGAAATGCCTTTCTGTCCTATATTTAAGGGCGTGTAACTAAAGAATTTCTAGTCGTCGCCACATGACACTCTGTATAGGTATAGTACACACTTCCAAATACTACTTGAAAAAGTTTAAAGGCAGATTAACGAGCCGATTATGAGATATGATTTTTCGAATAACATTAAAATTTCCGGCCTCGCTCCGACATGCCTTTCCGTCCTATATATAAGGGCATGTAACTAAAGAATGACTAGCCGTCGCTATATGACACTCTGTATATGTATAGTACACACTTCCAAATACTACTTGCAAAAGTTTAAAGGCAGATTAACGAGCCGATTATGAGATATGATTTTTCGAATATCGTTAAAATTTCCGGCCTCGCTTAGAAATGCATTTCCGTCCTATATTTAATTGTGTGTAACTAAAGAATGACTAGCCGTCGCTATATGACACTCTGTATATGTATAGTACACACTTCCAAATACTACTTGAAAAAGTTTAAAGGCAGATGAACGAGCAGATTATGAGATATGATTTTTCGAATATCGTTAAAATTTCCGGCCTCGCTCCGAAATGCCTTTCCGTCCTATATTTAAGGGCGTGTAACTAAAGAATTTCAAGTCGTCGCCACATTACACTCTGTATAGGTATAGTACACACTTCCAAATACTACATGACAAAAAATAAAGGCAGATAAAAGAGTCGATTGTGAGATATGATATTCGAATATCGTTAAAATTTCCGGCCTCATTCCAAAATGCCTTTCCGTCCTATATTTAAGGGCGTGTAACTAAAGAATTACTAGCCGTCGCCACATGACACTTTGTATAGGTATAGCACACACTTCCAAATACTGCTTGCTGAAGTGTAAAGGCAGATTATCGAGCCGATTATGAGATATGATTTTTCGAATATCGTTAAAATTTCCGGCCTCGCTCCGAAATGCCCTTCCGTCCTATATTTAAGGGCGTGTAACTAAAGAATTTCTAGTCGTCACCATATGACACTCTGTATTACACTTCCAAATACTACTTGAAAAACTTTAAAGACAGATTAACAAGCCGATTATGAGATATGATTTTTCGAATATCGTTAAAATTTCCGGCTTCGCTCCGAAATGCCTTTCCGTCCTATATTTAAGGGCGTGTAACTAAAGAATTTCTAGTTGTCGCCACATGACACTCTGTATAGGTATAGTACACACTTCCAAATACTACTTGAAAAAGTTTAAAGGCAGATTAACAAGCCGATTATGAGATATGATTTTTCGAATATCGTTAAAATTTCCGGCCTCGCTCCGAAATGCCTTACCGTCCTATATATAAGGGCGTGTAACTAAAGAATTACTAGCCGTCGCCACATTACACTCTGTATAGGTAGAGTATACACTTCCAAATACTACTTGAACAAGTTTAAAGGCAGATTAACGAGCCGATTATGAGATATGATTTTTCGAATATCGTTAAAATTTCCGGCCTCGCTCTGAAATTCCTTTCCGTCCTATATTTAAGGGCGTGTAACTAAAGAATTTCTAGTCGTCGCCAAATGACACTCTGTATAGGTATAGTACACACTTCCAAATACTACTTGAAAAAGTTTAAAGGCAGATTAACTAGCCGACTATGAGATATGATTTTTCGAATATCGTTAAAATTTCCGGCCTCGCTTAGAAATGCCTTTCCGTCCTATATTTAAGGGCGTGTAACTAAAGAATGACTAGCCGTCGCTATATGACACTCTGTATATGTATAGTACACACTTCCAAATACTACTTGAACAAGTTTAAAGTCAGATTAACGAGCCGATTATGAGATATGATTTTTCGAATATCGTTAAAATTTCCGGCCTCGCTCCGAAATGCCTTTCTGTCCTATATTTAAGGGCGTGTAACTAAAGAATTTCTAGTCGTCGCCATATGACACTCTGTATAACACTTCCAAATACAACTTGAAAAAGTTTAAAGGCAGATTATCGAGCCGATTATCAGATAGGATTTTTCGAATATCGTTAAAATTTCCGGCCTCGCTTAGAAATGCCTTTCCGTCCTATATTTAAGGGCGTGTAACTAAAGAATTTCTAGTCGTCGCCACATGACACTCTGTATAGGTATAGTACACACTTCCAAATACTACGTGACAAAAAATAAAGGCAGATTAAAGAGCCGATTGTGAGATATGATTTTTCGAATATCGTTAAAATTTCCGGCCTCATTCCAAAATGCCTTTCCGTGCTATATTTAAGGGCGTGTAACTAAAGAATGACTAGCCGTCGGTATATGACACTCTGTATATGTATAGTACACACTTACAAATACTACTTGAAAAAGTTTATAGGCAGATTAACGAGCCGATTATGAGATATGATTTTTCGAATATCATTAAAATTTCCGGCCTCGCTCCGACATGCCTTTCCGTCCTATATTTAAGGGCATGTAACTAAAGAATGACTAACCGTCGCTATATGACACTCTGTATATGTATAGTACACACTTCCATATACTACTTGCAAAAGATTAAAGGCAGATTAACGAGCCGATTATGAGATATGATTTTTCGAATATCGTTAAAATTTCCGGCCTCGCTTAGAAATGCCTTTCCGTCCTATATTTAATTGTGTGTAACTAAAGAATGACTAGCCGTCGCTATATGACACTCTGTATATGTATAGTACACACTTCCAAATACTACTTGAAAAAGTTTAAAGGCAGATTAACGAGCCGATTATGAGATATGATTTTCCGAATATCGTTAAAATTTCCGGCCTCGCTCCGAAATGCCTTTCCGTCCTATATTTAAGGGCGTGTAACTAAAGAATTTCTAGTCGTCGCCACATGACACTCTGTATAGGTATAGTACACACTTCCAAATACTACTTGAAAAAGTTTAAAGGCAGATTAACAAGCCGATTATGAGATATGATTTTTCGAATATCGTTAAAATTTCTGGCCTCGCTCCGAAATGCCTATCCGTCCTATATTTAAGGGCGTGTAACTAAAGAATTTCTAGTCGTCGCCACATGACACTCTGTATAGGTATAGTACACACTTCCAAATACTACTTGAAAAAGTTTAAAGGCAGATTAACGAGCCGATTATGAGATATGATTTTTCGAATATCGTTAAAATTTCCGGCCTCGCTCCGAAATGCCTTTCCGTCCTATATTTAATGGCGTGTAACTAAAGAATTTCTAGTCGTCGCCATATGACACTCTGTATTACACTTCCAAATACTACTTGAAAAACATTAAAGACAGATTAACAAGCCGATTATGAGATATGATTTTTCGAATATCGTTAAAATTTCCGGCCTCGCTCCGAAATGCCTTTCCGTCCTATATTTAAGGGCGTGTAACTAAAGAATTTCTAGTCGTCGCCATATGACACTCTGTATTACACTTCCAAATACTACTTGAAAAACTTTAAAGACAGATTAACAGGCCGATTATGAGATATGATTTTTCGAATATCGTTAAAATTTCCGGCCTCGCTCCGAAATGCCTTTCCGTCCTATATTTAAGGGCGTGTAACTAAAGAATTTCTAGTCGTCGCCACATGACACTCTGTATAGGTATAGTACACACTTCCAAATACTACTTGAAAAAGTTTAAAGGCACATTAACGAGCCGACTATGAGATATGATTTTTCGAATATCGTTAAAATTTCCGGCCTCGCTTAGAAATGCCTTTCCGTCCTATATTTAAGGGCGTGTAACTAAAGAATGACTAGCCGTCGCTATATGACACTCTGTATATGTATAGTACACACTTCCAAATACTACTTGAACAAGTTTAAAGTCAGATTAACGAGCCGATTATGAGATATGATTTTTCGAATATCGTTAAAATTTCCGGCCTCGCTCTGAAATTCCTTTCCGTCCTATATTTAAGGGCGTGTAACTAAAGAATTTCTAGTCGTCGCCACATGACACTCTGTATAGGTATAGTACACACTTCCAAATACTACGTGACAAAAAATAAAGGCAGATTAAAGAGCCGATTGTGAGATATGATTTTTCGAATATCGTTAAAATTTCCGGCCTCATTCCAAAATGCCTTTCCGTGCTATATTTAAGGGCGTGTAACTAAAGAATGACTAGCCGTCGGTATATGACACTCTGTATATGTATAGTACACACTTACAAATACTACTTGAAAAAGTTTATAGGCAGATTAACGAGCCGATTATGAGATATGATTTTTCGAATATCATTAAAATTTCCGGCCTCGCTCCGACATGCCTTTCCGTCCTATATTTAAGGGCATGTAACTAAAGAATGACTAACCGTCGCTATATGACACTCTGTATATGTATAGTACACACTTCCATATACTACTTGCAAAAGATTAAAGGCAGATTAACGAGCCGATTATGAGATATGATTTTTCGAATATCGTTAAAATTTCCGGCCTCGCTTAGAAATGCCTTTCCGTCCTATATTTAATTGTGTGTAACTAAAGAATGACTAGCTGTCGCTATATGACACTCTGTATATGTATAGTACACACTTCCAAATACTACTTGAAAAAGTTTAAAGGCAGATTAACGAGCCGATTATGAGATATGATTTTCCGAATATCGTTAAAATTTCCGGCCTCGCTCCGAAATGCCTTTCCGTCCTATATTTAAGGGCGTGTAACTAAAGAATTTCTAGTCGTCGCCACATGACACTCTGTATAGGTATAGTACACACTTCCAAATACTACTTGAAAAAGTTTAAAGGCAGATTAACAAGCCGATTATGAGATATGATTTTTCGAATATCGTTAAAATTTCTGGCCTCGCTCCGAAATGCCTATCCGTCCTATATTTAAGGGCGTGTAACTAAAGAATTTCTAGTCGTCGCCACATGACACTCTGTATAGGTATAGTACACACTTCCAAATACTACTTGAAAAAGTTTAAAGGCAGATTAACGAGCCGATTATGAGATATGATTTTTCGAATATCGTTAAAATTTCCGGCCTCGCTCCGAAATGCCTTTCCGTCCTATATTTAATGGCGTGTAACTAAAGAATTTCTAGTCGTCGCCATATGACACTCTGTATTACACTTCCAAATACTACTTGAAAAACATTAAAGACAGATTAACAAGCCGATTATGAGATATGATTTTTCGAATATCGTTAAAATTTCCGGCCTCGCTCCGAAATGCCTTTCCGTCCTATATTTAAGGGCGTGTAACTAAAGAATTTCTAGTCGTCGCCATATGACACTCTGTATTACACTTCCAAATACTACTTGAAAAACTTTAAAGACAGATTAACAGGCCGATTATGAGATATGATTTTTCGAATATCGTTAAAATTTCCGGCCTCGCTCCGAAATGCCTTTCCGTCCTATATTTAAGGGCGTGTAACTAAAGAATTTCTAGTTGTCGCCACATGACACTCTGTATAGGTATAGTACACACTTCCAAATGCTACTTGAAAAAGTTTAAAGGCAGATTAACAAGCCGATTATGAGATATGATTTTTCGAATATCGTTAAAATTTCCGGCCTCGCCCCGAAATGCCTTACCGTCCTATATATAAGGGCGTGTAACTAAAGAATTACTAGCCGTCGCCACATTACACTCTGTATAGGTATAGTATACACTTCCAAATACTACTTGAACAAGTTTAAAGGCAGATTAACGAGCCGATTATGAGATATGATTTTTCGAATATCGTTAAAATTTCCGGCCTCGCTTAGAAATGCCTTTCCGTCCTATATTTAAGGGCGTGTAACTAAAGAATGACTAGCCGTCGCTATATGACACTCTGTATATGTATAGTACACACTTCCAAATACTACTTGAACAAGTTTAAAGTCAGATTAACGAGCCGATTATGAGATATGATTTTTCGAATATCGTTAAAATTTCCGGCCTCGCTCCGAAATGCCTTTCTGTCCTATATTTAAGGGCGTGTAACTAAAGAATTTCTAGTCGTCGCCATATGACACTCTGTATTACACTTCCAAATACTACTTGAAAAAGTTTAAAGGCAGATTAACAAGCCGATTATGAGATATGATTTTTCGAATATCGTTAAAATTTCCGGCCTCGCTCCGAAATGCCTTATCGTCCTATATTTAAGGGCGTGTATCTAAAGAATTTCTAGTCGTCGCCACATGACACTCTGTATAGGTATAGTACAGAGTTTCAAATACTACTTGAACAAGTTTAAAGGCAGATTAACGAGCCGATTATGAGATATGATTTTTCGAATATCGTTAAAATTTCCGGCCTCGCTCCGAAATGCCTTTCCGTCCTATATTTAAGGGCGTGTAACTAAAGAATTTCTAGTCGTCACCACATGACACTCTGTATAGGTATAGTACACACTTCCAAATACTACTTGAACAAGTTTAAAGTCAGATTAACGAGCCGATTATGAGATATGATTTTTCGAATATCGTTAAAATTTCCGGTCTCGCTCCGAAATGCCTTTCTGTCCTATATTTAAGGGCGTATAACTAAAGAATTTCTACTCGTCGCCACATGACACTCTGTATAGGTATAGTACACACTTCCAAATACTACTTGAAAAAGTTTAAAGGCAGATTAATGAGCCGATTATGAGATATGAGTTTTCGAATATCGTTAAAATTTCCGGCCTCGCTCCGAAATGCCTTTCCGTCCTATATTTAAGGGCGTGTAACTAAAGAATTTCTAGTTGTCGCCACATGACACTCTGTATAGGTATAGTACACACTTCCAAATGCTACTTGAAAAAGTTTAAAGGCAGATTAACAAGCCGATTATGAGATATGATTTTTCGAATATCGTTAAAATTTCCGGCCTCGCCCCGAAATGCCTTACCGTCCTATATATAAGGGCGTGTAACTAAAGAATTACTAGCCGTCGCCACATTACACTCTGAATAGGTATAGTATACACTTCCAAATACTACTTGAACAAGTTTAAAGGCAGATTAACGAGCCGATTATGAGATATGATTTTTCGAATATCGTTAAAATATCCGGCCTCGCTCTGAAATTCCTTTCCGTCCTATATTTAAGGGCGTGTAACTAAAGAATTTCTAGTCGTCGCCACATGACACTCTGTATAGGTATAGTACACACTTCCAAATACTACTTGAAAAAGTTTAAAGGCAGATTAACGAGCCGACTATGAGATATGATTTTTCGAATATCGTTAAAATTTCCGGCCTCGCTTAGAAATGCCTTTCCGTCCTATATTTAAGGGCGTGTAACTAAAGAATGACTAGCCGTCGCTATATGACACTCTGTATATGTATAGTACACACTTCCAAATACTACTTGAACAACTTTAAAGTCAGATTAACGAGCCGATTATGAGATATGAGTTTTCGAATATCGTTAAAATTTCCGGCCTCGCTCCGAAATGCCTTTCTGTCCTATATTTAAGGGCGTGTAACTAAAGAATTTCTAGTCGTCGCCATATGACACTCTGTATTACACTTCCAAATACTACTTGAAAAAGTTTAAAGGCAGATTAACAAGCCGATTATGAGATATGATTTTTCGAATATCGTTAAAATTTCCGGCCTCGCTCCGAAATGCCTTACCGTCCTATATTGAAGGGCGTGTAACTAAAGAATTACTAGCCGTCGCCACATTACACTCTGTATAGGTATAGTACACACTTCCAAATACTACTTGAACAAGTTTAAAGGCAGATTAACGAGCCGATTATGAGATATGATTTTTCGAATATCGTTAAAATTTCCGGCCTCGCTCCGAAATGCCTTTCCGTCCTATATTTAAGGGCGTGTATCTAAAGAATTTCTAGTCGTCGCCACATGACACTCTGTATAGGTATAGTACAGAGTTTCAAATACTACTTGAACAAGTTTAAAGGCAGATTAACGAGCCGATTATGAGATATGATTTTTCGAATATCGTTAAAATTTCCGGCCTCGCTCCGAAATGCCTTTCCGTCCTATATTTAAGGGCGTGTAACTAAAGAATTTCTAGTCGTCACCACATGACACTCTGTATAGGTATAGTACACACTTCCAAATACTACTTGAACAAGTTTAAAGTCAGATTAACGAGCCGATTATGAGATATGATTTTTCGAATATCGTTAAAATTTCCGGTCTCGCTCCGAAATGCCTTTCTGTCCTATATTTAAGGGCGTATAACTAAAGAATTTCTACTCGTCGCCACATGACACTCTGTATAGGTATAGTACACACTTCCAAATACTACTTGAAAAAGTTTAAAGGCAGATTAATGAGCCGAATATGAGATATGATTTTTCGAATATCGTTAAAATTTCCGGCCTCGCTCCGAAATGCCTTTCCGTCCTATATTTAATTGTGTGTAACTAAAGAATTTCTAGTCGTCACCACATGACACTCTGTATAGGTATAGTACACACTTCCAAATACTACTTGAAAAAGTTTAAAGTCATATTAACGAGCCGATTATGAGATATGATTTTTCGAATATCGTTAAAATTTCCGGCCTTGCTCGGAAATGCCTTACCGTCCTATATTTAAGGGCGTGTAACTAAAGAATTACTACCCGTTGCCACATTACACTCTGTATAGGTATAGTACAGACTTTCAAATACTACTTGAACAAGTTTAAAGGCAGATTAACGAGCCGATTATGAGATATGATTTTTCGAATATCGTTAAAATTTCCGGCCTCGCTCCGAAATGCCTTTCTGACCTATATTTAAGGGCGTGTAACTAAAGAATTTCTAGTCGTCGCCACATGACACTCTGTATAGGTATAGTACACACTTCCAAATACTACTTGAAACAGTTTAAAGGCAGATTAACGAGCCAATTATGAGATAGGATTTTTCGAATATCGTTAAAATTTCCGGCCTCGCTCCGAAATGCCTTACCGTCCTATATTTAAGGGCGTGTAACTAAAGAATTTCTAGTCCTCGCCACATTACACTCTGTATAGGTATGGTACACACTTCCAAATACTACTTGAAAAAGTTTAAAGGCAGATTAACGAGCCGATTATGAGATAAGACTTTTCGAATATCGTTAAAATTTCCGGCCTCGCTCCGAAATGCCTTTCCGTCCTATATTTAAGGGCGTGTAACTAAAGAATTTCTAGTTGTCACCACATGACACTCTGTATAGGTATAGTACACACTTCCAAATACTACTTGAAAAAGTTTAAAGTCAGATTAACGAGCCGATTATGAGATATAATTTTTCGAATATAGTTAAAATTTCCGGCCTCGCTCCGAAATGCCTTTCCGTCCTATATTTAAGGGCGTGTAACTAAAGAATTTCTAGTCTTCGCCACATGACACTCTGTATAGGTATTGTACACCCTTCCACATACTACTTGAAAAAGTTTAAAGGCAGATTAACGAGCCGATTATGAGATATGATTTTTCGAATATCGTTAAAATTTCCGGCCTCGCTCCGAAATGCCTTTCCGTCCTATATTTAAGGGCGTGTAACTAAAGAATTTCTAGTCGTCGCCACATGACACTCTGTATAGGTATAGTACACACTTCCAAATACTACGTGAAAACGTTTAAAGGCAGATTAACAAGCCGATTATGAGATATGATTTTTCGAATATCGTTAAAATTTCCTGCCTCGCTCCGAAATGCCTTTCCGTCCTATATTTAAGGGCGTGTAACTAAAGAATTTCTAGTCGTCGCCACATGACACTCTGTATAGGTATAGTACACACTTCCAAATACTACTTGAAAAAGTTTAAAGGCAGATTAACAAGCCGATTATGAGATATGATTTTTCGAATATCGTTAAAATTTCCGGCCTCGCTCCGAAATGCCTATCCGTCCTATATTTAAGGGCGTGTAACTAAAGAATTTCTAGTCGTCGCCACATGACACTCTGTATAGGTATAGTACACACTTCCAAAGACTACTTGAAAAAGTTTAAAGGCAGATTAACGAGCCGATTATGAGATATGATTTTTCGAATATCGTTAAAATTTCCGGCCTCGCTCCGAAATGCCTTTCCGTCCTATATTTAAGGGCGTGTAACTAAAGAATTTCTAGTCGTCGCCACATGACACTCTGTATAGGTATAGTACACACTTCCAAATACTACTTGAAAAAGTTTGAAGGCAGATTAACGAGCCGGTTGTGAGATATGATTTTTCGAATATCGTTAAAATTTCCGGCCTCGCTCCGAAATGCCTTTCCGTCCTATATTTAAGGGCGTGTAACTAAAGAATTTCTAGTCTTCGCCACATGACACTCTGTATAGGTATTGTACACTCTTCCACATACTACTTGAAAAAGTTTAAAGGCAGATTAACGAGCCGATTATGAGATATGATTTTTCGAATATCGTTAAAATTTCCGGCCTCGCTCCGAAATGCCTTTCCGTCCTATATTTAAAGGCGTGTAACTAAAGAATTTCTAGTCGTCGCCACATGACACTCTGTATAGGTATAGTACACACTTCCAAATACTACGTGAAAAAGTTTAAAGGCAGATTAACAAGCCGATTATGAGATATGATTTTTCGAATATCGTTAAAATTTCCTGCCTCGCTCCGAAATGCCTTTCCGTCCTATATTTAAGGGCGTGTAACTAAAGAATTTCTAGTCGTCGCCACATGACACTCTGTATAGGTATAGTACACACTTCCAAATACTACTTGAAAAAGTTTAAAGGCAGATTAACGAGCCGATTATGAGATATGATTTTTCGAATATCGTTAAAATTTCCGGCCTCGCTCCGAAATGCCTTACCGTCCTATATTTAAGGGCGTGTAACTAAAGAATTACTAGCCGTCGCCACATTACACTCTGTATAGGTATAGTACACAATTCCAATTACTACTTGAACAAGTTTAAAGGCAGATTAACGAGCCGATTATGAGATATGATTTTTCGAATATCGTTAAAATTTCCGGCCTCGCTCCGAAATGCCTTTCCGTCCTATATTTAAGGGCGTGTAACTAAAGAAATTCTAGTCGTCGCCACATGACACTCTGTATTGGTATAGTACACACTTCCAAATACTACTTAAAAAAGTTTAAAGGCAGATTAACGAGCCGATTATGAGATATGATTTTTCGAATATCGTTAAAATTTCCGGCCTCGCTCCGAAATGCCTTTCCGTCCTGTATTTAAGGGCGTGTAACTAAAGAATTTCTAGTCGTTACCACATGACACTCTGTATAGGTATAGTACACACTTCCAAATACTACTTGAAAAAGTTTAAAGGCAGATTAACGAGCCGATTATGAGATATGATTTTTCGAATATCGTTAAAATTTCCGGCCTCGCTCCGAAATGCCTATCCGTCCTATATTTAAGGGCGTGTAACTAAAGAATTTCTAGTCGTCGCCACATGACACTCTGTATAGGTATAGTACACACTTCCAAAGACTACTTGAAAAAGTTTAAAGGCAGATTAACGAGCCGATTATGAGATATGATTTTTCGAATATCGTTAAAATTTCCGGCCTCGCTCCGAAATGCCTTTCCGTCCTATATTTAAGGGCGTGTAACTAAAGAATTTCTAGTCGTCGCCACATGACACTCTGTATAGGTATAGTACACACTTCCAAATACTACTTGAAAATGTTTGAAGGCAGATTAACCAGCCGATTGTGAGATATGATTTTTCGAATATCGTTAAAATTTCCGGCCTCGCTCCGAAATGCCTTACCGTCCTATATCTAAGGGCGTGTAACTAAAGAAATTCTAGTCGTCGCCACATGACACTCTGTATTGGTATAGTACACACTTCCAAATACTACTTAAAAAAGTTTAAAGGCAGATTAACGAGCCGATTATGAGATATGATTTTTCGAATATCGTTAAAATTTCCGGCCTCGCTCCGAAATGCCTTTCCGTCCTGTATTTAAGGGCGTGTAACTAAAGAATTTCTAGTCGTTACCACATGACACTCTGTATAGGTATAGTACACACTTCCAAATACTACTTGAAAAAGTTTAAAGGCAGATTAACGAGCCGATTATGAGATATGATTTTTCGAATATCGTTAAAATTTCCGGCCTCGCTCCGAAATGCCTTTCCGTCCTGTATTTAAGGGCGTGTAGCTAAAGAATTTCTAGTCTTCGCCACATGACACTCTGTATAGGTATTGTACACTCTTCCACATACTACTTGAAAAAGTTTAAAGGCAGATTAACGAGCCGATTATGAGATATGATTTTTCGAATATCGTTAAAATTTCCGGCCTCGCTCCGAAATGCCTTTCCGTCCTATATTTAAAGGCGTGTAACTAAAGAATTTCTAGTCGTCGCCACATGACACTCTGTATAGGTATAGTACACACTTCCAAATACTACGTGAAAAAGTTTAAAGGCAGATTAACAAGCCGATTATGAGATATGATTTTTCGAATATCGTTAAAATTTCCTGCCTCGCTCCGAAATGCCTTTCCGTCCTATATTTAAGGGCGTGTAACTAAAGAATTTCTAGTCGTCGCCACATGACACTCTGTATAGGTATAGTACACACTTCCAAATACTACTTGAAAAAGTTTAAAGGCAGATTAACGAGCCGATTATGAGATATGATTTTTCGAATATCGTTAAAATTTCCGGCCTCGCTCCGAAATGCCTTACCGTCCTATATTTAAGGGCGTGTAACTAAAGAATTACTAGCCGTCGCCACATTACACTCTGTATAGGTATAGTACACAATTCCAATTACTACTTGAACAAGTTTAAAGGCAGATTAACGAGCCGATTATGAGATATGATTTTTCGAATATCGTTAAAATTTCCGGCCTCGCTCCGAAATGCCTTTCCGTCCTATATTTAAGGGCGTGTAACTAAAGAAATTCTAGTCGTCGCCACATGACACTCTGTATTGGTATAGTACACACTTCCAAATACTACTTAAAAAAGTTTAAAGGCAGATTAACGAGCCGATTATGAGATATGATTTTTCGAATATCGTTAAAATTTCCGGCCTCGCTCCGAAATGCCTTTCCGTCCTGTATTTAAGGGCGTGTAACTAAAGAATTTCTAGTCGTTACCACATGACACTCTGTATAGGTATAGTACACACTTCCAAATACTACTTGAAAAAGTTTAAAGGCAGATTATCAAGCCGATTATGAGATATGATTTTTCGAATATCGTTAAAATTTCCGGCCTCGCTCCGAAATGCCTATCCGTCCTATATTTAAGGGCGTGTAACTAAAGAATTTCTAGTCGTCGCCACATGACACTCTGTATAGGTATAGTACACACTTCCAAAGACTACTTGAAAAAGTTTAAAGGCAGATTAACGAGCCGATTATGAGATATGATTTTTCGAATATCGTTAAAATTTCCGGCCTCGCTCCGAAATGCCTTTCCGTCCTATATTTAAGGGCGTGTAACTAAAGAATTTCTAGTCGTCGCCACATGACACTCTGTATAGGTATAGTACACACTTCCAAATACTACTTGAAAATGTTTGAAGGCAGATTAACCAGCCGATTGTGAGATATGATTTTTCGAATATCGTTAAAATTTCCGGCCTCGCTCCGAAATGCCTTACCGTCCTATATCTAAGGGCGTGTAACTAAAGAATTACTAGCCGTCGCCACATTACACTTTGTATAGGTATAATACAGACTTTCAAATACTACTTGAACAAGTTTAAAGGCAGATTAACGAGGCGATTATGAGATATGATTTTTCGAATATCGTTAAAATTTCCGGCCTCGCTCCGAAATGCCTTTCTGTCCTATATTTAAGGGCGTGTAACTAAAGAATTTCTAGTCGTCACCACATGACACTCTGTATAGGTATAGTACACACTTCCAAATACTACTTGAAAAAGTTTAAAGTCAGATTAACGAGCCGATTATGAGATAGGATTTTTCGAATATCGTTAAAATTTCCGGCCTCGCTTCGAAATGCCTTACCGTCCTATATTTAAGGGCGTGTAACTAAAGAATTTCTAGTCGTCGCCACATGACACTCTGTATAGGTATAGTACACACTTCCAAATACTACTTGAAAAAGTTTAAAGGCAGATTAACGAGCCGATTATGAGATATGATTTTTCGAATATCGTTAAAATTTCCGGCCTCGCTCCGAAATGCCTTACCGTCCTATATTTAAGGGCGTGTAACTAAAGAATTTCTAGTCGTCGCCACATGACACTCTGTATAGTTATAGTACACACTTCCAAATACTACTTGAACAAGTTTAAAGGCAGATTAACGAGCCGATTATGAGATATGATTTTTCGAATATCGTTAAAATTTCCGGCCTCGCTCCGAAATGCCTTTCCGTCCTATATTTAAGGGCGTGTAACTAAAGAATTTCTAGTCGTCGCCACATTACACTCTGTATAGGTATAGTACACACTTCCAAATACTACGTGACAAAAAATAAAGGCAGATTAAAGAGCCGATTGTGAGATATGATTTTTCGAATATCGTTAAAATTTCCGGCCTCATTCCAAAATGCCTTTCCGTCCTATATTTAAGGGCGTGTAACTAAAGAATTACTAGCCGTCGCCACATCACACTTTGTATAGGTATAGCACACACTTCCAAATACTGCTTGCTAAAGTGTAAAGGCAGATTATCGAGCCGATTATGAGATATGATTTTTCGAATATCGTTAAAATTTCCGGCCTCGCTCCGAAATGCCTTTCCGTCATATATTTAAGGGCGTGTAACTAAAGAATGACTAGCCGTCGCTATATGACACTCTGTATATGTATAGTACACACTTACAAATACTACTTGAAAAAGTTTAATGGCAGATTAACGAGCCGATTATGAGATATGATTTTTCGAATATCATTAAAATTTCCGGCCTCGCTCCGACATGCCTTTCCGTCATATATTTAAGGGCGTGTAACTAAAGAATGACTAGCCGTCGCTATATGACACTCTGTATATGTATAGTACACACTTACAAATACTACTTGAAAAAGTTTAATGGCAGATTAACGAGCCGATTATGAGATATGATTTTTCGAATATCATTAAAATTTCCGGCCTCGCTCCGACATGCCTTTCCGTCCTATTTTTAAGGGCATGTAACTAAAGAATGACTAGCCGTCGCTATATGACACTCTGTATATGTATAGTACACACTTCCAAATACTACTTGCAAAAGTTTAAAGGCAGATTAACGAGCCGATTATGAGATATGATTTTTCGAATATCGTTAAAATTTCCGGCCTCGCTTAGAAATGTCTTTCCGTCCTATATTTAATTGTGTGTAACTAAAGAATGACTAGCCGTCGCTATATGACACTCTGTATATGTATAGTACACACTTCCAAATACTACTTGAAAAATTTTGAAGGCAGATTAACGAGCCGATTATGAGATATGATTTTTCGAATATCGTTAAAATTTCCGGCCTCGCTCCGAAATGCCTTTCCGTCCTATATTTAAGGGCGTGTAACTAAAGAATTTCTAGTCGTCGCCACATGACACTCCTCTGTATAGGTATAGTACACACTTCCAAATACTACTTGAAAAAGTTTAAAGGCAGATTAACAAGCCGATTATGAGATATGATTTTTCGAATATCGTTAAAATTTCCGGCCTCGCTCCGAAATGCCTATCCGTCCTATATTTAAGGGCGTGTAACTAAAGAATTTCTAGTCGTCGCCACATGACACTCTGTATAGGTATAGTACACACTTCCAAAGACTACTTGAAAAAGTTTAAAGGCAGATTAACGAGCCGATTATGAGATATGATTTTTCGAATATCGTTAAAATTTCCGGCCTCGCTCCGAAATACCTTTCCGTCCTATATTTAAGGGCGTGCAACTAAAGAATTTCTAGTCGTCGCCACATGACACTCTGTATAGGTCTAGTACACACTTCCAAATACTACTTGAAAAAGTTTAAAGGCAGATTAACGAGCCGATTATGAGATATGATTTTTCGAATATCGTTAAAATTTCCGGCCTCGCTCCGAAATGCCTTTCTGTCCTATATTTAAGGGCGTGTAACTAAAGAATTTCTAGTCGTCACCACATGACACTCTGTATAGGTATAGTACACACTTCCAAATACTACTTGAAAAAGTTTAAAGTCAGATTAACGAGCCGATTATGAGATAGGATTTTTCGAATATCGTTAAAATTTCCGGCCTCGCTCCGAAATGCCTTACCGTCCTATATTTAAGGGCGAGTAACTAAAGAATTTCTAGTCGTCGCCACATGACACTCTGTATAGGTATAGTACACACTTCCAAATACTACTTGAAAAAGTTTAAAGGCAGATTAACGAGCCGATTATGAGATATGATTTTTCGAATATCGTTAAAATTTCCGGCCTCGCTCCGAAATGCCTTACCGTCCTATATTTAAGGGCGTGTAACTAAAGAATTACTAGCCGTCGCCACATTACACTCTGTATAGGTATAGTATACACTTCCAAATACTACTTGAACAAGTTTAAAGGCAGATTAACGAGCCGATTATGAGATATGATTTTTCGAATATCGTTAAAATTTCCGGCCTCGCTCCGAAATGCCTTTCCGTCCTATATTTAAGGGCGTGTAACTAAAGAATTTCTAGTCGTCGCCACATGACACTCTGTATAGTTATAGTACACACTTCCAAATACTACTTGAACAAGTTTAAAGGCAGATTAACGAGCCGATTATGAGATATGATTTTTCGAATATCGTTAAAATTTCCGGCCTCGCTCCGAAATGCTTTTCCGTCTTATATTTAAGGGCGTGTAACTAAAGAATTTCTAGTCGTCGCCACATTACACTCTGTAAAGGTATAGTACACACTTCCAAATACTACGTGACAAAAAATAAAGGCAGATTAAAGAGCCGATTGTGAGATATGATTTTTCGAATATCGTTAAAATTTCCGGCCTCATTCCAAAATGCCTTTCCGTCCTATATTTAAGGGCGTGTAACTAAAGAATTACTAGCCGTCGCCACATGACACTTTGTATAGGAATAGCACACACTTCCAAATACTGCTTGCTAAAGTGTAAAGGCAGATTATCGAGCCGATTATGAGATATGATTTTTCGAATATCGTTAAAATTTCCGGCCTCGCTCCGAAATGCCTTTCCGTCATATATTTAAGGGCGTGTAACTAAAGAATGACTAGCCGTCGCTATATGACACTCTGTATATGTATAGTACACACTTACAAATACTACTTGAAAAAGTTTAAAGTCAGATTAACGAGCCGATTATGAGATATGATTTTTCGAATATCGTTAAAATTTCCGGCCTCGCTCCGAAATGCCTTTCCGTCCTATATTTAAGGGCGTGTAACTAAAGAATTTCTAGTCGTCACCACATGACACTCTGTATAGGTATAGTACACACTTCCAAATACTACTTGAAAAAGTTTAAAGTCAGATTAACGAGCCGATTATGAGATATGATTTTTCGAATATCGTTAAAATTTCCGGCCTCGTTCCGAAACGCCTTACCGTCCTATATTTAAGGGCGTGTAACTAAAGAATTACTAGCCGTCGCCACATTACACTTTGTATAGGTATAATACAGACTTTCAAATACTACTTGAACAAGTTTAAAGGCAGATTAACGAGGCGATTATGAGATATGATTTTTCGAATATCGTTAAAATTTCCGGCCTCGCTCCGAAATGCCTTTCTGTCCTATATTTAAGGGCTTGTAACTAAAGAATTTCTAGTCGTCACCACATGACACTCTGTATAGGTATAGTACACACTTCCAAATACTACTTGAAAAAGTTTAAAGTCAGATTAACGAGCCGATTATGAGATAGGATTTTTCGAATATCGTTAAAATTTCCGGCCTCGCTCCGAAATGCCTTACCGTCCTATATTTAAGGGCGTGTAACTAAAGAATTTCTAGTCGTCACCACATGACACTCTGTATAGGTATAGTACACACTTCCAAATACTACTTGAAAAAGTTTAAAGGCAGATTAACGAGCCGATTATGAGATATGATTTTTCGAATATCGTTAAAATTTCCGGCCTCGCTCCGAAATGCCTTACCGTCCTATATTTAAGGGCGTGTAACTAAAGAATTACTAGCCGTCGCCACATGACACTCTGTATAGGTATAGTACACACTTCCAAATACTACTTGAACAAGTTTAAAGGCAGATTAACGAGCCGATTATGAGATATGATTTTTCGAATATCGTTAAAATTTCCGGCCTCGCTCCGAAATGCCTTTCCGTCCTATATTTAAGGGCGTGTAACTAAAGAATTTCTAGTCGTCGCCACATGACACTCTGTATAGTTATAGTACACACTTCCAAATACTACTTGAACAAGTTTAAAGGCAGATTAACGAGCCGATTATGAGATATGATTTTTCGAATATCGTTAAAATTTCCGGCCTCGCTCCGAAATGCCTTTCCGTCCTATATTTAAGGGCGTGTAACTAATGAATTTCTAGTCGTTGCCACATTACACTCTGTATAGGTATAGTACACACTTCCAAATACTACGTGACAAAAAATAAAGGCAGATTAAAGAGCCGATTGTGAGATATGATTTTTCGAATTTCGTTAAAATTTCCGGCCTCATTCCAAAATGCCTTTCCGTCCTATATTTAAGGGCGTGTAACTAAAGAATTACTAGCCGTCGCCACATGACACTTTGTATAGGTATAGCACACACTTCCAAATACTGCTTGCTAAAGTGTAAAGGCAGATTATCGAGCCGATTATGAGATATGATTTTTCGAATATCGTTAAAATTTCCGGCCTCGCTCCGAAATGCCTTTCCGTCATATATTTAAGGGCGTGTAACTAAAGAATTTCTAGTCGTCGCCACATGACACTCTGTATAGGTATAGTACACACTTCCAAATACTACTTGAAAAAGTTTAAAGGCAGATTAACGAGCCGATTATGAGATAGGATTTTTCGAATATCGTTAAAATTTCCGGCCTCGCTCCGAAATGCCTTTCCGTCCTATATGTAAGGGAGTGTAACTAAAGAATTTCTAGTTGTCGCCACATGACACTCTGTATAGGTATAGTACACACTTCCAAATACAACTTGAAAAAGTTTAAAGGCAGATTAACGAGCCAATTTTGAGATATGATTTTTCGAATATCGTTAAAATTTCCGGCCTCGCTCCGACATGCCTTTCCGTCCTGTAGTTAAGGCGTGTAACTAAAGAATTTCTAGTCGTCACCACATGACACGCTGTATAGGTATAGTACACACTTCCAAATACTACTTGAAAAAGTTTAAAGGCAGATTAACGAGCCGATTATGAGATATGATTTTTCGA
Source organism: Locusta migratoria (assembly GCA_026315105.1). Lineage (NCBI taxonomy): Eukaryota > Metazoa > Arthropoda > Insecta > Orthoptera > Acrididae > Locusta > Locusta migratoria. Next base: position 347,685,193 of record CM048755.1, read on the forward strand.
CTATCGTTAAAATTTCCTGCCTCGCTCCGAAATGCCTTACCGTCCTATATTTAAGGGCGTGTAACTAAAGAATTACTAGCCGTCGCCACATTACACTTTGTATAGGTATAATACAGACTTCCAAATACTACTTGAACAAGTTTAAAGGCAGATTAACGAGCCGATTATGAGATATGATTTTTCGAATATCGTTAAAATTTCCGGCCTCGCTCCGAAATGCCTTTCCGTCCTATATTTAAGGGCGTGTAACTAAAGAATTTCTAGTCGTCGCCACATGACACTCTGTATAGTTATAGTACACACTTCCAAATACTACTTGAACAAGTTTAAAGGCAGATTAACGAGCCGATTATGAGATATGATTTTTCGAATATCGCTAAAATTTCCGGCCTCGCTCCGAAATGCCTTTCCGTCCTATATTTAAGGGCGTGTAACTAAAGAATTACTAGCCGTCGCCACATTACACTCTGTATAGGTATAGTACACACTTCCAAATAGTACTTGAAAATATTTAAAGTCAGATTAACGAGCCGATTATGAGATATGATTTTTCGAATATCGTTAAAATTTCCGGCCTCGCTCCGAAATGCCTTTCCGTCCTATATTTAAGGGCGTGTAACTAAAGACTTTCTAGTCGTCACCACATGACACTCTGTATAGGTATAGTACACACTTCCAAATACTACTTGAAAAAGTTTAAAGTCAGATTAACGAGCCGATTATGAGATATGATTTTTCGAATATCGTTAAAATTTCCGGCCTCGCTCCGAAATGCCTTACCGTCCTATATTTAAGGGCGTGTAACTAAAGAATTACTAGCCTTCGCCACATTACACTTTGTATAGGTATAATACACACTTTCAAATACTACTTGAACAAGTTTAAAGGCAGATTAATGAGCCGATTATGAGATATGATTTTTCGAATATCGTTAAAATTTCCGGCCTCGCTCCGAAATGCCTTTCCGTCCTATATTTAAGGGCGTGTAACTAAAGAATTTCTAGTCGTCGCCACATTACACTCTGTATAGGTATAGTACACACTTCCAAATACTACGTGACAAAAAATAAAGGCAGATTAACGGGCCGATTGTGAGATATGATTTTTCGAATATCGTTAAAATTTCCGGCCTCGCTCCTAAATGCCTTTCTGTCCTATATTTAAGGGCGTGTAACTAAAGAATGACTAGCCGTCGCTATATGACACTCTGTATATGTATAGTACACACTTACAAATACTACTTGAAAAAGTTTAAAGGCAGATTAACGAGCCGATTATGAGATATGATTTTTCGAATATCATTAAAATTTCCGGCCTCGCTCCGACATGCCTCTCCGTCCTATATTTAAGGGCATGTAACTAAAGAATGACTAGCGGTCGCTATATGACACTCTGTATATGTATAGTACACACTTCCAAATACTACTTGCAAAAGTTTAAAGGCAGATTAACGAGCCGATAATGAGATATGATTTTTCGAATATCGTTAAAATTTCCGGCCTCGCTTAGAAATGCCTTTCCGTCCTATATTTAATTGTGTGTAACTAAAGAATGACTAGCCGTCGCTATATGACACTCTGTATATGTATAGTACACACTTCCAAATACTACTTGAAAAATTTTAAAGGCAGATTAACGAGCCGATTATGAGATATGATTTTTCGAATATCGTTAAAATTTCCGGCCTCGCTCCGAAATGCCTTTCCGTCCTATATTTAAGGGCGTGTAACTAAAGAATTTCTAGTCGTCGCCACATGACACTCTGTATAGGTATAGTACACACTTCCAAATACTACTTGAAAAAGTTTAAAGGCAGATTAACAAGCCGATTATGAGATATGATTTTTCGAATATCGTTAAAATTTCCGGCCTCGCTCCGAAATGCCTATCCGTCCTATATTTAAGGGCGTGTAACTAAAGAATTACTAGCCTTCGCCACATTACACTTTGTATAGGTATAATACAGACTTTCAAATACTACTTGAACAAGTTTAAAGGCAGATTAACGAGCCGTTTATGAGATATGATTTTTCGAATATCGTTAAAATTTCCGGCCTCGCTCCGAAATGCCTTTCCGTCCTATATTTAAGGGCGTGTAACTAAAGAATTTCTAGTCGTCGCCACATGACACTCTTTATAGGTATAGTACACACTTCCAAATACTACTTGAAAAAGTTTAAAGGCAGATTATCGAGCCGATTATGAGAAAGGATTTTTCGAATATCGTTAAAATTTCCGGCCTCGCTCCGAAATGCCTATCCGTCCTATATTTAAGGGCGTGTAACTAAAGAATTTCTAGTCGTCGCCACATGACACTCTGTATAGGTATAGTACACACTTCCAAATACTACTTGAAAATGTTTAAAGGCAGATTAACTAGCCGATTATGAGATAGGTTTTTTCGAATATCGTTAAAATTTCCGGCCTCGCTTAGAAATGCCTTTCCGTCCTATATATAATTGTGTGTAACTAAAGAATGACTAGCCGTCGCTATATGACACTCTGTATATGTATAGTACACACTTCCAAATACTACTTGAAAAATTTTAAAGGCAGATTAACGAGCCGATTATGAGATATGATTTTTCGAATATCGTTAAAATTTCCGGCCTCGCTCCGAAATGCCTTTCCGTCCTATATTTAAGGGCGTGTAACTAAAGAATTTCTAGTCGTCGCCACATGACACTCTGTATAGGTATAGTACACACTTCCAAATACTACTTGAAAAAGTTTAAAGGCAGATTAACAAGCCGATTATGAGATATGATTTATCGAATATCGTTAAAATTTCCGGCCTCGCTCCGAAATGCCTATCCGTCCTATATTTAAGGGCGTGTAACTAAAGAATTTCTAGTCGTCGCCAAATGACACTCTGTATAGGTATAGTACACACTTCCAAAGACTACTTGAAAAAGTTTAAAGTCAGATTAACGAGCCGATTATGAGATATGATTTTTCGAATATCGTTAAAATTTCCGGCCTCGCTCCGAAATGCCTTTCCGTCCTATATTTAAGGGCGTGTAACTAAAGAATTTCTAGTCGTCGCCACATGACACTCTGTATAGGTATAGTACACACTTCCAAATACTACTTGAAAAAGTTTAAAGGCAGATTAACAAGCCGATTATGAGATATGATTTTTCGAATATCGTTAAAATTTCCGGCCTCGCTCCGAAATGCCTTTCCGTCCTATATTTAAGGGCGTGTAACTAAAGAATTTCTAGTCGTCGCCACATGACACTCTGTATAGGTATAGTACACACTTCCAAATACTACTTGAAAAAGTTTAAAGGCAGATTAACAAGCCGATTATGAGATATGATTTTTCGAATATCGTTAAAATTTCCGGCCTCGCCCCGAAATGCCTATCCGTCCTATATTTAAGGGCGTGTAACTAAAGAATTACTAGCCTTCGCCACATTACACTTTGTATAGGTATAATACAGACTTTCAAATACTACTTGAACAAGTTTAAAGGCAGATTAACGAGCCGTTTATGAGATATGATTTTTCGAATATCGTTAAAATTTCCGGCCTCGCTCCGAAATGCCTTTCCGTCCTATATTTAAGGGCGTGTAACTAAAGAATTTCTAGTCGTCGCCACATGACACTCTGTATAGTTATAGTACACACTTCCAAATACTACTTGAACAAGTTTAAAGGCAGATTAACGAGTCGATTATGAGATATGATTTTTCGAATATCGTTAAAATTTCCGGCCTCGCTCCGAAATGCCTTTCCGTCCTATATTTAAGGGCGTGTAACTAAAGAATTTCTAGTCGTCGCCACATTACACTCTGTATAGGTATAGTACACACTTCCAAATACTACGTGACAAAAAATAAAGGCAGATTAAAGAGCCGATTGTGAGATATGATTTTTCGAATATCGTTAAAATTTCCTGCCTCATTCCAAAATGCCTTTCCGTCCTATATTTAAGGGCGTGTAACTAAAGAATTACTAGCCGTCGCCACATGACACTTTGTATAGGTATAGCACACACTTCCAAATACTGCTTGCTAAAGTGTAAAGGCAGATTATCGAGCCGATTATGAGATATGATTTTTCGAATATCGTTAAAATTTCCGGCCTCGCTCCGAAATGCCTTTCTGTCCTATATTTAAGGGCGTGTAACTAAAGAATGACTAGCCGTCGCTATATGACACTCTGTATATGTATAGTACACACTTACAAATACTACTTGAAAAAGTTTAAAGGCAGATTAACGAGCCGATTATGAGATATGATTTTTCGAATATCATTAAAATTTCCGGCCTCGCTCCGACATGAATCTCCGTCCTATATTTAAGGGCATGTAACTAAAGAATGACTAGCGGTCGCTATATGACACTCTGGATATGTATAGTACACACTTCCAAATACTACTTGCAAAAGTTTAAAGGCAGATTAACGAGCCGATAATGAGATATGATTTTTCGAATATCGTTAAAATTTCCGGCCTCGCTTAGAAATGCCTTTCCGTCCTATATTTAATTGTGTGTAACTAAAGAATGACTAGCCGTCGCTATATGACACTCTGTATATGTATAGTACACACTTCCAAATACTACTTGAAAAATTTTAAAGGCAGATTAACGAGCCGATTATGAGATATGATTTTTCGAATATCGTTAAAATTTCCGGCCTCGCTCCGAAATGCCTTTCCGTCCTATATTTAAGGGCGTGTAACTAAAGAATTTCTAGTCGTCGCCACATGACACTCTGTATAGGTATAGTACACACTTCCAAATACTACTTGAAAAAGTTTAAAGGCAGATTAACAAGCCGATTATGAGATATGATTTTTCGAATATCGTTAAAATTTCCGGCCTCGCTCCGAAATGCCTATCCGTCCTATATTTAAGGGCGTGTAACTAAAGAATTACTAGCCTTCGCCACATTACACTTTGTATAGGTATAATACAGACTTTCAAATACTACTTGAACAAGTTTAAAGGCAGATTAACGAGCCGTTTATGAGATATGATTTTTCGAATATCGTTAAAATTTCTGGCCTCGCTCCGAAATGCCTTTCCGTCCTATATTTAAGGGCGTGTAACTAAAGAATTTCTAGTCGTCGCCACATGACACTCTGTATAGGTATAGTACACACTTCCAAATACTACTTGAAAAAGTTTAAAGGCAGATTATCGAGCCGATTATGAGATAGGATTTTTCGAATATCGTTAAAATTTCCGGCCTCGCTCCGAAATGCCTATCCGTCCTATATTTAAGGGCGTGTAACTAAAGAATTTCTAGTCGTCGCCACATGACACTCTGTATAGGTATAGTACACACTTCCAAATACTACTTGAAAATGTTTAAAGGCAGATTAACTAGCCGATTATGAGATAGGTTTTTTCGAATATCGTTAAAATTTCCGGCCTCGCTTAGAAATGCCTTTCCGTCCTATATATAATTGTGTGTAACTAAAGAATGACTAGCCGTCGCTATATGACACTCTGTATATGTATAGTACACACTTCCAAATACTACTTGAAAAATTTTAAAGGCAGATTAACGAGCCGATTATGAGATATGATTTTTCGAATATCGTTAAAATTTCCGGCCTCGCTCCGAAATGCCTTTCCGTCCTATATTTAAGGGCGTGTAACTAAAGAATTTCTAGTCGTCGCCACATGACACTCTGTATAGGTATAGTACACACTTCCAAATACTACTTGAAAAAGTTTAAAGGCAGATTAACAAGCCGATTATGAGATATGATTTTTCGAATATCGTTAAAATTTCCGGCCTCGCTCCGAAATGCCTATCCGTCCTATATTTAAGGGCGTGTAACTAAAGAATTTCTAGTCGTCGCCACATGACACTCTGTATAGGTATAGTACACACTTCCAAAGACTACTTGAAAAAGTTTAAAGGCAGATTAACAAGCCGATTATGAGATATGATTTTTCGAATATCGTTAAAATTTCCGGCCTCGCTCCGAAATGCCTTTCCGTCCTATATTTAATTGTGTGTAACTAAAGAATGACTAGCCGTCGCTATATGACACTCTGTATATGTATAGTACACACTTCCAAATACTACTTGAAAAATTTTAAAGGCAGATTAACGAGCCGATTATGAGATATGATTTTTCGAATATCGTTAAAATTTTCGGCCTCGCTCCGAAATGCCTTTCCGTCCTATATTTAAGGGCGTGTAACTAAAGAATTTCTAGTCGTCGCCACATGACACTCTGTATAGGTATAGTACACACTTCCAAATACTACTTGAAAAAGTTTAAAGGCAGATTAACAAGCCGATTATGAGATATGATTTTTCGAATATCGTTAAAATTTCCGGCCTCGCTCCGAAATGCCTATCCGTCCTATATTTAAGGGCGTGTAACTAAAGAATTACTAGCCTTCGCCACATTACACTTTGTATAGGTATAATACAGACTTTCAAATACTACTTGAACAAGTTTAAAGGCAGATTAACGAGCCGTTTATGAGATATGATTTTTCGAATATCGTTAAAATTTCCGGCCTCGCTCCGAAATGCCTTTCCGTCCTATATTTAAGGGCGTGTAACTAAAGAATTTCTAGTCGTCGCCACATGACACTCTGTATAGGTATAGTACACACTTCCAAATACTACTTGAAAAAGTTTAAAGGCAGATTATCGAGCCGATTATGAGATAGGATTTTTCGAATATCGTTAAAATTTCCGGCCTCGCTCCGAAATGCCTATCCGTCCTATATTTAAGGGCGTGTAACTAAAGAATTTCTAGTCGTCGCCACATGACACTCTGTATAGGTATAGTACACACTTCCAAATACTACTTGAAAATGTTTAAAGGCAGATTAACTAGCCGATTATGAGATAGGTTTTTTCGAATATCGTTAAAATTTCCGGCCTCGCTTAGAAATGCCTTTCCGTCCTATATATAATTGTGTGTAACTAAAGAATGACTAGCCGTCGCTATATGACACTCTGTATATGTATAGTACACACTTCCAAATACTACTTGAAAAATTTTAAAGGCAGATTAACGAGCCGATTATGAGATATGATTTTTCGAATATCGTTAAAATTTCCGGCCTCGCTCCGAAATGCCTTTCCGTCCTATATTTAAGGGCGTGTAACTAAAGAATTTCTAGTCGTCGCCACATGACACTCTGTATAGGTATAGTACACACTTCCAAATACTACTTGAAAAAGTTTAAAGGCAGATTAACAAGCCGATTATGAGATATGATTTTTCGAATATCGTTAAAATTTCCGGCCTCGCTCCGAAATGCCTAACCGTCCTATATTTAAGGGCGTGTAACTAAAGAATTTCTAGTCGTCGCCACATGACACTCTGTATAGGTATAGTACACACTTCCAAAGACTACTTGAAAAAGTTTAAAGGCAGATTAACGAGCCGATTATGAGATATGATTTTTCGAATATCGTTAAAATTTCCGGCCTCGCTCCGAAATGCCTTTCCGTCCTATATTTAAGGGCGTGTAACTAAAGAATTTCTAGTCGTCGCCACATGACACTCTGTATAGGTATAGTACACACTTCCAAATAATACTTGAAAAAGTTTAAAGGCAGATTAACAAGCCGATTATGAGATATGATTTTTCGAATATCGTTAAAATTTCCTGCCTCGCTCCGAAATGCATTTCTGTCCTATATTTAAGGGCGTGTAACTAAAGAATTTCTAGTCGTCGCCACATGACACTCTGTATAGGTATAGTACACACTTCCAAATACTACTTGAAAAAGTTTAAAGGCAGATTAACGAGCCGATTATGAGATATGATTTTTCGAATATCGTTAAAATTTCCGGCCTCGTTCCGAAATGCCTTACCGTCCTATATTTAAGGGCGTGTAACTAAAGAATTTCTAGTTGTCGCCACATGACACTCTGTATAGGTATAGTACACACTTCCAAATACTACTTGAACAAGTTTAAAGGCAGATTAACGAGCCGATTATGAGATATGATTTTTCGAATATCGTTAAAATTTCCGGCCTCGCTCCGAACTGCCTTTCTGTCCTATATTTAAGGGCGTGTAACTAAAGAATTTCTAGTTGTCGCCACATGACACTCTGTATAGGTATAGTACACACTTCCAAATACTACTTGAAACAGTTTAAAGGCAGATTAACGAGCCAATTATGAGATATGATTTTTCGAATATCGTTAAAATTTCCGGCCTCGCTCCGAAATGCCTTACCGTCCTATTTTTAAGGGCGTGTAACTAAACAATTACTAGCCGTCGCCACATTACACTCTGTATAGGTATAGTACACACTTCCAAATACTACTTGAACAAGTTTAAAGGCAAATTAACGAGCCGATTATGAGATATGTATTTTCGAATATCGTTAAAATTTCCAGCCTCGCTTCGAAATGCCTTTCCGTCCTATATTTAAGGGCGTGTAACTAAAGAATTTCTAGTTGTCGCCACATGTCACTCTGTATAGGTATAGTACACACATCCAAATACTACTTGAAAAAGTTTAAAGGCAGATTATCGAGCCGATTATGAGATAGGATTTTTCGAATATCGTTAAAATTTCCGGCCTCGCTCCGAAATGCCTTTCCGTCCTATATTTAAGGGCGTGTAACTAAAGAATTTCTAGTCGTCGCCACATGACACTCTGTATAGGTATAGTACACACTTCCAAATACTACTTGAACAAGTTTAAAGGCAGATTAACGAGCCGATTATGAGATATGATTTTTCGAATATCGTTAAAATTTCCGGCCTCGCTCCGAAATGCCTTTCCGTCCTGTATTTAAGGGCGTGTAACTAAAGAATTTCTAGTCGTCACCACATGACACTCTGTATAGGTATAGTACACACTTCCAAATACTACTTGAAAAAGTTTAAAGGCAGATTAACAAGCCGATTATGAGATATGATTTTTCGAATATCGTTAAAATTTCCGGCCTCGCTCCGAAATGCCTTTCCGTCCTATATTTAAGGGCGTGTAACTAAAGAATTTCTAGTCGTCGCCACATGACACTCTGTATAGGTATAGTACACACTTCCAAATACTACTTGAAAAAGTTTAAAGGCAGATTAACGAGCCGATTATGAGATATGTATTTTCGAATATCGTTAAAATTTCCAGCCTCGCTTCGAAATGCCTTTCCGTCCTATATTTAAGGGCGTGTAACTAAAGAATTTCTAGTCGTCGCCACATGACACTCTGTATAGGTATAGTACACACTTCCAAATACTACTTGAAAGAGTTTAAAGGCAGATTAACGAGCCGATTATGAGATATGATTTTTCGAATATCGTTAAAATTTCCGGCCTCGTTCCGAAATGCCTTACCGTCCTATATTTAAGGGCGTGTAACTAAAGAATTTGTAGTTGTCGCCACATGACACTCTGTATAGGTATAGTACACACTTCCAAATACTACTTGAACAAGTTTAAAGGCAGATTAACGAGCCGATTATGAGATATGATTTTTCGAATATCGTTAAAATTTCCGGCCTCGCTCCGAAATGCCTTTCTGTCCTATATTTAAGGGCGTGTAACTAAAGAATTTCTAGTTGTCGCCACATGACACTCTGTATAGGTATAGTACACACTTCCAAATACTACTTGAAACAGTTTAAAGGCAGATTAACGAGCCAATTATGAGATATGATTTTTCGAATATCGTTAAAATTTCCGGCCTCGCTCCGAAATGCCTTACCGTCCTATTTTTAAGGGCGTGTAACTAAACAATTACTAGCCGTCGCCACATTACACTCTGTATAGGTATAGTACACACTTCCAAATACTACTTCAACAAGTTTAAAGGCAAATTAACGAGCCGATTATGAGATATGTATTTTCGAATATCGTTAAAATTTCCAGCCTCGCTTCGAAATGCCTTTCCGTCCTATATTTAAGGGCGTGTAACTAAAGAATTTCTAGTTGTCGCCACATGTCACTCTGTATAGGTATAGTACACACTTCCAAATACTACTTGAAAAAGTTTAAAGGCAGATTATCGAGCCGATTATGAGATAGGATTTTTCGAATATCGTTAAAATTTCCGGCCTCGCTCCGAAATGCCTTTCCGTCCTATATTTAAGGGCGTGTAACTAAAGAATTTCTAGTCGTCGCCACATGACACTCTGTATAGGTATAGTACACACTTCCAAATACTACTTGAACAAGTTTAAAGGCAGATTAACGAGCCGATTATGAGATATGATTTTTCGAATATCGTTAAAATTTCCGGCCTCGCTCCGAAATGCCTTTCCGTCCTGTATTTAAGGGCGTGTAACTAAAGAATTTCTAGTCGTCACCACATGACACTCTGTATAGGTATAGTACACACTTCCAAATACTACTTGAAAAAGTTTAAAGGCAGATTAACAAGCCGATTATGAGATATGATTTTTCGAATATCGTTAAAATTTCCGGCCTCGCTCCGAAATGCCTTTCCGTCCTATATTTAAGGGCGTGTAACTAAAGAATTTCTAGTCGTCGCCACATGACACTCTGTATAGGTATAGTACACACTTCCAAATACTACTTGAAAAAGTTTAAAGGCAGATTAACGAGCCGATTATGAGATATGATTTTTCGAATATCGTTAAAATTTCCGGCCTCGCTCCGAAATGCCTTTCCGTCCTATATTTAAGGGCGTGTAACTAAAGAATTTCTAGTCGTCGCCACATGACACTCTGTATAGGTATAGTACACACTTCCAAATACTACTTGAAAAAGTTTAAAGGCAGATTAACAAGCCGATTATGAGATATGATTTTTCGAATATCGTTAAAATTTCCGGCCTCGCTCCGAAATGCCTTTCCGTCCTATATTTAAGGGCGTGTAACTAAAGAATTTCTAGTCGTCGCCACATGACACTCTGTATAGGTATAGTACACACTTCCAAATAGTACTTGAAAAAGTTTAAAGGCAGATTAACAAGCCGATTATGAGATATGATTTTTCGAATATCGTTAAAATTTCCGGCCTCGCTCCGAAATGCCTTTCCGTCCTATATTTAAGGGCGTGTAACTAAAGAATTTCTAGTCGTCGCCACATGACACTCTGTATAGGTATAGTACACACTTCCAAATACTACTTGAAAAACTTTAAAGGCAGATTAACGAGCCGATTATGAGATATGATTTTTCGAATATCGTTAAAATTTCCGTCCTCGCTCCGAAATGCCTTTCCGTCCTATATTTAAGGGCGTGTAACTAAAGAATTTCTAGTCGTCGCCACATGACACTCTGTATAGGTATAGTACACACTTCCAAATACTACTTGAAAAAGTTTAAAGGCAGATTAACAAGCCGATTATGAGATATGATTTTTCGAATATCGTTAAAATTTCCGGCCTCGCTCCGAAATGCCTTTCCGTCCTATATTTAAGGGCGTGTAACTAAAGAATTTCTAGTCGTCGCCACATGACACTCTGTATAGGTATAGTACACACTTCCAAATACTACTTGAAAAAGTTTAAAGACAGATTAACGAGCCGATTATGAGATATGATTTTTCGAATATCGTTAAAATTTCCGGCCTTGCTCCGAAATGCCTTTCCGTCCTATATTTAAGGGCGTGTAACTAAAGAATTTCTAGTCGTCGCCACATGACACTCTGTATAGGTATAGTACACACTTCCAAATACTACTTGAAAAAGTTTAAAGGCAGATTAACAAGCCGATTATGAGATATGATTTTTCGAATATCGTTAAAATTTCCGGCCTCGCTCCGAAATGCCTATCCGTCCTATATTTAAGGGCGTGTAACTAAAGAATTTCTAGTCGTCGCCACATGACACTCTGTATAGGTATAGTACACACTTCCAAATACAACTTGAAAAAGTTTAAAGGCAGATTATAGAGCCGATTATGAGATAGGATTTTTCGAATATCGTTAAAATTTCCGGCCTCGCTTAGAAATGCCTTTCCGTCCTATATTTAAGGGCGTGTAACTAATGAATGACTAGCCGTCGCTATATGACACTCTGTATATGTATAGTACACACTTCCAAATACTACTTGAACAAGTTTAAAGTCAGATTAACAAGCCGATTATGAGATATGATTTTTCGAATATCGTTAAAATTTCCAGCCTCGCTCCGAAATGCCTTTCCGTCCTATATTTAAGGGCGTGTAACTAAAGAATTTCTAGTCGTCGCCACATTACACTCTGTATAGGTATAGTACACACTTCCAAATACAACTTGAAAAAGTTTAAAGGCAGATTATCGAGCCGATTATGAGATAGGCTTTTTCGAATATCGTTAAAATTTCCGGCCTCGCTTAGAAATGCCTTTCCGTCCTATATTTAAGGGCGTGTAACTAAAGAATTTCTAGTCGTCGCCACATGACACTCTGTATAGGTATAGTACACACTTCCAAATACTACTTGAAAAAGTTTAAAGACAGATTAACGAGCCGATTATGAGATATGATTTTTCGAATATCGTTAAAATTTCCGGCCTCGCTCCGAAATGCCTTTCCGTCCTATATTTAAGGGCGTGTAACTAAAGAATTTCTAGTCGTCGCCACATGACACTCTGTATAGGTATAGTACACACTTCCAAATACTACTTGAAAAAGTTTAAAGGCAGATTAACAAGCCGATTATGAGATATGATTTTTCGAATATCGTTAAAATTTCCGGCCTCGCTCCGAAATGCCTATCCGTCCTATATTTAAGGGCGTGTAACTAAAGAATTTCTAGTCGTCGCCACATGACACTCTGTATAGGTATAGTACACACTTCCAAATACAACTTGAAAAAGTTTAAAGGCAGATTATAGAGCCGATTATGAGATAGGATTTTTCGAATATCGTTAAAATTTCCGGCCTCGCTTAGAAATGCCTTTCCGTCCTATATTTAAGGGCGTGTAACTAATGAATGACTAGCCGTCGCTATATGACACTCTGTATATGTATAGTACACACTTCCAAATACTACTTGAACAAGTTTAAAGTCAGATTAACGAGCCGATTATGAGATATGATTTTTCGAATATCGTTAAAATTTCCGGCCTCGCTCCGAAATGCCTTTCCGTCCTATATTTAAGGGCGTGTAACTAAAGAATTTCTAGTCGTCGCCACATTACACTCTGTATAGGTATAGTACACACTTCCAAATACAACTTGAAAAAGTTTAAAGGCAGATTATCGAGCCGATTATGAGATAGGCTTTTTCGAATATCGTTAAAATTTCCGGCCTCGCTTAGAAATGCCTTTCTGTCCTATATTTAAGGGCGTGTAACTAAAGAATTTCTAGTCGTCGCCACATGACACTCTGTATAGGTATAGTACACACTTCCAAATACTACTTGAAAAAGTTTAAAGGCAGATTAACAAGCCGATTATGAGATATGATTTTTCGAATATCGTTAAAATTTCCGGCCTCGCTCCGAAATGCCTTTCCGTCCTATATTTAAGGGCGTGTAACTAAAGAATTTCTAGTCGTCGCCATATGACACTCTGTATTACACTTCAAATACTACTTGAAAAACTTTAAAGACAGATTAACAAGCCGATTATGAGATATGATTTTTCGAATATCGTTAAAATTTCCGGCCTCGCTCCGAAATGCCTTTCCGTCCTATATTTAAGGGCGTGTAACTAAAGAATTTCTAGTTGTCGCCACATGACACTCTGTATAGGTATAGTACACACTTCCAAATACTACTTGAAAAAGTTTAAAGGCAGATTAACAAGCCGATTATGAGATATGATTTTTCGAATATCGTTAAAATTTCCGGCCTCGCTCCGAAATGCCTTACCGTCCTATATTTAAGGGCGTGTAACTAAAGAATTACTAGCCGTCGCCACATTACACTCTGTATAGGTATAGTACACACTTCCAAATACTACTTGAAAAAGTTTAAAGTCAGATTAACGAACCGATTATGAGATATGATTTTTCGAATATCGTTAAAATTTCCGGCCTCGCTCCGAAATGCCTTACCGTCCTATATTTAAGGGCGTGTAACTAAAGAATTACTAGCCGTCGCCACATTACACTTTGTATAGGTATAATACAGACTTTCAAATACTACTTGAACAAGTTTAAAGGCAGATTAACGAGCCGATTATGAGATATGATTTTTCGAATATCGATAAAATTTCCGGCCTCGCTCCGAAATGCCTTTCTGTCCTATATTTAAGGGCGTGTAACTAAGGAATTTCTAGTCGTCACCACATGACACTCTGTATAGGTATAGTACACACTTCCAAATACTACTTGAAAAAGTTTAAACGCAGATTAACGAGCCGATTATGAGATAGGATTTTTCGAATATCGTTAAAATTTCCGGCCTCGCTCCGAAATGCCTTACCGTCCTATATTTAAGGGCGTGTAACTAAAGAATTACTAGCCGTCGCCACATTACACTCTATATAGGTATAGTACACACTTCCAAATACTACTTGAAAAATTTTAAAGGCAGATTCACGAGCCGATTATGAGATATGATTTTTCGAATATCGTTAAAATTTCCGGCCTCGCTCGGAAATACCTTACCGTCCTATATTTAAGGGCGTGTAACTAATGAATTTCTACTCGTCGCCACATTACACTCTGTATAGGTATAGTACAGACTTTCAAATACTACTTGAACAAGTTCAAAGGCAGATTAACGAGCCGATTATGATATATGATTTTTGGAATATCGTTAAAATTTCCGGCCTCATTCCAAAATGCCTTTCCGTCCTATATTTAAGGGCGTGTAACTAAAGAATTACTAGCCGTCGCCACATGACTCTTTGTATAGGTATAGCACACACTTCCAAATACTGCTTGCTAAAGTGTAAAGGCAGATTATCGAGCCGATTATGAGATATGATTTTTCGAATATCGTTAAAATTTCCGGCCTCGCTCCGAAATGCCTTACCGTCCTATATTTAAGGACGTGTAACTAAAGAATTACTAGCCGTCGCCACATTACACTCTGTATAGGTATAGTATTCACTTCCAAATACTACATGAACAAGTTTAAAGGCAGATTAACAAGCCGATTATGAGATATGATTTTTCGAATATCGTTAAAATTTCCGGCCTCGCTCTGAAATTCCTTTCCGTCCTATATTTAAGGGCGTGTAACTAAAATATTTCTAGTCGTCGCCACATGACACTCTGTATATGTATAGTACACACTTCCAAATACTACTTGCAAAAGTTTAAAGGCAGATTAACGAGCCGATTATGAGATATGATTTTTCGAATATCGTTAAAATTTCCGGCCTCGCTTAGAAATGCCTTTCCGTCCTATATTTAATTGTGTGTAACTAAAGAATGACTAGCCGTCGCTATATGACACTCTGTATATGTATAGTACACACTTCCAAATACTACTTGAAAAAGTTTAAAGGCAGATTAACGAGCCGATTATGAAATATGATTTTTCGAATATCGTTATAATTTCCGGCCTCGCTCCGAAATGCCTTTCCGTCCTATATTTAAGGGCGTGTAACTAAAGAATTTCTAGTCGTCGCCACATGACACTCTGTATAGGTATAGTACACACTTCCAAATACTACTTGAAAATGTTTAAAGGCAGATTAACAAGCCGATTATGAGATATGATTTTTCGAATGTCGTTAAAATTTCCGGCCTCGCTCCGAAATGCCTATCCGTCCTATATTTAAGGGCGTGTAACTAAAGAATTTCTAGTCATCGCCACATGACACTCTGTATAGGTATAGTACACACTTCCAAATACTACTTGAAAAAGTTTAAAGGCAGATTAACAAGCCGATTATGAGATATGATTTTTGGAATATCGTTAAAATTTCCGGCCTCGCTTAGAAATGCCTTTCCGTCCTATATTTAATTGTGTGTAACTAAAGAATGACTAGCCGTCGCTATATGACACTCTGTATATGTATAGTACACACTTCCAAATACTACTTGAAAAAGTTTAAAGGCAGATTAACGAGCCGATTATGAAATATGATTTTTCGAATATCGTTAAAATTTCCGGCCTTTCTCCGAAATGCCTTACCGTCCTATATATAAGGGCGTGTAACTAAAGAATTACTAGCCGTCGCCACATTACACTCTGTATAGGTATAGTATACACTTCCAAATACTACTTGAACAAGTTTAAAGGCAAATTAACGAGCCGATTATGAGATATGATTTTTCGAATATCGTTAAAATTTCCGGCCTCGCTCTGAAATTCCTTTCCGTCCTATATTTAAGGGCGTGTAACTAAAGAATTTCTAGTCGTCGCCACATGACACTCTGTATAGGTATAGTACACACTTCCAAATACTATTTGAAAAAGTTTAAAGGCAGATTAACGAGCCGACTATGAGATATGATTTTTCGAATATCGTTAAAATTTCCGGCCTCGCTTAGAAATGCCTTTCCGTCCTATATTTAAGGGCGTGTAACTAAAGAATTTCTAGTTGTCGCCACATGTCACTCTGTATAGGTATAGTACACACTTCCAAATACTACTTGAAAAAGTTTAAAGGCAGATTATCGAGCCGATTATGAGATAGGATTTTTCGAATATCGTTAAAATTTCCGGCCTCGCTCCGAAATGCCTTTCCGTCCTATATTTAAGGGCGTGTAACTAAAGAATTTCTAGTCGTCGCCACATGACACTCTGTATAGGTATAGTACACACTTCCAAATACTACTTGAAAAAGTTTAAAGGCAGATTATCGAGCCGATTATGAGATATGATTTTCGAATATCGTTAAAATTTCCGGCCTCGCTCCGAAATGCCTTTCCGTCCTATATTTAAGGGCGTGTAACTAAAGAATTTCTAGTCGTCGCCACATGACACTCTGTATAGGTATAGTACACACTTCCAAATACTACTTGAACAAGTTTAAAGGCAGATTAACGAGCCGATTATGAGATATGATTTTTCGAATATCGTTAAAATATCCGGCCTCGCTCCGAAATGCCTTTCCGTCCTATATTTAAGGGCGTGTAACTAAAGAATTTCTAGTCGTCGCCACATTACACTCTGTATAGGTATAGTACACACTTCCAAATACTACATGACAAAAAATAAAGGCAGATTAAAGAGCCGATTGTGAGATATGATATTCGAATATCGTTAAAATTTCCGGCCTCATTCCAAAATGCCTTTCCGTCCTATATTTAAGGGCGTGTAACTAAAGAATTACGAGCCGTCGCCACATGACACTTTGTATAGGTATAGCACACACTTCCAAATACTGCTTGCTAAAGTGTAAAGGCAGATTATCGAGCCGATTATGAGATATGATTTTTCGAATATCGTTAAAATTTCCGGCCTCGCTCCGAAATGCCTTTCCGTCCTATATTTAAGGGCGTGTAACTAAAGAATTTCTAGTCGTCGCCACATGACACTCTGTATAGGTATAGTACACACTTCCAAATACTACTTGAAAAAGTTTAAAGGCAGATTAACGAGCCGATTATGAGATATGATTTTTCGAATATCATTAAAATTTCGGGCCTCGCTCCGACATGCCTTTCCGTCCTATATTTAAGGGCAAGTAACTAAAGAATGACTAGCGGTCGCTATATGACACTCTGTATATGTATAGTACACACTTCCAAATACTACTTGCAAAAGTTTAAAGGCAGATTAACGAGCCGATTATGAGATATGATTTTCCGAATATCGTTAAAATTTCCGGCCTCGCTTAGAAATGCCTTTCCGTCCTATATTTAATTGTGTGTAACTAAAGAATGACCAGCCGTCGCTATATGACACACTGTATATGTATAGTACACACTTCCAAATACTACTTGAAAAAGTTTAAAGGCAGATTAACGAGCAGATTATGAGATATGATTTTTCGAATATCGTTAAAATTTCCGGCCTCGCT
The DNA here is from genome assembly GCA_026315105.1 of Locusta migratoria. Lineage (NCBI taxonomy): Eukaryota > Metazoa > Arthropoda > Insecta > Orthoptera > Acrididae > Locusta > Locusta migratoria. The sequence continues at coordinate 347,702,966 of CM048755.1, forward strand.
CCGAAATGCATTTCTGTCCTATATTTAAGGGCGTGTAACTAAAGAATTTCTAGTCGTCGCCACATGACACTCTGTATAGGTATAGTATACACTTCCAAATACTACTTGAACAAGTTTAAAGGCAGATTAACGAGCCGATTATGAGATATGATTTTTCGAATATCGTTAAAATTTCCGGCCTCGCTCTGAAATTCCTTTCCGTCCTATATTTAAGGGCGTGTAACTAAAGAATTTCTAGTCATCGCCACATGACACTCTGTATATGTATAGTACACACTTCCAAATACTACTTGAACAAGTTTAAAGTCAGATTAACGAGCCGATTATGAGATATGATTTTTCGAATATCGTTAAAATTTCCGGCCTCGCTCCGAAATGCCTTTCTGTCCTATATTTAAGGGCGTGTAACTAAAGAATTTCTAGTCGTCGCCACATGACACTCTGTATAGGTATAGTACACACTTCAAAATACTACTTGAAAAAGTTTAAAGGCAGATTAACGAGCCGATTATGAGATATGATTTTTCGAATATCATTAAAATTTCCGGCCTCGCTCCGACATGCCTTTCCGTCCTATATTTAAGGGCATGTAACTAAAGAATGACTAGCCGTCGATATATGACACTCTGTATATGTATAGTACACACTTCCAAATACTACTTGCAATAGTTTAAAGGCAGATTAACGAGCCGATTATGAGATATGATTTTTCGAATATCGTTAAAATTTCCGGCCTCGCTTAGAAATGCCTTTCCGTCCTATATTTAATTGTGTGTAACTAAAGAATGACTAGCCGTCGCTATATGACACTCTGTATATGTATAGTACACACTTCCAAATACTACTTGAAAAAGTTTAAAGGCAGATGAACGAGCAGATTATGAGATATGATTTTTCGAATATCGTTAAAATTTCCGGCCTCGCTCCGAAATGCCTTTCCGTCCTATATTTAAGGGCGTGTAACTAAAGAATTTCTAGTCGTCGCCACATGACACTCTGTATAGGTATAGTACACACTTCCAAATACTACTTGAAAAAGTTTAAAGGCAGATTAACAAGCCGATTATGAGATATGATTTTTCGAATATCGTTAAAATTTCTGGCCTCGCTCCGAAATGCCTATCCGTCCTATATTTATGGGCGTGTAACTAAAGAATTTCTAGTCGTCGCCACATGACACTCTGTATAGGTATAGTACACACTTCCAAATACTACTTGAAAAAGTTTAAACGCAGATTAACGAGCCGATTATGAGATATGATTTTTCGAATATCGTTAAAATTTCCGGCCTCTCTCCGAAATGCCTTTCCGTCCTATATTTAAGGGCGTGTAACTAAAGAATTTCTAGTCGTCACCATATGACACTCTGTATTACACTTCCAAATACTACTTGAAAAACTTTAAAGACAGATTAACAAGCCGATTATGAGATATGATTTTTCGAATATCGTTAAAATTTCCGGCCTCGCTCGGAAATACCTTACCGTCCTATATTTAAGGGCGTGTAACTAATGAATTTCTACTCGTCGCCACATTACACTCTGTATAGGTATAGTACAGACTTTCAAATACTACTTGAACAAGTTCAAAGGCAGATTAACGAGCCGATTATGATATATGATTTTTGGAATATCGTTAAAATTTCCGGCCTCATTCCAAAATGCCTTTCCGTCCTATATTTAAGGGCGTGTAACTAAAGAATTACTAGCCGTCGCCACATGACTCTTTGTATAGGTATAGCACACACTTCCAAATACTGCTTGCTAAAGTGTAAAGGCAGATTATCGAGCCGATTATGAGATATGATTTTTCGAATATCGTTAAAATTTCCGGCCTCGCTCCGAAATGCCTTACCGTCCTATATTTAAGGACGTGTAACTAAAGAATTACTAGCCGTCGCCACATTACACTCTGTATAGGTATAGTATTCACTTCCAAATACTACATGAACAAGTTTAAAGGCAGATTAACAAGCCGATTATGAGATATGATTTTTCGAATATCGTTAAAATTTCCGGCCTCGCTCTGAAATTCCTTTCCGTCCTATATTTAAGGGCGTGTAACTAAAATATTTCTAGTCGTCGCCACATGACACTCTGTATATGTATAGTACACACTTCCAAATACTACTTGCAAAAGTTTAAAGGCAGATTAACGAGCCGATTATGAGATATGATTTTTCGAATATCGTTAAAATTTCCGGCCTCGCTTAGAAATGCCTTTCCGTCCTATATTTAATTGTGTGTAACTAAAGAATGACTAGCCGTCGCTATATGACACTCTGTATATGTATAGTACACACTTCCAAATACTACTTGAAAAAGTTTAAAGGCAGATTAACGAGCCGATTATGAAATATGATTTTTCGAATATCGTTATAATTTCCGGCCTCGCTCCGAAATGCCTTTCCGTCCTATATTTAAGGGCGTGTAACTAAAGAATTTCTAGTCGTCGCCACATGACACTCTGTATAGGTATAGTACACACTTCCAAATACTACTTGAAAATGTTTAAAGGCAGATTAACAAGCCGATTATGAGATATGATTTTTCGAATGTCGTTAAAATTTCCGGCCTCGCTCCGAAATGCCTATCCGTCCTATATTTAAGGGCGTGTAACTAAAGAATTTCTAGTCATCGCCACATGACACTCTGTATAGGTATAGTACACACTTCCAAATACTACTTGAAAAAGTTTAAAGGCAGATTAACAAGCCGATTATGAGATATGATTTTTGGAATATCGTTAAAATTTCCGGCCTCGCTTAGAAATGCCTTTCCGTCCTATATTTAATTGTGTGTAACTAAAGAATGACTAGCCGTCGCTATATGACACTCTGTATATGTATAGTACACACTTCCAAATACTACTTGAAAAAGTTTAAAGGCAGATTAACGAGCCGATTATGAAATATGATTTTTCGAATATCGTTAAAATTTCCGGCCTTTCTCCGAAATGCCTTACCGTCCTATATATAAGGGCGTGTAACTAAAGAATTACTAGCCGTCGCCACATTACACTCTGTATAGGTATAGTATACACTTCCAAATACTACTTGAACAAGTTTAAAGGCAAATTAACGAGCCGATTATGAGATATGATTTTTCGAATATCGTTAAAATTTCCGGCCTCGCTCTGAAATTCCTTTCCGTCCTATATTTAAGGGCGTGTAACTAAAGAATTTCTAGTCGTCGCCACATGACACTCTGTATAGGTATAGTACACACTTCCAAATACTATTTGAAAAAGTTTAAAGGCAGATTAACGAGCCGACTATGAGATATGATTTTTCGAATATCGTTAAAATTTCCGGCCTCGCTTAGAAATGCCTTTCCGTCCTATATTTAAGGGCGTGTAACTAAAGAATTTCTAGTTGTCGCCACATGTCACTCTGTATAGGTATAGTACACACTTCCAAATACTACTTGAAAAAGTTTAAAGGCAGATTATCGAGCCGATTATGAGATAGGATTTTTCGAATATCGTTAAAATTTCCGGCCTCGCTCCGAAATGCCTTTCCGTCCTATATTTAAGGGCGTGTAACTAAAGAATTTCTAGTCGTCGCCACATGACACTCTGTATAGGTATAGTACACACTTCCAAATACTACTTGAAAAAGTTTAAAGGCAGATTATCGAGCCGATTATGAGATATGATTTTCGAATATCGTTAAAATTTCCGGCCTCGCTCCGAAATGCCTTTCCGTCCTATATTTAAGGGCGTGTAACTAAAGAATTTCTAGTCGTCGCCACATGACACTCTGTATAGGTATAGTACACACTTCCAAATACTACTTGAACAAGTTTAAAGGCAGATTAACGAGCCGATTATGAGATATGATTTTTCGAATATCGTTAAAATATCCGGCCTCGCTCCGAAATGCCTTTCCGTCCTATATTTAAGGGCGTGTAACTAAAGAATTTCTAGTCGTCGCCACATTACACTCTGTATAGGTATAGTACACACTTCCAAATACTACATGACAAAAAATAAAGGCAGATTAAAGAGCCGATTGTGAGATATGATATTCGAATATCGTTAAAATTTCCGGCCTCATTCCAAAATGCCTTTCCGTCCTATATTTAAGGGCGTGTAACTAAAGAATTACGAGCCGTCGCCACATGACACTTTGTATAGGTATAGCACACACTTCCAAATACTGCTTGCTAAAGTGTAAAGGCAGATTATCGAGCCGATTATGAGATATGATTTTTCGAATATCGTTAAAATTTCCGGCCTCGCTCCGAAATGCCTTTCCGTCCTATATTTAAGGGCGTGTAACTAAAGAATTTCTAGTCGTCGCCACATGACACTCTGTATAGGTATAGTACACACTTCCAAATACTACTTGAAAAAGTTTAAAGGCAGATTAACGAGCCGATTATGAGATATGATTTTTCGAATATCATTAAAATTTCCGGCCTCGCTCCGACATGCCTTTCCGTCCTATATTTAAGGGCAAGTAACTAAAGAATGACTAGCGGTCGCTATATGACACTCTGTATATGTATAGTACACACTTCCAAATACTACTTGCAAAAGTTTAAAGGCAGATTAACGAGCCGATTATGAGATATGATTTTCCGAATATCGTTAAAATTTCCGGCCTCGCTTAGAAATGCCTTTCCGTCCTATATTTAATTGTGTGTAACTAAAGAATGACCAGCCGTCGCTATATGACACACTGTATATGTATAGTACACACTTCCAAATACTACTTGAAAAAGTTTAAAGGCAGATTAACGAGCAGATTATGAGATATGATTTTTCGAATATCGTTAAAATTTCCGGCCTCGCTCCGAAATGCATTTCTGTCCTATATTTAAGGGCGTGTAACTAAAGAATTTCTAGTCGTCGCCACATGACACTCTGTATAGGTATAGTATACACTTCCAAATACTACTTGAACAAGTTTAAAGGCAGATTAACGAGCCGATTATGAGATATGATTTTTCGAATATCGTTAAAATTTCCGGCCTCGCTCTGAAATTCCTTTCCGTCCTATATTTAAGGGCGTGTAACTAAAGAATTTCTAGTCATCGCCACATGACACTCTGTATATGTATAGTACACACTTCCAAATACTACTTGAACAAGTTTAAAGTCAGATTAACGAGCCGATTATGAGATATGATTTTTCGAATATCGTTAAAATTTCCGGCCTCGCTCCGAAATGCCTTTCTGTCCTATATTTAAGGGCGTGTAACTAAAGAATTTCTAGTCGTCGCCACATGACACTCTGTATAGGTATAGTACACACTTCAAAATACTACTTGAAAAAGTTTAAAGGCAGATTAACGAGCCGATTATGAGATATGATTTTTCGAATATCATTAAAATTTCCGGCCTCGCTCCGACATGCCTTTCCGTCCTATATTTAAGGGCATGTAACTAAAGAATGACTAGCCGTCGATATATGACACTCTGTATATGTATAGTACACACTTCCAAATACTACTTGCAATAGTTTAAAGGCAGATTAACGAGCCGATTATGAGATATGATTTTTCGAATATCGTTAAAATTTCCGGCCTCGCTTAGAAATGCCTTTCCGTCCTATATTTAATTGTGTGTAACTAAAGAATGACTAGCCGTCGCTATATGACACTCTGTATATGTATAGTACACACTTCCAAATACTACTTGAAAAAGTTTAAAGGCAGATGAACGAGCAGATTATGAGATATGATTTTTCGAATATCGTTAAAATTTCCGGCCTCGCTCCGAAATGCCTTTCCGTCCTATATTTAAGGGCGTGTAACTAAAGAATTTCTAGTCGTCGCCACATGACACTCTGTATAGGTATAGTACACACTTCCAAATACTACTTGAAAAAGTTTAAAGGCAGATTAACAAGCCGATTATGAGATATGATTTTTCGAATATCGTTAAAATTTCTGGCCTCGCTCCGAAATGCCTATCCGTCCTATATTTATGGGCGTGTAACTAAAGAATTTCTAGTCGTCGCCACATGACACTCTGTATAGGTATAGTACACACTTCCAAATACTACTTGAAAAAGTTTAAACGCAGATTAACGAGCCGATTATGAGATATGATTTTTCGAATATCGTTAAAATTTCCGGCCTCTCTCCGAAATGCCTTTCCGTCCTATATTTAAGGGCGTGTAACTAAAGAATTTCTAGTCGTCACCATATGACACTCTGTATTACACTTCCAAATACTACTTGAAAAACTTTAAAGACAGATTAACAAGCCGATTATGAGATATGATTTTTCGAATATCGTTAAAATTTCCGGCCTCGCTCCGAAATGCCTTTCCGTCCTATATTTAAGGGCGTGTAACTAAAGAATTTCTAGTTGTCGCCACATGACACTCTGTATAGGTATAGTACACACTTCCAAATACTACTTGAAAAAGTTTAAAGGCAGATTAACAAGCCGATTATGAGATATGATTTTTCGAATATCGTTAAAATTTCCGGCCTCGCTCCGAAATGCCTTACCGTCCTATATATAAGGGCGTGTAACTAAAGAATTACTAGCCGTCGCCACATTACACTCTGTATAGGTAGAGTATACACTTCCAAATACTACTTGAAAAAGTTTAAAGGCAGATTAACGAGCCGACTATGAGATATGATTTTTCGAATATCGTTAAAATTTCCGGCCTCGCTTAGAAATGCCTTTCCGTCCTATATTTAAGGGCGTGTAACTAAAGAATGACTAGCCGTCGCTATATGACACTCTGTATATGTATAGTACACACTTCCAAATACTACTTGAACAAGTTTAAAGTCAGATTAACGAGCCGATTATGAGATATGATTTTTCGAATATCGTTAAAATTTCCGGCCTCGCTCCGAAATGCCTTTCTGTCCTATATTTAAGGGCGTGTAACTAAAGAATTTCTAGTCGTCGCCATATGACACTCTGTATTACACTTCCAAATACCATTTGAAAAAGTTTAAAGGCAGATTATCGAGCCGATTATGAGATAGGATTTTTCGAATATCGTTAAAATTTCCGGCCTCGCTTAGAAATGCCTTTCCGTCCTATATTTAAGGGCGTGTAACTAAAGAATTTCTAGTCGTCGCCACATGACACTCTGTATAGGTATAGTACACACTTCCAAATACTACGTGACAAAAAATAAAGGCAGATTAAAGAGCCGATTGTGAGATATGATTTTTCGAATATCGTTAAAATTTCCGGCCTCATTCCAAAATGCCTATCCGTGCTATATTTAAGGGCGTGTAACTAAAGAATGACTAGCCGTCGGTATATGACACTCTGTATATGTATAGTACACACTTACAAATACTACTTGAAAAAGTTTAAAGGCAGATTAACGAGCCGATTATGAGATATGATTTTTTGAATATCGTTAAAATTTCCGGCCTCGCTTAGAAATGCCTTTCCGTCCTATATTTAATTGTGTGTAACTAAAGAATGACTAGCCGTCGCTATATGACACTCTGTATATGTATAGTACACACTTCCAAATACTACTTGAAAAAGTTTAAAGGCAGATTAACGAGCCGATTATGAGATATGATTTTCCGAATATCGTTAAAATTTCCGGCCTCGCTCCGAAATGCCTTTCCGTCCTATATTTAAGGGCGTGTAACTAAAGAATTTCTAGTCGTCGCCACATGACACTCTGTATAGGTATAGTACACACTTCCAAATACTACTTGAAAAAGTTTAAAGGCAGATTAACAAGCCGATTATGAGATATGAATTTTCGAATATCGTTAAAATTTCTGGCCTCGCTCCGAAATGCCTATCCGTCCTATATTTAAGGGCGTGTAACTAAAGAATTTCTAGTCGTCGCCACATGACACTCTGTATAGGTATAGTACACACTTCCAAATACTACTTGAAAAAGTTTAAAGGCAGATTAACGAGCCGATTATGAGATATGATTTTTCGAATATCGTTAAAATTTCCGGCCTCGCTCCGAAATGCCTTTCCGTCCTATATTTAATGGCGTGTAACTAAAGAATTTCTAGTCGTCGCCATATGACACTCTGTATTACACTTCCAAATACTACTTGAAAAACATTAAAGACAGATTAACAAGCCGATTATGAGATATGATTTTTCGAATATCGTTAAAATTTCCGGCCTCGCTCCGAAATGCCTTTCCGTCCTATATTTAAGGGCGTGTAACTAAAGAATTTCTAGTCGTCGCCATATGACACTCTGTATTACACTTCCAAATAATACTTGAAAAACTTTAAAGACAGATTAACAGGCCGATTATGAGATATGATTTTTCGAATATCGTTAAAATTTCCGGCCTCGCTCCGAAATGCCTTTCCGTCCTATATTTAAGGGCGTGTAACTAAAGAATTTCTAGTTGTCGCCACATGACACTCTGTATAGGTATAGTACACACTTCCAAATGCTACTTGAAAAAGTTTAAAGGCAGATTAACAAGCCGATTATGAGATATGATTTTTCGAATATCGTTAAAATATCCGGCCTCGCTCTGAAATTCCTTTCCGTCCTATATTTAAGGGCGTGTAACTAAAGAATTTCTAGTCGTCGCCACATGACACTCTGTATAGGTATAGTACACACTTCCAAATACTACTTGAAAAAGTTTAAAGGCAGATTAACGAGCCGACTATGAGATATGATTTTTCGAATATCGTTAAAATTTCCGGCCTCGCTTAGAAATGCCTTTCCGTCCTATATTTAAGGGCGTGTAACTAAAGAATGACTAGCCGTCGCTATATGACACTCTGTATATGTATAGTACACACTTCCAAATACTACTTGAACAAGTTTAAAGTCTGATTAACGAGCCGATTATGAGATATGATTTTTCGAATATCGTTAAAATTTCCGGCCTCGCTTAGAAATGCCTTTCTGTCCTATATTTAAGGGCGTGTAACTAAAGAATTTCTAGTCGTCGCCATGTGACACTCTGTATTACACTTCCAAATACTACTTGAAAAAGTTTAAAGGCAGATTAACAAGCCGATTATGAGATATGATTTTTCGAATATCGTTAAAATTTCCGGCCTCGCTCCGAAATGCCTTACCGTCCTATATTGAAGGGCGTGTAACTAAAGAATTACTAGCCGTTGCCACATTACACTCTGTATAGGTATAGTACACACTTCCAAATACTACTTGAACACGTTTAAAGGCAGATTAACGAGCCGATTATGAGATATGATTTTTCGAATATCGTTAAAATTTCCGGCCTCGCTCCGAAATGCCTTTCCGTCCTATATTTAAGGGCGTGTATCTAAAGAATTTCTAGTCGTCGCCACATGACACTCTGTATAGGTATAGTACAGAGTTTCAAATACTACTTGAACAAGTTTAAAGGCAGATTAACGAGCCGATTATGAGATATGATTTTTCGAATATCGTTAAAATTTCCGGCCTCGCTCCGAAATGCCTTTCCGTCCTATATTTAAGGGCGTGTAACTAAAGAATTTCTAGTCGTCACCACATGACACTCTGTATAGGTATAGTACACACTTCCAAATACTACTTGAACAAGTTTAAAGTCAGATTAACGAGCCGATTATGAGATATGATTTTTCGAATATCGTTAAAATTTCCGGTCTCGCTCCGAAATGCCTTTCTGTCCTATATTTAAGGGCGTATAACTAAAGAATTTCTACTCGTCGCCACATGACACTCTGTATAGGTATAGTACACACTTCCAAATACTACTTGAAAAAGTTTAAAGGCAGATTAATGAGCCGATTATGAGATATGATTTTTCGAATATCGTTAAAATTTCCGGCCGCGCTCCGAAATGCCTTTCCGTCCTATATTTAAGGGCGTGTAACTAAAGAATTTCTAGTCGTCGCCACATGACACTCTGTATAGGTATAGTACACACTTCCAAATACTACTTGAAAAAGTTTAAAGGCAGATTAACGAGCCGATTATGAGATATGATTTTTCGAATATCGTTAAAATTTCCGGCCTCGCTCCGAAATGCCTTTCCGTCCTATATTTAATGGCGTGTAACTAAAGAATTTCTAGTCGTCGCCATATGACACTCTGTATTACACTTCCAAATACTACTTGAAAAACATTAAAGACAGATTAACAAGCCGATTATGAGATATGATTTTTCGAATATCGTTAAAATTTCCGGCCTCGCTCCGAAATGCCTTTCCGTCCTATATTTAAGGGCGTGTAACTAAAGAATTTCTAGTCGTCGCCATATGACACTCTGTATTACACTTCCAAATACTACTTGAAAAACTTTAAAGACAGATTAACAGGCCGATTATGAGATATGATTTTTCGAATATCGTTAAAATTTCCGGCCTCGCTCCGAAATGCCTTTCCGTCCTATATTTAAGGGCGTGTAACTAAAGAATTTCTAGTTGTCGCCACATGACACTCTGTATAGGTATAGTACACACTTCCAAATGCTACTTGAAAAAGTTTAAAGGCAGATTAACAAGCCGATTATGAGATATGATTTTTCGAATATCGTTAAAATTTCCGGCCTCGCCCCGAAATGCCTTACCGTCCTATATATAAGGGCGTGTAACTAAAGAATTACTAGCCGTCGCCACATTACACTCTGTATAGGTATAGTATACACTTCCAAATACTACTTGAACAAGTTTAAAGGCAGATTAACGAGCCGATTATGAGATATGATTTTTCGAATATCGTTAAAATATCCGGCCTCGCTCTGAAATTCCTTTCCGTCCTATATTTAAGGGCGTGTAACTAAAGAATTTTTAGTCGTCGCCACATGACACTCTGTATAGGTATAGTACACACTTCCAAATACTACTTGAAAAAGTTTAAAGGCAGATTAACGAGCAGACTATGAGATATGATTTTTCGAATATCGTTAAAATTTCCGGCCTCGCTTAGAAATGCCTTTCCGTCCTATATTTAAGGGCGTGTAACTAAAGAATGACTAGCCGTCGCTATATGACACTCTGTATATGTATAGCACACACTTCCAAATACTACTTGAACAAGTTTAAAGTCAGATTAACGAGCCGATTATGAGATATGATTTTTCGAATATCGTTAAAATTTCCGGCCTCGCTCCGAAATGCCTTTCTGTCCTATATTTAAGGGCGTGTAACTAAAGAATTTCTAGTCGTCGCCATGTGACACTCTGTATTACACTTCCAAATACTACTTGAAAAAGTTTAAAGGCAGATTAACAAGCCGATTATGAGATATGATTTTTCGAATATCGTTAAAATTTCCGGCCTCGCTCCGAAATGCCTTACCGTCCTATATTGAAGGGCGTGTAACTAAAGAATTACTAGCCGTCGCCACATTACACTCTGTATAGGTATAGTACACACTTCCAAATACTACTTGAACAAGTTTAAAGGCAGATTAACGAGCCGATTATGAGATATGATTTTTCGAATATCGTTAATATTTCCGGCCTCGCTCCGAAATGCCTTTCCGTCCTATATTTAAGGGCGTGTATCTAAAGAATTTCTAGTCGTCGCCACATGACACTCTGTATAGGTATAGTACAGAGTTTCAAATACTACTTGAACAAGTTCAAAGGCAGATTAACGAGCCGATTATGAGATATGATTTTTCGAATATCGTTAAAATTTCCGGCCTCGCTCCGAAATGCCTTTCCGTCCTATATTTAAGGGCGTGTAACTAAAGAATTTCTAGTCGTCACCACATGACACTCTGTATAGGTATAGTACACACTTCCAAATACTACTTGAACAAGTTTAAAGTCAGATTAACGAGCCGATTATGAGATATGATTTTTCGAATATCGTTAAAATTTCCGGTCTCGCTCCGAAATGCCTTTCTGTCCTATATTTATGGGCGTATAACTAAAGAATTTCTACTCGTCGCCACATGACACTCTGTATAGGTATAGTACACACTTCCAAATACTACTTGAAAAAGTTTAAAGTCAGATTAACGAGCCGATTATGAGATATAATTTTTCGAATATAGTTAAAATTTCCGGCCTCGCTTAGAAATGCCTTTCCGTCCTATATTTAAGGGCGTGTAACTAAAGAATTTCTAGTCTTCGCCACATGACACTCTGTATAGGTATTGTACACCCTTCCACATACTACTTGAAAAAGTTTAAAGGCAGATTAACGAGCCGATTATGAGATATGATTTTTCGAATATCGTTAAAATTTCCGGCCTCGCTCCGAAATGCCTTTCCGTCCTATATTTAAGGGCGTGTAACTAAAGAATTTCTAGTCGTCGCCACATGACACTCTGTATAGGTATAGTACACACTTCCAAATACTACATGAAAAAGTTTAAAGGCAGATTAACAAGCCGATTATGAGATATGATTTTTCGAATATCGTTAAAATTTCCGGCCTCGCTCCGAAATGCCTTACCGTCCTATATTTAAGGGCGTGTAACTAAAGAATTACTAGCCGTCGCCACATTACACTCTGTATAGGTATAGTACACAATTCCAATTACTACTTGAACAAGTTTAAAGGCAGATTAACGAGCCGATTATGAGATATGATTTTTCGAATATCGTTAAAATTTCCGGCCTCGCTCCGAAATGCCTTTCCGTCCTATATTTAAGGGCGTGTAACTAAAGAATTTCTAGTCGTCGCCACATGACACTCTGTATAGGTATAGTACACACTTCCAAATACTACGTGAAAAAGTTTAAAGGCAGATTAACAAGCCGATTATGAGATATGATTTTTCGAATATCGTTAAAATTTCCGGCCTCGCTCCGAAATGCCTTTCCGTCCTATATTTAAGGGCGTGTAACTAAAGAATTTCTAGTCGTCGCCACATGACACTCTGTATAGGTATAGTACACACTTCCAAATACTACTTGAAAAAGTTTAAAGGCAGATTAACGAGCCTATTATGAGATATGATTTTTCGAATATCGTTAAAATTTCCGGCCTCGCTCCGAAATGCCTTACCGTCCTATATTTAAGGGCGTGTAACTAAAGAATTACTAGCCGTCGCCACATTACACTCTGTATAGGTATAGTACACAATTCCAATTACTACTTGAACAAGTTTAAAGGCAGATTAACGAGCCGATTATGAGATATGATTTTTCGAATATCGTTAAAATTTCCGGCCTCGCTCCGAAATGCCTTTCCGTCCTATATTTAAGGGCGTGTAACTAAAGAATTTCTAGTCGTCGCCACATGACACTCTGTATAGGTATAGTACACACTTCCAAATACTACATGAAAAAGTTTAAAGGCAGATTAACAAGCCGATTATGAGATATGATTTTTCGAATATCGTTAAAATTTCCGGCCTCGCTCCGAAATGCCTTACCGTCCTATATTTAAGGGCGTGTAACTAAAGAATTACTAGCCGTCGCCACATTACACTCTGTATAGGTATAGTACACAATTCCAAATACTACGTGAAAAAGTTTAAAGGCAGATTAACAAGCCGATTATGAGATATGATTTTTCGAATATCGTTAAAATTTCCGGCCTCGCTCCGAAATGCCTTTCCGTCCTATATTTAAGGGCGTGTAACTAAAGAAATTCTAGTCGTCGCCACATGACACTCTGTATAGGTATAGTACACACTTCCAAATACTACTTGAAAAAGTTTAAAGGCAGATTAACGAGCCTATTATGAGATATGATTTTTCGAATATCGTTAAAATTTCCGGCCTCGCTCCGAAATGCCTTACCGTCCTATATTTAAGGGCGTGTAACTAAAGAATTACTAGCCGTCGCCACATTACACTCTGTATAGGTATAGTACACAATTCCAATTACTACTTGAACAAGTTTAAAGGCAGATTAACGAGCCGATTATGAGATATGATTTTTCGAATATCGTTAAAATTTCCGGCCTCGCTCCGAAATGCCTTTCCGTCCTATATTTAAGGGCGTGTAACTAAAGAATTTCTAGTCGTCGCCACATGACACTCTGTATAGGTATAGTACACACTTCCAAATACTACTTGAAAAAGTTTAAAGGCAGATTAACGAGCCGATTATGAGATATGATTTTTCGAATATCGTTAAAATTTCCGGCCTCGCTCCGAAATGCCTTTCCGTCCTGTATTAAGGGCGTGTAACTAAAGAATTTCTAGTCGTCACCACATGACACTCTGTATAGGTATAGTACACACTTCCAAATACTACTTGAAAAATTTAAAGGCAGATTAACAAGCCGATTATGAGATATGATTTTTCGAATATCGTTAAAATTTCCAGCCTCGCTCCGAAATGCCTATCCGTCCTATATTTAAGGTCGTGTAACTAAAGAATTTCTAGTCGTCGCCACATGACACTCTGTATAGGTATAGTACACACTTCCAAAGACTACTTGAAAAAGTTTAAAGGCAGATTAACGAGCCGATTATGAGATATGATTTTTCGAATATCGTTAAAATATCCGGCCTCGCTCCGAAATGCCTTTCCGTCCTATATTTAAGGGCGTGTAACTAAAGAATTTCTAGTCGTCGCCACATGACACTCTGTATAGGTATAGTACACACTTCCAAATACTACTTGAAAATGTTTGAAGGCAGATTAACCAGCCGATTGTGAGATATGATTTTTCGAATATCGTTAAAATTTCCGGCCTCGCTCCGAAATGCCTTACCGTCCTATATCTAAGGGCGTGTAACTAAAGAATTACTAGCCGTCGCCACATTACACTTTGTATAGGTATAATACAGACTTTCAAATACTACTTGAACAAGTTTAAAGGCAGATTAACGAGGCGATTATGAGATATGGTTTTTCGAATATCGTTAAAATTTCCGGCCTCGCTCCGAAATGCCTTTCCGTCCTATATTTAATTGTGTGTAACTAAAGAATTTCTAGTCGTCACCACATGACACTCTGTATAGGTATAGTACACACTTCCAAATACTACTTGAAAAAGTTTAAAGTCATATTAACGAGCCGATTATGAGATATGATTTTTCGAATATCGTTAAAATTTCCGGCCTTGCTCGGAAATGCCTTACCGTCCTATATTTAAGGGCGTGTAACTAAAGAATTACTACCCGTTGCCACATTACACTCTGTATAGGTATAGTACAGACTTTCAAATACTACTTGAACAAGTTTAAAGTCAGATTAACGAGCCGATTATGAGATATGATTTTTCGAATATCGTTAAAATTTCCGGCCTCGCTCCGAAATGCCTTTCTGACCTATATTTAAGGGCGTGTAACTAAAGAATTTCTAGTCGTCGCCACATGACACTCTGTATAGGTATAGTACACACTTCCAAATACTACTTGAAACAGTTTAAAGGCAGATTAACGAGCCAATTATGAGATAGGATTTTTCGAATATCGTTAAAATTTCCGGCCTCGCTCCGAAATGCCTTACCGTCCTATATTTAAGGGCGTGTAACTAAAGAATTTCTATTCCTCGCCACATTACACTCTGTATAGGTATAGTACACACTTCCAAATACTACTTGAAAAAGTTTAAAGGCAGATTAACGAGCCGATTATGAGATAAGATTTTTCGAATATCGTTAAAATTTCCGGCCTCGCTCCGAAATGCCTTTCCGTCCTATATTTAAGGGCGTGTAACTAAAGAATTTCTAGTTGTCACCACATTACACTCTGTATAGGTATAGTACACACTTCCAAATACTACTTGAAAAAGTTTAAAGTCAGATTAACGAGCCGATTATGAGATATAATTTTTCGAATATAGTTAAAATTTCCGGCCTCGCTTAGAAATGCCTTTCCGTCCTATATTTAAGGGCGTGTAACTAAAGAATTTCTAGTCTTCGCCACATGACACTCTGTATAGGTATTGTACACCCTTCCACATACTACTTGAAAAAGTTTAAAGGCAGATTAACGAGCCGATTATGAGATATGATTTTTCGAATATCGTTAAAATTTCCGGCCTCGCTCCGAAATGCCTTTCCGTCCTATATTTAAGGGCGTGTAACTAAAGAATTTCTAGTCGTCGCCACATGACACTCTGTATAGGTATAGTACACACTTCCAAATACTACATGAAAAAGTTTAAAGGCAGATTAACAAGCCGATTATGAGATATGATTTTTCGAATATCGTTAAAATTTCCGGCCTCGCTCCGAAATGCCTTACCGTCCTATATTTAAGGGCGTGTAACTAAAGAATTACTAGCCGTCGCCACATTACACTCTGTATAGGTATAGTACACAATTCCAATTACTACTTGAACAAGTTTAAAGGCAGATTAACGAGCCGATTATGAGATATGATTTTTCGAATATCGTTAAAATTTCCGGCCTCGCTCCGAAATGCCTTTCCGTCCTATATTTAAGGGCGTGTAACTAAAGAATTTCTAGTCGTCGCCACATGACACTCTGTATAGGTATAGTACACACTTCCAAATACTACGTGAAAAAGTTTAAAGGCAGATTAACAAGCCGATTATGAGATATGATTTTTCGAATATCGTTAAAATTTCCGGCCTCGCTCCGAAATGCCTTTCCGTCCTATATTTAAGGGCGTGTAACTAAAGAATTTCTAGTCGTCGCCACATGACACTCTGTATAGGTATAGTACACACTTCCAAATACTACTTGAAAAAGTTTAAAGGCAGATTAACGAGCCTATTATGAGATATGATTTTTCGAATATCGTTAAAATTTCCGGCCTCGCTCCGAAATGCCTTACCGTCCTATATTTAAGGGCGTGTAACTAAAGAATTACTAGCCGTCGCCACATTACACTCTGTATAGGTATAGTACACAATTCCAATTACTACTTGAACAAGTTTAAAGGCAGATTAACGAGCCGATTATGAGATATGATTTTTCGAATATCGTTAAAATTTCCGGCCTCGCTCCGAAATGCCTTTCCGTCCTATATTTAAGGGCGTGTAACTAAAGAATTTCTAGTCGTCGCCACATGACACTCTGTATAGGTATAGTACACACTTCCAAATACTACTTGAAAAAGTTTAAAGGCAGATTAACGAGCCGATTATGAGATATGATTTTTCGAATATCGTTAAAATTTCCGGCCTCGCTCCGAAATGCCTTTCCGTCCTGTATTAAGGGCGTGTAACTAAAGAATTTCTAGTCGTCACCACATGACACTCTGTATAGGTATAGTACACACTTCCAAATACTACTTGAAAAATTTAAAGGCAGATTAACAAGCCGATTATGAGATATGATTTTTCGAATATCGTTAAAATTTCCAGCCTCGCTCCGAAATGCCTATCCGTCCTATATTTAAGGTCGTGTAACTAAAGAATTTCTAGTCGTCGCCACATGACACTCTGTATAGGTATAGTACACACTTCCAAAGACTACTTGAAAAAGTTTAAAGGCAGATTAACGAGCCGATTATGAGATATGATTTTTCGAATATCGTTAAAATATCCGGCCTCGCTCCGAAATGCCTTTCCGTCCTATATTTAAGGGCGTGTAACTAAAGAATTTCTAGTCGTCGCCACATGACACTCTGTATAGGTATAGTACACACTTCCAAATACTACTTGAAAATGTTTGAAGGCAGATTAACCAGCCGATTGTGAGATATGATTTTTCGAATATCGTTAAAATTTCCGGCCTCGCTCCGAAATGCCTTACCGTCCTATATCTAAGGGCGTGTAACTAAAGAATTACTAGCCGTCGCCACATTACACTTTGTATAGGTATAATACAGACTTTCAAATACTACTTGAACAAGTTTAAAGGCAGATTAACGAGGCGATTATGAGATATGATTTTTCGAATATCGTTAAAATTTCCGGCCTCGCTCCGAAATGCCTTTCTGTCCTATATTTAAGGGCGTGTAACTAAAGAATTTCTAGTCGTCACCACATGACACTCTGTATAGGTATAGTACACACTTCCAAATACTACTTGAAAAAGTTTAAAGTCAGATTAACGAGCCGATTATGAGATATGATTTTTCGAATATCGTTAAAATTTCCGGCCTCGCTCCGAAATGCCTTACCGTCCTATATTTAAGGGCGTGTAAATAAAGAATTTCTAGTCGTCGCCACATGACACTCAGTATAGGTATAGTACACACTTCCAAATACTACTTGAAAAAGTTTAAAGGCAGATTAACGAGCCGATTATGAGATATGATTTTTCGAATATCGTTAAAATTTCCGGCCTCGCTCCGAAATGCCTTACCGTCCTATATTTAAGGGCGTGTAACTAAAGAATTTCTAGTCGTCGCCACATGACACTCTGTATAGTTATAGTACACACTTCCAAATACTACTTGAACAAGTTTAAAGGCAGATTAACGAGCCGATTATGAGATATGATTTTTCGAATATCGTTAAAATTTCCGGCCTCGCTCCGAAATGCCTTTCCGTCCTATATTTAAGGGCGTGTAACTAAAGAATTTCTAGTCGTCGCCACATTACACTCTGTATAGGTATAGTACACACTTCCAAATACTACGTGACAAAAAATAAAGGCAGATTAAAGAGCCGATTGTGAGATATGATTTTTCGAATATCGTTAAAATTTCCGGCCTCATTCCAAAATGCCTTTCCGTCCTATATTTAAGGTCGTGTAACTAAAGAATTACTAGCCGTCGCCACATCACACTTTGTATAGGTATAGCACACACTTCCAAATACTGCTTGCTAAAGTGTAAAGGCAGATTATCGAGCCGATTATGAGATATGATTTTTCGAATATCGTTAAAATTTCCGGCCTCGCTCCGAAATGCCTTTCCGTCATATATTTAAGGGCGTGTAACTAAAGAATGACTAGCCGTCGCTATATGACACTCTGTATATGTATAGTACACACTTACAAATACTACTTGAAAAAGTTTAAAGGCAGATTAACGAGCCGATTATGAGATATGATTTTTCGAATATCATTAAAATTTCCGGCCTCGCTCCGACATGCCTTTCCGTCCTATTTTTAAGGGCATGTAACTAAAGAATGACTAGCCGTCGCTATATGACACTCTGTATATGTATAGTACACACTTCCAAATACTACTTGCAAAAGTTTAAAGGCAGATTAACGAGCCGATTATGAGATATGATTTTTCGAATATCGTTAAAATTTCCGGCCTCGCTTAGAAATGTCTTTCCGTCCTATATTTAATTGTGTGTAACTAAAGAATGACTAGCCGTCGCTATATGACACTCTGTATATGTATAGTACACACTTCCAAATACTACTTGAAAAATTTTAAAGGCAGATTAACGAGCCGATTATGAGATATGATTTTTCGAATATCGTTAAAATTTCCGGCCTCGCTCCGAAATGCATTTCCGTCCTATATTTAAGGGCGTGTAACTAAAGAATTTCTAGTCGTCGCCACATGACACTCTGTATAGGTATAGTACACACTTCCAAATACTACTTGAAAAAGTTTAAAGGCAGATTAACAAGCCGATTATGAGATATGATTTTTCGAATATCGTTAAAATTTCCGGCCTCGCTCCGAAATGCCTTTCTGACCTATATTTAAGGGCGTGTAACTAAAGAATTTCTAGTCGTCGCCACATGACACTCTGTATAGGTATAGTACACACTTCCAAATACTACTTAAAACAGTTTAAAGGCAGATTAACGAGCCGATTATGAGATAGGATTTTTCGAATATCGTTAAAATTTCCGGCCTCGCTCCGAAATGCCTTACCGTCCTATATTTAAGGGCGTGTAACTAAAGAATTTCTAGTCGTCGCCACATGACACTCTGTATAGGTATAGTACACACTTCCAAATACTACTTGAAAAAGTTTAAAGGCAGATTAACGAGCCGATTATGAGATATGATTTTTCGAATATCGTTAAAATTTCCGGCCTCGCTCCGAAATGCCTTACCGTCCTATATTTAAGGGCGTGTAACTAAAGAATTACTAGCCGTCGCCACATTACACTCTGTATAGGTATAGTACACAATTCCAATTACTACTTGAACAAGTTTAAAGGCAGATTAACGAGCCGATTATGAGATATGATTTTTCGAATATCGTTAAAATTTCCGGCCTCGCTCCGAAATGCCTTTCCGTCCTATATTTAAGGGCGTGTAACTAAAGAATTTCTAGTCGTCGCCACATGACACTCTGTATAGGTATAGTACACACTTCCAAATACTACTTGAAAAAGTTTAAAGGCAGATTAACGAGCCGATTATGAGATATGATTTTTCGAATATCGTTAAAATTTCCGGCCTCGCTCCGAAATGCCTTTCCGTCCTGTATTAAGGGCGTGTAACTAAAGAATTTCTAGTCGTCACCACATGACACTCTGTATAGGTATAGTACACACTTCCAAATACTACATGAAAAAGTTTAAAGGCAGATTAACAAGCCGATTATGAGATATGATTTTTCGAATATCGTTTAAATTTCCTGCCTCGCTCCGAAATGCCTTTCCGTCCTATATTTAAGGTCGTGTAACTAAAGAATTTCTAGTCGTCGCCACATGACACTCTGTATAGGTATAGTACACACTTCCAAAGACTACTTGAAAAAGTTTAAAGGCAGATTAACGAGCCGATTATGAGATATGATTTTTCGAATATCGTTAAAATTTCCGGCCTCGCTCCGAAATGCCTTTCCGTCCTATATTTAAGGGCGTGTAACTAAAGAATTTCTAGTCGTCGCCACATGACACTCTGTATAGGTATAGTACACACTTCCAAATACTACTTGAAAATGTTTGAAGGCAGATTAACCAGCCGATTGTGAGATATGATTTTTCGAATATCGTTAAAATTTCCGGCCTCGCTCCGAAATGCCTTACCGTCCTATATCTAAGGGCGTGTAACTAAAGAATTACTAGCCGTCGCCACATTACACTTTGTATAGGTATAATACAGACTTTCAAATACTACTTGAACAAGTTTAAAGGCAGATTAACGAGGCGATTATGAGATATGATTTTTCGAATATCGTTAAAATTTCCGGCCTCGCTCCGAAATGCCTTTCTGTCCTATATTTAAGGGCGTGTAACTAAAGAATTTCTAGTCGTCACCACATGACACTCTGTATAGGTATAGTACACACTTCCAAATACTACTTGAAAAAGTTTAAAGTCAGATTAACGAGCCGATTATGAGATATGATTTTTCGAATATCGTTAAAATTTCCGGCCTCGCTCCGAAATGCCTTACCGTCCTATATTTAAGGGCGTGTAAATAAAGAATTTCTAGTCGTCGCCACATGACACTCTGTATAGGTATAGTACACACTTCCAAATACTACTTGAAAAAGTTTAAAGGCAGATTAACGAGCCGATTATGAGATATGATTTTTCGAATATCGTTAAAATTTCCGGCCTCGCTCCGAAATGCCTTACCGTCCTATATTTAAGGGCGTGTAACTAAAGAATTTCTAGTCGTCGCCACATGACACTCTGTATAGTTATAGTACACACTTCCAAATACTACTTGAACAAGTTTAAAGGCAGATTAACGAGCCGATTATGAGATATGATTTTTCGAATATCGTTAAAATTTCCGGCCTCGCTCCGAAATGCCTTTCCGTCCTATATTTAAGGGCGTGTAACTAAAGAATTTCTAGTCGTCGCCACATTACACTCTGTATAGGTATAGTACACACTTCCAAATACTACGTGACAAAAAATAAAGGCAGATTAAAGAGCCGATTGTGAGATATGATTTTTCGAATATCGTTAAAATTTCCGGCCTCATTCCAAAATGCCTTTCCGTCCTATATTTAAGGGCGTGTAACTAAAGAATTACTAGCCGTCGCCACATCACACTTTGTATAGGTATAGCACACACTTCCAAATACTGCTTGCTAAAGTGTAAAGGCAGATTATCGAGCCGATTATGAGATATGATTTTTCGAATATCGTTAAAATTTCCGGCCTCGCTCCGAAATGCCTTTCCGTCATATATTTAAGGGCGTGTAACTAAAGAATGACTAGCCGTCGCTATATGACACTCTGTATATGTATAGTACACACTTACAAATACTACTTGAAAAAGTTTAAAGGCAGATTAACGAGCCGATTATGAGATATGATTTTTCGAATATCATTAAAATTTCCGGCCTCGCTCCGACATGCCTTTCCGTCCTATTTTTAAGGGCATGTAACTAAAGAATGACTAGCCGTCGCTATATGACACTCTGTATATGTATAGTACACACTTCCAAATACTACTTGCAAAAGTTTAAAGGCAGATTAACGAGCCGATTATGAGATATGATTTTTCGAATATCGTTAAAATTTCCGGCCTCGCTCCGAAATGCCTTTCCGTCCTATATTTAATGGCGTGTAACTAAAGAATTTCTAGTCGTCGCCATATGACACTCTGTATTACACTTCCAAATACTACTTGAAAAACATTAAAGACAGATTAACAAGCCGATTATGAGATATGATTTTTCGAATATCGTTAAAATTTCCGGCCTCGCTCCGAAATGCCTTTCCGTCCTATATTTAAGGGCGTGTAACTAAAGAATTTCTAGTCGTCGCCATATGACACTCTGTATTACACTTCCAAATACTACTTGAAAAACTTTAAAGACAGATTAACAGGCCGATTATGAGATATGATTTTTCGAATATCGTTAAAATTTCCGGCCTCGCTCCGAAATGCCTTTCCGTCCTATATATAAGGGCGTGTAACTAAAGAATTACTAGCCGTCGCCACATTACACTCTGTATAGGTATAGTATACACTTCCAAATACTACTTGAACAAGTTTAAAGGCAGATTAACGAGCCGATTATGAGATATGATTTTTCGAATATCGTTAAAATATCCGGCCTCGCTCTGAAATTCCTTTCCGTCCTATATTTAAGGGCGTGTAACTAAAGAATTTTTAGTCGTCGCCACATGACACTCTGTATAGGTATAGTACACACTTCCAAATACTACTTGAAAAAGTTTAAAGGCAGATTAACGAGCCGACTATGAGATATGATTTTTCGAATATCGTTAAAATTTCCGGCCTCGCTTAGAAATGCCTTTCCGTCCTATATTTAAGGGCGTGTAACTAAAGAATGACTAGCCGTCGCTATATGACACTCTGTATATGTATAGTACACACTTCCAAATACTACTTGAACAAGTTTAAAGTCAGATTAACGAGCCGATTATGAGATATGATTTTTCGAATATCGTTAAAATTTCCGGCCTCGCTCCGAAATGCCTTTCTGTCCTATATTTAAGGGCGTGTAACTAAAGAATTTCTAGTCGTCGCCATGTGACACTCTGTATTACACTTCCAAATACTACTTGAAAAAGTTTAAAGGCAGATTAACAAGCCGATTATGAGATATGATTTTTCGAATATCGTTAAAATTTCCGGCCTCGCTCCGAAATGCCTTACCGTCCTATATTGAAGGGCGTGTAACTAAAGAATTACTAGCCGTCGCCACATTACACTCTGTATAGGTATAGTACACACTTCCAAATACTACTTGAACAAGTTTAAAGGCAGATTAACGAGCCGATTATGAGATATGATTTTTCGAATATCGTTAATATTTCCGGCCTCGCTCCGAAATGCCTTTCCGTCCTATATTTAAGGGCGTGTATCTAAAGAATTTCTAGTCGTCGCCACATGACACTCTGTATAGGTATAGTACAGAGTTTCAAATACTACTTGAACAAGTTCAAAGGCAGATTAACGAGCCGATTATGAGATATGATTTTTCGAATATCGTTAAAATTTCCGGCCTCGCTCCGAAATGCCTTTCCGTCCTATATTTAAGGGCGTGTAACTAAAGAATTTCTAGTCGTCACCACATGACACTCTGTATAGGTATAGTACACACTTCCAAATACTACTTGAACAAGGTTAAAGTCAGATTAACGAGCCGATTATGAGATATGATTTTTCGAATATCGTTAAAATTTCCGGCCTCGCTCCGAAATGCCTTTCCGTCCTATATTTAAGGGCGTGTAACTAAAGAATTAATACCCGTTGCCACATTACACTCTGTATAGGTATAGTACAGACTTTCAAATACTACTTGAACAAGTTTAAAGTCAGATTAACGAGCCGATTATGAGATATGATTTTTCGAATATCGTTAAAATTTCCGGCCTCGCTCCGAAATGCCTTTCTGACCTATATTTAAGGGCGTGTAACTAAAGAATTTCTAGTCGTCACCACATGACACTCTGTATAGGTATAGTACACACTTCCAAATACTACTTGAAACAGTTTAAAGGCAGATTAACGAGCCAATTATGAGATAGGATTTTTCGAATATCGTTAAAATTTCCGGCCTCGCTCCGAAATGCCTTACCGTCCTATATTTAAGGGCGTGTAACTAAAGAATTTCTATTCCTCGCCACATTACACTCTGTATAGGTATAGTACACACTTCCAAATACTACTTGAAAAAGTTTAAAGGCAGATTAACGAGCCGATTATGAGATAAGATTTTTCGAATATCGTTAAAATTTCCGGCCTCGCTCCGAAATGCCTTTCCGTCCTATATTTAAGGGCGTGTAACTAAAGAATTTCTAGTTGTCACCACATTACACTCTGTATAGGTATAGTACACACTTCCAAATACTACTTGAAAAAGTTTAAAGGCAGATTAACGAGCCGATTATGAGATATGATTTTTCGAATATCGTTAAAATTTCCGGCCTCGCTCCGAAATGCCTTTCCGTCCTATATTTAAGGGCGTGTAACTAAAGAATTTCTAGTCGTCGCCACATGACACTCTGTATAGGTATAGTACACACTTCCAAATACTACATGAAAAAGTTTAAAGGCAGATTAACAAGCCGATTATGAGATATGATTTTTCGAATATCGTTAAAATTTCCGGCCTCGCTCCGAAATGCCTTACCGTCCTATATTTAAGGGCGTGTAACTAAAGAATTACTAGCCGTCGCCACATTACACTCTGTATAGGTATAGTACACACTTCCAAATACTACTTGAACAAGTTTAAAGGCAGATTAACGAGCCGATTATGAGATATGATTTTTCGAATATCGTTAAAATTTCCGGCCTCGCTCCGAAATGCCTTACCGTCCTATATTTAAGGGCGTGTAACTAAAGAATTACTAGCCGTCGCCACATTACACTCTGTATAGGTATAGTACACAATTCCAATTACTACTTGAACAAGTTTAAAGGCAGATTAACGAGCCGATTATGAGATATGATTTTTCGAATATCGTTAAAATTTCCGGCCTCGCTCCGAAATGCCTTTCCGTCCTATATTTAAGGGCGTGTAACTAAAGAATTTCTAGTCGTCGCCACATGACACTCTGTATAGGTATAGTACACACTTCCAAATACTACTTGAAAAAGTTTAAAGGCAGATTAACGAGCCGATTATGAGATATGATTTTTCGAATATCGTTAAAATTTCCGGCCTCGCTCCGAAATGCCTTTCCGTCCTATATTTAAGGGCGTGTAACTAAAGAATTTCTAGTCGTCGCCACATGACACTCTGTATAGGTATAGTACACACTTCCAAATACTACGTGAAAAAGTTTAAAGGCAGATTAACGAGCCGATTATGAGATATGATTTTTCGAATATCGTTAAAATTTCCGGCCTCGCTCCGAAATGCCTTACCGTCCTATATTTAAGGGCGTGTAACTAAAGAATTACTAGCCGTCGCCACATTACACTCTGTATAGGTATAGTACATAATTCCAATTACTACTTGAACAAGTTTAAAGGCAGATTAACGAGCCGATTATGAGATATGATTTTTCGAATATCGTTAAAATTTCCGGCCTCGCTCCGAAATGCCTTTCCGTCCTATATTTAAGGGCGTGTAACTAAAGAATTTCTAGTCGTCGCCACATGACACTCTGTATAGGTATAGTACACACTTCCAAATACTACTTGAAAAAGTTTAAAGGCAGATTAACGAGCCGATTATGAGATATGATTTTTCGAATATCGTTAAAATTTCCGGCCTCGCTCCGAAATGCCTTTCCGTCCTGTATTAAGGGCGTGTAACTAAAGAATTTCTAGTCGTCACCACATGACACTCTGTATAGGTATAGTACACACTTCCAAATACTACTTGAAAAATTTAAAGACAGATTAACAAGCCGATTATGAGATATGATTTTTCGAATATCGTTAAAATTTCCGGCCTCGCTCCGAAATGCCTATCCGTCCTATATTTAAGGTCGTGTAACTAAAGAATTTCTAGTCGTCGCCACATGACACTCTGTATAGGTATAGTACACACTTCCAAAGACTACTTGAAAAAGTTTAAAGGCAGATTAACGAGCCGATTATGAGATATGATTTTTCGAATATCGTTAAAATATCCGGCCTCGCTCCGAAATGCCTTTCCGTCCTATATTTAAGGGCGTGTAACTAAAGAATTTCTAGTCGTCGCCACATGACACTCTGTATAGGCATAGTACACACTTCCAAATACTACTTGAAAATGTTTGAAGGCAGATTAACCAGCCGATTGTGAGATATGATTTTTCGAATATCGTTAAAATTTCCGGCCTCGCTCCGAAATGCCTTACCGTCCTATATCTAAGGGCGTGTAACTAAAGAATTACTAGCCGTCGCCACATTACACTTTGTATAGGTATAATACAGACTTTCAAATACTACTTGAACAAGTTTAAAGGCAGATTAACGAGGCGATTATGAGATATGATTTTTCGAATATCGTTAAAATTTCCGGCCTCGCTCCGAAATGCCTTTCTGTCCTATATTTAAGGGCGTGTAACTAAAGAATTTCTAGTCGTCACCACATGACACTCTGTATAGGTATAGTACACACTTCCAAATACTACTTGAAAAAGTTTAAAGTCAGATTAACGAGCCGATTATGAGATATGATTTTTCGAATATCGTTAAAATTTCCGGCCTCGCTCCGAAATGCCTTACCGTCCTATATTTAAGGGCGTGTAAATAAAGAATTTCTAGTCGTCGCCACATGACACTCTGTATAGGTATAGTACACACTTCCAAATACTACTTGAAAAAGTTTAAAGGCAGATTAACGAGCCGATTATGAGATATGATTTTTCGAATATCGTTAAAATTTCCGGCCTCGCTCCGAAATGCCTTACCGTCCTATATGTAAGGGCGTGTAACTAAAGAATTTCTAGTCGTCGCCACATGACACTCTGTATAGTTATAGTACACACTTCCAAATACTACTTGAACAAGTTTAAAGGCAGATTAACGAGCCGATTATGAGATATGATTTTTCGAATATCGTTAAAATTTCCGGCCTCGCTCCGAAATGCCTTTCCGTCCTATATTTAAGGGCGTGTAACTAAAGAATTTCTAGTCGTCGCCACATTACACTCTGTATAGGTATAGTACACACTTCCAAATACTACGTGACAAAAAATAAAGGCAGATTAAAGAGCCGATTGTGAGATATGATTTTTCGAATATCGTTAAAATTTCCGGCCTCATTCCAAAATGCCTTTCCGTCCTATATTTAAGGGCGTGTAACTAAAGAATTACTAGCCGTCGCCACATCACACTTTGTATAGGTATAGCACACACTTCCAAATACTGCTTGCTAAAGTGTAAAGGCAGATTATCGAGCCGATTATGAGATATGATTTTTCGAATATCGTTAAAATTTCCGGCCTCGCTCCGAAATGCCTTTCCGTCATATATTTAAGGGCGTGTAACTAAAGAATGACTAGCCGTCGCTATATGACACTCTGTATATAAATAGTACACACTTACAAATACTACTTGAAAAAGTTTAAAGGCAGATTAACGAGCCGATTATGAGATATGATTATTCGAATATCATTAAAATTTCCGGCCTCGCTCCGACATGCCTTTCCGTCCTATTTTTAAGGGCATGTAACTAAAGAATGACTAGCCGTCGCTATATGACACTCTGTATATGTATAGTACACACTTCCAAATACTACTTGCAAAAGTTTAAAGGCAGATTAACGAGCCGATTATGAGATATGATTTTTCGAATATCGTTAAAATTTCCGGCCTCGCTTAGAAATGTCTTTCCGTCCTATATTTAATTGTGTGTAACTAAAGAATGACTAGCCGTCGCTATATGACACTCTGTATATGTATAGTACACACTTCCAAATACTACTTGAAAAATTTTAAAGGCAGATTAACGAGCCGATTATGAGATATGATTTTTCGAATATCGTTAAAATTTCCGGCCTCGCTCCGAAATGCATTTCCGTCCTATATTTAAGGGCGTGTAACTAAAGAATTTCTAGTCGTCGCCACATGACACTCTGTATAGGTATAGTACACACTTCCAAATACTACTTGAAAAAGTTTAAAGGCAGATTAACAAGCCGATTATGAGATATGATTTTTCGAATATCGTTAAAATTTCCGGCCTCGCTCCGAAATGCCTATCCGTCCTATATTTAAGGGCGTGTAACTAAAGAATTACTACCCGTTGCCACATTACACTCTGTATAGGTATAGTACAGACTTTCAAATACTACTTGAACAAGTTTAAAGGCAGATTAACGAGCCGATTATGAGATATGATTTTTCGAAAATCGTTAAAATTTCCGGCCTCGCTCCGAAATGCCTTTCTGACCTATATTTAAGGGCGTGTAACTAAAGAATTTCTAGTCGTCGCCACATGACACTCTGTATAGGTATAGTACACACTTCCAAATACTACTTGAAACAGTTTAAAGGCAGATTAACGAGCCAATTATGAGATAGGATTTTTCGAATATCGTTAAAATTTCCGGCCTCGCTCCGAAATGCCTTACCGTCCTATATTTAAGGGCGTGTAACTAAAGAATTTCTAGTCCTCGCCACATTACACTCTGTATAGGTATAGTACACACTTCCAAATACTACTTGAAAAAGTTTAAAGGCAGATTAACGAGCCGATTATGAGATAAGATTTTTCGAATATCGTTAAAATTTCCGACCTCGCTCCGAAATGCCTTTCCGTCCTATGTTTAAGGGCGTGTAACTAAAGAATTTCTAGTTGTCACCACATGACACTCTGTATAGGTATAGTACACACTTCCAAATACTACTTGAAAAAGTTTAAAGTCAGATTAACGAGCCGATTATGAGATATAATTTTTCGAATATAGTTAAAATTTCCGGCCTCGCTCCGAAATGCCTTTCCGTCCTATATTTAAGGGCGTGTAACTAAAGAATTTCTAGTCTTCGCCACATGACACTCTGTATAGGTATTGTACACCCTTCCACATACTACTTGAAAAAGTTTAAAGGCAGATTAACGAGCCGATTATGAGATATGATTTTTCGAATATCGTTAAAATTTCCGGCATCGCTCCGAAATGCCTTTCCGTCCTATATTTAAGGGCGTGTAACTAAAGAATTTCTAGTCGTCGCCACATGACACTCTGTATAGGTATAGTACACACTTCCAAATACTACATGAAAAAGTTTAAAGGCAGATTAACAAGCCGATTATGAGATATGATTTTTCGAATATCGTTTAAATTTCCTGCCTCGCTCCGAAATGCCTTTCCGTCCTATATTTAAGGTCGTGTAACTAAAGAATTTCTAGTCGTCGCCACATGACACTCTGTATAGGTATAGTACACACTTCCAAAGACTACTTGAAAAAGTTTAAAGGCAGATTAACGAGCCGATTATGAGATATGATTTTTCGAATATCGTTAAAATTTCCGGCCTCGCTCCGAAATGCCTTTCCGTCCTATATTTAAGGGCGTGTAACTAAAGAATTTCTAGTCGTCGCCACATGACACTCTGTATAGGTATAGTACACACTTCCAAATACTACTTGAAAATGTTTGAAGGCAGATTAACCAGCCGATTGTGAGATATGATTTTTCGAATATCGTTAAAATTTCCGGCCTCGCTCCGAAATGCCTTACCGTCCTATATCTAAGGGCGTGTAACTAAAGAATTACTAGCCGTCGCCACATTACACTTTGTATAGGTATAATACAGACTTTCAAATACTACTTGAACAAGTTTAAAGGCAGATTAACGAGGCGATTATGAGATATGATTTTTCGAATATCGTTAAAATTTCCGGCCTCGCTCCGAAATGCCTTTCTGTCCTATATTTAAGGGCGTGTAACTAAAGAATTTCTAGTCGTCACCACATGACACTCTGTATAGGTATAGTACACACTTCCAAATACTACTTGAAAAAGTTTAAAGTCAGATTAACGAGCCGATTATGAGATATGATTTTTCGAATATCGTTAAAATTTCCGGCCTCGCTCCGAAATGCCTTACCGTCCTATATTTAAGGGCGTGTAAATAAAGAATTTCTAGTCGTCGCCACATGACACTCTGTATAGGTATAGTACACACTTCCAAATACTACTTGAAAAAGTTTAAAGGCAGATTAACGAGCCGATTATGAGATATGATTTTTCGAATATCGTTAAAATTTCCGGCCTCGCTCCGAAATGCCTTACCGTCCTATATTTAAGGGCGTGTAACTAAAGAATTTCTAGTCGTCGCCACATGACACTCTGTATAGTTATAGTACACACTTCCAAATACTACTTGAACAAGTTTAAAGGCAGATTAACGAGCCGATTATGAGATATGATTTTTCGAATATCGTTAAAATTTCCGGCCTCGCTCCGAAATGCCTTTCCGTCCTATATTTAAGGGCGTGTAACTAAAGAATTTCTAGTCGTCGCCACATTACACTCTGTATAGGTATAGTACACACTTCCAAATACTACGTGACAAAAAATAAAGGCAGATTAAAGAGCCGATTGTGAGATATGATTTTTCGAATATCGTTAAAATTTCCGGCCTCATTCCAAAATGCCTTTCCGTCCTATATTTAAGGGCGTGTAACTAAAGAATTACTAGCCGTCGCCACATCACACTTTGTATAGGTATAGCACACACTTCCAAATACTGCTTGCTAAAGTGTAAAGGCAGATTATCGAGCCGATTATGAGATATGATTTTTCGAATATCGTTAAAATTTCCGGCCTCGCTCCGAAATGCCTTTCCGTCATATATTTAAGGGCGTGTAACTAAAGAATGACTAGCCGTCGCTATATGACACTCTGTATATGTATAGTACACACTTACAAATACTACTTGAAAAAGTTTAAAGGCAGATTAACGAGCCGATTATGAGATATGATTTTTCGAATATCATTAAAATTTCCGGCCTCGCTCCGACATGCCTTTCCGTCCTATTTTTAAGGGCATGTAACTAAAGAATGACTAGCCGTCGCTATATGACACTCTGTATATGTATAGTACACACTTCCAAATACTACTTGCAAAAGTTTAAAGGCAGATTAACGAGCCGATTATGAGATATGATTTTTCGAATATCGTTAAAATTTCCGGCCTCGCTCCGAAATGCCTTTCCGTCCTATATTTAATGGCGTGTAACTAAAGAATTTCTAGTCGTCGCCATATGACACTCTGTATTACACTTCCAAATACTACTTGAAAAACATTAAAGACAGATTAACAAGCCGATTATGAGATATGATTTTTCGAATATCGTTAAAATTTCCGGCCTCGCTCCGAAATGCCTTTCCGTCCTATATTTAAGGGCGTGTAACTAAAGAATTTCTAGTCGTCGCCATATGACACTCTGTATTACACTTCCAAATACTACTTGAAAAACTTTAAAGACAGATTAACAGGCCGATTATGAGATATGATTTTTCGAATATCGTTAAAATTTCCGGCCTCGCTCCGAAATGCCTTTCCGTCCTATATATAAGGGCGTGTAACTAAAGAATTACTAGCCGTCGCCACATTACACTCTGTATAGGTATAGTATACACTTCCAAATACTACTTGAACAAGTTTAAAGGCAGATTAACGAGCCGATTATGAGATATGATTTTTCGAATATCGTTAAAATATCCGGCCTCGCTCTGAAATTCCTTTCCGTCCTATATTTAAGGGCGTGTAACTAAAGAATTTTTAGTCGTCGCCACATGACACTCTGTATAGGTATAGTACACACCTCCAAATACTACTTGAAAAAGTTTAAAGGCAGATTAACGAGCCGACTACGAGATATGATTTTTCGAATATCGTTAAAATTTCCGGCCTCGCTTAGAAATGCCTTTCCGTCCTATTTTTAAGGGCGTGTAACTAAAGAATGACTAGCCGTCGCTATATGACACTCTGTATATGTATAGTACACACTTCCAAATACTACTTGAACAAGTTTAAAGTCAGATTAACGAGCCGATTATGAGATATGATTTTTCGAATATCGTTAAAATTTCCGGCCTCGCTCCGAAATGCCTTTCTGTCCTATATTTAAGGGCGTGTAACTAAAGAATTTCTAGTCGTCGCCATGTGACACTCTGTATTACACTTCCAAATACTACTTGAAAAAGTTTAAAGGCAGATTAACAAGCCGATTATGAGATATGATTTTTCGAATATCGTTAAAATTTCCGGCCTCGCTCCGAAATGCCTTACCGTCCTATATTGAAGGGCGTGTAACTAAAGAATTACTAGCCGTCGCCACATTACACTCTGTATAGGTATAGTACACACTTCCAAATACTACTTGAACAAGTTTAAAGGCAGATTAACGAGCCGATTATGAGATATGATTTTTCGAATATCGTTAATATTTCCGGCCTCGCTCCGAAATGCCTTTCCGTCCTATATTTAAGGGCGTGTATCTAAAGAATTTCTAGTCGTCGCCACATGACACTCTGTATAGGTATAGTACAGAGTTTCAAATACTACTTGAACAAGTTCAAAGGCAGATTAACGAGCCGATTATGAGATATGATTTTTCGAATATCGTTAAAATTTCCGGCCTCGCTCCGAAATGCCTTTCCGTCCTATATTTAAGGGCGTGTAACTAAAGAATTTCTAGTCGTCACCACATGACACTCTGTATAGGTATAGTACACACTTCCAAATACTACTTGAACAAGGTTAAAGTCAGATTAACGAGCCGATTATGAGATATGATTTTTCGAATATCGTTAAAATTTCCGGTCTCGCTCCGAAATGCCTTTCTGTCCTATATTTATGGGCGTATAACTAAAGAATTTCTACTCGTCGCCACATGACACTCTGTATAGGTATAGTACACACTTCCAAATACTACTTGAAAAAGTTTAAAGGCAGATTAATGAGCCGATTATGAGATATGATTTTTCGAATATCGTTAAAATTTCCGGCCTCGCTCCGAAATGCCTTTCCGTCCTATATTTAATTGTGTGTAACTAAAGAATTTCAAGTCGTCACCACATGACACTCTGTATAGGTATAGTACACACTTCCAAATACTACTTGAAAAAGTTTAAAGTCATATTAACGAGCCGATTATGAGATATGATTTTTCGAATATCGTTAAAATTTCCGGCCTTGCTCGGAAATGCCTTACCGTCCTATATTTAAGGGCGTGTAACTAAAGAATTACTACCCGTTGCCACATTACACTCTGTATAGGTATAGTACAGACTTTCAAATACTACTTGAACAAGTTTAAAGTCAGATTAACGAGCCGATTATGAGATATGATTTTTCGAATATCGTTAAAATTTCCGGCCTCGCTCCGAAATGCCTTTCTGACCTATATTTAAGGGCGTGTAACTAAAGAATTTCTAGTCGTCGCCACATGACACTCTGTATAGGTATAGTACACACTTCCAAATACTACTTGAAACAGTTTAAAGGCAGATTAACGAGCCAATTATGAGATAGGATTTTTCGAATATCGTTAAAATTTCCGGCCTCGCTCCGAAATGCCTTACCGTCCTATATTTAAGGGCGTGTAACTAAAGAATTTCTATTCCTCGCCACATTACACTCTGTATAGGTATAGTACACACTTCCAAATACTACTTGAAAAAGTTTAAAGGCAGATTAACGAGCCGATTATGAGATAAGATTTTTCGAATATCGTTAAAATTTCCGGCCTCGCTCCGAAATGCCTTTCCGTCCTATATTTAAGGGCGTGTAACTAAAGAATTTCTAGTTGTCACCACATTACACTCTGTATAGGTATAGTACACACTTCCAAATACTACTTGAAAAAGTTTAAAGTCAGATTAACGAGCCGATTATGAGATATAATTTTTCGAATATAGTTAAAATTTCCGGCCTCGCTCCGAAATGCCTTTCCGTCCTATATTTAAGGGCGTGTAACTAAAGAATTTCTAGTCTTCGCCACATGACACTCTGTATAGGTATTGTACACCCTTCCACATACTACTTGAAAAAGTTTAAAGGCAGATTAACGAGCCGATTATGAGATATGATTTTTCGAATATCGTTAAAATTTCCGGCCTCGCTCCGAAATGCCTTTCCGTCCTATATTTAAGGGCGTGTAACTAAAGAATTTCTAGTCGTCGCCACATGACACTCTGTATAGGTATAGTACACACTTCCAAATACTACATGAAAAAGTTTAAAGGCAGATTAACAAGCCGATTATGAGATATGATTTTTCGAATATCGTTAAAATTTCCGGCCTCGCTCCGAAATGCCTTACCGTCCTATATTTAAGGGCGTGTAACTAAAGAATTACTAGCCGTCGCCACATTACACTCTGTATAGGTATAGTACACACTTCCAAATACTACTTGAACAAGTTTAAAGGCAGATTAACGAGCCGATTATGAGATATGATTTTTCGAATATCGTTAAAATTTCCGGCCTCGCTCCGAAATGCCTTACCGTCCTATATTTAAGGGCGTGTAACTAAAGAATTACTAGCCGTCGCCACATTACACTCTGTATAGGTATAGTACACAATTCCAATTACTACTTGAACAAGTTTAAAGGCAGATTAACGAGCCGATTATGAGATATGATTTTTCGAATATCGTTAAAATTTCCGGCCTCGCTCCGAAATGCCTTTCCGTCCTATATTTAAGGGCGTGTAACTAAAGAATTTCTAGTCGTCGCCACATGACACTCTGTATAGGTATAGTACACACTTCCAAATACTACTTGAAAAAGTTTAAAGGCAGATTAACGAGCCGATTATGAGATATGATTTTTCGAATATCGTTAAAATTTCCGGCCTCGCTCCGAAATGCCTTTCCGTCCTATATTTAAGGGCGTGTAACTAAAGAATTTCTAGTCGTCGCCACATGACACTCTGTATAGGTATAGTACACACTTCCAAATACTACGTGAAAAAGTTTAAAGGCAGATTAACAAGCCGATTATGAGATATGATTTTTCGAATATCGTTAAAATTTCCGGCCTCGCTCCGAAATGCCTTTCCGTCCTATATTTAAGGGCGTGTAACTAAAGAATTTCTAGTCGTCGCCACATGACACTCTGTATAGGTATAGTACACACTTCCAAATACTACTTGAAAAAGTTTAAAGGCAGATTAACGAGCCGATTATGAGATATGATTTTTCGAATATCGTTAAAATTTCCGGCCTCGCTCCGAAATGCCTTACCGTCCTATATTTAAGGGCGTGTAACTAAAGAATTACTAGCCGTCGCCACATTACACTCTGTATAGGTATAGTACATAATTCCAATTACTACTTGAACAAGTTTAAAGGCAGATTAACGAGCCGATTATGAGATATGATTTTTCGAATATCGTTAAAATTTCCGGCCTCGCTCCGAAATGCCTTTCCGTCCTATATTTAAGGGCGTGTAACTAAAGAATTTCTAGTCGTCGCCACATGACACTCTGTATAGGTATAGTACACACTTCCAAATACTACTTGAAAAAGTTTAAAGGCAGATTAACGAGCCGATTATGAGATATGATTTTTCGAATATCGTTAAAATTTCCGGCCTCGCTCCGAAATGCCTTTCCGTCCTGTATTAAGGGCGTGTAACTAAAGAATTTCTAGTCGTCACCACATGACACTCTGTATAGGTATAGTACACACTTCCAAATACTACTTGAAAAATTTAAAGACAGATTAACAAGCCGATTATGAGATATGATTTTTCGAATATCGTTAAAATTTCCGGCCTCGCTCCGAAATGCCTATCCGTCCTATATTTAAGGTCGTGTAACTAAAGAATTTCTAGTCGTCGCCACATGACACTCTGTATAGGTATAGTACACACTTCCAAAGACTACTTGAAAAAGTTTAAAGGCAGATTAACGAGCCGATTATGAGATATGATTTTTCGAATATCGTTCAAATATCCGGCCTCGCTCCGAAATGCCTTTCCGTCCTATATTTAAGGGCGTGTAACTAAAGAATTTCTAGTCGTCGCCACATGACACTCTGTATAGGTATAGTACACACTTCCAAATACTACTTGAAAATGTTTGAAGGCAGATTAACCAGCCGATTGTGAGATATGATTTTTCGAATATCGTTAAAATTTCCGGCCTCGCTCCGAAATGCCTTACCGTCCTATATCTAAGGGCGTGTAACTAAAGAATTACTAGCCGTCGCCACATTACACTTTGTATAGGTATAATACAGACTTTCAAATACTACTTGAACAAGTTTAAAGGCAGATTAACGAGGCGATTATGAGATATGATTTTTCGAATATCGTTAAAATTTCCGGCCTCGCTCCGAAATGCCTTTCTGTCCTATATTTAAGGGCGTGTAACTAAAGAATTTCTAGTCGTCACCACATGACACTCTGTATAGGTATAGTACACACTTCCAAATACTACTTGAAAAAGTTTAAAGTCAGATTAACGAGCCGATTATGAGATATGATTTTTCGAATATCGTTAAAATTTCCGGCCTCGCTCCGAAATGCCTAACCGTCCTATATTTAAGGGCGTGTAAATAAAGAATTTCTAGTCGTCGCCACATGACACTCTGTATAGGTATAGTACACACTTCCAAATACTACTTGAAAAAGTTTAAAGGCAGATTAACGAGCCGATT
Source organism: Locusta migratoria (assembly GCA_026315105.1). NCBI lineage: Eukaryota > Metazoa > Arthropoda > Insecta > Orthoptera > Acrididae > Locusta > Locusta migratoria. The sequence continues at coordinate 347,739,575 of CM048755.1, forward strand.
ATGAGATATGATTTTTCGAATATCGTTAAAATTTCCGGCCTCGCTCCGAAATGCCTTACCGTCCTATATGTAAGGGCGTGTAACTAAAGAATTTCTAGTCGTCGCCACATGACACTCTGTATAGTTATAGTACACACTTCCAAATACTACTTGAACAAGTTTAAAGGCAGATTAACGAGCCGATTATGAGATATGATTTTTCGAATATCGTTAAAATTTCCGGCCTCGCTCCGAAATGCCTTTCCGTCCTATATTTAAGGGCGTGTAACTAAAGAATTTCTAGTCGTCGCCACATTACACTCTGTATAGGTATAGTACACACTTCCAAATACTACGTGACAAAAAATAAAGGCAGATTAAAGAGCCGATTGTGAGATATGATTTTTCGAATATCGTTAAAATTTCCGGCCTCATTCCAAAATGCCTTTCCGTCCTATATTTAAGGGCGTGTAACTAAAGAATTACTAGCCGTCGCCACATCACACTTTGTATAGGTATAGCACACACTTCCAAATACTGCTTGCTAAAGTGTAAAGGCAGATTATCGAGCCGATTATGAGATATGATTTTTCGAATATCGTTAAAATTTCCGGCCTCGCTCCGAAATGCCTTTCCGTCATATATTTAAGGGCGTGTAACTAAAGAATGACTAGCCGTCGCTATATGACACTCTGTATATGTATAGTACACACTTACAAATACTACTTGAAAAAGTTTAAAGGCAGATTAACGAGCCGATTATGAGATATGATTATTCGAATATCATTAAAATTTCCGGCCTCGCTCCGACATGCCTTTCCGTCCTATTTTTAAGGGCATGTAACTAAAGAATGACTAGCCGTCGCTATATGACACTCTGTATATGTATAGTACACACTTCCAAATACTACTTGCAAAAGTTTAAAGGCAGATTAACGAGCCGATTATGAGATATGATTTTTCGAATATCGTTAAAATTTCCGGCCTCGCTTAGAAATGTCTTTCCGTCCTATATTTAATTGTGTGTAACTAAAGAATGACTAGCCGTCGCTATATGACACTCTGTATATGTATAGTACACACTTCCAAATACTACTTGAAAAATTTTAAAGGCAGATTAACGAGCCGATTATGAGATATGATTTTTCGAATATCGTTAAAATTTCCGGCCTCGCTCCGAAATGCATTTCCGTCCTATATTTAAGGGCGTGTAACTAAAGAATTTCTAGTCGTCGCCACATGACACTCTGTATAGGTATAGTACACACTTCCAAATACTACTTGAAAAAGTTTAAAGGCAGATTAACAAGCCGATTATGAGATATGATTTTTCGAATATCGTTAAAATTTCCGGCCTCGCTCCGAAATGCCTATCCGTCCTATATTTAAGGGCGTGTAACTAAAGAATTACTACCCGTTGCCACATTACACTCTGTATAGGTATAGTACAGACTTTCAAATACTACTTGAACAAGTTTAAAGGCAGATTAACGAGCCGATTATGAGATATGATTTTTCGAAAATCGTTAAAATTTCCGGCCTCGCTCCGAAATGCCTTTCTGACCTATATTTAAGGGCGTGTAACTAAAGAATTTCTAGTCGTCGCCACATGACACTCTGTATAGGTATAGTACACACTTCCAAATACTACTTGAAACAGTTTAAAGGCAGATTAACGAGCCAATTATGAGATAGGATTTTTCGAATATCGTTAAAATTTCCGGCCTCGCTCCGAAATGCCTTACCGTCCTATATTTAAGGGCGTGTAACTAAAGAATTTCTAGTCCTCGCCACATTACACTCTGTATAGGTATAGTACACACTTCCAAATACTACTTGAAAAAGTTTAAAGGCAGATTAACGAGCCGATTATGAGATAAGATTTTTCGAATATCGTTAAAATTTCCGGCCTCGCTCCGAAATGCCTTTCCGTCCTATTTTTAAGGGCGTGTAACTAAAGAATTTCTAGTTGTCACCACATGACACTCTGTATAGGTATAGTACACACTTCCAAATACTACTTGAAAAAGTTTAAAGTCAGATTAACGAGCCGATTATGAGATATAATTTTTCGAATATAGTTAAAATTTCCGGCCTCGCTCCGAAATGCCTTTCCGTCCTATATTTAAGGGCGTGTAACTAAAGAATTTCTAGTCTTCGCCACATGACACTCTGTATAGGTATTGTACACCCTTCCACATACTACTTGAAAAAGTTTAAAGGCAGATTAACGAGCCGATTATGAGATATGATTTTTCGAATATCGTTAAAATTTCCGGCATCGCTCCGAAATGCCTTTCCGTCCTATATTTAAGGGCGTGTAACTAAAGAATTTCTAGTCGTCGCCACATGACACTCTGTATAGGTATAGTACACACTTCCAAATACTACATGAAAAAGTTTAAAGGCAGATTAACAAGCCGATTATGAGATATGATTTTTCGAATATCGTTTAAATTTCCTGCCTCGCTCCGAAATGCCTTTCCGTCCTATATTTAAGGGCGTGTAACTAAAGAATTTCTAGTCGTCGCCACATGACACTCTGTATAGGTATAGTACACACTTCCAAATACTACTTGAAAAAGTTTAAAGGCAGATTAACGAGCCGATTATGAGATATGATTTTTCGAATATCGTTAAAATTTCCGGCCTCGCTCCGAAATGCCTTACCGTCCTATATTTAAGGGCGTGTAACTAAAGAATTACTAGCCGTCGCCACATTACACTCTGTATAGGTATAGTACACAATTCCAATTACTACTTGAACAAGTTTAAAGGCAGATTAACGAGCCGATTATGAGATATGATTTTTCGAATATCGTTAAAATTTCCGGCCTCGCTCCGAAATGCCTTTCCGTCCTATATTTAAGGGCGTGTAACTAAAGAATTTCTAGTCGTCGCCACATGACACTCTGTATAGGTATAGTACACACTTCCAAATACTACTTGAAAAAGTTTAAAGGCAGATTAACGAGCCGATTATGAGATATGATTTTTCGAATATCGTTAAAATTTCCGGCCTCGCTCCGAAATGCCTTTCCGTCCTGTATTTAAGGGCGTGTAACTAAAGAATTTCTAGTCGTCACCACATGACACTCTGTATAGGTATAGTACACACTTCCAAATACTACTTGAAAAAGTTTAAAGGCAGATTAACAAGCCGATTGTGAGATATGATTTTTCGAATATCGTTAAAATTTCCGGCCTCGCTCCGAAATGCCTATCCGTCCTATATTTAAGGGCGTGTAACTAAAGAATTTCTAGTCGTCGCCACATGACACTCTGTATAGGTATAGTACACACTTCCAAAGACTACTTGAAAAAGTTTAAAGGCAGATTAACGAGCCGATTATGAGACATGATTTTTCGAATATCGTTAAAATTTCCGGCCTCGCTCCGAAATGCCTTTCCGTCCTATATTTAAGGGCGTGTAACTAAAGAATTTCTAGTCGTCGCCACATGACACTCTGTATAGGTATAGTACACACTTCCAAATACTACTTGAAAATGTTTGAAGGCAGATTAACCAGCCGATTGTGAGATATGATTTTTCGAATATCGTTAAAATTTCCGGCCTCGCTCCGAAATGCCTTACCGTCCTATATCTAAGGGCGTGTAACTAAAGAATTACTAGCCGTCGCCACATTACACTTTGTATAGGTATAATACAGACTTTCAAATACTACTTGAACAAGTTTAAAGGCAGATTAACGAGGCGATTATGAGATATGATTTTTCGAATATCGTTAAAATTTCCGGCCTCGCTCCGAAATGCCTTTCTGTCCTATATTTAAGGGCGTGTAACTAAAGAATTTCTAGTCGTCACCACATGACACTCTGTATAGGTATAGTACACACTTCCAAATACTACTTGAAAAAGTTTAAAGTCAGATTAACGAGCCGATTATGAGATAGGATTTTTCGAATATCGTTAAAATTTCCGGCCTCGCTCCGAAATGCCTTACCGTCCTATATTTAAGGGCGTGTAAATAAAGAATTTCTAGTCGTCGCCACATGACACTCTGTATAGGTATAGTACACACTTCCAAATACTACTTGAAAAAGTTTAAAGGCAGATTCACGAGCCGATTATGAGATATGATTTTTCGAATATCGTTAAAATTTCCGGCCTCGCTCCGAAATGCCTTACCGTCCTATATTTAAGGGCGTGTAACTAAAGAATTTCTAGTCGTCGCCACATGACACTCTGTATAGTTATAGTACACACTTCCAAATACTACTTGAACAAGTTTAAAGGCAGATTAACGAGCCGATTATGAGATATGATTTTTCGAATATCGTTAAAATTTCCGGCCTCGCTCCGAAATGCCTTTCCGTCATATATTTAAGGGCGTGTAACTAAAGAATGACTAGCCGTCGCTATATGACACTCTGTATATGTATAGTACACACTTACAAATACTACTTGAAAAAGTTTAAAGGCAGATTAACGAGCCGATTATGAGATATGATTTTTCGAATATCATTAAAATTTCCGGCCTCGCTCCGACATGCCTTTCCGTCCTATTTTTAAGGGCATGTAACTAAAGAATGACTAGCCGTCGCAATATGCACTCTGTATATGTATAGTACACACTTCCAAATACTACTTGCAAAAGTTTAAAGGCAGATTAACGAGCCGATTATGAGATATGATTTTTCGAATATCGTTAAAATTTCCGGCCTCGCTTAGAAATGTCTTTCCGTCCTATATTTAATTGTGTGTAACTAAAGAATGACTAGCCGTCGCTATATGACACTCTGTATAGGTATAGTACACACTTCCAAAGACTACTTGAAAAAGTTTAAAGGCAGATTAACGAGCCGATTATGAGATATGATTTTTCGAATATCGTTAAAATTTCCGGCCTCGCTCCGAAATGCCTTTCCGTCCTATATTTAAGGGCGTGTAACTAAAGAATTTCTAGTCGTCGCCACATGACACTCTGTATAGGTATAGAACACACTTCCAAATACTACTTGAAAAAGTTTAAAGGCAGATTAATGAGCCGATTATGAGATATGATTTTTCGAATATCGTTAAAATTTCCGGCCTCGCTCCGAAATGCCTTTCTGTCCTATATTTAAGGGCGTGTAACTAAAGAATTTCTAGTCGTCACCACATGACACTCTGTATAGGTATAGTACACACTTCAAAATACTACTTGAAAAAGTTTAAAGTCAGATTAACGAGCCGATTATGAGATAGGATTTTTCGAATATCGTTAAAATTTCCGGCCTCGCTCCGAAATGCCTTACCGTCCTATATTTAAGGGCGAGTAACTAAAGAATTTCTAGTCGTCGCCACATGACACTCTGTATAGGTATAGTACACACTTCCAAATACTACTTGAAAAAGTTTAAAGGCAGATTAACGAGCCGATTATGAGATATGATTTTTCGAATATCGTTAAAATTTCCGGCCTCGCTCCGAAATGCCTTACCGTCCTATATTTAAGGGCGTGTAACTAAAGAATTACTAGCCGTCGCCACATTACACTCTGTATAGGTATAGTATACACTTCCAAATACTACTTGAACAAGTTTAAAGGCAGATTAACGAGCCGATTATGAGATATGATTTTTCGAATATCGTTAAAATTTCCGGCCTCGCTCCGAAATGCCTTTCCGTCCTATATTTAAGGGCGTGTAACTAAAGAATTTCTAGTCGTCGCCACATGACACTCTGTATAGTTATAGTACACACTTCCAAATACTACTTGAACAAGTTTAAAGGCAGATTAACGAGCCGATTATGAGATATGATTTTTCGAATATCGTTAAAATTTCCGGCCTCGCTCCGAAATGCCTTTCCGTCTTATATTTAAGGGCGTGTAACTAAAGAATTTCTAGTCGTCGCCACATGACACTCTGTATAGGTATAGTACACACTTCCAAATACTACGTGACAAAAAATAAAGGCAGATTAAAGAGCCGATTGTGAGATATGATTTTTCGAATATCGTTAAAATATCCGGCCTCATTCCAAAATGCCTTTCCGTCCTATATTTAAGGGCGTGTAACTAAAGTTTTACTAGCCGTCGCCACATGACACTTTGTATAGGAATAGCACACACTCCCAAATACTGCTTGCTAAAGTGTAAAGGCAGATTATCGAGCCGATTATGAGATATGATTTTTCGAATATCGTTAAAATTTCCGGCCTCGCCCCGAAATGCCTTTCCGTCATATATTTAAGGGCGTGTAACTAAAGAATGACTAGCCGTCGCTATATGACACTCTGTATATGTATAGTACACACTTACAAATACTACGTGAAAAAGTTTAAAGTCAGATTAACGAGCCGATTATGAGATATGATTTTTCGAATATCGTTAAAATTTCCGGCCTCGCTCCGAAATGCCTTTCCGTCCTATATTTAAGGGCGTGTAACTAAAGAATTTCTAGTCGTCACCACATGACACTCTGTATAGGTATAGTACACACTTCCAAATACGACTTGAAAAAGTTTAAAGTCAGATTAACGAGCCGATTATGAGATATGATTTTTCGAATATCGTTAAAATTTCCGGCCTCGCTCCGAAATGCCTTACCGTCCTATATTTAAGGGCGTGTAACTAAAGAATTACTAGCCGTCGCCACATTACACTTTGTATAGGTATAATACAGACTTTCAAATACTACTTGAACAAGTTTAAAGGCAGATTAACGAGGCGATTATGAGATATGATTTTTCGAATATCGTTAAAATTTCCGGCCTCGCTCCGAAATGTCTTTCTGTCCTATATTTAAGGGCGTGTAACTAAAGAATTTCTAGTCGTCACCACATGACACTCTGTATAGGTATAGTACACACTTCCAAATACTACTTGAAAAAGTTTAAAGTCAGATTAACGAGCCGATTATGAGATAGGATTTTTCGAATATCGTTAAAATTTCCGGCCTCGCTCCGAAATGCCTTACCGTCCTATATTTAAGGGCGTGTAACTAAAGAATTTCTAGTCGTCACCACATGACACTCTGTATAGGTATAGTACACACTTCCAAATACTACTTGAAAAAGTTTAAAGGCAGATTAACGAGCCGATTATGAGATATGATTTTTCGAATATCGTTAAAATTTCCGGCCTCGCTCCGAAATGCCTTACCGTCCTATATTTAAGGGCGTGTAACTAAAGAATTACTAGCCGTCGCCACATTACACTCTGTATAGGTATAGTACACACTTCCAAATACTACTTGAACAAGTTTAAAGGCAGATTAACGAGCCGATTATGAGATATGATTTTTCGAATATCATTAAAATTTCCGGCCTCGCTCCGAAATGCCTTTCCGTCCTATATTTAAGGGCGTGTAACTAAAGAATTTCTAGTCGTCGCCACATGACACTCTGTATAGTTATAGTACACACTTCTAAATACTACTTGAACAAGTTTAAAGGCAGATTAACACGCCGATTATGAGATATGATTTTTCGAATATCGTTAAAATTTCCGGCCTCGCTCCGAAATGCCTTTCCGTCCTATATTTAAGGGCGTGTAACTAATGAATTTCTAGTCGTCGCCACATTACACTCTGTATAGGTATAGTACACACTTCCAAATACTACGTGACAAAAAATAAAGGCAGATTAAAGAGCCGATTGTGAGATATGATTTTTCGAATTTCGTTAAAATTTCCGGCCTCATTCCAAAATGCCTTTCCGTCCTATATTTAAGGGCGTGTAACTAAAGAATTACTAGCCGTCGCCACATGACACTTTGTATAGGTATAGCACACACTTCCAAATACTGCTTGCTAAAGTGTAAAGGCAGATTATCGAGCCGATTATGAGATATGATTTTTCGAATATCGTTAAAATTTCCGGCCTCGCTCCGAAATGCCTTTCCGTCATATATTTAAGGGCGTGTAACTAAAGAATTTCTAGTCGTCGCCACATGACACTCTGTATAGGTATAGTACACACTTCCAAATACTACTTGAAAAAGTTTAAAGGCAGATTAACGAGCCGATTATGAGATAGGATTTTTCGAATATCGTTAAAATTTCCGGCCTCGCTCCGAAATGCCTTTCCGTCCTATATTTAAGGGAGTGTAACTAAAGAATTTCTAGTTGTCGCCACATGACACTCTGTATAGGTATAGTACACACTTCCAAATACAACTTGAAAAAGTTTAAAGGCAGATTAACGAGCCAATTTTAAGATATGATTTTTCGAATATCGTTAAAATTTCCGGCCTCGCTCCGACATGCCTTTCCGTCCTGTAGTTAAGGGCGTGTAACTAAAGAATTTCTAGTCGTCACCACATGACACGCTGTATAGGTATAGTACACACTTCCAAATACTACTTGAAAAAGTTTAAAGGCAGATTAACGAGCCGATTATGAGATATGATTTTTCGACTATCGTTAAAATTTCCTGCCTCGCTCCGATAGGCCTTTCCGTCCTATATTTAAGGGCGTGTAACTAAAGAATTTCTAGTCGTCACCACATGACACTCTGTATAGTTATAGTACACACTTCCAAATACTACTTGAACAAGTTTAAAGGCAGATTAACGAGCCGTTTATGAGATATGATTTTTCGAATATCGTTAAAATTTCCGGCCTCGCTCCGAAATGCCTTTCCGTCCTATATTTAAGGGCGTGTAACTAAAGAATTTCTAGTCGTCGCCACATGACACTCTGTATAGTTATAGTACACACTTCCAAATACTACTTGAACAAGTTTAAAGGCAGATTAACGAGCCGATTATGAGATATGATTTTTCGAATATCGTTAAAATTTCCGGCCTCGCTCCGAAATGCCTTTCCGTCCTATATTTAAGGGCGTGTAACTAAAGAATTTCTAGTCGTCGCCACATTACACTCTGTATAGGTATAGTACACACTTCCAAATACTACGTGACAAAAAATTTAGGCAGATTAAAGAGCCGATTGTGAGATATGATTTTTCGAATATCGTTAAAATTTCCGGCCTCATTCCAAAATGCCTTTCCGTCCTATATTTAAGGGCGTGTAACTAAAGAATTACTAGCCGTCGCCACATGACACTTTGTATAGGTATAGCACACACTTCCAAATACTGCTTGCTAAAGTGTAAAGGCAGATTATCGAGCCGATTATGAGATATGATTTTTCGAATATCGTTAAAATTTCCGGCCTCGCTCCGAAATGCTTTTCCGTCATATATTTAAGGGCGTGTAACTAAAGAATGACTAGCCGTCGCTATATGACACTCTGTATATGTATAGTACACACTTCCAAATACTACTTGAAAAAGTTTAAAGGCAGATTAACGAGCCGATTATGAGATATGATTTTTCGACTATCGTTAAAATTTCCTGCCTCGCTCCGAAAGGCCTTTCCGTCCTATATTTAAGGGCGTGTAACTAAAGAATTACTAGCCGTCGCCACATTACACTCTGTATAGGTATAGTACACAATTCCAATTACTACTTGAACAAGTTTAAAGGCAGATTAACGAGCCGATTATGAGATATGATTTTTCGAATATCGTTAAAATTTCCGGCCTCGCTTAGAAATGCCTTTCCGTCCTATATTTAATTGTGTGTAACTAAAGAATGAATAGCCGTCGCCATATGACACTCTGTATATGTATAGTACACACTTCCAAATACTACTTGAAAAATTTTAAAGGCAGATTAACGAGCCGATTATGAGATATGATTTTTCGAATATCGTTAAAATTTCCGGCCTCGCTCCGAAATGCCTTTCCGTCCTATATTTAAGGGCGTGTAACTAAAGAATTTCTAGTCGTCGCCACATGACACTCTGTATAGGTATAGTACACACTTCCAAATACTACTTGAAAAAGTTTAAAGGCAGATTAACAAGCTGATTATGAGATATGATTTTTCGAATATCGTTAAAATTTCCGGCCTCGCTCCGAAATGCCTATCCGTCCTATATTTAAGGGCGTGTAACTAAAGAATTTCTAGTTGTCGCCACATGACACTCTGTATAGGTATAGTACACACTTCCAAAGACTACTTGAAAAAGTTTAAAGGCAGATTAACGAGCCGATTATGAGATATGATTTTTCGAATATCGTTAAAATTTCCGGCCTCGCTCCGAAATGCCTTTCCGTCCTATATTTAAGGGCGTGTAACTAAAGAATTTCTAGTCGTCGCCATATGACACTCTGTATTACACTTCCAAATACTACTTGAAAAACTTTAAAGACAGATTAACAAGCCGATTATGAGACATGATTTTTCGAATATCGTTAAAATTTCCGGCCTCGCTCCGAAATGCCTTTCCGTCCTATATTTAAGGGCGTGTAACTAGAGAATTTCTAGTCGTCGCCACATCACACTCTGTATAGGTATAGTACACACTTCCAAATACTACTTGAAAATGTTTAAAGGCAGATTAACAAGCCGATTATGAGATATGATTTTTCGAATATCGTTAAAATTTCCGGCCTCGCTCCGAAATGCCTTACCGTCGTATATTTAAGGGCGTGTAACTAAAGAATTACTAGCCGTCGCCACATTACACTCTGTATAGGTATAGTACACACTTCCAAATAGTACTTGAAAATATTTAAAGTCAGATTAACGAGCCGATTATGAGATATGATTTTTCGAATATCGTTAAAATTTCCGGCCTCGCTCCGAAATGCCTTTCCGTCCTATATTTAAGGGCGTGTAACTAAAGAATTTCTAGTCGTCACCACATGACACTCTGTATAGGTATAGTACACACTTCCAAATACTACTTGAAAAAGTTTAAAGTAAGATTAACGAGCCGATTATGAGATATGATTTTTCGAATATCGTTAAAATTTCCGGCCTCGCTCCGAAATGCCTTACCGTCCTATATTTAAGGGCGTGTAACTAAAGAATTACTAGCCTTCGCCACATTACACTTTGTATAGGTATAATACAGACTTTCAAATACTACTTGAACAAGTTTAAAGGCAGATTAACGAGCCGTTTATGAGATATGATTTTTCGAATATCGTTAAAATTTCCGGCCTCGCTCCGAAATGCCTATCCGTCCTATATTTAAGGGCGTGTAACTAAAGAATTTCTAGTCGTCGCCACATGACACTCTGTATAGTTATAGTACACACTTCCAAATACTACTTGAACAAGTTTAAAGGCAGATTAACGAGCCGATTATGAGATATGATTTTTCGAATATCGTTAAAATTTCCGGCCTCGCTCCGAAATGCCTTTCCGTCCTATATTTAAGGGCGTGTAACTAAAGAATTTCTAGTCGTCGCCACATTACACTCTGTATAGGTATAGTACACACTTCCAAATACTACGTGACAAAAAATAAAGGCAGATTAAAGAACCGATTGTGAGATATGATTTTTCGAATATCGTTAAAATTTCCGGCCTCATTCCAAAATGCCTTTCCGTCCTATATTTAAGGGCGTGTAACTAAAGAATTACTAGCCGTCGCCACATGACACTTTGTATAGGTATAGCACACACTTCCAAATACTGCTTGCTAAAGTGTAAAGGCAGATTATCGAGCCGATTATGAGATATGATTTTTCGAATATCGTTAAAATTTCCGGCCTCGCTCCGAAATGCCTTTCCGTCATATATTTAAGGGCGTGTAACTAAAGAATGACTAGCCGTCGCTATATGACACTCTGTATATGTATAGTACACACTTACAAATACTACTTGAAAAAGTTTAAAGGCAGATTAACGAGCCGATTATGAGATATGATTTTTCGAATATCATTAAAATTTCCGGCCTCGCTCCGACATGCCTCTCCGTCCTATATTTAAGGGCATGTAACTAAAGAATGACTAGCGGTCGCTATATGACACTCTGTATATGTATAGTACACACTTCCAAATACTACTTGCAAAAGTTTAAAGGCAGATTAACGAGCCGATAATGAGATATGATTTTTCGAATATCGTTAAAATTTCCGGCCTCGCTTAGAAATGCCTTTCCGTCCTATATTTAATTGTGTGTAACTAAAGAATGACTAGCCGTCGCTATATGACACTCTGTATATGTATAGTACACACTTCCAAATACTACTTGAAAAATTTTAAAGGCAGATTAACGAGCCGATTATGAGATATGATTTTTCGAATATCGTTAAAATTTCCGGCCTCGCTCCGAAATGCCTTTCCGTCCTATATTTAAGGGCGTGTAACTAAAGAATTTCTAGTCGTCGCCACATTACACTCTGTATAGGTATAGTACACACTTCCAAATACTACGTGACAAAAAATAAAGGCAGATTATAGAGCCGATTGTGAGATATGATTTTTCGAATATCGTTAAAATTTCCGGCCTCATTCCAAAATGCCTTTCCGTCCTATATTTAAGGGCGTGTAACTAAAGAATTACTAGCCGTCGCCACATGACACTTTGTATAGGTATAGCACACACTTCCAAATACTGCTTGCTAAAGTGTAAAGGCAGATTATCGAGCCGATTATGAGATATGATTTTTCGAATATCGTTAAAATTTCCGGCCTCGCTCCGAAATGCCTTTCCGTCATATATTTAAGGGCGTGTAACTAAAGAATGACTAGCCGTCGCTATATGACACTCTGTATATGTATAGTACACACTTACAAATACTACTTGAAAAAGTTTAAAGGCAGATTAACGAGCCGATTATGAGATATGATTTTTCGAATATCATTAAAATTTCCGGCCTCGCTCCGACATGCCTCTCCGTCCTATATTTAAGGGCATGTAACTAAAGAATGACTAGCGGTCGCTATATGACACTCTGTATATGTATAGTACACACTTCCAAATACTACTTGCAAAAGTTTAAAGGCAGATTAACGAGCCGATAATGAGATATGATTTTTCGAATATCGTTAAAATTTCCGGCCTCGCTTAGAAATGCCTTTCCGTCCTATATTTAATTGTGTGTAACTAAAGAATGACTAGCCGTCGCTATATGACACTCTGTATATGTATAGTACACACTTCCAAATACTACTTGAAAAATTTTAAAGGCAGATTAACGAGCCGATTATGAGATATGATTTTTCGAATATCGTTAAAATTTCCGGCCTCGCTCCGAAATGCCTTTCCGTCCTATATTTAAGGGCGTGTAACTAAAGAATTTCTAGTCGTCGCCACATGACATTCTGTATAGGTATAGTACACACTTCCAAATACTACTTGAAAAAGTTTAAAGGCAGATTAACAAGCCGATTATGAGATATGATTTTTCGAATATCGTTAAAATTTCCGGCCTCGCTCCGAAATGCCTATCCGTCCTATATTTAAGGGCGTGTAACTAAAGAATTTCTAGTCGTCGCCACATGACACTCTGTATAGGTATAGTACACACTTCCAAAGACTACTTGAAAAAGTTTAAAGGCAGATTAACGAGCCGATTATGAGATATGATTTTTCGAATATCGTTAAAATTTCCGGCCTCGCTCCGAAATGCCTTTCCGTCCTATATTTAAGGGCGTGTAACTAAAGAATTTCTAGTCGTCGCCATATGACACTCTGTATTACACTTCCAAATACTACTTGAAAAACTTTAAAGACAGATTAACAAGCCGATTATGAGACATGATTTTTCGAATATCGTTAAAATTTCCGGCCTCGCTCCGAAATGCCTTTCCGTCCTATATTTAAGGACGTGTAACTAAAGAATTTCTAGTCGTCGCCACATCACACTCTGTATAGGTATAGTACACACTTCCAAATACTACTTGAAAAAGTTTAAAGGCAGATTAACAAGCCGATTATGAGATATGATTTTTCGAATATCGTTAAAATTTCCGGCCTCGCTCCGAAATGCCTTACCGTCGTATATTTAAGGGCGTGTAACTAAAGAATTACTAGCCGTCGCCACATTACACTCTGTATAGGTATAGTACACACTTCCAAATACTACTTGAAAAAGTTTAAAGGCAGATTAACAAGCCGATTATGAGATATGATTTTTCGAATATCGTTAAAATTTCCGGCCTCGCTCCGAAATGCCTTACCGTCCTATTTTTAAGGGCGTGTAACTAAAGAATTACTAGCCTTCGCCACATTTCACTTTGTATAGGTATAATACAGACTTTCAAATACTACTTGAAAAAGTTTAAAGGCAGATTAACGAGCCGATTATGAGATATGATTTTTCGAATATCGTTAAAATTTCCGGCCTCGCTCCGAAATGCCTTTCCGTCCTATATTTAAGGGCGTGTAACTAAAGAATTTCTAGTCGTCGCCACATGACACTCTGTATAGGTATAGTACACACTTCCAAATACTACTTGAAAAAGTTTAAAGGCAGATTAACTAGCCGATTATGAGATAGGTTTCTTCGAATATCGTTAAAATTTCCGGCCTCGCTTAGAAATGCCTTTCCGTCCTATATATAATTGTGTGTAACTAAAGAATGACTAGCCGTCGCTATATGACACTCTGTATATGTATAGTACACACTTCCAAATACTACTTGAAAAATTTTAAAGGCAGATTAACGAGCCGATTATGAGATATGATTTTTCGAATATCGTTAAAATTTCCGGCCTCGCTCCGAAATGCCTTTCCGTCCTATATTTAAGGGCGTGTAACTAAAGAATTTCTAGTCGTCGCCACATTACACTCTGTATAGGTATAGTACACACTTCCAAATACTACGTGACAAAAAATAAAGGCAGATTAAAGAGCCGATTGTGAGATATGGTTTTTCGAATATCGTTAAAATTTCCGGCCTCATTCCAAAATGCCTTTCCGTCCTATATTTAAGGGCGTGTAACTAAAGAATTACTAGCCGTCGCCACATGACACTTTGTATAGGTATAGCACACACTTCCAAATACTGCTTGCTAAAGTGTAAAGGCAGATTATCGAGCCGATTATGAGATATGATTTTTCGAATATCGTTAAAATTTCCGGCCTCGCTCCGAAATGCCTTTCCGTCATATATTTAAGGGCGTGTAACTAAAGAATGACTAGCCGTCGCTATATGACACTCTGTATATGTATAGTACACACTTACAAATACTACTTGAAAAAGTTTAAAGGCAGATTAACGAGCCGATTATGAGATATGATTTTTCGAATATCATTAAAATTTCCGGCCTCGCTCCGACATGCCTCTCCGTCCTATATTTAAGGGCATGTAACTAAAGAATGACTAGCGGTCGCTATATGACACTCTGTATATGTATAGTACACACTTCCAAATACTACTTGCAAAAGTTTAAAGGCAGATTAACGAGCCGATAATGAGATATGATTTTTCGAATATCGTTAAAATTTCCGGCCTCGCTTAGAAATGCCTTTCCGTCCTATATTTAATTGTGTGTAACTAAAGAATGACTAGCCGTCGCTATATGACACTCTGTATATGTATAGTACACACTTCCAAATACTACTTGAAAAATTTTAAAGGCAGATTAACGAGCCGATTATGAGATATGATTTTTCGAATATCGTTAAAATTTCCGGCCTCGCTCCGAAATGCCTTTCCGTCCTATATTTAAGGGCGTGTAACTAAAGAATTTCTAGTCGTCGCCACATGACATTCTGTATAGGTATAGTACACACTTCCAAATACTACTTGAAAAAGTTTAAAGGCAGATTAACAAGCCGATTATGAGATATGATTTTTCGAATATCGTTAAAATTTCCGGCCTCGCTCCGAAATGCCTATCCGTCCTATATTTAAGGGCGTGTAACTAAAGAATTTCTAGTCGTCGCCACATGACACTCTGTATAGGTATAGTACACACTTCCAAAGACTACTTGAAAAAGTTTAAAGGCAGATTAACGAGCCGATTATGAGATATGATTTTTCGAATATCGTTAAAATTTCCGGCCTCGCTCCGAAATGCCTTTCCGTCCTATATTTAAGGGCGTGTAACTAAAGAATTTCTAGTCGTCGCCATATGACACTCTGTATTACACTTCCAAATACTACTTGAAAAACTTTAAAGACAGATTAACAAGCCGATTATGAGACATGATTTTTCGAATATCGTTAAAATTTCCGGCCTCGCTCCGAAATGCCTTTCCGTCCTATATTTAAGGGCGTGTAACTAAAGAATTTCTAGTCGTCGCCACATGACACTCTGTATAGGTATAGTACACACTTCCAAATACTACGTGACAAAAAATAAAGGCAGATTAAAGAGCCGATTGTGAGATATGATTTTTCGAATATCATTAAAATTTCCGGCCTCGCTCCGACATGCCTCTCCGTCCTATATTTAAGGGCATGTAACTAAAGAATGACTAGCGGTCGCTATATGACACTCTGTATATGTATAGTACACACTTCCAAATACTACTTGCAAAAGTTTAAAGGCAGATTAACGAGCCGATAATGAGATATGATTTTTCGAATATCGTTAAAATTTCCGGCCTCGCTTAGAAATGCCTTTCCGTCCTATATTTAATTGTGTGTAACTAAAGAATGACTAGCCGTCGCTATATGACACTCTGTATATGTATAGTACACACTTCCAAATACTACTTGAAAAATTTTAAAGGCAGATTAACGAGCCGATTATGAGATATGATTTTTCGAATATCGTTAAAATTTCCGGCCTCGCTCCGAAATGCCTTTCCGTCCTATATTTAAGGGCGTGTAACTAAAGAATTTCTAGTCGTCGCCACATGACATTCTGTATAGGTATAGTACACACTTCCAAATACTACTTGAAAAAGTTTAAAGGCAGATTAACAAGCCGATTATGAGATATGATTTTTCGAATATCGTTAAAATTTCCGGCCTCGCTCCGAAATACCTATCCGTCCTATATTTAAGGGCGTGTAACTAAAGAATTTCTAGTCGTCGCCACATGACACTCTGTATAGGTATAGTACACACTTCCAAAGACTACTTGAAAAAGTTTAAAGGCAGATTAACGAGCCGATTATGAGATATGATTTTTCGAATATCGTTAAAATTTCCGGCCTCGCTCCGAAATGCCTTTCCGTCCTATATTTAAGGGCGTGTAACTAAAGAATTTCTAGTCGTCGCCATATGACACTCTGTATTACACTTCCAAATACTACTTGAAAAACTTTAAAGACAGATTAACAAGCCGATTATGAGACATGATTTTTCGAATATCGTTAAAATTTCCGGCCTCGCTCCGAAATGCCTTTCCGTCCTATATTTAAGGGCGTGTAACTAAAGAATTTCTAGTCGTCGCCACATCACACTCTGTATAGGTATAGTACACACTTCCAAATACTACTTGAAAAAGTTTAAAGGCAGATTAACAAGCCGATTATGAGATATGATTTTTCGAATATCGTTAAAATTTCCGGCCTCGCTCCGAAATGCCTTTCCGTCCTATATTTAAGGGCGTGTAACTAAAGAATTTCTAGTCGTCACCACATGACACTCTGTATAGGTATAGTACACACTTCCAAATACTACTTGAAAAAGTTTAAAGTCAGATTAACGAGCCGATTATGAGATATGATTTTTCGAATATCGTTAAAATTTCCGGCCTCGCTCCGAAATGCCTTACCGTCCTATTTTTAACGGCGTGTAACTAAAGAATTACTAGCCTTCGCCACATTTCACTTTGTATAGGTATAATACAGACTTTCAAATACTACTTGAACAAGTTTAAAGGCAGATTAACGAGCCGTTTATGAGATATGATTTTTCGAATATCGTTAAAATTTCCGGCCTCGCTCCGAAATGCCTTTCCGTCCTATATTTAAGGGCGTGTAACTAAAGAATTTCTAGTCGTCGCCACATGACACTCTGTATAGGTATAGTACACACTTCCAAATACTACTTGAAAAAGTTTAAAGGCAGATTATCGAGCCGATTATGAGATAGGATTTTTCGAATATCGTTAAAATTTCCGGCCTCGCTCCGAGATGCCTATCCGTCCTATATTTAAGGGCGTGTAACTAAAGAATTTCTAGTCGTCGCCACATGACACTCTGTATAGGTATAGTACACACTTCCAAATACTACTTGAAAAAGTTTAAAGGCAGATTAACTAGCCGATTATGAGATAGGTTTCTTCGAATATCGTTAAAATTTCCGGCCTCGCTTAGAAATGCCTTTCCGTCCTATATATAATTGTGTGTAACTAAAGAATGACTAGCCGTCGCTATATGACACTCTGTATATGTATAGTACACACTTCCAAATACTACTTGAAAAATTTTAAAGGCAGATTAACGAGCCGATTATGAGATATGATTTTTCGAATATCGTTAAAATTTCCGGCCTCGCTCCGAAATGCCTTTCCGTCCTATATTTAAGGGCGTGTAACTAAAGAATTTCTAGTCGTCGCCACATGACACTCTGTATAGGTATAGTACACACTTCCAAATACTACTTGAAAAAGTTTAAAGGCAGATTAACAAGCCGATTATGAGATATGATTTTTCGAATATCGTTAAAATTTCCGGCCTCGCTCCGAAATGCCTATCCGTCCTATATTTAAGGGCGTGTAACTAAAGAATTTCTAGTCGTCGCCACATGACACTCTGTATAGGTATAGTACACACTTCCAAATACTACTTGAAAAAGTTTAAAGGCAGATTAACGAGCCGATTATGAGATATGATTTTTCGAATATCGTTAAAATTTCCGGCCTCGCTCCGAAATGCCTTTCCGTCCTATATTTAAGGGCGTGTAACTAAAGAATTTCTAGTCGTCGCCATATGACACTCTGTATTACACTTCCAAATACTACTTGAAAAACTTTAAAGACATATTAACAAGCCGATTATGAGATATGATTTTTCGAATATCGTTAAAATTTCCGGCCTCGCTCCGAAATGCCTTTCCGTCCTATATTTAAGGGCGTGTAACTAAAGAATTTCTAGTTGTCGCCACATGACACTCTGTATAGGTATAGTACACACTTCCAAATACTACTTGAAAGAGTTTAAAGGCAGATTAACAAGCCGATTATGAGATATGATTTTTCGAATATCGTTAAAATTTCCGGCCTCGCTCCGAAATGCCTTACCGTCCTATATTTAAGGGCGTGTAACTAAAGAATTACTAGCCGTCGCCACATTACACTCTGTATAGGTACAGTACACACTTCCAAATAGTACTTGAAAAAGTTTAAAGTCAGATTAACGAGCCGATTATGAGATATGATTTTTCGAATATCGTTAAAATTTCCGGCCTCGCTCCGAAATGCATTTCCGTCCTATATTTAAGGGCGTGTAACTAAAGAATTTCTAGTCGTCACCACATGACACTCTGTATAGGTATAGTACACACTTCCAAATACTACTTGAAAAAGTTTAAAGTCAGATTAACGAGCCGATTATGAGATATGATTTTTCGAATATCGTTAAAATTTCCGGCCTCGCTCCGAAATGCCTTACCGTCCTATATTTAAGGGCGTGTAACTAAAGAATTACTAGCCGTCGCCACATTACACTTTGTATAGGTATAATACAGACTTTCAAATACTACTTGAACAGGTTTAAAGGCAGATTAACGAGCCGTTTATGAGATATGATTTTTCGAATATCGTTAAAATTTCCGGCCTCACTCCGAAATGCCTTTCCGTCCTATATTTAAGGGCGCGTAACTAAAGAATTTCTAGTCGTCGCCACATGACACTCTGTATAGGTATAGTACACACTTCCAAATACTACTTGAAAAAGTTTAAAGGCAGATTATCGAGCCGATTATGAGATAGGATTTTTCGAATATCGTTAAAATTTCCGGCCTCGCTCCGAAATGCCTTTCCGTCCTATATTTAAGGGCGTGTAACTAAAGAATTTCTAGTCGTCGCCACATGACACTCTGTATAGGTATAGTACACACTTCCAAATACTACTTGAAAAAGTTTAAAGGCAGATTAACGAGCCGATTATGAGATAGGATTTTTCGAATATCGTTAAAATTTCCGGCCTCGCTCCGAAATGCCTTACCGTCCTATATTTAAGGGCGTGTAACTAAAGAATTTCTAGTCGTCGCCACATGACACTCTGTATAGGTATAGTACACACTTCCAAAGACTACTTGAAAAAGTTTAAAGGCTGATTAACAAGCCGATTATGAGATATGATTTTTCGAATATCGTTAAAATTTCCGGCCTCGCTCCAAAATGCCTTTCCGTCCTATATTTAAGGGCGTGTAACTAAAGAATTTCTAGTCGTCACCACATGACACTCTGTATAGGTATAGTACACACTTCCAAATACTACTTGAAAAAGTTTAAAGTCAGATTAACGAGCCGATTATGAGATATGATTTTTCGAATATCGTTAAAATTTCCGGCCTCGCTCCGAAATGCCTTTCCGTCCTATATTTAAGGGCGTGTAACTAAAGAATTACTAGTCGTCGCCACATGACACTCTGTATAGGTATAGTACTCACTTCCAAATACTACTTGAAAAAGTTTAAAGGCAGATTATCGAGTCGATTATGAGATAGGATTTTTCGAATATCGTTAAAATTTCCGGCCTCGCTCCGAAATGCCTATCCGTCCTATATTTAAGGGCGTGTAACTAAAGAATTTCTAGTCGTCGCCACATGACACTCTGTATAGGTATAGTACACACTTCCAAATACTACTTGAAAAAGTTTAAAGGCAGATTAACGAGCCGATTATGAGATATGATTTTTCGAATAGCGTTAAAATTTACGGCCTCGCTCCGAAATGCCTTTCCGTCCTATATTTAAGGGCGTGTAACTAAAGAATTTCTAGTCGTCGCCATATGACACACTGTATTACACCTCCAAATACTACTTGAAAAACTTTAAAGACAGACTAACAAGCCGATTATGAGATATGATTTTTCGAATATCGTTAAAATTTCCGGCCTCGCTCCGAAATGCCTTTCCGTCCTATATTTAAGGGCGTGTAACTAAAGAATTTCTAGTTGTCGCCACATGACACTCTTTATAGGTATAGTACACACTTCCAAATACTACTTGAAAAAGTTTAAAGGCAGATTAACGAGCCGATTAAGAGATATGATTTTTCGAATATCGTTAAAATTTCCGGCCTCGCTCCGAAATGCCTTACCGTCCTATATTTAAGGGCGTGTAACTAAAGAATTACTAGCCGTCGCCACATTACACTCTGTATAGGTATAGTACACACTTCCAAATACTACTTGAACAAGTTTAAAGGCAGATTAACGAGCCGATTATGAGATATGATTTTTCGAATATCGTTAAAATTTCCGGCCTCGCTCCGAAATGCCTTTCCGTCCTATATTTAAGGGCGTGTAACTAAAGAATTTCTAGTCG
Source organism: Locusta migratoria (assembly GCA_026315105.1). Taxonomy (NCBI): domain Eukaryota; kingdom Metazoa; phylum Arthropoda; class Insecta; order Orthoptera; family Acrididae; genus Locusta; species Locusta migratoria. The sequence continues at coordinate 347,760,705 of CM048755.1, forward strand.
TCGCCACATGACACTCTGTATAGTTATAGTACACACTTCCAAACACTACTTGAAAAAGTTTAAAGGCAGATTAATGAGCCGATTATGAGATATGATTTTTCGAATATCGTTAAAATTTCCGGCCTCGCTCCGAAATGCTTTTCCGTCCTATATTTAAGGGCGTGTAACTAAAGAATTTCTAGTCGTCGCCACATTACACTCTGTATAGGTTTAGTACACACTTCCAAATACTACGTGACAAAAAATAAAGGCAGATTAAAGAGCCGATTGTGAGATATGATTTTTCGAATATCGTTAAAATTTCCGGCCTCATTCCAAAATGCCTTTCCGTCCTATATTTAAGGGCGTGTAACTAAAGAATTACTAGCCGTCGCCACATGACACTTTGTATAGGTATAGTACACACTTCCAAACACTACTTGAAAAAGTTTAAAGGCAGATTAATGAGCCGATTATGAGATATGATTTTTCGAATATCGTTAAAATCTCCGGCCTCGCTTCGAAATGCCTTTCCGCCATATATTTAAGGGACTGTAACTAAAGAATGACTAGCCGTCGCTATATGACATTCTGTATATGTATAGTACACACTTCCAAATACTACCTGAAAAAGTTTAAAGGCAGATTAACGAGCCGATTATGAGATATGATTTTTCGAATATCGTAAAAATATCCGGCCTCGCTTAGAAATGCCTTTCCGTCCTATATTTAATTGTGTGTAACTAAAGAATGACTAGCCGTCGCTATATGACACTCTGTATATGTATAGTACACACTTCCAAATACTACTTGAAAAAGTTTAAAGGCAGATTAACGAACCGATTATGAGATATGATTTTTCGAATATCGTTAAAATTTCCGGCCTCGCTCCGAAATGCCTTTCCGTCCTATATTTAAGGGCGTGTAACTAAAGAATTTCTAGTCGTCGCCACATGACACTCTGTATAGGTATAGTACACACTTCCAAATACTACTTGAAAAAGTTTAAAGGCTGATTAACAAGCCGATTATGAGATATGATTTTTCGAATATCGTTAAAATTTCCGGCCTCGCTCCGAAATGCCTATCCGTCCTATATTTAAGGGCGTGTAACTAAAGAATTTCTAGTCGTCGCCACATGACACTCTGTATAGGTATAGTACACACTTCCAAAGACTACTTGAAAAAGTTTAAAGGCAGATTAACAAGCCGATTATGAGATATGATTTTTCGAATATCGTTAAAATTTCCGGCCTCGCTCCGAAATGCCTTACCGTCCTATATATAAGGGCGTGTAACTAAAGAATTACTAGCCGTCGCCACATTACACTCTGTATAGGTATAGTATACACTTCCAAATACTACTTGAAAAAGGTTAAAGGCAGATTAACGAGCCGATTATGAGATATGATTTTTCGAATATCGTTAAAATTTCCGGCCTCGCTCCGAAATGCCTTTCCGTCCTATATTTAAGGGCGTGTAACTAAAGAATTTCTAGTCGTCGCCATATGACACTCTGTATTACACTTCCAAATACTACTTGAAAAACTTTAAAGACAGATTAACAAGCCGATTATGAGATATGATTTTTCGAATATCGTTAAAATTTCCAGCCTCGCTCCGAAATGCCTTTCCGTCCTATATTTAAGGGCGTGTAACTAAAGAATTTCTAGTTGTCGCCACATGACACTCTGTATAGGTATAGTACACACTTCCAAATACTACTTGAAGAAGTTTAAAGGCAGATTAACAAGCCGATTATGAGATATGATTTTTCGAATATCGTTAAAATTTCCGGCCTCGCTCCGAAATGCCTTACCGTCCTATATATAAGGGCGTGTAACTATAGAATTACTAGCCGTCGCCACATTACACTCTGTATAGGTATAGTATACACATCCAAATACTACTTGAACAAGTTTAAAGGCAGATTAACGAGCCGATTATGAGATATGATTTTTCGAATATCGTTAAAATTTCCGGCCTCGCTCTGAAATTCCTTTCCGTCCTATATTTAAGGGCGTGTAACTAAAGAATTTCTAGTCGTCGCCACATGACACTCTGTATAGGTATAGTACACACTTCCAAATAGTACTTGAAAAAGTTTAAAGTCAGATTAACGAGCCGATTATGAGATATGATTTTTCGAATATCGTTAAAATTTCCGGCCTCGCTCCGAAATGCCTTTCCGTCCTATATTTAAGGGTGTGTAACTAAAGAATTTCTAGTCGTCACCACATGACACTCTGTATAGGTATAGTACACACTTCCAAATACTACTTGAAAAAGTTTAAAGTCAGATTACCGAGCCGATTATGAGATATGATTTTTCGAATATCGTTAAAATTTCCGGCCTCGCTCCGAAATGCCTTACCGTCCTATATTTAAGGGCGTGTAACGAAAGAATTACTAGCCGTCGCCACATTGCACTTTGTATAGGTATAATACAGACTTTCAAATACTACTTGAACAAGTTTAAAGGCAGATTAACGAGCCGATTATGAGATATGATTTTTCGAATATCGTTAAAATTTCCGGCCTCGCTCCGAAATGCCTTTCCGTCCTATATTTAAGGGCGTGTAACTAAAGAATTTCTAGTCGTCACCACATGACACTCTGTATAGGTATAGTACACACTTCCAAATACTACTTGAAAAAGTTTAAAGTCAGATTAACGAGCCGATTATCAGATATGATTTTTCGAAAATCGTTAAAATTTCCGGCCTCGCTCCGGAATGCCTTTCCGTCCTATATTTAAGGGCGTGTAACTAAAGAATTTCTAGTCGTCGCCACATGACACTCTGTATAGGTATAGTACACACTTCCAAATACTACTTGAAAAAGTTTAAAGGCAGATTAACGAGCCGATTATGAGATATGATTTTTCGAATATCGTTAAAATTTCCGGCCTCGCTCCGAAATGCCTTACCGTCATATATTTAAGGGCGTGTAACTAAAGAATTACTAGCCGTCGCCACATTACACTCTGTATAGGTATAGTATACACTTCCAAATACTACTTGAACAAGTTTAAAGGCAGATTAACGAGCCGATTATGAGATATGATTTTTCGAATATCGTTAAAATTTCCGGCCTCACTCTGAAATGCCTTTCCGTCCTATATTTAAGGGCGTGTAACTAAAGAATTTCTAGTCGTCGCCACATGACACTCTGTATAAGTATAGTACACAATTCCAAATAGTACTTGAAAAAGTTTAAAGTCAGATTAACGAGCCGATTATGAGATATGATTTTTCGAATATCGTTAAAATTTCCGTCCTCGCTCCGAAATGCCTTTCCGTCCTATATTTAAGGGCGTGTAACTAAAGAATTTCTAGTCGTCACCACATGACACTCTGTATAGGTATAGTACACACTTCCAAATACTACTTGAAAAAGTTTAAAGTCAGATTAACGAGCCGATTATGAGATATGATTTTTCGAATATCGTTAAAATTTCCGGCCTCGCTCCGAAATGCCTTACCGTCCTATATTTAAGGGCGTGTAACTAAAGAATTACTAGCCGTCGCCACATTACACTTTGTATAGGTATAATACAGACATTCAAATACTACTTGAACAAGTTTAAAGGCAGATTAACGAGCCGATTATGAGATATGATTTTTCGAATATCGTTAAAATTTCCGGCCTCGCTCCGAAATGCCTTACCGTCCTATATTTAAGGGCGTGTAACTAAAGAATTTGAAGCCGCCGCCACATTACACTCTGTATAGGTATAGTATTCACTTCCAAATACTACTTGAACAAGTTTAAAGGCAGATTAACGAGCCGATTATGAGATATGATTTTTCGAATATCGTTAAAATTTCCGGCCTCGCTCTGAAATTCCTTTCCTTCCTATATTTAAGGGCGTGTAACTAAACAATTTCTAGTCGTCGCCACATGACACTCTGTATAGGTATAGTACACACTTCCAAATAGTACTTGAAAAAGTTTAAAGTCAGATTAACGAGCCGATTATGAGATATGATTTTTCGAATATCGTTAAAATTTCCGGCCTCGCTCCGAAATGCCTTTCCGTCCTATATTTAAGGGCGTGTAACTAAAGAATTTCTAGTCGTCACCACATGACACTCTGTATAGGTATAGTACACACTTCCAAATACTACTTGAAAAAGTTTAAAGTCAGATAAACGAGCCGATTATGTGATATGATTTTTCGAATATCGTTAAAATTTCCGGCCTCGCTCCGAAATGCCTTACCGTCCTATATTTAAGGGCGTGTAACGAAAGAATTACTAGCCGTCGCCACATTGCACTTTGTATAGGTATAATACAGACTTTCAAATACTACTTGAACAAGTTTAAAGGCAGATTAACGAGCCGATTATGAGATATGATTTTTCGAATATCGTTAAAATTTCCGGCCTCGCTCCGAAATGCCTTTCCGTCCTATATTTAAGGGCATGTAACTAAAGAATTACTAGCCGTCGCCACATTACACTCTGTATAGGTATAGTACAGACTTTCAAATACTACTTGAACAAGTTTAAAGGCAGATTAACAAGCCGATTATGAGATATGATTTTTCGAATATCGTTAAAATTTCCGTCCTCGCTCCGAAATGCCTTTCTGTCCTATATTTAAGGGCGTGTAACTAAAGAATTTCTAGTCGTCGCCACATGACGCTCTGTATAGGTATAGTACACACTTCCAAATACTACTTGAAAAAGTTTAAAGGCAGATTAACGAGCCGATTATGAGATAGGATTTTTCGAATATCGTTAAAATTTCCGGCCTCGCTCCGAAATGCCTTACCGTCCTATATTTAAGGGCGTGTAACTAAAGAATTTCTAGTCGTCGCCACATGACACTCTGTATAGGTATTTTACACACTTCCAAATACTACTTGAAAAAGTTTAAAGGCAGATTAACGAGCCGATTATGAGATATGATTTTTCGAATATCGTTAAAATTTCCGGCCTCGCTCCGAAATGCCTTACCGTCCTATATTTAAGGGCGTGTAACTAAAGAATTACTAGCCGTCGCCACATTACACTCTGTATAGGTATAGTATACACTTCCAAATACTACTTGAACAAGTTTAAAGGCAGATTAACGAGCCGATTATGAGATATGATTTTTCGAATATCGTTAAAATTTCCGGCCTCACTCTGAAATGCCTCTCCGTCCTATATTTAAGGGCGTGTAACTAAAGAATTTCTAGTCGTCGCCACATGACACTCTGTATAGGTATAGTACACACTTCCAAATACAACTTGAAAAAGTTTAAAGTCAGATTAACGAGCCGATTATCAGATACGATTTTTCGAATATCGTTAAAATTTCCGGCCTCGCTCCGAAATGCCTTTCCGTCCTATATTTAAGGGCGTGTAACTAAATAATTTCTAGTCGTCACCACATGACACTCTGTATAGGTATAGTACACAATCCAAATACTACTTGAAAAAGTTTAAAGTCAGATTAACGAGCCGATTATGAGATATGATTTTTCGAATATCGTTAAAATTTCCGGCCTCGCTCCGAAATGCCTTACCGTCCTATATTTAAGGGCGTGTAACTAAAGAATTACTAGCAGTCGCCACATTACACTTTGTATAGGTATAATACAACTTTCAAATACTACTTGAACAAGTTTAAAGGCAGATTAACGAGCCGATTATGAGATATGATTTTTCGAATATCGTTAAAATTTCCGGCCTCGCTTAGAAATGCCTTTCCGTCCTGTATTTAAGGGCGTGTAACTAAAGAATTTCTAGTCGTCACCACATGACACTCTGTATAGGTATAGTACACACTTCCAAATACTACTTGAAAAAGTTTAAAGGCAGATTAATGAGCCGATTATGAGATATGATTTTTCGAATATCATTAAAATTTCCGGCCTCGCTCCGACATGCCTTTCCGTCCTATATTTAAGGGCATGTAACTAAAGAATGACTAGCCGTCGTTATATGACACTCTGTATATGTATAGTACACACTTCCAAATACTACTTGAAAAAGTTTGAAGGCAGATTAACGAGCCGATTATGAGATATGATTTTTCGAATATCGTTAAACTTTCCGGCCTCGCTTAGAAATGCCTTTCCGTCCTATATTTAATTGTGTGTAACTAAAGAATGACTAGCCGTCGCTATATGACACTCTGTATATGTATAGTACACACTTCCAAATACTACTTGAAAAAGTTTAAAGGCAGATTAACGAGCCGATTATGAGATATGATTTTTCGAATATCGTTAAAATTTCCGGCCTCGCTCCGAAATGCCTTTCCGTCCTATATTTAAGGGCGTGTAACTAAAGAATTTCTAGTCGTCGCCATATGACACTCTGTATTACACTTCCAAATACTACTTGAAAAACTTTAAAGACAGATTAACAAGCCGATTATGAGATATGATTTTTCGAATATCGTTAAAATTTCCGGCCTCGCTCCGAAATGCCTTTCCGTCCTATATTTAAGGGCGTGTAACTAAAGAATTACTAGCCGTCGCCACATTACACTCTGTATAGGTATAGTATACACTTCCAAATACTACTTGAACAAGTTTAAAGGCAGATTAACGAGCCGATAATGAGATATGATTTTTCGAAAATCGTTAAAATTTCCGGTCTCGCTCTGAAATGCCTTTCCGTCCTATATTTAAGGGCGTGTAACTAAAGAATTTCTAGTCGTCGCCACATGACACTCTGTATAGGTATAGTACACACTTCCAAATAGTACTTGAAAAAGTTTAAAGTCAGATTAACGAGCCGATTATGAGATATGATTTTTCGAATATCGTTAAAATTTCCGGCCTCGCTCCGAAATGCCTTTCCGTCCTATATTTAAGGGCGTGTAACTAAAGAATTTCTAGTCGTCACCACATGACACTCTGTATAGGTATAGTACACACTTCCAAATACTACTTGAAAAAGTTTAAAGTCAGATTAACGAGCCGATTATGAGATATGATTTTTCGAATATCGTTAAAATTTCCGGCCTCGCTGCGAAATGCCTTACCGTCCTATATTTAAAGGTCGTGTAACTAAAGAATTACTAGCCGTCGCCACATTACACTTTGTATAGGTATAATACAGACTTTCAAATACTACTTGAACAAGTTTAAAGGCAGATTAACGAGCCGATTATGAGATATGATTTTTCGAATATCGTTAAAATTTCCGGCCTCGCTCCGAAATGCCTTACCGTCCTATATTTAAGGGCGTGTAACTAAAGAATTACTAGCCGTCGCCACATTACACTCTGTATAGGTATAGTACACACTTCCAAATAGTACTTGAACAAGTTTAAAGGCAGATTAACGAGCCGATTATGAGATATGATTTTTCGAATATCGTTAAAATTTCCGGCCTCGCTCCGAAATGCCTTTCCGTCCTATATTTAAGGGCGTGTAACTAAAGAATTTCTAGTCGTCGCCACATGACACTCTGTATAGGTATAGTACACACTTCCAAATACTACTTGAAAAAGTTTAAAGGCAGATTAACGAGCCGATTATGAGATATGATTTTTCGAATATCGTTAAAATTTCCGGCCTCGCTCCGAAATGCCTTTCCGTGCTATATTTAAGGGCGTGTAACTAAAGAATTTCTAGTCGTCGCCACATTACACTCTGTATAGGTATAGTACACACTTCCAAATACTACGTGACAAAAAATAAAGGCAGATTAAATAGCCGATTGTGAGATATGATTTTTCGAATATCGTTAAAATTTCCGGCCTCGCTGCGAAATGCCTTACCGTCCTATATTTAAAGGTCGTGTAACTAAAGAATTACTAGCCGTCGCCACATTACACTTTGTATAGGTATAATACAGACTTTCAAATACTACTTGAACAAGTTTAAAGGCAGATTATCGAGCCGATTATGAGATATGATTTTTCGAATATCGTTAAAATTTCCGGCCTCGCTCCGAAATGCCTTTCCGTCATATATTTAAGGGCGTGTAACTAAAGAATGACTAGCCGTCGCTATATGACACTCTGTATATGTATAGTACACACTTACAAATACTACTTGAAAAAGTTTAAAGGCAGATTAACGAGCCGATTATGAGATATGATTTTTCGAATATCATTAAAATTTCCGGCCTCGCTCCGACATGCCTTTCCGTCCTATATTTAAGGGCATGTAACTAAAGAATGACTAGCCGTCACCACATGACACTCTGTATAGGTATAGTACACACTTCCAAATACTACTTGAAAAAGTTTAAAGGCAGATTAACGAGCCGATTATGAGATATGATTTTTCGAATATCGTTAAAATTTCCGGCCTCGCTTAGAAATGCCTTTCCGTCCTATATTTAATTGTGTGTAACTAAAGAATGACTAGCCGTCGCTATATGACACTCTGTATATGTATAGTACACACTTACAAATACTACTTGAAAAAGTTTAAAGGCAGATTAACGAGCCGATTATGAGATATGATTTTTCGAATATCATTAAAATTTCCGGCCTCGCTCCGACATGCCTTTCCGTCCTATATTTAAGGGCATGTAACTAAAGAATGACTAGCCGTCGCTATATGACACTCTGTATATGTATAGTACACACTTCCAAATACTACTTGAAAAAGTTTAAAGGCAGATTAACGAGCCGATTATGAGATATGATTTTTCGAATATCGTTAAAATTTCCGGCCTCGCTTAGAAATGCCTTTCCGTCCTATATTTAATTGTGTGTAACTAAAGAATGACTAGCCGTCGCTATATGACACTCTGTATATGTATAGTACATACTTCCAAATACTACTTGAAAAAGTTTAAAGGCAGATTAACGAGCCGATTATGAGATATGATTTTTCGAATATCGTTAAAATTTCCGGCCTCGCTTAGAAGTGCCTTTCCATCCTATATTTAATTGTGTGTAACTAAAGAATGACTAGCCGTCGCTATATGAGACTCTGTATATGTATAGTACACACTTCCAAATACTACTTGAAAAAGTTTAAAGGCAGATTAACGAGCCGATTATAGATATGATTTTTCGAATATCGTTAAAATATCCGGCCTCGCTTAGAAATGCCTTTCCGTCCTATATTTAAGGGCGTGTAACTTAAGAATGACTAGCCGTCGTTATATGACACTCTGTATATGTATAGTACACACTTCCAAATACTACTTCAAAAAGTTTAAAGTCAGATTAACGCGCCGATTATGAGATATGATTTTTCGAATATCGTTAAAATTTCCGGCCTCGCTCCGAAATGCCTTACCGTCCTATATTTAAGGGCGTGTAACTAAAGAATTACTAGCCGTCGCCACATTACACTCTGTATAGGTATAGTACACACTTCCAAATACTACTTGAACAAGTTTAAAGGCAGATTAACGAGCCGATTATGAGATATGATTTTTCGAATATCGTTAAAATTTCCGGCCTCGCTCCGAAATGCCTTTCCGTCCTATATTTAAGGGCGTGTAACTAAAGAATTACTAGCCGTCGCCACATTACACTCTGTATAGGTATAGTACACACTTCCAAATACTACTTAAAAAAGTTTAAAGGCAGATTAACGAGCCGATTATGAGATATGATTTTTCGAATATCGTTAAAATTTCCGGCCTCGCTCCGAAATGCCTTTCCGTCCTATATTTAAGGGCGTGTAACTAAAGAATTTCTAGTTGTCGCCACATGACACTCTGTATAGGTATAGTACACACTTCCAAATACTACTTGAAAAAGTTTAAAGGCAGATTAACGAGCCGATTATGAGACATGATTTTTCGAATATCGTTAAAATTTCCGGCCTCGCTCCGAAATGCCTTACTGTCCTATATTTAAGGGCGTGTAACTAAAGAATTACTAGCCGTCGCCACATTACACTCTGTATAGGTATAGTACACACTTCCAAATACTACGTGACAAAAAATAAAGGCAGATTAAAGAGCCGATTATGAGATATAATTTTTCGAATATCGTTTAAATTTCCGGCCTCGCTCCGAAATGCCTTTCCGTCCTACAATCAAGGGCGTGTAACTAAATAATTACTAATCGTCACTATATGAAACTGTGTCTTCGTATAGCATTCACGTCGAAGTACTACGTGACAAAAAATCAAGGCAGATTAACGACTCAATTATGAGAGTAGCGGCTCGCGAAAGAATTTTCACACAACAGTTTGGCCCACAACATTTCGAAGTTTTACCATACCAGAGCTAAAGGGTGCAATTTTTAACACTTATTTAGAGGGATTATGATACCTTTTGGCATTTCGTAGAAACTTCTGGCGTTTGAATTTTTTATGCTACTTTGACCTTACTAGTAGCCGGAAATGCGATTTGTAATCTTATGCGTATCACGTCAGAAGATCCAGTACAGTCGCAGTTGGCTGACTACCTTACTGGAGTTTCCGACCAATTGTTTGTAGAGCTGCGCTTCCTGTGAGACGTTCCGGGTATTTTCTCCCATCCCCACCCCGACGACGAGTCCTAAAGTGTCACCTCGTCGCGTACCAGCCGCCGTCGGCACAGTTGACAGCGACGCTTGTGTTACTGCAACGTAATGGTTTTCAACGGATTTTCGGGAGCTCTGATGATGTTAACTTTGATGCATGGGGATCACTCTCTATCTTCGAGGAAGTCATCAGTACAACAAAGCATTCTGTAAGAAAGGTAATTGTTCGTCGAATGAATAAATGGTGGCAGAATAACACGGTTGGAATACGGGAGAAGGCGAAATACCACCTTAAAGAGTTTAATGCTACGTCTTGCAAGAAAGTAATTTGTCGCAACAGTCAGTCAGTATCGTTCAACAATGAAATGGCGTTATGGATTTAGAACTTTCTACTTCTGGGTTGCAAAGTACATATTATGTAAATAATGAGAGGTTCTTGATGGCTCTTAGACTAAAGCTTGCTGATATGAAGCTACCGTGTCATTTGTTTCAAAGGGTTACACAAACGGAAAGCACAGTACAAGCCGTATTATAATTTTGTTTGCTATGGTAAGTGCAAATATAAGTTAAATGTTCAAATGTTTGTATAGTTTATGGGACTTAACTACGGGGTCATCAGTCCCTAAACTTACAAACTACGTATGAACTAACTAAGACTAAGGACGGCACAAATATCCATGCCCGAGGGGGGATTCGAACCCCCGACCATAGTGGCCGTGCAGACCGTGACTGGAGCGCCTCAGTCTCCTCGGCCACCGCGGCCGGCCAAATATAAGTATTGTACCACTTTCAAATTCGATTGCATTATTAACAATGGCATTGTGCGAGTTTTTGTATCTGCCGCTAATGAAGTCGGAAATCACGCAAATCAGAGAAATCAGTTTTATGCTCTTAGAGGTGCCGAGAGAGAAAGTATGAAAATGATTCTTAAAGATGTCACTCCAAGGCAGTTGTATCTTAAGTTAAATTTTCTTTGTAATGAAGAGCTAGCATTAGATGGTAATTTCCAAAATGTACGGACTTTGTCTGTTTTGCAGAAAGCCAGATCAGAAGCTTTATGTGACGGTAATATGCATAATAATGACTATGTTGATGTGGTGTTACGTTACCTAAAGCAAAATGCAGAGGACAGGTACATACAACATGTATCTGTGCCACTGCAGGTGTTCATGTTTTGCTCTGAGCAGGTCATTTTGTTGAAAAACACAAGGCACTCAACAATGTATTTCGATGCAACGGGCTGTGTAGTTCGAGGGAAGCCTGGAGAGGAGGAAAAAAGAATTTATTATTACGCTGGAGTATTAAATATTGGTGGAAGAATTCTACCCTTGCTGGAGATGGTTAGTGCCACGCATGATACTAATTCAATTTCCTCGTTGTTTGGATTTTTCAAACACCATTGTGTGAAAAAAGGTATTAAGTGGCCAGTAGTTTCGAGGATTGTGGTAGACTGGAGTTGGGCAAGTATATACGCCATTTTAAAAAAGTTTTGTAGCGTGAACTTGGAAATATACTTCGACTTCATGTACAGTGACATTGTTTGTGAAGCTTCCTCTTTTAAGGAAAAATGTTCAGCTACAGTGCATATTTGTTGTGCACATTTCATGAAGAGTCTGTCAATGCTCCTCACGAAACAGAACCTTCCAAAGACAAACAAGCAATTTATTATGGTGTGTATGGCCTCGATGGTTTCATCAAAGAAGTGGGATGAGCTGCTTTGTATTTTTAAACATTTCATCACGGTTATGGTAAATGCTGATATTACTTCAAGTGTGCAGGAATCCTTCACTGTGCTAAAACAATTCACTACGAATGACCATGACCTATACTCATCAAGCCATAAAGCTGAAGAACAGCTTGAAGACCATTCACCAGCAACAACACTGTACAAAAGGAGCAGATTCTATTGGTAGAGGAAATACGGGAACAAACACGTGAGGAAAGCAATGCCGTCAAGAATCCTTTTTATGATGAAGATTGTGTCACACAAATTTTAAAGAGGTATATGCCGTAAATACACTTCGCGGGTTTGCCGCCGGATGACATTGTGAATCTCCCACAATATTTCGCCGACCCAACTGTTCGACATCTTCAGGTGGTGGTAGCTGTCAGTACTTCAAGGCGCGACTTATGGTTATTGCGCGGCAGCGGCGGTATTTATCAGGGCGTGTGCAGAGATTACGCATGCGCGAGAGACCGTTCAGGGTTGGTCGGCGGCGGCGCTTCTGGTGCCCCCTGCTGGGAGCCGAGGAGGCGTCTTCCGCGCGTGCGCCGTGGGCAATAGCACATTTTGGACGACGCAGCCGTTTCGGTGCTCGAGAAGGGTTTGAATTTTGCACCAACACCAGGGACAGCTCCGGTCCGAGAAGTTATATCTGGGATAGAGCAAGCAATTTTGAAATTTCCCAGTGACGTTGCAGAAGAGATTAGGAGAGACACCTGCAGAATCCTGACCAAAGCTCAGCCGAAGTAGTTTAATATCTCTTCAGCAGAAAGGAAGGCTCTGAGTGACTTGAGGGCGGACAAAGACCTCGCAATTTTACCTGCTGAGATGGGGAACGCCACTGTCCTTCTCTCAAGAACTGAGTATAACTCCAAGATCGAGGCACTGCTTGACGACCCTGCATATCGCAAGTTGAGAGAAGATCCGACTTGCAAGATTCAGAGGAAAACATTAGACCTCATTAAAAAGAGTTCTATTCCAAATAACCTTAGGAAAGGCCTGCGGCAACAGGCTGCAGTTCCTCCGAGACTGTACGGCCTACCGAAGATCCACAAGGAAGGGACTCCTTTACGTCCAATTGTGAGCAACATTGGTGCGCCTACCTACTTCTTGGCTAAATATCTTGCTTCTCAGTTGGCACCACTTGCAGGCAAATGTGAACACCACATCAAAAATTCGGAGGACTTCATACAACGCCTAAGGACTCTTCAACTACAATCAACAGATATCTTGGTCAGCTTTGACGTCGTTTCTTTATTTACCAAAGTACCTCTACAGGACTCACTGCAGCTCATCAGCAGTAAGTTTGAGAAAGACATTGTGGCATTGTTCGAGCATGTGCTTACCTCAACGAGCTTCTTATTCAATAACCAATATTTTGAACAAGTTGACGGAGTCGCCATGGGGAGTCCTCTATCTCCCATGGTGGCCAACTATTTTTTGGAAGACTTTGAGGAAAGAGCAGTACTGTCAGCACGTCTGCAACCTTCTTCTTTCTGGCGCTATGTAGATGACACATTTGTGGTGTGGCCTCACGGAATAGAGACGTTACCCACGTTTCTTCAGCATCTGAATTCACTCCATCCAAGTATCCAGTTCACCATGGAGTTGGAAAGAGACGGAAGTTTACCTTTTCTGGATGTTATGGTAAAAAAGAAAACCTGATGGTACGCTGGGCCATAGTGTCTACCGCAAAGCGACGCACACAGAGCTATATTTGCAGGCCACAAGTTGTCACCATCCTGCTCAACGCGGTAGCGTCTTACGCTCTTTGGTACACAGGGCACATGTGGTCTCAGATACCGACAGCTTGCCAGGTGAACTACAACATCTAAGAACTGTATTCCAGCAAAACGGTTATTCTGAGCGACAAATACGCAATGCATTTCGATTGAAGCAATTTCAACGAAAGGATGTTGATAAAGATTCGGAGGCACCCACTGTAACGGCGTTCTTGCCTTATTTTGGTGGCATGTCATCTAGGATAGAACGTATCCTGAAGAGACACGACATCAAATGTGTGTTTCGTCCGCCATCAAAACTGAGAAATCTATTGTGCTCGGTCAAAGACGAGCTTGGTCTTCGAAAACGCGGCGTATACAAAATACCATGTCAGTGCGGAAAATCTTATATAGGGCAGACATGTCGAACTGTACAAGAACGCTGTACTGAACATCAACGCCACACACGCCTAGGACAACCTAGTAAGTCAGCGGTAGCAGAGCACTGCCTGAACACAGGTCATCGGATGTGTTACGAGAAAACGGAAGTTCTATCGACTGTATCATCATTTTGGGACAGTATTATTAAGGAGGCCATACACATCCGTACGGCGGATAATCTTATCAACAGGGATGCAGGTTTCCAGATGAGCGCAGCCTGGAATCCAGTATTGGCTGCAATCAAAACAAAACAGGAGACAAGAGAAAATCGGAAACATGAAGGAACGCAGCGCAACGCAGATACTTAGTTCCAATTTCCACCACAGGAGCGTCCGGCAGCACATCATTGCCCACGGCTCACGCCTCCTCGGCTCCCAGCAGGGGGCACCAGAAGCGCCGCCGCCGACCAACACTGAACGGTCTCTCGCGCATGCGTAATCTCTGCACACGCCCTGATAAATACCGCCGCTGCCGCGCAATAACCATCAGTCGCGCCTTGAAGTATTGACAGCTACCACCACCTGAAGATGTCGAACAGTTGGGTCGGCGAAATATTGTGGGAGATTCACAATGTCATCCGGCGGCAAACCCGCGAAGTGTATTTACAGCAGATCCGCCGTGAAAGCTTGAAAAGTCACATCAGGTATATGCCATTTGTGCCTTTGTGGTCTGGAATTGCCATTAACCTCTTGCCTGGTGGATAAAATATTACGAGGTGCAGTAATGCCACAGTTGAAAGTTGGTTCGGGCAGATTAAAACAGGATTTCTCCTTACCTTCAGAAAACAGAAGGTCGGGCGCTTCGTAGAGATCATGGAGACCCAAGTAAGGTCACGTCTGAAAGAGTTCAGAATTCATAGCTCAGATCGAGTTGCTGGAGAGGCAAAAGGGACGAAAAGGGAAACAAGGCTTCGAAGTAATGATGGTCCAGATGCAGAAGAATTTTGGCAAAGGTAAAAGAAGCCGAAATATTCTTATTTCAATCAAAAGTTTTCCTCTGCCATTCAATATTTTGATCACGGTTTGTCAGTACTAAAATGTGCTTCTCATTCGACGACCGTGAGTAATATTGACTCCAAATGTATACCAGATCGTTTCCCAAATGGCCTGTTCAGAAATCCAGCCCAGTACAGGAAAGGATGCGAAGAAGATTTTGTTGTTGCCATTTTTTCAGACACGGTAGAGCCACAAAGAGAGCTGGTTTTAAGAAGTGAGGATTACAAATCGCTCTTCGACAACAACTGGCTGACAAATTTTGCTATAGATTGCTGTCCAGTAATTATTTTCCAGAGCCGCCCAAAAGATTTGTATGTTGGTTGTCAGATTGCTGACTGCATATGGAAAAGAAGAATTAGTAGCAGCAATCCGATTTACAAAAAAATCTGAATGATTTTGATAGGATATTTTTTCCAGTCCATGTACATGGCAATCACTGGTGTTTGTTTGCAGTCAATTGGAAACTCAAAGAAGCGGTGTATTTGGATTCGTTGGGAGCGCAAAGTGAAAATGCTGAAGAGTGCAGTTTCAAAAATCTATGTAGGTCTTGGAATTACATAACAGAGTTCGACAAAGTTTCTTCAGGGACTTTAAATTAGTTCAGTGGCAACACGCAAAACAAAAAGATAATTCCAGCTGTGGAATTTTTGTTATAAATTATATGTATATGATGTCTCTAGGGGGGTCACTCACTGATGCTGTAAATACATTAGACGTCATACTATTTTGGCAAGTTAACCTACTGCAGATGTCTGGCAATATGAAATGTGTCTTTACTGTGGTTTAGGAGTAAATGGCTGTCGAAGCGCAAAGTGCAGACTATGTGAGCGATTGATACATGAAAAATGTTGTACATACTTCAGCAATTTTACCGACATTAAGAAATCTTTCACTTGCAAAGTATGCAACCTTGCTCTTAAGTCTGATTAATAAATTGTTGCTCAAGCTCTCTACGAATTAGTGGAAATATGGCTACAGGCGAACCCACCACTTTTAAAAATAGGGTAACGCATTGAGCTGTGTACCTCCTGGGTAATGTGGAAACTGCAGCACTTACATTAATGGCCAGCATGAAATGAACTCTAAGTAAGAGAGATCATCATCACACCATGAGCCACGAGATCATTCTTAGACCTTGTCAACTTCAGTAACCCGATAATGTATGATGATAGACTAAGAACTAGTGATGGGAACAACCGAATGAAAATAATTGATTTATTCGGTTGTTGGAAAACAATTGACTCATTCGGTTGTTGGAAAACAATCGACTCATTCGGCTGTAGTTCTACGTATCGGCTGAATTATTCATTAGCTCTTTTGAGTGAAACCAGTCGGTCAGACTAGTCATTCGTCCTTATGAGTAAAACCAGTCGGTAGGAGGAACCGAATTAAAAAAATCGACACAGTCGGTTGGATTTACTCATCCTTTCCTTTGAGTAAAACCCCTCGGTGGAAGCAACCGAATCAAACGATCAGTTTGGTGTCGGTTGGATTGTTACTCATTTATTTTTTCGAGTGAAAACAGTCTGTGGGAGGAACCGAATGAAACTATTTGACTGTGTTGCAGCTTTGTACATTGACTGAATTACTCATCCTTTCTTTTCAAGTGAAAGCACTCATTAGTTTTTCTGTCAGCTGAACAAAGTAGGCCTAGTCATTCTTTCAACTGAAACCACTCTTTAATGTTTTAGCTTCTGGATGAAATTAGCAAGCAGATAACTAAAGCAGTTCTTCCGTATACCGCCATTGTACCCCCATGGGCAAGTGAAAAGGAGGGGAGGGGGTATGCTAAAGTTAAAATGCATATTATAGTGTTCATTTAATTGTGTTCTGAATGGAGAAACAGGATTTTCATAATTATAGTACAACTCGTTCATATTCTGCTGTGGATTAAGTTGTTCGAAATGCCATAGCTAATTACACTGACTTATCGCTAGGGTAGGCCTGCCGGTGTCCTGACAGTCGCACCCAGTGAGGGTGGACCATTGATCTCTATACTCTCTGGATGTTGAACTTAAGTTTTCTTAGCGTGCCAGCCATAGATATTCATATTTAGTTTCTTGCCAAATTCAAACATGGCTGCTAAGAAGCATTTAAAGAAAAAGAGAAGAAAATATGTTTCGATTCCGTTTCCATATCAGCCTACAACATCGAATATTGAATTAAATTCCAAGTCAAGAGGTAAGCAAGGAATTCTTTGTCACGTAATAACTGATGGAAACTCGTTTGCCAAATTTAAACATGGCGGACAATGCGAAATCGTGTGCAAAACATATGAATGTGCAGGCACGCTGCAATTCAATGCTCTGACACCAGAGTTATACATCCAGTTTGTATAGAGATCACTGGGGTGGACGGACGGTCGGCTGATCCTCTCGTCCGAACCACAGACAATTATATGTTACTCTGTGTCCGAACTCCGCCCGACAGACAAAAGATCCGAGGGCTGTCAGGTCTCTATGCCACGGTCATGATACCCAGAGCGCGCAGCTCTGGTACCAGCCGCATAAAATTTTCGTAGTTCAGTCAAAATTATTGTACATCTTGTAAATATTAAACCAGTGGTATGTTACAGATTATATGTACAGCCTTAAAAAAAAAGAAGCTGATTTCCAGAAGAACTATAAGGGTGCGTTCACACTGCCGGCCGGTTCGAGCCGAGCCGGAATGTGTCCAGCCGTCTGGCGCCTATTCGGCACACGCCGCCGGCCTGGGTGTACACACTGCGCGCCGGGCCGAGCCGAGATGAAAAAGAGGGGGAATATCAACTTTTGCGATTTTCAAGTTGTAAAAGCTTTTAACGGTGTATAAGACCACGCCACGTCGCTTTTTCAACTTAGTTTTTCCTTACAACCTTTGCCTTGCCTGTGAAAAAATAAAAAGTGTACTTTTCATTCCGCGAGGGTTTTTAGTTTCGTAACGCTCCTCATTCGATTTTGATGAAAGTATACGGTTAAAAAATCTAATTTTAGACACATGGTAGTACAACGTCCTAGCTTTCGAATAAAACAGTCACCTTTTCGAAATTCGTAACGGTCGTTCTCAAATGATGCTTTTTGTCAAGTATGCTTGATTTACAAATTGTGTATTGAAAAAGTTCGATAGCGGGCAGTTTACTGTTCTATGCATTTTAGACCATACATTACACCAAGTGAAATGGAGCTATAAGTATAGAAAAGTTTTTGAAATAGTAGTCGCACCGGTATCTACCTCCTTTCACAAGTAATTGCGAGTTATCTGAGCGGCGTCATGCCGCGATCGCAAGCCTACGAACTCGGCGGCTGTTGAGCGTAGCGTGAAGCACTGAAAACAAGTATGAAGTAATTTTTCTTGGGTGGCGACCCATTACAATGGACAACGATCTGCTACGGTTTTACTTCAGGTCATACTTGACTTTATGAGATGTCTGGATTTTTATCCACACTAGTCAATTAATGAACTATATATTTCGTGTTTGGAAGTAGAATAGGAAAAAATTAATGTAAACTGCGACTTTACTGTTGATGGACTGAAATAAAATATTCTAACATTATACTTAATGGCTTTCTAGTTGGCTATGATAAAAGAAGAAGCTAAAAAATACAATTACAGTTATGGATGCATCTACTCCTAATACAAAACATATTCTTATTTTCGCTTTTGTAGTTTTCGAAAAATGTTGTACCACAACGTGATAACAGTTGTACACAGCGTCTCCCACATAAAAGTGGTACCCTCACGTCTGAGATTAAATTAAGAATAAATTAAGTAAAAAAAAAAAAAAAAAAACAATACGGAACAGTAACATTAAAAACACGCAGTTACCTCCTTATAAGAAAGACTGCAACTGGTGGCTAGAGGCAAATGTGAGATGTACCGGTTTCATATGCGTCATGCTATACTATAATTCAATCCACCTCCGCGTTCAAAGAACTCTACACAGCTAAAGGAATCTGTCTAAGGGGAAATAAGTTTCGATGAACATTTTACTGAATCATCTGATGACAATTTTCCTTGTCTGGATTATAGTACTTTCATTTCAAGTTTTACACTTTAACTGAAAGAAAAATACGCTGATTTAGTTTAGCCTAAGACACTGCAGGACAGAAGCATCTGTCATTTTTTTTTTTAATTATTTTTTCCTTCTTTGTGGACTTATGCGCAGCAACAAGGAATCCCCACGCACTGTCAGCAGAATATCTAAGGAAACATGGGGGTGACCAAAACTTGTTCATTGCCGTCTACTTCGAGTCAACTAACAGTTAATTGATTTTGTTATTTTAATACTATTGTTCTCACACTGTGACACATCGGATTTTAACCATATAAGAAACAGGTGATAATGGACTCATCCCATGAATTTTTCCTTATGAGAACAATTAAAAAACATGTCTGAAGTTTTTATACATTTTTCAGAATTAATAGTAATACAAGAAAAAATAAACAGAACATTTTTTCACAAGTACTATTTAGAAAAAAAAAAGTATCCTGCAGAGAAACATGTGATGAGGACAGGCTGGAGACGCGAGACACTTGTGCTGCAGAAGCAATACCATAGCCCAGTCGGCTCGGATATGTGACAATTGCAGCCAGTGACATTTGCACCCACCCAAAAATTTGTGACATTTGCACCCAGTCTGACAGGAAACTACCTGTTTACCACGTCACGACCTACCTGCAGCTAAGCCGCTCCTGTGTCCGCGCCACCCTCATCGAGTTTGTGACACTTGCAGGGAGTGACACTTGCGCGGAAAGGGAATGTGTAGACACTTGCGGGGAGACCCGGACGCTGCAGGTAGTGGACAGGGTGTTCCAGAAGTAGGGATACACCACCCCTACTCCACGCCCTCCAGCCGCTACCTGTGCCGTATTCAGGGAAAGGCCCACCGGACCGGCCGCGCAATTTGTGACACAAATTACATGTTTGATAATATCAATTTAATGCATAGAAGTATGAAATCACATCAAGACTACTTCCTGCAAACATTTCGACAGAAAAAGTTGGCACTGAGTTTAGAAAAACAAAATTCTGGTATATTGGATTTTAACATTTTATCAAAAAATGAATGTTACTACAAGAGATACAGCCAATCAAATTTACGGGCTCCATAACGTTTTCCCTTCCTGAGTAAATGAGCTGCTTCTTGTAGTTTCAACATCACAGTAGCCTTTTTCTTGATGTTCTGAATATAAATCTTCACAAAGACTTCTTGAGGAGGAGGGTGATAAGGATATCTGATTGTAAACCACTGCCTATTACCTTAGACCTTTTTGACTGTACTGAACAGGAGTTCCGCGTATTCCGTAATTTTTATTTATACAGTTAACAGGCAATGCAATTTATAACTAACTATTGGCTGCCAATTTCGCTTCATTTTTCCTGGAAGTCTTGCAACTTGTTTCTCCCTGTTGGTTTATGCCAAGTTCGGAGTAAAAATGGTTCTACATGACGATAATAGAAAATAGAATTTATCTTTAGCATTTTTCGGTGTGTGACATTCCCTCACACATTCCGTATTTCATACATTTATTAGATGTATTTGTAATTCGAATACATCGAAATCGTTTTAAGGCCTCGATAAACGCATCAAGTATGTAAAAATACGCACTGACTTATTATTAACGTTTTTTAATTGAAGGTTTAAGGTTGCATCTCCCATTAAAAAGCATAGTAGCTATTTTTAAAGAGATGGAAGCTGCATGATAGTAGGGTTAACTGCATAGCGGTCAATTACATCAACGTATCTGTGCAGGATGCCTAATATATTTATTGCTTGCGCAGGTGTCTTGATATACTTAGTGTTCTGAATAATATGCTTTTAGGAGGTATGACTGTTGAAAGTCATCGTCTTGTAGTAGCAGAGAATGTCTTAATAACTCTCCAAACATTATCACTGTTAAAATACCGTTTTGTTTTCAGGAGGAACACTCAACGTTAGAACAAGTTTCGTGTTATGTTGACAGTGCTAGACTTCTTGGTGTGCCTGTGCCCAGGAAAAGCCATAAGCCGCCCCAAGGGCCCCGGGTTCCCCGCAAGTGTCACTCCTCGCAAGTGTCACTCCCCGCAAGTGTTCCAACCTCACCCTCATCCCCGGGAGTCCTCCCTTACCGGAAACGCTCTATCAACGCAGTATGCCTGCAGTCACAACGTCCTTGTCCACCTCAGAGAATGACTGCTGTCACTACGATTCTGAATATCGTAGTGATCGGTTGAGACAGCTTGTGTGTTTGTGAGCTTATGGGCTCTGTACGGAAATATCAACGACCAACAAGGGAAACCAAGTGGCCACTATGAAGTAACTTCATAGGTGTCTTATTAGGCAAGAGAACGTGGAAAAAGGTTAATAAATATAAAATTAAAAGAAATTAGAACAAGAATAAAATGTATATAAAAACAATAATTAAAAAATGATTTTAAACACGTCTAAATGACAATTTTCTGCCTTTTAGCCAGTCCAAAGCCTGGAAAAGAGTGTGATGGGAGTAGATTTATTACGAATAGTCGGTAGATAGCACATGGTCTCTCTGACGCACTCACAAATTTGTATTTATGATCATTTTCAGGACAAGCCAATCATCTGTGAAAACAATACAAAACTTTTTTTTGAGTCATCAGTAAAGATGCAACATCGCACTGAAATACATCGATGATCAGACGTCGATGTTCAGACGAACAAACATCGCTGTTAAATAACATCACTATGAAAATATCGATGTTTTCATTCTTTTCAGAAATATTATGGAAAGCGCACTGAAATGATTTTTTTTTTCGGTGTCATAATAACTGAAAGTAAGGTGTGTTGTCAGAGACATTTTGAAACACAAACGAACTGGAAATAATTACCTGTTTCTTTACACAACCCGACTTACACATGACGTTAGCGGCGGAGTGTTTGTAATTTGGTATTAAAGTGTGAAATATGTGCCTCAATGTGTTATTTGTCTAGGCTAGGAATACACAGCGAAATAGCACATCTGAATGAAAGCGAAGTTGGAAATGACGTTTCGCAACGTATTGTGCTGACTGAGTTGGGATTTAAATCGATGTGTTGATTACGTGTGAAATAACTTGCGTTTTGCTTACGCATTGCACGTTTTCTTAGCCGTCGATGTGGAGAAGAATTAAACAAACATTAGGTATCTATAATTTATTATTTAATCATGTATGTATTTTTAAAACGAATAGGACTATTCATCTATTACGTTTACAAAAACATGTACGTAGCAGAAATGGAGATCTGTGTGTTACACGTACTTAAAATTTCTTGTCTTCTGTCTCGAATTTTTCGGCCAATGTTTGTTTGATGTTTTAACTGAAGTTTCGACAGCACGATATAAGAGTCTAATGGTGGTAACAATGTTGATGTTTCGATTCCACTGCTGTTGTAAGATGAAATTTCGGCAATGTCAACTGCCCATGTGGGCGAAACATCTAATTCATTATCTAACGTCGATATAAAAAAAAGGGAGACAGACGCCAGCAGGCATTAAGTCAAACAGTATCCATGAAAGATTTAATAATTTTGTTGCAGATAAGGATGTGGGATATGCCTTTGCAATTGCTGCATTATCCAGTGTCCTAAAGGTCCAATAACTTCTACAGTCATGTATATAATAATTACTGGTACCGTACAAGAAAAAACTTTTAATGTGCACCATTTCATTCAGTGTTTCAATTAAGTGATATTTTTAGTCGACCAAAAGCAGCATATAAAATCCTCTTATGCACTTACTACTTACAAGGAAAGTACTTGGGCTCAAACAAACACATATACACCAAAATCGTATGAGAGATCATGTAAAGGTCCCTTATTACACTAGTAATACTCCCGCATCTGCAAAACTCTGCAGTCGTCCGTTAGAGGTCTTTGCGTGTGCCATGCCGCATTGCACTTTGACCTGTCGTTCGCCAGTAGGGACGGTGCAGTGTGCCTCCGAAGTTGAGTTTTGTGACGTTATTTGTGTGGTGAAGCGTCAGATGGGGTGGCGATTGGTAATCAATCCTGCTAATGTATTGCGATTGATTGAGATGAAGTTACGAAGAACCCTTCTTCGTGGAGATGGTATTAGTGTAGAAGATGAATCATTCGCATGCTTTCTCGTATCTGTTATGATACAGAAATATGAGCGTAAGTTAAATACTGTTGTAACACTAACACATAATGATGATAATAGGGATGATAATGACGAACAACTATTGCAAGCGGTAGTGCTACGGTAAGTGCGGGAAGAGGCGATGAAAGCAGTGGCAGTGAATACCAACAGTCTTCCGAGAAGAAGGTTAAAGTTGCAACTATCATCACGGCTTCTGAAGACAATACGCTAGAGAACATGTACGATAATTATTACATAAGTTATAGTTAAGATTTCTGCATTACGTATGGCGTCTACAGTTACATCTACAGTGCCATCTGGAGCATGATTGCAGAATTTTGAATAAAAACGTCACCCACCAGCACATTGAGGTGTACGTAGAGATCCTGTAAGCAAACGTTCATACATTTGTTCGATCCCATGTACTTTCCTTTATGACGAACACACAAGACCGTGATTCCAATCCTTAACAACCACTGTTTATT
This sequence comes from Locusta migratoria, assembly GCA_026315105.1. NCBI lineage: Eukaryota > Metazoa > Arthropoda > Insecta > Orthoptera > Acrididae > Locusta > Locusta migratoria. Next base: position 347,784,511 of record CM048755.1, read on the forward strand.
TCTCAGAGCAAAATACATCACAGAATACATAACATAAATCATGGAACATCAATATATATAAAAAGATTTATAAATATATAAAAAGTTAACCCGCAACATCCTTATTAGACAAAAATCGATTGCCGTCCGCGGTGGCCGAGCGTTCTGCGGCGCGCCAGTGACAGTCTGCACGGCCAGTACGGTCGGGGGTTCGAATCCCCCCTCGGGCATAGATACACTCAGTCGCAAAAGTATTCGGACAGTGGGAAGTTTCACAATGAATACTCGAGAAACACTGACTATGAAATCCAAACATATTTATTAGCAATGTATATGCGTAACAACATTAATTACAAAAGAATTATTGTATTATTTTGTTTCCAAAAAATAAATAACAGAAAAATTATCAACAAAAATGAAACAACCTGCACACCCTGCTGCTACAAAAGTATTCGGGCACTGTCCAATAAATGTTCATAAGTTGTATGACGAAAATGTCAATACTTTGTGGGTCCACCTTTCATTTTCAATACCTCCTCCAATCTACTAGGCATACTTTCCATGAATTTTTTCGTGAAATCTGGGCCTAAATTTGCCCATTCTTGACGTAGTTTCTCTTTGAAGGTCTCCTTTGTATAGATGTTGTCCGCGCGGAGGGTTCGTTTCAATTTATCCCACAAATGATCGATTGGGTAAAGGTCTAGTGATTGAGGAAGGGGGTGCAATACTTTCGGGTAAATGAAAAGCAACCACATTTGTACAATTTGCGCGGTATGCTTGGGATAATTATCCTGATAAAAATAAACTTGTTCGCAATACCTAGATGTCGTGAACTCTGCTTCAAATGTCCTCGCAGTATATTCAAATACGCTTCCTTGTTCATCGTATCATCAATGAACACTAAATCACGCAAACCATTGCCGAACACGCATACCCACACCATAATGTTCCCACCTCCAAATTTTACTGTTGGTTTGAGGTTCCTGGGATTCAGCTCTTCATTGGTCTTTTGGCACACGTTTGCATTTCCGTCGCTTTGCTATAATGTAAATTTACATTCCTCGCAAAATATCACCCGATTCCACCAAGCCTGATCGTATTCGGCGTATTCCCTCGCAAACTGCATACGTTGCATCTGGTTCACTGCATTTATGAATGGCTTTCGCCGTGCCACTCGGCCACGGCACTGTGATCGTCGGAGTACTCTCCGCACGGTTTCGGGATGAACTTTTGTGCCGAGGTCTCCCTCCACCTCACTTGCAATTCGTGTGGCAGATATTTTCGGATTCTGTTGTATCTTTCGCACAATCACGCGATCATCTCTCTGAGAAAATGTCCGTGGCCGTCCTGTACTGCAACGGAATTCCAATCGGTCTTCTTTTTCGAACCGTTTAATAATGTCGTGAACTGTACTTTTCTTCGTGTTCACTATTGCGGTAATTTCCCTGCAGGTTTTCCCCTTCGCGTGATGATAAACGACAAGTTGCCTTTGCTCGAACGTAGAACACTTCCCTCTGCGTCCCCTCGTCGACCTGCACAGGCTCGCGATACGTGTTTACTAATCATCGCCATCGTCTCGCGGAAATGCCGGACACACTGCAGTCGCTTCACCCTCTGTGCGTCTCGGAATGAACTATTCTTTCACGTTGTCCGCCTTTGTCCGAATACTTTTCTTGCACCTTCCCATGCCGTTTTCAGGAAATATTATGTAACAGACACATGTCCAACAACAATTCTTCGTATTTGACGCGTGTTTCACGTAGCGACATCGTACCCGGAGTCCCAAATACATTACAAAGTGCCATTTCTGTATTTGTTCATGCGGAAAACAGCAAAAATATGCGCATTCACGTGCTGTCCGAATATTTTTGCGACTGCGTGTATTTGTGCCGTCCTTAGTATTAGCTAGTTCATAAGTAGTTTGTAAGTTTAGGGACTGATGACCCCGTAGTTAAGTCCCATAAGCCCTACAAAATATATATATCGATTAGGTTGAAAACATTTGTATTTACTAAAATTTTTGTCTATGGACAATGTCTATTATTATGTCTTAAATGCCGCGGCCGCCGTGCTGCGGTGCGCGCGGCCGTTCGCCGTCGGGAGCTCGAGTCCCCATCCTCGGGCACGGGTATTTGTGTTGTCCTTAGGTTAGTTTACCTTACAATTATATATTTTTGACGACGTTACAGAGTTTATTTAATGAAATAAATCGCAATTTACGATCACTTATGGCTTCACTGTACTAGGTTTAGATGGAATACCGAATTGCGGAGAATGAAAATTTGAGCCCAGGTTCGAATCTCGGCCGGGCTCAAATTTTCATTCGCCGCAGTTTGGTATTCCATCTAAACCTAGTACAGTAAAGCCATAACTATCGCAAATTGCGATTTATTTCATAGTTTACCTTAGTTGAAGTAGTTGGTAAGCTACGGACTAATTACCAAGTAGTTGAGTCCGATAGATTTAGAAACATTCGAACATTTTTTTATGTCTCAAATACAGAAATATTTATCCGTGTGAATGTACTTCGTTCTCCGACTCTACCCATCTGAGAAGATAATTAGTGGTTCGTTTTGAGGACAGTAATTTATTATTAACTGTTATTTTGTGCCGCAGGGGAATAGCCGAGCGCTCTGGAGCGCCACGTTACGGATCGCGGGGCTTCCCGCTTCGGGGGTTCTATTCCTCCCTCTGGCACGGATGTTTGTGTTGTCTTTAGTATAAGTTAGTTCATGTTTGTAAGTTTAGGGACTGCTGACCCCGCAGTTAAATCCCTTAAGCTTAACAAACATTTGAACATTTGTTATTTTGTAACCTAACCAAACATTCGAAAATTGTCACTTATTTGGAAATAAACATCCAAACATTTGTTTCTTCCTTAGTTTTCTAATCAGATGGAAATGTAAATAACATACAATGTTGTGGAACATCCTTTTAATATACAGTAAAAAGGCTTAGAACCAGGGTTTAACGGTGTCTAAAGTTATCGAATTAGATCACCGATACATCGGCGATATATCGCTGTTCAAAACAGCAGTGTTGAAGTCGACGTTTTTGGGCAAAACATCGATGTTTTCAGAACATTGATGTATCGTTTGCATCCCTAGTCATCAGTCTTGTGACTGGTTTGATGCGACCTGTCCCCAACTCCTCTCCTTTGCCAACCGTTTCATTTCAGAGTAGCATTGCAACCTACATCCTCAATTATTCCCCTAGTGATTTAAAATGCCTCGACATTTATAAGTTGGGGCAAACGTACAAAAGTTTGTAAATCTATCGGACTCGGTTATAGGTTATTAGTCCGTAGCTTACAAACTACTTCAACTAAGTTCAACTAACCTAAGGACAACACACACATTCATACCCGAAGGAGGATTCGAACCTCCGACGTGGGAGATCTCGCATTCGGCAACGCGGCGTCCCAGACCGCTCGGCTACTCCCGCGCGGCCAGTTGGAGTAAATACCTAGAATAAATGTCTGTGCAAGTGCACAAAATTCATAAATACCTAGGTATTTATGAATTAAAAAGATAAACTTACAAGCAGTACCTTAGAAAAAAAGAAAAAAAAAAAACGTGATATTATGTACTACTTTACAAACTACATCTCAAATTATTCAATTCTCTTCTGTTCACATTTCCCAGCAGTCCAAGTTTCGCAAACATACAATGTTGTGCTGCAAACGTATGTTCCGAGAAATTTCTGCCTCAAGCCCAGGACGATATTTGACAGCAGTAGATTTCTCTTTCCCATGAATGCCCTCTTTGCTTGCGCTACTCTTCTTTTTATTACCCCCTTGATTCGTCCTTCGTGGGTTAGTTTACTGTGGAGGTAGCAGAATTCCTTGTCTTCGTGTACATTGTGATCGGCAATTCTGATTTATTTTCTCGCTACTTTTATTTCTATTACTTCTCATAACTTTCGTCTTTCTTTGGTTTACCTTCAATCCATGGTCTGTGGTCATTAGTATTTCATTCTATGCAACAGATCCTGTAATTTTCCTTCACTTCCACAGACGATAGCAATGTCACCAGCAAATCTTATCATTGATATCCTTTTACCCAGAACTTTTATCACAGTTTTCAACCTCTTCTTTATTTCCGACATTACGTCTTCATTGCGCAAATTAAAAAGTGATGGCGACAGTCCGCAACCTTTTCTTATGCTCTTTTTAATCGGAGCACTTTGTTCTTGACTTTCGACGCTTATTGTATCCACTTGATTCGTATACAAACAATGTAATACCCGCTTTTTTCCCTACAGCTTACTCCTATTTTTCTCAGAATTACGAACATCATAAATGTTTCAAATGTTTGTATAGCTTATGGGACTTAACTAAGGGGTCATCAGTCCCTAAACTTACAAACTACTTATGAACTAGCTAACACTAAGGACGGTCAAATATCCATGCCCCCGACCGTAGTGGCCGTGCAGACCGTGACTGACGCGCCGTAGTTCCCGCGGCCGGCTACGAACAGCACCTTACATTATCGAAGGCTTTTTCCAGGTCACAAATCTTATGAATATGTCTTGGTTCTTCTTTAGTCTGGCTTCCATTATAAATTGCAGGAAAGCTATCGCGGCCACGCATTGCTGTAAAGGACGGCCCGTATCAATGCCGCCTCACAGCCCTCGGCTCTTCTACCTGCCGGGCAGAGATCGGACGGGGAGATAAGCGGACCGCCCCTCGACTCGAACTGGGTGCTAATGTCACTGGGTGCAAATGTCACTGGGTGCTTTTGTCAGGGCACCAGTCGGCTCACGCCGGCGCCGACTCGATCCGGAAATTAAACATCCCGAATGTCGTCGGCTCGGCGTGAGCCGGCTGAAGCGGAGTCGTCTCGGCTCGGCCGGCAGTGTCAACAGAGCAATTGAAAACAATGTGAACACGGCCTAAGATACTGAGCGAAGCTCGGTCGCCCAGGTAATTAAGTAGGTCTCGGTATATATGATACTGGCGAGGTTACAATGTATTACAATTATTGAACAATAAAGTTATTGATCCCTGGATGTACATTACATCGAGAACCATGGAGGGGGGGGGGGGGGGGGGGGAAGCTCAAGGATGCAACAAATGGAACAAAAAGTAACGCTGGTCGCAGGGCGTTGCCAGGTGTCCCTACCTTCAGGGGTCTGTTGACACGTCCCGATTCACCCTCCATCGGGTCGCCGAATATTTCGATTTTGGGTCAATCGAAAATTAAAGAAGTTTCAAAGCTAAAACGATGGTGCGATACAGGCATCTCATTGTCTCATTCTTTTCGCTGACCTGCCGTAGCGCTTTGCGGCGATCAACATTTTACTCACTGAGGCAGCCACGTTGTGTTCGCTTTTTACGCCTTCCAGTTTTTTTTTTATTTTACTTTTTTTTTATGCGGAAACTAAGGTTATAGTTGTACCCACGCAATACTTTTACATATGTTTTAGAAGTTGTATTGCCATCAATGTATCTTCTTAAAATTGTGTTATGCTTTTACCTGTACATTTAAGGTTATCCATTATAGGCAAAGCGACCAATTTTATGAAGAAAATTGAGGAAGGGAGGAAAAACCAGTACGGCACATTTCTGTGGTTGTGTATGGTGAATGAAGATACAGCAAGTTACAGCGATTTAATAGTTAGCTATTGTTGTGTTGAAAAGTACTATAGCGGCCATTACCAAAATAGGCAGATCAAGGTCATCCTGCAGTCTTACAGCAATTGCCACTTACAGGTGATTTCAGGTGTTAGTAAAAATTCCGAAAAAATGGGAGATCTCTATTTGTAGCAGAGAGTATGATGGACTACTTTCCAAAAGAACATTCTTGCCAGCCATTACGGAAAAGAATAAAAACTTCCGTTGCAAGAAATTTTCAGGAAAAATACTTTCTTAGTTCAGCATGTGGAAAAAAAATAGAACCAGTAGTAACTGAGTGTTTTGACATATTCATAAACATAAACTATATGTAAACCCGGGTGCTTACTTATCCTGCACTCTCTGCATCCATCTTCTTCTCTCCCATCTCTCTGTTCGTTTCCACCTTTTCCTCTCGGCAAAGTTTTTTACAAGGTTACCCTGTGTCATGTACCATACCAACATTTATGTCCCCAGTGACCTTCCTCTTGGTTTGAAGGTCATGTGTGCAAAAATGTAAAACTATGCATTTTGTTGAAGTCCGTAAGTTAAGTACCCTCTATCATGCAACATCCGATATTTTATTCATACAGTGACATTCCTCTTGTCTTTAAGCTCAGATATGTCAAATTTTAGCAGTATGCAATAAAAACAGAGTCATTATTAAAAGACGCACTTCGTTGTTTTCAAATTTTCCAGTTTTAATTCATACAACCCCTGCTCTGAGAATAACGAAAACAACCCAAAAAGATCTGTAAAATCGGTCGAGCTGTTCTCAAGTTATGGCGCGACCAAGGTATTCAGGGATACATTTTTATGTTGCAAGATACCCTCCCCCATGCACCGTATGAAACTTTAGGTAGACGTTTGCCTTCCTCTTGTATTGAACGTCACGCGTGCAAAATTTAGTGGAGATCGGAATAAAGCTGTAGCTTCCGTCAGTCTGTAGGAAAAGTATCCTCCTTCTTGCACCTTAATTCTGTCCTATCGAAAGTACTTTCTTAGCTGACGTCTTCTACCTATAAACTACGTGCCGGCAAAATTTCAGCTTCATAGGTGCATTAGTTTTACAGATTTTGTGTTTAGTCAGTGAGTGAGTGCGTGACTGACCTTTCTCTTTTATATATACATAATACCTCATGAATTGTGTGTCCTACAAAAAAATTATTTACCAGATTCGTACAGTGAAATATTAGAAAACTGACTACGAAATGTGTTGTTAATGGAGTTGGTTGTAAATACCTAGTAAATTACAATCTCATGTATATTAGATCGAATTTTCATGCAATTTGTTGTCTTTGACGTCATAGCACCTGAACTATATGTCGTAATACGATATTGTTTCGAAATATAAAATGTAAAATGTCTGCAAAATACGTCGCGAACGGAGATAGTAGGAAAGACGCAATAAATCAAAACGTCATGCCTGATGAGGCGGTTTTTCATGATCCTAATTGTTTATGACTCCATATCTCATGAACTGCGTGTCGTACTACGACAAAATTTTGAACGTACCTTCAGTGGTATGTGTGTATACTGTCTGTAAGATTTTTCACGAATACAATTAATAGCGCACGAGTAAGAAATTGTAGCGTCATACCAAACACCGTAATTTTACTGCATGAACACCGAAAATATAGTAAGCGAGAAACTTTTTTCGTTTCATCATTTTGCTATGGTTGTCAGCGAGAAAAAGTTTCCCAAAGGTTTGAAATTATGTTTAAAGTTTGTTGCTAGTCGCTACGTGCTCTCCTTCTCAAATAGTGGACTGATAAAGTCAGAGTATCACAAGCCGCAAGACGGTGAAGTTTTTATTGTTCATGGCGTTAAATCTCCTGAGCTATCGGTCCTATCGCAAAATCGTTTCTTAGATGACGTATACTACCTATAAACTATATCCCTGCCAAATTTCAGCTTCATAGGTGAAGTATTTTACGAGATTTCGTGTTTAGTCAGTGAGTGAGTGAGTGTATGAATGAGTGTAGTGTGTGTGTGTGTGTGTGTGTGTGTGTGTGTGTGTGTGTGTGTATGGGAGTGAGAGAGAGATTGTTGTGAACAAATAACATGGCTTGAAGTAACAAAAATTTTACTCTAACCACGGTACTACGACGACATTATAGGAAATTACGCAACGTACCGCCACATGCTTGTGCATACTAAACGCGTAAATCATCTTTTGCGATATTTTCGAAATCGCCTGAGTAGTGCGCCTTAGTACTTGCACATTACGTTGTACTAATATAGTGCTAATATCGTACAAAGTTTGAAGTTAATCCGTGATCCGAACGTCGCGACCTCCCCTTATCAGTTGCAGACTCGTGTGCATTTACTGCTGTAATCTTTTGTCTTTCCTTGTTCGTTTGAGTTTTATTTCTTGGATATTGACGACGTTACCGTTCTTGCGAAGAAAATGGTACACCGTCGCAATTGTACGGATGAAGGAAGGAAGGAATCTTAGGGTTTAACGTTCCGTCGACAGAGTGGTCATTAGAGACGGAGCTTACGCTCGGAATTTTGGATAAGGATGGTGGAAGGAAATCGGCCGTGCCCTTTGAAAGGAACCATTCCAGCATTTGCCTGAAGTGATTTAGGGAAATCACGGAAAACCTAAATCTGGATGACCGGAGGTAGATTTGAACGAACATCCTTCCGAATACGAGTCCAGTGTGTTACCACTGCGCCACCTCGCTCGGTGAAGAAATCTTTGAGATGCTCACTAGACGTGACAGTGAGAGTGAACTCATCGACTGTGACGACTCTTCGACAGAATCTCGGAGTAATAGTCTTGCGCCACATTCATCAGGTGTTTTAACAGTACCACCTGTTTCAAGAACGGATGAAAATCTTTCAGAATCTCATGAATCAGAAAATGAGAGAGAGAAAAAGGACGCTTTAGCAACACGTTATCTGGAGGAAAAATGATTATCGTCCGTTTGTGCATGCATTTGACGATTCAATGGCCACATTCATATAGTCTGTCATTTTTCCTTGTATTCTTAACGGAAGGTCTGACGAAATATCTTACAGACGAAACAAACAGATTTCATTTATATACCAAAGATGGAAAGAAACGGGATTTGAAGAATTGTAACCTTTCGTTGCTGTTTGTCTGCTGATGGCTCGAGTGAAGAAACTGAAAGTTAGTGACTATTGGTCCAGATACATACTCTTCAATACTCCAATTTTCAGCGAAATAATGTCCAGGAATCTATTTCTCTTAATTTTAAGAATGCTTCATTTTAGTGACAACTTTCCCATTAATGAAGGAGACGGATTATTTAAGATTAGAAATATTGCTGATACGGTCCGCACAACATTCCACAGCACATTTCATGCTTACCAAAAGCTTTACATCGACGAAAGCCTGTTGCTTTTCAAAGGGCAATTGTCTTTCAAAGAATATATTCCATCCAAATAAATTAGGTTTGAAATAAAAACGTTTGTGCTGTGCGACTGGTTACATACTGAACTTTATTGTATATACAGGCACCACGACTGAAATTGGCTTTCACAATCTGGGGAAAAGTGGCGACATAGTAGCCACACTGCTGAAACCATACTTACAACGGATTCACACGCTTTATGTCGACAACTGGTATTCGAGACCAGACCTGTTCTTCTGGCTTCATAACCACGGTACGAATGCCTGTGGTACTGTTCGTAAAAACAGGCGTAACTTGCCAAAATTGCAGGACAAACTGAAACGGGAAGTACAGTTTATATCAACTAATACAATTTTTACCATGAAGTGGTGTGATAAGAGAGAAGTGCGGATGTTGACCACCTGTAATATTGCAGAAACGTGTGATACGGAGAAGACAGACAGGAAGACTGGTGAAAGACGCAGGAAACTACAATGCGTTGCAGATTACATCGCGAGTATGGGGGCAGTTGACCGTACCAACATGCTACTGAGCTCAGTCGAATCAATGCCGAAGACAGTAAAGTGGTACAAGAAGTTCAGAAGTTCTTCTTCCATGTATCAGATCTGTGCGTTTTAAACGCCCATGCTCTCCATAGAGAAGTAACAGGGCTAAAGATGCCAACAGTAGAATTTCACCTGTCTCTGGTAAGAGAACTTGTTGAGACTTACGCCACAGAACGGAGGAAAGCTGGCAGAGGGAGGCGCTCTGATGACGGGAATCCTCTGCTATTTACCGGGAGGCATTTTCCGAATATAACTGAGAGCGAAAATTCGAAGAAAAGTAGGCCAGTGCGAAGATGTGCCGTTTGTACCAAGCAGAAAGTGCGCCGAGAGACCAGGTACGAATGCAGAACATGCAATATACCACTGTGTGTGGTTTCGAGGCTTATCAAATTAATTAATAAAATTTAACTGTCGATAATCGCACAGCAAAATGTTATTCGTAATTTTTGAAAGTAATTGAAACCAAAAATAAATAAAAATATAAAATGAAAGGAATAAAAAAACTTTTTAACTTCGTCAGTGCCGCTCTAAAGCCCGGATCCAAAAGAAGGACGGGAAATATATAGGAAAGATGTAAAAGGCATTCGAAAACAATAGTTCCTAGCTTTGAAACGCGTCTCAAGTTGTATGCTGTGCTGACAAAAAGACAAATTTTGTACGTTTCAGACGCTTTAATTATCTGCTTAGTATGGAAGCATTAAAAAAATGCACAGCACTTATTGCTCCAATGAAACATAATTATACATATTATTCTCATTAAGTGGAGGAACAAATATTCAGGTATCAATATTAGGAATCCTTGATTATTTGACTTTGATAAACACGTGGGGGAATTACATAAGGGTTATACGCTCGAATTGTAATAGTAAATGTCCATAGAGCTTCCCGACATTCCGTGAAAGTGGTTCAGAGATATTGTGTTACAATAGACGCACAAGAGCTGCAGGACATTTCGGATCCTGCAGTAAGTTGAGCACAAAAAATTAAAAATCAGTCATAGATCGTCAACCACTTTCGGCTAGCAAGAAGCGATTCCAAATAAACACGAAAACCCGTATTTCCTGTCCAGACTTCTGCAAGTGTTCGGATTTCTTGCGGAGTAGTTCGGTTTTCTGTATGTGTTACCTGTGACGGATTCTCCTTGCAATTGTTTACATCATTTTGAAGCTGATTATTAGTGGGGGTTTACATTGTAAACTGTTCTGTTCTATGCAGAGAAGATTGCAGAAATAATGAAATCTTGTAGATACTGGAAGGGGCAGTAAGGATGAATTCCTCGATGATGTATTAGTGATGACTCCTCAGCAATATCTGACACTAATATTCCTGAGCTCTGAACACAGCAGGTATAGCACACAAGCCTGATACTTCTTCGAGAGCTGCAGTGAACAATAACTCAGCATCTGAAGAACCTGAAGATATAAACAAACTCTTCAGAAAATAGTATGGTTTAAAGATGTATTCCACTGGAAGAACAGTGGTTTTCGACCCAGTTCTTTATCAGTTTCACATAAGGTCAGATAGCAACTAGAAGTATTCTAAAAGTTTCAAGACCTTTTAACAGAAAAGTGGATCAATCAGACAACCAGTTCGGTAACTATCACCTAGAAAAGAGTAGATTGTGGGTGGGTAACTAACAATGAAGACCGAACTACTCGACGCATGAAAATCGTTTTTACAAATAACTAATAAAATCGTGTCGAAATTTATGGAAATACATAATTATTAGCGCAGAAATAAAATATTCGAATGTTTGTTAAGCTTATGGGACTTAACTACGGGGTCATTAGTCCCTAAACTTACAAACTACTTATGAACTACTTACGAACAAGGACGGCACAAATATCCATGCCCGAGGGGGGATTCGAACCCCCGACCGTAGTGGCCGTGCTGACCGTGACTGGAGCGCCTCAGTCACCTTTTTTTTTTTTTTTTTTTTTTTTTTTTTTTTTTGCTCTGTGGGTAGTTCTTGTCCTTGCGGACGCTGATCATGTTTGTTCGTTTTTGTTCGAAGAGTTCTTGGCTCAGCTTTTTTATTACAGAGAGCGTTCAGCCCTCTGACCAGGCGCGCTGAGCCACGGCGCCCGGCTCACCTCGGCCACCGCGGCCGGCGCGCAGAAATGATTTTAATGTCTCTGTGAAGAAGCTACCAAGTAGAGAAAAATAAAAGCAATATTGCTATGTGTCAGTGAAAGAATTCACTTCACCTCAGTGGCAACCAGAATCAGATCTGCACTCTGCAGGGTGTGGTCGCTGCCGCACGCCTGAGCACACGGCGAAGCTGACCACGCTGGCCTTTCAGGCATGGGGTGGCCCAGCCGGAAACCGCTCAGCACAGGTAGAAGGATTAGTATCCGACAAATCAGGCCGCGGCGTCCCGTACAGTAAGCATGCCACCAGCAGTCAAACGGTTAATGCAGATTTGTATATAATCAGTAACAGTGTAACCAACTCTCAACCCACCAGCTCATTAGGACCAACAGTTGGACTCGTCCAATAACAGGTGCATACAATTGTTACCAGAAGCAATAATCGTATTAATGATGTTAATCATCATTGCAGAATGCACTTTGTTGTCGCTGTCGTCAGTAGTACTGTCGCCTCGATATTTTAAGTATTATACGCCATAACAAAGTGGGAATCTCACCGCGGTGGCAACACCGAGTGTTTACGCCAGAGAAAAAAGGAGGGAGAGGCAATACAAGCGGACACTTCTGCAGAGGTGGCCCCACCCCCTTTGGCAAATGACTCATTCCAGCCCAAACTGCGAACAAGCCCGCCCCCCCCCCCCCGCACCGTCCCCGCCCAAGGAGATATTAGGTCCTGGATTCGGAAGATCAATTCCTTTTTTATATAAACATTACTTTATCGTTAACACAATTGTAAAGCCAATTCTCTAGCTATACGCCCTTCAATGTAGGACGGAATGGCAATTCCGAGCTACAACGGAAATTTTAACGATATTCGAAAAATCATATCTCATAATCGGCTCGTTAATCTGCCTTTAAACTTTTTCAAGTAGTATTTGGAAGTGTTTACTATACATATACAGAGTGTCATATAGCGACGGCTAGTCATTCATTAGTTACATGACCTTAAATATAGGACGGAAAGGCATTTCGGAGCGAGGCCGGAAATTTTAACGATATTCGAAAAATCATATCTCATAATCGGCTCGATAATCTGCCTTTACACTTTAGCAAGCAGTATTTGGAAGTGTGTGCTATACCTATACAAAGTGTCATGTGGCGACGGCTAGTAATTCTTTAGTTACACGCCCTTAAATATAGGACGGAAAGGCATTTTGGAGCGAGGCCGGAAATTTTAACGATATTCGAAAAATCATATCTCATAATCGGCTCGTTAATCTGCCTTTAAACTTTTTCAAGTACTATTTGGAAGTGTGTACTATACATATACAGAGTGTCATATAGCGACGGCTAGTCATTCTTTAGTTACACGCCCTTAAATATAGGACGGAAAGGCATTTCTAAGCGAGGCCGGAAATTTTAACGATATTCGAAAAATCATATCTCATAATCGGCTCGTTAATCTGCCTTTAAACTTTTTCAAGTACTATTTGGAAGTGTGTACTATACATATACAGAGTGTCATATAGCGACGGCTAGTCATTCTTTAGTTACACGCCCTTAAATATAGGACGGAAAGGCATTTCTAAGCGAGGCCGGAAATTTTAACGATATTCGAAAAATCATATCTCATAATCGGCTCGTTAATCTGCTTTTAAACTTTTTCAAGTAGTATTTGGAAGTGTGTACTATACGTATACAGAGTGTCATATAGCGACGGCTAGTCATTCTTTAGTTACACGCCCTTAAATATAGGACGGAAAGGCATTTCTAAGCGAGGCCGGAAATTTTAACGATATTCGAAAAATCATATCTCATAATCGGCTCGTTAATCTGCCTTTAAACTTTTTCAAGTAGTATTTGGAAGTGTGTACTATACATATACAGAGTGTCATATAGCGACGGCTAGTCATTCTTTAGTTACACACAATTAAATATAGGACGGAAAGGCATTTCTAAGCGAGACCGGAAATTTTAACGATATTCGAAAAATCATATCTCATAATCGGCTCGTTAATCTGCCTTTAAACTTTTTCAAGTAGTATTTGTAAGTGTGTGCTATACATATACAGAGTGTCATATAGCGACGGCTAGTCATTCTTTAGTTACACGCCCTTAAATATAGGACGGAAAGGCATTTCTAAGCGAGGCCGGAAATTTTAACGATATTCGAAAAATCATATCTCATAATCGGCTCGTTAATCTGCCTTTAAACTTTTTCAAGTAGTATTTGTAAGTGTGTACTATACATATACAGAGTGTCATATAGCGACGGCTAGTCATTCTTTAGTTACACACAATTAAATATAGGACGGAAAGGCATTTCTAAGCGAGACCGGAAATTTTAACGATATTCGAAAAATCATATCTCATAATCGGCTCGTTAATCTGCCTTTAAACTTTTTCAACTAGTATTTGGAAGTGTGTACTATACATATACAGAGTGTCATATAGCGACGGCTAGTCATTCTTTAGTTACACACAATTAAATATAGGACGGAAAGGCATTACCCTCTAATGCAGATGACAATGCAATGGAACAAGTAACATGGGTTAGAGGGCAGAAGGAAGAAGCTGTAAACCTTTTCATTCAGAAACTTAGAGAAGTAAAGTGGGACTGCATATACCAATGTCAAACAGGAATCAATGAAACTGAAACTGCTTTTGAGAAATTCATTACTATTTAATTAGATGTATGGTATAATTGTTCTCCTCTCATAAAAATTAGGCAAAAAAGTAAACCTGTAAAGAACATTCAATGGTACACTGATGAACTCACTAACATTAGACAAAATATGTTGTCTTTGTGTCATATGTATAAAACTTCTGAATATGAATGTACACACAGAGAGAGGAATTGTACAAAGCTTATCTAGAGTGCAAGAAAATTTGCAGAACCAAGCTTAGAGAAGCAAAAAATAACAGCATACAGTAAATATATTGGATGTGCTGCAAATAAGTGCAAAGCTGCATGGAAAGTTGTTGCACAGGAGCATTCAAAGTGTCATGAGCAAGATGTAGCTCTTTACCCAGATGAAGTTAATCTTTTTTATGGATTCTCTAAGTGATATTAGGCACAAAATTAAAACTACTAGTACTAAGGCAACTGACCTACTTAAGCAACACCAATGTTGGGATTATAGCTTTAGATGGAGGACTATTACTCCCACTGCGATTAAAAAAGTAATGGTAAAATTCTCTAATTCCAGAAGTATGGATTATTTGTGGTTGTCCGATTACATAATTAAAAAAACAGTAAATATAATTAGTGAACCACTGGCCTTTCTTTTTAACAGCTGTCTAGAGTTTGGAATATTTCCTACAAAACTAAAAATATCAAAAGTTATTCCAGTGTACAAAAAAGCGGACAAACATGACCTCAAAAATTACCGACCAGTTTCCATAGTTCCCATTTTCTCCAAAATATTTTAATCACTCATCTATAACCAACTGAACAACTACTTTGAATCGCATAATTTACTGTCTGACAGCCAATTTGGCTTCTGTAAGGAAAAAATACCACCACTGCTGTTTTCTATATTGTAAATGAAGTAATAACTGCCTTTGAAAATAAAAACAAAGCCTCACTTCTCTTGTGTGATGTACGCAAGGCATTTGTATCTCTCATGATGTCTTACTTGCTAAACTAAAATATTATAGTGTACAAGAAGCTGCATTGCCAGTAATTGCATCATACCTAAACAATAGGAAACATTTTGTCAATAACAGACATTCACAACTGCGAGAAGCTATAACAGAGGTCCCACAGTGCTCTGTCCTAGGACCCTTCTTTTTTATAATTGCAGTCAATGATTTACCCCTATGTGTTCCAAACTCTGTTATCTGTTATGCTGATGACACAACTTTGCTGGCTCAACATGAGAACATGTTAGTTCTGCAAGATATGATGCAGGATGGCATGAAGGCGCCACTAAATTAGTTTTCAGCAAATACACTGCTTCGTAACGCTGATAAAAACCAGCAAATTATACTAGAATTATCAAATGAGGTTAAGGTTAAAGCAATTAAAATTCTCGAAATTCATGTGGACTCAAATTTGACTTGGGGAACTCATGTCAACCACACCTGTGCAAAATTATCTCGTTTTACATACTTAATAGGGAAGCTGAGGGGCCTAGTATCTAAAGAGTACTCAAGAGTAGTCTATTTTGGACTCTTTCAGTCACGAATAAAGTATGGACTACTGATTTGGGGACATTCTCCTCACATTAGTGAAATACTAAAAAATTCAAAAGAAAGTGGTATGTGCAATGAGCAATGCAAGTAGAATAAAGCACTGTTGGCCATTATTCATACGGCTCAAAATATTAACAGCAATTACTCTTTATATCTATGTTGCAGCAATGTATGTAAAAACCAATATCACTAATTTTGAAATGAGGGAAAACATACACCTCCATAACACTAAAACCAAAAAACAAAAAGAAAAAAATTAGACATATCTAGGCACAGGCTTCACGAACACGGAATTCCCATCTAATCAACAGTATTAAAATATTTAATGCACTCCCATATTCTTCTCAATCAGCCAACATACCTAGCTTCATAAGCAAGTTATTAAACTGGTTACTTAATAACCCTTTTTTATGATATTACTCAATTTTTTAATATAAAAACAACCAACATTAATTTCTAAGGTTCTAAACTGTGATAAGCTTGACTGAATTCAGTTATTATTGTATTGTTTGTGGTATCATTTCTAGGCTAAAATTGAAATATGTTATGATGATACAGCTGTTAAAGGTAGCTACTATTGTAAGAAAATGTAATGTACTATTCATGTAATATGCCTATTCCACCACAGGTGGCCAAAGGTGAATAAATCTGAATCTGAACAGGAGAACTTCTGAGAAGTTTGGAAAGTAGGAGGTGAGGCACTGGCAGAAGTAAAGTTTTGTGGACGGACCGTGAAGCATGCCAGGATAGCTCAGATGGTAGAGCGCTTGCCAGCGAAAGGCAAAGGTCCAAGGTTCAAATCCCATTTGTGGCCCGCAATTTCAATTTGCCAGAAGTTTCAAGTGTAATTTTGTTGACGGTGAAAGCTTTCTTGAAAATTTATCTCGTTTTGCATAGCAACTTTACAAAGAATCAAGAAGAAATTGATTCAGTACAACGCAAAATACAGGGATCTGATTTTAGGTTTTGAGGAAATATCAAACTTAACGCAAGATACTCTTATTTACTGGCTGTTTGTTTCTGACCCATAACTGGACGACCTTTTAGGATACGCTGTATTTCCAATTTCTGCATTGTATGGTAATGACATAGCTACTCTGGTTACTGTACTGTTCATCCACGGTAAATTGAGGATTCGTGCAGTGGCTGTTGGTAGCGGCAGTAGGCGTGTGTCATGGGTGTCGGGGGGTGGGGGGGGGGGGTAGAGCATCAGCAAGCAGAAGGCAGCGTCGCAATGTTGGAAAAGTTACCTGTAACAATGTGTGCATTAATATTTCGTATCTAGGGGGAGCGAAACGTTGATAGCAATCTGAAATAAATCGATGCCCTTCAAGTAGTGCAAATGTTTTGTGCTGCTGGCATCGCCAGGTAAAATCGTATTCACTTGTCAAATTAATATACTTCCATCTGATTACCAATTAACATTGGTAGTTTCAATGCACTATGGCGTCATTCTCAACTTCCTATGATGAAAAAAAATATTACAATGATTCAACCACATTAAACAGTGAAAAGTTTAAGAATTTATCAAACCATCTGCACCACATGGGAATGGCCGTGTCATCTGGGATGCAACGTCTTGGAGTACGCGGCCACTCCCACCAAAGGTTCGAGCCCTCCCTCAGGCATGGGTGTGTGTGTTGTCCTTAGAATAAGTCAAAGTAGGTTGTAACACTAGGAACCGATTAGCAGTTAGGTCCCTTCAGATTACCAACATTTGAAAATTTAAGAAACAATATGTCCTACGAAACTTCCTGGCAGATTAAAATTGTGTGCCGGAACCGGGACTCGAACCTGGGACCTTTGCCTTTCGCGGGCAAGCGCACTACCGACTGTGCTATCCCGACACGACTCACGATGCCGCCCCACAACTTCACTTCTGCCAGTACCTCGCCTCCTACTTTCCAAACTTCACAGAAGCTCTCCTGCAAACACGCAAGACTAGCACTCCTGGAAGAAAGGATATGGTGGAGACATGGCTTAGCCACAGCCTAAGGGATGTTTCCAGAATGAAACTTCACTCTGCAGCGGAGTGTGCGCTGATATGAAACTTCCTGGCAGATTAAAATTGTGTGCCGGAACCGGGACTCGAACCTGGGACCTTTGCATTCGCGGGCAAGCGCACTACCGACTGTGCTATCCCGACACGACTCACGATGCCGCCCCACAACTTCACTTCTGCTAGTACCTCGCCTCCTACTTTCCAAACTTCACAGAAGCTCTCCTGCAAACACGCAAGACTATCACTCCTGGAAGAAAGGATATGGTGGAGACATGGCTTAGCCACAGCCTAAGGGATGTTTCCAGAATGAAACTTCACTCTGCAGCGGAGTGTGCGCTGATATGAAACTTCCTGGCAGACTAAAATTGTGTGCCGGAACCGGGACTCGAACCTGGGACCTTTGCCTTTCGCAGGCAAGCGCATTAACGACTGTGCTATCCCGACTCGACTCACGATGCCGCCCCACAACTTCACTTCTGCCAGTACCTCGCTTCCTACTTTTCAAACTTCACAGAAGCTCTCCTGCAAACACGCAAGACTAGCACTCCTGGAAGAAAGGATATGGTGGAGACATGGCTTAGCCACAGCGGAAGAACAACTGAAGAACCGGGCCCAACGAAATTGTGAGCCGACACAAAGATACAGAATGTTTTCGCCCTATGTAACATAGTTAACCCAGATATGACATGCTGACAGAATCACACACCTGATGCAGGGCATTGCAGAAGACTTGTACCAATCTCTTCTTATAAAAGACGTCTCTACGACAGAAGAGTTCATCAAGTGGTGCCAGCAGATTGAAGAGATGCAACAAAGGAGTATGACAGACTCCGCAGTGTAGTCCCTATGGCCATTGTGGAAGACCAGCATGACTTTGCTTCTCTCATATGACAAATTGTGAGAGAAGAATTACAACAGTTTATGGCAGCTGGGACTATTAGACTGAGCGAGCATCAGATTATGGCCATGGATGTAAGCTCTGTAAGTCACGAGGGAGCTGACGTCACTGAGGAAGAGGTATTTCAGACATTAGCTCCTGTCTGTCCCACCAGACGCACCTAACGTGAAGAATGGCGTCGTCCTGCTATGAACCGACCGATGTGCCCACAACCAATTCCCCCGGCAATTGTGACGCCGCGCATAAGAACAGACATCTGGAGGACAGAAGACAACACACCACTGTGTTTCCACAGTGGGTGCCCTGGACATGTCGAACGCTACTGCAGAGTGAGAACGTGAGTATTCGATGATTATTTTGCCGCAAGACGTCAGCCATCAAAGCAGTTCTATCTCAGGCAGTCACCTGCTGATGTGTTCAGTCGACCTATGGGAAGAAGCGCATCGCAATACCCTGGATGAGGTCAGTCCCCGATGTGCTGCTGCTGTTCAACATTGCCGTACAGAGGTACCAGCCGCCCCCCTAGCCGCCACGCCCAGGAAAACTAAGCGAGGCGACCATCTACGGAGGTGAGGCCGCCGCATATGAAAATCCTCTATGGACAACAGTCGCTAAGATGGCAGGAAATCTCATGGACGTCATAATAGACAGCCAACCTGTCCGGGCACTGGTTGATTCGGGAGCTTCTTTCTCTGTATTGTCGGATAATTACCGCAGCATACTAAAGAATACAATGTTCTGTGATACAAGGGCAACTGTGCTGAAGGTCGCAAATGGAAAGTACATCCAACCAGCAGAAACGTGTGTCGCAAGAATAACCATCAAGAACTAGACCCAGCCATTTGAATTTGTCGTTTTAACAGAATATAGTCATGATGTCATCCTCGGATGGGACTTGATTCAGGCATCCCAAGCTATCATTGACAGGGTGGCCACCGAACCTTAAATCCGGGAAAAAGCCTTGAATTTGAAACAACCGGGAAAAAACCTTGAATTTCAGCCAGAAACCGGGATTTTTAACCCATGAGATCTCGCGGCTTTAAGAGTTAAACGATCGTCCGCGTGTATAGCCTATTGCTCAGATTACACGATCAGTTTGAAATGTACTTAATAAGTGTAAACAAGTCATTCCTGTAGTTCTAGTTAGAAAAACCTTAAAGTTTAATATTTAAAAGTATCAAAATGTCAGTCGTTTTAAAACTACGGTGACGTAAATGCTCAGATCGCTAGTGCCCGCGGTATAATTATAGGTTACGTATTCCGTCATCTATTTCCGTATTTATCTCGAAGTGTTGTTCAACCACGCGACTCAATTCCTCGCGATGTACGCCGAAGAGACCGGATGTTATTGTAAGGCGCGACTACGAAATCGCAGTTAGAATGAAAGGTGATATTTATTTGTACTACATTTTAGCAATTTTCGTAATTGACCCCCCTCCCTCCCAGTGATACTCATCAACACAGATCTCGTTTGTCTGATTCTGTGTTGAAAAATCTCTTCACGGAAGCATTTTCTTGATTTTAACTATAAGCTCCTTAAAAGTTGGTATTGTGATGCTTCGTTAGCATAGGCGCCGACTACGGTTAGGCTCGGTCGCTCAAGCATACCCCAAGATTTGAATGGGTATGCCAGGCATAACTCACTGAAAATTTTGATATCATTTTTTCTTTACGTTATATTTTTGACAGTAATTAAAATCGACTCTCTCATCCCATTGATGGGCTACTGGCTTGTGTATGACACCACAGTAAATAGATTTTTTAAACAGGTAATTCGATTCGTGGGCATTAAAATCCACGTTCACATGTGAATAAAGTGACCGTTTTCTAAATAGTCCGAATGTTAATGGAATTCCACTTATTAAGTCAATATTGGAAACTGAAGGCGGCAACCTTTAATTGTATTAAATAACTAGAAATGAAGTGGGTTTGGTACCATACATTGAAAATGTTTACACTACAAATTTAATTCGCGGTATCTTTTGAGATAACCTTTTGACAACCACATACGTTACCAGTGAGCCGACATACTTGCTGCGAAGACTGCCCTATCCCTTCTAGCTAAAACATTCTGTAAACAGACAGTCCTCATAACAACTTGCGAAGGTCTTTGTGTTTTACTTGGCTGCTGTAAAAAATTCTCCAAACGCAACAGCTAGTAATAGATTTTTTTTCTGAATTTGAATTTTCAGGCTTCAACAATTTGTCAACAATTGAACATAGCAGTCGGACCTCAGTTTCTACTCTATTTGACCTGTGTCACCTGTGCATGGAATTACGTCTTAACCCTTTCCCTCCCCTCATCTTTATCTGTCCGTCGAGCCACAACCATTTGTTCAAAGATTGTAAATAACATTGCAGGGCTTCCAATAAATAAAGAAAAGTGTGAAGTAATACACATGACCACTAAAAGAAATCCGCTGAAGTTTAATTACGCGATAGATCAGTCAAACCTTAAGGTCATAGATTCTACCAAATACCTAGGAGTTACAATTACGAACAATTTTGACTGGAGAGAACACATAGAAAATATTGTGGGGAAGGCGAACCAAAGGTTACGTTTCATCGGCAGAACGCTTCGAAGATGCACCATCTCCACCAAAGAGACTGTCTACATCACACTTGTGCGTCCTCTCCTGGAGTACTGTTGCCCCTTGTGGGACCCTCACCAGGTGGGACTGACGGAAGACATTGAGAAGGTTCAGAGAAGGGCAGCTCGTTTTGTTTTATCACGTTACGGGGGGGGGGGGGGGGGGGGGAGCGTCACGGAAATGTTGCACGACACGAATTGGGGTGGAAATCTAAAAGAAAGACGTTATTCATTGCGGCGTGATCTGTTTGCGAAGTTTCAATCACCGACCTTTAGTTCTGAATGTGAAAATATTTTGCTAGCACCCACCTACTTAGGGAGACATGACCATCCCAATAAAATAAGAGAAATCAGATCGAAAACGGAACGATTTAGGTGTTCTTTCTTCCCGCGCGCTATTAGAGAAAGGAATGGTAGAGAAAAGTTATGAAAGTGGTTAATGAACCCTCTGCCAGGCACTTGAATGTGATTTGCAGAGTATCTATGTAGATGTAGATAATTAATTATGACTAGATTTTTTACCGTTACCTTGAGGAAACAAAAAGCATTAGGCTACAATGCATTGTCAAAATATATATCGTTGCTTGATGTCTAAGTTGGAGTAAATGCAACAATACTTTAAAATAATTGTATCAAGGTAAAGGAAACAAAATAATTTAAATCTTTATTACTAAATAATTGTCCAGCATCCAAATTAGTAGTCAGCAGTTTGAAAATGTTATTAGTTACGATAAAGGAAACATATCCTGCACACTGCCATCTGTAGTCCCCAAATTTGCATCCAAAAACTAAAAATAATCAAATATTCTGTCAAATATACATTAATCCAATCATTATTGTTCAAATGTTTGTTAAGCTTATGGGACTTAACTACGGGGTTATCAGTCCCTAAACTTACAAACTACTTATCAACTAGCTTATCCTAAGGACGGAACAAATATCCATGCCCGAGGGGGGATTCGAACCCCCGACCGTAGTGGCCGTGCAGACCGTGACTGAAGCGCCTCAGTCCCCTTGGCCACCGCGGCCGGCCAATCATTATTTACAGATATATGCAAAGAAATATTTTTGTTCAGAAATCAATAACATTTGGGGTTAAAAGGGTTAATGTCTTGCGTGTGAAAATCGTTAAAATGGATAAGTATATAGTGAAATACAAAAGGACTTCAATTTATAATCGTGATGGTGACGGTGATATGGAATCGATAGCGTGTATATTTTGTATAAGTTTTTGGCTTTGCTTTGTATTTATATTTCTTTAGAAATACCTGGGTACGCCACTGAGCATACCTCAAGATTTTCAAAAGTCGGCGCCTATGTTCGTTAGTAATAATTATGGACGTTTCATGTGACTGACGTGACATTGGTAATATATAAAGAGTAAACACAGTCATGATGTACGTATTGTTGATAGCTGAACTGTTTTTCATGCGGACCAGGCTAGCGCCAATGAGGAGTCGCGGTAACAATTACGAGGAGAGCAGGAACAGCATTAATTACTTATTTTATGGTCAACACAAAAGATTATTCCCCTCGTTATATGTTAATGGGTTTTCAAAAAGCATAACGTACACGCAACGCCACCTAGTGAGCGCTAGCCGGGTCCGTATGGTATACAGTTCTAACATTGTTGATTGCGACTTTTTGACATGCTAATTGTCCTCCAAAAAGATGTAAGTATAACTCTGTAATACGGTACGCGACTTTTGCGAAAAGGCAATTTCTATCAGTTGTAATTTATTGCTTTAACAGCTGTCTTATAACAATACATTCAAAGTATCGTTAAATATATTTAGTTACTAACGCCATCTACATCTTTCTGAGATGGAACAGAGTGAAACAATCGTTGCAGAGAACAATAGAGGGAATCCAAGTGTGAATCGATCTTACCTGTGCCCGCACAGATGAAGTAATTCAACGTGTTTTATAGTGAAGTGTTTGTCCGTCTTGTCAAAACAGAGTATAACTCGATATCAGAGCTCATACGAGACAGTGTATCCGTGGGTTACATGTGATCCCAAATCACAAACGAATGCATTATGCTCTTGGTGCAACGCAAAGATAAATATTTCTGCAATGGGGAAGAGTGCTTTGAACAGCCACGCAATAAGCAAGAAACATAAACTTTCCATAAACAAACGGTAGTCTGTTGCTTTCCACAATATATATTTCACTGTCTGTTTAGTACTACAAGAATTAAAAAAATGAAACTTATTCATTAAAACAAAATAATGTTTTCATTAAAATCTGCTGTTGAGTGTTATTTTACCAGATGACACTAGAATGCAAATACCACACAGCTGTTGCTCCAGATATGTTTTTGCATTCTTGATTTCATCTCCTCGAAGTTCAAGAACTCGCCGACAACATTGTGCATTATTACGCATGCTGGGTCATTAACATTCATTGATCTTTTAGCTACAGTTTTCCAGGGCGAAACTCATATGACTGTATGGGCTCTGGAAACTGAAAACCATCATTCGGAACAATCTATATGATAATTTTAAAGAGGTGAAAATGTTTTTCATATCCTGAAGGTAAAGTAAATGATAATATATGTATTGAGTTCTCGATCACTAGTTCATGAGATGTGACTGTATTTTAATGTATCAGGAAGTCTAGTATAAATGAACGGACAATGTTGCATAAACGAATGCAATTCACATTAAAACGTACAGTATCCTCCAACTACTTGAACTAAACTTGGTCCTTTATACAGGGTGTAAATTTTAAGTTGACAAACCGGAATAACTCGGTAAAACAGTAGATATTAAAAAATGGTTTTCACCAGCATGTGCGGGTGGCAGAGGCTTAGGAAATAATACTCAACCTGAACTGTTTCCACCGTTTGTGGGGAGTGTCAAATGTAGAATTTTAAATGGGAAAAATTGCAGTTTATGCGGCAGCGGCTAGCCGTCGCGCTCGCTTGGTTAGGAACTGCAGAGCAGCCACTCAGGAGTCACGTTGCCGTGGCCAATAAGAAACAGCGTTACAATTGCCCAATGTAAACAAATCGAAGCGGTGTATCGAAAAGTTTTTGACGATCAACAAGTTACAGTTGCTGTCAGTACGGATGCCACTTCATCACTGTTTCGAACATATCCTAAAATAAATAAAACATACTATAGCTGCTCTGTGGTTGACAGGTTCTTATATGTACCCTTGTCCGGTCAGTAAAAGTAATTGCGGTAATTTCCAAGAATGCTTGCAATCGCGATAGCTCGGACTGAAATGTATATATCGAGGGTACAACTGTAAATCGATGGACTGTTTCTGAACCGGAGATTCGGGCGCTACGCGCCCTTACATACTAAAAATAAAAATTTCTCGTTTAACCTATACCTAACTTTTACTTAAGATGATCACTGTTTCGTACAAATCATAAAATTTTAAAACCTGCTATACCTGTTCTATGGTTGACTGCTGCGGTGTATTAATAATAGGTCACTTATGGGGGTAATACCACACAGGGCCGGCGCAAGGCACGTGCGAAACGTGCGGTCGCACGGGGCGGCACTTTCCGAGGGGGAGGGGCGGCAAATCTGACGGCACCCCTTTTTTTTTTTTTAAAGACAAACTCAACATTCATGTCCAAGAGGGTAGTAAGTCTGGCATAAGTTGGGTTTCGACGCATTATTGAAAATTTTTCTTATCCGTTTCTGAGTGATAGTCCTACGTTTTGGTTTTGGAGCCATGAAACACCTGTGTCCGCCTACTTGAACAACAAACTCTGAACGGCACTTTTGTTTGACAATACAACTCGCACACTATCACTTTGCCAACATTTATTTACTGTATAATGCGTGTGAATCCATGTTTTATCTAAGTAAACTACTGGTCGCTTTGATTATGACGAAAACCTGAAAAAAGTATGGTCTTTTAGCAACAATGCCCTCTCGTCCGCACAAAACAAAACGTTAATTTTGACACCTTCTAAAACGAAAATCCATAGACAAGACATTGCTATTAAGGGTTACCTTGCTAGCTTTGAAGCTCATTTCTGTTTGATGAAATCTGTGCAGTTTTAGCAAAGTTCGTATTTATTTCTCTTGTTCGTAATGCCATAGAAATTGTTGCCTGATAATACATTTATCCATATCATCGGTCACATACTTACTTTGAGCTTCTTGTTTCTTCTTCTTGGTCAGAAGTACTTTCATTGCTTTTCGTAAGAACAGGATAATTGGTGCATCCGAATTTCTTGCAACTTGGGATGTAAGAGGTAAGTGCTTTTCATATAACGTCAAATTAGTATTCATAAGTTAGAATTTTTCTCCTTTAAGAATTCAGAATAGGAATATTTATTTTTCTTATGATGTGTTATTTCAAAAACTCAGTGGCCGTTACCTAGGTAGAAATGAAAAATAAAAAAATAAAAATAAATAAAAAAAAAAAATAAAAAAAATTGCGATTGGTTGCTGACATTTCCTACAGATTTGTTCAAATTAAATAGCACAAACATTTTGAAAAAAAAAAAAATACGAGTGAGGAGGGGGGGCGGCAATTTAGCACCTCGCACGGGGCGGCAGTTGGGCTTGCGCCGGCCCTGATACCACAATTATCTAAAAATCCCTTATAAATGGAAAATCAATTACAATCACACAAACGCCGCACCGAAATCCTCGAATAAACTTTGAAATTGACGCCAAATTTACTCATCATGAAACGTGCAATCTCATTGGCCGGCATAACTCGACTCCTGATTGGCTGCTCTGCCGTTCCTAACCTAGCGAGAGCGACGGCTAGCCTCTGCCGCACAAACTGAACTTTAACCCACATGATGTATTGTCTGGTGGATATTTTTTCCCTTTTTTTTCGATGGATGGCGCTGTAATAGTAAGAAATACTTGTAATACTTGTGAAGAAATATACTAAACAGGAAATAAAATAAATGAAAACCATATTCATCATACTTCAGAACGCTACCAAATGATCCCCAAAGTGATCCTTCCCTCTGCCCACAGTGGACAGGGCTGTCTTCCAAAGTGATACCTCAGTCCAGATTGGCCTTGTATGAATACCAGGTATGAATTGCCGACAAAACATTTAATCGAACTAGCCGGGAAGAAATGTATATCTGGTATCATTTGGTTGGGTTCTGAAGCATCATCAATATGATTAACGTTTTTCTTTCCTGGGTGGTACATTTCTTCAGCAGTATGACAAATAATTCTTACCATTACAGTGCAAGATGTTGCCAATAGAAAGAAAAAAAATTCAACCAAACTACACATGATTTGGTCTGTAGAATCTGAATCTGCAATTAACAATGGGACTTTCCATTTAAAATTTTACACTAGCCACCCACATCGCTCCCAAATCGTGGAGACAGTTCAAGTTTACTATCATTTCCTAAGCCTCTGCTGGCCGTTCATAATGGTGAAAACCGTTGTTGAATATATACTGTTTGTTTTCCTAGTTATTCTGGTTTGTCAGCTTAAAATGTACACCCTGTACTATACATTGTGTCAGTGTCGAATCTGGGGCGGGGGGGAGGGGAGGTCTATGGGGCTGCAGATCCTCCAAAACCATGAGGAAAACCTCATAATATGAGCTGGTTCTTTTTTGATCAGTTTGAAGTACAATGCCTCAATTTTTATGAGCTCTGCCCCCCCCCCCCCCCCTCCAAACATAAATTCAGGATTCGCCACTGCTTGGTGTATATTACAACGTGACATGGTTCAACTTGGATGACATGTTTCTAAAAAAATATGTAATTAGTTTCTTTACAGTATAGTTGTTTGCTAACCCCTTTGAGCAAAATTGAGTTTCGTGAAAACCTGGAGAATAATTATTTTTAACCTGGAAAAAACCTTGAATTTGAAAATGAAGATTTGGCGGCCACCCTGCTGTGGAAGATCTGAGCTGCAAATTGAGGAAGTCGTTCTGACGAGTACATGTAATACAGAATTTTCTGGGAAGTTTTTGCCGTTGACAATGTGACGATCCCGCCGTTGACATTGAGAAGAGTTCCAGTCACAAACACAGATGACCAGTTAAACTGTGAAGTGCTTGTCGATAGTAAAAAGTTTATTAGGCTCACAAAAGAAATTTACATACCAGCGGCTATCATAAGCATTACCGATGGTCGAGGAGAGATTTGGATCACTAATTGTCATGAGGAGTCACAACTTATCCTCAAAGGAATGTGTGTCAGGACAGCTGAACCAATCCAGACGGTGAGCTCAATGTCATCAACGAAGACCCATGCTCTGCTGTTAGTACAGACAACACGCTGGAGGAAACAACTGTAACTATTCGAACAGAAATTTACTAAAAACGAACGGAAAAAACTGTTGCTTTATTTCTTATCCCGGTTGAGCCCCCAATTGCGACTTTCCTATCGGTTCTCACAAATAAGATTATGGCAATACATAACTGAGGGTAGTAAAAGTTTATGGCTTATTGTCTCTGTTCATAGGGGTGATATATGTCAGCTTCTATGCCCTAAACAACTACCCATTCTGTTTACACAAGATCAATAATTAATCTGTAGTTTAGCCAGTCTATCAATCTGCATATGATGACATGAAAATATATGTAAACAAACACAAATTAAACTTCTGAATAACCAACAAAATGGATTCTAAGGCAAAGAAGTGGTTCACTCACGAAGTAATTCTTTATAAATAAGAGTTTACCCCTCCTTCTGAACATGAAAATGCGGAGTGGTCCTACCAGTGGTGGACTAAGGCTGTTGGAGGCCCGGGGTGGTGGCGAAAGAAAATGAGGCCCACCCTGTCCACATGTAGTTATATTTATTATGAAAAAATAGATTTGGAGCCCCCCCCCCCTGCATGAGAGTCACTGGACAGTATAGCTTTCGATATTTGGAGCACAGACAAATATATACAGATGGGGAACCTCCGTAAGGGCCCGGTCCCATGCTTAGGGGTGCGGGGTGGGGGGTGCTGAAGCAGTTCCGTAAGATGTCCCATGATGGCGCTGCGGTCAGAAGCAGCCCTTTAAATTGGCCAGAGCAGGCGGCAGGTAGCGGCTGTCCCCACCACCACTTCCCCCCAAACACTGGCACGCCGGACTCAGCTGTGGCCTCGTGGCAGGCGGTGCAAGCTCTCCCCTCAGCCTCCCCTCCACGCCACCCTCTGATGTGCGAGAGCACAGACAAATATATACAGACAGGAAACCTCCGTAAGGGCCCAGTCCTACGCTCTGGGGTGCGGGGAGGGAGGGTTTCCAGCAGTTCCGTAAGATGTCCCATGATGGCGCTGCAGTCAGAAGCAGCTCTTTAAACTGGCCAGAGCAGGCGGCAGGTAGCGGCTGCCCCCACCACCACCTCCCCTCAAACGCCGGACACAGCCGTGGCCTCGTGGCAGGCGGCACGGGCTCTCCCCTCAGCCTCCCCTCCACGCTACCCTCTGACGTGCGAGAGGCACCCTAAGCCAGCGAACCGCCTGACACCTGCTAGCATCTTACGGAACTACGAGGGGAGCATAGGACAGTGGTTTAGGGTGGGCTGCTTCTCTGTATATGTTACTCTGTGGCAAGAGGCACCCTAAGCCAGGGAACCGCCTGACATCTGCTAGCATCTTACGGAACTACGAGGGCAGCGTAGGACAGTGGTTTAGGGGGGACTTCTCCTCTGTATATGTTACTCTGTGTTTGGAGGCCCCAGCAGAATGAGATGCCAAGCGAGCACAAAAAAAAGAACAAAGAAAAACCTTGCTTTCCAGGTATTTGGAGGCCCCCGAGGACTGGGGCGGTCCACCCCCTCCGCTCCGCACCCCCCCCCCTTAGTCCGCCACTGGGTCCTACTTTATACATCAGTAAATATCTGAATATTTCTCCAACTATTGTTCATGTGAGTCACAATAAGTATCACACACACTCTAGAGTAAAAGTTCCAAAATTATCAGTCAAAGTTAGAGTAGTCCATCAAACTTTGCAGTTCCAAGTTAATCCGCAATAAAGTATTTGTTATAACACACAGTTTGTGTATACAATTGCTGAATTATCACAATTCCACAGCTCTACTACCATGCATAGTTTATCACTTTTCAAGCAGAGACTAAGTTCTGCAGTGACAGTCCCGTAAATTTTCTAAGTCCACACATGCCTATCTCTTCAAATCACAAGTTTGTACCACGCTTCAGACCACCCAGCATCACAACCTTTCACCACCACGTCCAAGTTACGAGTCCCTTCCAAAGCGTTTGAAAACGTGCTCCCTCTGCTCCCAAAATTGTATCCTTCCGCTCATCCTAATGCCTCATCTTTAAAATACAATTTCCCTTCCGAAATATAATACATTTGAATATCACAGAATTAAATGCTTTGACCACCTCCCTACAAATATTGTTTACATTTAACAATACTAAAAAACGGTTGAGACTGAAGCTCTTTGCTCAGATAACCATTAAGCGTGGTGTCTCACGGTTCAAATATACTGCCGCCGTCGAAATATAGTTACACAAGTAATATTTAATTTATTTACCATGGCTTTTTATACAAATATATTCAGTTCTTGTCCACAAATACATATAATTGTTTATATATTAATTATCTGCTGAATATCTATTATTTTTAGACGGCCATGAAATACGAGGCGCGTCCAGAAAGTAAGTTCCGTTTCAATTTATCTCCTCTGCATCGCTGCGACTGCAGTTCCGCACATGTGCTGTAGACGATATGTATCAAGGAGAAGAACGTGCACCATTTGGAGATCGCTGTCAGTTACGTACGCTTTGTTGTGCTTGTTTGAAATGTCGGCGTTGATTGAAAATCCCGCCGCCTGTGAAATCAGGTCGGTGATTCGGTTTCTGAATGCGAGCAAAGTGAAACCAAGTGAAATTTATCGGCAAATGTGCGATGTTTACGGACCAAATGCGATGAGTGATTCGATGGTGAGAAGATGGGTCCGACAGTTCAATGACGGGCGTAGTGATGTGCACGATGAAGAACGAAGTGGGCATCCTCCTTTGGTTACAGAAGAACTGGTTCACGCGATTGATGACAAGATCCAGGACATCTCAAGTCTCCTTGGCGGTCATCACTTCATCAATGACGACGAGCTGAAAGAATCTGTTTCCAACTGGTTGAAGACACAGGCGGCAGATTTCTATGAAGAAGGTATACAGAACCTGGTGCCACGCTATGACAAATGCCTGCAAAATTTCGGCAGTTATGTGGAAAAGTAGTTTAAGAGTTATAGAATTTTGTGCATTAAAATTTTCTTCTGTATCTGTATACAATTTCATTTTATTACCAAACGGAACTTACTTTCTGGACGCGCCTCGTATTTAAATGGCAGACTTCAAAATGTTACTAAGAATAATATTAAACATAATACAATACATATATAAATGTAATGCGCTTTACTGGGTTCATGTCTTGTGTTTCTGGTGTGGAATCTGTGTTCTGACACAAGAATATTACTGCCTCAACGAAAAGCAGAACAAGAGAGTAAAACAAAGTTTATTGAAAGAACACGGAAATATCGTGGCACGTCTTTTAAGATAGGTAGCGTGGAGCAACACTGCCTACTTGCTTCTTAATCTGTTACTGATAAAGACTATGTATCAATAATTGTAAATATAAGTCTTATAATAGTATTATTATGGTACTAAAATTTGTCGGCTTTTTATCTGTAAGGGATATTTAAATTGTAATTACAGCGTTTGATTTTCCCACGTCTCCTGAATCCATTCATATAATTACATTTGTCGTATGATCATTCCCTGATTTTATATGAATTTTGAGAATAATGTGTGTGGCTATATTATATTTCAGTTGCATTTTGGGTTAGCAGCCCACGCTCATTCAAGAGCGTTGCTTCCGGTTTCTGACCATATTAGTAAAAACCTGACTACCTGCTGTATCCCATTCACTAGGTACAAACTGGTAGCTGGCCGTCTGGGGAACCCAACAGCCTGGCAAAACCCGCCTTTCACATGGAAACAATCAGCTTCCTCCTGTATCTGTAATATCACACACCTCCACTTGATATGATACATTTGCCTGCCAAATTATCATGTCAAGTAGCACCAAAATTTTTATCAACTTCTCTTAAATTAATAAATACATTAAAATTATTACCAACTACTGTACCAGAACAAATTGTATAAAGCTGTAGTGGCGTATGAACCAGCGTACCTTTATCACATCATGTATAAGATTTAAATTTAAAGTAACATAAATTATAAATTTTATGGCATATTAATTAATTGCCCAAAGTAGCATATGCTCCTTTGGTGCGAAGCACACTAATTTCACTTTAACGCGCCCTTGCACCTCAATTGTTCCGGTGAACAACCATCCGCAGCACTGTCACCAATTTTCCGCCAGCGTCGTACCTTGTCGGAATGTGTGTGACTCTGTAGCCGATTCCCCCTGACGAAATGAAAAGCCCTGTTGAAATTCGACTACGGTATAGTTACCAATATATAGATACCTATCCGAATCCCCAAGGTTCGAGCTTTGAAGCCTTCCCCCAGTGGAATCGATACACACTCTTCAACACCAATGCAATAAAATATCAACATACAAAATATATTACCATCGGTCTGTCCATGTTCCCACAAGAAAACATGTCCACACTATAGTAATTTTTGTTCCTGCAACACTAGTCTCCTCCAATGCTGACTTATGGAATTTAAAAAGAAATTCAAAGCAACAAACCATTACTACCCTTGAAAGGCTTTCCCTTTTAATTTATACCCTAATTACAACACATTTTAATCCCCAAATATTAAACACAAATTAAATTTCCATATCAACCCATATTCAAACCACTCGTGTCACTAAGTTCCTTCTTATAATTTTCAATGAGCTGCAATTCTCAAATTATTACATCTCTTTTACTGATAAATTAATCCGACCTCCTCGCACCAAAATTTCTGCGACAACACTCTCAAATAATACCACAATTCTAACAACTATTCTCATATCTTTAAACCACAAATTATAGAAACATTTAATAAATAATTTTTATTAACATTATCCCATCTAACATCTGATCTCCATGCACCACAATGCGCCCACACAATTTCGTTTTGTTCTCCTCAGCATAGCAACTTATTTTCGACAACATACAATAAAAACATAAATATCCCCCAAAATTCTTATATAGTAAACATAAATGCATTGAAATAAGCTTCCACAGCAAAGATTTCACTTAGTTTTCTTCTCTACATACAGTCTCAAATCTGTTACATTTCTCAGTCCTAATACTTTTCCAGAAATTGTATATTTTAGCCTGTAGGCGTTCGGATGAGGACACTCAGCCACAACAAAAGGTCCATAGTACAGTTCAAAGAGCTTCTTAATTTCACCATTGACCTCACTCGAATGCTCCTTCGCCCTCACAAGAACCCTGTCCCCTACTCTGTACTTTACTGGCTTTTATCGACCGTCATGCCGTCTCTTTTGCTCATTAGCCAATTTCTCCATCCTGGCCTTTACTGCTGCCTCCCGTTCTGCCACCATTTCCACTTGGCATGGAGAAATCTCAACGATTTCAGTCACTAGAAATTTAGGCTTATTTCCTGTCATCACCTCTAGTGGAGAGTACCCTGTTGCATTACTCTTCACGCTATTGAGGACATCCTCAAACGCCTACACATATTCCGCCCATCTAGTATGCTTTGCACCAGTGGCGTAACTAGGACTTGGCTTTGGGGAGGGGGGGATAGATCTGCTTGACGAGCTAAATTTTAGTCAGTTTCCAGACAGACTACCATCTACCACTCCCGTTGAAGATTAATTCACTCCCATCCAATGAAAGCTTATGGTAAAACACCCCGTTTCCAATCTTTACCTTTACCAGATTGCTGTTATACAATTTTTTTTTTTTTTTTTTTTTTTTTTGGGTGGGGGTTCTATCCCCCTCATCCCCCCCCCCGTAGTTACGCCACTGCTTTGCACTAGCGTACGTCCTCATAATATTCCGATCTCTCGCATATAACGCTCACGTGGGTTACTGGCCGGATGCCATACAGAATTCTTAATATGCCTTACCCCTTGCTGTGCCATGAACTCTCCCCACATTTTTGCGGTAAACTAAGACCCATTATCTGATAATAACTTTTCTGGCTTGCCCACCTTCATAAAGTAGTCATTCTCCAGCTTTCCGATTAATGTTGTTGTATTAACCTTTCATACAGGAAACAATCTTATATACTTTGAAAATAGATCAACAATCACAAAGATATATTTCATTCCTCCACGTCCAGTTGGAAGCAGTCCGAAATTGTCCACGGCAACTAGCTCTCCAACTTTATTAGGAATTATGCTCTGCATCTCTCCTTGCTGCGCAACGGTACTGTATTTTACCCGCTGGCACTTATGGACAAATAAGATCGCCGCGGTGGAGTAGCCGAGCGGTCTAAAGCACCTCGCTGCGGAGCGCGCGGTTGCTCGCCGTGGAGGTTCGCGTCCTCCATGGGGCATGGGTGTGTATGTGTATTTCAATTGTTCAAATGTTTGTAAATCTTATGGGACTTAACTACGGGGTCATCAGTCCCTAAACTTACAAACTACTTATCAACTACCTTATACTAAGGACGGCACAAATATCCATGCCCGAGGGGAGATTCGAACCCCCGACCGTAGTGGCCGCGCAGACCGTGACTGAAGCGCCTCAGTCCCCTCGGCCACCGCGGCCGGCTATGTGTGTTTGTCCATAGGTTAGTTTACCTAGGTTTAAGTAGTTTATAAGCTACGGACTGACGACCACGCAGTTTGGTTCGATAGATTTAGACATTTGAACAACTGAGATCGCACTCTCCTGGCTAGGATGTTTACATGAGTACATTCGTCAATGTTTTCCGTGCACTTTTGTGCTCCATAGTGACCATGACTTAAATGCACATAGCCGGCAGCTGTGGCCGAGGAGACTGAGGCGCTCCAGTCACGGTCTGCACGGCCACTACAGTCGGGGGTTCGAATCCCCCCTCGGGCATGGATATTTGTGCCGTCCTTAGTATAAGGTAGTTGATAAGTAGTTTATAAGTTTAGGGACGATGACCCTGTAGTTAAGTCCCATAAGCTTAACAAACATTTGAACATTTTTAAATGCACATATTCGATTAATTGCTCTATATATTTCTCGGGAAAGCACAGTTGCCATCGCTCTACGTTTTCATCCTTCCTTCGGAATAGAATACCTTTATGCAACTTATAATAGCGAGGAACCTTTTCATACCCCTTATCATTAAAATTTACTTTTAAATGCTTCGGTTCCGGATCTTCATTCTGCATGCGCCTCATATCTTTACAAATAGCTCAGATATCTTTTTCGTTTTCAACTCCTTTCATATACAATATTTGAAATTCCTCCTGTATTTCTTCCGTTCCCTCTCCTTCTCCTACAGCCATGCGGGATAATGCGTCAGCTACATAGTTTTCGCTGCCTTTTATGTATCTGATTGAGTAGTCTAACTGCTGCAAAAACATCGCCCACCTCCTCAACCAATCATTCAACAACCTGCAGTCTTTTAAGAGGCTAAGCGCCTTGTGGTCGGATAGCACTGTGACTTCACAGCCTTCCAAGTATAACTTGAACTTCTTAAAACCATACAAAATTGCGAGCAATTCTTTCTCTGAGATGGTCTATCCCCACTCATGCGTATTTAACATCCTACTGGCAAATGACACACTACTGTGTTCTATCTTCCCATTCACCTCAATTTCTTGGAAGATTTCGCATCCTACTCCATAGTCACAGCTATCTGTCACTAGACAGAATGGTTTCGACATATCAGGATAATACAACAATTTGCTTTTGCATAAGCTGTCCTTGATAGCCTTAAATTCTCCTTCGCAATCCTTGGTCCATATCCAAGACGCATTTTTCTTGAGAAGTACGCTCAGATTTGGTGTATTTAGTATTCCATTACCTTAAAACTTTCTATAAAAGCTACACAGCTCGTAGAACGATTTCAATTGTTTCCTGTTGATCGGCTTTTGCATTCTGAAATCGATTTTAGTTTTCCCTTCTATTGGCAGTATGCCCTCTGACGAAAGTCTATGACCTAAGAATTCAATTTCTGCTCTTACAAATTCACATTTTGACAATTTTAATGTCATACCTCCTTTTCACAGACCCTTCGAAACTTCCTCCAATAGATCACAGTGTTCACGCCAATTATTTGTAGCTACCAAAATATTGTCTACATAAACGACCAGTCTGCTTATTAATGACTCTCCCAGGACATGACTGAGCGCTCTGACAAATACGGCTACAGAAATAGTCAGGCAAAATGGCACTACTTTGTATCTGTAGCTTCTCCCTTCAAACAGAAATGCCGTAAAACGCCTGCTTTCCTCAGCCAAAGGTATTTGCCAAAACACACTAGTCAGATCCACGTTAGTCATTAATTTTACGTTTAGGTTGTGCAACATCTCTTCCATATTCCCTGACTGATCTAGCTCCTTTATTATAACCTTATTAATCCTTTGGGCATCCAATAAAATTCTAACTGACTTATCTTTCTTTTTCACAACCACAATTGGATTACAATAATCACTCTGGCACTTCTCAATAATTCCCCATTCCAATATTTGTTTCAATCTAGCCCGCATTGCCTCCCTGTCAGCAATCGCAATCCCATACAGGGGCGGCGGATCCAGGGTTCTGTTTTGGAGGGGTTCACAGGTCTCCCTTATGCTTTTGTAGAGTTTTACTCTCTCCCTTCCCCCCCCCCCCCCCCTCCAGGGATGGATCTGTTTCGGCTCTAGGGGCCTCACAATTATTTCATGATTTTGAAGCCTAAAGGGGGCAATTAAAATAACATAAATTTTTACATTGTGTCACCTTCCGGGGGCGAACTTGTTACGATTCAAAAACTGTAAAAGGTATAATATCCTAAGGATCGCTTCAAAATATTGTTATTACCGGTTTCGGAAGATCTTGGCGTTAATCGTCAGATCTTTTACATAACTAAAAGCTCATCATTAGCCATTGGTTTGGCGTCTTTTATGCTACAGTATATCATTCTTGACACACTTTAGTTCCCAGCAACCTGTTTTTAAAAACAGACGCCATACCAATGGCTAAAGATGAACTTTTAGCTATGTACAAAACCTGAAGATGGCAGCTTAGATCTGTCGAAATCGGTAATAAATGAATACTGTTCTTTTTACAGTTTTGGAATTAAAGTAATTTGTTTTAAATGTGTAGTTTACTTTTATTGTAAATACTGTATGCCCCCTACCTCGCTCCCTGCCCACCCCCATCCCGAGTAAATATAACTGTCACACGTGCACAGGATTCATATATATTGATGAAAATAGCAATAGAATGTATGAATTATTTTATTAAATTAAAGTACAATTCACAAGACAAATTAAAGACGTCTGTTCTTAATCTTTGCAAATCTAGTAATAACAGCGTCGATGTCAATATCAATATCTCGGTGAATAAGTAATAAAGCTAGACCAGTGAGTCGTTCTTCCCCCATGGTTGCTCTTAGCCAAGTCTTGAGGCGACGAAGGGTTGAAAATGTGCGTTCCGCTGTTGCTACACTAACTGGTAGCGTGGCTAAAATTTTTAGAATTGTGGAAATTCTAGGATACAGTTCACTGTCATACATCTCGATTATGTCAAAAAGAGACTCAGGAATTTTATGGTCAGCCTCTACATGGCGCTTCCACCTAGCCACCCACAATTTGTACTCTGGCACTTGTATGATGTACGCAGCAAAAAAATCCTTAAACTGAAGAGATTCATCACATCTGGAGAGAGCCTCTCCTTCAGATCTGATGTGATGTTCTCTAACAATGGTATGTACAAGGCCCTTCGAAAGTATTCTTCAGTGGACTGTGCAGTCAAGTGATTATCTCGGTGCACCTGTCGAGATACCAAACGTGGTGCTTTCAATTCCACATCCAATCGCTCAGCAACGTTTTGAGCTTCAGAGAATAACAGCCGGAACACCGAATCCACATCTCGTCTCTTCTGCTCATCCATTGCTCTCTTTAAATCTATAGTCGTTGACTGAAGAAAGCGGCTGAGAGACACAGTTATCCCTACGGTAAAGAAAAAGCAATATGAAAAACTGAAAAACTAACAAAAAATTTGTGTACTAATAAGTAAGAAAAAGGGAAGACAAAAATAGTATATATCGCAACTTACCTAAAACGTCACCTAGGCAGACAGCCGAGAGAATGACTTCTGGGCTGCGTAACGCCTGTCGAAGGCACTGGGCTTCAGATGCCGTTGTACTGTCACGCCACAGTGAAATCTTATGGAGGGCTTCGCATATCTTCAACAAATTGTCACCTTGAAACTGCAGATGACCGTCATGTCTCTCCAGCCAACGCGTCTCACAGATGCCCTTCATCGCTATACCGCCAAGTGCTCCCTTAAAGACGGCATGTCTTTTTGCAGAGGCATTAGCAAATGCTACTATTTTCTTCACTGTTGCCGATGTGTTGCGACAAACACTGACCTTGGAAGAATTTGCGAGACAGTTGTTCAACAAATGATTACTACAAGGGCAATGTTTTGCGTTAACGGCTGTCTTCATAAGCTCTTGAATGGCACCCTCTGACTCAGAAACCATAACTGAACAACTGTCAGTGCCAATTCCAACACACATATTCAGATCAATATTAAATTTCTTGCAAAGATCTTTAACTATGTGTGCAAGAGCAAATCCAATTAGACGACGCTCTTCATTTGCATTTTCAGGACAAATCTTGTCATAAGCGTTACAAAATGTAATAAAATCTTCCCTACGATTTCCTTCATGAAGGTAACAGACAGATAAACTGAGCTGCACAATGTGAGAAATATCCGTGGTTTCACCAAAAATAAGAGAAAAAAACTTTGCTTCTCTAACTCTGGATAAAATCTTATCTTGAATTTCTTCTTTGCATACGTCAATTAGTTGATTTTGTGTTGTTTTGCTGATATATGTGGCATTTGAAGACTTGTTTTCTAAATGACGACCTAGATTTGAATCATCCGAATCAACTCTGAAGCGCAATACAGCTCTGAAATTCCCATCGTTGCTACTCACAACATTATCCCTCTCATGATTAGAGGCACCAGTTTATGCGTTAGTACTTCTTTGGTACAGATCTCCGTCGTCTCTGTGGCCACGCAAAGAAATATTTTGACGTCCACAGAAAATTATACTACTGATAATTGGACGCCACCAGTTCCCGGTTCTCTTTAACTTGAGCGTCTCTCTGTGAACAAACCTTGTTAGCCACGCCATGTTCAGGATGATGAAAACTAAAAAGGAAGTTTTTGCCAGCCTCAACAGCCCGTTGGTGATATTTGTTCCGCTGGTGGGTCAAAAGCGCTCCTCGTTCTCCAAGCAAATCATGGAATGCCTTCAAAGGTTCTCTGACCAGTCGCTTGAGAGGCGTATTCGTCTGAAAACCACCGCCAGAGCCCGCGGCGAACAAAGTGCAGTATCTGTAATAAAGACCTTGATCTTCGTGTGACAGTACGAGCCAGTGGAAGTTTTCCAAATGTGACCTCTGGGCATACTTCTTTATCTTTCTCCCTTTTTTGGTAACTACACAATAAGGGAATTCATAATCGGAGGTGGTGTCCAGTGTCGCACTAGCAGCATAGCCTTAGTGAAGTCGTGTACATCCGACTGACGCTTGTAACATCCAATGTCAGACGATAGTGAATGTCGTTGCGGGACATTACCGCTGCTACTCGCAGAAGCAGGGCTGGGCGAGGCCTGCTCACTTTTCGAACCTCCAGCATCACAAGAGTCAACATCAGAATCAGTGCAGCTGGGAGGTGGGATTCGTAGCGCAGGCGACGATTCTCCTGCTGCCTCATTTTCAGACTTGAACTTCTTATTTAAAAAAAGCGCCAATTGTTCTGACAGATGCATGGCGTCTCATCTCGTTCACCTTCTTCAAGCAGTCGGCCTGACAAATAACAACAAAAGTAAGAAAAAAATAATGTATCGTGTACGATCATCCTTTAATGCGGTGAAATAAGCACTGGTAAGTTTCAAAGAATTATCCCAGCTACAATATCTGGCAGACGTTTTCTCTAGAGACCGCGGATTTTTAGTTATTTAAGAAAAATGTACGAAAGTGATCTTCAAACGCACCTCACTCCCACACTCACCTCCTCCAGTAAGGATTTTTAGTATGTGTTGTTCATGGCACTCCCGTGTCCACATTTTCAAAAAATTGATACGAATTAACTCTCATTAACTCCCATGTGTCGTTAAATTGCTTCTCAGTGTATTAAAATACAAATCCGAAAAACTTTTATCATCAAATAACCCGAACAGGATTCAGGCGAGCCCAACACAATACCGCCAATTAAAGGAAAAAAAAAAAAAAAGTCCGATTTATCTTTAACGCCTACAAAAATTTGATACAAAGAAGGCAGTTTGACATTAACACGCATTTTTATGTGACTTTCAGCATGATTACATCTCCAACGTCATTCCAAGAAAATTTTCAAATGTTTGTATAGTCTATGGGACTTAACTACGGGGTCATCAGTCCCTAAGCTTACAAACTACCTTTGAACTCCTTACGAACTAGGACGGCACAAATATCCATGCCCGAGGGGCGATTCGAACCCCCGACCGTAGTGACCGTGCAGACCGTGACTGGAGCGCCTTAGTCTCCTCGGCCACCGCGGCCGGCACGTCATTCCACAGTCCACACATTTATCACTTGCATTGACTTTCATACACACCAGCAGCCCTCGTCGTAATATTACTATTGTCAGATATTTTGCGTTTCTGCCAGCGCGAATGATGTTTACGTCTGAAATTATGGCAGACGACATGCATGGGCGGACGCTAGCCTACCAACAAAATTTCCTTTCCTTCACAAAAAGTCTTGTGTTTCTTCATAAACTGTATAATAATTGATTTCACTTGATTGAGATGATAATCGGATTTCGCAAAATGGTTCGCATGTTTTTTAACATCGTGGCGGGCTGTGGTATAAGAATCGGAAAAAAAAAAAAAAAAGAATCCTGTGAAATGCAGGACATTTGGTCACAATAAGTAAGAAGGTCAGACAAGCGTGAATGTCACAATTTGTAACTGTATGACAGCCAGTTGCGTTATAATAGCCCATTCGATGCAGACCAAAATATGTTGAATATGTGAAATAAATGGAGTTGTATTTTTTTTTTTTTTTTTTTTTTACTTGTAGAAACATAAAAATCACATGAACTAAGAAGTTCATTATTTGCTGTTATTTACTTTGAGTGCGTGATTCGAGGTCAATTTAGCATATTTTTCTTGAATAGCTCGAAAACCTTATTTCGATGAGATGAAAGGGTTTCTTACCAAACTGAAACATGTCATTAGTAATTAGAAAGTGCTAAGGTGTGAGAAGCGCCAGGACCCACCCGGTTACTGGGTTATTTTGGTTCCTGCGGTTTTCGGCTTCGATTCCACCCTGACAAATGAAAACGAGAAACGCCAAGCTAAAAAAAATTGCATTGCTTATACTTAAACCGCTACATTCTTTAAAAGTCTCTTTTCGATGGCTTGATGGCTCACGTTAGAAATGGGCACTCCGACAACCATCAGAAATGAACCGAAATGAAACCGTGTATTATTTTACTAAAATATTGAAACAATTTCGTTTACATCATACGAAAAGGTATGTTTCATATTTATTTGTATATCGGAGTTAATATTTATAAAAAAGTTTTATGAAAATATTTCCATCGGTTGGTTAACCATAGATATATTTATCTTAACCGGCATTCTTTGAGTCAGTGCTTAGTACATCGCTTTAGCATAACTTTGAAGAGATCTCTAATATCAGAGGAAAAGTATTCATGCGAAAATTTGATAAGTACATATGCCGTGTAATTAATTTAAGAACGTCTGGTTTTTTTTTTTTTTTTTTTTTTTTTTTTTTTTTTTTTTTTTTTTTTTTTTTTTTTTTTTGGCGAAGGGTCTTTCTCTCTACGTGCGGTCCGAGGATTCTACCTGCGGACTTGCGAACCGTGACTGCTGCTGTCAGCAGGTATGCCGCCCTTCCGCTCTGGAATGGGCGCGGGCACCGTAACTTTCCTGTAGCCCATATTAGGCCGTCCATGTCAGCTAGCCCTCAGGCAACGAACACATAAGTATCCACTACTTATTTCCTTCGAGGACCACAGTTTTCACACAAAATTTTTCTCTAACAATTGACTGAAAAAATTTGAAATTTATATGCTTAAAAATGAAAATCAATCGAGTTACTGCAGTTGGGGGGGAGGGGGGTCGTGACCCCCATGACCCCTCCCCCTTGAATCTGCGCTTGATCCCATATGGTTTAGCCTTGATTGGTTCATGTGGTTTTATTTTAATGACATACTCGAAATCAACTACCCTCCCAGGCTTGTCCGAAAACACATCCTCATACCGATTTAACAGATCGAATAGTTCATCCCTATTATCATCTTATATATTCTCTATACTTTCCACAATATTCCTGATCTGTTCGCATTTAGGAATACTTTCCTCCTCTACCCCAGTCATTAAAATATGGGCAACACATTGCTCCCTCATTAATAAGTTCTTGAATTCCACATTTCGCCTTATTCCTTCTACTTCAAACTCGAGATACCTTTCTACACAACTGAGAGATGTTTTACATTTACATAGAAAATCTGTAACATCTATCACCAACCCACTTATCACAAAACATCTGATTTTAAATTCGTATCCACAACACTTAAATTCTAAACTCATCTCCTGCCTGATGGACTTACTCTTCCCCCCTGTAGCTGTTAGACTATTTTACTGGGAATATAGCTAACTGTTTGTTCTTTATTCTGTTCAGAAAACGTTCTGACACAGCTGATATGTTACTTCCCGAATCCAAAAGTGCATTTACTCTGCTTTGCCAACATTTATCTCAACTATTGGCTGTACAACAATCTGTTCTTCCCTATCTAAAGGATCTTCATGTAACAAGTCATTCACAATTTCTTTCCTCTTTTCTTCCATATCAATAGTATACAAAGCTTTAGTTCACCCTTCAATTTCATCATCCCCATAAAATAATTCCTTCAATACCCTGTATCCTCCTTTTTCGACCTTTTTTCTTTCAATTTCTCGTGCTATTTTAAACTTTTCTTTAACCCATAAGTGTGGTAACATTGACTTTAAAATCTTACCATACCACCGCCAGTCAGTAACAGAAAATTTGCTTTCACTTTTGCCAAACCAATCAACGTTTACCCCTTCCCCTAACCAACCATAGTTGTTATTAACCCAGATGTTCCTGATTTTTTTTTCGGTTACTTCTGGTTTAAAAGATAGTTTATTACATCTGTAATAGATCGTTCAGATGTTGCAACCTTCTGTCCTTCTGGAACGAGGTAAAAATGAGAACACTAGTATTACATGTTAGATAAGACGTTTTAATTATAAAGCCATCCCTATGTTTCTGAATAATAAAAATGAAATTGATGGGTAAGTACTTATACACCCAAAATCATTAGTTAATTGATATGTTGCTTCTGAATCCCTATCTTCAAAGATGACTAACATAGAATCACGTGCTAAAACAATGATTGTTACTATTTGCATGTTTATGATCGATGCCCAGATAACAGTCCGATGATGGAGGAAGTGTTTTGTGCCAAAAGGAAACAATTTACTTTAAATGTTTAAACGAACGAAACACCATCCTTCTGGAAGGGCGTCAGGATCATCTGGGTTAATAACGCTGTCACTTTCTCTTCCCTTCGCAAATTGACCCAAAATTATATGCATTTAAGTCCTCTGCATTTCCGTCCTTGTCGATCTCAAAATTGCTTTCATGATTAGGAAGAGACACTATACTAGCCGCTTCATTCAAATAATTATTTTCAGAACATACAATATCTTCCTCACATACATCATCATTCTTTTCAAATATTTCACAATCACAAATAACATTATCGACTTCAGCCGATGCACTTAAAACTTTATTAGACGTATAATTTACCTCCGCCAATTTATTATTGAACTCAGAGTTATTAAAATCTGTTTCCAAACAATCAGTATGTACTACGTCACTACTGCATCGCGTCTCATTCATCTCTTTGGTACACTCGTTATTTGACGATTACAGTTTCACATCTGCATCTGTAACCCACATTAAATTTTCCCCTAAAATATTATCTGTTTCACTAATATTAAACTTTCCATCCTTCACTACAGATTATGGTTCCTTTAACGTAGAATCAACACTTTCATCCATAACCTCCCATTCACAATTCATAATCCCATCAAGAGCTAGTGGATCATCCTCATCAACAGAAATAAAGGCGCAAATTCCTTCCTCAGTAGCATCTATCTCAGTAACTTCAAATTTACCACATGTCTCACCTATTTCATTTCCCTTCAACAATAAATCACCTATCATGCCACATACATAAATTAATTCATCACCAGCCGACGAGGCCAGTGCTACACCGTTTTTCCTATCAACTTTACTCACATCCGCCGATCTACCACTTAAATTGTTACCAGCTAGTGTGCCCTTAGCTCCGATGCTTTCACAAAATTCACCACTTACAT
Organism: Locusta migratoria; assembly: GCA_026315105.1. NCBI lineage: Eukaryota > Metazoa > Arthropoda > Insecta > Orthoptera > Acrididae > Locusta > Locusta migratoria. The sequence continues at coordinate 347,828,278 of CM048755.1, forward strand.
CCGCCACCTCAAATTCACAAAATTTAGTACACACATAGTTGCATTTATCGCTACTGGTCAATAACTTCTCGGAATTTTCTGCACACTTCATCTCCACCAAATTCAAATTTTCCTCATACCCTTTCTTAGACTTAGAACTATTTAACATACATTCCTTCACCCATTCTCTCTTCACAAAATAGTTTTTGTAAACCCATATCTTCATCTGATTCAAATGATTGCCCAAAATAATTTTGATTTCTCTGGCGGCCATGCTGTTTTAATTTACCAAGTTTTACGGATTTATCTATCACACATATTTCCACAAATTGCTTCTGCCCCTATCACATCTATTTCCCACAAAATTATCACAGTATGGTGTACTATCTATTGCCGGTTTGTTTCACCATCCCCGCACATGAGACGCAGCGTTTCTCAGTTTCCCAACCGCATATCACTATGTTCCCTTCCATGGTTTCTCTCTTGATAATTCCCACTGCCTTGACCTTTATAAAATTTATTCCCCTGATTACCATTGTTATTGTGTAGATTCCGGAAGTTACCATTATTACTATGATTCCCGAAGTTACCGTTATTACTATGATACCCAAAGTTACCGTTATTACTATGATTCCCGAAGTTACCGTTATTACTATGATTCCCATAATTACCATTATTACTATTATGGTTCCAAAACTGACTACCATTTCCTCTTTCGTTACCATGATTTGGTTTAAACTTAAATGCTCGTTCCAACTTTCCATCAAATTCTAAAAACTCATTAATCGATTGCGTCGGACTATGCACCAAATCCCATTGCAAATAATCTGGTAATCGCCTCTTTAACGTCGTGATTTCCGCCAGAGCTCCCAGCGGCCAATTTGTATGCATTAACTTAGTCAGTTCGCGCACACAAAATTCGCGCATTGAAGAATTGCCATACTTCAAATTTGGACCCTTAAGAAATTCGTTTTGAAATCGCATTTGCTTTGCTTCACTCCAGTATTTATTCAAGAAACAAATCTCAAACTTGTCATAGGTCTCGAACAAATGATTAAATTAGCCCACGGCTGCGCACTACCCTCAAGTTGTCTGTTTACCAATTTAATTTTATCTTGGTCATTTATCCCCCTAACAAATCCATCCTTACATGCGGCAAGAAAATCTACTGGGTGGTAATTCCCATCGTTAGAAAAATTCTTATTATTTCCAGCTGTAAACCACAGATTATTTACAAGTGGACTAACATTTATATTACCTATTTCAGCTCGCACTTCCTCAATTTTTTTGCTGTAGCTGCACCTTTTCCTGATCAATTCTCACACTATATTCTTTTATTTCCATTTCACAACCCGCCATCCTATCCGTCAAGTTATTCACTTCAGCTGTAGTTGCCTTTTCAAAATTATCTTGTCGTTGCACAATCATTTCATTGATGTTCAATTGGTGCTGTACCTTTTCCATTCTATTGTCTAAATTTATCTCTAATACATTGACTTTATTATTAACAGAATTAACATCCTCCCTTATTTTGCCCACTTCTGCCTTCACATCGTTTAATTTTAATTCTACCATTCCATCCACTTCTGAATTACATTTTTCCAACTCAAATTTTACAGATCACTAGATTGCTCCTGTCTCTCCGGTGAGGTGCTGTAGAATCTTTACAGAACTAAAGGTAAATTTAATATAATTAGTGGCTCTACACTCACTTACTGCCATGTGGAACAGCAGCGTCACGATGTCATGACTGCACCAGCGGTCCCTCGATTCTTTAAAACATTCTCTAGATAAAATCTCAAAATACATACAACAAATTCTCGTTAAAATTAAGCTTAGTATTAAAATAAACAAATGGATAAATTGACATCCTAATCTTATAATCAGAGAAAAACTAAAACAAGACATGAAAATACATAAACACCTGGAAAAATAAAGAAAATAAAACACAGTTGATTAAGTCAGACACACAAATCAGAATCTGCCTGTAAAACCCTAAATCAAGACAAACACTAGTGATTAGATGGCCTAGTTCAAGGATTCTCATTAAAAAGCATCATAAAATTTAAACATGTTACCTAGGTTCCAGCTAAAATTTACAAAAGAAAATCATTTTAGAGTACATGTTCCTAATTTATACCATGCGTAGTTTTCAAAATTCGGGCACTCGTCTCTTGCTGTGGTCGCATTAATCATGGGCTCAACATTGTACACTGGGCGGCGTACTTTTTCTCGCCAACAAAATTCAAGTGGGCCTGGTAAGCTAGATTCCTCAAATGTTCAAATGTTTGTATAGATTATGGGACTTAACTACAGGGTCATCAGTCCCTAAACTTACGAACTACTTATGAACTTGCTAACACTAATGACGGCACAAATATCCATGCCCGAGGGGGGATTCGAACCCCCAACTGTAGTGGCCGTGCAGACCGTGACTGACGCGCCGCAATCCCCTCGGCCACCGCGGCCGGCTAGATTCCTCAGTACGTCCTTCTCACCTGTTATATTGCGTCAATCACAGTTTCCTGCAAAATACAACGGGAAAATTCTGTTAGGAATGCACACAGTTAAGGTCGTCATGTAAAAGCTTGCGTTACGCGTTCTTGATTAATTGGTAACTTAATAATAAATACACAGAAAACAATCATCATGAATCTACATACAATACAGAACAAACAGAATCTAACTCCAACCATAGAACTGCTGAGTAAAACACTAGAATCTGTAAATGCTACCAAATTTCTTGGAGTCTGGATACAAGATGACCTAAGATGGAACAACCATATACAATATGCATGTAGCAAACTAAACAGCATTTGTTATGGTATCAAAATTCTTGCAGGTTGCACATCAATGCAAGTCCTCAAAACTGTGTATTATGCTCAAGTAGAATCACAGTTAAGGTATGGTTTAATCTGCTGGGGAAATTCACCAACCAGCAAAAGTTGTTTCATTGCCCAGAAAAGAATAATAAGAGTCATGGTAGGTGCAGCACCACGTTTCTCATGCAAACCTTTATTTAAAAAAACTGCGTATTCCTCCACTACCGAGCCTCTACATACTTGAAGTAGTAGTGTTCATACGAAAAATTTTAGATTCCGAAAACAAGCTCGTACCAACAAATCACAGTATTCACACATACAACACAAGGAAGCATCGTGATATACATGTACAGTTTGCCCATACGACACTAAAGCAAAAAGGCCCCCTGCAAGCAGGGACAAAACTTTATAATAAATTACCGAAGAACATTAAAGTAATAACATGCTTGCATAAATTTAAAACTGCTTTAAGTAACTTTCTGTCTGAAAAGTGCTATTATAGTGTGGATGAATTTTTTTCTGAAAAATAATTTGTGAAAGGAAAAAGTGTAAATATGTATATAAGATAAAAAAAAAGTGAGTATTTAAACTTAGAAATGTACTTGTATTCTAGAAAGTGCCATTTATGTGCTTTTTATGTATGGCTTAAATAATTTTATTGTATTTTAAAATATACTATATACATTTTATGACTTGTCCTATATGAATATGTACTGCTGTACAATTTATGATTTAACAGGACCAAAAAATATACAATACAATACAATACAGATACTCCACCCATTACATACCCCTGTCCCACGGACACACAACATGTTCCTTAACACCTTCTTCGCTTCACCAAGCGCTGACCCGTTTCTGTCCGGGATGCGGCACTGTTACGGCAACTTACAAAAGGAAACAAATTGCCAATTTCAAGGACACAGGGCGCACACATACTGGCTGAGGCAGTACTAATTACCGTCGTCCTTGCTCTGGAGGAACTTGGCTTTCCCATTCACTCACTGACGGTACTGCGCATCAATACAACCTAAAACATTAAATTTACGCAGCACAGCTGAAACGAAAGGAACACCCTAAAATATTACACTTTGGTTTGGTAATAGTTGTACTTAGATCGCATATCTGGTGCAGCAGTTGAATAACACGCACGAACGACTGAAAATTAAACTAAATTTATCCATTACACTGGAGCTCCATGGTAAAGTAGCAATCAAACGTCCGTTTAGCGGAAGCCGACATTACTGATGGTGCGACAACATTTAAGTGCGTCACGGAATCAGCATGCCTCACCTGTCAGCTGATTGTACAGAACTCAACTTATCTCACCCAGTGCTGCATACAATCATATGCAGGGTAACAAATATTACAAATGGGTCTTCTAGCCGACACATTGTTAGCGCGTTCTTTAACGCCGAAAAACAGTGGTAAACACACCCAAAATACACAATTGTAAATGCATCTTCCACGCCACACGTTGTCGGAGCGTTCTTTAATGCCGAAAAACAGTGGAAAATACACACAAAGTACACAATTGTAAATGCATCTTCTATGCAGCGCGTTCTTTAACACCAAAGAACAGTGGAAAAACACATACAAAATCTACAAAGTATACATTAAAAGTCCGGAACATATAACCTATATAAAATACACAAGAAATATAAATACGCACGGGATACGTCTCTAAGAGGACTTCCGTTATGTCGTCAAACGTTATCCGTCCGACGTGTGCCATCTCCTATCATGTTGGGAGCAGGAAGGGACGTACTAAGAACGTCTTTGTTTTGACGTTGATGGTCCAGGTTAAGCATCTAGCTTTTTTTTATGCTTTGGGTCGGGTGAACGCACTTCCACACCCTGCGGAGGAGTGTTTGGTTGTTCCCAGTGAACGCGCTTGAATTTGCTTCGCGTGGTTCGTTATTATCGGAATTCCAGTTATTGCCGTTCCCCCACTTGCGCTTTTTCTTCCCGCGGTAATCTCTTTTATACCCGTTCTCAATTTGGTTACACCATTGCCCGTTTTGCTGAGTTCACGGGCCGTTCCCCCAAGACCTCCGATTTGAACCATTATTCTGCTCCTTCACTCATACCTGATTCTGAATAACGTTCCCCTTTCCCTGTTTGGCTGAAAAGATATTCTTTGGGGGGTCATAATCAAAACCTAGATCTTCTAGGAGGGCTTGAAACTGCTCCACATCGTCTTTGCATCTGCCTGCTAAGATAACGTCGCACAGATGTCGCAGCAGATACCCAAACAAATCCTAACAAGCTCCGGCACAGGATACGGGCTGATGAAATAATAGTTCCTATTCAACATATACTGGAAGAACTCGGCCAGACGCAAAGTTCGACTGTCCGAAGGGGGACATCATTTGGATGTTATGGCGCACGTGGTCCTGCTGGCACTCGGACCAGTAGCAAGCTAAAAAGTATTGTCGGAAGCTCTCGCACCTTTCGTCATACCGAGGGAACGAGTACCAGTAAAAGCATGGCTGAAGGCCGAAGTAATGACCGTTATGAAAGCACATGGTGCAATCGGTCATACCCAGATAGGAAAGACGGAATCAAACCAAAAAATCTGAGAAAAATTTAGCATACTCGCAGATACAGACACGACGTGAAAATGTTAGCTCAAAAACCACAAGGAAATTCAAACATGATGAATTTGCACAAAGGCTGAAGATCACACATGAGTATACTAACTTGAGAAAAAAACGGGACACAAAATCATCACTGGAATGAAAATGCAAGTACTAAATTTACACTTAATTAAAATGTTCAAATGTTTGTAAATCTATCGGACCAAACTGCGTGGTCATCAGTCCGTAGCTTACAAACTACTTAAACCTAGGTAAACTAACCTACGGACAAACACACACACACACACACCCATGCCCCAGGGAGGACTCGAACCTCCACGGCGAGCAACCGCGCACTCCGCAGCGAGACGCTTTAGACCGCTCGGCTACTCCAATGCGGCTGCACTTAATTACTCGAGTTCTGTAAATTAAGAAACACTTTGCCTCGCATAGTGAAAGAATTACTGAAGAAACTCTCACTGATAAACCAAGACTGGCTGATCACAAAGAAAGCAAAGTCCTAACAGCATGCCTTCCTCTCAGGATGATTCCACTACGTACTCACCTCGGCCGTCAGAGCATGAGTGAATTCCTGAGGCCACGCCAAAACCTTCGCCTCCACATACCGGATGTAGAGCGCGCAAAAATCCATACAGAGCGCGTTCAGAGTATAGTGTCTACCAACCCTCGCTACCTCAGGAAGATAATACCCTCTTCTAGAGCTCCAAAGAGGTCTCTTGGCACCTATTTCGTCCAAGATTAGGCTGGCACCACACTAAGAACAGGCCACCTCGCCACCTTGCCAAGTAAGCTTGTCTCTGGCCACCCAGCAGACACCAGCGCAGACGACAAACGAAGCCATGTGTTCTTAACTACAGCAAAACTAGGCCTAAAGCGCGAGGCGGCGCCTGTCAGCCATTGCGGGGTAGTCAGTAAATACTTAAAGCAGCCTTCCACATTCATTCAAACACAAGAGTTCAATCACACGGGCGGAAACATATTTAAACAGGGGGCATTGGTCAATAATAAAAAGAGTAAAATAATTGACATACAAATAAATAATATTAATGGTGCAGAAACACTTTAGACTCATAAATAACTCAAAATGGAACACGGCCCCACATTCAGTGGACGTGTTCACCATTTAATTTTTCCTGTATTGAAAAACTAATGAAGATGATTACAGTATGTTCTGAACGTGCCATATTGAAACGACGGCAGAATGCGCATGCTGAGGCCGTTCTCATGAAATAGCTCCTGCAATGAGTTGTGTATATATCAGTTAGTAACTTAAGACCGCCCGCGAATTTTCGGACTCGCTGTTCATTTGTTAGTTATAGTGGGTTGGTGCTGTGTCCCTCCAACTCACATTAAATCACTAGTCCAACAATGTTTTATGGTTGACTGCATTTTTGCCTTCATTGTTTGTTTTGAGCACGTGTTGCGATCTCTCAGACCGCACTTCGTGGACTATGTACACTTGACAGCAACAAAAGTGCATCACCCCTGAATTCCAAAGTAGGGGCAGCACCTGACTCTATGCAACCAACGTAGCATAGCTGCGTCGCAGGTCGTCAAATCATTCCACATTCCATCATTAGCTACCAAATTCAAATGTTTGTAAATCTTATGGGACTTAACTATGGGGTCATCACTCCCTAAACTTACAACCTACTTATGAACTACTTACGAACTAGGACGGCACAAATATCTATGCCCGAGGGGGGATTCGAACCCCCGACCGTAGTGACGTGCAGACCGTGACTGAAGCGCCTCAGTCCCCTCGGCCACCACGGCCGGCTCATTAGCTACCCACAATAGGTACTACGTAAGACACTAAAGACGATTTCTCCTTATGGTATTTAGTCAAGGTTCAAACCAATAGTGTCGTAAACAAAAATTATACACGTTATTAGAGATGAGGGGAATAAGGGAAAAGACAGATACATTATCACACTTATTTAATGACATGTTTTTGTTCGTGATCTGAATTTGACGCAGTGTTAACCAAACAGAAGTTGTGTGCCTGATCGAGACGCAATTAGGCATAAATAGACGTAAAAAACTGACGTTTCATTCGTATCCGTTTTCCAAGACCGATGTCAGAACGGCCGCGGCGGAGAGTCTTTAGTATAAGTTAGTTCATAAGTAGTTTGTAAGTTTAGGAACTGATGACCCTGCAGTTGAGTCCCGTAAGCTCAACAAACATTCGAACATGTTTTTATGTCAAAACCAGAAAATAAATGATAATCTTAGCACTGCACCAGGAATTGCATGAAGCTCCTATTGTTGCTGAGAGGTGACCGCTGAAGATGTGTAATATAGTGCAACTGACAGATGTCATGCATCATAAAGTTGTGGAATAGAATGCAGTACATTGATGAATTGTTAACTAATCACAATCATATGTCAGATATTAAATATGTTCACAAATAGCGTTATACTGGAACCTGAAACGACGATACAATTGATTTTTTTGTCTGGCAGGAACTCAAACCTGGCACCATTTGCTATTCTGTACTATTGGCCGTTAAAATTGCTACACCAAGAAGAAATGCTGATGGTAAACGAGTAATCATTGGACAAATATATAGTACTAGAAATGACATGTTATTACATTTTCACGCAATTTCGGTGCATAGATCCTGAGAAATCAGTACCCAGAACAACCACCTCTAGCCGTAATAACGGCCTTGATACACCTGAGCATTGAGTCAAACGGAGCTTGGATGGCATGTACAGGTACAGATACCCATGCAGCTTCAACATGATACCACAGTTCATCAAGAGTAGTGACTGGCGTCGAACATTTTCCGTATCCAGAAAGGCCTGTACAAGACCTGCAACATGCGGTCGTGCATTATCCTTCTGAAATATAGGGTTTCGCAGGGATCGAATGAAGGGTAGAGCGGCCACTACGGTCGGGATTCGAATCCCCCCTTGGGCATGGATATTTGTGCCGTCCTTAGTATTAGCTAGTTCATAAGTAGTTTGTAAGTTTAGGGACTGATGACCCCGTAGTTAAGTCCCATAGACTCTACAAACATTTGAACAGTTGAATTTGAAGGGTAGAGCCACGGGTCGTAACACATCTGAAATGTAACGGCCACTGCTCAAAGTGCCGTCGATGCGAACAAGAGGTGACCGAGACATGTAACCAATGGCACTCCGTGCCACACGCCAGGTAATACGCCAGTATGGCGATGACGAATACACACTTCCAATGTGCGTTCGCCGCGATGTCTCCAAACACGGATGCGACCATCATGATGCTGTAAACAGAACCTGGATTCATCCGAAAAAATGACGTTTTGCCAATCGTGCACGCAAGTTCGTCGCAGGCGCTCCTGTCTGTGATGCAGCGTCAATGGTAACCGCAGCCATGGTCTCCGAACTGATAGTCCATGCTGCTGCAAACGTCGTCAAACTGTTCGTGCAGATGGTTGCAGTCTTGCAAATGTCCCCATCTGTTGACTCGGGGATCGAGACGTGGCTGCACGATCCGTTACAGCCATGCGGATAAGATGCCTTTCATCGCGACTTCTAGTTATACGAAGCCGTTGGGATCCAGCACGACGTATAGTATTGCCCTCCTGAACCCACCGATTACATATTCTGCTAACAGTCATTGGATCGCAACGAACGCGAGCAGCAATGTCACGATACGATAAACCGTAATCGCGATAGGCTACAATCCGACCTTTATCAAAGTCGGAAACGTGATGGTACGCATTTCTCCACCTTAAACGAGGCATCGCAACAACGTTTCACCAGGCAACGCCCGTCAACTCCTGTTTGTGTATGAGAAATCGGTTGGAAACTTTCCTCGTATCAGCTCGTTGTAGGTGTCGCCACCGGCGCCAACCTTGTGTGAATGCTCTGAAAAGCTAATCATTTGCATGTCACAGCATCTTCTTCCTGTCGGTTAAATTTCGCGTATATAGCACGTCATCTGCGTGGTAGCAATTTTAATGGCCAGTAGTCTATAATAGGAAGGAATACTGCTGATATATTTATTGTTTCTTCAAGGGACTCCAACCGCGCACATACCGTCACTCTTGACATGACACCATGAGGCGTCAACTTTCACATTGTCGATCACTAGTAGTTAGGATCGCACCGTTTGTAGAGACGTGGAGGGGTTTGGTATTTTGAGGAAACAACGAAAACTCTGTTTAACTTAGTAGCATTTGGACACGTGCAATGTTGATTTGAAATAAAGCAGAGTCCTGCGTTATTTACTTGGCGTTAGTGGAAGTGCAGATGGTTTTTTGTGGCTGTTTGTTACCCTCAGCGGTAATCGGACCCATATCTTAGCCATTACAAGTTAACCTCACCCCGGCCTACCACCGAATTACAGATGTTTTAGCATAATGTTTTGTCATAATGGAGTACCCATTAGACGGTACGACGAGTCAAAGAGCTCAAAGGTGTCTGGCTAGGTAAGATATTCTTGGCCGCACGGGATGGCAACGTGGTCTGAGACGCCTTATCGCGGATTTTACATGATATAATATTACGTTTTGGCATATTACATTACGATTTGGTATGGCATTCTTTCTATAAGCTTATTTAACTATGAGCTCATTTTATTCAAGATTGTTGGATAGCTGTTGCCATGATATCTTTAATATTAAGCATTTTTAAGGTTATGAGGAGCCTCGATTAAACACTAGAAAAAGGATTCTGATATGGGGAAAGTAACTTCGTTTTTAGATCTATTATTCAACATGTTCAGGAAGACAAACAGACTTCGATGAAGGAAGTTTCTGTGTTTTATTAGTATAGTCAATGTCAAGGTATCCGATAATTGGCAAGTGTTTCGAACACTTGCTGTGTAGCCTTCAATAGTCCTATTGAGGTTAAAAAACAGCAAGGAGGGTTCTGGCACAATGTCGCATCGAAAATGAGATTACATGCGAAGCATAATACCCAACTGGGAACGATGAGGGACAACGTCAGTCTTTGCCAATTCAAAGGTTGGAATAGATGGCAATTTTAATGGAGACATCAGTGCTTGGACGGTAAGGTTCCGTTGTCCATTATATCTACTCACTTTTCGAGAGTCAGAAAATAACGACAGTGAAATAACGACAACGATTAAAAAAAACCTACCAATCAAAAAATTGCGAAATGCTGCACAAATGCAGATAACAGCCCGTCATCCATTCAGCCCAGCTGCCCCGTAGTTCTCGAGCCACGGCGAATACAGCTCCAGGATGCAAAGCCACGTTCACACCTTCAAGAATCAAAAGTCACATCTAACATACCCAGATCTGTAGTTTAAACTAACACAACTAGTGCTATTTCTCTGTAACCTGAGCAGTCACATAATCCTTTGACGTTTCATTCAGATATTTAAAGAAGTTGAAGAATATAATGATGGTAAATGTAGCTACCACATAATATGACAATATGTGAACATTACGAGTACAGGTTGGAATCTATATTTCATCATTTAATAATTAAATTTCAAGAAATTCTATGAATTTACATACCATAACTACTTGAAATATCTGATGAGGGCAAATAATGATCACCTGAACCAGTTTCTACATCCAGATCACTGTTATTGAGCACATCTGGCACGAAGTCAACCTCAAGGAATGTCCCCTCCCTTTCCTCACCACTCTTGTTTCCTTCTACACCAACATCCTCTACACTGGCTTCTACCCCCGCCTGTGGAAAATCTCCCGAGTCCTCATGTTCCTAAAACCCAACAAACCCCCCTCTGATGTCTCCTCCTACCATCCCATTTGCCTCACCCCAGTGTTCAGCAAGGTCTTCGAATCCATCCTGTCCCATTGCATCCATCACAACCTCCAGCTCCACCACCTCCTCCCAGACACCCAATGTGACTTTAGTCCTTCCTTCTCCACTGACGACCAACTCCTTTGCCTTACTCAACTCCTTTTCCTCCAGCTAAATTCCCATCGTGCCGCCGTCTTTGTGTCCTTAGACCTCGAACGGGCCTATAATCGGGTCTGGCACTCTGGCCTCTTCAAACTCTAAACCTATGCTCTTCCCATCAACCTCGTCCGGGTCATTGCCTCCTTTCTCTCCAATGTTACCATCCACAACACCGACTCCCATCTTTTCTATCCCTCTGCTGGTGTGCCCCAAGGCTCTGTCCTTTTTCCCCTCCTGTATCTCCTGTGTACCTCTGATATGCCTGAGCCTGCCCATCCCGTACACCTCTACCAATATGCTGATGACACCGCTTTCCTTGCCTTGGCTCCCACCCTCGTCCGTTCCAACCACCTGCTCCAAGAACACCTTGACCTCTTCGCCGCTTGGTGCAGCCAGTGGCTCCTGTCTATAAATCCTACCAAAACCCAGGCGACCATTGTAGGTCATACTATTCCTTCCTTCTGTCCCCTGAGATTTCTTTCTCGCCCTCAATAACTGTCCCATCCGCCTCACCCCTACCCTAAAGTACCTGGGCCTCACTATTGATCGCACCCTCTCCTGGACTCCCCACCTACACACTAACCAAGAAAAAGCCCACTCCCGCCTCCACTTCCTGAAACTCCTTGTTGGCCGAACATGGGACCTCAACCCTTCTACCGTCCTCTATACCTACAAATCCCTCATCCGTCCTATCTTATGCATCGCCCATTCAGCCTGGATCTCCGCTCCCCCATCCTTCTACAAATCTCTGGAGATACTGGACCGCCATGACCTCCGCCTCTCCTTCCACATCCCCCTTTATTCCCCCTCTCCCATGCAGATCCTCTATGATCTCATTCCTTTCTCCCAAATCGTTCTCTTTATTGAACATCTCCGCATCTGTTACATCTCCCACAAATCCTCTAGTCCATCCCCTCGTCTCTGCACCTGGTCTGTTGCCGCGCCTCCGTCACTGTATTCCCCCTGCTCTCCACTTGTCCACAGTCCAGATCCTTTCCCGTGGCAACTTCCGTACACTCCCCCTCCCGTAATGATACCCTCCGACCTGACATCTACCCTTCATACCAGCTGTGATCCTTCACCTTGCTCCCTCTCCCCCTTCTCTCCCTGAGGGCCCCGACTATCCCTCCCTTCGCGCCCCTTCTCCCCTCCTCATTCTACTCAGCTGTCCATCCGGATCCTCATCTTACCGCCTTCCCCTTTCCTCTTCCCCACTGGCCCTGTGGCTCCTCCCCACCTTCTCTATCACCACTCATCCTATTTTCTCCCCTACATCACATTTTAATACTGCATGTGCTCCACTGTATGTGAACATTCAGATGTGCTTCTGTGGGAGTGCTTCGCAAGTGTGGTGTCTTTTCCTTGTGTCGTTTTATTTTAACAACAGTTAATGGCCAACCTGCAGCCGACACCATCAGTTTTAAATTGTGTGTTTCTCCATGTGTGTGATGTGTTTTTCGTTTTAATTTCACAATAGCGGACGGTCAAACCATAGCCGCCACTCTGTGCTCATTTTATTTATGTGTGTGCCACTGACCCTCGAGCAGCTATTTTTATTCTCCACCATCGCCGTATCAAATATTTAAGACGCCAGTGTTTCGCTCCATTTAACATCTCCGTTTTATGTGTGTTTTATCTCCAAACTTTGTTCTCCTTTATGTTCATATGTCTACTGTGTCTAATTTTGTTTTATTTCTGTAGGCTGAAGAGCGCCTGTGAGTGCTGCCAGCCCGCCCATTTTTAGGGGAATTGAAATTACAATAAAGAAAAAAAAGAACAACACAAAATCAACATGTTGGGAAGCCATTTTAACAACTGACTTAGTTCACTTTGCTGAATGAAGTGTTTGTCAATTGTACAGGCACCAGTAGTGCCAACGTAGTATATTGTGGGCTGCAATGCCTGGAACACTACGTCAGTCTGGCATGCGAAAGATAGAGTATCGATTATATAAAAGATGTTAAAAACAGAATTTCGTGAATTTTGTAGTTTTTCACTCTGGCGTAAGGCCGTCCAATTATGATTAAAATTAAAGCTTCAACCTATGGATTTATATGTGATTGCTGTTTACCTACCAACAGTAAATAGTAAGGATGAGGAAGTAGAAGTAATATATGAGCAAATTGATGACCTAATGAAAATGGATAAGGAGAAGAACAACCTTTTCGTAATCGGTGATTTCAAAGCAGCAATTGGTGAAGACAAAAAAGGATTATGGAATGGCAAGTTCGGGCTAGGGAAAATGAATTCTAGAGGAGAAAGGTTGCTACATTTCTGTGAACAGTACGAGATGATAGTCACCAACACGTGTTTTGAAATGCCCCAGAGAAGAAGATATACGTGGAAAAGTCCAGTAGATGGCGAAAGGTATCAGATAGATTATATCCTAGTCAAGAAGAAATTTATTAGTCAAATGAAGTCTAGCCATTCATACCCTGGATACGATATAGACAGTGACAATGTTCTAGTGATAGCAGATTATAGCAGCAAATTTAAGAAATATAAAAGAACTAACCAACACAGATGGTGTGTAGAAAAACTTAAGGAAAAGCACGTAGCTGCGGACACGAAAGAATTGACCAATAACCTGATAGGTAACAGGGAAAGATGGGAAGGATTCAAAGAGACTGTAGAAGTATCTACTAAAGAACTAGTAGGATTAAGGAAACTAGACCCAAGGAAACCATGGATGACCAAGAAAATACTAGACCATATTGAAGAACGAAACAGGCTAAGGAAAAAAGTTTTCTATAAGTACAAAAGAATAAAAAATGCAATAACACAGAAATGTAGATTGGAAAAAGAAAAAGGAAATTCAACAATATCTAAGTGGAGGTCAGACTGATGAAGCCTACTCAAAAATTAAAATATTGCAGACAAAGACAAGAACAAAACCAAATATGCTCAAGAATAAAAACGGTGACCTATTGTTCGAATTAGAGGATGTATGTGAAAGATGGAAAGAGTATATTGAAGAACTATACGAAGGAAAAGATATTGCTAATGAGGGGGAAATTCTGGAAGAAGAGAACAGTGTGGATGTCGACATGATAGGCCCACCTATATCCAAATAGGAATTCAACAGTGCCTTGAATGATTTAAGTAGTGGCAAAGCGACAGGCACAGATAACATCCCATCAGGAATATTGAAGGCAATTGGACAATCAACAAAAGAGTATTTATAGAAACTTTTTAAAGAGTACTATGAAGATAGAAAAGAACCACTGACAGATTTGCTTAACAGCAAAAAAGTAATAATCCTAAAAAAAGGAAATGCTATGGACTCTGAGAACAATAGAACTATCTCCTTACTGTCTCACACTTCAAAAATAATGTTAAACATAATAAAAAATCGAATAAAAAAGGAAATTGAGGCATATCTAGGAGAACACCAGTTTGGTTTCAGATCTCGAAAGGGAACTAGAGAGGCAATTCTAGCTCTGAGGATGGTATTAGAAAGACGAATTGGAGTTAATAGAAACACATACTTTACCTTTATAGATTTACAAAAATCATTTGACATGGTTAATCGGAAATTGTTATTCCAAACAACAAAGGAAATAAATCTTGATTGGAGGGACAGGAGATTAATCTGGAACCTGTATAAAAGACAGGAAGCAGAGATAGAAGTGAATGGTGTGAAGAAGAAAGCAAAATTAAGGAGGGGAGTAAGGCAAAGGTGCCCATTATCACCATATTTGTTCAACTTATTTATTGAAAAAGCCATTGAAAAGTTGAAAAGAGCAACCAAAGGAATTAAAACTAATGGGAAACGAATACACTGTATCCGTTTTGCAGATGATATAGTAGTACTTGCTGACTCAGTAAAGAAAATGGAGTTTATGTTGTTAAAATTTACCAAAATCCTAAGAGAATTTAATCTAAAAATTAATAAGAAGAAAACAAAAACTATGATAGTTGGGAAGACAAAAGAAAAGAGTAAAGTTAATATTGGACTAGAATACGATGTTCTAGAGCAGATTGAGAACTTCTGTTATTTGGGAGCACAATCACTAACGACAATAAATTTATCACAGATATAAAGAGAAGAATAGCCACGGCAAAGAAAGCTTTCCAAAATAAAAGTAATTTAGTAACAGACAATCATATAAGCCTAGAAAGTAGGAAAAAGTTTGCCAAAACTGTTGTTTGGAGTGTCTTAACATACGGATGTGAAGCGTGGACTCTGGGAAAGGCAGAGAAAAAGAGACTGTAAGCAATGGAAATGTGGATATGGAGAAGAATTACAAAAACAAGCTGGGTAGATAGGAAAACTAATGAACAGGTCTTAAGAGAAGTGTATGAGAATAGAACTCTGCTAGGTTATATAGGAAGAAGAAAATCAAAAACGATAGGACACATAATGAGACACAACCAGTTCCTAAAGAATGTATTTGAAGGAAAAGTTTTAGGGAAAAAACCAAGAGGCAGGCCAAGAGCAACGTATTTTAATAACATCAAAGAAGATATGGGGATAAAATCGTATGAAGAATTGAAGAGGATGATAATGGAGAGAGGAACCTGGCTAAATCGACAAAGCATAGCCTTTAGTTTATGATGATTATGATGATTTCATTAATGTTGTTTTCACATTGTATTGACTCATAGAATTATAAGCACATTAGAAATACATGGTATGGACTTATATCATTAATTTTGACTAACATTTAGGAGAATTTTTCCTTACATGAAAAACTAAAAAACATTATGAAATTTTGTATTCATATCAAAGAATTAATAGTAATAGAAGAAAAAATAAACATATTTTCATAAGTGTAACTTGAAAAAAACCTGAAGAGAAGCTTCTGTTGAAAGCAGGCTGCAGACGTGTGATACTTGTTCTGCAGAAGCAACACCGTACCCCAATCGGGTCGTGCCGGCGCCGACTCGCGCCGGGAATATTAAACATATCGAATGTTCACATAAGGAAAGACTCTCCTAAATGTTAGTCTAAATTCATGGGATGAGTCCATCACCACCTATTTCTGCATAAAATTCGATGAGTCACTATAGTGTGAGAATAATAGTAATAAAATAATAAAATCAATGAACTGTTAGCTGGCTTGAAGTAGACGGCAGTCGATCGTCTGCTGACAGTGGGGACTTGTTGCTGGGGACAAGCCCCCCCTCCACCAAAATAAATAAATAAATGAAATAAAAACAAGTGACACATGCTTCTCATCCTTTACTAACCTGTCCTGCAGTGTCTGAGGCTAAGTCAGCGTATTTTTATTTCAGTTAAAGTAGAAATTTCAGAAGTGAGATCTTGCAGACAAAGAAAATTGTCTTCAAGTGATTCAGCAAAATGTTCGTAGAAACGTTTTCCTCTCAGTCAGGTTCCTAAGAAACAACTTAGTTCATTCTTACTTTAATCTCAGATGTGAGGGTAGCAGAGCGTTGTCCCTTGTAATCGGTCGACACCCGAGAAAAATTAGTTCATAATTGTTTTCTGGTTATGGATCATTAACGCATCACGAGGGACCGACACACGTCGCCAGCAATTCAAATTTTTCGGCACGGCAGTGCTTCACGCTACGCTCAACTCTCGCCGAGTTCGTAGGCTTTCGATCGCGGTATGACGCCGCTCAGATAACTCGCAATTACTTGTGGAAGGAGGTAGATATCGGTGCGACTAAGATTTCAAAAACTTTTCTTTAGTTTTAGCTCCATTTCACTTGCTGTAACATATGGTCTAAAATGCATAGAACAGTAAGCTGCTCGCTGTCCAAACTATTTCAATACACGATTTGTAAATCAAGTGTACATATAATGATTTTGCAGCCAAGATCGCATTTTTCATTTATTATGTTACCCGTTTCGGCGTGCTCGACGCCATCTTCAGACCTGTCGTAATTTACATAACTTCACGACATTTTTATATAATAAAAGAGTACATCCAGGTTGAGGCATCACTTTTTTAGTATATAAAAATGTCGTGAAGTTATGTAAATTACGACAGGTCTGAAGATGGCGTCGAGCACGCCGAAACCGGTAACATAATAAATGAAAAATGCGATCTTGGCTGCAAAATCATTATTAAACAATTATAGATCGCCCCATTGAACTATGAGTTCCTTATTTAACAAGTGCACATACTTGAAAAATAGCGTCATTTGAAATCGGCTGATACGAATTACGAAAAGGTGAATGTTTTATTCGAAATCTAAGATATTTTACTGCAATGTGTCGAAAAAAAAAACAGTTTTTTTAACCGCATACTTTGATCAAAATCGAGTGAGGAGCGTTAAGGAAATATAAACTAGCACGAAATGAAAAATAGACTTTTTATTTTTTCACAGGCAAACCAAAGCTTGTAAGGAAAAAATAAGTTGATAAAACGATATAGCTTGGTCTTGTATACCACCAAGAAATTTTATAATGTGAAAATCGAAACAGTGTATTTTCCCCCTTTTTTCGACGCGCAGTGTTAACACATAGGTCGGTGGCGTGAGCCGACCAGGCTGAGGCGGCGCGACGTGAACGCCGGGAATCGCCCCGTGCCGACGCGTCTTGTCTTGGCCGTGGCCAACGGGAAATACGCCGGCCACGGTCTTGGCATTGTGACGTCATCGTTCCCCCTAGAGCTCCTAAAAACACAGGCTGGCGCATCCGCCATTTTCATTCCGTGCGTATGCTCAACACAACACGCAGCTTATACGAACAGTGTTGTGTTGTTCAATTTTAGTGAAATATTTTGGAAGTGCCGACGTAGAGCCTTAGATCGTGCTACTTTGACCTTGCATTCCGCTATTGTTTACGTCGATATGTGGATTAGAGACAAAAATCTCGCGTTTTCTTTACTTATTGCTGTTTTTCTTTTCTGTCCAAATAAAGATAAAACCGCAAGAAACGTATAAATTTCTGTGATAAAAATCGCGTACTACGTTTAATTCTGCCGAAACGGATCATCTAGATAAAAGTTTTAAGCGATCTTGGCTTGTTTTTGAATAATGACTGTCAATATGCGAGGTTTGTTTGCCGCCCTGCAGTAAGTGTTTCTTGTCCGCTGTGACAAATACACCACTTCTGATTCAAAATGTTCAAATGTTTGTAGAGTCTATGGGACTTAACTACGGGGTCATCAGTCCCTAAACTTACAAACTACTTATGAACTACTTACAACTAAGGACGGCACAAATATCCATGCCCGAGGGGGGATTCGAACCCCCGACCGTAGTGGCCGTGCAGACCACTTCTGATTGTCGTACTCACATTGCTGAATGTACTTCTATTCTATTACGTTATTGAAAAAGTTTCAGAACGTATTACAAACACTAAAACGAAAAAGAATATTAGTGTACACATTCCAAAGTTTACGGTTGTAGAGGCACACAGTGCCGATGTGGGCAACAACCTTTGAATGTTACTGGAAAACCTAATCGTATAGAATGAGGGGAATAATCGTTTGTGTTGACGATCAAATAAATAAATAATTCTGTTCCTTTTCTAGGTTGACAGACTTTTATACGTAACAGTACCCTTGTGTTGTCAGTAATTTAATAATCCTTAAAAACCACTTAATAAGCAAACATCTCGTTGCCAACATCAGCACACTAAGCCGCCGCAGTTGTAAGTAAAATTTACCCAGTATTCTTTGTCGTTTATGTTATAGTCTCTTATAGATAAGCGTCAATATTGGCATTTAAAGACACACATATTGTGCTCTAAAAACAGTATATTCTGGGATGTTTTGCTGTGGTATGATATTTTGCGGCTGCTAACTCCATACACGCAACTTCACTGTTAAGAGGCAGTTGTTTCAAAAGAGGTAAACAAAAACTTACATTTGAATATCACAGACGATTTTTTACTACTAAATATTGCTTAAAGTCATAATAATAAATATTTATTTATAATACATAACTGTGGGCTCAGTCCGGGTCCTCAGTTTTTGGGCCAACTGTTAATGATCCATTTTTTTCTTCTCTCAGAATCTCTCGGGAAACTAAACGTACTGTAGCCACCTCTGCAATGTGTTGAGCAGTTTATGGCAACACAACCACCCATACTGTCCTGCTAAAGTGCCGTGACGCAAAATCCTATAGCACCGCATTATGTTTAAGTTAAGAGCTACCCGAATGAAAATGGCGGATGCGTCAGCTCGTACTTACAGGAGCCTTAGTTCCCCCCTCTACGCGCACCTAGCCGGCGGGAGCGAGCCGCGAACGCGGCGGGAAGCGAACAGGACTGGCGGCCGTTTTGACCGGTTCTAGAGTGCACATAGGTCTGTTTAGACCAGGCGATAGTTCTGTTGAACACTCATCAGTCGATACTCTAACAGTTAAATCAGGCCACATTCAGAAGGGCTCTTTGAGTATTAAAATATGAGCAATAAATTTTCTGAGTATCTGAAACATAGTTCCCAAGTTTAGTGCATTGCAGGAAATTTGTAGCTCTCAAATAATCCTCAGGACTGAGATTTGGCTGAGGCCTGATGTAGGAAACTCCGAAATATTTAGTGAAGAGTAGAATGTATATTGCAAAGATCGTTAAGGTACAACTGGAGGGGGTTGCATCATTGCAGTAGGCAAAAATATTGTTTCTACAGAGTTCGCCGACTGGACGCAACACCACCTAGAAGACAAGGCCTTACAACAGGCCGTGGCTACGTCACACTTAGAGGCCGCGGCCACCTCACTGGCTGTTGGCTGGGGCACGCCCACCGCCGCGCAGCGGTCGGCCAGTCAGATAGCGGCCGCGGCACGGCCTGTGGTAAGGCCTTGTCTTCTAGGTGGTGTTGGTGGACTTCGTCCAGTACACACCTGTCCAGCGCCAGCACTTCAGTTGTGTCACCGGCTTCTCTCTAGAAGCTACATATTTTGAATTTCCAGTGCGCTTTCCCTTCAGTTAATTAAAGTTAGTGTGTGCTCACATTTTTATTTGATTCATATTCACATTAAATATCTGGTTAGTGTATTATTCCGCCGTGTGAATCGCGTCGCGACAGTCGTCTGTCTTTATTTTCTGATTAGAAGCGAAATATAGTATTTTGATTTTCGTCTGCGCGTTCTCGTTTCAATTTGTAAATGTATACTGTGCTCTCATGCATATTATATTCAAATCCGCGTTTAAAAAACAGTGTAGTCTTCCTTTGAACGTATCGTGTCTGTAGTTTTTGTTTTTGTCAGCACTGTAATCATGAATAGGGACTGTGACTGCTGTGTGCGGATGCAGTCTGAGCTGGTAACAATTCGCTCCCAGCTGCAGGCTGTGTTAACCTCGGTTGCATAGTTGGAAGCTGCGATCGAGGGGCGTCGTTGTTGTTGGCCGGTAGTGGGGACCGAACGGACTCCTGTCGTCTCCACCGATCGGCCTGTGCCATCGACATGCCCTGATACTGCTAGCAGTGAGGCAGACACCCCACCCGTGGTTGCGTGGGAGGTTGCTCCAGTGCGTGGCAGGAGGCGCAAGACATTCCAGGGGACCGATCGTGAGGCCTCCCCGGTTCCTCTTGGGAACAGGTTTGAGGCGCTATCTGTTCAGGACAAAGTTCCTGAGTCGGATGGTGCCTCTCATCCTGAGGCCACCACCCAGCCTGCAAGATCCGGGCTTTCACAGAGGGTGGGTTTGCTTGTAGTTGGGAGCTCCAACGTTAGGCGGGTGATGGAGCCCCTCAGAGAGATGGTTGCCAAGGAGGGGAAGAAGGCCAACGTGCACTCTGTGTGCATACCAGGTGGAGTCATTACAGATGTGGAGAAAGTCCTTCCGGATGCCATGAAGAGTACGGGGTGCAGCCAACTGCAGGTGGTGACTCACATCGGTACCAATGATGTGTGTCGCTTTGGATCTGAAGAGATCCTCTCAGGTTTTGAGCGGCTATCTGCCAGTCTTGCTTGCAAGACGAAAGCAGAGCTCACCATCTGCAGCATAGTTGACAGGACCGACTGTGAATCTCTGGTACAGAGCAGAGTGGAGGGTCTGAATCAGAGGCTCAGACGGTTCTGCGACCGCGTAGGCTGCAGATTCCTTGACTCACGCCATCGGGTGGTAGGTTTCCAGGTTCCGCTGAATAGGTCAGGAGTCCACTATACGCAGGAAGCGGCTACACGGGTAGCGGGGGCTGTGTGGCGTGGACTGGGCGGTTTTTTAGGACAAGGGGCTTCGGGGAAAAACAAAATGAGCAATGTCAAAGGGTGCAGGTGGATCACAGGAGAAATGTAGATCTGGGAACCATCGGTATAACAGCTGTAAATTGTCGCAGCAGTGTCGGGAAAGTACCAGAACTCCAAGCGTTAATAGAAAGAACCGAAACACACATCATTGTAGGCAGTGGAAGTTGGCTCAAGCCAGAAATAAGTTGAGCAGAATTATTTGCGAAAGATCTAACAGTGTTCAGGAAGGATAGATTAAACAAAATAGGTGAAGGCGTGATTGTCGCCGTCAAAAGCAGTATTTCGTGTAGCGAATTCGAGGTTGATAGTTCCTGTGAGCTATTATGGGTTGAGGTTGTACCTGGAAATCGTAAGAAGTTAATAATTGGTGCCTTTTACCGGCCTCCCGACTCTGACGATACAATAGCAGAAAGATTCAAAGAACACCTGAGTCTAATTGCAGAAACGTACCCAACTCACACGATAATAGTAGGCGGTGATTTTAATTTACCCTCAATCTGTTTGCGACATTATACTTACAAATCAGGAGGAACCAATAACATATGGTAGGAAATTGTACTCGAAACATTCTCTGAGAATTATTTCGAACAATTAGTTCATGAGCCAACTAGAATTGTAAATGGATGTAAAAACACACTTGATCTCTTAGCAACGAATAATACTGAGCTCATAACAAGCTTCAAAACGGATACAGGTATTAGTGAACACAGAGCTGTCGTAGCGAGATTGAATATCGAAAGTCCGCAAGTTACCAAAAATAAACGAAAAGTATATTTGTTCAGGAAAGCAGATAGAAATAAAATACATTGCTTCTTGAAAGACAGCTTCCACTCGTTTCTAACACTAAACGTAGGTGTAGACCGGATGTGGCTCAAATTCAAAGAAGTGGTATCGACAGCAATTGACAGTTTTATACCAAATAAATTAATAAAAGGAGGAGGCAATCCCCCTTATTACACAAAATAGGTCAGGACACTGTTGCAAAAGCAAAGGAAAAGGCATACTAAATTTAAACGAACACAAAATCCCCAGGATTGGCGATTGTACTCAGAAGCTCGAAATTTAGCGAGGATCTCAATGCCTACAATACTTAACACAACGAAACTCTTTCTCGAAATTTGACTGAAAACCCAAAGAGATTTTGGTCATATGTTAAATATACTAGGGGCAAAACACAAACAATACCCTCACTACGTGATAGTAATGACGACCCTGCAGATGACAGCGTTACTAAAGCAGAGTTACTAAACATAGCTTTCAGAAACTCATTCACCATAGAAGACGAAACCAATATTTCAGATTTCGAATTACGAACAGAGGCCGTAATAAGTAACGTAGAGGAAGATATCATCGGAGTAGTGCAGCAACTAAAATCACTTAACAAGAACAAGTCTTCTGGTCTGGACTGTATACCCATTATATTTCTATCTGATTATGCTGAAGCGATAGCTCCTTACTTAACAGTCATATACAACCGCTCTCTCAAACAAGGTTCTGTACCAAAAGATTGGAACGTTGCACAGGTCACACCTATATTCAAGAAAGGCAGTAGGAGTAACCCATTAAACTACAGGCCTATTTCATTGACGTCAATTTGCAGCAGGGTTTTGGAACATATCCTGTATTCAAATATTATGAATTACCTCGAACACAATGATCTATTGACCCAAGGTCAACAGGGATTTAGAAAATATCGTTCATGCGAAACACAACTAGCTCTTTATTCACACGAAGTGATGGGCGGTATCGACAAGGGTTCGCAAATCGATTCCGTATTTCTTGATTTCCAGAAGGCTTTTGACACCGTACCTCACAAACGGCTTTTAATCAAATTGCGCAGTTATGGTATATCGCCCCAATATTTGCGACTGGATAGGGGATTTCCTGTCAGAGAGGACACAGTTCGTAGTAATCGATGGTAAGGCATCGACTAAAACATAAGTGATATTGGGCGTTCTGCAGGGTTGTGTTATTGGTCCTCTGCTGTTCCTTATTTACATAAACGAATTAGGTGAAAATCTAAGTAGCTCTCTTAGGTTGTTTGCTGATGATGCCATCATTTATCGTCTAGTAAAATCATCTGAAGATAAAAACCAACTGCAGAACGATCTAAATAAGATATCACTATGGTGTAAAAATTGGCAATTGACTCTAAATAATGAGAAGTGTGTAGTCGTCCACATGAGTATGTAAAAAAATCCTTTAAACTTTGTTTACAAGATAGAGCAATCAAAAGTGAAGGCCGTAAACCTCACAAAAAAAAGGAATTACTATTACTTCAGACTTAAACTTGAAAGAACACGTAGATAATGTCGTGGGAAAGGCGATCCAGAGACTGCCTTTTATTGGCAGAACCCTTAAAAGATGCAACAGAACTACAAAAGAAACTGCATACACTACGCTTGTCTGTGCATTTTTGGAGTATTGCAGCCCAGTGTGGGATCCTTATTAGATGAGTTTGACGGAGGACATCGAAAGAGTGCGAAGAAGGGCAGCTCGTTTCGTATTGTCACGATACAGGGGAGACAGCGTTACGGAAATGATACAGGATGTGGGATGGGAATCATTACAACAACGGCGCTTATCGCTGCGACATGGGCTACTTACGAAGCTCCAATCGCTAACATTCTCCTCCGAATGCAAAAATATATTGTTGACTCCCACTTACATGGGTAGAAATGACCATCACAATAAAATACGAGAAATCAGAGCTCGAACGGAGAGATTCAGGTGGTCTTTCTTCCCGTGTGCTATTCGAGAATGGAATGGGAGATAAATACAGTAGTATAATGGTGGTTCGATGAACCCTCTGCCAGGCACTTAAATGTGATTTGCAGAGTATCCCATGTAGATGTAGATGTAGATGAGGTCTAAATAGAGATTGACTGTGAGGTAATTGGGATGCGTATAACATGTCCCGATTCCACCGACAGTGCCAGAGTCATTCAAAGAAAGATTACACTCAGTGGCGCTAAGGTACCCAGACCATGCGTGATTAGTTGGCGGCGACTTCATCCTCCAATTATAGACTGGGACATCTATGATTTCACTACAGGGGATACAGAGAAGCAGTCTTGTGAATTACTGTTGAGCACTTTTTCCGAACACTACTTTGAGCAGCTAAATCATCAGCCCACATGCAACGGAAATATTTTAGACATTAAAGCTATAAACAGGCTAGACCTTGTCAATGATGTCACTGCAGAGACAGGAGTTAGTGATCATTATGTCGTAACGACAATGGTCACCAAGGTCAATAAATCGGACAATAAGGCTAGAAGAGTGTTGGTGCTATAATGAGCAGATTGTTGGCGTCCCACTTAAGGAATGAATGGACATTGCTTAGTTCCGTTATGGTAGGTGTAGTGGAATTCCGGGGAAAATTTAAATGCATTGTAAATAAAGCACTGGAGAAATATGTGCTGACAAAGTAGATTAAAAATATGCTGAGAAAGCAAAATCAGTTGCACTCTCATTTAAAAAACGGTGAAGCAAATCTAATCAGGCATAACTCTGTAAAGATTCGCTCATATGTATGTATGAAGTGTACAGTAACTACCACCCTCAGAGCTTTGCAAAAGATCATGCTGAGAACCTGAAAAAATTCTTGTCCTATGTAAAAATGGTAAGTGGATCAAAGGCATCAACCTAGTCCATTGATCATTCTAGGGTGGTGATAGAAAACAGCAAAATGAAGGCCAAAGATTTAAATTTAACGTTTGTGAAATGATTCATGCAGCAGGACCAGGCAAGCATACCTTCACTTGAGGATCGCACTGACTCCAAAATGGAGGACATTGTAATAGGCATAGCCAGCTTAGAGAAACAGTTCAGAGAGTTGAAAACAAACAATTCGCCAGGTCCAAATGGCGTACCAATTCGGTTTTACAAAGAGAAATGTGCGACATTGGATCAGATTGCTTTTAGTTAGCAATGCAAATGTATCATTGAGATATGGCTAGTGTGGTGACCACACTACATTGATTATGGAAAGACTTGTACTAATTGCTTTTAGGATAGAAGAGAAAGGTATCTCAATCTACTGCCAATCTTCTGTCCTCTTGCGACCTTGATTGCTTCTCATCTCCTTTCTTCACTTAATTCTTCTTTCTTCTCTTCTTTTATTCTCGGGCTAGGAATAATGATTTATTTATGGAATATAAAGGATTTGGGATTGGGATTAGTCCAATTGTGTATTGAGGTAATGATAGGTCTCAATATACTGCAGTTTTGTTGTACTATTGCAACATGACTATTCCTCTCTCGTACTCATAGATTATGATTGTGACATATTACAATGTCTGTGGTATATGTTGTTCTGATGAAGTCCAACCTGGATGCAACCCGCCTTTCCAGTGGAACACTGGTCTTCACGTCATCATTTTTTTTGTACCCTCAGTGCTGACTCAACATGACAATACTATCTGTCCTTATCTTGAAGTTGTAGTTGCCGAACATGAGACAGTCTCTGACGATTGTCCTCCACGGTGTTGTGATGTGCACGATGTATTTATAACTTTTTGAAATATATAATTTTAATTCTTTTTATCTTATACAATGCAAAATTCTAATGTTCATGCTACGAATTAATTTTTGTATGTATTACTTCTTTATTATTTGTTTTATTATTTAATTATCTTGGAGTAGTGTGTTGTTTATTTACCTTCCACAGTATGAAATTATGAAATTTTGATGTAATGTGTTCTCTTTGTACTTTGCAAACTGTTTATTTACATGATTTATCATTGTATAAAAAATTTACGTAATTTAGATTTTATCCTATTCTTTTATTACACTTTTTTGTGTGTTGATAGTTTAGTCATATGCTTTCAAATGACTTATGTCGTAAATGCCTAAAAATTTACCCGTTTTAGGGTTC
This sequence comes from Locusta migratoria, assembly GCA_026315105.1. Taxonomy (NCBI): domain Eukaryota; kingdom Metazoa; phylum Arthropoda; class Insecta; order Orthoptera; family Acrididae; genus Locusta; species Locusta migratoria. The sequence continues at coordinate 347,854,559 of CM048755.1, forward strand.
ATAAGCTCTACCGCATTAGTGTGTGCAATTCTAGTTATGAAAAATGGTCCTTTATAAACAGCAAAGAACTTACGGTGTTTGTTTCGGCTTTTTTGTGACAGGTAATTGTTTTCACAAATACCCTTTGGCCTAAAACAAAACGTTGTTTTGTAGCATATTTGTCTTGTGTGACTTTATGTTTCATTGCTGCTGAGCAAATGTTTTGTAAAGCTCTGATAATAATTTGTGTTGTTTTCATCGGCGGAAATTTAATAATTTCTTTAACTTTTTCTGGTAGATCTATGTTTTTGAATTCAGTCATGGGTGCGTAAGTTGTTGTGTTGTGGGGTGTTTCATTAATTATGTCCTGAAAATCTCGAATATACAAATCCCATGTGCAATGGTTTTTTCTGCAGAATAGTTCAAATGTTCAAATGTTTGTATAGCTTATGGGATTTAACTACGGGTTCATCAGTCCCTAAACTTACAAACTACCTATGAACTAGCTAACACTAAGGACAGCACAAATATCCATGCCTTAGGTGGGGATTCGAACCCGCGACCGTAGTGGCCGTGCAGACCATGACTGGAGCGCCTCAGTCCCCTCGGCCACCGCGGCCGGCCTGTAGAATAGTCTACATAGCATTCCTACATCTTTCATAGTACGTTCTGCAGGGTTTCCACTTGGTTTGTATTTGGAAATAAAGGCAGGTTTGACGTGTAGTTTGTTTAATGTATTTTTCCAATAGACAGATCTATATTGCGCTCCATTGTCAGAAATAATCCTTTTTACCTTTCCCACTTTCTGCATGAAATCCTTTTGAAATGCCTTGCTGATTATGAATCCTGTTGTCTTCTTTATTGGTGTCAATGTAGTGTACTTGGATGTCAGTTCAACTACAACAAAGATAAAGGTGAAACCTTTCCTTGTTCTAGGAAGTGGGCCATATAGATCGGTTGCTGTATGTGTTTTAATTTTTCTGGAATAATTGGAAACATTGGTGGCCTAGTCTGATAGGTAACATGTTTTGTTTATATACTTTTTTACAAAATTTTAGGACGTGTTATATACGGCGCTCTATGTTTGGAAAATATACAATTTGTTTCATTTTCAAATAACATTTCTTGGGATCAAAATGTCCAATACTAAAGTGTGTATACCAAATGTATTTGTTGATCAATTCCTCTGGAATTTTTGGAACCCCCAAACTATAGCTAGGGCTTCTAATTCAGTGATCGAATATTTTTTCGGCTTTCGAGAATACTCTGCTCGAATAAGCTATAGTCTTGTGTACTTCTTTTACCATTTTCTTCTATTTGTCGAAAAAATACCACACCCAGTCCTGTTTTTGCACTATCTGTAGCCATACAAAACACTTGATCTTGATGTGACAAAATTGGAGCATCGCTCAAGGCTTTCTTTAGCTTGTGAAATTTTTTTCTCTGTAAGTGCACACAACCTTGGTGTTGCTAAAGTATCTATCCAAATTATTTTTTTGTAAAAATTTATTAACCCCAAAAATCCTCTTAAACTTTCCTTGTTATATGGTACGCCAAAGTTACGAATTACGTCCATTTTCTTTTCATCTGGAGTTATGCCTTTTGCTGATATATTGTGACCATACATTTTTGTATGTGATGTCCAAATTGTGATTTTGTAATATTTCCCATTACTCCATGTGTTTTCATAATTTGTAAGAAGTTGTCTAAAACGACGTTGTCTTCCTCCCATGTGGCTTCTGCTATTAAAACATTGTCCACATAGCAGGTAATTCTTTTTAATATATCTAAATTGAATATTGTGTTCAGACCACGAATAAAAGCAGCTGATGATATTTTCAACCCAAATGGTAGTCATTTAAACTGATAACAGCGACTAAACACAATAAAAACCGTGTACTTCCTACGAGTAAGTTCTAATTGAATTTGCTAAGAACTAGGGCGTATGTCTATGGAAGAACATATCTTTACACCATGGAGCCTTTGAATCAACTCCTCCAATTTCTTTGGGCGATCCATCTCTGAAATAATAATAGTGTTAAATTGTCTTGAATCAAGTACCAGCCGTATGCTACCGTATATCTTGCTTAAAACATGTGAGTGTGAAGTATATGTGATTTAGCTTGTTCGATTATGTCGTTGTCTAGGATCTTCCTGATTTCAAGACATACTTGTCTTTTGTAACTTAGAGGTATTGAATAAGATGGTACACGAAATGGTTTGTGTTCCTTTACTTCAAATTTATATTGAACATTTTTAATGCTATTCATCTTAGGTGCAAAGACATCTGCATGTGACCTAAGTATACTTTCTGAGTTGTCCTTATCCTTTGGCAATATATTGTCAATTTGCTTTAATTGGTTTGTAATTTCTTGGTGGATTTCTTCCAGTGTTTCTACTGAAAGCATGTCAGGGTCTTCTTCAAATGTATCAGGGAGGCTTTTCCCAGTCATCTTTACGTGTTTGTGGAAAATGTGATCATGTTATTTGTCGTAATTCTTTCTTATTTCTCATAGCTTGAACAAGGTATAATATTACATTATTTATTGTTAAAAATCCTTGTGGTATACAAATGTGAATATTACGTTCATTAATGAAATCTAAACCTATAATCATGTCTGCTGTCAATTTTGGTATTATGATAAAATTATTTTCAAAGTCATGGCTTTTACAACTGAAATGAAAGTCACATCTTGTACTTTACTTCTGTTGAACTTTTCCCTAAGATACCAAAAATTCTTACTTGTCTCGTCCTTAAAATAGGTAATTCTTTTTCTGTATTACACCTCTCGAAGAAACTCTCAGAAATGTCACTCATCTGACTTCCGCTATCTACAATTGCTTGACTTTCTATTTAGCCAACTCTTATTTTGAGAATGGGTTGTAGTACTACAATTGTGTCAACTTCCTTTTCTTGCATTAAATCGTCTCCTACTCATTCGTATCTCAACCTTTTTATACTTGCTCCTTTTCTTTGTGTTTGTGTTGTGTTTCATGATGAATCCCATAGCGGTATCGCTTGTGAGATATCTGTCACTTTCCAACTCCTATCTAACTCTTCTCTCTGGCTTCTAAACATTCCCTTATGTACTCAATTTCAATATCTTCGTAATTATTTGTGTTATACACATTACATGTCTTTTGTTGCATCTTTGTTTCTATCTTTGTGTCATTTGTCTGTTTTTGTCCCTCGTTTTTAACGTTGTTGATTTCTTCAAATACATCGACTAACCCTTTAATCCCTCATCTGAAATTTCTCTAATTATAGGAAGAGTTGGCAACTCGTCTTCGCTTTCAGAATTTTACCAATTAATGCAGGCATGGCCAAACACTGCCCTGCAGGTGCGGACGGCCTTGACATGCCCATGCCCCCACCTACGGGCACAGGCAACTTTGTTGTCAAAACGGCTCGCACCCAAAGTGCGCTAGCATCTTTTCAAAGGGACTGGGGAAAATGCACCTAAAACCACTCTTTTTTATGGTTTTTTATTCGGGTTTCAACAAAAAATATTTACATTTGAGAATGAGACTCTTATAGCCCTTACATAAATTTATTTGTAAAACATCATATTTATGATACTAGTTCATTTAAGAAACATATATCTTTCAGAAGAAGCCTAGTGTATACACAACGAGTGTGCATGTACGATGCTAAAAGAATCAAATTTAGGTCACAAAATTACTAAGTTTATCTTCGATTCTTGTTTTAGATATTTTCTAAAGCTTCGCGTAGTAATTCTGCCATACAAACACTAACTGTTACCTAAACAGTAAATGGTTTGGTTGTTATACCGTCCTTTGACCACATTACAGAGCTGCGCTTCCTCTGTTACTTCGTTTGCGTTGTATCTGAGTACGGGACAGTCCAGTGGAGAGCTGTGCTGTGGGGTCTCACTCTTTCTGCAGCTATCTTTCTCGCTCTGTTGCCAACACTAGCGACACACAGTCTCGCCCAGGGTGGTGAACTACATTGTACTCTGCCTCAGGGGTATGGGCGCGCCTGCCGGGCGCAAATGTTGGCCACGCCTGTAATTAATGCTATCTTCCCATGCTTTGTACTGTGTTTCTATCTGTTCTGAAGTTGCATTGTGGTTTGAATCTTGAATTTTATTTGATTGTTTTAAACTGTTACTGTTATTATCTGCTTGAATTGTATCTGATTTATTTATTTGAATGCAATTAATATTTTGACACTGTTGTGCTTGTGTGTGTCCGCAACAGATTAGCTGTGCGTACTGGAGTGCCGTGTTGAGGTGCGCGTGGCTGTCTGCCGTTGGGGGTTCGAATCTTCCATCGGGAATGGGTGTTTGTGTTTTCGTTAGTTTATTTATTTATTTAAGCATCCACTTCATCAAATTATTGATTTAGGATATTCCTTAAAGGTTTTTTACATAAGTATACAGATTTCTATATACACATATGTATATATGGCACATCACAACAAAAATGAGTCATTACTATATTACAGTTAATAAATAGATTTTAGCATGTCTAAATAATAATACAATCGACATCATACAATAGGTGACAATAGTTACAGTAGTTATATGTGAGAAAACATGACATTAAGTTTAAGTTGACAGATATTCACTGACATTGTAATAACATTTATATTGAAAATAATTTTAGAGCCAATTTGAACTTCTGGTGTTCTTTGATTTTTTTTTTGATATGGTGAGGAAGCTTGTTGTACAATTTTTTCCCCGTTTGAAGAGGTCCATTTTGTCGGAGAGTTGTTCATAGGTGCTCACTATGAAGGTCAGGTGTATGTCTTGTGTCATGTGTGTGAACTGATTTGTTTGTATGTACTAAATTGTTTTGTGCTACTAAAATCTTCTTAATATAAGTAACTATCTCAAGGATGTACAGACATGGCAATGGTAGTATTTGCAACACTTTAAAAAGCGGTTTGCAAGATTTCATGGGTGTTGCATTTTTAATTGACCGTATGGTCCTCTTTTGTGCTAGAAAACAGCATCTGCTTTCTGGTGAGTTCCCCCAAAAAATTAACCCATATCGCAGCAGTGACTCTACTTGGGCATAATACACATTTTTTAATGTTTCTTTTGTTGTACACCTAGCAAGTATCCTTACACCATAGCATATTGTGTTTAACTTCTTGCTAATGTATTTTATGTGTGTGTCCCATTTCATATTATCTTGAATTGATAAACCTAGAAATTTGGTTGAATTTACTGTTTCTAATTTTTTATTAAAGAGTTTTATAGTGGGGGTTAGAGGATGTTTATTTTGTATGGTATGAAGGTGCATTGTGACTGTATTCTCTATACTAATAATAAGATTGTTAGTGGTGAACCATTCCTCAATGTGTGAAGTGCAATTCTGTGTTTCATGTTGTAGTTCTGCAGCCGTTTTACCTTTTATTATTATATTCGTTCCTTCTGCAAATTTTATATGTTTCTGGGAGATGCTGGATGTCTCTAGGTCATTAATAAAGATCAGGAACACGACTGGTCCCAAGATATAACCTTGAGGCACACTGTATTTAATGTCTTTTCTTTCAGATTGGTAGGTATAAATATTATTTCCTTCCTGATGTGCAATTTCTACTATCTGCACTCTGTTTTTAAGGTACGATGTTACCCATTTATGCCAACATATTCTAATTTTTTAAGTAGTAAGTTGTGGTCTATCATAACAAAAGCCTTTGTGAGGTCTAAAAATAATGCTGATACATGTTCTTTCTGCTCTATTGTAGACAAAGCTTCATTTACAAAATCAAAAATTGCTGTTTCTATTGACTTTTGTTTTCTAAAACCATGTTGAGTATTTGATAAATTATTTTCCTCTATAAAACTAATGAGTCTTCTGTAAAAAAACTTTTTCTAATATTTTAGAGAACCCAGGCAGCAAGGATATTCGCCTGTAGTTCTTTTCATTTCTTTTATCTCCCTTTTTGAGCAGAGGTTTTACTTTAGCCAATTTTAGTTTTTCAGGAAAAACACCATTTGACAATGAGGAGTTGCAAAGATGAGTTAGGGGCTTTGTTACTACTGTAGCAAAAGTTAAAAAGTTTGTAAGCTAGGGACTAATAACCAAGCTGTTGAGTCCCATAGATTTACAAACATTTGAACATTTTGCTTGTGTGTGGTCAGTGTGTTGCCTATTCCCCTCCATCTTTCGTTCTCAATCCTTATGTTTTTCTGGATTTGGTGATCTAACCTGTACATCTGGATGACCTTTGATTGAATGCTCTTGTCCATATGGACCTTGATTTCCCTTAAAGTTGTTTGAGCCCTGCTCTCGCCAGTTGCCCTTTCTCACATCATTCCCTCTGTCAAATTTCCATGATTATTGTGTTGGTTTCTGAATCCATATCCACATCTATATGAATCTCCGTAGCCATTATTATCATTGTAGCCATTATTTCTAGTCTTATAGTTTCCGGTATTGTTCCATGATTCTGCAATGTTTGGATTATTTTTTGATTGAAAATCATTATTGTTTGTCTTATTATTATTATTATTATTATTATTTTATTATTATTATTATTATTAAATGGTCTGAAGTTTCCTTTATTACTTCGATTAAAATTACTGTGATACTCATTTCTGGGCCTTTCCATCTGAGTTTTCCTTTTATTTTTATTTTCTTTAAGTTCTTCTTCTCTGAACATGAATTCTAGTTCCCACAGTATTTCCTTAAAACCCTCAACATCTTCATTCTTTCTTACCTTTGACTGCTGATATTTGACCAGTAGTTTCATTCTACATAAACGTATTAGTTCTGCATTACAGTATGGTCTGTCTAAACGTTGATTCTTTTTATCCATTATGTTAACAAAATTGACTACACTTTTCTTGCCTGAGTTCTCGTAAGGTGCCATCTGAAATAATTCGTATTTGATTTTATTCTGCGCCTCAGCTGACCAATACCTGTTTAAAAATGCGGTCTTAAACTGTTGATAAGATGTGCAATTTTGTGAAATTCTTTGCATTACCTCTGCCACTGGTCCTGACATGTGTGCACATAAATTTTCGAGAAAATTTTGTAATACCACTATCAGGTTTTGAACATATACAGTTTTAACAAAATAACTCAAAGAATATTGTCATTGTTGTAATAAAATATTTTTACAACATATTGTCACATTTCATAAACAATCACATCCATCTATGTAGACGAAGGCTTGGTTGTAGAAGGTATCAAACGATTCATTAATCCAAAACAAACGGAATTTTATAGGGTATATACATTAAAATACCTGTGTATGACATTGTGTGATTACAAAATTGGGGAGTATTTAGTCAGCAAAAATTTTGATTTAAAACAACACAAATCAAAATGATTATCAGTTTTTAGAATGAAGATGACCACAAACTTTTATGAAATCATACATGGTTTATACTATATATGTAGTGAAAACAAATACTTTGATGGTAGAAAATTTAATAAATTTTACTAAATTAGTATTCACCAAAGTATTCAGTTCAAATTTAGAGCTGTGAAATGTGGGCGATTCTGCCATGCGCCCAATAAAAGTTATTTCACATGACAAGAACCAATTTACAAGGGAATTTGTGGTGTCTTCTTCTTTGATGGATTCTTCGTCAGTATTCTTCTTGTTACATTTATAAAAATTACAGATGATTATATAAAATACACAGTTTTGTTAGCAATACAAAGTTTATACTATATGTCTGTGAAATTGAATTTTAAATTGTACGACAGTAACTAATTTTAGTATTTCAAACATAAAATGACTGATTTTATGGAAAACTGTTATGAAACGAATATTTTACTACTGAAGATATGATTTTTGAAATGCACAACTATTTAAATTAACTACCATGAAATTAAATACAGAAGGATCATAAATTATTTTATAGAACAAATGTTGTTAAGCAGACAAAGTCTTGTTGAAACACCATTACATAGCATGGGTACAGTCTGAAGTCAGAATGGGTAAATTTAATGAAGTTGCATGTTAATAAGTGTACACAACATTTGTGTAAGTAGTACATACATTTTAAAAAATGAGAAAACTCCAAATTTCATAAATGAAGTATGAAAATGATTACTGTAACACTCTTTTGATTGCAAGTGTACATTAAGTAATTTTAATAAGCTGTAACAATTTTAATACTGAAAATATTTTGGCAATGCAAAATAATTACCAAGTTTCAAATTACATACAGATATGAGAATTTTATCATGTCATACTTAGCAATCAGTCATAAAAACATTGATCATGATAATTATGTGTGGATTATGGCTATGTGAATAATAAAAACAGAATAATATATTGATGATTAGTAAAGTGTCTTAATGGCAATGTAAAAGGGTAAACCTAGATTGTGACATAATACACCAGCAAGTGAGACCAGAAGTTTTATAAATAGAAATCCTACCAATTCGGCACCTGTGCAAACCGCACACAAGTACCTAAACATTTGAACAAAATATGCTAATGTAAATTTTACATCCACAGCCTGGACAGCAACAGGTCAGCAGATGGGTATGTCGCCACCATTATAATTATGGCTGTTTACCTCACCATAGAAATTCACTTACAAAAAAAAATATTAAATTCATAATAGTTCATGAATACCGTATTATTTCATATAATTTTATAAATGTAGTATTTGAGACATGTCTCATCCCAAAACCCTTCATAAATGACAACAAAAGACCCCAGCCATCAAAGTAAAAAAACTTAACCACATCAGAACTTTCACATTATCAGAGCACAAAATGCATAGTCAAGTTTGGTACACAAAAGTCATTGAAGAAGTTAATATACAATGTATCAGTTCAGTTAAATAATACGAATCAAATTTTAAATGACAGGTACCGCTTCAAGTTTCTTACACAAAGATTATTTAACCCCCCACTTTATAAAAAGTTTTGAATAAGGCTGTTATCAAAATGAAAAAAATTGCGCTTTAGATTTGTAGTTTTATAAGTTTTTGCAAACATTTTGGACCAAAATAATAATGTAAATAATAAAAAAATTAATTTATAAGAGTGTCTGAAACTCTATCACGAAAGAACAATTTTAGTACTGGCGGGTCCCGAAACACTGACCATCAGTGTCACAGTCGAATGCCTTGCCCACTATGCTACAGCTATCAATCAAAAGTTAAGCTCTTTAATGTAATACTATTGATGGCCGTTGTTAACTGATGCTAATATGGCATTCGTAGACACTAGATTATCATTTATTGTACGAAGAATGATGTGTTTTTGTTAATTCTTCAGTGCGCCATTGCTTTGAAAAGACAATGTGTAAGTTACAATAAGGAAATCATCAAATACGCAACGCAAGATGGCGTATGCCAGAGAATGTTCTGGGCGAGGAATGTCACATGACATCTCCGAACGACTGGTTTTCGTTAATTCAAAGGGGGATATTTTCGCAAATATCTCTCAAACGTTACGAGATGTGAAAAAAAACATAAGGGAACAAAGTTGTAGAGAATTTTCTCCTCTAAAAATTCGGTTATTCAATTTTAGCGTCAGATGAACGGTTTATTTTCATTTAAAATTATATTACAAACGGCTTTTTTTATTACGAACGTATTCCTTGTCCGAAATATTTGAAAAAGCGAGGTTCTGGTCTCTGGTGACCAACAATTATATCTGTAAAATTTGGTGTTGATCGGTTTAACGGATCGTCTTAAACAACAGGGAACACATTACGGACAGACAGACAGACAGACATACCAAAATCGCCGTTATTTTTGCAAATATCTCTGAAACGCTACGAGATATGAAAAAAAAACATAAGAGAGCAAGGTTGTATAGAATTTTCTCCTCTACAAATTCGGTTATTCAATTTTCGTGTCAGATGAATAGTCAAGCCGTTATTTCCATTTAAATTTCGAGCTGTCAAAAGACAGTCGCAAAGGCCCACTTTTAGTGTTACTAATGTAACCTAAAGTGGGCCAATTACAACCAATTAATAAAATTCTTAAGATTTTAAGGTTTACTGAAGTTAAAGAATATTTCATGACTATAGACTATGGAATCAATGTGTCACATGGTCTATGTAACAGATTTTGTAAAGCATGAAAGATACAGCTTGCTTACAAAAACCAATTTGCAATATTTCATGAAATGAAAGCAGCCAAACATAACCATTATATATTAAATATTTCAATATTTAGTGAAAAATCCAACATAAGTGTCAGAGGCACATAACATTCAAGTATTCCATATTAGTCAGACATGAGATTGTGTGTGACATCTAAGTACCATTTTACCAAAAGAATAACAGTATAGACAGTTAATTTTAAATGTGACCAAAGATTCCCAGCATACCTTACATAAAGTACTTTGGAAAACAAAGGAATCATCACATCAGAAACTTTGACTATCAGTTTAAACAATAAACATTTCACAACTATAGGCTATGGCATCAGTAGATCATGTGGACTATGCAACAAATTTGGTTTAGTATGAAGGACACAGACAGCTGTTAAATCAATTCAAGGATGTTCTTAAAATGAAAGTGTCTACAAATGGCGATTAAAAGATTTTTATGACAGTGGCAAATAATAATATTGTGTTGAAATTGAAGCAGGCTGGACTTCAAAGGCAAGGTTGTCGAGTGAATATAGCACTTATACTGGAAGCAGGTTTATTGCGAAATGAAACGTACACGCAGCACTGACTGCCTCTCGGGCAGAGTGCTCTGCTATTTATACACAGACAGAATTTACCAGAAATTAGAAGAATACTTAAAATAAGAAACAAGCAGAAATTAGAACATAATAAACACATAGAACATTCTGGAAATGTTAATTTGCCCATGGCCAGTATTGAACTGGCGACCTTCAGCACTGCAGTCGGTGATGCTATCCCCTGCACCACGCCGGCAGTCAGTTTACATAGGGTCTCGCGGCATTGCTCCCTCTCCTGGAAAAACAGCGACCCGCTGTTACGTTCCCTTTGGAACCAGCTGCATTGTCCTGGATATCGACCTTGTCATAGGTCCTCTCTATGGCAGTTCTGGAGAAAGCTTCCCTTTCCACGATTGTCGACGACAGACGTTCCTGTCTTGGCTTCATCAGTATCATTACCATCCACAGAGTCCTTGAACAAGAAGCCATTTTCGCCTATCTGCTCTTCAGGATCGTAGTAAGGCTTCATGCGCAGGAAGTGAATAATGTCTCTTCATTTTTGTCGTTTAAACGACGGCTCATAATCCTCAGCTTCGTATATGACGTCTGACAGGAGGCGTGTGACGCAATACGGACCAAAGTATCGCTTCAATAACTTTTCTGATAGTCCAACTTTCCATACAGGGGTAAAAATCCATACCAGATCTTCTGGGCTGTACACAACAGGTCGGTGCTTGTCGTTATACCGCTGAAGGTCCTTCTCCTGGGCGTCCAGTGTCCGTATGCGAGCCAGCTGTCTTGCTTCTTCGACCCTGGTGATGAGCTGTTTCACATAGTCATCCCGAGTGTCGTCCAGTTGGAACGGGAACAGCGTATCCATTGTCGTCTCAGCTTCTCGGCCATGGAGCATGAAAAACGGCGTGAAGCCTGTAGTGTCCTGTCTTGCGGTATTGTAAGCACATGTCACGACTGGCAGAATAGTATCCCAATCAGTCTGCTCAACATCGACGTATATCGACAGTATATCCGCTAACGTGTTGTTAAAACGTCGTGACATTAACTCTGATACTAGTTTTGACTGGAATACTTTTCCACGATCAGATATCATCCCACATGGTGCTCCATGTTTCAAAATAATGTCTTCTACAAGGAATTTTGCGATCTCTGGGGCTTCTGCAGTCGGCACAGGTTTGGCGACAGTTTAGCTTGTGAGGTAGTCACTGCAGACTATTATCCATCGGTTACCGGTTGTCGACTTCGGGAACCTCCCTAAAAGATCGATACCAACGCTGTGAAATGGAGCTGCTGCAGGTGGAAGTGGTACGAGATGCCCTGGAGGTAATTGTGGCACATGCTTCCCTCGCTGGCACTCTTTACAGTGACTTCTAGTGCTTGACAGATCGGTAGAGACCTTACCAGTAATATCTGCGTCTGATTCTGTCTAGGGCCTTCACGAATCTCACATGACTGGATATTGGAGCATTGTGGAAATACTTGAGAATAGATGAACTGGAACGACCAGTAGCCATTTGGGGCCCAGTGGATCGTAGTTTCTCTATTACAATGTCCTATTTATAAGTTGGAACTCTCCATTGGTCGGTTCTCCTTTCTCTAAGGCCTCTATGGTTTTTAATAGTGCTGGATCCTCCCGCTGTTCAGCTGTGACATCACCTAATTCAGTGAGGGCTGAATTTCATTCATGCTGTTGTGTTTCATTAATGGATTCCTCGAAAGGCAGTCGGCATCCTTGTGTTTGCACCTGTTCTTGAATACCACTGTGATGCCGTACTCTTGGAGTCTTAGCACCCATCTTGCAAGTCAACCCGATGGATCCTTCAAGCTTGTCAACCAACACAAAGAATAGCGGTCTGTCACGACGGTGAATGGTTTGCTGAATAAATACGGCCAGAACATGTTGATAGCCCAGATAACTGCAAGACATTCTTTCTCAGTTGTAGAGTAGTTTATCTCGGACCTGGAGAGTACTCTTGATGCATAGGCTATCACCTTTTCAACACCTTCCTGACCTTGTAAAAGCACTGCACCAATCCCATAACCACTGGCGTCTGAGTGAAGTTCAGTTTCCACATTCTCGTCGTACAAGGCTAGAACTGGTGCAGAAGTTGGAGCCTCCTTTAGTGCACAGAAAGCTCTTTCGTCTCATCCCAGTAAAACGTGGCGTCTCCCTGCAGACGTTCTTGCAATGGACGTGCCTTGTTGCAGAATCCTTTTATGAAACGTCGGTAGTATGAGCACAGCCCGAGAAAACGTCTCACATCACGAATGTGCTGAGGAGATGGAAATTCTGTGACTGCCCTTACTTTATCTGGATCAGGCCGGACACCATCTCTGTTGACTACGTGCCACAAGATTTTTATCTCTTTGGCGATGAAGAGGCACTTCTTTGGATTAAGGCAGAGTCCTGCAGTCTGAGCACACTTCAACACAGTTGACACTCGACTCAGATGTTCTTCAAATGTTTTCGAGAAAACGACAATGTTATCTAAATACCAAAGACAGATCTTCCACGTGAGGTGTCGAAGCAAGTTGTCCAACATGCGTTGGAATGTGGCCGGAGCATTACATATTCCGAATGGCATTACTTTGAATTCATAAAGGCCGTCAGGTGTAATAAAAGCCGTCTTCTCCCTGTCAGCTTAATCAACATCGATTTGCCAATAACCTGTCTGCATCTCCATAGTTGAGAAGTATGTAGCTCCTTTCAAGCAGTCTAAGGTATCGTCAATGCGCGGCAATGGGTAGACATCTTTCTTTGTGATTTTGTTCAGCCGCCGATAGTCGACACAGAATCGCCACGTGTCATCCTTCTTCTTTACGAGGACCACCGGAGACGACCAAGGACTCTCCGAAGGTTGAATAATGTCATTGTGCAACATCTTCTCCAATTCCTCCCGAATTATCCGTCTTTCAGCTGGCGACACTCTATAAGAACGCTGGCTACTTGGTGGATGATCCCCAGTATTGATATGGTGCCTTATCGTGGGTCGTTTCGTCTGACTCTTCCTCCCCTGCTGAGGTGTGAATGCACCCAAAAATTGGCGTAGTATAGCTAACACAATCTGGCGTTGTTCCTTGGTCAGTACAGGCCATATTGTCAGTTCTACAGTTGTTTACTCCAGCGTGTTGTCTCTACTAACAGCAGAGCATGGGTCTTCGTTGATGACGTTGAGCTCACCATCCTGGATTGTTTCAGCTGTCCCGATAGACATTCCCTTGGGGATACGTTGTGACTGTTCGTGACAATTAGTGATCCAAATCTCTCCTCGACCACTGGTAATACTTATGATAGCCGTTTGTTAAGTAAATTTCTTTGGTGAGCCTGATAAACTTTGTACTATCATTAAGCACTTCACAGCTTAACTGGTCAACTGTGTTTGTGACTGCAACTATTCTCATTGTCAATGGCGGTATCGTCACATTGTCAACGGTAAATAACTTCCCAGAAAATTCTGTATTACGTGTATCTGTCGGAGCGACTTCCTCAATTTGCAGCTCAGATCTTCTATAGACAGTGATAGCTTGGGATGCCTGAAGGAATTCCCGTCTGAGGATGGCATTATGACTACATTCTGTTAAAACGACAAATTCAAAAGGCTGGGTCCTGTTGTTGATGGTTATTCTTGCGACACAAGTTCCTACTGGCTGGACGTACTTTCCATTTGCGACCTTCAGCACAGTTTCAAAATTCAAATTTTCAAATATTTGTAGAACTTATGGGACTTAACTATGGGGTCATCAGTCCCTAAGCTTACAAACTACTTACGAACTAGCTAAGACTAAGGACGGCACAAATATCAATGCCCGAAGGGGGATTTGAACCCCCGACCGTAGTGGCCGTGCAGACCGTGACTGGAGCGCCTCAGTCCCCTCGGCCGGTCAGCACAGTTTCCCCCATATTTTGTCTTCTTTAGTGAGCGGTAGTAATTATCCGACATTACAGAGAAAGAAGCCCGGACAGGTTGGCCTTCGATTATGACGTCGATGAGATTTCCCGACATCTTAGCGACTGTCGTCCATGGCGGATTTTCATCTGCGGCGGCCTCACCTCCGTAGATGGTCGCCTCGCTTATTTTTCCTGGGCGTGGCTACTAGTGGAGAGGCTGGTACCTCTAAACGGCGACGGTGAACGGCAGCGGCGCGTTGGGAAGCGACGTCGTCCACGGTACGGGAATGGGCTTCTTCCCATCGGTCGACTGAACTCATCATCAGGTGACTGCCTGATGGCTGACGTCTTGTGGCAAAATAATCTTCGAATACTCGCCTTCTCTCTCTGCAGTAGTGTACGACATGTCCAGGGCATTCACCACAAACCTGTCTGATTGAATTCCGACCCTTTTCTTTCTACCTGTTCAGATCCCTCTTAGCCTGATCCAATTCAGCCTGTCCCACTATCTTCCTATCCCAGATGAGTATATCTCATTGCATCTATTTTTTTTTTTGGTCCATTGTGCCTGTATTAATCAGAACAATCTTTTTACAGAAGCATTATGGGCTGGGACTGCTCAAAGGAAGTGCGCAACTTTAATGAGTTCACTAAATTACTTCTCACTGTTACATGATTCAATGAACTTGCGCCAGCCGCAGTGGCCGAGGAGACTGAGCGCTCCAGTCACGGTCTGCACGGCCACTACGGTCGGGGGTTCGAATCCCCCCTCGGGCATGGATATTTGTGCCGTCCTAGTTTGTAAGTAGTTCATAAGTAGTTTGTAAGTTTAGGGACTGATGACCCCGTAGTTATGTCCCATAGACTATACAATCATTTGAACATTTGAATGAACTTACACCATTTGTTTTTACTAACTTCAGATTTCGCATCATATGCTGCACCAAATTTCTTTAAATTTGAGAGCTGATCGAAAAATTTTCATTGTCAATTTCAATAGTTTTGTCTTCCAAGTACAACAAATCGATAATTAATAAATAAAACTTGTTTATTTAAATCAGTGTCGTAAAAAGGTTATAAATTTTTGACGATACAAGGTGAAAACAATTGTCGTAAGTTCTTAATACCCAAAGCTTAAAAATGCGTACATTTCGAGAAATCGTACAAATAGATGCGGACGTTTCATGTAATTTTGAAAATGCGGACGTCTGGTAACCCTAAAGTAAAGCAGTCAACAATCCGAAGATTGGTTTGAACACCACAGTGCTTTACTAGGCATGGTCCTGTTTGGAGGTGGTATGCCATTTCCTTCCTCCAACCTTCGAACTGTCTTCCCCAGCCAGTTATAGGGGGACCTACAGTTTAATGTGGGTCCCGAACCACGGTGCTACTCGGTATTTTTCAAATGAGCAATGCTGCCAGAGGGGAAAGAAGTGGAAAGTGACAGATAAAAATCGTAGTACCTTGCGGGCATCGAACCCGCGTCCTTTGGATTTGTAGTCTGGCACTCTACCACTGTGCAACCGAGGCACAACCATACGTACTTCATAACCTACAAAACCAGTGATGGGTCTCGCTCCCTTGCCCAATTCCCTAGCCGCTACAATCACCCAAATGGAAAAAAATTACTGCACCCATCACATCATACACCAGAACTAAGAATTCTACAAAAAGTCAGACACTTTGCACTCATGGCAAAAATATTATTTAGTGAGAAGTCAATTAAGTTACCATAAAAACAAAGAAAACGAAAAAAATCTTCAAATGTTTGCTAAGCTTATGGGACTTAACTACGGGGTCATCAGTCCCTAAACTTACAAACTACTTATCAACTACCTTATACTAATAACGGCACAAATATCCATGCCCGAGGGGGGATTCGAACCCCCGACAGTAGTGGCCGTGCAGACCGTGACTGAAGCGCCTCAGTCCCCTCGGCCACCGCGGCCGGCAAAGAAAACGTGTATGTGGAAATTAGACCTACTCGCGACAGTATGGAAACAAAAGTAATAAGCGCAAAGTCTCGAAAACAAATTAAGGTTTAAGTTACTTTTTGCAAATAATAAATAAAACTATATGCTAGGAGAAGAACAATTAACGATATTCTTTAAAATTACTGTGCAAAACTGAGTCTAACGCCCTGCCCATTTGTTTGGGAATCGCTGATGTTAAATTGCTCTAGGAGGACGAGAAAAATGAGGCGGTGCTCCATCATGGATGAACCACATTGGCTGAATTGGCTAGTGTGACGTCTTCCATCAAACCATATACCGGTAAATCATTCGTTAAAGCACAGCATGACACTCCTGACATTGTTCCCACTAAAATGAATGGACCAATTAATCTAAGGCCGAACATTAACACTAAACTGTTGTTGATGTCCTGTTTGCACAACTTCTCTGGGATTTCCATACTCCCAGATATGCACTCCACATAGAACAAATACCGGTTAACATGGTGACGAAAAAGATAAACCATATATTTGCTTAACATGTTCTGTTTTTTGTCAGGTCTCTAACGAATTCTCGGATCTTTCCCATATATTTAGATTAGAGGTCTGCAAATCGCCGGTTTCGCTCGCTCGTATTCGGTCGAGTGCGGAACGCTCGGCGGTAGCGCGGTGAGTGTGTACGCTTGGAGCGAGCGTGTTGACACTCGAACCAGGCTGCGTGGGGCGGGGCGGGGCGGGCAGAGACCGCACAGCGTGGCGCTGCCGCTGTACTCACAAGGAAACCTATCCAAGTCACTCTCCGATTTTTACGAAATTTGCATATTTTATAATACTTGAAAACCTATGGGACACGTAATTTTTTTTAGCGGCGGAAGTAGAAAAATGGCGTTTAGTGAAGCGATTTTAATGATTTTTGGTATGAAAGTATCTTTTGATAAAAGACAAATGTCATAGATTCAATTTCGATTAAATCAAAACTTTTTTTGAGCCCCAAAAATTGGTCACTTTAGGGGTAATTGTCCCCCTAATTGTCACTCCCCCTGCAATGTACCTAGACCGATCTCTTATCAAAAGATACTTTCATACCAAAAAATCATTAAAATAGCTTCAATAATCTCTAAGTTATCACGATTTTTCCATTTTAGCCCCAATTTTGGAGGGACCGTTTCACCCCTTAAATATGTTTGCCCACCGCTTCAAAAAATAAATAAATGAATAAATAAAAATAAAAATACGGGTCCAACAGTTTTTCATGTATTATAACAAATCCAAATTTCATAAAAATCGGAGAGGGATAGGTTTCCTTGTCAGTCGCTAAGGCAGCGGCTCTTTAGCTCTGAAGTGTGGGCTGCTGTTGCGTCTGATGCAGCCCCGCTAACTAAAGGAACTAAAATCAGTTATGCTGTAGACGTTTATTCCTGAATAGTAGCATGTAACCGCAATATCATTATACCGCAAACGAGAAAAAAAGGTTGTTTTCACTAACTACAACATTTGAAAGTAATGTAAAGGATCTAAAGAGAAACTACAGAACGAACAACGTATTTATTGCAATGAACAAAAGTGAAAGTTACCGCACAACAAAGTATACATTGAAAAGTAACATTATCCCCAAACTATTCGTTAGTGGCATTGTAATTGCAGTGTATTGTGAAAATATCATTGACACATTGTAGATCGAGTCGAGTTCTTCTATCAGAGAACAGAGAATGAAAGTGCGTTAACTAGGTGCATTTGAGGCGGGCACACAAAATACTGTTTGGCAATACATCTAGCTTAGGAAAGACAGTATGGCTGCATTTCTACCATTCAAGCAGATCGTCATCACCATCAATTCGTGCTAATTCAATTTCACAGTCCAGCCATTGCAAAAACATGCACGTCATTCTTTTGGCTGGTGCACCCGGGTGACATTCTTCAGACGGCCCTAAATAAATATAACACAGATATCACTGAAACACAAGAGCACCATAAATTCGTACAGCTGTGTAAAAGTAAACAGTTGGAATAGGAGGATTTAAAACAGGTACAGGATATATGAGGATTAGACCGGCATATGACCCTGACGACGGAAGAAAGCGCGGATCCTATATATATTGCACGAAAGCTTGCATGCGTTCTTTATTATGTAGATAAGAAAGACGACAGTGGCAGTGGGGAATATATGAATGTTGCAATTGGACTCACTAGGAAAACGCACAGTGCCAAAATGCTATGGGAATATATATTAACGGGGTGCAACAGAGAGAGGGAGATGCACAAAACTAACCTAATGGGTGTACATCAATATCGGAGTATTTAATATCAATGAAAAAGACGGACAAAGTATTCCAGGACTTGAGAGTGATAAGAGAAATGGATATAAAATACAACCATTTGCTCGTTAATACGGCAAGTAACACCTATCACTAAACAGGGACTAACAGTCCACAAAATGGGAACAAGAAAGTAAGAAAGATCATGGAAAACTCATTTAGTAAATGATCGTAGCACAGAAACATGTTAATCACGTATAATAACTTGTATGGTAAAATACAAAATGCGAAACTGGATCGAGAGAACAGCTTTCGAATCACCCGGGAAAGGAAACAATTCCAAATATCGCAGTCAGGATTTATTCTTTAGCGTCTAGTTTGCTCCTGACACTCGCCTTGGACTCTAGTGGCGCTGCGGTGGGCGACCGAGTGGCGAGCGGGCAGTGTGGACGGTCGGGCCAGTCGAGCGTGCGCCGCTCGAACGATCGTTCAGGAAGTCGAGTACAGCCACACGCCTTGCCGCAAGCTGCAGCACCGACACCTGTCGGACTGTCATAGAACGACGTGTGTCACGCGCTTCGAGCGAGCAACCGAGCGATGTGCAGACCTCTAATTTAGATACACTCTGTATACTCACAACATAAAAAATTACGAAACACACTTCTTCCATACCAATAAAGAAGTTGCTGAATCTTTTTTACTTGGTATGTGTGTTTGTGGGCGGGAGGGGGAGGATATTGGAAGTTGCAGGATCCTATAATAGTATATAGCAATTTACTTGGTGTGTAACTTTACACACATAACCTGTACACCATTATGAAGTTATGGAATTGCGAACTTTAGTGTTGTAATTGCCGGCCGCGGTGGCCGAGGGGACTGAGGCGCTCCAGTCACGGTCTGCACGGCCACTGCGATCGGGAGTTCGAATCCCCTCTCGGGCATGGATATTTGTGCCGTCCTTAGTCTTAGCTAGTTTATAAGTAGTTTGTAAGCTTAGGGACTGATGACCGCGTAGTTAAGTCCCATAAGCTCTACAAACATTTGACTTTTTGAAGTGTTGTAATTTCATTTTCCTCATTATGAGTTGTTTGATTAGCACAGTTCGTATGAAGATCTACGTGTTTTTACGAATCTTGAAGTTCCGTTGCCTTCCTCCAGTTTACATATTTGACACAAGATTTCTGCAACAAAGGTAACGGAAATTTTACTTGCGACTTGCGAGGGTGGCGATATCTATGGTCGAAGCGTTTATCGAATACTAACGAAAGTCGATAGCAATCTTCGATTCTGTGCCTGACGTCAAAGCTACGTCACGTCACCAGAAATCATGTGGAATGGATAGTCCCGTTGACGTGTAGACTAGCTTGTGTTTACAAACAAGGGGTGGAGTATACTGTCCCATAACAAAGTACGTGATTATTGTTACGCCAACTAATTTTCACACCTAAATCAAATATGTCGGTGGAAAACGCCACGTATTCGTCATCTGTTGCACTACAAGCTTTATCATTCGACAGCAACGAATTTTTGAAGGTGAAGTACCGACAATGTGATTGTTTTTCAGTCCTGAATATACTGTATGTTAATTTCACTATTAATATACGTATCTGGCTACTTTTGCACACACAGAAATCGTTCTCCGTCGATGAGTATTTACAAGAGCATCGTAATAAGACTAGCTTGGAAACCCTCAGAGATGATTTAGGAATATATCTAAGGATTTTACGATCATCGATGATTGAACTAATAAACAAAGACTATGCGGACTTTGTAAGCCTCTCTAGCAATCTGATTGGTCTCGACAGAGCAATAAATGGCATGCAATTTCCACTAGGACAGCTGAAAGAAGAAATTGTAGTAAGTATACTTATATTTGCCAATTAGTATACAAAAGAAATTCTCGTAAAATAAAAGTATAATCTTCTCTGTGAAAACTAGATGTAATTGCTCAACTTTCGATTTGTTTAGCGCTATGAAAACACTACAATGTAGGCCCGAATTGTTATAGAAGGTTTAGATCTGCTATTTACAAGGGATGTCTCCAGTAATCAGTTGAAATATCTAGTGGTGGCGTGCCTTTGGCGATATCACCTTGCATATTTGTTAACTGCATTACAATTTATTTGCTTCCTCGCCAATGATTCCTGCGCCAATGGAAATGTTACACCGATGTTCCAAGGGGAATGAGGCCAGCACAGTTTGAGCTTAAGATAAACAAAAAAGAAAACGAAGCTTGAAGAAGGGGGGAGGTGCTGGGAATATCGTGTATCTAAACTTAACGGCTCACCTGTAGACGGGGATACCGCCCGTCAGCTTTGACCCGTAACGTCATCGCATCGCGGTAGTTTTGAGGTTGCGTGTGTGTTTGTAGAAGGTGTGAGTGATTATGTGGTGGTTGAGTTAAAGACGACAGTTCGTTTACAAACGAAACAGATTACGATTTTGTGTTTAAAAAGCGATCTGTAGCTTTTCTCTGATGGTTAGGTATAGGTCAACTGAGAGTTTTTTCCTCTTCGCAAGTGATCGCCGAAGGCACGAATTTTTGGGCTGAGACCTGTGATCGATGGTACATTCTGTTGTGGTAATCTGTAATTTACGAGGATAATCGCAGATCATTTATTATCTACAATACATAAGTATTACGATATTATCTCGTATGTTTATATAACGGGACAAGCGCGGGAATGTGTGGGTTTTGGGCAGGGACATCCTAAGCGGGGAAAAAAACCCTATTAAAAAAAGAAAATCCTGTGGGGGAAAAAGCCTTCCGTAAAATACGACCAAGACGACGAGAGTGAAAAAAAAAAATAAAAAAAATAGTGGTATAGGACACTTCAGTTGACCTATGTTACACCTCGAAAGAAACTTGGTATACCAATCTGCCCCCCCCCCCCCCCCCCAAAAAAAAAAAAAAAAAAAAAAAAAAAAAAAACCCACTGGTATCGGCACTTCAGTTGCACCAAAAATAAAACTCTGGATACCAAATAATACCCAAAACAATGAAACAACTCTACACTAACAACTACGACATACACAAAAAATTGATAAGAGATTTGAAACTTGATTACGTCCACCATAGTTTCTCCCATTGCCTCCTTAAGACAAAATGAATGAATTTTCCTTGTGATATCCATCCTAACAAACCCAAACAATAAGAAATGTAGAAATAAACCGAAAAAATAGCACAACTAATCCACAAAACACACACATCTGAACCACAATGAAATGCAAGATAATACTTGCAATTACACATGACACACCAGTGCTAGTACCAAATATCAAACTAACTGTACAACTATTCACAAATCATTGGAATTCCATCATAAGAGATTGTCACCACACAATTACTCACAGCATTTATCAACACACATCTCGAAACGACCGCGTGGGATGATGTCACACACCAACATCACTAGACATAGCCGACAGGTGGTATCTGTGTCTTCAAATGACCCATGGCGTCTTAGTCTACCAATGCCACACAACACAATAATTCGCCACAAAAAACACTTGAATTCTAACATTGACAACAGCTATGAAGTGACAGTAGACACAAGTCTCAGAATATGTTGAACGAGACTAATCCTCAATTTTTCATGCATGTTCTTCTGTTGCTTTAATATATATATGTATATTAATGGGGTGAAATGTTATTTTATATAGTGATTGCAAAATATGCCAACTGAAAAAATGAGAAGCACTGAACCCCAAAATAAGGTACTTCTTTTTTCATAAGTTCTCCAAAGTTTAAACAATAGTACACCACATTGGATTATTATGCAAGGTGCATCTGAAAAGTTTGGTGAATGGTCTCAGGAAATATAGGAAACAAGAGTTATGAACAAAATACATTTACTGGCCTTCATAGTAATGGCCATTGGCTAGAATACACTTCTGACATCGGTTGTACAGTTGTTGAAAACGGCTGGCAAATGCTTCTTGCGGAATTGATCGAAGCACTGAGGTCATGCATTGTTAGATCTCTGCAGCCATTGCGAAGTGTAAGCCTTTCAGGCTAACTTAAGATGAGGAAACAGAAATAATTTTGCTGGTGCCAAATATGGAGAAAAATGAGGGTGTGGAGGCACAGTGACCTTGTGTCTAATGAGAAAGTTGTGGATCACAGTGTGCAGATACAAATACATGATGGATCAAGCTCTTGCTATGGAAAAGGCAATTGACACTGTCTTTATCTTGGATTTTGTCTGCAGACTTATTTTGGGAGGCGGGGAAGACAATGAACATAATGCCATTGACTGTCACTTTATCTCCGGATCATATTGGTAGCACCAACTTTAATCCCATGTAATAATGGTTTCCAAAAATGTGGATTCTGGTCAGACATGTCGGTCGATGAAATCTCTTGATACTGCCATCCAAGTTTGCTTTCGCTCTTCTGTAAGCATGTGTGATACAAATAGCCTACAAATCTTCTGCTTTCCCAAATGTCCATGAACAATAGTTCTTACACTATCTGTGCTCATCTTGAACTTTTCAGCTACCATTCTCAAAGACAGTCGCCAATCATCCGCAAGCATCTGTTGCACTTATTCCATGTCGTTTGGGACTGTGATTATGGCCAGTCAACCCAAACATTACTCATTCTAGACACCTTTCTTTCCTTCTCTAAGCTTTAAATGACACACACACACACACACTCACACTTTTTACTCACTGCTTCAGCAACGTATGGTAGCACTAACATCTCATAGGTCTCCATTGCCGTTTTGCCTAATTTAAACAAGACTTTGTGTTAACATAATCTATTTTGTGCTCCATGTTGCAATGACATGAGTTCTCACATTGACTCTGTTAGCTGGGTTGCAGTGTGTATCACCGCTTCACTGCAGTGCTTTGCACAATGGAGGGCACTTGTTGACATGCCCCTCAATGTGTATGCATAGGCACCTAATCCTCGTCAGCGAGGTTTCTAAAATATGGGACTATTCACTGAACTTTTCAACGCTCCTTGTATATAACTTTGTATGACTCAGCTATTGTTGTTTCGTCTGATCTTAATATGCTGTAGATGCAATTCATTTAATTCAAAGTACAGGAAATATTTATTTGCCATTAACAGCTTGTTTTCTCATATGAGAATTTTTAATTTCACAATGGAATTCATTGACCTCACATATTCCCATCCATTACAAATGTAACACTAAGAAGGGCCAGAGATAGGGCAGCCAATATTATTTGTGAGGTAACACGTTGTACAAAGATCACATTTCAGAGCTTTTTGTCACGTGTGGAAGATGATAATATCAATATTGAGAGCGGCCACCTTTGCTAAGATATAACAGCTGCTACATGACTTGGCATTGGATTATAGAAGCTCAGAATGTGTTGTTGGGGTGTAGCAGTTCACTGCACAGTGATGATGATATATGTATAATACACCATGCCGATGTCACAGGTCAAAGCCAATGCCTGGTATCCTGTGCTTAAATTGACCCTACTTTTTGCATACATTTGAAGAAAACCATTTCCTACATTATTTCTTCAGTAAATGATGATAAGTACTATAAAGTACAATGTATGCATAAATGTTTTATTATTGTTGCACATATCAGTTCAATTAATACATTTGCGTAGTTCATCATTCTTGAAGAAAGATAAAATAATGTTATTTATTCTATTAAAAAGATCTTTCTCCCTCTCTTTGTCAGGCTTTGGTGATATTCCATACAATAACAATATGCATGTGACAAAAATCTTAATTGAATAAATAGAATAATACCTCCAGCCATCTGTTTGGACTCTTTATTGGGGAAACAGTTTCAGCATTTCATTAGGCCATCTTTGGCTACATGATCAACATAAAACTGTGGTGCACCCAATTATATTGTGAAGTTAGGATGGGGTCCAGCAGTATATAACTGAGTATCTGTAGACTTCTAGCATGGCAACACTATCACATCATTCATAAGTTGATTAGTTGATAAATTGTCACTTATCACTGAGCTGTTGAGTTGTTAAATGATGAGTTAAAGCTAGTGTTGTTGAGCCAAAAATCCCTGGATACCAGTGATGTAGTACTGGCCCCTATCAGACTTCATCAGAGTTTTAAAATTGTCATGTGACTGAAGATGGCATAATGCAAAGGGGAAACTGGTTGCCTAATAAAGAGTCAAAGTAGACAACTTAAGGTAGTATTTTTTTATTCCAATTAACAACTGAGTTTCCCTACACAATGATAGAGAAAAAATGGTAAAATTCTAGGAATGACCACATGTGTTCTTACAATGATATGTATGTTGGTAATGCCTACTGTGTTGATGGACCAGCATGTCATGATATAAAGAGTGAACGTGAATTTCACAAAGAAGAGTATATTGTTCAATCATAAATGGGTAACCAGTTATGTGTATTTTTGCAAAACTATAATTTCTAATTAATAGAGGAAATGCAGTTTCAATTATGTGACTGTATAAGATGCTAGCAATTGTCAAAAATTTGGTAAAGGACAACATATGTAGTGATGAAGTACAAATACCCAGAAATGTATGACTACAGTCCTGATAGCTAGGAGCACACACTGCAATGAGAAACGAGAGAAAAATATTATGTCTTGTTGAAAGACAAACAGGTTCCAATTTTATAAAACCCTATGAAATAATGTTTTGTAATAAACCATACACTGGGGACTCTATAAAACAATATTATGAGTATTATGAAGTACCCTTATGCTTGGTATTATCCTGTAGTTGTGGGAAACACATGGACTCTGCTGTGTTATGAGACTCAATAAAAAGTGAAAGTAAGTTTGAGATGATCTTTACTACTGAAACTGATCAGACATAACACTCTTTGCTTTCTAGGGAACTGTGTTATGGGGAAACAATATCCAGAAGAGGAGGATTTATTAATAAATAATAATTTGAACCTATGGTGAACAATGGTAGCCCAGAAGGAAATGACAGCAAAAGATAGAAAAAATCACCTTCTATACTGAGTATGAAATGACCTGATGTCTTGTTCAGCATGTTGACAAAACTGTTCTTGGAACCAGGAAGAGAGTGCAAACATCTACAGGTTGTAGTGTATGTTAGAACAGACTATGCTTGTCAAATGGACTCTGGGCTCCTGCTTGGATTATTCCTGAAACTGATAGAGGGGGATAAGACAATACTTGGTCATGGAATTCCAACAACACAGGCAACTGCAGCATTGTCTCCTGACTTGATTGTGCCATTCTTGATTCCGAGTTGAATGGAAGGCTTGAACTAGGGACTTGTTAGGTTCTCTAAGATGCAAGGCTGCAACTTCTTAGACTCGCAACATTAGACTCGCATAAATAGCTCAGGGTCGTGCTACACTAGAGACTACTACACAGATGGCTGAGTGTATGTGGGGAACATACAAGGGGCTTTAGAGTAGATTGCTATACACCAGGGCCGGCCACAGAATTGCCCTGCAGGCCGTTCCCTCTCGTCTTGACTACACACTTACCCCACTATGCTGCACACTTACCCCACTATGCTGCACACTTACCCCACTATGCTGCAATTGTCGTGCATGGAACACAAGGCTGGCTCGCATGCGGTTAGGTTTCATACTATGCCGTATTAGGAATTCGAAAAACTGAAGCTATGGCTCATAAAGAATGGTATTGTACACTTTTTGACTGTTGGTACATAAGAGGGGAAATTGTTTTGCAACTACATTTCACTAGTAATAATGTGCTAGCCATATTGTTACACACCCTTCCACACCGAAGTTAAACCAAACATGGATATAACTTTTGGAGCCTCTTTATGATGATGTGGAAACTATTATTGAGGAAATAATTCACAGAACTCTTAAACAGTTTTAACACAATGAAATTTGTCTTTGAATCAGGGAGTACACTGCAAAAGTGTCAGTTCCATCTGTAATTGGACAGGGGCACTTTCAATTGAAACCGTAAATGGTCTTCAAAATGTCTCCAAAAGAGATGTGAATTAGCAATATCCTGACAACATTTTCCTATATTTCTTTTGAAACTAAAATGAATATTAAAAATTTGTGTGTGCCACGGTCGAGCTAAATTTACAATTCCCCGATGTCTAAGAATGTGTCCTACCTAGCAATCCCTTCTTTTAGTCAAGGTATGCCAAAAATTCCTATTCTCACAAATTCTGTTCAGTACCTCTTCATTAGTTATGCGATCTACCCACCTAATCTTCAGCATTCTTCTGTAGCACCACATTTCAAAAGCCTCTATTCTCTTCCTGTCCGCACTGCTTATTGTCCATGTTTCACTCCCGTACAAGGCAACACTCCACACAAATGCGTTCAGAAAAGACTTCCTTACACTAAATTAATATTTCTCTTTTTCAAAAATGCTTTTCTTCCCATTGCCATTCTGCATTTTTTATCCTCTGTACTGCGACCGTCATATGTTATTTTACTACCCAAGTAACAAAACTCATCTACCACTTTTATTGTTTCATTACCTAATCTAATTCCTTCAGCATCGCCTGATTTTCTAAGACTGCATTCCATTATCTTTGTTTTGCTCTTGTTAATGTTCATTTTATACGCTCTCTTCAACACACTGTCCATTCCATTCAACTGCTCTTCCGGGTCCTTTGCTGTCTCTGACAGAATGACCATGTCATCAGCAAAACGCAATGTTTTTATTTCTTCACCCTGAACTTTAATCCCTATTCCAAATTTTTCCTTGCTTTCCTTCACCGCCTGCTCGATGTACAAATTGAATAACATCGGAGAAAGGCTACAACCCTGTCTTACTCCCTTCCCGACTAATGCTTCCCTTTCGTGCCCTTCGAGTCTAATAACTGTGGTCTGGCTTTTGTACAAGTTGTAAATAATTCTCCTTTCCCTATATTTTACCCCTGCTGACTTCAGAATTTGAAAGAGTGTATTCCAGTCAACATTGTCAAAAGCTTTCTCTAACTCTACAAAAGCTAAAAATGTAGGTTTGCCTTTCCTTAATCTATCTTCTAAGATAAGTCGTAAAGTAAGTATTGCCTCCCGGGTTCCTACGTTCCTCCTGAATCCAAACTGATCTTCCCCGAGGTCAGCTTCTACCAGCTTTTCCATTCTCCTGTAGATAATTCGTGTTAAAATTTTGCAACCATGACTTATCAAACTGATGGTTCTGAAATTTTCACATCTATCTGCACCTGATTTCTTTGGAATGGGGATTATTACATTTTTCTTAAAGTCTGAGGCTATTTTGCCTGTCTCATACATCTTACAAACCAGGTGAAATAGTTTTGTCATGGCTGGCTCTCCCACAGACTTTAGTAGCTCTGAGTGAGTGTCATCTACTCCCGGGTCCTTGTTCTGACCGAGGTCTTTCAGGGCTCTGTCAAATTCATCTCTCAGTATTGTATCTCCTATTTCATCTTGATCTACTTCCTCTTCCCTTCCTACAACATTGTCTCTAAGTTCATTTCCTTTGTAGAGCTCCTCTATGTACTCTTTCCACCTTTCTGCTTTCCCTTCTTTGCTGAGAACTGCTTTTTCATCTGAGTTCTTGATATTTGTAGAGCTGTTTTTCTTGTCCCCAAATGTCTCTTTTTATTTTCCTGTAGGCAGTATCTACTTTTCCCTTTCTTATACATTCTTCTACCGATTTGCATTTGGCTTCTAGCCACTCCTGCTTAGCCATTTTGCACTTCCTGTCAATCTCATTTCTTAGTCATTTGTATTCCATTTTGCCTGTTTCATTTGCTGCATTTTTATATTTTCTCCTTTCATCAATTAACTTTAGTATTTCCTGTGATATCCAAGGATTTTTTGTAGGCCTTGGCTTTCTACCTATTTTGTCCTCTGCTGCCTTCACTATTGCATCTCTCAATGCTACCCATTCCTCTTCTACTGTTTTATTTCCCCCCGTTTCTGTCAATTGTTGCCTAAAGCTCCCTCTGAAATTTTTAAGAATTTCATGTTCCCTCAATTTATCCAAGTCCAATTTCATTATTTTCCTACCTTTCTGCAGTTTTTTCAGTTTATGCCTACAGTTCATGACCAATAAGTTATGGTCAGAGTTGTCTTTAGTATAAGTTACTTTATAAGTAGTTTGTAAGTTTAGGGACTGATGACCCCACAGTTAAGTCCCATAAGCTTAACAAACATTTGAACATTTTTGTACAAAATTTGTGTTTTCTTTAACATCAGAAAGTTTAGAGAAATGGGTACTGCCTATAGGAAAAATATCACACTATAGGCCGGAACAGGCAGAGCTGCATCACATTGAAACGTGCTATCAGGTGTATTTCTGATAAGTGTCGAGACAATCTGGGCTTGACTTGGCCTGCCTGTGGCTCACCCACCTGGCCTGTGTGGCATTTGGTACACCATGGCCAGCCCCGCTCTACACCCAGTTGAGCTAAAGATAAAGTGATAATGTAAGACCCAAAGAAATGCTTCTCATGATGAAACTATTACAATACCAGTGTCCAGCTGCTCAAGCATTCAGTACAAAGTCCGAGGGTTGAAGCATTCCTAAAAAGGATTGAAACTAACCAGGTACAGAAAGCTATCTGCAACTTTAAATTTCGGGATGAATATAATTGTAGGCTTGAAGGATAGGATAATGGAGAAGAAATTTAAATACACCAAGATAGCAACTGAAGCTGCATGTGAGAGCATTTGCTAAGATTCGGTATCAAGTTTGGGCCTTCTATTGAACATCAGACTTACTCCCAGATAGAACTGCAAAGTTTTGAGAAAACCTCAGCTTACTAACATGTGTATGGTTCATTCATCCAACAGTCGAATGGGGCAGCTACAGTTTTTAGGTGGTGGGTATGACACTATATTTAGCAGAACAAAACTGAATGTTATCTGAGAAAAATACCTAGAAGAGATACTTTTATCTTTTGACACACGATAGTCTACAACAGAAAATTATATTATTATAGATTGACCCTCGTGGGTCTCGGATTTCATTTGCTGGTTGCTGACCTAGTGAAACAAGGTTCCCTTACCTAGGAACTGGAGAGTGGTGAATATGCTTCAGCACCAACCGTACGGCACGAAGGTAGAATGTTGTGTCTCACAGGGAATGGGGATCACTGCTTGACCACATGGGTCATGAGTACAGTCAAAACAGCTATTATTAAACTCTCTCTTTCAAGGTGTGATGCACATTGGTGGGGTGTGTGCCTATTGAGTCAAGTGGGGATCTGTCTGGGCAAATTGTTAGTTCCCTAGTTGCTTATAGCACTAAGGTAGAATTCTCTATGAACACTCAGTGGGATGGGTTTACCCTTGTGGGTATCTACACCCAGCTCTGCGAGACGGCTCATGTAGCCAAGTCTCCATATTCACGAATTAATTGAATGTCTTAGGAATCGTCACAGAAAGTTTCACCTTCCTACATTCAAAAG
Organism: Locusta migratoria; assembly: GCA_026315105.1. Classification (NCBI taxonomy): domain Eukaryota; kingdom Metazoa; phylum Arthropoda; class Insecta; order Orthoptera; family Acrididae; genus Locusta; species Locusta migratoria. The sequence goes on from CM048755.1 coordinate 347,884,579, forward strand.
GGTTCAGGGGGCATTTCTTTTACTTTAAAATCTGTGAAATATTTGTGAAGTTGGACACTGCTGGATAAAACTCCAGAAATCTAAATACCTCAATGAACATGCCATATACATGGAGCTATTTATTTCATGTTCCATAGAACCATTGAGAACATGTCCCTGGATGTAGAACGAGTCAAGGTTTCTTTTTTTACAGACAACTGTTTTGTGCATAAATGGGCTACATTATTCTTATCATGTAAATTACAAAAAGAGTTAATTCTAACATAATACCTTACACATTTCCCCTCAGGGGCTCAGCATTAATTTGCTGAGTACGGGCTTGGCGAACCCGGGGTCCTGAGCCGTGGGCTGTGTCGCGCCAACAGTCCGCTACACCGTACGCTCTGTGCGTGCTTCAACGACCGTCGTTCGGCGCGACGGTGGAGCGTTGTACGTTTCAGACCCCGGGGATCTTGGCTTAATCGCCCGGGTCGCGAGGACGGTACAAACCTCTATATAAAAAAAAAAAACTCAATCTCAAGGTGTGCTACGTGCCGAGGAGATGCATGGTTGTTGAGGTTGAACAGCCGCTAGCGAGCAACCTCTGAGGAATCTGCCGCACCTCAGTTGTATAAGGCTTACCCAGGCAAGCAGGGCTCTGTCTGGGTGGACCCTTATTTCCCTAGCTGCTTGTGGGAACACAATGAAAAGAACCCAGAGTAACGCTGGTGGGCGTTTAACCACCGTCTCTAAGAAAGGAAAAGTAGACTTCAATGCTGAGACTTATGACCCCCAGTCGTTCCCTTCCTTGGCCACACCATGGGAGGAATGCAGGTCTCGTAGCCAAGGACAACAATATGCTCCAAGGTATTTAGTGTGTGCTAGGACTGATGGTGAATCTTTCGTGAACACAAAGCCTCTCTTTTTCGTCGAAAACTTGGAAGATAAGTTTGGAGAAGTAGACGGCATGTCGAAGATGCAATCGGGATCAGTTTTAATAACGACGTCATCCCCAGCACAGTCAGGGGCTTTGATCGCACAAAGAAAGGAAGATCATGCAATATAAAACCATGGATCGGCTGTCTTATTCCGAGGCCAAGAGGAAAAATGAGAAACTCCACCCGGTCAGCATCAAAACATCTTATGCAGCAGCCACAAAACCATTTCCGCAGACTAGTTTGCCGCCAGTTCCGTCTATCACAGTGGGCCCTCGAGCCCAACCGTCACCATCTGCCCCCTTGGTGGTAGGTGGCACATCACACACTGTTGCTTCCAAAGCCCCTGCCTTGGACGCAAAAACCCCCCAACCAATGGGGACATCGGTCCCCACACGTGAGCCAGAGCTACAACAGCCTGCTCTGGCTCCTCTCGCGAGGAAGGGATCGCATGAATCCCTTTCTCCCTCAGTTTCTCCCACTGGCTCAGTGGATGCCAGTGAGTGGCACCAAGTGCCATCCAAAGCTGGTCGTAGGGCCTCAAGGACAATCTCCGTCCCTGAGACTGAGTTTGCCAAGCCCTCCCAGCGTGAGAGGCCGAAGGATCAGTGAGAGAAACAGAAGAAATCTAAAACAAAAGAATCTCAGGTGGCTACCATGCCACCACAAAAATCGTCTGCTTCCGAGGACGTGGTGGAAATCCTCGCGTCTCCTGAAGACTTGGCAATTGCCAAGACTTTGGAAGCAATGGATGTCGGGGCTCTGCCTCCTGAGTCAGTGACTGCAGAGAAACCTGTGGGCCCTACTCTACTATCTGCATAAATATGCCCAGTAATTCGGGAGATAGTGTGGTGCTGCAGTGGAACTGTGGCGGTTTCTTCCGCCACTTGGCCGAGTTACAGCAGTTGCTCTGTCACTACCCTTCCCTCTGTGTTGCACTACAGGAAACCTGGTTTCCTGCTGAACGGACTCCTGCCCTTCGTGGGTATAGGGGTCTTTATGTTCTTGCCACTGTCCCCAGTTCACCAGTGCCACTTAACACAGTGCTCGAGGCAGTGGCTGTGAGAATTCAGGCACGTCAGGACATTACCATCTGCTCACTCTACTTTCCTCCGGATGAGGCAGTGTCTCCTGCAGACCTTGCGAACTTGTTCACACAACTTCCCCCACCATTCCTCCTACTGGGGTATTTCAATGCCCACAACACCTTGTGGGGTGGCTCTCAGGTCGCGGTAGGGACATTGAAGCTCTAATAACACAGCTGGACTGCTGCCTTCTTAATACCGGTGCCCCCACACATTTCAGTGTGGTGCATGGCACATACTTGGCTATAGACCTTTCTCTCTGCAGCCCAAGTCTTCTACCACAGCTTCATTGGGGGGTCCATGATGACCTATGTGGTAGCGATCACTTCCCCAACCGTATCTCTCTTCTCCAGTATCTACCTCCAAATCACTTGCCCCGTTGGGCTCTGCGTAGGGCTGACTGGCCTGCTTACACCTCGGGTACTAGGGTGATACCACTAATCCCAGATGATGTTGATGTTGATCAGGCTGCTCATCATATCACTAGAGCCATCATTTCCGCAGCTGAAGCCAGTGTTCCGATCACCACTGACTCAGTTCGGCGCACGTCAGTTCCGTGGTGGTCCACAGAGATTGCTGAGGCCATCAGGGAACGTCGTCGGGCTCTCCAGCGCCACCGGCGCCACCCTTGTTAAGAGCACCTGATTGCTTTCAAGTGACTCCTGGCACAGGCCTGGAGGCTGATACGCCAGAGTAAGCAGGACTGTAGGGAGAGATATGTCGCTACCATCGGCTCTCACGCCGCCCCATCTCGGGTGTGGTCACAGGTTCGGCGCCTTTTTGGGTACCGACCACAGGCGGGAATCCCAAGCTTGAACATTCGGGGTACTATATGCATGGATCCAGCTGCTATCTCTGAACACATGGTGGACCATTATGCCAGTAACTCTGTGACTTCTGCGTATATTGCGGGCTTCCGCACTCGCAAAGAACAGTTTGAGAGGAGGCAGTTGTCTTTCCACACACGTCGGCAAGAACCATATAATGCCCCATTCACTGAGTGGGAGTTCAAGAGTGCCCTCACTGCTTGCCCTGATACCACCCCAGGGCCAGATCGAATCCACAATCAGTCCCTGCGCCACCTGTCACAGGAGTTTAAAGACCAGCTTCTCGCCCTGTTCAACCGCCTCTTGGTTGAAGGTGTTTTCCCATCTCAATGGCGGGACAGCATCGTCATCCCAGTGATAAAACCTGGCGCTGATCCACAGGTGGCAGACAGTTACCGCCCGATTAGCCTCACCAACGTTCCTTGCAAGCTCCTGGAACGTATGGTAAGTCGGCGGCTCGTGTGGGTTCTTGAAGACCGTAAACTCCTTGCCCCACAACAAGAGGGTTTCCGCCAGGGGCGTTCTGCATTGGACAATCTAGTTCCGCTTTAGTTGGCCATCCGCACTGCTTTTGCCAGGCGTGAGCACCTGGTTGCAGTCTTTCTCGATCTCCAAAAGGCCTATGACACCACCTGGCGCTACCATATTCTAGCTACGCTGCATGGCTGGGGCTTGAGAGGACCGCTTCCACTGTTCATACAGAACTTCCTCTCACTTCGCACTTTTCGGGTTAGGGTCGGTACCCACCTCAGCTCCCCACGCACCCAGGAGAATGGAGTCCCACAGGGCTCTGTTCTTAGTGTTCCGCTGTTTCTAATTGCCATCAACGGACTTGCTGCAGCTGTAGGGTCATCGGTGTCCTCCTCACTGTATGCCGATGACTTTTGTATGTATTACAGTTCAGCTAGTATTGGTGTCGCTGAAAGGCGACTGCAGGGAGCCATTCAAAGGGCGCATTTCTGGGCTGACAGTATGTCTGCCTAAGTGTACCTGCGTCTGTGTAAATGTGTGGGTGGGTGTGTATTTGTTTACCCTCCTTTTTTTTCCCCCCAAGGTAAGTCTTTCCTGGCCCGGGATTGGAATGACTCCTTACCCACTCCCTTAAAACCCTCATCATTCCCTTTTCCCTCTCCTTCCCTTCTGCCTGACGAAGCAGCTAGGCTGCAAAAGCTAGTGTGTGTGTGTGTGTGTGTGTGTGTGTGTGTGTGTGTGTGTGTGTTTGTGTTTGTGTGTGTGTTTTTATTTGTTACTATCACTGCCTGTGCTCCTTCGTCTGGTAAGTAAACTTCATCTATTTTGTTAGTTAAAGTGTTATGCAAGCATTCCATAGCTTTCTTTACAGAACCTATGCTTCCTATTTGGTTAGTGACTGTTAGGAAATGATTGTTAAAAATATTAGCTACTATTTCAGGATCATCCACTGCATTGCACCCATTGCTCAAGTAATCACTTCTTTCGTAGCTTCAAAACCTTATAAAAGGGTGGGTGGAGACCTGATTAGATCCAACTCCTATATATATGTTGCTTCAACAGTAACAAAGTCCAAGTATATATCAAGGCAGGTTTCTTCTATAAAGCCTTGCAACCTTCTTCATTTACTATTTCTTTCTCTTCAGGTCTTAAAAAAGTCTATCGCCAAAGCTGATGTTTCTACACAAATAGAGGTTGCTATTGTCAGTACCAGGATGTGCATTTGTCAGTGTTCAGTGTACCTGCAACTTGTAAGCTCTATTGTTGCAGGGCCTAGAACCACTCTTGCTCATTTGGATTTCAGGGAAAGTCATGGTTACCAACTCTGAAGAGCCCCTGGAACTTCAAATGACAGAGCCTGGTCTAAGGCTGAGCACTACCATTACCAATGTTACTTTACCTCCTACAAAGAATACAAAAGCACATAAGGCAGGGGGTTGCAGTCGGGAAGCACAAGTCAAAACAGGCAGTAAACTTCAGACGATTTTGTCATCATTCGACCTGACACTTCTGACTCGGAGCCAGTGGAGTATGATTTATGCTTGGGGCAATCATCTTGTCCTCTGACTGAAATTCCATCTATTACTGTCTCCCCTATCTGATGGAGAGGCAGAGTAATGGTAAACGGCTCACATACTTCAGCAGGAGATGAATCGGTTAAAACAGATAGCAATGTCATTCAATTAATATGTGAAATGCAATGTTGCTTCATGGCTCAGAATATTTGTCCCTTATCCTGACTTGTTTTTGCAATTTCACTACTGTGTAGATATAGTACTTTAGATGACGATCAGTCATTAAATTGCGGATTTCAATTAGATCTTGGGAAATATAGGAAATTCTGTGTGTGAGATGATTATTATGTTACAAGACAGGACAGAAACTCCAACATTCTGCTACTGTTTCATCTTTGTCTATGATTCTATGAGAATGTAATGAGTTACAGTAAGTAAACAAGTACAGAGCTGTGAGGAAATTATTTGACAGATAAATTTACTGTCATGAGTAACTTTGACAGAGGCAAATTGTTATGGATATCTGGCTCCATTGTGACACCACAAATGGGAAGAACCATCAAATACAGTTTTCTGTTTTCATTAGTTTTTCAGAACTGGGCCAATCACTTTGAAATCACTGAAGGTAATTAAAGACATTGTATGTCCACAGTGTAGACCCTGTTTTAACTACATTCATTTCTAATTGTTTCATGGGGTGTTGATAATTTTGTGATAGTGTGTCCCTAACACGCAAACCATTATTATAGAATAATCTATTGAATTCATCCAGCTAAAACATTTTCAAAAAATATCACTCCATACCATATCATTGCTTGCCATGTCATAAATCGCGTGCCTGCCATACAAAACTGATAGTCTACTGAGATCTTAAATTTGTCCATATATTTAAATTTTTGTATTAGATAAAATACAGACACATTGCTATGCCACATTTTAGCTGTTATTATATGAGATATTGAAATACTGCTGGACATTAACAAAACATAAAAAGTGAGTCATATGATTTCATTTAAGTCTAGCTACTTATGCCTGTGCACTTAGACTCTCAGCAAAGTGACTGATGAGAGTAGCAGAATTAATAGACATTGAATGCCATTAACCAACATTGACTGATTTCTGGTCACTCCCAACTACAACTTGCAAACAATTCTGTGTTTAGTGCATCTGTATTTACAGCAATAGGACTAAGATGCAGAAGAAACAAAGGCTAAAATGTTATGTGTGTTTGAGTTGAAAATAATCTTATTTGCTGATATATGAAATTAAAACATTTTCTTAGCTAAAGTTTGAAGTGACAAAAAAAAAAAAAAAATGGTGAGCATCATTTGATTTCCCATGATTCAGCTACTCGCATCAGCCAACTCGTAGAGATTCCTCTTAATGTAGCTAACAATGAGTTCATTATTAATTTTCATTTCAAAATACTTGTTGTAAATAGAACAGACTGTATTCCAACTGAAATAGTTTATTATTATTATTATTTTCATGCAGCAAGTAAAGATTGCTTTAGAAGAAGCTCTGAATGGTGTAACAGAACTACTGAAGTGTCGACATGATATATTTGTGAAGAAGTGGTGTCTGCAGAATCTGGTCAACGTTGAATTCTTTTGGATGAAATTCAGTTATATACTTGATTCAGGAGAACCACCTCACAAATATTTTCTGGATCCAAATTTCACAGAAAGAGTTGCATCAGAATATAACAAGCTGTTGTTTTCTACTTCACAGTGTGAAGCTTACTTAACCAATTTACACTCAAAGGTAAGCCTATTTAAAATTGTTTATTATGTACACTTTGCATATTATCATTTTTCTTGATATTATCTACTGTTACACATTAATAGAAAGAAATATGAATCACTGCTAACATGTAGTTACATTTTCATATATACATCTGCATTGCAGTTCCATTTATGTAGAAAAGGCCAGGTTGAAAAAATTATACTTGGGGATAAAGTAACCACTCAGCAGAATTCATAGGTGCTGAGTCATCAGCTTGCTAGCTTCTGACTCAGTACCTCAGCTTTTAATGAAAAGAAAGTGACACTGGTTCCTGAAGTGGGGCTAATTGACACAAAAGCAGATAAATTGAGGAACAATCCAAGAAAGGGGCAATGTTTGCACATGACATGCCAAAAGTGGGGACAGTTGCCGAAGCCGTTTCTCGTAAGCATCCCCGTCTTTGGCTACATTGTTATATGGTGGGAATGCTGGGGGATGCACCTGCAGTAATCTCTTGAATGGTGGACGAGTTATTGGTGTGACCAATAGCTTCTCTAAAACAGTCATATGAGCCTGCCATTGCTGTAATAAGACTGTCATTCATTCCTGCTGTTTTAGCAGGAGCACTGTGACAGGCACATAAAAATACTCATCCACACAAAACTTCAGCTTTCGGCCAGTGCCTTTATCAGAAAAAAGACACCAATCACACGAAGGCTAATGGCTGAAAGCTGATGTTTTGTGTGTACGAGTGTCTTTTTTTATGCGCCTTTCGCAGCTCGGTGTACGCCTTTGCAGTGAGTTGCAAACTAACCTTATTATATTGGAGATATTACCAGGTTTTATTAATTTTCTGTTTGTGTTTATAATGGTTATTTGTATTAACAAATGTTTAATCAAGAACTGTTTTACAATCAGTTATATGACTATATTAATTCAACCATAAGAAATCACCAAATCGGTGCACAGATCATTAAAACATTTAATGAATTATGGAACATATTAAAAATAATTAAAGGACAATGTGAAAATTTTCATTCATAAAGAGATTTTCTTGTGTGACTTGTCAGTCAACAATTTTTAATGACGTTAGTGAACTTTAATTTCATTTTAACATTTCCCTTACGTTACTCGTTAACTTTTTTTCCAGAAAACTGACAAAATATGTGAGGCCATGATGTCGGGTCTCGACGATATGTTTTTGAAGAGTTTGAAAATGAAAGACGTGAGCTCCATTGCACATTGCTTAAGAACATATGCAGCATTAGACAAAGTGCACGAAGCAGAAATGTTGTATCGAAAGAACACGGTTGCTCCAGCTATTTCAGCTATTATAAATGAAACGGCAATGGAATCAAATATAATGGGCCTTAATGGTGTTTATAACAGATTACTTGACTTTGTAAAGGTTGACATGAGTAACCTTTTAGAACTCACTAAACTCAGCAGAAGGTATGATAATTCCCCCCCCCCCTCTCTCCCTCTCTCCTCTCTCTCTCTCTCTCTCTCTCTCTCTCTCTCTCTCTCTCTCTCTCTCTCTCTCTCTCTCTCTCTGTCTCCCCACCCCCCTCTTTCTCCCTCCTTCCCACTTCCTCCTCCTGTGTCTCCCCCCTCCCTCTCCTCTCTTCCTCGTGTAATAAGAACATCGTGGTATGTTATTTTGAACTACTGTACATTTTTGTAGAATTAGTTTTTTTTTTATTATTGTGTTTATAAATATTTTTAATTTAATTTTGTTTTTTGTAAATACAATTTTTCAGATTTCCGGCTGTTAAGAGTTTCAGATTTGTCTTGAATAGTTTTTGGCCTGAAGTTGAAGAGAGGCTTGAAATGAATTTACCATCCATATTTGCCCCTGGGAATCCTGATTTGTTTTATAAGGTTTGTTGGTTTATTGTTGAATTCCCATTGTTATTGTGTCATGGTATTTATATATTTAAAATTAAAAAAACCTTGAGATGCTAATTTTGATTTTAGCATTTTTCAGAAACTGAAATTTTTATGAAGAAACTAGAGTACTACTGTGGAGTAGGAGGAGACATAAAGAAATTCCACAGTCATCCACAGTACCAATCCTTCATAAACAAATGGAATTTGCCCATATATTTTCAGATCAGGTAATATAATCACATTTTGGGTTAAATACACAGAGAGATTGTTTTATTTAGCTTTGTGTGTGCTGATCTGCCAGAACACAATTACTGTCATTTTCCTCTGGAAATTAATGATCATGTTTTTATACAGTGTTCATTGAAATTCACTTTCCTGTTTTGAATCAGATAACTGCCATTTTGTAATTGCCTTATTAAATTTTTTATCTGTCTCTAAAGTAATTTTTAAAACAATATAAAAAGATACCCAACAGCACTACCATACCTGGATCCCCCGCATGGAAATTTAGTATGCTACAGGCATAGCCATTTCAGTGCTCTGACATAGCTTACAAATTGACCTGTATATGAGTTGCACATAAAATTTTAGAGCCCTTTTTCTCAGTATTTTATGGCTTGTGCACTTTACAACTTTTATCGATGGACAGTCTTGAGGTGTACTTGTAACCTGTGATGTCTCATCTTAAATTGTATTTCCAAAACCATACTGTTAGAACAATAATGGATATTACAATAGCCATCTGAAATGTGAAGATACTTAAAAGACATGGCAATTTGTAAGAATTTAGAGATTAAATTAATAAGTATAGACTGAAAATAGTGGCATTTCAAGAAGTACAATGGACAGAACAGCAAATGATAACATTGTGGAAACTCATATTGATATTTAGTGAAGAGGATACAGGCTACCTTGATTTCAATTTTTTTATATATGGGTCAATAAAGGAAAATGTAATTAGTTTCACTGCAATTTGCAATAGTTTTGTGTTTTAAGATTTAGGACAGTTTTTTTAACTACCAGCAAAGTTTGAAGGTAAAAAGATAAGGCAGTCAACAATCTGAAAATTGGTTTAAACACCTGAGTGCTTTACTAGGCACGGCCATGTTTGGAGGTGGTATGCCATTGTCTTTCTCTGACCTTTGAACTGACTTACCCAGCCAGTTATAGGGGACATATGGTTTAACATGGATTCCAAATCATGGTTCTGTTAGACATTTTTTACATCAGCAACATTGCCAGACGTGAAAGAAGTGAAAAGTTACAGATAAAAATAGTAGGATTTACCAGGTTTCAAACCTGCAACCTTTGGTTCATAATTCGACACTCTACCATTGTGAAAATTTTTCATGAGGATTTGAATGCAAAAATAGGCAAAGAAGTGTGTAAAAACATAATAGTAATGACAAAGGATTAAGCATAATAGATGTCACCAGTGGGAAACAGCTGATGGTAACAAACACATGGCATGCAAGAAAAGATATTAAGAAGTGCAATGGGGCATGACCAGAAATGGTTACAAGAAACCAAGTAGACTGTGTAGTTATAGATAAACAGCATACATTAGACATAATGCAATCTAGTAGCTATAAAGTGGTAGATGGAGAGACAGAGTATTCTTTAGTGCAAATCAGATATAGGCAGAAGATAGATCTGGCAAGAAACAAAGAGTGGGGTAAAAAACAAAATACAACATAGAAAGTCTCCATAGGAAAGAAAACAGAAAAAATTACAGGAAGTTATTATAAGAAATTATTGAAATCAGAAAGAACACAGGAAAGAAATGGGGAAGAAATAAAAACAGCAATCCCTGTAGTGTCAGTAGTACTGGGGATGGTAGAATACAGAACAATAGTAAGTGTTTCAACAAGGGGTGCTTATATTAATCCAAGAGAGAAATACAGCAAGGCAAAGACTGCTGCAAAGGAAAACAAGGCTAGTGGTGGAATGGTTGATAGAGAGTGGATAAGCTATCTGTGGTGGAGAAAAGGCAGTATGAAAGGAGGGAGCATCTGGGGAGAATGAGGGGCAATAATAAGATATGAAAGTTCTGTGAAAAAATTAGAGAATTGAAGTGAAGATTCCAACCAAGAGGAATCCCCTAAAAGGATAAAGGTAGAAATTAATTGGTGATGAAAGAAAGGCTCTGTGAAGATGACAGATTTATTTTTATTTTATTTTCTTATTTTACAGAGTTACTTGACGAACAGAGGGAGATAACAGAATGGTAGCCTTGAATAAGGAAGAGGAAGAATGGGATTTGGAGTTTGTCTTTACATTACAGCCTATTATCTAGAAGCTAGCATAGATTGTACAGTTACATTTTAGTGGATTGCATTAAATGTATGTAAGAGCAGGAAGTTGAATCACTAAATGTAGAGGTTATCAAGAAGCCACTAAAAACCTAAAGGAAAATGAACTAGGAAGAAAAGAAGATGGCATAGAGAGCAGGTGGTTGTAGACACCAATTGTGTAACATTAGTTACAAGGAATGGTAGAGCTTTGAAGTGTTATTATACTGCATTGCAAGGAGTAAAATGGATGTTAGGGCTGGTAGTGAATGCAGGTGAAACATGGTATATTATGATCGGATATCTTGCTAGGGATAGAGAAGAGACTTCAATAAATAAAAAAAGAGGTAAATATTATATAAAGCATTTAAATAACTACATTTGATAATTATGGAAGATAATAGGACATCAGTAGAAATTCAAGATAAGATAACAAGTGGAAACCAATGCTATTATTTTGAGAATGAGTTTTCACTCTGCAGTGCTGTATTCTGATGATTTGAAACTTCATGGTAGATTAAAACTGTATGCTAAACTAGGACTCTAATCTAAGACCATTCACAGGTATGTGCCGTACCAACTGAGGTACCTGAGCATGACACACAACTTGTCCTCACATTTCTCTTGTGGAAATAAAGCTGTGAGGATGCGTCATGAGTTGTGAATCATTTTAGGGTATCTCAGATGTCGGAGCACTTGGGCTGTGAAAAGTGAATGTCTTGGATTCGAGTATCAATTGAGCACACACTTTTAATCTGCCTGAATGTCTAGCACATTATTTCTTGCAAAACATATTCAAGTCGTGAAATGTAAAAAATAGTAAAATAATCAATTTTTTAAAATTATATTAAGACTTATAGTAATCTGTTAATGAGAACGATGGATAGCGATTGCAAAGGATTTTGAGAAAGGTATTGGAGGCAGGGAGAGAGCAAGAAAGCTGGAAAATATGGATAAACACAGAATTACGTGCACTTTATGGACATTCTAGTGAAAGTCAAGCAAGAAAGAATAAGATGGGCTCCTCACATGCAGATAATGCCAGAAACCTGGAGTGTTAAGGAAAGGCCAAAGGGAAAAGTAGAAGAAGGAGACCTAGGGAAAGATATAATGACATCTAGTGTGAACTGTATTATCATCACTGTGCACTCTTGTGGGCCTGTGTTATAGGTATACAAAACATTGAGCTGGCTTTCTGATAGTCTGTCTACAAGTATGATTATCATATACAGTGTATAATGTGTGTACTATCAGTCTGTTTACATGGGCCCCCAAAACTGGATTTTGTAAACAGATTTAAACTTCCACATTCGGTTTGTCATGTAAACACTCCAAAATCGAGTCTGTAAATCCGTAGTTTTCCATTTCCACAATTGATTTTCATGCTAATGTAAACACAACCATTTTTGAAACGTTCTCGGTTTGTCAGATTCTGTCTTCTTCTTAAGAATTTTCAATCCACCTCCACAGTCTAGGGGGCAACCGTGCAGGGGGCCTGGGTTTGGTTCCCGGTCTGGTTAGAGATTTTTCTCTGCTTGGATGGGTGTTCTTTCATCCTCATCAGTAACACACAAGTCACTGAAGTGGTGTCAGCTAAAAACACACCAAGCTGGTTGAACATGACCCCAGTTGGAGTCTACTGGCCATGAATGCCACATGATCATCATCATCAGCTAATTTGGACAAAGTGACATTTTATGCAATGCAAAAGAAGTATAAATATTATACTGAGCATGAATCTATTTAAGTAAGAGAAACAGTGACTGTTTTGACTAAATCAGGATCTGAAACAGCTTTTTTTCCAGACGCCATACTTGACTGAGATGGCTTTAACATGTAAACATGACAGCGAAAAACTGTTTACAAAATTCAGTTTTAGGCTTCCAGGGATGTGCATGTAAACAACATTAAACCCTGAATTTGGTAAACAAATATTATCACAAAGGTTCTCCTCCAATCTAGCTCTCTGCTATATAATCCATGTTACTGAGTGTCTTAGATGTTGGGTTCATATGATGGTCATGTGCAGTATTAACATTGTAAAAATCTTTTTCCTGCTTTCCCATGAAAATGATTGGATTATGCTCCATATAAGGGCTGATACTCGCATACATTTTAGTAAAAATTATTCCAATCTGTCATATTGAATTGTAGATCTTCAGTGTTTTATGATTTGGTGAATTTATTGTATTTTAATTAAGAATTGTGATGTCTGTTCTTTCAGATATGGCCAAAAGAACACATCACCATGTGATGCTTCAGCCATTGTAAATATAGATTTAAATGTTGTTTGTCAGTTTTGACTGCAAGTAGCCATTGTAAACATACAACCTGGACGTATGAAAATTTGTGCCAGCACCAGTATTCAAACTAGCCAGCTGTGCTAAATCTCTGCACCACCCTAAGCGCGTGGGCTTAACACGTGTACAAGAACTACCCAAGCACGCATCCTGACTGACCCAAAGTTCCATACTCCTCCACTGTACTCTGTGGCTCACAGCCGGCCCTGTATTTCTGCCAGGAGTTCAGTCTTTGTGTGCACTCACACTGAATTAGGCACCAAATCACGACTAGGTGGATTACAACTAAGAATTGTGACATGTCTGAAAGATCAGATGTCACCATTCCTTTTAAAAATTTTCACTGGAAATTTCAGTGTGATCTTCAATTCCAAAAAGAAGTATACATTGATATAATTTCTTGCTCTTACTTAAGTGCAGTAATGTGATAACTTCAAATGCCACTCATGTCAGGAGGCAGGGTATAAAAATCATGGAGCAGTGAATTTTCAGGTACAGTTCATTAACAACAGAAAGGATGTAATGAAATTCTGTCACGTGTGTTGTTTTACAGGTTTCAGGAGATCGGTGGCCCTGTGGAATTTATTCTGGGCGGTGACAAAAAACTCGTATTTTCAGAGGCGAGCGACGCCATTTTGAGGCTTGCGGCATCTGAAACTGTATGGAAAAGCCTTACCAAGTGTTGGAGTGAAGGCATTTTTCTGAAGCAGCTAACACACAAGTAAGGTATCTCTTGACAAAGTCTAAATATAAAACTAATAAAATTGTATCATGGGGTCAAAGGGAAGAAGTAGAAGAAAATGATGATGATGGTGGTTATTATTAATCATGTGGCAGTTACACATACAATATGTACACGATTCAGAAATTTATAGACAGATTTTTATAAGCTTTATCGTGCACTGGTGTACAAAACATCTGAGGGGTTTCCAGCATTCAAATTTTGAGAGCAGTCTTCAACAATGTGTCTGACAGTGTCTCTTGGCGAGCCACTCTGTAGTGGCAGACCACTTTGCCTCACATGGTTGGTGCAAATGTTGTTAAGTGTGCTCCATGTTTTCACGGGCCAAATCAAGTTCCCATGGTTTGTTGTCAGTTTGCAAAAATCTCTGGAGTTCTGGTGAAATCTTGCTATTATCACTCTTGTGTTCAAGCTTCGTGTTGAATGATGTTATAGTTCCTTAATTTTCATTAGTGCTTCTGTTTTAAGATCTTTATTCTCACATACTTGATAGATTTCATTGGCACTTCTGTTTTAGAGCTTGTTTTCATGTATTTGACAAATACTGTTGTGTGTAATTTTCACCTGCGATTTGTGTAGTCAAAACAAAACAAAGACCGTTTTTGGTATTTCAGTAGCAGTAGTAGGGTGAATAGTGTGTGTGTGAGAGAGAGAGAGAGAGAGAGAGAGAGAGAGAGAGAGAGAGAGAGAGAGAGAGAGAGAGAGAGAGAGAGAGAGAGGGGGGGGGGGGGGGGGGGGAGCGTGCATGCGCATTGCTCATGAACAGCTGAACATGCTATTGGCCACAGCCAGCCATCTCCAGACTGCTGCCTTGGGGTGTGGTGACAGAGGAGTGTCTGGTACGTTGCATGGGACACCTCAGGTGTCACCCATGGTCTCTGCTGCCATGGCACCTTCAAGTGTACTGTGTACTGGATACAGTTGATCCGCCCTTGCTGCAGGGTGAGTGGTGGGTAGCAAGTTCGCGTCACTTGAGGCGGAAGACCAATGTGGTGGCTGGCCGTCTCACATCGCCTGTTCGTCCTGTGAGTGTACAGGTGACTGGTCTTTCAGCAGGGTCCAAGCAGGCACACATGGGGGAGGGGTCTTTTAATGATTGGAAGCTCCAATGTTAGCCGTGTTATGAAGCTCCTTAGGCAGATAGCATCCAGGACCAGAAAGAATTCTGATGTGCATTCTGTATGTCTGTTAGGGGGGCCTCATCCGAGATGTGGAGGTGGCCTTGCCAGCGGCTATTGAGCATGCGGGGTGCAGTCGTCTGCACGTTGTTGCTTATGTCAGCACTATATCTACATGGAATAGTCTGCAAATCACATTTAAGTGCCTGGTAGAGGGTTTACCTTTATACTATTTATCTCCCATTCCATTCTCGAATAGCGTGCGGGAAGAAAGAACACCTGAATCTCTCCGTTCGAGCTCTCATTTCTCGTATGTTATTCTGATGATCATTTCTACCTATGTTAGTGGGGGTCAACAATATATGTTCGCATTCGGAGGAGAATGTTCGTGATTGGATTTTCGTAAGTAGCCCACGCTGCAGTGATAAACACTGTTGTTGTAATGATTCCCATCCCAGATCCTGTATCATTTTGGTGAAGCTGTCTCTCCTGTATCCTAATGACTCCTGTCGTTTTGATTCTGAGGACACCTTCAGATCATACGGGAGCTGGTGGAATTGGTGAATACTGCTGGCCTTGCACTTGGGGTACTCAAGTTGCAGGATTGTTCCCAGAGTAGTTTGGGGTTTTTTGGTTTGGAGTCGAGCGGAGGGTCTCAACCGAAGGCCTCGCCAACTCTGTGACAGTCGTGGCTGCAGATTTCTAGATTTGCATTATCGGATAGGGAATTATAGGGATAGATAGGGGTGCACTACACAAAGGAAGTAGCTACTCTGGTAATGGAGTACTTGGAGTGCACATAGGGTTTTTTTAGGCTAGGCAATAGTTCTGATGAGCACTTGTCTATCACTATACAAACAGTGAAACCAGGTCACATTCTGAATAATTCTCCAACTGTCAAAATATTAGCAGTAAATTAACAAAGTATTAGAAATAAAGTTTCCAAATTTACTGCACTTCAGGAAAGTCTCCACACCTGAATAATCCTCGGGACTGAGATTTGGCTGAATCCTGACATTGGAAGCTCCAAAATATTTAGCAATGAATGGGATGTATATGACAAAGATAGATCAGGTACTATTGGAAGGGGTAAGTATTCCTTCTGCCGAGTTCAATGTCGAGAGTGAGTGTGAGGTTATCTGGACACATGTAACCGATATAGGTGAAATTAAGTTAATAGTTGGTTGTTTTTACCAACCACCCAGTTCCACTGTCACAGTGCTAGAGTCATTCAAAGAAAGTTTATGATCAGTAGCGCAGAGGTATCCGGACCATACTTTATCAGTTGTGGCCGACTTCAACCTGCCGAGTGTAGACTGGGATGCCTGTGCTTTCATTACAGGGGTACAGACAAGCAGTCTTGTGAACTATAGTTGAGTACATTTTCTGAATACTGCTTTAAGCAGCTAAATCGTGTGCTCACACACAGTGGAAATATTTTTGACATTATAGCTACAAACAGGCGAGACCTTGTCAATGCTGCCACTGTAGAGACAGGGGTTAGTGATCGTGATGTCGTCATAGTCACAATGACCACCAAAGTTAATAAATCAGTCAAGAAGCCTAGGAGAGTATTTGTGCTAGAAAAAGCGGATAAGCAATTGTTAGTGTTCCACTTGAGGAATGAATGTACATTGTTTCTAGGTGGTGTGAGGAATGGCAACTAGCGCTAAATGTAGGAAAATGTGAGGTGATGCAGATGAGTAGGAGAAACAATCCCATAATGTTCAAATACAGCATTAGTAGTGTGCTGCTTGTCAGTCACGTCAACTAACTACCTAGGCCATCTCCAGCCATTTGATATAAGTTTTCAGTGATTTCCCTAAATTGCTCCAGGCCAATATTGGGATGGTTCCTTTCAGATTTCCTTCCCCATCCCTGACAAAAACTATCAAGCCTGTGTTCCATCTCTAATGACCACAAATTTGATGGAACATTAAACCCTAAGCTTTTATTTATTTCTCCCTAATACTCCCTCTGAAACACTCAGTATCCTCGGGTGTCTTCAGTTTATCAGGTCCTATCTCCTTACTATTCTACCTTTTGCAATTTATTTCATTTTTATCTACTTCCCATAACCAGCATGGTATGGCCAGATTCTGTATATGTTCATGGATGTGTCTTGCAGTTTAAAATTTGGTTCTGAAATATTTGTATTATCATTATAAAATCAATCTGAATTCTTTCAGTGATTTCTAGTCTCTTTGATATATAAAACTTTCTTTCGTGATACTTAAAACATGTGTTAATAATGATTAAATTATGCTCTGTGTAAAATTCTACCAGGTGGCTTCCTCTTCCATTACTTTCCTCAATTTTCTCATATTGGGAGAATTAGTTGGCATGTAAACTTACACAACAACTGAGAGTGTTGGCTTCATGTATGTCTCGGCTATGACAATGCTTTCACTGTACTATTCATAATAGCTTATCTGCATTTCATTATTAGACACTCCTGCATTACCACGATCTGATTTTGTATATATGAAACCCTATAATCACATGATCAGAGGCCCTATTTATTCTGCCACTCATTTCGCTAATTCTCATTATATTTAAAGTCAACTTACCCATTTCTCTTTTATAAATTTTCTTACCTACCTACCCAATTAAGGGATCTGACATGTCACACCCCACTACATAATCACATAGAATGCCAGTTTTGATTTTTTCTGATGATATCTTCTTGAGTAGTCCTCAGCTGGAGATCTAAATAGGAGATTGCCTTACCTTCAGAGGATTTCATTATCAGATACCTATACATTAAAGCAACCTGTACTCAGGAAAAGTAACAATTGTAGTGTCTTGTTGCTTTCAGCCATTTGCAGCAATTGTGTGGCAATACCGCATTAGCTGATGTTACAAGGCCATATTAGTCTATCACCCAGATTGTTGCCCCTGCAGCTACTGAAAAGGCTGCTGTCCTTCCTCATGAATCACACATTTGTCTGGCCTCGTAACAGATACCCCTCCACCTGTGGTTGTGCCTATGATATGGCTATCTGTATACTCAAGCCACCCCACCTTGGCAGAGTCTTTGGTTCATGGGGTTGAAGTAAGTCACACAATTGCTTAATTCTTGTAGTGAAATCCACAGTCTTCACTACAGTATTTACGTAAAATTCCATATTATGGTTCTGTGATTACTCACCAATAGATATTTGAATAGTTTTATTTAACTTATGCTTAAAGACTCAGTATTTCATAACATTCTTTGTATATTGCTCAAAACAATTAGGGGATCAGGTGAGATATCATACACAATATACATATAGTAATTATTTTATTTAGATATTCGTTGCATTTGTAGATTTTGTGTGATACAGTACAATATTTTGCTGTGTTAACTCTTTACGTGAGGTTTACATGGCGTTTACTTAAAGTGAGGCACCACGGGGCTACAATTGTCGTTGTCCTCTAATATGGTGTGGAATCACAGCAGACGGCCAGCACAGTTGTACGCCTGCGTGGCATGGACAGTATGAGGTTATCAATCAGCTCTTGAGCGATATTTATTTGGCCATTCTTTCACGAGTGCAATATCGAGCTCTGCAACCGTTGTGGGAGGTGCTGCTCTGGCTGCAGTGTGTCTGTCAAGTGCATCCCGGACATGCTCAATTGGGTTTAAGTTCAGTGAACAAGCATGTTGCCCACCAGTGCAGCTCTGTGGAGACGAGTGTTGTAGTCCAACAGAAGAAACCCATCTCCTATGACACCAGCTGTGAGCACAACAAAAGGTCGAAGGATCTTGTTTCTATACTTCTGAGCATTGAAAGTGCCATTCTGAATGACATAGAGGTCCATACGTCTGCCAATATTGACACCTATCCACACCATTTGTCCACCACCATGATATGGTTATGTTTTCTGCACATAAGCAGTACTGTTGAGAGTTCCAGACTCTCTCCAAATGAAACAACGACTGTCCGGCTGAACACAAAGTCTTGATTCACCTGTGAACAGAACATGGCATAATTTAAGACTCCAATCCTGATGCTACTCTGCCCAGTTTCTGTGGGCTAAACGAGCCATGGTTTTAATGTGACACCATAGGCCTCCATGCATAGACCACTTTCCTGAAGGCAATTTCTGGGTGTTTGTGGTTGATATTGTGTGTCCTGTTGCTGCCTGTAGGGTGCATTGCAGCTAAGTTGCATTCAGCCTCCTGTCTCAACAGGCTGTTAAATGGAGATAATGGTCATCTCTTGCTGATTTTATTGATGTATCACCTTGGCCTTGCCTTCATTTACTGGTTCCTGTTGTCTGAAACAATATCCACGCCCTGGAAATTACACTTCGGCACACAAATAGCTCCAGCCACCTCCCTCTGTGTCTGTCCTGCTTCAACCTTCCAATGGCTCTCCATGCCATAGTTTCAGGTAAGCTACATAGTTGTGTAATTTGTTTAGTAGAGTAAACACAATCAACACCAACATCCTCTGCAGCAACTTTCTGTTAGTACTGTTATCTCAGCTGCAGTAATGTTGTTGTCTCCACTTCTAAAACTGACATTTTGCCAATGACAATACTTCAGAACTTAGATATTAATTGTTTTGACCAGTCTACATAAGAAAAAAGCAGTCAACAATCTGAAGATTGGTTTGAACACCTCAGTACTTTACTAGGCACGGTCCTATTTGGAGGTGGTATGCGTTGCCTTCCTCCGACCACCCAGCCAGTTATAGGGGGACCTACAGTTTAACGCAGATTCCGAACCGTGGTGCTACTCGACATTTTTCACATCAGCAGCACTGCCAGAGGTGAAAAAAGTGGAAAGTGATAGATAAAAATTCCAGGACCTGGTGAGGATTGAATCTGCAACCTTTGGATTTATAGTCCGGCACTCTACCACTGTGCTATCGAGCCGCACCCAGTCTGCATAAGAATGTTAAATATTCTAAAGTGAATATGCTAGGGTAAAAAATCATTTCTGTAATAAACTTACAAAATATTTCTTGCTACTGTATATGTTTAATGTAATGGAACTGCATGAGTGATGCAAGTTGTAATCAGAATGTAAGGTTTGTTTCCTGTTTTATTCCTGTTATATGCAGCAACAGTGCACCAAGTCTTGTTACCTATCTACATAGTATATGTTATTTTGTCTTCTAATGTTATATTTATGAAAGTTGTTGCTGTTTATGAACTGTGATTATTTATTGACAAAAACTTCATAAGGTAAGGGTTCTAGTCTATTCTATTAATTATAAATTTTTTTTAAAGAAGATCTTTCTTCCTCAGTGAAGAATTGCCCCAGAATATGACGCCATAGTCCAGTCAAATTAGGCCAGCTTTTGATGTTTAGGGGGAAAATTACCAATAAATGTTTCTTGCACCTTTTGAAACAACATAATAAGTGTCCATCGATCAAGCTGTAGTTTCATCTCTATTATTGGAAAAAGGTGGTAAAAAATCTCATTTTTGCTTTTTTTTTAAGAAAATGGTTTCATTTATGTGAAAATTACTTCAGTACAAAAATAAAATAGAAGAAAATTATATACAAAGAAGGTCCTGTGTACTTCTTTCATAGGATTAACGATCTGGCCTCAGTTGACTTGTATTTGTGTGTTACTAAAAAACAATGCCCCTCTGCAATTGTAAATCTATATCAGAGAGGATTCTTTACAATTTGGTGGACAGGGAAGTATTGATGTGGTACATAGACTGATATGACAATTGAACAAACCATTATGAAGTGTATGAAAAGTTTAGTAGTCCTCTCACACAGCAGAAGAATGACAGACAGTATAAAAGCAAAATGGATTCTTGGGTCTCCTGCTGTAATTAGTGTATGTGATACTATTGAAACTTTTTTGTTGGAATTTCCTTGTTTCCACTAGCCAGCACATTGAGATGAGACCACCACATTATCCAAAGAGATGATGAAGACACAGCTAAAGTTTCTAGATGTGTCTCTCATTACCCTCCATTCCCAAATTAAAGGTTGCTGATGTCAATTACAACTGATCTTTTGGGAGACAAAACAATAAACTGCAATTGTACTTTTGTAGTCAGACAAACACTGATGAGTATTGTTGGTAAATGGCAAAAAATCTCAAACAAATGTTCTGATTGTGTTCTTCCATTAGCTGGTATGAATTCTGCAGTGAAGGTTCATAACAAATCCATACTAGTTGACCCTCTGTTTTTGTTCCACAGAGTATCCATCATCACACCAAATGATGAAGAAATGAAGTACTTCAAATATGAGCTGGCACCACATCCACTTTCTATGCTCCCTGAAAGTGGAACATGCAAGACACACAAGTTTTTCCTTTACACGATTTTTGAATTTGTTAGGATTGAAAACCTTAATATGGAAAATTGTGTTTATGTGATTAGTGGTGGTTTCATACTGCACCATGTAATTTAGAAACTAGGGGAAATATTCAGTGACATTTGCAGCAAATATCTCTCTTTCATTCAGAACCACTAATGGATCTAACACTATTGTTGTTTTTGATGGGTATCTTGACAGTACTAGTAGTACAAAGATAGCAGAACGCCAAAGAAGAGGTACTATGAAGCATTCAGTGGAACTTGTTTGTCAGTGAAACTATGAAACTTTCAATCAGTCAAACAAGGTGTTAGCCCCTTTGGGGGCTTAGAATTAATTTGTTGAGTATGGGTTTGGCGAACTCAGGGCCTCGAGCAGGGGACTGCATTGCGCCAACAGTCCTCCACACCATAAGCTCTGAGCGTGCTTCAATGACCACCATAAGGCACAAAGGTGGAGCATTGTACTGTACAGAACCTGGGGATCTTATCTGCATTACCTGGATCGCGAGGAAGGAATAAACCTCTATTAAAAAAAAAAAAAAAAAAAAAAAAAAAAAACCTCAATCTCAAGGTGAGTTGCACACTGAGGAGATGCATGGCTGTTGAGGTTGAACAGTCGCTAGCGGACACCCTCTGGGAAACCTGCCACACCCCAGTTGTATATGGCTTACATGTGCAAGTGGGGCTTTGCCTGGGTGGATATTTAATTCCCCAGCTGCTTGTGGAACCACAGTGAGCCAAACTCAAAATAACATTGGGTGCCGTACAACCGCCATCTCTAAGAGACGTAAATTTAATCCGGTCCAATATGATCCCCAATCATTATCATCCCTGGCCACCCCTTAGGAGGAACATCGGGCTCAAACTTAAAGTGAAGCATACTCACCAAAGTACTTGGTATGTACACGAATGGATGGGGAATCTTTTTTGAACACCAAACCTCAGTTCTTTGTTGAACACCTTGAGGACAAGTTTGGGGAGGTGGTGAGTATGCCTAAAATGTGTGGCGGGTTTGTTCTCATACAAACGGTGTCCCCCACCCAATCTAGGGAACTACTTGCCTGTGGAAAACTGGGCAATATTCCAGTCTCCATAACTCCCCACAAGACTGAATATGGTTCAAGTGATTATATTTCATGATGATCTTTTACTGCAGACCAATAATGAGTTACGTGCGAACTTGGAGAGAGAAGAGGTGTTCATTTTATCAGCCGTGTCCACAGAGGTCCGAAGAATAACAGAGTCGCTACAGGTGCATTCCTCTTGGCCTTTGAGAGTGATTCATTACCTGAGAAGGTCAAAGTGATGATATCCCGATGTAATGTTAGGCCTTACTTCCCTCCACCTATGAAGTGTTTTAAATGTTGGAGGTTCGGTCACATCTTCCAGATGTAAAGGCCACCCCACCTGTCAGGATTGCGGACGAGGCTCCCATCCAAACATCCCGTGTACCCCAACTCCTGTCTACTTGAACTGTGGACACCCCTACGCCCCCTGCTTGCCAGACTGCACGACGTTTCATAAAGAGAGAAAGATCATGGAATACAAGACTTTGAGCAGGCTTACTTATTCAGAAGCTCCATCCTGCGCGCCTATCAACACCTTACGCCACAGCGGCTTCTACATTACTGACAATTCAGAATCTATTATAATCTGACATAATGTCAATTAGGAGTGCAACTGGAATAAATTATGTGATAGGGAATACAAATGTATTCCAAACCACAATTGCTGGTTAATTTTTTTTCTTTTTATTCCTTACATGTAATGCACAATCAGTTTTGACATACTATGTTGTCATTCTCAATTGCTCTGCATTGCAAAAAACTACCACAATAAGGTAGATTTATAAAAATGCAAAGTTAAGACAGAAATATAAAATAAGATGCATTACAATTATGAAAATGGTCAGAAGAACATTGTAAAATATGATCCTGTAGGTATCATTGTGGCCAACAGTTGTTATTTGACCAAGTTGTACAGAAGCCTGTGCTTTAGAGTGGTCATTCCTATTCAACCTAAAAATATAAAATGAAAAATTGTGTATTATCCTTCCTCCTATTATTCAACTAGTAATGCATTGCTATTAACATTCTAAAATTCCCCCTTTTTGAAATTTATATTTTATAAAACTGAATAAAAGCCAAAAATTAAAATTACCTTGTAGTAACATTGTTCAAATCTAGGAAAATAGTCAAACAACATTCGTCAATTCGATAGTCCTTCCTCTGTGTAAGGAGCTACATATGCCTGTCTGTAATTGAGCATAATACATTATTTGAAATAATGAGAGTAACTAATATATTTCATTTAAACATGTGAATATACTCTCATACCTGGCCAAGCTGAATAAAAGTTCAAAACTGACTGTAACACAGTGTATAAACACCCTGCGTTCAGTTCACAGACAACACCTTCCATTCCTCATGGTAACAGGGGTTATTACAAGAAGCATTCAGACTATGATAGGGTGTCAGATGGAGTCTGCCTCTGTGTCCTTGCTACTGTACCTAGTGCACCACTGCCACTTTGTATAGCTCTCGAGGCAGTGGCTCTGAGAATCAGGACAGGACAGGACAAGAAATCACTCTCTGCTCCAATCGCCAAGATTCCGAATGCGAAAATATATTGTTGACTCCCACTTACATAGGTAGAAATGATCATCAGAATAAAATACAAGAAATCAGAGCTAAAATGGAGAGATTCAGGTGTTCTTTCTTCCCACTCGATATTTGAGAATGAAAAGGAAGATAAATAGTAAAAAGGTGGTTCGATGAACTCTTTGCAAGCCAGTTAAATGTGATTTGCAGATTATCTCATGTAGATGTAGATGTTTAGCTTGCCCCCGATGAGGTAGAGTGCCTCTCAGACCTTGCAGCCTTGGTTGCCCAACTTCCCCACTATTCCTCCTTTTGAGGGGACTTTAATGATCCTCTATGTGGCGGAACCCAGACCTCGGGCCACGGTAGGGATATGGAGGCCCTCTTCACGCAGCAAAACATTTGCCTCAACACCAGTGCTTCCACGCATTTTATAGTGGTGCATGGCACATACTCAGCCATTGACCTTTCTCTTGGTAGACCAGGTCTCCTCCTGTACCTCAGTTGGAGGGTATACAACGATCTTTGTGGTAGCGACCACTTTCTATTCTTGTATCTCTTCTCCAGTCTCGACCCCCAGACCGTTGGTCAGCTTATACCTCAGCTGTGTGGTTACTGACCCACTTTCTGCTGATATAGAGACTGCAGTTGACCAGGTCAGTGTTGTTCTTATTTCTGCAGCTGAGGCAACTGTTCCCTGTTCTTCAGGTACCATTCAGTGAAAGTCAGTGTCCTGGTGGACACCAGAGATCATTGAGGCTATCAAGGACTGTCAGCAAGCACTGCAGCGACATCGGCGCCACCCTTCTATGGAGCATCTGTCACCTTCAAACGGCTCCGGCCTTGAGCCCGGTCCTGCAAAGCAAACAGGACTGTTGGTAAAGGTTTGTCGCCAACATTGGTTCTTGCGCCTCCCCATCTCGGGTGCGGCCCCAGGTTTGGTGCCTTTTTGGCTATCGCTCTTAAGCGGGTATATCCTGTCTCTATAGTCAAGGTACCCTTTGTACTGACTCGGCCACCATTTCCAAACATCTGGCAGAGTACTACACCCGCAATTCTGCAACATCAGGATACAGTGAGGTTTTCCGTGCCCTTAAAGAGCAGGTTGAACGTAAGCACTTATCATTTTGCACTTGCCGTCCAAAAACGTATAACACTCCGTTTAGTGTGTGGGAACTTCAAAGTACCCTCACAGCTTTTCCTGACACCTCTCCTAGGATCAGATTGCATCCACAGCAGATTTCTCCGCGACGTCTCGGTGAACTCTCAGGGTCAGCTGCTTGCCATCTTCAACCACATCTGAGCAGAGGGAATTTTTCCTATCCCAATGGCAGGATAGTATTACCATCCCAGTCCTCAAACCTGATGCTGATCTGTTGGAGGTAGACAGTTATTGCCCTATCAACCTCAGCAATGTAATGTGTAAACTCCTTGTGAATGTATGTTGAATTGGCGGCTCATGTGGATCCTTGAAGCTCAGAGCCTCCTGGCCCTGCAGGGGGGGGGGGGGGGCTTCCATCAGGGCTGTTCAGCAACTGAAAATCTCATCTCACTGGAATCAGCTATTTGTACAGCTTTCACTTGGTGTGAGCATCTTGTCGCCGTCTTCTTCGATCTTCGGAAGGCGTATGACGCCACCTGCTGCCAACGTATCTTGGCTACGCTGCACAAATGGGGCTTACGGGGTGCCCTTCCTATCTTCCTCCAGAACTTACTCTCTTTACATAACTTTCGTGTTAGGGTTGGTACTTATTTCAGCTCCCCTCATATACAGGAGAACAGTGTTCCATTGGGCTCTGTCCTAAGTGTCCCCCTCTTTTTGTTGGCAACTAACGGTCTTGCAACTGCAGTTGACTCATCGGTTTGATGATGACTTGTGCCTATACTTTTGCTCTACCAGCATCAGTGTCACTGAACAGCAGCTGCAGGGAGCCATCCGCAAGGCTCAGTCTTGGCCCTTTGCCCATGGTTTTCAATTCTCTACATCTAAGACTCGCATCATGCATTTCTGTTTCCATAATACTGTAGTAAATAAATACTGCACCCAACCACAAGATTTTTATAAATCAATTTGTTGTAGCGTTACTAGTTTCGAGCCTGAGCCCGTCGTCAGGTGGTAGTGCCAATATAAAGTTTACATTGGTGTCCTAAAATATCAAAGTTATGTGAATCCATTAGGTTACAAGGTTAAATATTTTTATCCTAAATATAAGTTTTCTTTCTTGTGCTGTTCACACTTGAATTAAGATCACATCTATTACTTATACACTGAACTTAGCTCACAGAAAGGTTTTCTTTAAACATTATTATGAGAGAGATGTGTATAGTTGGGTCTCTCCATGTTGAACTGTGAAGTTCACTAAATTCAAGATGGTGGCGTTTGTGTCATCAGCTGATTTGGTGCTTAGAGGAGACACTTCACTTGGTACGATAGTCGATGCCCAGCTCACTTGAACTCCACACCAGCTAAAACAACAGTGCTGATGACACCTCAATATCCTCCGTTAACTCAGCCACACTGGGGAGCTGCATGAGCAATTCTTTTGCAGCTCTCAAAGGCCCACGTCCAACCCCTTTTCAATTATGGAGCTCTATATACGACTCAGCAGCACCTTCAGCATTACAGATCCTCAACCCAATCCTCCATTGTGGCATCAGGTTAGCAACGGGTGCTTTTTGCACTAGTCATAGGAAATTGTCTATATTTGACTGAAGGGATGCAGTGTGCTTGTACAAGTTGTGATTTTACATTTTGTCAAATGATGTAAGGTAGTGAATGCACCAGTGACCTAATGTGGCATTTTAACCCAGTCTGTGTATAGAATGGAGGTGACTCTAGGATATTCTGAAATTCTTTTATGTCATGACTTGAGCTCACTCCTTCAGTTTCCAATTAATATGAAACAGAAAATTATTTCAATTGCACGCACACCCCTCATACATGCGCTCTCTCTCTCTCTCTCTCTCTCTCTCTCTCTCTCTCTCTCTCTCTCTCTCTCACACACACACAGTATGTGTGACACTTTTGGAACAGAAAGTGAAAAATAAGTCAACTTTTTAAAAATATTTGTTAGCTCTATGGGACATAATATCAAAATGTGGCTTGAGCTGTATATGGCACTCCTGTATATACCTCTTCCTCACCAAACTGAGACGATTATTAAGGTCAAAGATAGTGTTAGATGGTATTAGTGTGATATCTCCTGGGTGTGAATAATTTTTTTTATCCAGTGTGCTTATTTTGATAGACTAATAAGCAATGTGAGAAGTACAAGCTGTGAAGGGTAAAAATTGAATTATCCTTTTCTATTTCAGGTTTTGGAAATTGAATCTACTGATTCTTGCGAGATACAACGTATGGATTAGTACAATATTACAAAGGGTAAGTTTGTTGTGTGAACAACTTTTTTGCAAAAACAGATATATTTGTGTCTACTAACTAAAATTTTGAAAACTTCCTGTAATAACAGTGATATCTTTATATATAAAAATGAATAACTGTGCATTAGTCTTGTTAAAACTTAGAAATGGCTTGGCTGATTTGAATATTTGTTTTGTTTGTTTTAATACAAAGGTTATTTGGAGGGAAAAAGAATAGGGAAAACCCAAAAGAACAATGGAAAATTTGAAAAATTTCTAAAATCTGGTGCCTATTATCCCATCGAAAGGCAACCTGTCATACCCAACTGTTTGGGAGTCGCAGTCATAGGGGAAAAAAAGAGCACACTGCAATTCCTTTGATAATATTAATACTTTAATACAAAAATTGAAGTACCAATTGTTAATCTTATCTTTCTTATATAAAGAGAAGAGTGTTGCTTAGCGTGTTTGTTTGTTTGCAATTCATACAAATCTACAGTTTTTTTCTGATCTTGATGAAATTTTTCATACTCGACCTTCAAAACAAGAGGAAAGTCACTATCTACATAAAATTTTATATAGTGGATGGCAGAGGGAACTTGACTTGCATACTTTGACACGTACCTACAGTTTTTGCTATATCTGTAAACACCACACTTTCGAAACCAGCACCGACCTTAAGTCAGCTGGCCAACACTCGGCACGCCACTGGCATCGATGAGAGCACAGTTTATCCCAAGTGTATAAAGTGTCGAAGAGATCCGAGCTTCGCCTTAGTACTGTTTCTAATAATGTTGAGTAAGTTTCTCTCTGTGAGGACTCAGTTTATGCAACATACAAATGTGGTACACTGCTGTAAGTATTTTATCTATTAAATTTCCCAAGTTTTGTAATTCTGTTCACTTATACTAAGAGTGTAACTTCAGTAAATGTGTATGTAGTAGAATACTGCACATTGATGATGAGTAGGTTCATATTCACATGTTCTAGGCTTACGCCTCATTGCTGCTTCCTACCCTTACTCAGGTTTGCGCAGCTTTTGCTTTGGTTGTCTTGTGTTGTTCTCGCCTGTGTCAGCTGCATTTCGACGTCAGATAGTGATCCTATGGTTCATGTTTGACCTCGGTTACCTGTGGCCGGATCCAGCGTTGATACAATTGCTTCAATAACAGCATGATCAACACCAGGAACAGCTGTAACAAATGCATGAACAACATAAACAACAGATGGAACTTTTGACCAACTCGATTACCCCCATCATGACATTCCTGTACAGTCAGCGTCACACACGCCATATCTTTCTCCGTTTGTCACTTACGATGACTCGGCCAAGGAGTTGGACACTTATCAACTTCATTTGTGACACAATTTCCAGGCCTTTGGTGTTAGTGATCCCGTGTTGTGTTTTGTGCTCTTTCTCTTGTGGTATCAGGTTTGTGTAACCTTGTGCCATTGCACAAGGCGCACTTTTCATCAGAAGTGTCAGTTGCTTTCCAGTTAATACTGTCAATGCACCAATGTCATTATCTCTCACATAGAATTCTACTAGTATCATAAAGGACCCAATCAGACCTACTGCGCTTGGTCTGCAGAACTGCAGGGGTTAAGTCGTCATAGTCAATTAATTTCAGAAGTACGTAAGGACTCCTATGCTGATCACATGGTTTGTGATGTCATTCTCTACTTAACTCCCGACAAGGAAATCCGGCATTCAGTACTTCAGCCTGCCGATCTTATGTCGGCCGACATTGGATAGTACAGGCTTTTGAGGTTTCTCGTGTGGCGAGCCACATGATTGACATGTGGTGTGACGTTTCTACTGCGCGGCAGCCCGATTCCCCCCAACTACACCCTTCCTAATGCTGACTCTCCGGGGGGAGGTGGCAGTGGTTGCTCCTGCACCCACAAACCAACCACGGGTCTCACTGCAAGAGTCCACCACAATATGCTCCGTGGCATCGCCCTCAACCAGGTACGAGGAATGCTCCCCTTCCTTCTTACCCTGGTTGCTACAGTGCTCATGATTGCAGAGAATAACTCCTACAATGGCCAACAAGCAAGCACTGTAAAAAAAAAAAAAAAAAAAAAAAAACAGGTCATATATCATCTGTATGCCACTTGCCACGAGCTTCACCATTACGTGACTTTTCAATGTAGATTAACAATACTGATGTTATTTCTGCCATTTCCTCAAAGCTATCCTTTTATCTATCTCTGATCAAACACACAGTTTTCTGGTGGACACCAATGCCACAGCCACCTTACTCTACTCACAAATGTACATAGCCCTCGGGTCACTGCCCTCGCAGCCAGCGTCTCTCGAGCATTTGAGTAATAATCGACAATCCATTCCTGTTGTAGGGCAGTGCACTGCACCAGCAGACTATCGCTCTGTGATTTGCAACATTACATTTTTAGTAGTCAATCAAGCTGAGGCAGCTAACCTATTCAGTATGGATGTCTTCCTGGCTCTTTGTTTTTCAATTTCAAATGAGTTTCATTTGGTTTCGGGTCAAGTGCCATACCTGGCATTAGCTGCTCTTTGCTCTGAATTTGCTACATTGCTCTTGCCAGGATTAGAAAGTGCTTTCACTTTTCAAGCTTCCATCACCACGAAGCTTAACGCTTGCTCCCATTTTTTTTTTTTTTTTTTTTTTTTTTTTTTTTTTTTTTTTTTTTTTTTTGGACGCCCGCCATTCCTGTGACGGTTCAGAGATGACAAAAAAGCTGAATTAGACCACCAGAAGGATGCTGGCGTGATTTGTCCTGTTACATTCAGAGAATGGACCACGCCACTGGTCGAGGTAAAGGAGCCCACAGGTAAACTTTAATTGTGCAGTGACTTCAAAGCTACTATCAGCACTCAGTTGATTATAGATTCTTACCACCTTCTGCAGCAGGAAGTGTTGCTCTCCGAACTGTATAGGGGACCATACTATTCTAAGAGTGACCTGGCGGAGGCTTATTTGCAACTCCCTTTTGACACAGACTCACAAGGCAAGCTCATTGTGAACACTCCCTTTGGATTATGTCAACACCTTCACCTTTCTTTCAGAGCTATATTTCAGCTATACTTCAATGTTTCTTGAAAGAGCTCACCAACCCAATTACAGGGCACATTAATTATCTAATGATGATGTTTTTTTTTTTTCCGGGCAGACCACTGAGGTTCATTTGAACAATTTACAGTCCTTTTTTCTGCATTGCAATCAGTGGGTTTAAAGTGTAATCTACTGAAGTGTGAATTTTTTAAGCTATCTATGGAGTATCTTGATGATATGCCTTCTGGTATAATAGGTAATTCTCAAATATTTCCGTTTCCTGATGACACCAGCTTTGTAGCGAAGGATGTTGTTGTCAATATTGATGCAGTTAAAGAAATAGGTTCATGGCTTGTAGAAAGTAAATTGATGCTAAATCACAGTTTCTAAGAAACTGACATTTCAGTTACACAAAATGGACACAATATAAATGAGACTAAACAGTTCAAATTTCTAGGCATTCAGATAGATAGTAAGCTGTTGTGAAAAGCCCATGTTCAGGATTGCATTCAAAAACTAAATGCTGTGTTGTTTAGCATTACAAGAGTATCTAAAATAACTGATAGTTCAACACAAAGAGTAGTCTAATTTGCTTATTCTCATTCAATTATTATGTATGGTGCTTTTTGGGAGAACTACTTTGATTCAAAAATGGTATTTATTGTGCAGAAACTGGCAGGCTGAGTAATACAAGGCGTAAGCTCGTGAACAACTTGTCAACCCCTGTTTAGTAGCATGGGAATTCTGACATTGAGCCCTCAATACACATTTTCTTTAATATCGTGTTGTGTTAATAATATTTGGTTATTCTGAAGAGTTAGCAGTTTTCACTCAGTTAATATTACACAGAAATCAAATCTACATTTGGTTCACACCTTGATGCCTGTGAAGAAAGGTGTGCAATATTCTGCCACATCCATTTTTCATAAGCTGCCAGAAGAATTCAAAAAGCGTAGTAGTAATCTACACACTTTAAAGGCTAAACTGAAGTGTTTCCTCTTTCTATTCTGTTGAGGAATTCCTGGAAAAATTGAAAAATTATGCTAATTTATGTGTTACATTGTTGGTTCTTTTTAGTTATGCTTACGCCTGCCATGTGCATAG
The DNA here is from genome assembly GCA_026315105.1 of Locusta migratoria. Taxonomy (NCBI): domain Eukaryota; kingdom Metazoa; phylum Arthropoda; class Insecta; order Orthoptera; family Acrididae; genus Locusta; species Locusta migratoria. The sequence goes on from CM048755.1 coordinate 347,915,840, forward strand.
GGTTGCTGTACATTCCACTTTAACTATTAGAACTCTTTTATTCAATCTGATGTATTGACCTGCTCCTCAGTTTGGTCCTGTGGAATGTGATAAATAGAAATAAATGTGTTTTCCAAATACACAGTTTTCTTTGATTTACAAATTTTAGGTTTTGCCACACACATATTTTGAGTGTCGTGTATTTAAGAATTCAATATGAAATTCCTTTAATATAATAATCTACTTTGATGCAGTGGCCATCAAAAGCGGAAAGTTCGGCAAGTGTCTCATCGTCTGCTAAGGAAGGACATGAAAAACCTCCAGCTCAGAGCCTTCATTACATGGTTTGTCTGCACAATGATATTGAAAAAATTATAGAAATGCTTCCCAGTTTCCAGACCTACGTCATGAACAGAACAACAAAAATATCTCCAGAAACTCAGAAAATATTTGAAAGTAAGCATTACATTTATCTACAGTTAACTTAAAGAAGCATTTTATACATTACAATTTGAGAGACAATTTGAAAACTTTAATGTACTTTTTATTTTCATGTACTCTGAAAAAAGTTCATGCTTAATTTCATATTGCAGGAAGTATGTATTCAAGTCAAGTGCAACTGAAGGAGCAGCTTCCAAAAGTGACTCAAGTGATCGTGAATGCAGTAAGCCAGCAGAGTATTTTACATCTCAAACAAGTTAACGACATACCTCGACTCTACAGACGCACAAATAGAGACGTTCCTACCAAGGCGTGTGCATACGTTCAGAGGATGTTATCTCCACCGACACAGTTTTGTGCATCTACTGCTCTTTCAGTGTCTCAAAAGCGGCTTGATCGCTGGTTGTTGCTTATATTCTCAGCTATTACAAAGCAGTAAGTTTAAATTTACAGCATTTACAGTATTTATTTCAGCTATTGTGATCCATTTGGTTGTTAGTCCTTTTAACAGTAGTGGGGTATCTGTTGTTACATTGTGTGCAAATTTAAGAAAACACTTGAATAGGTTCAATTCATGAGTGAATTCTTTATGCAGTTTTTAGTTATGAAACATAATGAAGTAAGAGTGAAACCAATTACCAGTATTAGTTACTCTTTTCAGTTACTGAGTGATGTGGCAAAGAGGTAATCAGGTTAATGATGGTTCAAGTCTGTGAACTTCCAAATTTAAGTTTCCCATTGTTTTTATAAATTGTTTAAGGTAAAAGCCAAGAGGTATCTTCTCTGAGTTAGTGGCAGATTTCCTTTTCATTCCTTTCCCTATCTAATCTTTTGGGCAATCTCTAATGACCTTGTCATTGACAGAGTGTTAATATCTAAACCACCTACCTTCTTCCAACTCTGTGATAGCTAGAGCACTGTAAGCTTATGGCCTGTGTGGGTGGCCTGCACACGCTGCGTAGGGCAGTGATACACTTATGAGAACTGGCGGAAGTTTCCATGACCAATACTTTCGTGCCTAATATCACAAGCGAGTGGATAGATGCGTAGCCTTGCGAAAATCACATGGATGCATTCAATAGATAATTTATGCATGTATAGTCCACCTCAGTCACTACTATTTTATTGCATTGAAATTAATATGAATTATTTTGATGACATTACAAATATAGACATGAGATAAATTCCGAATTTATTTCACTTTCTCTTTACTTAAGCTAATCAACATATATATCTCATGATAAGACTGCAAAGTCAGAAATCAGAGAGTTTTGACATTACACAGAGGGATCATTCACCTGGAAACTTTCGTGAACAAAACAGGAAGTCGGAAGTAGCAGATTTACAAAAGTATCCTCCTCCATATACCAAATAAGAACATAAGCTAATCCATCCATTCAGCGTTTGAATTATGTTGAAACTTTAAAGTCTTTAAAGAAAAAAAAAGTACTCTCCACTGTAGGAGATAGAGAGAATATTGACAGGTAATATGAAAAAGTTGGCAAGTGGTGAGTGAACTTTGACGCAGAAGTTGAACGTAGAGGCGGTGCTGTGTTGAAAGCAGGCGTGTGACTTAAAGTAGAGCAGGACAAGTACGTTTATGATTTCAGCAACTAAAGTGGAGCGGTTCAGCAAAGTTTCTGGTGACGCAAGTAGGTCAGCAAGGGTGCCGTACCGCGTAACAGCCAGACAGCTGTATTGCTTAAAGGAACAAGTGGCTGGGACGTACGTGATTGGAAGTAGGAGACCGGTCACATGTGGCAACAATCAGCTATGCTACACTTGTGAAACACAGACCGACAGGGTCAACCTCGTCGTATAAATACTGGTGGAAAAGACAGGTTCGGCAGAGGCAGCCACGGCTAGATAGTCACTTGTCGCCCGGACTGCACCACTCATTGACAACAGTGGTTATTATTATTGCAAAACTGAGTCAGTCACAGGCTGGAAGCACTTTGACACAGTGCGGCCAGCAGCCGGTCATCGCAGTCAACACGGCGTTACCGACGGGAGATGCAGCCTGCGAAATAACGGCGGCACAGCCTGACACGACGGGCAGTCGGGTCCCGGTCTTGACAGCAGTGCAACGAGGTGTCGAACCAATGCACTGTGCGGTAAGGCTGCATCAAAATGCTAGCTACTCACCCAGGGGCGTGGAGTGAACAAAAGGATGTGGCCACACCTAAAGTGCTTCTGTGACCATCTGGAGGGCGAAGCAGCAGCAGCAGCAGTGGATGGAGGAGGACCCGGGTTCAACTCCCGGGCCACACTCAGCACGGTGCGACCATCGTGGCAGCGGCGGCGAGCGCGGGGGTGATACCTCACCTTATTCAACACTGAGACACAGCGGCCGGTAGGCAGCCGCCCCAGCAGCGTAAGCTACTTCGGGACTCGTGCCGTCAGCTGGACGCCAACTCAGTGCGATACAGCATGCGTGCACACTCCCGTCACCTCCGGCTATATTGTAAGCACAAGTGTCAATAAAATGTTTTGTTATACTGGACCACTGTTTCATTCCACCCATCTCCCGAGCTGGGTACTGAGCCCACAGCCCGCACGGAACAAACTAAGTATCGCTATCCTGACATAGGTGAAGTCTGTGTAGAACATTCATCATTTGCTGTCAAAACCGTCAAATATACCCCCAACTCGTTACACCACTACATATCAGGCAAAAGAGCAAGTTAATATTGCATTGCTACCCAATCCTCCACATGTTAAATGTTTCACGTTTCTCTAGTTCATGTGTCACACAGCTGGCCAAGCCACTTCTGTCATTTGCGGTTGGTGGGGGTCTCTCGTTTTTGGCCTTTGACATGTGACGTGGCCGCCAGTCAGGTACTTCCAAGTTCGTGTCGGAACTGCTCAGTGGACAAGAGGTGGTACTCACGTGCTTTGGCCACGTGGATGTAGTGCCCTAGTAATGGCGTCTTTAAAACCTTCTCTCAAATAAATCTCATCAAACATTAAGAGAACCTCCATGTTGATGAATACTATCCTTACGATAACAAAAAGTTGTAAAAGTGCAGCTATCCCAGCTATGATGTATCTCCAATGATGATAAATCCATTGCTCAATATGCTGCAGGTGTTATCGAGGCCTTCAGAGACTAGGAAGATCTTTCCAACTAATATCACGAATATATATCCTTTGTCGCACCCACACACGCTCCTAATTCTACAACTGGCCTCGTGAATCAATTGCAGAGCAGCATTTTTCTCATTACCGAATATAACTGTGGAATCTTCTCATTGTCCACTACGGCTTCCACTACCTTTCATAGTTATCGGAAATGAAGAACTTACACTGATCAGCCAAAACTTTACTATCAATATAAACCCCTCCAGACGATAGCAATGTCACCTGGTGAGAAAAAACTGCTAGTCAGACACATGCACGGTGCATATTGTATCAGTGTGTGTGCTGTCTGTGTGTAAAATGGAGAAGGTGCACAATCTATCTGAGTTTGACAGAGGCCAGATTGTGATGGCCCAGAGATTCAGCATTATCATTTCACTAAGTGTATGACTTGTCGAGTGTTTGAGGAGGGCTGTGATGAGTATCTTCAACAAGTGGCAAAACCGAGGCAAAGCCATGTCCAAGCATCGAGGGGTTGGGCAGCCACCCCTCATTACAGATGTCGGACATTGCAGGCTAGACAGAGTGGCAAAACAGGAAAGGTGGTGAACTGTGGCATATCTGACATCAGACTTTAATGCTGGGCAGAGTGCAGAGTGCCGGCACCACAATATCAGCAACTACATTGTACTGAAATGGACATGTGACCATCATCATTTGACATTGACACAGTGGTGTGATGAATCGCAATATCTTCTTCGCGGGTGAGGGGGAATATGTCATCTATCGTGAGAATAACTCCTTTACACCTGTACTGCGTGACAGAGGCAAGCTGATGCCAGCCCATTTATACTCTAGGTAATATTCACACGGATAATATCCACGGGTCCAGTGAAACTTTTGCAAGGCACCGTGACTGCCAAGAAATATTGTACACTGGTTGCAGACCACCTACACCCCTTCGTGTCGACACGTTTCCCCATGGAAGTGGCATTTTTCAACAATTTAATGTGCCGTGTCAAGAGGCCAGGAGTTCGATGGAATGGTTTGAGGAACACAGTGATGCATTGCAATTGATGTGCTAACCCCCAACTCACTCCTCACCTCCATCCCCAGAATTTCTGAGAATTAGGTGACTTCTGTGCTCCATCTCCCTCCAGAGACCTACAGAGGCCTCACTGTTTTCATTCCGAGATGTATCACCATTGTGCAACTCTCAAAGTGATATTTTGTCACCCACTGCAACTATTAGTACCAAATATCATATAGGTAGAGGACCCAAGTGAAAGACTTGCCCAAACAACCCACCCAACATATCCTGTCCCAGTTCTGACACAGACATACACCACCACAATTTGTAGCAGAGACTTCTATGAAAGTGCTCATGTCATATGGCACTTCTGCTCTATCTTTTACGTGGGTATGATCACCCTGCCAAACAGCATTCAACTCAAATTAATTGTCACTGACAGACATGCTCGAGGGCTATCTCCCTCCCCCCCCCCCCCCCTCAGTTATCAACAGCCTCACTTCCCTTCAAACACCTCTCCCTTTCCCACCCTTGCTCTTAGTTCCTTCTACCTGCTCTACCCAAAACAACCTCTTACCCTAGTTGAACTGAAGAACCAGAATAGTAAGATTAGCCAGGGCAATCTTCTGAGAGAGAGAGAGAGAGAGAGAGAGAGAGAGAGAGAGAGCGCTTCCAAGTTTCAAGGAGCACATTCTCTAAAAGTTTTTTATTGACTTCATTCTTTTTATCTCATTTATGTTCCTGACAGCCACTCAGTACCTAAGCTAATTTGAATCCTTTCTCTAAGTATGTGAAAGTTTCATTATCAAACTGAGGCATATACAAACCAGTGGGCTTAAATCCTTTTCTTCTCTCGGGATGCTCATATCGTTCTTGATTCGAGTAAAAGCTTGTATTTATTATAGAGGATAGATACAATTCACTATAAAAACAATCACTGAGCCACTGATAGCCACATAAAATAGTCAATCACATTAACACAACTTAAATTTTCAACCATGGCCTTCAACAGGAACAGACACACATACAATTCACACAGTCACTAGGACATAACTCAGGCAGATATGACCACCATGTCTGGCCACTCCAGTGCAACAAGGTTGTGGTTATGTGTGCTGGAGTTATGTCTAAGTGATAGTGTGAATGAATGTGTGTTACATGTCTTGTTGCTATGAAGGCAGTGGTCAAAAATTTAAGTTGTGCGACTGTGATTGTCTATTTTATGTGCCTGTCAGCAGCTCAGCAATCGTCTTTTTGGTGAGTTTTATTTATTCTATATTATTGACATTCCAGCCTGGATTTTCCATTGTTATAAAAGGATATATCCCATTCATAAGAATAAAAATAGTTTTGTGAAAGTAAAGTTCTGAGGTACACTTATTTTATCAGAAGTATCTGGTCTCCCGAATGTAAAGCAGAATTGATCACTATAGTCCAAATAAAATTACTTACTAGTTGGTGTTTGTCTTGTGGCAATATAGTGTTGCCACATAAACAGACTGCCACATAGACAGTCAGCTATAGGTGACACGCAAACATAGCGTAACACTGCAAAAATGCTGTGAACAAACTTGACAAGTGGCAGTTGGTGTATAAGAGCACAAAAGCACATGAAAACCACAATTTCTGACACTTTGTGGATTTATTTATTAATTTGTTTGAACACTGTTAAATGTAATCTTAAATATGTGGTACCTTAAATCTACCACACTGTGCCATATTGCTGTCATCAGGACTCCATGAAACTTGGCATCAGCTTCAGAAGCACATCCCTTGGCGTGCTCCTTTTAAGGCATTTCTACACATACCTGTGTATGTTCAGCAACATAAGTTTATTTTGACAGTCAGTTCATTGTTGTTCTCTTGACATCATTTTTCATAGAAAATGGCAATTTGTGTCTTACTCAGGCTTATTCTTGTCACTCGATATCCTGTTCTCAAGAAGACAAAACCTTCAGTATTTGCCAGCATTAGGGGGCACTGAACCCAATATTGAAATGTTCATTGAATACGTAACTGTAATAGTCATATTATGTGATTGATAACTGCCTTGAGTCTCAGGTGGCATTGAACCAGAAAGTTTGGGCATAATCTGTTCACCCGATACCTACCTATTTGTAGGATGTCAAAAATGCTGGTCTGCAGAATCTTACAGATTTTACCACATTTTCTCTGTTCTTGGGAGAAAAAAAAAGTGGTCCATATGTGACTTGAAGTATCTGAAGGTGTATATCACCTTTTTGTAAATGAAACAGAAACATGGTGAAGGGCAAAATTATTCTACCATTCTGTGTCTGGATGCTAAAAGAATGTATGGCAAATTATTCTTACATCTTGCAAAGACAATTTCTTGTATTGAAATGAATCCCATTGATGGCAACAAGTTGTCACACTTGGAAATCCTTGGGGTCAATGTCTGAAATAATAGAAATGAGCAAACAATAAGAGAGTAACACCAACAATCAACATATTACTCTACTATGATTATTGCAAATAGAGGAAATCAATCTGATTGTTTCCTAATAATACACTGACTTTGCAAATGTCATCACATTGGCACCTAATATCATGTGGGGCCCCCACTGACACCATGGAAATGAGTCTACAGAACCCTGGTATTTCTCTGGAAACAGTTGACACCAAATTCTTTGCAGAGCAGCAGCAACCTCTGGTCTGTGCACGGATGCAGGATTCGTCGCACAGAACCTGCATTCCATTACATCCCAGATATGCTCAGTGGGGTTGAAATCTGGACTCCGGATTGGCCATCTCTGTGTTTGGCCCTCTCCTGCATGTTCCTGGAACCATTCCCAGGTGGTGTGGGAGTAATGTGGTGGTGAGTTATCACCTTGAAACACTGCAGAACTGTCAAGAGTGTTGGAAGGACAAAAATGGGTGGAGACAGTCCCTTAGCAGCTCAACATTCAGCTGGCCATTCAAAGTCCCTTTCAGAACAACAAGGGAGTTGATTCCATATGAGGGAAATGCACCCCAGACCGTAACAGAGACGCCACTGCCTCGGACCACACTTTCTCGGCAGGCTGGATTTGTGTGGTTGCCTCCCATCAGTTGCAGTTAATGAATTTTCTGACAATATCATGTTTTGCAATTATTGCTGTGTCCATCCCTGGTGATTTGTGACAATTGCAAGCCATTGTGGCCAATAACATTGTGTTAAATGTGTCACCCGGATTCGGTTGCGGCTCCTGTACCCCGTGGAACCCGTGTTCCTACAGATTGTACTCTGGAAGATGTGCCTAGCATGTCTTATATTGAATTGAGCCATGATTTATTGCATTATGTCACTACTGATGATCCATCTCAGATGTTACCAGTCACTGTTATTGAGGTGGCCGGGCAGCCGATAGTTTGTTTTATGAGAAAAGGCCGGAGCACTGTCGTCACATCACATAGAGTAGGCCACGCTCACTTAGCCAACTAGCCGGCCACTACGGTACAGTCGGTTGTACTGCAGTGCCGAGATAGTGAGCTGTGTGATGTGACGTGACAGCACTCGGGCCTTCTCATCATAGGGAGTTGGCAGACCACCGTACTCTGTTCGAATGTCATCAGCTCGTGAATATGTTGAATGTTACACAAATCACAAACCCGTTCAAATCCAGCTGTTACAGAGGGAGTGTGGTGTGCAAACAACACGCCTGCCCATCTGTGCCTCACTGTTCCATATATCGTACAAAAACATTGAAAACCAACTTACTGTTTGTCAGCTGATATCCAATAAAATTAACAGTTGACTAGAATTTCTATAGGCCCATTTACTAGTCAGGGTGGGCTAGAATTCACACAGGGACATTTACTATCGGATTAGACTGAAAAATAGCATAACATAAATTAATTGAAATAAAATACTGACAAGGATACCTTGAAAACTTAGCTACATTTCTCTTCTATTTGTTAAGGATATCTCTTCCTCCTCTTTGATGTTTGTGTTTCAGTCTCTCCGCCAAATTTTGAGTCACTATCACTACTATTATTTTCTCTTGACATATTATCTTCATCCATTTTAAACAAATATCATTCAAAACATCCATAGAAAAAAACTGAGAGACTGTAATCTGTATCCAATGCAACAATAAGGTCCGAGAAAGTGGCACATGAATGAAACAATTACAAGCAGAATATCTTAGATGAATCTTGCGCTATGCAGTACAGCCACCCTAACTATTTACAATAGACATAAGCATTTTATCCTTGCCGCAGTGGAGGGGCCGATCATTCTAAAGCACTTCACTGCAGAGCACACAGTTGCTCACCATCAGAGGTTGAGTCCTCCATTTTGTGTGTATGTGTGTGTGTGTGTGTGTGTCCTTAGGCTAGTTTAAGTAGTTTGTAAGCCTAGGGACTGATAACCAGAGTAGAGTCCCATAGATTTACAAACTCTTGAACTTTTTATCCTTATTTTATTTGACAAAGATGAGTGCAATGAATGCTGTTCTTATGGAAGAGATAATAGCAGGTTTTGCAACTCCATTTGTAGGATGGCCATGTTAGTTAATATACATATAGCAGGTTTTGTAGAATTAAACATGGCCTGTGAATTTAGTAGGCTTCGCATCCATACTTGGTATGCATATAGCATATTTTGCAAGCATTTGCCGTTTTTAATTTTGTATGTAAAACTTTTATAGCTTGTTGAGGAACATGAAATCTAAACTACACTCATGCTCATAAATTAAGGATAATTGCAGATTGTAGTGCCACACAACATGGCACTACACAATACTGGCGTTACTAGCATAGGCATGTAGGGAACACGCATGACACAGATCTGTAAGTCTACGGTATTTGTGATAAGTTGAGAAAACTGTTCTACAAAAGCCACTATTTCCTGCACATGTGTTCCGACATCAGTATGGGATGTGACCAGCAGGCACAAGTACACAGGCAGCACAACGGCTGACGTACTCTGGATCAGGTGGTCGAGCAGCTGCTGGGGTATAGCCTCCCATTCTTGAACCAGTGCCTGTCAGAGCTCCAGAAGTATCCTAGGGGTTTGAAGATGTGCAGCGATACATCGACCGAGAGCATCCCAGGTGTTCTCGATGAGATTTAGTTCTGGAGAACAGTCGGGCCACTCCATTCGCCTGATATCTTCTGTTTCGAGGTACTCCTCCACGATGGCAGCTCGATGGGGCTGTGCATTATCATCTGTCAGGAGGAAGGTGGGACCCACTGCACCCCTGAAAAGGCAGACGTACTGGTGCAAAATGATGTCCCAATACACCTGAGCTGTTAAAGTTCCCCTGTCAAAGACATGCAGGGGTGTATTTGCAGCAAACATAATCGCACCCCACACCGTCAAACCACTACCTCCATACAGGTCCCTTTCAAGGACATTACAGGGTTGATATTTGGTTCACACCAGATGAAAACCCAGCAAAAATCTCTGTTCATACTATATCTGGACTCGTCCATGAACATGACACGGTATTACTGTTCCAATGACCAAGTACTGTGTTCGTGACACCAGGCTTTATGGGCTCTCCTGTGACTAGGGGCCAGTGGAATGTACCTTGCAGGTCCCCAGGCAAATAAACCATGTCTGTTCAGTTGTCTGTAGATTGTGCATCTGGAGACAAATGTTCCAGTGGCTGCGGCAAGGTCTCGATCGAGGCTATCTGCAGTATTCTGTGACCGTCTGCGGGCATTGATGGTGAGATATTGGTCTTCTTGTTGTGTTGTACACTGTGGCTATTGCCGGCCGCGGTGGCCGAGGGGACTAAGACGCTCCAGTCACGATCTGCATGGCCACTACGGTCAGGGGTTCGAATCCCCCCTCGGGCATGGATATTTGTGCCGTACTAGTTCGTAATTAGTTCATAAGTAGTTTGTAAGTTTAGGGACTGATGACCCTGTAGTTAAGTCCCATAGACTATACAAACATTTGAACTGTGGCTATCCTGTACCATAGTGCCTGGACACACTTCTTGTCTGCTGGAATTGTTGCCATAATCTTGAGATCACACTTTGTGGAACTCGGAGGGCCCGTGCTACTACCTGCTGTGTTTGACCAGCCTCCAGTCGCCCTAGTATTCTACCCCTCATAAAGTCATCAATATGTGTTCTCTGAGGCAGTTTCAACACACAATCACCATTAGCACATCTGAAAACATCTGCACACTTACTTGCTGCATCATACTCTGACGTGCACCAACACACCTCTGTATATGTGGACTGCTGCCAGCGCCACTGTGTGACGACCGCAGGTCAAAAGCGCCGCATGGTCATACCCTGAGGTGATTTAAACCCACAAACCATCCTCCAGACCGTTGTTTCACCATGCATCAGCATTATCCTTAATTTATGAGCATCAGTGTAGAAGCCAGTATCGTAAAGAAATATGGGACACCATTATATTCGTAATTTTATGCTCATTGCTGATTTTTCAGATGGGCTGCTCAATTATTACTTGGTCGTCAGTGTGTAGTTGTAGTTTACTATTACTTTAACTTTCTTGTTTTGTAGCATTTGCCATTAAACGTAGTCCTGAAACGTTGTGATAAATTTTCACACACCTGACACCTCTTGTGAAATGGTAGAACATTATCTACCACCACAAGTAGTATCAACAGTGAAATACAGAGGAGGTGATGTTACAGTATCTGGGGGTTTCTGTGGTTCGGGATGAGTCAGGACATTGACTTTACTACATACCCCGGGATCCCACATCACTACTTCCCCTGGTTTTGGCTTTTAAGGATGAATAGCCTGCCATTTCTCTGCAGACATTCAAGAACACCACATTGAAAGTGTTTCCATTACAGTTAAAATCGTCATAAAGGGTGGACATACCACATATCACCATCTAGTAATAGATTTCTGGATACTTTTAATAGTATAGTGTATGTTTGGTTAAGACAGTTTACCCATCAAGACAATTTTTCAGCTTGAAATTTCTAATCCAGCACACATTTATTATTTTACATTAGTGGTAATGTGTCCAAAAAATTAATTGATTTTAATCAGCAATGTTTAATTGGTGATAGTTTTTATTATGTATTTTCACTGTTCATTCTAATGCTAGAATCATAGATGGTTGAGATTCATGGCTGTAATTAGTACATGTTGATAAAATATCAAATCGAGAGACTTCGTTCAGTATTATTTGCTTTTTAATTTTTTCCATTTTTTCTTAGAAAGTGGTCATACTTAATCTTTTTTATGCTTGTTATGTTTTCAGATATTTTATAGCTGTCAGTGATGTGTTAACATCTGTGCAGAAGACTGAAGAAAGTCTTCGTCGTCTGAAGAAAATTAGAGATAGATCTACATCGGCAAATCTTGTTGAGGGAAGGGGAATTGGTGATGATGATAAAATCAGACAACAGCTTGCACTTGATGCGAAGACTTTCTGTGAAGAGGTAATAATCAAAGTTATACTGTGATGTAACATAACTGTACTAAACAGTAGAGTGTAAAACCATGGTTCGATCTGTTTAATACCTTTGCTAGCTGCTTCTCTGTCCTTGACAGGAATTACCTATGATAATCTTGTTGTCTTGCATTCAGCTCCTCTTAACCTTTCATAAAGTTCTTCCCACTGTCAGTCAAATTGCTTCCTGTTCCGAACATCGCCCTCAATTCCTTCTTTTCAGCCAAATCTCAAGCCTCTTCTTTCCGGAAACAGACATGGGTATTTTCTAGATTGTCCCCTATGATGGTCTCATAATTTTTCTTTTCTCATCTCGATATCAACTTTGGCAATTCTCTCTCAAAGTCAAGGTTCACCTTTTCCCCTGGTCAACCAGTCAGCACCTAAAAAGACAGAAAAGGGTAAATTGTCTACAACTAGACAATCCATATCCCCCTATACTCCTATCAATTCTATTTGACAAAACGATTATCTATTGACCCACATTGTATAGCCAGAGCATTTGCAAGAGGGACTGTCTCTATACTTCTCTCCCCTGCCTTTGCTTTTAGCTATATCACTGGAATTACCAACCCTTTTGAACCATCATTGAAAACACATTCTTCCTCTGTTACTTTTATCTTGATTTCAGGGCTATAGTTCTTTGCGTCTCATGCCCTTCTCTGACTATTTTAGCAGTATCTCTGTCAGATTCTTCAGAAATAAGGTGATAAGGCTAATTTTGTTTTCTGGGCTCAGGAGATTTATACTTCCCCAGTCAAATTTCCCCTTTTTTGCCCTACTTCTTGTCTCCTTGCCCATTTAGTCCCATGTTACATAAACGTTCCTTTTCCACATTTACAGATACCACCACTCCTGCTCCATTCAAGAAAACACAAAAGTCTTCCTTTATCAGTGCTAATTTGCAAGTCCAGATTGGCAATTTTTCCAGGAGTATCTGCTCCAAATATTTTTCCTTTCACTGACTAACATATCACATATAATGATTATGAGGCGAGGCATTGAATTATAATTTGTCCTGTGGCTGGAATTCAAACCCAAGTCTCCAGCTTTCTAGGCAGTCACATTATTTATTCAGCCATTGTGGTATTATAGATAATGTGAATGCACGAATACCTAAGTACATCTTCCTTCACAATACAAATACATTTCTTCCTCAATGTTTCCCCTTTGTAATTCTTATCGACATTGTCGAGGCTTTTCAATATTATAATAGCTTCCCAGCGTTGAATGTAATGGGGCTTATAGAGAACCTCTGAAATTTTGATATGAATTACAGAGGGGAACGTCATGGCAGAAATGAAGTTTCTGTTGTGGAGGGAGATGTTCGTAGGTCAATGCATTCCTATTATTCATAATGCTCTCATGAGGGTTGCAGCTAGTGTCCATGGTTACCACAGCAGAAATTCAGCTGGAATGTTGTCTATTAAAGGGGCTTTTTTGTTTTCTTCAGAGCTAGTTCAAACTTATCCTTTAGGACACATTCCCTGACATTATTTATGTCTACTTGTGTTTCTTCTTCCATAATGTTTTCAGACAGTTCTTCTCCACTGTACATCTCTCCTGTGAATTGTTTCCATCTTTGTGCAACGGCGTCATTTCTGTCTATAATAGTCCTACAAGCCTTGTCCATGTTTCCTTTTCTCATGTTATTCTCAACTGCAATACTGACTTCCTCAAGGTATTTTTCTCTTGCTTCTCTATTGATTTGTTTACACACACACACACACACACACACACACACTCTTTTAGTGGGAGACCTGCGTTTTAATCCCAACCTGGCTCAGATTTTTACTTGTCACCATTGAGTTATTTCAATGCCTTAGTGCAGCTAAACTCATTCCTTTCCTTCCTCTTATTACATATGAACTTGTATTTTTATTGGTCTTCCCTCTTAGTTGAATTTATTAGTTTTCTTATTTCTTCCATTTATATTATATCCTCCCTTTTCTGTAACCTTTCCTTTCTTATTATTTCTCTTCCAGTTTTTAAACTGCCAGGTTTTATCCCCCTCTCCTTGGATGTTATTGCATTTCTCTTTGTATTTTTCATGTTTGTTTTGTGCTGATAGAAACCTGAAGGAACATTAGTCTTTAATACCTTTCTACAGCATGGTCATTAGTGATTTAGCTCACACCCAAATATTTTTGGGTAAGGATTGGAAAGGACATTGGCCATGCCCTTTTGAAGGAACTATCCTGACATTTTCCTGGAGTGATTTAGGGAAATCACAGAAAACCTAAATCTGCATGGTTCGAGGTAGATTTGAACCAGCATCCTCCCAAATGCGAGTCCCGTGTGTTATCACTGTACTTCTGCTGTTCAAGCTCCAGTGTATTATCATTATGAGTTTGGTTATTTACTGTTTACATATTTTTATATCTTGGTTCACTTCTCATCATAACCAGTACATGACTATTTCCACATTGCAGTCTGGAAAAGATCTACAGTCCTTAAGTTGATTTATACAGTTTTGCTTTACTAATATGAAATCCATTAATGCCACCAGACATTTTCCATGTATATGTTCTCTTTGGATAGTGGTTAAAGATGGTATTTATGATGCAACATTTATTTCTCTGCCAGAATTCCACTATTATATTTCCTGCTTCATTTCTTAATCCCATTCCAAATTTTCCTGCCACACCTTCTTTTTTTAATTCCATAACAACAGCAATCACATCCCAAATAATAAGTTTCATCTCCTTTGATTCTGCCATTTATCTCTTCAGAAGATCATATATCATATCAGTTTTATCCTACTTGTTACTGGTAGTTGACATGTATATTTGGAGTATGATTTTGTCCCATAGTTTAGCATTTAATCTGACTCAACTGTTTGTAAATCTATGGGACTTAAATACTATTAATCATGCTACTATTAATCATGCTCTCACTATGTTGAATATATCCTTGTACTCTTAACCCCATCTGTTTGTTGAGAATAACTCCAACTCCTGCAATCCTATACTGTTCTGCAGTGTAACACCTGCCCAGTAGTCACCAGCATGTAGCCATCAAATTTCCAAGACTCCCAGTATATCAGTATTCATTTGTTTCATTTCCATTTTACCACATTTCAGAAGAAGTTAATGTTTCATGTTGCCATTCTCTTTATGTGAATACTTTTGGGATTCCTTATTTCTTAAGCATACCCACAGCCAATTCATTAATTACTTCCTTTCAGTTCCCCTGTGTTTATGACCCTGAGAGGGTCACCAAGTAAAATGTGACACTCTTAACAGAATTAATACCAATTAACTATTATCAATACCTCTAAATTACTGGGTTGTGAGCCTCAGCATAAAAAGTTCACCCCGTGAGACAAGGTTATTTTAAACTAAAATTGTAGGTACACGACAGCCACAAAGATACATCCAGGGAGCTATTTTTGCAGCCACGTTAGGTTTTCCGCATTCTCCCTTTAACTAAAGCATAACTGTCACAGAACTAAAACGTTTTCTTTATACTAAAATCTTGCTAAATGCGTCATCACAAACAAAAGTAAGAGACTCTGTCAATTGAATTTATTTTAAGTGTATACTAGTACAGAAGTTGAAACCTTACCTTATTATAATCTATTTAAGGATGTAAATGTAGATGAATAGGGTGGACACAGTACAGTAAATATGCATTGTCTCCATTCCAATGCAGAGAGGTGTCACAGTTATTAAGACACTGTACTTCAATTTTTGGATTCTGAGTCTGTTTGCTGATGATGCTGTGGTGTACAATAGGGTATTGTCATTGAATGACTGTCGTAGGATGCAACATCACTTGGACCAAATTTTTAGGTGATGTGAGGAATGGCAACTAGCACTAAATGTAGAAAAATGTAAGGTGATGCAGATGAGTAGGAGAAACAATCCTGTAATGTTTGCATACTGCATTAGTAGTGTTCTGCTTGATAGAATCACATCAGTTAAATACCTAAGCATAACACTGCACAGTGATATGAAATTAAATGAGAATATAAGCAGAGTCATGGGGAAGGCAAATGGTTGACTTCGCTTTATTGGTAGAATTTTGGGAAGGTGTGATTCCTCTGTAAATGAGATTGCATATAAAACACTTGTACAAACCCATCTTGAGTATTGCTCAGTTGTTTGGGATCCCCACCAGATTGGTTTAGAGGAGGACATAGAGGCAGTTCATAGCTGGGCGGCTAGGTTTGTAACTGGTAGATTCGATCAATGTGTGTTACCAAAATGCTTAAAGAACTCAACTGGGAGTCGCTGGAAGGGAGGCGACCTTCTTTTCGAGAAGCGCTGTATAAGAAGTTTAGAGGGCTGGAATTTAAGGCAGACTGCAGAACGATTCTACTGTCATCAACCTACATTTTGCGTAAAGACCACAAGGAGAGGAGATTAGGGCTCGTATGGATACATACAGGTATTCATTTTTCCCTCATTCTTTATGGGAGTGGAACAGAAAGCAAGTAACTAGTAGTGGTACTGAGTAATCTCTGGCATGCACCTTTGTGTGGATTGTGGAGTATGTATTTAGATGTAGAAAGAGCCAGGTTTAGAGTTTCATCTAGTTATCCAGTTTAGGTTTTCCATTGTTTCCCTAAATTGCATAAAGCAAATGACCTGATGGTCCCTTTGAAAAGGACATGGTCACATTCCTCCCCAACCCATGTTCCATCTGATATTCTATTCTATTTTATATCTTCATCTCAAAGTCGTGTCTGCCATGAACAATATCTCAAGCCCCAACATGGTGAAGAACTGACTGGCATTATGTCTAAAAGAAACTCTTCTGGATCCCTTTGGAATGTCAGCAGAAGATAAGATATGCAGATATCACTGTGTAAGTAAGAACACCGTGTCTTTGGTTGATTTATTGTTTCTGATGGCACTCTGTAACTTGGTCCTCAACAAGTGCTTGCATAAAATTGCCAGGGATGAATTTGTTAAACTGTTAAAACACACACACACACACACACACACACACACACACACACACACACACACACAGAGTTGCTGTTGTACTGCTCACATTATAAGTTTGTTTTATTGTATTTTATTTTTTTCTTCCAGGTTGAAAATAGGGGCTTTAAGAGATCAGAAGTTGAAAAACTGCAAGAACTTATTAACCTGGTTGAAGATGCTACAATGAAATCTGAGAAATGACAATTAGCCAAGTGAAGAGAACAGAAAATAAATGAAGATGAAGTGTAATTGTATAATGATGTCATCGCATTGGAGTGAGGATCAATTTTTTCAATTTTAACAGGGGAGAGAGAAAGAGAGAGAGAGAGAGAGAGAGAGAGAGAGAGAGAGAGAACTCTTGGCTAGATCACTACCCCAGTTTCAGTAAGCAATGTTACCAACATGTGATTTCTTTTTTTTACATTCTGTACAGGCCCTAGTCTAGTTTTAGAGAAATAAGAAAAGAG
The DNA here is from genome assembly GCA_026315105.1 of Locusta migratoria. Taxonomy (NCBI): domain Eukaryota; kingdom Metazoa; phylum Arthropoda; class Insecta; order Orthoptera; family Acrididae; genus Locusta; species Locusta migratoria. The sequence continues at coordinate 347,933,162 of CM048755.1, forward strand.
ATCAGATTGTAGTAATACTGTATATGAAAACTGGTAATCTCGAATAAATCAGTATAGCAATCTTGCCTATGCTGTGCTTGTTTTCTCCTGAGGTGTATGCTTGTTTTCTCCTGAGGTGTAACTGATATTAAGATATGTGTAAAAATCAATCATAGGTTTAATAAAGAAAATTAAGAAACATTTAAAAACTTCATGTATTTTTCATATCTTTTATTATTTTTAAATGCAAGGATTCAAAAAAACGTTTTGCATCACCTTGGTGCCAAGGTATCCTGAAAATGATGTTGAATGTGTACAGTGCATCAAGAACCCAGTTCCTTAGATTGTCCAAGTAACTCAACACACACAATGATCTACAATGACAACACACGAGCAGTGCCATTGTGATGGAAGGGGGTAAGATGGTCAATCAGTTTCAGTCATAACACCAGGAACGAAGTACACTGCTTGTGTTGACTGGAGGTGTGCTGTGCCTAGAATATCAGTTTTGAAGTTTGATCGCATCTACTTTGTTACTTTGTGTCAGGAGGGACTCTCATTTCCAGATGTCTCAAAGTTAATTGAGTGATGTTGTTTGGACGTGGAGGTGGCACAGAGATGCAGGAACTGTCAATAACTTTCCTCGCTCTGGCTGCCAAAGGCTACCACAACAGCTGATGACCGCTACTCATGGATTTCAGCTCAGAGGAATGTCACCATGCTGAATAATGATTTTTGGTGCAGCCACAGGATGTTGTTTTGACTTGTACTGTACATAATAGGCTGTAAGACATGCAACTGCACTCCTGATATCCATGGTTAGGTCCAGCTTTGACACCTAGATGCCATGCAGTGCAGTACAGGTATGCCCGACAGCATGCTGAACAGACTTGTCAGAATTGGCACCGAGTGCTATTCACAGACGAGAATCGCATCTGCCTTCAACCGGACAAATGTTGGAGACATTTTTGGAGGCAGCTTTGACAGTCTGAATGTCCCGGACATACTATCCAGCAAATGCAGCAAGATTGTGTTTCTCTGTTGTGTGGATCACTGTACGTCACTGGTGATTGTATAAGGCTATTTGGTACAGGGATGACATCCTACGACATTTAGTACAAACGTAATGGTTGCATTTTGGTGAGGGATTCACCTTAATAGACAACAATTCTTGCACTCACCGTGCACATCTTGCAAATGTATTGCTGCAATCGCAAGATTGGAATGGCCAGCATGTTCTCCAGACATGAACACTATCAAACATGTATGGAATACATTGAAAAGGGCTGTTTATGGATGCGACATACCACCAGTCTGAGAGATCTACCCGAATCGCCATTGATGAGTGGACAATCTGGATTAACAGTACCTCGATTATCTAGTGGACAGTATCCCACAACAAGTAAAGGCATGCGTGCAGGACGTGTTTCCAGGTATTAGCAGTACTGGTGTATTCTGCAATCTGGAACACAAATTCAGAAACATCCCTTAGTCTGTGGCTAAGCCATGTCTCCACCATATCCTTTCTTCCAGGAGTGCTAGTCTTGCAAGTTTCGCAGGAGAACTTCTGTGCCAAATAGGCCTTAACCACCTGATACTACTTTATTGTAAACTTGAGAAATATAAGCAAAGTACTTTACTTTAATTGAGAAGTTGTCAATGGTACAGCAGAAACCAAATCCAAATAGGACTCACTTGAATGTCTCCTGCTAAAGAATCCAAAATCTCTGATGCAAACAAGTTTAGTGAACATTTTAGCTTGCAATTTTCCGAGACTGGTGATACTATAGTGTCAGAAATTGATATAACAACATATCGCACAACCTTATATTCCCAACATCAGACTGGAAACAGCCTCCAACACAGGTGAGTGGAATGATGGTGTATGGGTTTTGTGAAAAATGTGCATGTCTGTTACAGTAGAATATGTTTTCTGTACAGTGGCATATGTACCCTGCAGAGTACACGGCTCTAAACAACATATGTGTATGTTCTAAAAAAATTACATTTAAATACCTATGTAACACGAATAAAATGAATTACAGTTCTGTAGTGCCATTGTCAATGAAAAACATATAATACACAATCTATATTGTCACATTGAAAACTGCAGGTGGCCCGGAATTCGAAAGCTGGCCATTAATACAGCTCAACACTTTACACTTAGAACATATTTATTGCTAACACAAGCATACACTCAGTACAGAAATAGTAAATACAAAGAAATAAAAAAAAATTTTCTGCCCGTGGCGGGATTTGAACTGGGGACTTCAAGCAAAGCGATTTGCGATGCTAACCCCTGCACCACATGTTCTGTTGGTAGGCTCGTGGCATTGCTCCCCTTTCTGAAAGAACAATGACCTGCTGTTAGGTTCCCTTTGCAGCCAGCTACAGTGTCCTGGATCTTGTCACGGGTCCTCTGTACAGCAGTTCTGGAGAATCCTTCCATTCTGCCTGCACACCTTCCTTACAGTGATGATGACCAGCCCCAGACTCTCCTGTCGGGGCTTCAAAATTATCATAACGGTCTGCAGAGTCCTTGAACAAGAAGTCGTTTTTTTCTATCTGTTCTTTGGGATCATGGTAAGGCTTCATATGGAGGACATGCACAATGTCTCTTCATTTTTGTCGTTTAAAGGACAGCTCATAATCCTCGACTTCGTATGTGAAGTCTAACAGGCAGTGTATGACATGATAAGGGCATCCAGTGCCCCTATACGAGCCAGCTGTCTAGCTTATTCGACCCTGGTGATGAGCTGTTTGACATAGTCGTCCTGAGTGTCGTCTGGTTGGAACTGGAACAGCGTATCCATTGTCATCTCAGCTTCACGTGGTGCAGGAAAAACAGCATGAAGCCTGGGGTGTATTGCCTTGCTGTATTATAAGCAAATGTCACAACTGGCAGTATTTTATCCCAATCCTCCTGCTCAACATTGACTTACATTGACAACATATCTGCTAACGTCTTCTTAAAATGTTCTGTAAGACCATTCATCTGATGATGATAAGCAGTTGTTATTCTGTGACAATGTCGCAACATGACATAACCTCTGATACTAGTTTTGACATGAATACTTTTCCTTGATCAGATATCATCACATGTAGTGCATTTCTTCTACTAGGAATTTTGTGATCTCTGGAACTTCTGCAATCGGCACAGGCTTGGTGACAGCGGGTGAGGTAGTCGGTGCAGACAATTATCCATCGGTTACTGGTTGTTGAGTTTGGGAACCTACCTAAAAGGTCGATTCAAATCCTGTGGAATTGGTACCAGAAGACCTGGAGGTAATTGCAGCATATGCTTCCATCTCTGGCACTCCTTACAGTGTTTCACATAGTGATTGACAGATCAGTAGAGACCTTTCCGGTAATACCTGCTTCTGATTCTGTCTAGGGTCTTCATGAATCTGGATATTGGAGAGTCATTTGGTCTTATACAATGTCCCATTTATAAGTTGAAACTCTCCTTTGGTTTGTTCTCCTTTCTCCAAGGCCTCTATGGTTTGTAATAATGCTGGATCTTCTCTTTGTACAGATTTAATGTGACCTAAGTCAGTGACGGCTGAATTTTCATCCATGCTCTTGTGTTCGGCTAATGGATTCTTCAAAAGTCAGTCTGCGTCCTTGTGTTTGTGCCCGTTTTTGAATACCACTGTGACATCGTACTCTTGGAGTCTTAGTGCCCATCTTGCTAGATTACCTGATGGACCTTTCAAACTGGTCAGGCAACATAAAGAATGGTGGTCTGTCATGACGGTGAATGGTTTACTGAATAAATACGGCTGGAACTTGTTGATAGCCCAGATAACGCCGAGACACTCCTTCTCGGTTGTAGAGTTGTTTAACTTGGACTTTGAGAGTACTCTTGATGTGTAGGCTATCACCTTTTCAGCACCTTTCTGAATTAGTACAAGCATGGCATCATTTCCATAACCACTAGTGTCTGTGTGAAGTTCAGTTTCCGCATTCTTGTCATATAAGGCTAGAACTTGGGCAGAAGTTAGAGCCTCCTTAAATGCCCGGAAAGCTCTTTCTTTCGTCTCATCCCAGTAAAACTTTGCATCTCCCTGCAGCAGTTCTCCCAATGGATGTGCCTTGTTACAAAAACCTTCTATGAAATGACAGTAGTATGAGCACAGCCCAAGGAAACTTCTCACATCACGGATGTGCTGAGGAGTTGGAAATTCTGCGATGGCTCTTACTTTATCTGGATCAGGACAGACACCATTACCATTTTGGCGATCCTGGAGATGAAGAGGCACTTCTTTGGGTTGAGGCAGAGTCCTGCTGTCTGAACACACTTCAACACTCTTGACAGGTGGCTTAGATGTTCCGCAAATGTCCTCGAGAAAACGACAATGTCATCTATATAAAAAGGACATCTTGTCCATTTAAGGTGTTGAAGCAACTTGTCCACCATGCGTTCCAATGTGACCGGAGCATTACATAGTGCAAGCGGCATGACTTTGAATTCATAGAGGCCGTCAGGTGTAATAAAAACATTCTTCTCCCTGTCAGCTTCGTCAACCTAGATTTGCCAGTAACCTGTCTGCATTTCCATGGTTGAGAAGTATGTAGCTCCTTTCAAGCAGACTAAGGTGTCGTCAGTGCATGGCAATGGGTAGACATCTTTCTTTGTGATTTTGTTCAGCCACCAATAGTTGACACAGAAATGCCACGTGCCAGCCTACTTCATAAAGACCACCGGAGACGACCAGGGACTCTCGAAAGTTGAATAATGTCATCATGCCACATCTTCTCCACTTCTTCCCGAATTATCCATCTTCCAGCTGGTGACACTCTGTACGAACTCTGGCAAATTGGTGGATGATCCCTAGTATTGATACAGTGTTTTATCATAGGCCATTTCTTCTGGCTCTAATCCTGCCTGGCCCAGAATACACCCACTATTGCTGTTCCTGGGTGAGACCAGGCACTATATGTCATTCCATAGTAGTTTCCTCTAGTGCATTGTTGGCAGTAACAGCAGAGAATGAGACTTCATCGATGCCATTGAGCTCGCCATCCTGGACTGGTTCAGCTGTTACAATACATATTCCTTTAGGAATGAGTTGTGATTGCTCATGAAAATTAGTGATCCATAGTTCTCCTCGACCACCTGTAATGCTTATGATAACCGCTGGTATGTAGATTTCCCTCGTTATACTGATTAGCTTTTTGTGATCGACAAGCTCTTCACGGTTCAGCTTGTAATATCAACTGCTGACTGGAACTCTTCTCATTGCTAACATCAGGATCTCATCATTCTTAACAGCAAACAACCTCCTAGGGGAGTTTGTGTTAAGTGTACTGAACAGAGCGGCTTCCTCAATTTTTAGCTCAGATCTTCCACAGTCAATGACAGCTTGGAATGCCTGAAGGAAGTCCCATCCGAAGATGGTGTTATTGCTACATTCTGTTAAAACGGCAAATTCAAATGACTGTGTCCTGTTGTTGATAGTTATTCTTGTGACACATGTTCCTGCTGGCTGGGCATATTTTCCATTTGCGACCTTCAGCACAATTGCTCTTGTATCATTAGAACATTATCTTCTTTAGTTTGTGATGGTAGGCATTTGGCAATACAGAGAAGGAAGCCCCCTTATTCGACTACTGCCTGGATAGGTTGGCCGTCGATGATGACGTCAATGAGATTTCCCGACATCTTGGCGACTGTCATCCGTGGAGGATTTTCATCTGTGATGGCCTCACCTCCCTTGATGGTCCCCTCACCTAGTTTTCCTGAACACAGTGGCTAGGTGAGCAGCTGGTATCTCTACAAGGTGACGGTGGCAGCATGTTGGAGAGCAACCACATACAGGATATAGCGATGGGCTTTGCCCCATAGGTCGACGGTTATCGTCTGCAGTTGACTACCATTGAAAGGACTGCTCCAATGGTTAGCGTTTTGCGGCATAATAATTGTCAAATACTCGTCTTCTCTCCCTACAGTATTGTACATGTCCAGGAAGCCCACAGTGAAAACACAATAATGTGTTGTCTTCTGTCCTCCAGATATCTGTCCTCTTGTGAGGCGTCATAGTTGCCGGAGGATTTGGTTGTGGCCACGTCGTCGGTTTGTAAGCTGCTGTTTGGCGGCTGCAGCGTAAGTCATAGTGGGGTGAGGCCATTCTTCACTTCAGGTGCGACTGGCGGGGCTGACACACGCTAATGTTTGAAATACCTCTTCTTCAGCAGCGTCAGCTCCCTCATGACGTACAGGACCGACATCCGTGGCCATAATCTGGTGCTCGCTTGGTCCAGCGGTCCCGACTGCCATTAACTGTTGTAATTCTTGTCTCACAATTTGTTGTATGAGAGAAGAAGAAATCGTGCTCGTCTACCACAATGGCCATCGGGACTACATTTGGGAGTCTGTCATACTTCTTTCGTCCAACCCTCTCTTGCACCTCTTCAATTTTCTGGCACCACTAGATAAACTTTTGTGTTGCTGAAATGCTCTTTAAACTGAAAGCTCGATACATGTCTTCTGCAATGCCCTTCATCAGCTGTGAAATTTTCTTGGCCTCAGTCATATCCGGGTTAACAATGCGACATAGGGCCAAAACACACTGTATATATGACTGCGTTGACTCACTATGTTGTTGGGCCCTGTTCTTCAATTGCTCTTCTGCTAAACGGACTTGCTGGTGGTCTCCAAACATCTTCTTAAGTTCTGTCTGAATTTTTCCCAGCTATCAAGTTTGACCTCATTATTTTGAGACCACTGCTGGGCTGTCCCATCCAGGTAGAAATATACATTGTCGAGCACATAATGTGGTTCCACCTATTATACGCGACGAGTCTGTCGAATCCTTTCAGCCATTTGTTTGGGTCCTGTCCAGTCTCCAGAGAACATTAATGGGTGTCTGATGCGCAGCTGGCTAACCGCTGCTTTCATATCCATGGGTGTTTTGATGGCACGGACCTTCGAACGGAGGTAGTCAGTATACATACCCGTTGTATTCCAGTTCTTGTCCCTGTAGGCGATGGCTCGTACGCTGCCTAATCAGAGCCACAGTGATGCAGGTACCCAGTGCCTCCACCAGAAAGTGTCATGTTGAAAACTGTAGGTGGTGCGGAATTCCTAGGCTGGTCGTTAATAGAGCACAACACTTTACACTTAGAACACGTTTATTGCTAACACAAGCATACACTCGGTACAGACTGTCTCCTAATTGGAGTGCTCCACTATTTATACACAAAGAATTTTGTGCAATTTATAAGTACATCAATCATAAGAAATACGTGGAACATTCTAGAAATAGTAAATACAAAGAAATAAATTTGTTTGCCCATAGTGGGATTTGAACTGGGGACCACAAGCACAGCAATTTGCGATGTTAACAACTGCACCACTCGTTCTGACGGTAGACCCGCGGCAATATTATTAAAAGATAATGTGCAATACAATAATCCATTTGACCATTAGGTAGTAATATTGATTGTTTGCACAATTCAGGATCATGTATGGAATGCAGGAATGTGCTCAAAAGAAGAATGCAAGGACATTAACTTGGAAAGTAAGTAAAAGCTGTACGAAGAATATCGTGCCTTTGAAAAATCCACCTGCTTTGAAGATTATTGATGTACTGTAGTGGAAGATCCTCAAGGTAAAAGCATGTGTTGTAATCACAATATTCTTCATCCATGGGAAAGACATTATATTGTAAAGCATAGTTTCATACATTAGGTAAAAAATTTCCAATGCCTTCTGATTTGCTCTACAAGAGGTCTCAACTTTATGACAAATCATATGCCTTGTAGACAAACAAAAATTACACAAAGCAAAATGTAGTGTGAGGAGGGCAATGCGAGAGGCGTTTAACGAATTCAAAAGTAAAGTTCTATGTACTGACTTGGCTGAAAATCCTAAAAAATTTTGGTCTTATGTTAAAGCAAAACAAAATGTCCAGACACTGTGACGGAAATGGCATTGAAACAGAGGATGACACTCTAAAGGTTGAATTACTAAATGTCTTTTTCCAAAGCTGTTTCACAGAGAAAGATTGCACTGTAGTTGCTTCTCTAGATTGCTGCACGGATTACAAAATGGCAGATAGCGAAATAATTGACAGAGGGCTAGAAAAACAATTAAAATCGCTCAAAAGAGGAAAGGCCGCAGGACCAGATGGGATACCACTTCCTTTTTACACAGAGTATGTGAAGGAACTTGCCCCCCTTCTTGCAATGGTGTACCATAGGTCTCTAGAACAGTGTAGCATTCCAAAAGATTGGAAAATGGCACAGGTCATCCTCGTTTTCAAGAAGGGACATCGAACAGATGTGCAGAACGATAGACCTATATCTCTAATGTCGGTCAGTTGTAGAATTTTGGAACATGTATTATGTTCAAGTATAATGACATTTCTGGAGACTAGAAATCTGCTCTGTAGGAATCAGCATGGGTTCCAAAAAAGGCGACCGTGTGAAACCTAGCTCTCACTATTCGTCAGAAGGTCATAGACACAGGTTTTCAGGTAGATGCTGTGTTTCTTGACTTCCGCAAGGCATTTGATACACTTCCCCACAGACATTTAATGAACAAAGTAAGAGCATAGCGTCTCTCATACCAATTGTGTGATTGGATTGAGGAGTTCCTATATAACAGAATGCAGCATGTCATTCTCGGTGGAGAGAAGTCTTCCAAAGTAAGAGTGATGTCAGGTGTGCCACAGCGGAGTGTAGTGGGTCCATTGCTGTTCACGATATATATAAATGACCTTGCGGATAACATCGGAAGTTCACTGAGGCTTTTAGCGGATGATGCTGTAGTATATAGAGCGGTTGTAACAATGGAAAATTGTATTGAAATGCAGGAGGATCTGCATCGAATTGACGCATGGTGCAGGAAATGGCAATTGAATCTCAATGTAGGCAAGTGTAATGTGCTGCGAATACATACAAAGAAAGATCCTTTATCATTTAGCTACACTATAGCAGGTCAGCAACTGGAAGCAGTTAATTCCATAAATTATCTGGGAGTAGGCATTAGGCGTGATTTAAAATGTAACGACTGTATAAAATCAATTGTCGGTAAAGCAGATGCCAGACTTAGATTCATTGGAAGAATCCTAAGAAATGCAGTTCGAATACAAAGGAAGTAGGTTACAGTACACTTGTTCACCCACAGCTTGAATACTGCTCACCAGTGTGGGATCTGTAACAGGTGGTGTTGATAGAGGAAGTAGAGAAGATCCAACGGAGAGCAGCGCGTTTCATTACAGGATCATTTGGTTATCATGAAAGCATCAAGGAGATGATCGATAAACTCCAGTGGAAGACTCTGCAGGAGAGACGCTCTGTCGCTTGTAATATGTAGCATTATGCCAATTAAATACTTTACTTAACTATCTAAAAAGTCTATGGTTGACATCCCCTTTTAAAATGCACAACTGAGTATTTTAAGGTGTCTGCATGCTTGAACAATACATATGAGCTATTGTATTGTTATTTTGCAATAATTCTCTGGAATTAACGCTCTCTCTCTCTCTCTCTCTCTCTCTCTCTCTCTCTCTCTCTCTCTCTCTCTCTCTCTCTCTCTTTTAAGATTTCCTATAAAGTGTAGAAAGTGCCATGCAGCATTATTCGTTTGCATGCTTCAATTATTATTGTTTCCATACTCTTAGCTATATCCATTATAGCAAGCGAGGTGGTGCAGTGATAACGAACTGGACTCGCATTCGGGAGGATGGTTGTTCAAATCCACCTCCGGCCATCCAAATTTAGGTTTTCCGTGATTTCCCTAAATTATTCCAGGCAAATGCTGGGATGGTTCCTTTCAAAGGGCACAGCCAATTTCCTTCCCAATACTTACCCAAAACTCCGGGCGTTAGCTCTATCTCTAATGACCAAGCTGTCGATGGGATGTAAAACCCTAAGCTTCCTTCCTTCCTATATCCAATATATGTTATGAAGTCATATACAGTAACAAAGGTGTGTTACTGGATAAAATGTAATCATTGAACAAACACCAATTTGGACTTAGGAAAAACAGGGCTGTTAATATGAAACTCCTCAGTTTCACTGGTGTAATTCTTAAACCCATCAGTCAAAAGAAATTTTCTTCTGAGGTTTTTATTGACATTAGTAAGCTTTTTATCTTATTAATCATTCATTGTTGCTTCATAAGCTAGAATCATATGGCACCAGAGAACACCAAACAAATTTTCAGTATATTTAATTAGTTTGGTTCACTGAATTCATCATGTAGTAGACCTATAAAATGTTGTCTTGTGTGCAGAAACAGAAAAGTACACAGTCTTTGACACACATGTTGGCCAAAAATTGTTAGCACTTTTGCAACCTCATTATAGAGATGTGAGAAATCTACTAGAGGAAAGTAATTCAGATCTACTGGACAGTTTTAATGTAAAGGATTTGCCAATAGTCTTCTCGGGTTTATTGTTGGATGACATAGTGCACTTCCTACAACAGTTCAATGATGCAACTGCTTGACATCCTCAGGTGCTGGTAGCTGCTGTTGCTGCAAGATGTGACAATCACACAATGTCAGCAATATTTAACAGGCAAAAGGCAGGAAAAGTGCATGTGCGAGAAACCGTACAGAGTTTGATGACAGTGGCTATCATAGTGCCCCTTGCAGAGAGCCAATAAGGTGTCTTCCGCATGTATGTTGTGGACAATGACTGTGGTGCCAGATCCTTCTCTGAACAAAATTTGAACTGTCTGAGATTCACTGGAAGAATACTAAGGAAGTGTAGCCCATTAGCAATGGATGTACCTTACAAAACATAGTTGGATCAATACTTCAATATTGCTTGTTAGTGTTGGAATGATAGATAAGTTAGAGAAGAACGGCACATTTTGTTACAGATTTATTTAGTGAAAGTATCATGGACATGATTGGCTAACTCCAGTGGCGGATACTGCAAGAGAGGCATTCTTTGTCACTTCGGGCTACTTTTACATTCCAAGAGCATACATTTCTCAAAGAGTCATCCAATATATTCAGGCCCGTCACAAGGGCATGCGAGGCCTGTAGCGAAACTAAACGCGAGGCTGCACGGTAAGGGGGTTAGGGGAAGGTGGGCGGAGGGGAAGCAGGTGAAATGCAAAAACCAAAACACTTACTTTAAAACAACTCATCTTTTTATTGACAAAGTTAAACACAACTTCAAATAAAATATTCACTACCATATTTTAAACACTCAAAGTCTCAAAACATAGCAATGCTTACATAAAGTATTTGGGTAACAGCAAGTTAAACAAAACAGACGGAAACTGTACTATTACACAGGTCTAAGACATAAAAATTGTTTCAAATTTAATAAGTGATTTTTTATAGTGTTTTACACGGTGATTTTGGGAAAAATAGTGCAAAAATTCCATCACATACAGGTATTTCACAAACTGCTTGTCTAGTTGCAGCTTTTTTTTTTTTAAATAAAGATTAATTAGAAGAAACCAGCAGTATTTTCATGTCGGTGCTTGTCCTTGCCCTCCCCCTCCCCATCCACTTAACTGACTGACTGCACATCTTTCACGTCAGCACCTGTCTGTCGCGCTGCTCCTTCCCCTGTTATCACCAAGCAGTGAGCTTCTGCTATTGTCCTTCAGTTCACAGTACCTCTTCACTCTGTGCTGAGTTGTTGTTATTACTGCTTTAGAGTAGTGACTGTGTTGTGAAGTTATTTTATGGACAATGGCTACCAGAGGATGTATAAACTCATAAACTCACCAGATTGCTTCTGCTACGTTTGTGGTAACTATACCATTAAAAAGCAACAAAGAAACATTTAATTAAATAATTCTCAGTCTCTGTTGCAGTATTCTTTATTACTCCTTTGCAGGGGCCCAATGACAGAACATAAATTGTTAAGCTACCTCACCCACAGCTTTAGATAGTTCTGTGGCTCCATGTCTGCCCAAGTAAGTCTGACTTTTCAAAATTTACTCACCTTAGCCACATTAGATTCGCTGCCCACCAGGTACACGGACTGTAATAAAACATTTGTCTGTTTCCAGTCTGATGATGCATTAACATTGCGAAATGCGTAATTGGAGTAATAAAGAATACTGCAACAGAGACTGAGAATTATTTAATTATTCAACACTGTTGCTGCACCAGCTGCCACCACCACCACCATCATGGAATGGAATGAAATTAAATTTAAAGAAATATTTCCAATTTTCTTGAAAAGGTATATTTCACCTATTTTGGTTTAAAGTTAGGTGATCAAGATAAGCCTTGGAGCCACACAAACTTTGTTCAGAGTGTGTTGAAGAACTGACACAATGGTTTCAAGGTAAAGGGCAGTCCTTACATTTTGCAATAATAATGGTTTGGAGGGAGCCCAAAAATCATAGTGATGACTGCTATTTTTGTTCTTGCAACATATGAGATTTCAATTTGAAAAACAGAAACAATATTTCTTACACAAACATTCAATCAGCCATTTGCCCTGTTCCTCGTGGACCTGAAGTATCAATACCCTCTCCTCCATTTTCTTTGGATTATATAGATGATAACGAGCCATTGGCTCAGCAAGGTGATAGTGAAGAAGATAGAGATTGCTATGATCCTGGCACAACCAATCCCATTCCATTCTCACAATCTGAAATGAATGATTTAGTTCCAGACCTAAGCCTTTCTAAAGAATAGGCAGAGGTTTTAGGATTTAGATTGAAAGATAAACATAAGTTGGCTCTGGGTACATCTTTTTCTTGGTATCAATCAAGAGAAAAGGAGTTTGTATCTTTTTTCTCTCAAGAAGGTGAACTGGTGTTTTGCAGTGATGTTATAAAGCCAACCTTAAGTTTGCCAAACAAGCTGGCTATGAAAACTACATACAAGGTGCTCCAAACAAATGCAAGCAGCTTGGGATATTATTACTCAAGAAAGCACTTCCACCCAAGCTCAAGATGTTCTGCTTGAACCAGAAGAGCTTAAGAATTACTTTACAACTACAGCAAATGAATTAAAGTCAAAAATTAAAGAGTCAAACATAACGGCAACTGATATACTTGCTGAACAGATTACTGTAGGGCATGAATTTCACTGGGACCCTGTCACACCCACAGACATTATAAATATGGTTAAAAATTTCTCAAATTCTAAAAGTATGGATTACTACTGGGTATCTAACCACACAGTAAAAAGGACAATACACCTTATTTCCAATCCACTCGCTTTTATCATTAATAAATGTCTAGAATCTGGTGTCTTCCCTGATCAGCTCAAAATTTTGAAAGTTATACCTATATATAAAAAGGGAGAAAAGCATCTCCCCAAAAACTACAGACCAGACTCTATTGTTCCTATCTTTTCAAAAATATTTGAAGCAATTTTACACAAACAACTTAGTAACTATTTTGAAAAAAATAACCTCCTCAGTAATAGACAGCATGGTTTTAGACCAGGGAAAAATACTAATTGTGCGGTCCTTCAGATTGTTGATCAGACACTAACTGCATTTGAAAATAAACATACAGTCTCGCTAGAACTATGTGACCTGAATAAGGCATTTGACTGTATCCCCTTCGACATCTTAATAAGCAAACTACAACAGTATGGAATAACAAGTAGAACATTAGAAATAATTAAGTCTTATTTAGGTAATAGGAGACAGATTGTGTCTGTACAAGAGAGATATTCTTCCATGAAGACAGTTACTTCTGGTGTGCCTCAGGGCTCAGTCCTGGAACCTTTCTTTTTCACTGTTGCAATTAATGATCTGCCACTATTTGTTGGACCTACATCAGTAATGTTCTATGCATATGAAACAACCATAATCACCTCAGATCAAGAATTATCCCAGTTACTCCAGAAATCAGAGGACAGTCTCTCTTTAACACTAAACTGGTTCTCAGCCAATAAATTAGCAGGCAATCAAGAGAAAACTCAGAATCTGGTGTTGGAACTTTCTAAAGAGATAGAGCTAAAGTCTGTAAAGCTACTGGGTATGTTTAATGATGCCAAACTTAACTGGCAAACACATATCAATCACATCTGCCAAACATTATCTTGAGTCTCCTATCTCATACGGAAATTGGCTGACTTGGTGAGCAGAGAATATCTTAGGACACCTTATTTTGGTCTATTTCAGTCCCACATAGCTTATGGGCTGTTACTCTGGGGTCACTCAGGTCAGATCTATGATGTATTAGTGATACAAAAAAGTGATAAGAATTATGTGCACGGTTGGTTCAAGGGAACTCTGCAGACCATTATTCACTAACATGAAAATCTTGACAATGGTAAATCTGTACATCTATGCATCATTGATTTATGCTAAAAAGAACATTGCAGTGTTTATTACAAGGGAGGGTATACATAGCCATGATACAAGAAATAAAAAGATTATGGACATACCTAGGTATAGATTGACGAAAACAGGCAAGTCTTATAAAATAAACTGGTTGAAATTTTTTAACAAGTTGCCACACGCTGCAATATGTATACCATTTCTTAACTTTGAAAACAAGTTGTACCAGTGGTTGACAAACAACCCATTCTATAGTATAAAAGTCAACAGCGAATAAAGAATCTGAATCTGAATCTTCCTGGACTTACGGCATGTTTCAAAATACAAAATGCTCCTGATGAGTGGAGAATTTTTATTGATTCTTCAAAAAGAAGACTTAAAGCAGTACTTCTACACAATGGCAACAAAAACTCTTCTATACTAATTGGACACTTGGTTCACTTAAAAGAATTTTACAAAAATCTTGAACTCTATTTAAGCAAACTTCGCTATTCATACCACAAATGGACACTATGTGGTGATTTAAAAGTAATTTCAATGCTGCTTGGTCAACAAAGTGGCTATACAAAGTTCCCTCACTTTCTCTGTGAATGGGACAATAGAGACAGAAAGCTACACTACATAAAAAAAAGCTTGGCCCTTGAGAGAAACCTTACAGGTAGAGGTAACAAATGTTGAGAGGAAAAGCCTTGTGGATCTGAAAAAGGTATTACTTCCACCACTTCACATTAAGTTGCAGCTGATGAAGCAATTTGTTAGGGCATTGTAAAAAGAAGGGGTGTGTTTCAGATATCTTTGTGGACAGTTTACTGGTTTATCCAAAGTAAAGCTAAAGAAAGGAATCTTTGTCGGACCAGGCATAAGAAAACGAACAGATCCCAAGTTTGGGAACAAAATGGAAATAAACGAAAAGGCAGCATGGACATCTTTTAATTTAGTTGTTTCCAGTTTCCTAGGAAACAAAAGAGATCCATACTACAATACAATCATCGCAGACATACTCAACAACTTTAAGACGTTGTTGTTGTTTTGAGGGGACTAAATATCTAGGTCATCAGTTCTATTTTCCTAGATAAGAGCTCACTGTCAGAGGCTAAGAACAGAAATTATGAATGGAGACTCACAAAGGGGGCAAACTGAAAATGAACAGGTCGTTCAGAACACAAAAGAAAGACACATAGTTAAAAAACTAAGTCAGGAACTAAGTTAAAAACTTGACAACAGAATACCCTGGCTGGCTGATCACAAAGATAATACAGGATGAGCCAGCCATACTGCACACACTAAAAACCCCTAGGCATTTTACATAACAGTCTTAAAAAGTCTTTAAAATTGCTGAGATATCAGGCTATAGCACCCACCACTAGATGGAATTGTAAAAACCGGCAGTGTGAATAAAACTTAAAACTGTATTGGTCATTGAGGCATCTTCGCCTAAAACTGAGGGTAACGCATCTGTTAGATTAGAAGACTGCCACAAGTTGGCTAACACTGGACAGTCCATCAGTAGATGGACTACTGTCAGTCCTGCTTCACACCAACACACAGGCGGGGCCTCATGGTGAAGGAGAAAGCCGTGGGTCAGCCATGTATGCCCAATACGGAGGCAGCAGAGGACAACCAACTCTCGACATATGGGCTGCAGTAAAAATGTCCTCAGAGTTATAGATTGCTTCACTGCTCAAAGCTTATTTGTTGCACTTGTGCTAGACCATTCAGAATTGCAAGCCTCACACACCTTCTGGTGCAACGTCAACTTGAGGTCCGATTCCATGATGCCAATGGCTAAAGGTGATGCTTGGCCAACTAGCTGACATGTTCATTTCCCGCTATGCTGATGTGGCCAGGGGTCCACATAAAGACCACAGAATGGACAGAATTGTCAAGAGAGAAAACAGTGTCTTGAATGGATTGCACTAATGGGTGGTGAGGGAAGCATTGGTTGATTGCCTGCAAGCCACTCAGGGAGTCACTACAGATGACAAATGACCCCCTGGGGCAGGCTCCGAGATGTTCTAGAGCCTTTAGGATAGCGACCAATCTCTGCGGTAAAGACACTACTTTCATGGGGTAACGAATGCTGTTCGATATGGTCACCATGGAGAAATGCGCACCCAGCATGACCATCTGCTAGGGAACCATCAGTATAAATGGCTTCATCGCTATGGAAAGAATCAAGGAGTTTCAGGAACTGGTGATGGAGTTGTGTCCTTCGACGCACAGGACAGATCCAGACAAAGCTGCAAATGAGGGATGGACCAAGGAAGGGTTTGAAAGGAATGGTGGAAAGTGGCGGGAGTAGATGGGTTTCAAGGGGCAAAAGGAGAAAACGAACACGGACTGAAACTGGGTAACCTGACCTGGGCTGTTGTGGAGGGTTAGGGAGTGCAGCATCTGGAAAAAGGAGCTGGTGGTTTGGGTGGTGGGGCGAAGCCTGAACATGTGCAACATAAGAAACTAGCAGGTGTTGCTGGCAGAACCACAGGGGAAGGACCCTGCTTCAACTAGGAAGCTTGTCACAGGGCTCATGTGAAAAGCCCCTGTTGCCAAAAAGACACCACAATGTAGACTTGGGTCCAATGCCTTCAGTTCTGAAGGTGCAGCCAAATCATAAACTATGCAGCCATAGTCAAGGCATGACTGAATGAGGGCCTGATAGAGCCACAGGACTGTTGGGCGTACAGTGTGGCTGAGGCAGCACAGGATATTGGTCACCAGCACTTTTGTTTGAGCTGGCAAAGGTGTGGCGCCCAAGTGAGACAGTCGTCAAACAACATGCCTAAAAAACGGTGCGTCTCTTTGACATGCAGCAGGTTATCATGCAAATACAGTTCGGGTTCCAGGTGTTCCTCCCTACATTGACAGAAATGCATTGCCTGGGTTTTTGAGGCAGAAAACTGAAAACTGTGGGCAAATGCCCACAACTGTGCCTTTAGGATTGCTACCTGCAACTGCAATTCAGCGACATCAATGCTGGTGGAACTAAAATACATGGAGAAGTCATCGCATACAAGGAGGTGGAAACCGATGACCCCACAGCCACTGCAAGCCTATTAATTGCAATTAAAAATAGAAGGATACTAAGAACATAACCCTGTGGGACACCGTGTTCTTGATAATGGGGTGAGCTGAAACAAGTACCAGCATGAAAAGAACACAGTGCGAGAAAGTTCTGTATGAATAAAGAAAGTGGACCCCGTAAGCCCCAGTCATACAGCGTGAATCAGAGCTTGCCAAACTGGGTGTCAGGACACCCTGGGGTGTCACGTAGTAGTATCAAGGGTGTTGCGAGAGTAACAAATTTACACTATAAACAAAAAACTTGTCATAAAATAACACAAAATATCCTTCTCGTCATACTACCCTGAAGACTCGCCTGCAGCTAATCATTCTTCTCTTCATTCAGTGCACCACATATCACATATTAAAAGAATGATCGGTGCACATTAATTGCAAGTACTTTGGCCTCATTCTTGACCACTCCCTCTCCTGGAAACCGCACCTCCAATCCATCTGTGAAAAAGCCCTCAACCTCCTCAAGCTTCTGTCC
Source organism: Locusta migratoria (assembly GCA_026315105.1). Taxonomy (NCBI): domain Eukaryota; kingdom Metazoa; phylum Arthropoda; class Insecta; order Orthoptera; family Acrididae; genus Locusta; species Locusta migratoria. The sequence continues at coordinate 347,950,919 of CM048755.1, forward strand.
GGCCAGACATGGGGCCTTAACCCCTGCACCATCCTCTTCACCTACCAGTCAATCATGCGTCCTATCCTCTGCTGCTTCCATCCTGCTTGTGTCTCTGCTCCCCCTGCCCACTACGAATCGCTCCACTACGCCACACCCTCTGCCTCGCTTACCGTATCCACCCTCTATCCTCCAAGCGGATCCTCTACAACTTGATTCACTTTCCTCACCTTCTGAAGTTCCTCGAACACCTCCGCCTCCGCTGTGTGTCCCATAAAATAGAATCTCGCCACCCAGTTGTCTCCCACCTCTTGCTGCATCTTGGGTCTCTGCCACGCCAATACCTTATTATCCCTCCTTCCCTTTACCTCCACACTCTCCATGTCCTCTCCGAGGATAAATTTCATCAACTCTCTCTCCCGGATGACACCCTCCGTCCCAACATCTACCCCTCCTTTCAACCTTAGTCCATCCCCGTATTTGTACGTCTAACTTCCTTCCCCCTCTCATCCCTGTCCACTCCCTCGCTTGGCTCTCCTCTACCAGCTCCTTCCTACGATGAGTCCTTGCGCTTCCCCCACTCCTCCCTCACCCCCACCCCTCCCATCCTTTTCCCACCTCACTTCCCCTTCCTCCCCTTTACCCACTGCGGGGCCCACGGTTGGACATATTTTAACAGTGTGCCGTTTAGTGTTGTACCAGTGTTTATGCTTCGTGCCCAAGTGATATTTTAATACTTAAGCAGCTGCCAATCTTGCAGATATTAGTGTTGCCGTGTGTTTTAAACAGTGTCTTCGTCAAGGTGTAGTGTGCTCCACCAATGTGCTTTTAACTGCCCTGGATTTTTATCTTCTATCTCTGTGTGATTATAACCACCATGGCAGTTTTAATTCTGGATATGTTTTACTTCAACTTCTTTATGTCTGTTTTCTTCATTTTAATCCCCATTGGAGTTTTTAAATTCATCAAATTTTATCACCTTGCTAACATTGTAAATATGCTTGGCTGAAGAGCAGCAATGAAGCTGCTGCCAGCCTGCCACCTCCGGTGGCTTTAAAATAAAAATAAAATAAAATAATAATAATTAACTGCATGCTCAGCCGCTAGGCGGCAGCTCTGCTTCAGCAGCAGTAGACACTCAGGGTTCATTCAAGCAGCTGCCAGTTGCCAGATTCCAGCAAACTGCGCATGCGCAGAGCTGCTGCTGATACTCGATAACAGCTCTTACCGTGCGCAATTTGCTGGAACTGGCAGCTGCTTGAACGAACCTTCACTATAGTCTGCTTTCCTTCTCAAAAAGCTGCACCTGAGTGTCTTTTAATGGATTTATCAAAGCCACGTCACCCTCGGTAGCATTTCTTACAATTAAATGTCGATCAATGACACAGTGGTTGTAACAGCTGTCATAGATTGTAAAAGCAGTCACAATTGTCCACTGACAAACTATTCAGTAGTGATGTTTAGTATGGAGTATGGCTGGGTGATTGACGAAGAGTAGTATTTTAATTGCAGTGATCGTTGGTTCGAACCCTGGTATGCATTAATCTTTTTTTCTCTCAGTTTCCTGTATGTAACAGGTTCTGGGACCAAAAATGACATTCATATTCTTTCTTTTCACAAATATTTATCCATTTTTTGCGAATATGTCAGTATTTCCGAGGTCGTGTTGAACCCCAGATGCCATTTTCAATCGATCCAGCAAAACCGTATCTGGCACTGCCATGTACACACGACAGCGAAAAATGGTTTCCGAAATTCAGTTTTCATGTTTCGGAAGGTGGGTCACATGCAGAAGAAGCAAGTATTACTGTGTGAGTTAGGTATTGTTGTCTGTGGTGCTACTCTGTTGTACATCTTTGTAGTTCCTAATGTTTCCTTTTCTTGTGAGGAGTGTATGTAATTGCTGCAGTCAGGATCAACATTAAACATGTCAATGCGTATGAGGATTTCAGTTTCGTTTACAAACTACATTTAAGCGATACTTTATTTCCGTCAACCCCCCCCCCCCTCCCCACCCCCTAGAACCATCTAAATTCTACCATATGTATTTATATTAGTGAAAGGGTGTCACACAAAACTGTAAGCTATAAAAGGGTGTCGCCAAGAGGGAAAGTTTGTAAAGCACTGGCGTAGACAGTATATGGTGGTGCCAGGTAGATCAAAGGAGACGGCAACCAGATGTTCGCGGCATGTAAAAGCTGTAAAGATGGCCGACTCCAGTGACACGAGATTATCGACAGCAGAGCAGCCCTGACGGAACCCCTTTATTGTGGGCCAAGAGTCCCCATTCCTCGAGGATCCACTTAAGACTCCGATTCGCCATGCATCCATGGAGTCTTCTTCGAACATTGGTGAGGCTGATCGGGCAGTGACTATCAGCCACTTGCGGATCTGTCCCAGGCTTCATCACCGGGATGATGATGCTATCACACCATTGGGACGGGAATACACCCTCAACCCAGAAACGATTGAACAGGGCGAGAACTTGGTGCTTAGAGTCTGCCGATAGGTATCGGAGGAAATGACTGTGAATGCGGTTGGGTCCAGGGGACATATCTGGGCATGCAGCAAGGGCACTTTTGAACTCCTATTCAGTAAAAGGGGTGTTATACTTTTCCTGGCGGCGTGGGCAAAATGACAGCTGCCTACATTCAAGCCATTCTTTAAGAGCGCGGAATTGTGGGTGGTAGGCTGCAGTTGCAGAATGGCGCACATAATGCTGCACCATATATTCGGCGATAGTGTTAATGTCAGTGCATAGCATACCCTTAATATGGAGGCAAGGGATTCCTACTGTTGGGCAGTATCCGAAGAGGCAACAAACTTGCGACCAAACCTGAAAAGGGAAGGCACGAGAACCAATGCTGGCTATGTACCTCTCCCAGGTAGCCCGCTTACTTTGCATTATAAGTCGCTGCACTCAGACCCAGAGACATTTAAATCTTATTAGATGTTTTATGCAAGGGTGGCAATGGTGGCATTGGAGCGCTCGCCGACGGTCCCAGATATCCTCAGCAATCTCCTGTGTCCACCAAGGTGCAGCCTTGCGCCGAGGTGATCCAGTGGTGGTTGGAACAGCAGTCTCAGTAGCAGAAACTATGGCAGCAGCGACCTGTTGGACTGTGATATCAATGTCAGTTAGAAGCAGAGTGGAAATCACTGCAGCCAAAGTGTAAGTTGGACAGTCAGCCCTATGGAGGGACCACCAAAGCAGGTGGTCAGCAGGTGGACACTGTGGGAGCGACACAAAGATAGAGAAATGGTTGCTGCCACACAGGTTGTCATGGACCCTCCAAGCTAGATGTGGAAGAAGACTTGGGCTACAGACAGACAGGTCAATGGCTGGAAGCGTTCCGTGTGCCACACTTAAGTGTGTAGAGGCACCCGTGTTAAGGAGGCAAATGTCTTGCTGTGATGAGAAGGTTTCAACAGTCCTACCGTGGTGGGCTGTCTGCATTAAATCCGACAAAGGATGATGGATGTTGAAGTCCCCCAAAGGCAGAAACGGTGGGGGAAGTTGTGCCACCAGGGCAGCAAGGTCATAAAGTAAGACCGCCTCATCCAGAGGTAGGTAGATGGAGCAGATCGTCAGTTCCTGCAGAGCCCGTATTCCAACAGCAACTGCCTCGAGAGGCATGTGGAGAGGCACAGCAGCACTGGGAACAGTGGCAAGGATGTAGATGCATACACCTCCAGAGACCCTGTCATATGAGGGATAATTTTTGTAATAGCCCTGATAGCCACAAAGGGCTGCAGGGCTACACAAAAGGATGGGAAGCAGCCGTGATAAATGGTGGAAAAAAACCACCACAATTCCACTGCAGGATCATAGTGTCTCCTGGTCGCTGAGACATCCTGATTTTGAAGCTACAGTGGGGTTCACAGAACAGTCTGCTGTCACTGATTGCTGAGGCAGAGCCTCAACGTCCATGGCTTCTGAAGACTCAGCAATTCCCAAGTCCTCAGGGGATGCGAGGATCTCTACCTCATCCTCAGAAGCAGAGATGTGTTGTGGTGATACGGTAGCCATCGTGAATTCTTAATTCTTGGGTTTTTTCTTCTTTTTCTCTTGTGGTTCCTTAGGTTTCTCTTGCTGGGAGGGCTTTTCGGACCCAACTTCAGGGCCGGAGAATGCCCTTGAGGCCCTGTGACCAGCAAGTGGTGGCTCTTTCAGCCACTCACTGGTATCCACTATACTAGTGGAAGAAACCTTGGAAGGAAGGGTTCCAAGGGAGCCCTTCCTAGCGAAAGGAGCCAGAGATGGCTGTTGTTTCTCTGGCTCAGGGGTGGGGACCGATGTCCCCTGTGTTTGTGGGGCTATTGCCCCCAAAGTAGGCACCTTGGGGGCAACAGAAGAGGAGGTACCCCCAAACACTGAGGGGCAGGTGTTAACAGTTGGGCCCGGGCCCACAACAGAAGACAAAACAGAAGGTGGAGTTGACAGGAATGGCAATGATGATGGAGCTGTAGCTGTGTCATGAGATGGTTTATTGCTCACAGGGTGGAGCCTTAAATATTTCTTCTTTGCCTCCGAATATGATAGCCTGTCCAGGGTCTTGTATTGCATTATTTTCCTATCCTTCTGAGGACTGTGCAGTCGGGTGAGCAGGGACAGTGGTGTAAGCCACAGTTAACACAAATCAGAGGAATACACGGGACGTCTGGGTGTGACGCATGTCTGCATTCCCGTCAGGTGGGGTTGGCAACACAGTGGGAGGACATGTGACCACACCTCAAACATTTGAAGCAGCACATTAGGGGAGGAACATAAGGCTTGACATCAAACCAGTAGGCCATCACCTTGACTTTCTTGGGCGGTGAATCACCCTCAAAAACCAAGATGAAGGCACAGGTGGCAATCCTGTTGTCCTTCGGACCCCTATACACACGCCAAATAAATTGTACTCCTCAACTCTCTAAGTTATTACACAGTTTGTCATCCAACTGCAATAAAAGGTCCCTATGAAATATAATGCCCTGCACAGTATTCAGGCTCTTATGTGGAGTGATACTAACTGGAACATCACCCAGCTTATCACAAGCGAGCAACGCCCGTGACTGGGCTGGGGACGTCGTCGTTATGAGGATAGAACCAGATCTCATCCCTCCACCTCACCGAACTTGTCTTCAATGTTCTCAACAAAAAACAGGGGCTTAGTTGACATAAATGATTCACCATCTGTTCTACTGCAGACCGGGTATTGGGGGGGGGGGGGGGTGGATATGCCTCACCTTGCCGATGAGCCCTGCGTTCTTCCCATGGTGTGGCGGCCACGGAAGGGAACGCTTGGGGGTCATGTGTAGCAGCATTAAATTCTGTTTGTCCACACTTAGAGATGCTGATTTGCTCATTTCATCATGGTCTCACGAGCAGCTAGGGAACAGAGCTTGCGGTGTGGCTGACTGTTGGCGCGACACAGCCCACAGCTCAGGATCCCGGGGTTGCGAAGTCCATACTCAGCAAATAAAAGCTGAGCCCCTGAGGGGCAGCTTTAAGAAACTGGGCTGTAACATGAGCATTAAAATTCATTTTCTACACTCCCATCTTGAATACTTCCCTGCAAACCTTGGTGATGTACGTGAACAGCAGGGTTATAGATCCCACCAAGACATCAAACAAATGGAAAAAAGATAGGAAGATGGAACATCAAAAAGATCTACTGCTGGATGATAAAAAGAGATGATCCTGAACGTGTCCACAGCCAGGAAAGCAATGAAAGAAGCATTGACAGAAAGTGAAAACGTTATTATAAGGACTTATGAGCTTAAAAAGAAATGGAAGTGTACAGGAAATGTAGTTTAGACTTTAGAACATGATTTATATCATTGGAAAAAATGTGAAAAATAGCTTTATTTTGTTATTATACCCAAATATACCCCCCTTTTTTGTGAGAAAACCTGACGTGATAGAAAAAAATGGATTGCCTTTCTGAAATCAGCACTGAAAAGTATATAAAAGTCAGTTCTCAAATTTAAAAAACTTTCAAAAAATATTTTTTTGCAGACCTGTGTTATTTTTGGCTACCTTAACATCAAAATACTAAATAAAGCCATCATATTAATATCAAAGTATTGCTGCAGTGCAGCCAATTAGGACCAGTAGGCGACAGATGGTAAAAGCTGGTGAGAACCACGACAGGTGGTACAATAGGTCGGGTTCTCATGGGAAAGAGCACTGGCAAATCTCCCCGAATTCTAGGGAAGTCCCCGAGCGGCAGGCACTGGACATCGATCACTGGCGGTCACACGCCAAAACACATTCTTAATTCTATTAATATCAAATAAACTAATTACTTATTCAATGTCAAACCCAATTTAGAAAAACTCCTCAAAGCTAAGCTATGCTCCGAGTAGGTAAAACATATTAACAATTACTAAAAACATAAACAAAACAGTTTATATAAGACGGATCTATGCACCCAAATAAGTGATGTAGAACTGCTTTATTATTGCCTGGAATCATAATCTAATGTGTGTCTCCAATCGAATTCATAAGTTGCTAGTGACCCACCCCACTTCACATAAAGGGGGTTTACATTCTAAACCTATAAAAATCACATATGTTTTATTGAGTTTAATACAAATTTACATACTAATATCGCAGTCAAACATATTAGTAAAAGTTTGTGTGTGCCATTTGGAACAATGTAGCACCCATAGCTGAGAACGAGTACACTAGCGGCACTATCAATACTTACAGTCATAGTAGAGATGTTAGCACTCCGAGTGGCAGCATTGTAGTTAGAGAAGAATGCCATGATACAAACAGTTGACTTTTACCCCACTAGCGATGTTACTTTCGTTCCAAGTGTTGGACGTAAACTTTTCCCTCTCTTTCTCCCACTTTGTCTGTCAGCATAATCCTTCCCCCTCTCTATGCTCAGCCATACTCATCTGCACGTGTAATTCACAGATGTATTCTATATATCCTTAACACTTTCGCTGCGGCTGACGCTTATAAGCGGCCGCGCTCACTGTAGGATAGCGTCAGCCGCAGCAAAAGTGTTAAATCTATGATGATCTCATCCACACCTCTGTTGTCCAACACCCCCATATCCCATATCTCTCTCTCCAACTGTCCCTTCTCTCTCTTTCTCTGCATCTCCTGCTCCCCACTCTACCAGTCTTTTCCCAAATCTCTCATGCCATCTCTTCCTCACGCTCTCTTCCTACACACACTATGTTTGCCCATCTCCTCTCAATCTCTGTACCACTTCCTTCTCTCATTTATGAACATCTCTTCCTTTCCAATATCTCTCTCCATCTACTAATCCCCCCCTCTACATGCTTATCTCCTACTCCCAAATCCATGCCAATACATCATCTCTCTTCGCACCCCTCCCCCCCTCTTCTTATTTGTCCAACCTCTCAGTCCAGTTCCCCTTGGCCCTTCCTCTACATATATCTGCTTATTGCCTGTCTCTGACCTTTTCTTCATACCCATCTCCTTTGTCCTCTCCATTCATCACCTGCTGCAGCCTCTGTTTGTCAACTTATCTTCCTCAATCTCTCTTTCAATTTTGTCCTCTGGAGAGCAGGTTGATAAGGCAAGTTAATATTCCTACATACCAGTCATGCAGGTTAGCCTATATGGCAGGGGCTGGAAAACACGTTTTTGCACATATTTCTGCTCTTATAAGAGATAGGAGGTAATAAAGCCCACAATGCTGATGCTTGTGCTGCAAGCAATATGTGCACACAGTATGTACACACACACTGTTTGTCCGTGAAAACTTGGCGATTCACGCAGTGACTGTTGAGAACTGCAGGAGGCGTGTTTTGCACCTACATAACAGCTGCAGTGGGTAGTCTAGCGATGAAGGGAAGGCTGCATATGTTGTTTGCTGCAGTGCTGAAACTGTTACCCTAACAATGCTTCAAGAAGCACTGTAGCATTGTCAGCACTTGTAAATAAATGAATTTTTTTGAACTAGTGCCGATTTTCTCCACTTGTGGCAGCACCAATAAAATCTTCATGTTATTGTTGTGCCAAATAGTACAGTCTTCTCATGAAAAATATATGATTCTGATCTTAATAAAAAGGCAATATTGGGCCTTAGTGTAGAAAAGATGTGACCTTACAGTTGTGCTTTAGGGGCAAGCATTCATATAGCCACAGATGATGTTTATGTGACACAGTGGGTTTCACAACATGAGTTTTTGTGCTGTCATTGTGTTTACCAAATGTCTTTACTCGAATGAGCTGTAATTAATCATTTTGAAGAGATGTTGCTTGGAAAGTACCACTTTGTGGTTATTTAAATAAACTGTAAGACTGTAGTGTTCATCCTCGCCTCCACCAATAAATAATTACGAGGAGTGTTTAAATGAAAAGGTACGAAATGACACTGTAGGTAAAACTGAAGTCTTTATTCACTAGTAATCACCATAGGCCTCAACATTAGTATTCACTGTTTAATGAATGAGCCAAAGGATTCCCTGTTTCCAGAATTCCTGTGGTTGTGACAAAAGCCAGTCCTCTAGAGTCCTTCAGTTCATCATTCAAGGTGAAGTACTTACATTGCAGAATTTTTATTTACTTTTTCTTAGCGGACAAAACAGATGGAAGTCACATGTTCGGACTGTAGGGCAGATTCTCAAGCTACTCTCACTTCAATTTGGCCAGTAAACTCTTTGTGTGACCCTGGAGATGTGGTGAGGTGCATTATCATGGAGCCAAATCACTTCCTCTGTGAGCAGTCCAGGATGTTTGCTCTTGATCAACTTGCGTAGGTTAAGGAGGATCTCTCAGTACACATCACTGTTAATAGTTTATCCACGCTCGAGGAATTGGACGTTCTCATCAGACCTCGGATGTCGAAAAATACCGTGAGCATCGCCTTACTTGCTAAGGGTGCAGCCTTGAACAGTTTAGGGCAAGGCGACTATGCCTGCTTCGTATCCCGAGATGTCACACTAAATTATCCCAAAGCGGCATATTCTAATTTTAACTGGTCTGGATGTGAAGAAGTTTTGTACCTTTTCATTTGAACAGATTGCATTTTGTCAAATTTTAACTTAATGAGTTTTATGTTATGGCGAGGCCAAGAGATGCCTTACCAGCTGAAGTAAATGGCTTTTTTTTTCCTTATAATAAAATGTGTATCGTGCCGACCATGTTACAGGCAGGAATTACCTCCCCGCACAACGATTCATGGGTTTAAGTATGAAGACATTTTTTTATTAATAATTTATACTTAGTATCATAATAAATTAGATATAGAAAGTGCTTTTTTATGTTTTCTTATGTCTCATGTATGGCATGGGAAGTATTACACAGTGGCAGCAGTCTTCGCCCATCACAGCATAAAATAAAGTATCTAACTTCACCATTGACAATCACCGACAAGCCGAATGGTGCCAAGAGTAGAAGACAATGAAGATTGTGCCTTGCTTTCTGTGTCAAAGAAATGTTAAAAGAAACTAAGAAAAAAATTGTATGTATGTTTCATTGTAAAATGAACTAACATTCGGTTAAAATTGAATTTGAGTTGAAATCTGAAGGGATCAAATCCTTTTGTTGTTATACAGTGTTCACTGATTATGCCCAGTTATACAGCATTGAGTAAATTATGCAGTAAAATATTTCAATGGCAATTTTCATCGTGTTGGACATCATTATGTTGGAACAAAATAATTTGGAGATAAAGTCTGTTTTATTCCTTGTCATGGGCGCTGCCAGGATTGTTTCCAGGGAGGCGCGTCTCGACCTGCAATACCATTAAGTCTAGGTACTGATTTCTTGCGGAGGGAGAAAAGAGCATATAAATATAGAAGACTTTTAGCAGACTGTGAGAAGGCGTAGTTTTGTTTCGTAGGAAAAGTACCGTTTAATGGTGGGAATCAGGGTCAATTTGGCAACAATCTACTTTATAATATTTTGGATCTCTGGTGACAAGCTAGTTGTTGCGCGTAATATTTGAAAACCTTAGACAAAGCTGAACAGTGTTTATGTAAAAAAATTAAAAGAAGGTTGAAGACAAATACACAGTATGGATTGTGATTCTTATATTCTTAAAGCTGCAGACAAACCCAACTAATCTGAAAGCTATCATGAGAGAGTAAAGTATTTTATTTTCTTATCGAGTATATAACATAACTATTTAAGATTCTTGTCTTGGCGCCTGAGAAGAATTATAAGGTAAAAACGTCTGTCATCTTGCTTAGTGCTGACAAGATACTGGAATTTTCCATTTCTGATTATCTTTTAAGTTAGAAATCAAGAATAAAAGTAATGAAACGATGTAAAAGTATAGTACATAAACGTTTATGTCCAAATGACAAACTTGATCCTGATTGTAGTAATGAATGTAAACTTAAGCCTCTTTTAACACTGTTAGGGTGCTAAGGTTGGCAGTGACAGATTTCAAGTTCAATATAATGATTTCGGTCGGCGCTTACCCATTTGGGGTCGGCCATCCTGATATTGGTTTCCGTGGTTTCCCAAATTCACTCCAGGCAAATTCTGGTATGTTTCCCTGTAAAAAGCCACAGACACTTACTTCCTCTCTCGTTGTCTCACTTAGATTAAGTACGTATGAGTATCTGGCCAAAGGGGGAAAGTACCAGAAACTAATCAAATAAAACACTTGCCCATTTGCACTATGGTGTCGAGGAGATGCACAGAGCGTATTAACTTGTAAAATAGATATGACAGCCATAATACGTCAGTGTGTTCTCCTCGTGAATGCAGTCGATTGGAATTACACTCGTGATATAATTTATACCAGTGCAATCTTATAATTATCTACAGTAAGACCTCTGTATTAATGCACACAGGAAGAGTACTGGTATTTGAATATAAAACTTTGGAACACACCTCTATTGGTGTTTTGGTTGTTGTTGGCCTTTCTGCACATAAACTAAACAATGAACTCTTTTGGACAACAACCTAGCAACTTGAAGTTTCTTAGACAGTAATTTGCACCAAAGCTTACGCCAGAATAATTATATTTCATATTATACAATAATAAAATTTTATTTTTCCATCTTTTCCTGTGTGTTTTCATCCAAGCCAGGGAGGTGCAAGTGCACCCCTTGTAGCCCCTTCCCGAGGCCATGTTGCTTATGTTCTTCATGTAAAGGAATGTTTAATGGTAAGAAGGGTTCAGGTTAAGAGTTGCAAATTCCAAAGTTTCTAGTGTTTTGTACAACAATATTCTCTCTGGTTGCGAGTGATAACATACAATGTGAGGTCCGTTACGTAAACTACTAATTCACAGTGTTAGAAATCAGATTGGACTGGAATGTTGAAGTGTAGCATATCTCTACTTTTTCATTTTGTGGACCAAGGAGTCATTTTTTTAAGATGCAGAATTGATTAGTTTGATGGCAAACTTTAAGAATGTTTGGTGAATATCGTTGGGTGGTAAATAAGCAACATCGTGGCCGTTCATGGTTATTTAAAGGTTAATATATATTAAGGACAAAATATTTAAATTACTCCCCAAGTATAAAGTATTCAGTTCTTTTACGACTGCTAGCCAAGCTAGAACACTGTGGCGATTTAGGAATGTGTACACACAAACTGATATGCATCGCAGATGATATAAGAACAGATTATCTGTTGTCAGTACAGCAACCCCAAAAAACAATAAGATGGAAAAGTAAATAAACTTTAATTGGAATTAATTGAATAATTACCAAGAAATAATGTGGGACTACACAAATTTTCCACCCGCAATAAATGTGGCAAAAACCTGTAGTAACTAAATATCTTTGGGTAATGTGATCCAAATGACTTCAAGTGGATAGCTTTGTGGTCATCCAAACTACATTAGTAGTTCAGTATTCACATATACTAATCAGGAAATACAATGGATGGCTTTGGAACCAGTACAGACAAGGTCATTCCACTGCACACATTCCAAGTGGCGACTGGAATGAAAAGGAAAATTCAGTTGTTCAAGCAGAAGTTGTTCAAGCAGAAGTTGTTCAAGCAGAAGTTGTTCAAGCAGAAGTTGTTCAAGCAGAAGTTGTTCAAGCAGAAGTTGTTCAAGCAGAAGTTGTTCAAGCAGAAGTTGTTCAAGCAGAAGTTGTTCAAGCAGAAGTTGTTCAAGCAGAAGTTGTTCAAGCAGAAGTTGTTCAAGCAGAAGTTGTTCAAGCAGAAGTTGTTCAAGCAGAAGTTGTTCAAGCAGAAGTTGTTCAAGCAGAAGTTGTTCAAGCAGAAGTTGTCTGCACGGCTGGAGGTTCAATGACAACTAGAAGCTACCAGAGACAAAGTTAAAGAAATAAATAAAGAAATGAAGGTATTCTTTGTGCAGGTGGAGTGATGGTGACTACGGGGCAAATTGTGCAGCCTTGCAGCCAACTAATGTGCTATGCAGTTGTAGTCACAGTACACAGAGTTTCATTGGCAACGGCACTATATCAAGCCGGCCATCAATCTCACCTCCCTGGTGCGTTCCTACTTGTTCTAGCATCAGCATCGTGATGAGAATTTGACACTGATATCTGTAGATCAGTGAGACTGGTATGTAGTTAACATATTTGTCATACTGTGTACAGAGTGTGTTGCTGCTGAAACAGTGGTTTTGAGCAGTGTAGAAAGCACTTACAATAGAGTGACATTTACAATAATTTAAGAAACATTTTGATTTACAAGTAATTGTAGGTAGTGTAATGCTTTATGTAAGACAGTGTGGTAATTTGTATAAATAGATTCATTGAAACATATGACATTATGCATGAATTATTAATAATATTATGGAATTATTAACTAGTACTGTTAGCCCTATTAATGAAAGTTTAATGGTCTGTAATTCTAAAATAGATGCTAGTATTCAGGAAGTACGTAATGCACAAGAACAACTGAATATACACATTATGGAATCTAAGAACGAGGAGGAGTCAGAGAACAAATAGATAGCTTTACAAAAGAACTGTCAAAAGAATAAAAGGAAAGTAGAGAACTTATATACTACATCTACATACATACATACTCCGCAATCCACCAAAAGGTGTGTGGCGGAGGGTACACTGTAACATTACTAGGCATTTCCTTTCCTATTCCACTCCCAAAAAGAACGAGGAAAAAAAATGCTTATATGCCTTTGTACGAGCCCTAATTTCTCTTATCTAGTCATTGTGATCACTACGCGAAATGTAAGTAGGTGGCAGCAAGATCTTACTACGCTCAGCTTCAAATTCCGGCCCTCTAAATTTACTTAACAGAGATTCACCAAAACAACATCGTACTTCCTCCAGTAATCCCCAACTGAGTTGCCGGAGCATTTCCGTGACACTCGCGCATTGGTCGAACCTACCAGTAACAAACCTAGCTGCTCGCCTCTGAACTGCTTCTATGTCTTCCTTTAAACTGATCTGCTGCGGGTCCCAAACACTTGAGCAATATTCGAGACGTGGTCATACAAGCATTTTATACGCGGTCTCCTTTACAGATGAAGTACATGTTTCCAAAATCTACCAATAAACTGAAGTCGGCTGTCCGTCTTACTCACAACTGTCCTTACATGTTCGTTCCATTTCATATCACTCTGCAATGTTATGCCTAGATATTTGAACGACGCGACAGCATCAAGAAGCTCACTACTAATGCTCTATTCGAACATTATGGGATTGGTTTTCCTACTCAGGCACATCACCTTACATTTTCCTACATTGAGAGCTAGCTGCCATTCTTCGCACCAACTAGAAATTTTGTCTTAAGTAATCCTGTATGCTATTACAGTCAGTTACAGACGACACCCTCCCATACACCACAGCATCATCAGTAAACACCCGCAAATTACAAGTTACTCTGTCCATCAGATCATTTACATAGATAGAAAATAATAACGGTCCTATCACACTCCCCTGGGGCAAGCCTAACAATACACTCATCTCTGATGAACACTCGCCGTCGAGAACAATGTACTGCGTTCTATTACGTAGGAAGTCTTCCAGCCAGTCACAAATCTGTGAACCTATTCCATAAGCTTGTATCTTCGTTAGCAGTCTGCAGTGTGGCACCGCGTCGAATGCCTTTTTGAAGTCGATAAAAACACAATCCGCCTGTTGCCCTTCATCCATGGCTTTAAGATGTCATGTGAGAAAAGGGCAAGCTGAGTTTCACATGAACGATGTTTCCTAAACTTGTGCTTATTCATAGAAACAAGCTTTTCTGTTTCAAGGAAATGTACTATATTCTAACTGAGAATATGCTCCAAAATTCTACATGAAACTGATGTTAACGATATTAGTCTGTAATTATGTCAGTCAGGTCTCTTTCCTTTCTTATAAACGGGAGTCAACTGCACTTTTTTCCAATCATTAGGAACTATGTGCTGAATTAAAGATTCGCCATAAACACAAGCTAAGTAAGGGCAAATGTTGCAGAATAGTCTTTGTAAAACCGAACTGGTATTCCATCCGGACCAGCAGACTTTTTCGTATTTAGCTCTCTCAGCTGCTTCTCTACACCAGAAATACCTATTACTATGTCCTCCATTTCGGAATTAGTATGTTGATCAAATGATAGTACATTTGTGTGCTGCTCCTGTGTGAAAGGATTTCTTAAAGGTTAAATTTAGAACTTCGGCTTTTCGTATGCTTTCTTATATTACTGCCCCGGAATGATCAATGAGTGACTTGATAGTGGCCTTTGACCCGCTTTATCGATTTAACACAGGACCAGAATTTTTTCAGGTTCTCGGAAAGGTCTTTTGCCAAGGTAGGCTATGGTAATTATTGTATGCTTCGCGCATTGATCTTATTATAGACACACGAATCTCTACTAACTTTTGCCTGTCATCACTTGCATGTTCTTTTTTGAATCTAGAGTGCAACAGTCTTTGCTTTCTCAGCAGCTTGCTAACATTATTATAATACCACGGTGGATCTTTTCCATCCTCAATTGTCTTTACTGGCACATATTTCTCTAACTCTTTATTTACAATGCACTTAAATTTAGTCCACAATTCCTCTATATCCATAGTCCTGGTATTAAACAATGCCCATTCATTTTCTAAGTGTGATCCTAACATTTGCTTATAGGCTCTTCCCAACAAAAACACGCTCCTAGCCTTCTTGACTGGTTTATGAACTTTGGTCACCATCGATGCTATGACAATATCATGATCACTAATTCCTGTCTCTACATAGACATCGTTAATATAGTCAGGCCTGTTGGTGGTTATAAGGTCTAAAATATTTCCATTGCGCATGGGTTGCCGGTTTAAATGCTCAAGACAGTTTTCGGAGAATGTGTCCAAAAGTAGCTTTCAAGACTGCTTGTCTGTACCGCCTGAAATGTAACTAGCGAGGTCCCAATCTATACTCTTAAGGTTGAAGTCTCCTCCGACTAATATTACATGGTCCGGATACCTATGCACTACCTGGTGTAGACTTTCTTTGAATGATTGTAAAACTGCTACAGCAGCACTGGGTTTTTTTTTTTTTATTTTATTGGGATGGTCATGTCATTATTACATAATACATAATTATGTATTTTTTATGATCAGTACATGCTTTTCCCCCCATGATAAATTGCACTATTTCAAAATGGAAATGAAATTAAAATTGTTCAAAAGCCCTAAAATGCCCCATTTCAGTAGTGATGCCCTGCTATTGTAAAATTCACTAACAGACATATATTGTTTGGAGATGCATATTTTGGAAAAAAAGGTCTACAAATTTTGTGTAGTATTGCTCTGTCCAAATACATCTATAAACACTACAGAAAATTTGTTTTTGCATGTTCTAAGCAATGAAAAATGTGGCTGAAACTCATTTGTAGATATCCAAATGAGATAGCTCTAATTTGATGCCTTTATTTCAGAGAGGATCATTTTGATGTTATAAACACTCTATATGATGGTTATTATTCTATTAGTTTACTTTTACATATCATGCTATGCAACTGTAAAGGTGTAAAGTAGTATTATTAACTGATTACTGAACTGATGTTTACATTTGCGGAACAACTGTTCACAGTATGGCATGCCAACAATTTGCATTTAAAATCATTTTCTAATTTAGTAGAGGGACTATGAATTTCATGTTGGTTGTCAGGTTTTATATTTACATTAGTGATGGGATTGTTCAGTAAATGACAGATATATCTACGATTTGTCTCTCAGAAATACCTTTCGAGTGCATCTGGTGAATGCAACTATTTTTAATAAAATTTGAAATGATTACTAGTCATCAATAATTCATTTCTATTTCACATTATTGCTTTCTTCTGTGACAAGAAGAGATGGGGGGAAAAATAAAAACAAAAATATGGTGGGATTTCAACATGGAACACAAAATTTATAAGCTACCATGCTAGCAACTATGCTACCAAGAAACTATCATCTCTAATGCACCTTCAGCAGATAAAGCCACTTCAAAATTTTCAACATTTTTCTTGGAAAATGTTTAATGTTGGTACCAAGGCCAAAATAGTTGTCATTATTTTTACCCTTCTTTAATCTCTCAAGTTACAATTTAAACTGATAAGTTTATTTGTAACCACAAAATGAATGCATAATTAAAAGCAGAAAGTGACTTGTATACAAAATTAATTTATGTACTGTATACACACAAAGCAATCTGAATTAGAATTGAATGTACATAGGTGCACACTTATGTAATTTTTAGAGTGATAATTTAAAAGTGAAATGTATTTGGTAGAAAAATGAAGATTGAATCCAAGACACAATCCTCATTTACACATGTATAGGTGTGTAATAGTTTGTATCTTTGGGCTAGTCCATTGACAGAAACAAACAATAGTTAGATTTAAATGTACAATGGGGGACAAAAAGATTGCCTCTCCTGAATAATTTAAAGTCCAAGAACAGATCACTGTGCATACCCTAGTTTTGAAGTGCGAATGTTGTCAACTCTAGCAGTCTTCGGAGTTTCAACTTGGTGTTTACATCATCAAATAGAAGTAATATAACAGTTAGGATACAATATATGTTGAGATTCATAGCAGCTTAACCACATAGCATTTATTTTGGAAAACATTATCCGAGCATGTAGAAGTGGTTGAGGTATAAGAACACCAGGTGGGTAGATTTACTACAACAAACCGCTTCTTATATATGTTCCATTGGTTGATTTGATAGCCTAATGGTTTATGAAAACGAGTTTTACTACCACTCAAGTCAACTTTTTTAAAATTTTATTTTATTTTTTAAATATTAATTTGCTACAAATTGTACAATTATAGGCATTAATAGATTCCACATTCTTAAACATATTCCATTTTGTAATAGTCTAATCTTTAAACAATGAGCCAAATGATAGCCATAGTAAAAATGTTGAAATGGATGCATGCATTTGTAATTACTTTGCCTGCCACATGGGGAATCTATGCTGTTAAGCTAAGGTAAATGTATCAGAATATTTGCATAATTTTCTAAGTCCTGACACACGCTTTACACAAGTGAGTGGCTGTGCCTTCCATTATCTGTTGTTCTAGTTTAATATTTGTTCTTCAACTCCGGTCGGACTATTTGACCATTGCGCTAATGAAAAAGGACAGGTAGCTTATTGCCAGAGTGTCAGCCTTTCTGTTTAAGTGGTATGCATTGGATTAGATGCCACCAAAGCCTTTACTTTTTTCTTTCTTTTTTTTCTTTATAACAGTGCTAATGTTCCTTGCTTTAGTTACTTTTTGTTATTAAATTATGTTTTACTTTTTCAGTATTCTCTTTAGTAAATACCTAATTATCGTTTGCCAATTTAATATCTAAATATAATCTTCCTTGGAAGATAAATATTTATTTGACCACCCATAACAAAAAAAATTACATCATTGGAGGGTATTTTTCATCTTACCCCCATAAAAATAATCTCCCCTGGTAATTAATATTTATTTGGGCTCCAATTACAAAAAATAAATAGGGTATACAGATAATCTTCCTTGGAGGTTGATATTGGTATGACCTCCCATAAAAATAATATAATGTAGGCTATATAGATCTTCAGTATTTTATCCACATGCCATTAGCATCAAGAACAGCTCAGATCATTCAAGGCATAGAATCTACAAGTCTGTGGAAGAAGGCCTCATCCATGGCAATTATCTCCCATTAAGGCATCAGTAGTTCTTGGAGAAGGGTCTGGCCAATTATCCCACACAGTTTTCTTGAGTTTAACCCATATGTTATCTATGGGGTTGACATCAGGTGACTTTGGAGGTCAAGGTATGCACTGAATAATATTACTACTCTCTTTCCTTTGGAAACAGCTTTGAATCCTAATGCTGGTGTGCGATGGGCGATTATCATGTTGGTAAACACTGAATGAAACCATAGGCGGAGGATGATATGATGGTCAGTTAGGCCTGATGGACCCATGTTCACAAAGAATAAAAAAATTACAATTATTGTGTAAATCACCTAGTACTACATTGTAAATATTTACAGGTTTATTAAGCACTTGCACCGCCAATGCCCAGCAGTTTTGCTGTAGCGCCAGTGTTGGAGGACTAACAACAGCGAGTCCACAGACTGATTTGATACAGCTCTCCACACTACCCTGTCCTGTGCAAGACTCTTCACCTGTGTATAAGAACGGCAACCTACATCCTTTTGAACCTGCTTATTGCATTCGTCTTTCAGTCTCCCTCTATGATTTTTTTTACCCTACACACTTCCTTCTAATGCAAAGTTGAAGATTCCTTGATGTCTCAAAATTGTCCCTTCTCTTAGTCAGGATATGCCAGAAACTCCTTTTTTCCCCAATTCTGTTGAGCACCACCTCATTAGTTACATGTTCTCACATGTTTTGTGCCTGTATTGCTCTACAATAACAGTTGGAAAAAAGTGATGATTTTTCCCTAAACATATAATTTCTTAAGTAATAAAATACGACAGTCCAGATCGCAAGTTGCTGTGCTTTTTATTGGCAATGTGACGAGCGGTGGGTAGAGCATCCTGTATTTTAACTGAGAGCCTTAGATGCCCTCACTAGCAGTTGACACCTGCGCCGACCACCACCACTGTCCACCACCAAGGGTAAAAACTTTTGTCATTTTATTAGCTATTTTACTATTAAATGTAGAATGTAATTATTGGTATCACTTAAATCTCTCCCTGTTATATTACAGTGCCAAAGACCTGATGGTCCTGTAGGACCACAACTGGTTGCCAATAGAAAGCACAGCAACTTGCTATCTGGACTGTTGTATTTTATTATTTAAAATTTTAAGATCACCGTTTCTAAAACAATGCTTTAAAAATATAATTTCTTGGTGTAAATTTTCACAATTATAATTTCTTTAATTTTAACTATTACAGTAAATACTAATAAAGTAGAGCCACAACATCATTGTACTATGTTATGTGGTAAATAATGCCTTGATGTAGATTCAGAAGTTTCTGAGAAAAAGTGGTATTTGTACTGAAAAATGTCTTTTTGAGAAAATTGCATTTAAAGAAAAATTTTTAATATACAGTCAACTGATACATAAAAAATATGTTAGAATCCTCCTGGATGGTAGTCCTCATCTCCTATCTTCCTCACCCAGAGCTGCGCCCCTCCTCTTTTGACATATTGTTTGTTGCAATCTTTGCCTGCATGATTCACAGTTGGTCCAAGTCCATCACAATTTTAGTGGTGTTGTAACCTATATGAATTCCAAGATATTCCAAAACTTATAGTCTTCCAGAATAGCCACCATTAAAAGTAAGAACAGCACCAAAACCACAAAGTTCAAAAACTACCTTCCAACAAACACAGTTTTTGGTATCCTTGACCATACAACATTGTTAAAAGATTCATTTGCATTTTCTGCTTTGCCTAAAGCCCTTTTTAAACAATGAACGAAGGTGAACAAGACAGATAATAGTCTACTGAAGCGCTCCTAGCGTACTAGCCCTGAATTACAAACTCAAGCAAGATCTTGTGGCAGTGTGTTTAGACGATAAACGTAATCGAACAGTAATACCCGATGTTGAAAGTGAGGTTATAAAAGCCGATTTGTTATGTAGGAAGTCATAGTTTAATACTGGAATTGAGGAAACAACGCTAAATGTTATTGACTGCCAAAGAAAACCTTGCAATCAATGTTTTTGGTCAACTTAGTGTGGTAAAGTTCTAAGAAGTGAAACAACATTTCAAAACATTCACATCTATTTTCAAGTGAAAAAAATAAACTTATGAACACATCAAGCAATATTCATAAGAGCGTAAATAGACCTTCTTTACTTTATCTACTACGATTTGCCCAATGACATTGTTAATAACGTCATGGACAACTGAATTTTTGTCTTTCATTTGGACGGACTTTTTCATTTAAAATGCTATTTAATGACAATTGCATCATCAAATTACAATATTATTCAAATAAACAATTGGCTTCAGTGTCTTCTGTTATGATATTGCAAGTCATAAACAATTTTTCGGTTTCAGATGTACAACCCCACTTTTCGGTGGACAATAATTGAGATAAATATTTAAGTTGTTATGAAACATTTGCAATTTACCGCTAAACCAAAGTATAATAATAAACTAAAGATTAATAAGACAAGTTTGCGTGCAAACCGTCTAATTGTCGACTACAGTATGAAAATCGCGTGACGAAAATAGGTTAACTTCCGATGTCAGTAGACGACCGTTCAATCAAAACAATCTTCTTGAGAAAGCTTAACGTGACGTTGACGTTAGGTGACGGTCAGTGTGAATGCCGTCATTAGAAATACATTCTGATCATAAACTTCGACATAACTGAAAATACACGTAAATACGAAGGAAAATGGCGGACTAACTAGAGAGGCGACTGCAGCAGACAGCTGCTAGCTAGCGCATGCGCAGTGAACCCACTAGTACCGAATTTAGAACCCGTCCTATTTCTTTATCGCTATAATTATCATGCTTCAATACTAGCGCGATCATACTGGTGCAGCCGTTCAAACGACTAACGGCCGCCATTAACGCAACTTGTTAGCAATCTATTACAAGTTTGTTGATCGTTTAAAACGGGCTTTAGAGACATTTCTTCAACAGCTCTGGTTGTGCAAGATCCTGAAACACAGGTTTCATGGCAAGTACAACAGCATTTGGTATAGTAATTTTGTGAGAGAAAGTGTCTACTTAACAGCTCTCTTAATACCATCTAAATTATCCATGCTACTTCTAATAGCCATACCATAATACTGTGTAATATGATCAATTTATTTATCATTCAGTTGACACACTTAGACCATCAGATAACTTGGTACTTCACAATTGCTGTTTCAGTCTACATAGCTAGATTCATTCTTTAGTATCTTTTTCCTTTGTTTCATATTTTTGTAATACTACTTTTGGTTTAGTCATGACAAAAACTGTCACTGGCAACACACAAACTAAAACATGGCTCGTGGATAACTGTTGTTGTCAAACACAAATAAATGTACAGTTCAAAGAGTTTACTGCAAAGTACCAATAGTGATGGCAACTTATGAAATGGACAATCCTCAACAAAAAAAGAGAAATCACAGCCTTCTAGACTATATAATTCCAGAGCAAAATGCCTATACGTGAAATGATGGAAAATAAAATTCTCAGAAATGTCGGTGCATGATTTTAAAATAGTAAATAATCAAATATTTCAATAAAACCCACACCAAATGAAGCACAAATAGCCATATTTTCATAATTTGCATAAAAGCAAAAATGTGAAATTTTGTCATTTTGGACAGTACAACTCCCCTTAAACCTTTAGCATCCAGTCTGTTGACTCGCGCGTACCCTTGGGGCTGCTTAATCTTGCAACCTGCGCAAATGGATGATTGGCCGACCTCGTCCTGTGCTGAATATTTTTGCAGCCAAGGGCAGTCGCAATTGTCCTGCCTTCCAAGTGTGATCCCAGACACACAGTTTATCTGGACACTTTTTCCGTGGCTTTCAATCTGCATATGCATTACTATACAGTCATTATGAGCACTGAGACTGCTTATTGGCAATTCCACATCAAATAGTCTGCTTTCGAAAGATTTTGCTGCTCGACCATCACGGATTTGGAAGAAATTTTATATGAACATTTGCACACGTCCTCTATGAATGTTGGTCAAGTTTGGCATTGTAGAAGTAATACTTGATGAGATATAAACACAGGTTTGACCTCGTGCGCAAAGTTGTGCAGAGTGAGCATGAATTTCTGGTGACTATTATGTCTGGGGCAAATTTTGTTAAAATAAATGAAATTTGGCAATCTACTACAATTACACGTGTTCTCTTAAGAGTAATAAAGAAAATAATTTTGAGATCTAGGTTCAGCCAGAAAATGTTAGACACAGTCCAGTAAAAATCTCATAGAATAATGTGAAACTAACACTCACAAAAACACAAAATGCGAAACAGAAATAAAAACAAAGGACTGCAGCGGTAAGCGCAGAAACACGTTCGAAATATGTGGCTGAAACTTTGAACAGCTACTGAAATGGTGTGGAAATACAGCTCTGCGTCTGGAGACATCCCCAGCACACAGGTAGTTGGTGCTCAGCACATCTGAAAGTGTCAATAGCACAGACGGAAAGTTCCAGTTGTGCACCTGGGGAAGGATGCGGAGCAGTGTCTTTAGACGTCCGCAGCAGTCAAAGGGTTAATAATGGATGTCAACAAATTTCACTTACTCAGAAACGCTTTTCTTCCCATAGCCATTATACAGATTATATCTTGCTTACTTCGGCCAACAGAAGTTACTGTGCTACCCACATAACAAAACTCACACTACTTATATTGTCTTATTACTTAATCTAATTCCTTCAGCAGCATCTGATTTTCTGACACTGCCTTCTGTTACCCTTGTTTTACTCTTGATAACGTTCATCTTGTACCCTCTTTTCAAGACACTGTCCATTCCGTTCCATTTCTATCTCCGATAAAAAATTTCCCCTGGATACAATTCATATAAAACAACATTTTTTAGATAATTTTAAGATTTCACATTCTGTGACAATTGACATTTATTTACTGGAAAATGTGAATTTTCCGGTCTCTGCTCATAGGGTTTTAAGCATTTTAGTTCAATATTGCCTGTTAAGCTATTTGTTATGAGTAATAGCTTGGTGTTACAGACACCTAATCTTTGTTGTTAGACAACACTCACTAGCAACTTAACTGATTCCCTTTGCTCTGCTATGTACCATTCTATGTTGTAATGGGATTCTCTGTGGGTGCACACTGTTCTATATGATTAGCAAGCCCCCAGTGTTAATAATTTGCAACACTTTTACACACTCCACATTATTTAAAAAAATTAACCAATATGCCCTTTTCTGCCTTGTTTCACTCTGTATACTTTATTATCTAGCTCTATTACTGAAAGGTTATGTCATAGGTATGCATTATATTACTACATTTATACATTGCCACTGTTGTCTGATATGGCAAAATTATGTGCATAAAGTTTCAGAATTTGAAAACTAGCTTCACAAAAGTGCAGGACACAAGCCAGAAGACACAGCCGGCATAAGATCCCACCCTTCGTCAAACTTGATTGCCTATCATTTAACTGTTGCCGAATAAAGAAAATGGACAGCACCCCACACTACCAGTCTCCGAGCAGCCATTGACAACACAGTTTTAGTTTTTTTCTGGACTTTGATTCTCTTTTTGAACATACTAAAAACAGGTTTTCATAAACAACAGATTTGACAGTTTCCCATTTGATAACCAACCTAACACACAATCTGACAAGAAAAGCCATATTTTGCAGTTGTCATTTTATACTTTTATAAGTTAAATCCATTGAATTTCATACACGATTCTGGTTAATGCTCACAAGACTCAATCAAGTATTTCAATAACTACTTTCTTAATTTTTAAAAACTGACCTGTAAACATGTATTTATCATTTTATGATATGTTCCAGTCCCTGTCATATGAGCGTTTCAGTTTCTTGCACTCTTTAGACTCTTATCTTAAATAGCATCAGCTACTTTCATATGGCTTAGTTCCTTTACTTTGGCATTTTGCTACAAGGTTGGTCTGGGCTTACTTGAATTACATTCTCTTGTTCCCTTGGTAATTCTGACAATATATTCCCCATAAGCAAATAAAATGATACCTGAAAACTGTGTGTTAATTTCAATCCCACATGAAACACCAAACAATATTACACTGCACACGAGTCATACATTATTAATTACACTCCTTAGATTTTTTTCACAATTCTATGTTAACACTGTCTGATATTTCAATATCTATTGTTTATGTTTCTGTGGTTTAGATTTTGTCTTCATTACGCTCCACTTCCATTTCCATTTGCTATATTCTTCAATTAGCTGTTTCACAAGATAGAGTTCTCTTTATTTGACTAATTATCTATGAAGTATATGGTGTATGCCTATAGGAGCTTGTAACCATATCAATATGCCACAGCACTACATTTACATGGCTAACTGAACTGTTATCTACACAATTATGGGATGAGCACATGCAAAAAATAGCACCTAAGACCTAGACTACATAAATTTACTTACCCTGCTGTAAACTGAATCTGTTAAAAAAAGTCAATGGAATCAGAGGTTATATTACAGACATACCTTCAGGAAAAGATATTTTATTCAATTCACAAAGAACTGATGATTAGACATATTGCTAGAGCTGTTTCTTTT
Organism: Locusta migratoria; assembly: GCA_026315105.1. Classification (NCBI taxonomy): domain Eukaryota; kingdom Metazoa; phylum Arthropoda; class Insecta; order Orthoptera; family Acrididae; genus Locusta; species Locusta migratoria. The sequence continues at coordinate 347,975,437 of CM048755.1, forward strand.
TTCCCCCCTCTCGAACCGTTTTACAAACTTTGCAACTTTTGTTGACAGAGGAAACAGATTATAGGAATACATACCATTGATTTCAAATAATGAAGAGGCCTGTTGTTCCTTTTGTCTTCAGCAAAGGAATAAATGAAATTATGAAGCACCTTTTCTCAAATTTATCACTGGAAGCAATTACACAGGTAATAACTTTCACTCCGGGTGAATTACTACACTCGGCACAACTTTAAGGGTTATACAAAAAAGCATGTTGACTAATTATTATTAAAATATCACTTTTACACGAAATTTTGTATTTTTTATTCCAAAAAGTTCACACTTTATATTCACTCCTAACATCAAAGAGCTTAAAAATAACACCACCAAACCTGCTGTATTTATACAGTCCACGTCACAAGCTTGCTTTTCATTATGTACATTTGTTCACAAAAAATTGCAATATGTAATGTTTTTTTTTCCAAGTAATATGGCGTCACTTTTTATGTAAAGAAAATGTGTAAAAATCACAAATTGTTTCTCCTAATGAAATTATTAAAAGTCTTTTCAGTAAATGGTGCTGGTGACTAGGCTCCATAGGAAAGGACGAGCTGTATGTGAGCTAATGGCTCTGTATCCAACGATGCTCGTAACTCTGGAACAAAAATAGCTGGTATCAACTGAGTAAATCAGGACGCACATTAAAATTTTGAATTATTTGTAGAAAATTTCATATGGATCAAAATGGTGACCTCAAGTAGTAGTTTTATGCAGTGATACAAAACACGAACTGTTCAATGTTAGAATATTGCTACTCAGCGATCTGAGACACTATTATATAAAATTATTTTGACAATATAAACAACTTCAGATTTCCTCATGCTCCCATCCATACTGTAATGTAGCCAAGGCAATGATATTTTAAGAAACCTACGATAGCAAAGGATTAAAAACATCTTTTAAATCCATTTTCACAAAAATTAATTATGTCACACTGAAATGTTCAGTCTACATACTGAAAACAATGGAAGTATTTTATGTAATATACTGTAAATATTTTTCTTTTTTTCTTTTTTAAAAATACCTATCAACAATATCACCGATAAAGATGTAAACACTCTGCTTCGTATAATTCATCTGTTTTTCATTGTAGACAGAGTTGGTGGGAAACAATTGTAACTGGAAGTGAAGCTGTTTTTGTAAAGCTGCAGAAGGCAGATGTGGTTTTTGCACCGTTTGTTCATATTGTACCAACACACAAAATATTTGAAATGGTGTCAAAAACAAATGTTTAAAGTGTAGGTACTACTTCATTCAGTAAGTTTGAGAATTAGCAGAATTTCAAAATCCTTTCATCAGTTAATTTTATTGGTACTATAAAGAAGACCCACAGACATAAACATGCTCTTACAGAAGGAAATGAAGCCTTTATCAAGATACTACGCTAAGTAATAATATTACATAATTTTATATGTGGTTGTGTCTTTCGTTACAACTCACTATCGACACTCCCCTCCCCCCCCCCCCCTCTCTCAACCAGTAACAATCGCCAACGTTTTAAAGAATTACATTGTTTCAAAGCATTAATCATCAGCTGAAGTTGAGACTGAAAGACTATTTTCTGGGTTTCATCACTGTGGCTGTAATGATTCAGGCAGCAACAACAAAAGAAACTGACAAGCTACTTTAAGGGCTACACTGTTTTCTCAAAAGAAGCAATCTGATACCACATATTTGACACTGTATGAAAAAAAAGGTACAGAAAGGATAATACAAGAAGAGGACAGTGTACTCATATTCCCAGTTGATTAAGTGGTCCATCAATATTGTGCCTTCAGGTTTTATCGTGTGTTTTCTTAATATGAAAGAATTCATATTTTCACCTGCAGTGTAGCTTTCTGGACTATAGACGTTATGCAACATGGTGGTTAGTTATTCATTCTAGCACTTTTCCTTGTGTTTCTTCTCCTCTAATATGGCATAGTGGTAACGAGTGCAACTTCTCCATAAGGCAGCAAGAGCGGTTTCTTCCCTTCACAAACTAAGATGATGTGAAATTTTAGAATAATTCACCTGTTCCAGGTGAAGCAATGCACAATTGTACCCTCCATTATGCTCAACACAAAAATTTAAAAAGGAAGGAAGATCATAGTTTAACTTCCCATTAACATATAGGTCATTAGCGACAGAGCCCAAGCTCAGAATGTTTCAAGGATCTACTTCAACATCTATACTCGGCAAGTCACCTTACTGTGTGTGGAGGGCTGTTAATAAAACCAAGGGCATGTAAGTGAAGGAATTCTGAGGAAATCAAAGGGATGCAGATGGGGGTGCTTCAACTACCTCATTGACTGCTGTGTATATGCATGTGTACATGTGTAAATACAAATGATTTTTTTGTGTGACTAGCTGTAAGCCCGGCATTGCCTGGGTGTTTGTTTATCCTACACTCTCTTAGTCCCCCCCCCCCCACCCCACCCCTCTGCATCCACCTCTTACCACCTCCTCTCTCATCTCGCTGTTCGCTTTCAACTTTCCCTCTCTCGGCTAAGTTTTTTTACAAGGTGCCCTGTGTAATGTACCATACAAACATTTATGTACCCAGTGACCTTCCTCTTGGTTTAAAGGTCATGAGTGCACAAATACATAAAAATTTTGTATAATTCCATAAGTTGAGTACACTCCATCATGCACTGAACGAAATGTTATACAGACAGTAACATTCCTTTTGTTTTTAAGGTAGAGCGTACAAAATTTCATCACTATCGGAACAAAACTTTCGTTGTTTTCATCTTGTGTAAAAAATTTCAGGGTAGGTTTTGACATTTCTTATTGGACCGTTCCCTTGTAAGTATAAGCTTTTTTTTATGACTGTGATGGTGGAACGGAGGGACCAGTAAAAACATACAACCATTAACTTGATTTGCCTATACTTGTTATATACATCCAGATAACCTCACTGTCACTCTTTGACTTCAGCTTCAACAGAAACAGTATTTTTGTTGACTGCAATAAACACACCACATCCAACTCAAGGGGATCCCTACAATTCTGCACCAGATAACGCAGGTCCAGAAATCTGAAGCCACGACAGTCACAGAGTCTGTGAAGCCTTTGCTTGAGACCCTACACTCAGCTCCACACCGAAGGAGCCCAATCCACACTTTGAGTCTCTCTGATAGACAACATGCTATCTTCATACTCTAAGGTTGTTTCTAAAGTGTGCCCAGAGTAGATGGTAGCAAATCAGTGGTGGCATTTGGTCATCCTCTAGATTGAGACCTCAGAATTCTCACCCATGACAAAGCAATTACCAATTGGGTCTTTAAAGAGGACAGATATAAACCAGTCAGATTAGACTCCCAATATCCAAAGGTAACAAAACATGAATAATTTGTTTACCAATAATGTAGTGTTAAATAAGTTTTAAACCTTGTGGAAAGGAGTACAATTAATTCCATGGTAAGCAATGCAACAGTTTGGGATGTCAGATTCTAAGACAATCAAGACCCTGTAGCTTAACGCACTACAAGGATCTGCTTTCGGGTGGTAAATGGGATCTTTGCAATGTCAGCACAACAGACTGCTAGGAAACCTGTCCTACATGCACCTATGACCACCTTAATCACTTCATGATGGATTATGTTCGCCTTGAGATATGTAGATCTGATGTATACACTGGGCATCTGAAATGCATCTATAATCCTGGAATAGTATTTTGAAAATGAAGCAGAAACTGACTTCTTCCAAATATCCCTAATTAAGACATCTCCAAGATGTTCAGTGTCTTTGCCTTCCAATTCCATAGGTACACCAAAATACAACTGTACAAAAGAAAAAAAGTAACTAACTTACCCAATACATCAAACACTTCTTCGAATGACGCACATGGTAAAAGATCCTCTGTGTAAAAAGCAAACATTTTCTCAGACATCTTCAGTAACAACTCATCATTATGTCGCAAAAATGTTGAAAGAGTTGACGGCCACAGCTTTTCGTAGGACACTGCCAAATTCTGCAAATCATCATCATACAATGTCACTGAATTTCGTAAAGTTTACACAACAAAAGTAATAATGGTACATATAACATGAAATATGGACAATCTATAAAATTAAAGGTACTTAGTGTATATACGGTGTGTACACAGACAAGAAAAAATTCCTGGATTTCCCCTGAAATTCCCACTTAAAAATAGATATCCTCCCAGGTAAATAGATGTAGCTGTTGTTAATAATGTGATAATTGTTGGGAAGTAAGTAAGACCAACTATGAGCTAAGTACAGAAGGCCAATGAGAAAGTTTTTTTCCATTTCTTGTATATCTTTTAAAAGTTTGCATATATTTCAATTATGTCCCCGATTACACAGATGCTGTAATTTCTAAGAAAGCCGTTATTAACTTATTTTGGTTTGTAAAACAATTTTTTTTTTTTTTTTTTTATGAATATGTTATGATTTTCTGCATGAACTTGATAACAAACTTTTAATTTCTGCAAGTGAAACATGGAGTAGGCTTAGTAAAATTAACACTCTTGCTTCTCAAAAACACCTGCTGTTATCTCTGAATACATCACAATTTTTACCTGGTTAAGCAGAAACTAATAGCACAACAAACATACAATCATACTACAGAATTATTTACAAAGCCACCAGCTATCTACACATGATTCCAGATTTGCAGTCTTCACTACCCATAATTTTTTTAAGGCTGAATATAATTTTTACCATTGTTATTCTGTAATTTGTAATCTGTGAAAATACTGTAAAATAAATATGAGAAATTAACCTTGAGTATTCTGTCTTTTTCTCCCTCCCCCACCCCATTTTAGCATGTGTTACTCTTATCAGATATATCAAATACAAATGTTTCCATGTGACTGCTCCTTAAAATGTTAAAGAGTATCAAACCGCCCATGGTTTAAAGTACTCATTGCAAAAATCTCACATGTTACTATTCAACTTGAGTAAATGGAAATTTACTTTGAAAGTGATGCTTCTGAAACCACCAAACACAAAATTTTGCTGTGACATGTTACACATGTAAACAATTGTGATGTTGTACTAATCAAAAGCAGATTTTTGTAATGAAGTATCAGATTTTTTAATGAAGTATCACAACCTTGTAGTGTCTGTCCTAAGCCTTAGACACATTTTTCCTTCGGTAAACACACATGTGCACTGTGCTTTTCTACTTATGTTTTGGTGTTGTTCTTTCATTTATATTTATTGCTGCAGTATTATTCTGTGGTAGTGGGTCGAAGTAAAATTATTTGTTAGAGACCAGATCTCACCAGTAAATATATATATAAATTTAACTGATAACTAAAACAATGGAAAAATTCCAGAAATTCTGAAAAATTTACAACTTCCAGATGAAAAAAATTCACAGGTTTTTCCCATATTTTCTGGTTATCTGGGGGCCATATACACCCTGTGTATGATTTCTCCTTGTATATCTTTCGGGGTTAAAGTCGTGGCACATGTAGGTAGCTCTTCAGTTCCAACATTTTATCCAGAGCTGTGTAGGGCGTGCTCAGAGGTGCTGCTCCTCTGCTGATTTTGCGAAATGACAAGTTGGGCATCCGAGAGTGACATATAAGCTACACACGATAAAGAAAGAAAAATCTGTTTAACTACTGTTGATATGTTGCCGAGTTATAAGGGCTCTCCTTTCCTATTAAAATTGTCCCGATGACTATATATTTCAATAGCTTCTCTATATAGTTGTGGATAATAATTCATCGTTGTAGATAAGTATCTGTTTCAGGAAACTTCACTCCCTGACAGCTCTGCAGGACTGATGACCCCGCTGGTTAGTCCCCTTAGAAATTAAAAAAACAACCCATGTTCTGCTATAGTCAATTTGCCTGTTTTCCCTAGTCAGGAGTCTTCTGTGTTCCTTTATAAATATATTCACACTTCTCTTTGTTGTTCCAATATAAACTGTAACACATACACAAGATGCTGACAGGAGGAGGGCATTAAACCTTTATAGATCACCGAGCTTAACATATTTTCTTTGCTGGTCTAGAGCCATGTTTTTGTTAAATCTTTCCAATCTGATTCATTGCTCTTTCAATAAAAGGGAGGAAAACTGTCATTCCATTGTTTTTCATGCTTGTCCTTCAACCTTCAGTTATTTGTTTACAGAATTCGGTCTACTAATTTCCTGGAGTAGCCACTGTTCTTGAAAGCCTGCTTCAGATGTTTTAATGGACATTCAGTTGTTTCAGCATGCAAATCGATTCCACTATTAGCAACATTTGAAGACACCTCAATCTTGTTGTGGATAGTGATGGATATCTTATGTAATGAATCAACCTGTATGCATTACTTTCCAAAAACACTAAAAGAAACATGATTAAAAAGAAATGGAATACAAAAGTCTTTACCAAATAGGGAAAACGGATAAATTTGCTACAGCAGAGCATGCTCTTCATTGAAAAGTCATGAAGTGAAGTTTCTCGAAACAAAATTTTTATCTATAATGATGATCTTTATCTATGACTATAAAAAGAAGCTATTGAAACATAAATATGTAAGGATAATTTTAATAAGAAAGAAGAGCCCATGAAACTTCAGTATCAATTCTCATTTAGAATATAATATTTATCTCTATTAAGGATTCTCTCTGCGTATCGTGTTTAACGTTGGCCATGCACTATTTTCTGAAGTATAACATTCTCTTTTAGATTTCTGACCCATCAGTTCATGAGTCTCAACCAAGGAGTAGCACCTCTGAAAAAGTCCAATGCATTACACGGACCACAAATTTATACCCTGAAAGGACTACTAGCAGGAGTGACATCTGGTTGTGTAAGCCTCCATTTAACTTTTATCTGGTGTTCATTTTTTCGTACATCTGAAATAACAGACACCATTTGTCATCATTAACTGCCATAATTTTATGAATTCAAAATAACTAAACATTTCCACTGTTTCAGGGCATTAAAATAACTCCAACGGCAAAGTTGAAAATTTGTGCTGGACTACAAATCGAACCTATATTTCCTGCTTAGGGCCAGTGGCTGCCTTAACCAATTAGGCTATCCAGGCACACTTCCCTTCCAAGCCATATCACACTATGATGGTAGTGGGCGGGCAGGGATTGTAATCTGCTAGACGTTGAGAATTCGAATTGGAAGGGAAGAGTGCCTGGTTAGCCTAATTGGTTAAGGTGACTGCTGGCCCAAAGTGAAAATCCAGGTTCGAATCCCGGTCCAGCACAAATTTTCAACCTTGCCATAGGATTTATTTTAATGCCCTGAAATGGTCGTAATGTTTGAATATTTTGAATTCCTTCTTTAACTGTATAATATTTAGCTTTTAGTTGTACTTACAAAAAATAAGATTGTGGATATAACGTGACAAAAATAAATGTTTAGTGCATGAATGTAATGTTTTACAGAGAAAACAAATCTAAAAATAATGTTACTAAAAGTAAAAGAAAACAGCTCTTTTATAAGAAGAAAAATAACAATATGACAACAAGAACATTAGACACTGGAGCTTTCAGCCAAAAAACCTCCTTCATTAAAAGGGACAGGAGGAGGGGGGGATAAATAAATAACAATAAAAATTATACAAGCACATCTCTCCAACATATGACTGCTACCAAGGGCCATTCACCGATTTTTCAAGTTAAGTCTTTTCACTGCAAATTTCCTGAAATCATAACAAAAATCTCCCCCCCCCCCCCCCACACACACACACTTCTACACATGTGAGTAAATTTCTAAAAAGAGTGAGTATTGTTAGTAAAGTTATAAAGGAAACACTTCCTAATGTTCTGCAAATAACTTACCTTCAAAATGTATTTGTATATACCATCAACAAGACCAAAGAAAATGAAATAAGGTTTGTACACTGAGTATTCTTTCACTTCCAGATCCAACAGTCGATTTTCTGGCCCTGGACCATTAGGTTGGGTCGCACGAGCTTGAGCCAAAACTATTAGCCTATTAAGGTGACGAAAGCGATCCTCCTTCCATCGGGCTGGTGAATGAAGCAGTAGGTACATGACACACTTATATAATGGCCCCTCCGCTATGTAACAGTCTTTTATCCAGCCGTGTGGGTTGGAAAGATAACTAATCATTTCTTCCTCTTCACGTGCCCACGAACGCGTTCTGCAGTTACAGAAAAGAAATAATAATGTGTTCAGTATGTGGTATTTACAGTGGAATATTGCTCTTTCATGATAGGCTAGTTTTTAAACTCTATTACTTTATCAAATTACTGAATACAGTAACATGACTAAAAAGACTGATTTCTCACTAAATCCAAGTTACTTAAGTAGACAGTTGAGGAGTAGAACAAAGAAAAAAGCAAGGTGGGCAAGGAAAAGTTAACTGTTCCAGCAACAGTACTTACGTAGTGAATATATACAGTGCCATATGCAACAAATAAGGCACGAGGAACATGTTTGACTGTGGGCCACCACCACCTGTATCTTCATGGAAACTCTTCTCCTGAGCAAATCGCAGAAGTAGCAATTTCAAGTCGTGGACTGTTGATCGGTAAGTGATGTCCCTGTTGAGAAAAAATATGAAAAACTTGAAAAAATTATTTATGCAAAACTTTCAACAACCAGGTTCTGCACAGTTATCGAAAAACATCCCCGTTTTCATAAAAACGAAGACAACACAGTTACTTAAAACATCATTGGCAAAGGAGTACAGCAATATTTAAGTTATTTTTTTGACACATTCACCGAAGTAAATGAGACATTTGTTATATCGTAGGATCAACTTTTGTATTCCTGTGTCAAAGAAGCCTGCCACCCGTGAATAACACAAACGTCTGAGAGTCCTCAGCTCTTCGTTACTGAAGGACAGGAATTTCTTGAGGTGCAGGAAAAGATTGCGATTGCCGAGAGCAAGATCAGTGCTGTATGCTATCAAGAGCTCCCAGCTGAATTCTTACGAAACAGTTGCTGTGCACCAAACTACGTGCAGAAGAGCATTGTCGTGGACCAGCACAACACCTACAGTAAGCGTTGCACGCCTCTAGTTCTGGATGGCACATTACAGTTTCCACACTGTTTCACAGTAACGGGGCAGCAAGTCAATGAGCAGAATGCCCTTCCTGTTCCCAAACACATCACTTTCTACACTGACACAGTCCATCTGAATTTCATCTTTCAAACAACAGAAATTTCAGGAAAGATTCAACAATATTTTTTGAGAAGGATAGCAAGGAAAAATTTGGAATAGGGATGCTGCAAATTGACGCCAATGAAATAGGCCTGTCGTTTAGTGGGTTACTCCTACTGCCTTTCTTGAATATAGGTGTGACCTGTGCTACTTTCCAATTTTTTGGTACACATCCTTCTTTGAGAGAGCGGTTGTATATGGCTGTTAAGTAAGGGACTATCGCTTCAGCATAATCAGATAGAAATCTAATGGGTATACAACAATCTGGAACAGAAGACTTGTTCTTGTTAAGTGATTTTAGTTGCTGCACTACTCAGATGATATCTACTTCTACATTACTCATTACAGTCTGTGTTCGTAATTCGAAATCTGAAATATTGGTTTCGTCTCCTTTGGTGAATGAGTTTCTAAAAGCTATGTTTAGTAACTCTGCTTTAGTAGCGCTGTCATTGGCAGGATCGTCATTACTATCACATAGTGAGGGTATTGTTTGTGTTTTGCCCCTAGTATATTTAACATATGACCAAAATCACTTTGGGTTTTCAGTCAAATTTCGAGAAAGAGTTTCGTTGTGATAAGTATTGCAGGCATCTCACATTGAAATCCTCGCTAAATTTCGAGCTTCCGAGTACGATTGCCAATCCTGGGGATTTTGTGTTCATTTAAATTTAGTATGCCTTTTTCTTTGCTTTTGCAACAGTGTCATGACCTATTTTGTATAATAAGGGGGATTGCCTCCTCCTTTTATTAATTTATTTGGTATAAAACTGTCAATTGCTGTCGATACCGCTTCTTTGAATTTGAGCCATATTTTGGTCTACACCTAAGTTTAGTGTTAGAAAACGAGTGGAAGCTGTCTTCCAAGAAGCAATGTATTTTATTTCTATCTGCTTTCCTGAACAAATATACTTTTCGTTTATTTTTTGTAACTTTTGGAATTTCGATATTCAATTTCACTACAACAACTCTGTGTTCACTAATACCTGTATCCGTTTTGATGCTCGTTATGAGCTCAGAATTATTTATTGCTAAGAGATCAAGTGTGTTTTCACATCCATTTGCAATTCTAGTTGGAACATGAACTAATTGTTCAAAGTAATTCTCAGAGAATGCGTTGAGTACAATTTTGCACGATGTTTTATGCATACCTCCTGATTTGAAAATATAATTTCGCCAACAGATCAAGGGTAAATTAAAATCACCGCCTATTATTATCGTGAGAGTCTGGTACGTTTTTGTAATTAGACTCAGGTTTTCTTTGAACCTTTATGCTATTGTATCATTAGAGTCGGGAGGCTGGTAAAAGCAACCAATTATTAACTACTTACGATTTTCGGGTACAACCTCTACCCATAATAGCTCGCAGGAACTATCAACTTCAACTTCGCTACACGAAATACTACTTTTGACGGCGACAAAAACACATCCACCTATTTTGTTTAATCTACCCTTTCTGAGCACAGTTAGATCTTATGCAAATACTTCTTCTGAACTTATTTCCGGCTTAAGCCAACGTTCACTGCCTAAAATTATGTGCGTTTCGGTGCTTTCTATTAACGCTTGGAGTGCTGGTACTTTCCCGACACAGCTATGACAATTTACATCTGTTATACCGATAGTTCCCAGATCTACATTTCTCCTGTGATCCACCTGCACCCTTTGAGATTGCCCAGTTTGTTTTTCCCGGAAGCCCTTTATCCTAAAAAACCGCCCAGTCCACGCCACACAGCCCCCGCTAACCGTGTAGCCACTTCCTGCGTATAGTAGACTCCTGACCTATTCAGCGGAACCTGGAAACCCACCACCCAATGGCGTAAGTCAAGGAATCTGCAGCATACACGGTCGCAGAACCGTCTGAGCCTCTGATTCAGACCCTCCACTCGGCTCTGTACTCTGTACCAGAGGTCCACAGTCGGTCATGTCAACTATGCTGCAGATGGTGAGCTCTGCTTTCATCTTGCAAGCAAGACTGGCAGTCTTTACCACTTCAGATAGCCGCTCAAAACCTGAGAGGATCTCTTCAGATCCGAAGCGACACACATCATTGGTACCCATGTGAGCCACCACCTGCAGCTGGCTGCATCCCGTACCCTTCATGGCATCTGGAAAGACTCGTTCCACATCTGGAATGACTCCACTCGGTATGCACACGGAGTGCACATTGGCCTCCTTCCCCTCCTTTGCAGCCATCTCTCTATAGGGCTCCGTCACCCGCCTAACATTGGAGTTCCCAACTACAAGCAAACCCACCCTCTGTGAAAGCCCGGATCTTGCAAGCTGGGTGATGACCTAAGGATGAGAGACACCATCCGACTCAGGAACTTTGTCCTGAGCAGATGGCACCTCAAATCTGTTCGCAAGACGAACCGGGGAGGCCTCATGATTGGTCCCCCGGAATGTCTTGTGCCTCCTGCCACGCACTGGAGCAGCCTCCCACGCAACCACAGGTGGGGTGTCTGCCTCACTGCTAACAGTATCAAGGCATGTCGCTGCCGCAGGCCAATCGGTGGAGACGACGGGAGTCCGTTCAGTCCCCACTACCAGCCAACAACAACGACGCCCCTCGATCGCAGCTTCCAACTGTGCAACCGAGGTTAACACAGCTTGAATTTGGGAGCGAAGTGTCACCAGCTCAGACTGCATCTGCACACAGCAGTCACAGTCCCTATTTATGATTATAGTGCCGACAAAAACAAAAACTACAGTCGCGATGCGGTCAAAGGAAGACTACACTGTTTGTTAAAACACGGATTTGAATGTGATATGCAAGAGAGCACAGTATAAATTTACACATTGAAACGAGAACGCGTAGACGAAAATCAAAATACTATATTTCGCCTCTAATCAAAAAATAAAGACAGACTACTGTCACAAAACGATTTACACAGCGGAATAATACCCTAACCAGATATTTAACGCGAATATGAATCAAATAAAATAACAACAACATTAATGAACTGAAGGGAAAGTGCACTGAAAAGTCAAAATATGTAGCAGAATTGGTGAAAAAAGGAATTTTTGACATACCTTGACTAAAAGAAAGGATCGCTTGATAAGACACATTCTTAGACATCGAAGAATCATAAATTTAGCATTGGAGGGAAGTGTGTGGGTTAAAAATCGCAGAGGGAGACCCAAAGACACATATAGTAAGCAGATTCAGATGGATGTGGGTTGCCGTTCTTATAAGGAGACGAAAAGGGTTGCTCAGGATAAGAGTAGGGTGGAGAGCTGCATCAAACCAGTCTCCGGATCTAAGACCATAACAACAACAGGTTGCTTACTCACCACAGAGACGTCTGATGAGCCACAGAAAGGCACAAATAACAGACAACAACATTATAGCTTTTGGCCTTTGTCTCACACACACACACAGACAGACAGACATGACCACTGTCTGGCCACTGTGGCCGATCTGCACTACCCAGCGTGGCCTACGTGAGAGCAACCAGTGGTGGGGGTGAGGAGGTGGCAAGGGGAGGGAAGCAGGAGGGAAGGGGGGATGCGCAGCATGGGTGGGGGAATGTGCCAGTACTGTCTGACGGACAGTGCAGAAGCAAGGGAATGAAACGTGCGGCAGGATGTGAGACGAATTTAAGGACAGTGTGTGGCAGGGAGAGGAAGGGAAGGGTGGTAGAGGCAGGAACTAGCAAAGGTTTAGGCCTGGGGGATTGCGGGAGTGTGGGATATGTTGTATGGAGAGTTCCCATCTGCACAATTCAGAAAAGCTGGTGTTTGTGGGGAGGATCCATATGGCTCAGGCTGTGTAGTAGTAATTGAAGTAAGTCACACTATGAAGCTCTGCAAAGGAATGGTCTAGCTGTCTCCTGGCTGCAGTTTGACAATGGCCATTCATTCAGATAGATAATTGGGTGCTGGTCATGCCCACATAGAAAGCTGCACAGTGGTTGCAGCACAGTTTGTAGATGACATGACTGCTTCCACAGGTTGCCTTGCCTTTTATGGGTCAGGAAATGCCAGTGGCAGGACTGCAGTAGGTGGTGGTGGTGGGATGGTGGATAGGACAGATTTTGCAACTGTAGGTTTGATGGGCTGCAGAATACCACTGTAGAGGCGGGGGGAGGGGAGGGGGGGTATTTCTTATTTCAGGGCAGGAAGAAAGGTAGTCAAAACCTGGGTGGAGAATTTAACTGCAACAAGCCTGGATTATACTGGGTCACAAGAAGGGTGCTCCTTTGTTGCCCGGCGGTGGGTGTGGGGGAGCTGGCGGGCCCGAGAGATCTGTTTCTGGACTTGATTTGGAGGGTAACTGCAGTCAGAGATCCACCCACACTGCCCCCAAATTATCCCCTTCTTACTTTTCAGAATTTCCTAACATCTAACCTGGCCTCACCCTCTTTCCCCAAATCTCTCAAAATGGATAATAATCTCTCACCCTCAGGAAGAAATACTATTATCACCTCAAAACTGATCCTGACCTTATGATACTACCTGCTGACAAAGGCTCCACCACTGTGATTTTAGACCACAAGGACTATGTCGCAGAAGGTCTATGCCAATTGTCTGATTCTTCTACCTACACACCCTGCCACAATGATCCCATTCCAAAACCCCAACAGGATCTCCAGTCCCTCCTGAAATCCTTAAGACCATCCCAAGACCACTCCCCAGAGTCGGTCTCTCTCCTCATTCCTCCTACACCCCGCACCCTACATTCTACGTACTCCCTGATGTTCAGAAACCCAACCACCCTGGACATCCCATTGTGGGTGGTTATAGTGCCCTTACTGAGAAAATCTCTGCTCTCGTGGACCGACACTATACACCTGAAGAAAATGGAAGTTACCATTATAAATAAGCTTTTGTACTTCATTTACATCAGTGGTCCTCAAACTGTTGGTTGTGACCAATTATTGGGTCCCTAATCTTTTCAGATGCGTTATTGAGTGGCATTATTTCAGTGAAATATTTTATTGACTGAAAAAATATGAAAGTATATTGTACAAGAAAAGTTTTATAATTTGGACAGTTATACAAACACATACTCTAAACTAGAAACCAATGTGTCTACTAAAGTGCTCAAAACTGTAGCTATAGGGGTTATTCGTAATTGCAATATGGGATTGTAACACAATGCCATTTTGGCAAAGAAGCTCTTTGGTCGAAATTCGAAAACAAACATATCAATGTTAATTAAAATTTTCATAGCTTAACACACACAGAGAAATACACTTACCAACAGTTACCGATTGGGAACCATACCACTGTAAATTTGTGCAGTCTAACAATGGGTAGCGCTGTATTATTACAATATATATTTCAAAATAAAATAGCCACCACATTTGCATATGGAACTTTTTATATTAAATATGACACAGTAAATTCATTGAAAACAGCTGATTTTGCCTGTCCTAAAAGACTTTATTTAAAGGTAGTTATCACATTATCATTAAAACTAGTTTTTCCTGTCTCTAATGATATTCCTCTTCGAACATTTTCTTAAGGTTATGGAGTTAAGCAACAAAAATTTCATCATTTGCTGTATGACAGTTCACATGAAATAAAGTTATTTTATTTATCTGACTGAACCTAACCTGTGTCCGGTGCCTTCCTGGAGGTATGTGTTATGGCGTGCCAGACAACTTGCGAAAGCTGATTCTGGGACGTGTGGACCCCAAACAGGCAACAATCCATTACATCTTGTATTTGCATTCTGCAAAGCTGCCGAATCCCATTCGTCCCTGGTACGAGCCAATCTGCAACATTGAGATGAATACTTAACAGAGGAAGCTGAGAAATAACTTCAAGACAAGAAAAGTAAATTATATGAATGAAGCTGAGCAATCTCCCAATCTCATTTGGTGAAACAACCCCCCCCCCCCCCCCCCCCCCCCCGTTCCATCATATTAAAGTTTGGGGATGTTTACTATAACATTTGCAGTCTTACACAAGTTCCAAATTGGAGATTATACTTTCTTTCATTTAATACTAATATTTGTGAACATGTGTTACTAATATGTTGAAATTGTGTACATAAAAATATAGTCAGTAACACTTGTGCTTTTCTATAGGTAACTCTACAATGACCATCTCATGAGAAGTATGTATTATGACACTACACACACATCTTTACACTTCAAAGTGATGCAAGGGACAAAAAGCAACTAAATTTACCTATGTCAATCATAGATTACTTTAAAAGGAGTCAACACAAATTTATTACATTTGATACTTAAATATTTACAAGTTTCATTGTATGACGTATTTTGAAAACATCTGAAACACAAGTGGTAATTTGCTTCACAATATATTTATAAAAATAACTTAATGGCATTTGAAATATTTGGTGATGGTTAAGAAAGAAAATGTGGATGTGAACTTTGTGGTAGTGTGATCCGTTGGTACCTCATTCTGTAGCACTAGCATGCAAAGCAGGCATCTGTAACGTGGAGTCAGAATTTTGCAAAATTTGGTGCACATTAAGATGGTAACGTGTTTCTAATAAGAAAAGAAGTAGTCTATGTCATATGTTCAACATTCTCTGCAATTTCACTGTCATCTTGAACTGTGCAATACAATATTAAAAATGTTCCCATCCTATATATGCAAAATCAAAGTTGACATATATTACTACTACAACCTAATTCCTGTCGAGATACAGTACAAACACTACACAGGGCACATGTTTCAAAATGAGACTATCCCTTTCAGGTCCTGTACGAATAATTGTGCGGTTCTGGTATTGCTTGTTTCATATCTTTGTGATTCACACTAGGAAGTTCATGCCTGCATCACACAATCGTGGATGGACTGTGGTAACCTGTTTTAGTTCCATGTTTCTACACTGGGTGACACCAGCAGTCGGGAAACGTCCAGTTACATTTACCATGGTGGCAAGACAGACTTGTTGGCAAAGTGTTGATATCCTTGTTTTGACACGTGAAGCTATCGTATCTGACAGCCAGTTGATTTTATATGATCCTGTGATGTTATTATGTCATTTCTTTCAAAGGCATGTTACTCTTATATGGTGCAGATCATAAAAATTTGTACTGGAAGTCCAAAACCGGCAATTGTGTGGGTACAAAATTTTTGAAAATAACTTTACTTTCTTTTTTGTATTGAATTACTGCATGTATTTTGCGTCTTAAAGTTCCTCTCTATATTAATGTCACATCACCTGTAGTCTTGGGTCCGAAAGGGCTATATGTAAAATTTATGTTTATATTTACAGTCCTTATTGTTACAAAGTTCCTGGTTTTGCTCCCTAAAAGTTTTAACACCATATGAAATCAAGATATATTATGTTATTTAAGTAATTTAAATATCACTTTTCCAATGCTTATAACTGATGTGCATTTTAAATAAGATACAACATGGCAAGTTTCATTTCTTTGGAATGGGGTTTTATTTGTCCATGGATCTGCAGAGACTAATAATTACAATGAGAAATGTTAGAGGAGGAGTGTCCTTCTTGCCAGAGTCTGATTGTATTGTTCAACACTGTGCATTTCACTTCAGAAGATGAACCACAGTGGGTAGCCCATAACAAATACCAGACAACCATCAAAACTATGCTCACTAGAAATGGATCTTAAATAACAGTGCATATATGCAAAAGATAGCTCAGATGCTGTAATATACCAGGAGTTACTTTGGTTTCATTATTGACAATATATTCTAGATGAGGAAACTTTCACTAAGGTGAGCTTCAAAATGTTTTACCATTTAATAGTAAGCACCAGTTGAGACAGCAAATTGGTTTAAAACAACTCACAAGGAAAGTACATGGGCTTGAACAAACATATCTGTATGAACATTTGCTTACAGGATCTCTACGTACTCCTCAATGTGCTGGACTGCAAAACTTTGCAGTCATGCTCTAGATAGCACTGTAGATGTAATTGTAGACGCCATACATAATGCAGATAACTATAACTTATGCAATAATCATCATACATGTTCTCTAGCGAATTGTCATCAAAAGCTGTGATGATAGTTGCAACTTTAACGTTCTCCTCGGAAGACTGTTAGTTTTCACTGACACTGCTTCCACCACCTCTTCCCGTAGCACTTGAAATGAGGTGTTCGTCATTATCATCCCTATCATCATCATTATGTGTTAGCATTACAACAGTATCTAACTTATGCTCATATTTCTGTACCAAAACAGATACGAGAAAGCATGCGAATGATTCATCTTCTACACTAATACCATCTTCAGGAAGAAGGTTTCTTCGTAACTTCATCTCAACCAATCGCAATACATTAGAAGGATTGATTAGCAATCGCCGCCCCATCCGACGCTTCACCACACAAATAACATCACAAAATGCAACTTCGGAGGCACACTGCACCGTCCCTACTGGCGAACAGACAGGTCAAAGTGCAATGCGGCATGGCACACACTGAGGCCTCTAACGAACGACTGCAGAGTTTTGCAGATACGGGAATATCCCTAGTGCAATAAGGGACCTTTACATTATCTCTCATACGATTTTGGTGTATGTGTGTTTGTTCGAGCCCAAGTACTTTCCTTGTCAGTTTTAAAAAGGGCTTTTTGGCTTGGCTATGGGCAGAGAATTATACCTGGCTCTACATTAATTATCCACAAATCAAAGTAAGGGAACCATAATGGTTTCCTATGACTGAGTTTTAAGAAACTTTTCAAAAACTTAAATGGAGCAAATATGATATTTTATGTCACACTAGCAAGCTTGGGCTGCAATAAATCCTACTTGGTTGAATTTAACATGCACTTTTTTCTCAAGTTTTTAGATCTAAAAAACCAAAAACAGCTTGTGGCTTAGAATTGGATGCAAAGCCAACAAAAAACCTGCAACAATTATGTTATAAGTGCACTTCTCAAGATAAAGAGAGGGAGAATTATTGTATAAATGTGTAGTGTTAAAACTGTCTCTATTCTTCCTGTGCAACCAAAATGTTTAAGCCAAATTACACATCTTTCCCATTGTATTTAAAAGCATGGACAATTACGTTGACATATTCTTGTGAAATGAAAGGTCGAATACATTGATGTGTATGAAGACTCTACTTGACGTAATATGCTTTCACAGACATGCAATAGAATACTTATACATGATTAATGCTTCTAGTCTTCATTATACAACCAAATTCTCAACTTCTGATCAATTCTTCACTTTCCATGTGAAAGTGTTGGTTGGAGGATAACGAAGGAGAAGGCAAAAGCATACAAGAGAAGTTGAACACAATTTTAAAACACCAGTTTGATACATCATTTTAATTCATTCAGTAGGCTCAATGTGTATGCACTAACAATTACATTAGAACAATGAAGTTACCTCTCTTGAGCCTAAGTACAACTAGAGACTTATTAAATATGCTACTTCATAATATTACCACTATTAACTATTACAATAATGAAAGAAGACAATTTTTTACCTAACTGCTGCCATATGACAGTCGACATGAACTACGTTGAAATGTGTCACTGTGGTATACCCTAAGCTTCTCCTGTGCTTTGGTTCAAATTCTTCAACATTACATCGTTTGCTGAACGTGTAAATACCCAAGACCTTCTTGGGTTGAAACTTGTAACCTTCACGGCATATCACACAAACAAGACCTGTTTCTTCACCAAGATCCTCCATTAAATGAGGGCTCTTAGATGTAACCTATATAAAAACAGAAAAACAACCTTTCAGAAATATCTATACTATACTCTGAAATATGTACCTGGTTCAAATTTATCTATTTCTTATGTGTCATTGAACAGTGCAAATATACATGCAGTTATCTCTCAAAGTTCACTGAGTTTCTATGAAGTGCATACACAAGTATACACTGAACAAATAAATGCTAAACATAAAACAAACTCTCAATCCCACTGTTAGAAAAATTATTTGATAAACTAGAATTGGGTTTTAGATTCAAAGAATATTGCAAACATGACCAGCAACAGATTGTTAAACGACTGTTTTAATTTCAACCACAACATTTCATGAATGGATAGAAACTAAAATAAATGATCTCTCTAATGTTTTAAATTTTAAATATTCATACCTGTCCTTTTTCATTGCTTCTCATTCCAAGTGCTCCTAGTTGTTTCTCTCGCATGGCCATTGCGAGACGTTTTTTCTCAGCACGGGTAAACTCGCGAACCTCTTCAATGCGGGAAGCCACTTCTGGATGTTGACGCAAAGCTTCCAATAAATTTTCAGCCAAGGAACCCACATGTTCATCAGATGACATCTGTTCGAGCTGATGGATGATTGGTACACACTCTGATGAAACTGCTAACTGAAATACGAAAACAACCCCTTATTCCACAAACTGAAACAGAACAGTGATGAATGACAAAGTAAAGAGGGAAGAGGAGAAGGTAGTGGTGAAGTGGAGAAAAGAGGAGAGGGAAGAAGGGCACAACAAGATGGGTAAGATGTGTTGAAAAAGAAGAGGGGGCGAGGGGTTTGGTGAAGGAGAAAAGGTGAGGAGAAAGAAGAGGAAGAGGTGTAGTGAGGAAGAGGTGTAGTGAGGAAGAGGTGTAGTGAGGAAGAGGTGTAGTGAGGAAGAGGTGTAGTGAGGAAGAGGTGTAGTGAGGAAGAGGTGTAGTGAGGAAGGGGATCAAGAAGGGTGGTAAGATTCAAGATAAAAGTTAGAGGAAAGAAGAAGGGTACAGATGCACTGGGGCACAGAGGAGATGGGATGGGAGTGCAAGAAAGAAAGAAAGAGTGTTGCAAAAGGGTTCAGTAGGGGCAGCGACCAGGAGACAAGGGAAGAGGCTGGGTTGAGACTAAATTTATTTTTATCACATTAATTCTCTAAACATAAACCAAAATTTAATGTACTAGATCAATTTTAAATGGTCTGCTACTGCAATGAACTTCAGAACTAACTTGTGTGGGAGGGTGATTTCCAGCAAGTCCTGTCAGAAATCGTAGAATGTATTTAAGTGAAGGTTTTGAAATGAAGTCCTTCCACAGCTCACAGTCACTACGCACCAATATTGGCTTATCTGAAGGTGCACGGACCTGAAACATATATAAAAATACATTATTTTAAACCATAATTTCACAATTACTATAATAATTCATTCATACCGTAACCATATTGCATGCGAATAACTTACCATTACATAATCCAGGGCTTTCTGTACAATACCAAGACTTATTATGTAATCCTTCAATGTGTTTCCAATATCATTCCGTTCAATACCATCAGTTAAAGTACAGAAGAGTTCAAGCTGGAAAACAACAACATGATGTCACAGTAGGTAGAAAGTTTTAATATGAAAATTTCTCAGAACATCATTAACAGTAACGAGTAGCTGACGATCACAAACCAACCTTCTGTTCGTCGTCAGAGGTATGCTCGGCATCGAACTTATTGAAGTCTATAACAGACTTGAAATGATTACACAACAAAGCCATTCTCTCCTCATTGCAGTAGGTGAGAGCTGCCAAGATCCGGGTGAGATGGAGCAACAGTGGTGGATTGCTGGTTACAGGAGGTACCGATGTAAAAGGCAACAGTGCTTCTACATGCAAAGTACCTCCAAAAGATTCAGAAAATCTCTGAAACTCTTCAACTGGCCGTGAAGTTGCCTTCAGCAGTATGGTTTCTGTGATCTGCAACATTTAACTTCTTAGTAACTCCATGTACACAGAAGTTAGATGCAAAAAGTATACCTTATGTCTCCTTGAACTGTTTTAACATCTCTTCTGCTTGCCTCCAATTATATAATTATTAGGTAACAAAAACAGTGTTAATTTTATTAAATATGTGTTTATGTCAAGGCAGAAGATGATCTTAATTCTCAAAATAACATTAAGAGTTAAATGTAAATAATGAAGATACCCTTACCTGTAAAAGCTGTTCTGTAATAGTTTTCTCACATTTATTTACCAAACATAAGTGAACTATTCTGAGTAGTACAGGAACAGTTCCCAATTCAGGATTTATCAGCAACTCTTGATTACGCTGTACTTTAAGGCAGAGCTTAAATAGTTTCAAAAGCACTTGGAGCAATGGTTTTGATTTCGTTGTCTCTTTAATAGCAGCAAATCGGTCAAGCATAATCTGAAAACAAAATTCTCATAAGTCACACAGCAACTGATTGGTAGAACAATAAATTCTAAATATACACAAAAATCCAAACATCCACTCCGTCTTTTGACACCAAAGGCTTTGTAATACATAAAAACAAACCTCTGGTAAATGCTAACTTATAGATACTGAACTGTGCAATGCTTTAATCTCAACAGGTGTAATAATATAACATGTAGTTGGAGGTGGTGCATATTGTAAATCCTCATATGAAATCACATCACATTCATTCAGACCACCAAATGCTTTGGTCACTGAGAATGCAGTGCTTTACCCTCTTTTGGAGGTTTCTGTTTGGGATCCATATTAGCATTGTTCAACATCTGATTTAAAATTACTTGTCACTAGGGGAATAGATAATGGAGAGGTGTGTGGTCCAACCCCCCCCCCCCCCCCCAAAAAAAAATCCGTATTCACAAAGCCTTTTTCTTACTTGAAATGAAACCTGTGTTCTCATTTTAAACATTAAAATAGCTCGGAGCTCAGCTGCAAATATTTTGGATAATGGTATGAATGAACTACTACTACTCCCCCTCTCAACCCCAACAAATGAATTACCGTATTTGCCGGCATCTGAGACACACTGGCATATAAGAAGCACCCCACTTTTAAGCCTTTTCTTTAAGGAAAAATATAAATCACACCTAATACATCTATTGCAATATAATTATAATACATTTGTTCACATACGTGAAAATATCTAAGGCAGTGCCTTCAAGTAGTGTTCATAAACTTTACGCAGGCAAGTTTCCTGACAGTTTGTGCTTATTCAAATGTATATTTCACCTAACGCTGTTTACAAAAAGGCTTACAACTTTGCCACCTAGGTGGCACTGCTTATGATTGCTCCCATCAGCCACCACGCTGAGTATCAGTTTGCACGGCGAGATGGGGTTTTCACGTTTAATATGATGCATTTTGAGAATTTATTGTGAAGCACAAATATTTATGAAAGTATTTTTGTGATGATACATAACATGTGAGAATGCTGAATGGTTTGCGTCTACACACACACACACACACACACACACACACACACACACAGTGTAAATGTCATAAAAACAGAGCAGTGTTTCATTATTCCAATAATGTATGACACCTTTACAGGATTGCCCAAAAAATCTATTATGATGAATGAAATTACTTTGAAAGTTTCTGCTTCCTATGAAGTTACCAGTCTCAATTACGCTTGGCACTAAAAATAGTACAATGTTCAGATAACCTTTACTACACAATAAAGCTCCTGATGGGTATTTTGGTGCATATTATATATGTATGTATGTCAGATGTAAACCAAGAAAATGTAAGAGAGAAACTTAAAGCAAATTTTCCCCACTTAGAACATTATTTCCCACATTTTACACAATTGGTTTTGAAATCCCTTGAAAAGAAATGGAACTTGTAGGTACCTACCTTAACTGGCAACTGGTGTATAAGACACATCCGGTTTTTGGACCAATTTTTGTGGGGAAAAATGTGCAACTTATATGGCTGCAAATACAGTATCTACACCCAGGTTGTCAGCTAAGGAATAGGAGTTTTTCTTACAAGCATTGCAGTGTGTGTGTGTAGTAGAAAGCTGTGAGTGTATTGGTATATTTATAGATTTTGCAATCAACTGTAGGATGTTTGTGTATTATGATATTTCTAGGGACCGAAAGTCTCTTCTGTAGCAATCAGCTTGGGTTCAGAAAGCAACATTCATGTGAAACTCTGTTTGTGCTATTCAGTCACGAGATCCAGAAAGCTGTAGATTCTGGTTCGCAGCTAGATGTTGTGTTTCTTGCTTTTGGAAGGCGTTTGTTATGGTTTTGTATTGACGCCTAACGAAAAAAATGTGAGTGTACCGACCACAGCGTGTCATTCTTAATTAAGAAAATCCTAATGTGAAAGTAATTTTGGGTATGGCCCAAGAACGTGTTATAGGACCATTACTTTTCATAATATAATGTAAATGACCTCTGAGATAACATCAGAAATTCAATGAGACTTTTTGTGGGTGTGCTGTACTATACAAAGTAATGCAATGCTAGAAAATGGTCACGAAATGCATAGGGCCTGTAGCGTAGTGACAGGAAAATAGAACTGAAATCTGGTACTCTACGAAACAATGTGAAGAGGTCTACTGCTGTTCCTAACCTGTCTACAGTTTGAGCAGCTCTGTTACAATGTTTGCAGATTATGCTGTAATTTAATGTTTAATAAAGTCATCAGAAGATCAAAATTAATTGCAAAATAATTAACAGACTGTAACTGTGTGGTGCAAGAAAGAACTGACACTATAAAGAAATGTAAGGTTATTCATGTGAATACTAAAAGGGACCTATTTACTTTCATTAACACAATAATTAACAAAAATCTAAATGCTGTCAGTTCAAATAAATACTTGGTGATAATTACGAACAATTTAAACTGGAATGATCACATTGATAATATTGTCAAGAAGGCAAACCGAAGATCATAAGTGTTTTGATGATAAAACGAAGTACAATAAAACAACCAAAGACTTCCTACATTACATTTGTCCAGACTTTGCTAGAGTACTGCTGTGTTTTTCTTACCAGAAAGGATTGACACAGGATATTAAATATGTTTAAAGAATGACAGCTCATTGTATACTACTCAGAAACTGGGAGGAGTGTGTCATAGATATGATACTCAAGTTGTGGTGGTAATCATAAACAAAAATTAATTTTCTTTGGGGCAAGTTGTTGTGTGTGTGTGTGTGTGTGTGTGTGTGTGTGTGTGTGTGTGTGCGCGCGCGCTTTTCTTTTCTTTTTTTTTTTTTTTACAAAATTTCAATCTCTAGCTTTCTCCTCCAAATGGGAAAGTATTTTCTTAGTGCCTACCTACAAGGGGAGAAATAATCATCATCATAAAATAAATCAGAGCACGCTTACGTAATTGAATGTTTATTTTTCCTCATTTCTGATAGTGGAATGGTAGAGAAATTGTGTGAAACTGTTTTGATAGTGTGAATTGCAGACCAATCAAGCAAATGCAGATGTTCTATAATGTCAATGACAATTAAGTGCATCTAAGAAACATAACATGACATTATAATAAAAGTAATTGACATAATGATAAATACTTCACAGCAAAACTTCAATTAACAAGATGACTTCGGACCAGACCCGATTTGAATATCCAAATATACAGTAGAACCCTCTTCACACTTTTCAAGAGACTTCAAAGAAAATAATGTGAAATATGGGAAATAACATTTCAAATGGTAGAATTTGTTTACTGAATCACCTTCGCATTTTCATAGTTTATGTATATGTACATAACAGGCATCAAAATAATTTTTCGTGACATTTGCACAGCGTCGTCCTTTTGAGGTTATAACATACTGTGCCCCCTTCAATGAGCAGAAACAGACACAGAAGCAAAACATCATTCTCACAACTTATTACATACATATTTGCACTTCACAATTAAGTATAAATTCTCAAAACGCATCATGCAAACCATGAAAGACTACCTGTTATTTAACCTTAGCTGACACTCTGGCACGGTGACTGATGGGGTGCTCCCATCAGTCATCGCGTTGTTAGTCAACTTGGTGCGTTCTGCAAACAACGAAACGCAAAACATATGTTTGAATAAACGCAATGTGTCAAGAACCTTCACTGAATAACATTTATAAACACTATGATTGATGATGAAAGCCATGCTAGTGTCAGTTTATGTCAATTACGTCATTTTCTTCTCTTCGAACATGGTTTCATGAACTGTAAAATGTGAGAAAAATGCAAAAATGTTGATACAAAAACAGCGGCAAATCAACACTGTGAACAAAGGAAATGTGATGGTGGAAAAAGTGGAAAAATTGGAAAAATGTAAAAACAGCTTATACCGCATGAATAATTGGATAAATCACAGAACATGTCTTTCTTTATACAGAAAAAAACAACAACAACAACAACAACATCTCTGTACACATACTACTAATATTAACCTGACAAATACAAAACAATGTTTCAGTAAGTAGAGTACTGTATAAATCTAGTGTTTTGTTGTTTTCAATCTGTTTTATAGTGAAAACTGTGCATTGTGTTTGCAATAACATTTCACCAACTGAAAGTCACACTTCTGGTTCAGTGACAACATTGTCTCCTGGTGATCAGTTTCTTCCTACACCATCTCTCTTCCTTTTCATGTGTTTACACTTCTTTTATTCATCTTTGTCTTTCTGAACAGCTGCCTTCTGTAATGTCGTGTCATAGTCTTGATAAGTGCGACCCGATAGCACAGTGGTAGAGTGACAGACTAGGAATCCAAGGGTTGCGGGTTCGATCCCCACCAGGCCCTGCGATTTTTATCTGTCACTTTCCATTTCTTTCACCTCTGGCAATGTTGCTGATGAGAAAAATATTAAGTAGCACCGTGGTTTGGAACCCACGTTAAACTGTAGATCACTCTAACTTGCTGGGTAAGTCAGTTCAAAGGTCAGATGAAGGTAACGGCATACCACCTCCAAACAGGACCATGCTTAGTAAAGCACTGTGGTGTTCAAACTAATCTTCAGATTGTAGACTGCTTTACCTTACCTTATTCTTGATAACTGACTTATTCAATAGCTGTGGAAACTATTAATTTTTGGCAGTAGGAAAAATATTTTGAAACATTGGTCTTCTCTATTAAGAATGCTTTCTGTGGTGCATGTGAGTGAGTGATTGCATTGTCCAGAATTAATGTTAACATGCTGCCTTCTTTCACTATAGTCTCATTTTGCAAACGAAAATACTGATTCTTCTTTTTGGAAACCTGAGGATTTTCCTATAAACAGGATGGGCATTTTGTCGTTTCTGGTGGAGTTCTTGTTTGTCTTTTAAAAACTAAAGCTGTTCCATGCAAAGCCTTTCAAAAAGGTCAGTCTCATCTTCATTGTATAAAAATCCACACTCTTAAGATTCTGCTTCAATTTAAAATATTTAAGTAAAATGTTATGTTGCTTTTTGGGTCAGATGATAGTTCATCACTTAAATCCAAATCATGAATACTGTGTCATGCCTGGAAGTTCTGTAGCCGAACATAGCTCACATCAAATGAAGTAAATTTTTACATCTACTCAGGTAAATGTTTTGCTTTTTCACAAACAAAAGGGTTTCCAAACACATTTGAATTTGGCTGCTTCAAGTCTTTCATTTTCTGCTCTTTTCGCCGATTTTCATGACAAACTCCCGTGTTCATTTTTAAGTTTAAAATTGACTCTTCATTATGTCTGAAATTGCTGATGTTCCCACACTAAACTGTTTACTATTCACACTTTTGTCTAAAAGTTAGGAACAGATTTGGTGTCCAAATGGTGAAACAGCACATTTCCTTTTAGAAGATATATGGCGCACAGTAAGCGAACACAGAATATAGCAACACATACGTATACTGTACAAGTGTTCACTGGAAGATTTTCTCTTTAAATGGATTTGCTGTGGTTTGCTTTTAGAACAATAAAAGTACAGTGTACTGTATACTGGAATAACTCTCGATCAAAACTAACAATTTTAGTCATACTGTACAAATTTCTTTTGCTTTTAACAATCAGGAAACCTGGAGTTTGGATAATTTGAGTTCTAGTATATTATCTTGGAACACATAGCTACTGACCACTAAATCTCTAGAACATTATCCAGATACATTATATTGTTACTTACCTGTAAGCCTCCACAATCAGCCATGACATTAGCCATTCTGTACAAGTCTTCGTCATTTACTTCTTGTTCACTTTTAGCATCCAAAGTTTCAACAAACTCTTCTGTAGCATCACCAAGAAGGCCTCGCATTCTGTACACAACTCTCATTGCATCACCCTCACCTCCTTCTGCAACCCAAACCTTCTTGTATACCTGTGCAACGATAGAAAACATTTATTGAAATACCTATATATACCGAGTCCAAAATCTCTCTCTCTCTCTCTCTCTCTCTCTCTCTCTCTCTCTCTCTCTCTCTCTCTCTCTCTCTCTCTCTTACCTCTCTCACAGGTAAATCCAGACTGATTATTTTATTGTTAACCAATAGTTCCATTCCATTGTCATCTTCTAACAGTGCCACAAGTTCACAATCTTGGCAGATTTTGTTCTTTACATCGCGCATCAGCGGCCCAAGTCCTGGTTCAGTGCTTGCGTATGGATTTCCAACCATTCTACCCTGTAATTATTTTGACATCAATCACATAGTTCAAGGCAAAATGATATAGCCAATTATCAATTAATTATTCTGACCCCGTAGAAAGCATTAAGCTGTACAGACTTTGATTTTATTTTTCACATTTGTTCCTTCATTTCTTACATGTGGGCGTGCGCGTGCGCACGCACGCACGCACGCACGCACGCACACACACACACACACACACACACACACACACACACACACACACACACAAGAAAAAATAAAGTATAAGAAACATGCCTGTGTCTAAACAAAAGGTAGACCAAACCTGAAATAAACAATATAAATGACTAAAAGTTATCAACGGGTGGTAAAACAAAAGAATAGTGTGAGTAATTTTGAATGACATGGTTGCTGGCCTTTAATACCAATGCAGTGAAGCACAGAACTGTCTCTGCTAAGTTTGTATGAAAATACTTTTTGTTCAAAGTATAAATTAATATTTAAATAATGTAGTATGAACTGAGGTGCAATCACAAAATTCAGGTTCGCCTAGGTGTATACTTCAATATTTATATAATCACTCAGTAATTTTATCACATTTGATTGCTTAGAAATGATGGTGACAGTGCTGAGAGACAATTGTCACAATTACAATTAAAGACGACAAGAAAATATCTGTATTCTGTTCAGAAAGTAAAAACCTTAATGACCTCAATAGAAGAGGTGCTCAGCTAGATACTGGAATTGAAAACAATGAAAGCCTTTCCCTGTCACTTCTATATTTCTCGTATAAAACATTCATTTTGTTTATATATGAGTGCTTACAATAAATTAAAACCGAAACAACAAAGAAAATGCAAGATTTGGACAGTGTAATAGAAGCATGAAATTAGTGAGTAGCTGATAGTATAACATTAATGTTCATATGAACTAGAATTCTAAGTTAATGGAAACACTAACTTGCCAAGGGGGAAAAAAAAGGGAAAGTTATTGGCCTGTACTTTTACTTCAAAAGTGAAAAGGAAAATACCAATTAGGAGGATGTTCTGACAAATAATGCCTTCAAATTTTTTATTCCACTTTCAACATTACGTCAAGCTTATTACTCAGCTGACTTGCCCACTTAGAGCAGTGACAGCAACTGGAGGCATCCATAGCACCTGCTCCACTCCATGCCAACTCTGGAATGGTCAGAAAATGATCCACTTATGGATTGAAACAAGTTGCAAACAAATTCCAAAGTCTGTGTCCTAGACTGTTATATTAAATAAGAAATATTAACAGAGAGTGATGATAACCCAAAATCTATCAAAAAAATATACCTACTACTTTGTTAAAAAAAAAAAAGAGGCCAGATCACCTGTGAAAATTGTGTTCTGACAAGTTCATGTCATGTACTGTATGTTAGAAGGTGGTGGCTTTGCCGAGGCGCACACAATTGAATTCGAATGTGAAATGAGAATAACTAGATGTTGAGCGTTCTTTTATTTGTGTTCCGAGTATGACTTAATGGATAATCTACAGACTGCAGACCATGGAATCATATTATAGGTCTAACATTAATGAATATTTGTGGTCACTTGCAAATGGTTCATTGATTTTACTTACTTATTGAATATAATGCCACTATACCCTCGAGCATCCTTTTTTCTGTGGGCATAAACATTGTCTCTTGTAAATTATCCTTATTCTCAGAGGCTGACTTTACATGTTTATGAAGGGCAACAGGCACCTCATACTAGATACTATCCCAGTTTCCCACGATTTAAAACTTACAAATAGATAAACTGTTTATTTATCTACAGTGGCCGACTTAAAATTCCCCAATCAAAACTGTCTTATTTAAGCAACAGTAATACATTCTATTCACTCACCCTTTTCACAATACTGTCTACATATAGTTTACTATTAAAGATTAACTTCAACTTTTAATAAACCCCCTGCAAAGTAATGAATTTAACTATTAGTGAAGTTAACTTTTTGATTAATGTTGCTCAGCTATACTGAGGTGACAGTGCAGCTGCACAGGAAAATCACTAACAGTAAGGCAGCTATGCTCAAAGACATGCCTGTAACTAAAATATTACAATTTTGGATGCTGAAATTAAAATTTTTCACACTACAATTTATTTATTTACAAAATGAAATTACTCCACAGTTACCATTTGGAAAAAACCTGAAAGTCAAGTAACTGGCATGTCCAATTGCTGAAAACCAAAGCTTTCTTAACTGGCGTGCGCATGGCTATCCACCCATCCTCTCTCTCTCTCTCTCTCTCTCTCTCTCTCTCTCTCTCTCTCTCTCTCTCTCTCTCTCTCTCTCTCACACACACACACACACCCACACCCACACACACACACACACACACACACACCCACACCCACACACACACCCACACACACCCTACTGATGGGCAGTTCGCATCATTTCGCTGTTTTGAAACATACGGATCATCTGAGTTGACTGAGTCGACTCACTGCTTCGGCTCTCAAAACATCTGGCATGGCACAGAGTCCTGAGTCGTGCTACCTTCACTGATTCACATGAACCGTGACAGCTGCAGGCACCATACTGAGTTGACTCACTGCTTCAGCACTCTAATCATCTGGCCTCTCCTCTAGGGGGGGCTTACAAATGCCTCAAAAAGGACCCTTTTTCACAACTCTTACGTTTCTTGGGCGGCCCTTGGCCTCGTTATTCCAGGGGGCCTCCAATCCAAAACATGGGGGGCATTTTTAGTCATACATTTATTTCCAACAGGGGCCTCATTTTGTTTCACCGCCCCAGGCCTCCGCCAGCCTTAGTCCACCACTGCTTCATGTTATGGTTTTAACTGAATGAGTGTCATACATTGATGACACACTCTAGTGAGATTGATTGGAAGTGATTGATCTGACTGTTAAAGGAATTAGACGATTTCTATAAAGGGGGGGGGGGGGGTTCCAATTCTTCATTTTCTTCAGATTTTTGAAAGCAAGCCTAGATACAACGCCTTCTAACATCATAGAGATTATGGTGGTTAAATACCACAAAACACTAATACCACATCTTTGCACGTATTTTTAGAACACTGTTACGCTGTTATGTGTGAAGAATCTTAAGCACAGTCAGTTATAGTTAGGCTTATTAATTCTTTTTATTTTTCTCAATGACATCAGTGTAATTGCCAAGAACACTTCATACCACAAAAAAGTATATTTTTCCATAAGGTTAGATTAGACAAAGAATAAATAGTAATAGTGCCAGGGATGGCGATTGTTTAACAATACCCTTTGTACTTAAGTGAAGAAAGTTAGAACCGCTGGAAATTCTCATTTGGTTTGATCACTAGTAAGTATCGCTACCGGGATTTGGGCTGTGATCGAGTAGTTATACGTCTCTATAGGATTTCATGTAAACTTCTGTTTTATTACCTTTGCATTACAAATTATCAATTTTCAAACATCAGTCACATTCATGCATGTATTCTTCACGTTAAAAACTGACAAATCTGAAAAGCGCTGTCAACCACAGCTGAAGGGCATAATAATTACTGAAAGCCCAGCGTGGCGTGACTGGTGAACACTCTAGCGGTCGGATGTCTCACCGCTGTGTCAAACTTGCCCAGGCAGACAGACAGACAGCAAAACGCACGTTAACACACAGGATTCTTTGTTTCGAAATAGTGCCGATTCACTGGGTCGAAACATCAACTCAGGAGCCACCTCTAACACACACACACACACACACACACACACACACACACACAAAATAACAACAACAACAAAAATATTAAGAAGTGCAGTTTTACCTGTAAGAAGTCTTCTTGCTGTGGATCCTTCTCAAGTGTAAGATAAAATTCACCTGTATCATTATCTTCAGGATAAATTATCGAACATATTCTTTCAAATATGAAAACTGGTGTACGCATATCATGCAGACTATACTTTTTAACAGCATCAATACAAATAGCCATGAATTCCTTTGTTTCATCTTCAGTTCCTGTGAAATATTTTTGATAACAGTAAGTCAACTTCAAATCAAAAATAAATTATTTTACACACGTCTAAACTTTAGATATACACTTATCAACTGTTGGAGATTCAATTTCAGCTTTAGTGTAACTGCTGAAGGATCTACACAGTACTGATATTAGTTGCAAACCTGAAATACTAACTACAGTTCCTCCTCAAAACATAATATAAGCACAGCATGAAGGAACATGTATGCTATCCATTACCTGTTGTTATTTCTTCCAATATTTCAAGGAGCTTCTCTTGAGTTTCATCAATAAGCCTTGTTCTTTGTATTACCAGTCTTCGAAGGGATACATAGCCATTAAGAACGGCACTGACAAGTTGACCTTTGTATTGCTGCTTGATACAGTCTTGTTCCAGGAACAGTGCAAGCAGTTCTGTTAGCATCTTCAGAGCATATCCTACAAGCATGATTTGAAGTTTCAGTTTTAATGCTGTAATATTAGTCAGCAGCTAATGGCAAAAGAGAACTATTTTGAAACTTTTAGTTTCATAAATTACAGGATCTCTTATCAAACCTTCTCATTACTCAACTAGCATATCAGAAAATGAATTAATACTGAATGTATACAAATTTACTGAGCACTTTTCAAGGCCTTTCTAACCTAAATATTATGTACTATAATTCAAATAATAATTTAATTTAGAGAGAAAGGAAAAACTAGCATTTCATGGTAGATGTGGAAATGTATGCAAATTTTGTGTCAAAATGTGAAAATGCAAAGCGATTAACTATGTTTTCAGAGAGAGTCTGCAATAGTTTTATTTTCTGCACACAATTGTTGAAAACGTATCCAGTTTTTCATTACTGGTATTTCACTGGGTGATGCCCAGAGTGTGGAAAGACATTTGTGAAGTGCATGTTGGCAAATAAAATGTTCACAAACATATCACTACACTCAATTCTGCGGTGCTGTGTTAATTGTGGATGCCAATATGGGCTGTGTAAGATGCACACCATGTAACACAAAGTTAATATACAGCTGTGTGAGCTATCATCTTACAACAAAGAAAAGTGCATGTGTGATTTTCATTGTATGTGTCAAACTATTACTCTTACTCAATAACATAATGAGGATAGCTTACAACTTACGGCAAAGACACACATCGTGCTGCAACGGGCACACAAATGTGCATCTTTGTGGTGAGTTGTAAACTCTACTCATTATATTCTCACATGGAAATCCTCAATGTAACTAGTATTATGACACATAGATGTTAAGGTAGCTATCTGAACAATTAAGCTATGATTTTGAAAGTGTGATAACTGATACTATGTTCACTGTGCTTGTCTAACTAGCAGTCACTGAGTCAGGTTATTATGCCACTGTATGGAAAGGTTTATTGCATTAGTACGTAAGTGTTTACAAGGTTCTGACTGATCACAGTATGTTATTCATGAAGATGAAGTTCTACTAATAACAGCAACACAGAAGCACAAATGCAATCATTTCTTCCATACTCCAACTGTAAATGTAAGATGTAGAAATCCATTATAATAATTTACAAGAGAGACTGCATTAAGAGAAGTTTCAAGATTATGGATGTGGATGCCAACAACATTTACCATGGGGTTCAACTCTAATTCTAATTATTTATTTTCTGTGATTTTTGTGGAAAAAAAATGTATTCCAATCACATAGCAAGTGTAATCCTTTACATTACCTTGAGAAAGATTTGAAGTTAGAGTAGTTTCTTCAAGATGGTGTAGCTCATCTATCTCCTGTGTAAGAAGACCAGCTATGTGTACTAATATGCCTCTCAAAGCCAGGTACTCTTTCCATGGAGGAGGCTGAATTAGGGACTGATACAATGACAGATATTCTGCGGCACTCTCTCCTGCAGCACTTAGCTCACGAAGATATGCAGTTAAAAGATCAATGATCTGCAACACAAACAAAAAACAATTATCAACATTGAATATTCTAACACATACAAACATATTTTGGGAAACTCAAGAAAAGACAAAATACTATATAACAAATACAGTGGCTGGGTTTTAACTAGTGACGTGTAGCACATCATCCCATGACTCAAAGTTTCCAGCACACTCGTGGAAATATTTTGCTTAAGTTCATGATGACAAAAAGTAATTATGTTATACACTGTTTTCATATAAATAGCCTATTATATTTTATTGCGTTCACACATTATAATCATATTTTTTATCTGTTAACATACACTTAGGTGAGAAAGCAGTAATATTAGGCATTCACTTTATTGATTTTACTTCTAGCCAGACAATTTAACACAAAAAGTGTGATTCACCTAAAATAAAAGAGATTTCATGATATGCTTTCAAAACAGGTTACCATACCTTTCGCTTTCGTACAGCAACTTGGCAAAAACTTTCAAGCATATTGCAAGTAACTTGTCGTGCAAGTCTGCTACAGGGGTTGAACAAGACATTCCTTAACCATGATCCTTCCCATAGCAACAAGGGATCTGGTTCACCAAAAACTTTACGGTGCCAACGATTAAAGTACTTTTCCGCTAGGTATATCTTCCTCCATTCATTCTGTTAGCAAAGAAAACAAGTAATAACAACAATTTTAGTCTAATATTCTCTTAGACTATGCAACTACAGATAAAAGTAAAGGAAACAGGACGGGGAGAGGGGGGGCTAGCAGTAAATCAAGATTTATTAAATTTATATTAAATAAAACTACAAAAACTACAAACGAATCGCAACGAAAGTACTGAAACACATGTGCATGTATATCTCCCCCCCCCCCCCAACCCAAAACACACACACACACACACACACACACACACACACACACACACACACAGGGTTCGACACTATTCTGTCAGGGTTTTTTAAACATGAACAGTTCTGAAGCAAGTATCTAGTCATGACACTGTATAGTTGTATAATATTCCATGTTAAGATGCAATTTTCTAGTTTATGTGGGCCCACAGGGCTTCTTTTCTAGCACTGAAGATGGCAACACAATGATCCAAATCAATATGCAGTTCATTTGAATATACCAATGGATGATATGGAAGGGCAAAATTGTGACGAAATACAAGGCACAGGGGAAGGATGAAAGTGAATAAGTACATTTATTTTATTTATCTTTTTATTATGGCTTATGAGTAAAGTGTGTACCTATTGCGATTTTTTTTACCGAAACAATGACCAGTGAAGTAGGAGTAAACAGTCAGGAAGTAGAGGACGAAGTAGACAAGTGAAGGAAGCAGTTTTCCAATGACAGTGGGGATATTCAACCACCAGTCAGTGAGGAGTGTGTTCACCTTTACTAGGGTTTGGTTGTTGGAGAAGTTAGTTAAAATGTTGGCAAGTCAGATTAAAGACTTAGGGGATGAATTTGAAAAGCAGAGTGAAAAACAAAAGTATAGAGGAGTTGGGGAGACAAATGAGGAAGAAACTTAAAGAGGAGTTAAAGCAACTAAATGAGAATATGGAAGAGAAGTTGGGGAGAAAATTTAAGGAAGAACTTAAAAACAAACATCAGTAAGTTAAAATCATTAGAGAATACTGTCACAAAAACTGTAAAGGAAGTAGAATAGGTTAAAGAAAATTTTAAAAATTAGATATAGAGTTCTAAACATGAACATTTACATTTTATTAATACAATAAGTGAAGTAGAACAATATGATTTTGAAGGAGGAAGTAGTGCAAAGCAAACAAATAATCGAAAATGTAAACCTTAGTAAATTAAAAAATGTTGAACAAGTAGATAAGTAAATAGGAAATGTGGAAAGCCGGTTAGATGCTACTGAAGTGTGAATGGATGTAACTTGTAGCAAAGTTGATTAACAGAAAACAGAGTTAGAAAAGAAACTGTCTGAACTAAAAGAAGAAATGATAGCAAAAATGTTGTGAATGTCGCTAGTTACGATAGCATAAATTCTAATATATAATCATTTTCTGGTGATAGGAAAGTATATCCTGTTGACTTTCTTCATCCGTATAAAGATAACTTTCTACCTAGTTTCACGAATGAAAGTAACAAAGTTTGTGAAACATTATCTAGAAGGAGCAGCATTGTAATTCAGAAAATACAAGCTGGAGCGGCCGGACACAATAGGTGTGTGTGTATAGTTGTCTGAGTGATTGCGTGAATGTATGAGTTTCTTTTTCTGACAAAGGCCACGGCCAAAAATTTAAGTTGTGTAAATGTGATTATCTATTTCCTTCTCTGTCGACAGCTCAGTGAGCCTCTTTATGGTGAGTTGTTACCTATCTTCCATTACTGATATTTCAAAGATTCTTGAGGAGAAATAGCTGTTGACGATCATACGCTTGCCGATCGTCAACTTACAATGACAATTTTTCTTTTGATTAAGAGTAATTATATTCACAAAATACTTGGAATGGCCTCATTTAACACAAATAATTATATATAGGTATTATAAGAAGCATAATATGTTAAAACCCCAAGATTTGTGTGTCACATGACATAATTATGACATAAACTGTATTATATATACACTGGTACAGCAAACGCTGTCTGTCAGTGTCTGTGTTGTGGAAGATTTATTTCATCAGTATATGGGAGCTACACTAGCAATGAATAGTCAAATGGGTGAGGCGCCAATGCTGTGAGCGGTTACCTGATAATACTCAATATGAAAAGTATTCTGGACTTTGTATGGAAGTAATATCTGCTTGAAAGGAAGTCAATTTGGACCAAACAAAGATGATTTTGAGTTATGTACTATTGGTATTTAAATAAAAGTTTTGGTTTCTGAAGAACATTTTTGAGTGGACTATGGATAGAAGAACCTGGTAGTTTTATCAGGATTTATAAACATTTTCTAATAGCTGACTTTTTGTGAGTCTTTACAGTTCTATTTGTATGAAGTGTTCAGCTTACACACCAAGACATTTCAAGTTCAAAGCAATGAAGATTTCGTATGACCAAATCTGCTTCCTGCATTACTTACAAATAGAAATTATAGAAGTGACCATCGCCATGAGTGACACTTCTCTTACTAAAAAAATCATAGTTTTCCAGATATTTCTTGATAATGAATAGAGACATACAAAAACAGGGATATGATATTACAACACAAAAGTTTAATGAATGTACAGATAAAATTATGACTTTTGAATAAATTTTGAAGTTCACTAAATATTCTTTTCAAACTACTACTTGTGCATTATAATAATTTTTCAGGCTGTAATTATGTTGTTGCTTATAAACACCTCAATGAATAAATTTACAGGTTTCTTCTAAAAAATGACAAGAACTCTTATTTTACTGTGTTATGTAGTTTATTCTTACGTTAGTCTGTAAGCTGAAATTTGATTTTAGGTTACTAGTTTGACTAATATGGTATTTCAATTTCTGAAAAATCGAGAGCACTATAGGTCCAAGATAATGTGTTACTTACTTTGTTTAGATTTCTTGATGAATAATCTGCAATCTTTTCTGGTTTACGCATGTACCAGTAGGCATAGTAATATTTTGGATCACCTTGTAAATATTTTTCCAAAACTATATTGATTCCCTCTTTAGGGCTGATATTGGCCAGAGCATCCACAGTCTTATCCTAATAAAAATATGGCACGTAAGTGATTTGCAGAGGATACACACAACAATGTGAAATAATATAAGACAACTAATGAGCATTAGGTTATAGTTAAAGTGATTTGACAAACAGCATTATAATTAAATATTTTGATCAGTTACAAACAACAATCACATTAACACTGATGAAAAAACATTGATAGGTTTTTTATTATTCTGTGACAAAGTGTAGAAAATATTAATCTTCTAGTCGCATACAAAATATTCAAATAACCTATAAGAATAGAGTTGGTTAACTTTTTGAGAACCACTGATATTTTTACAGGTAAAACAGTGTGAAGAGCATTGATTACATCCTTAAACATGAACATTGCACATCATATTTATGACAAAGCAAGTTATGGGACATTTATCATAAATGTCTCTTACTCTGTGGGGAAGTAGACAATGTATAGCATATGGAAGTTTAGGTAAATCCAGGAAGCACGCGCAAATAGCCTAATGCAGGGTGACCACTCTCCTAGCTGATTAAATTTCCCTGATTTTTTCCAGGATTTATCCACAGTTTTACTATATTTACCCCAAATTGTCTTTATAGGGGTGAAAACTGAATTTTTATTTTGCTTTAAGTATACAGTATTTTAAGGCTTTTTTTTTAATTGCTGCTTTTATATGTGTGCTAATGTGCGGCGTGTGTGTTTGAACGGCACGCCGCTCATTACCAGGACTAGCAGCTGTGCGGCGCTGCACCCTGTTGGCCGTACGGCGTTTTGCGAGAGGCACTGGGCCAGCCGTAAACTTCGCCTCAGTTGTACGCCTACTGTGCTCGCGGACGTGTTTGTGTCTTCGAACAATATTAATAGCTAGGACGGGAGTGGGTGTGCATAAGTGTGGATTGCGTTTGACTTTGATGGGACGATTCAGGATCCTGGCGACACTTGTAGCTGGCGTAATGTGCATAAGTGTGTTATTAGTCGTAACACAGTTGCCGACGAAGTTGGTGTTTGAATTGGCGTGTGCTCCGCCCTGAATGATGGTGGAAAACTAAGGACCGGCTCTGGTGGACTTTCAGCTACCCCCCTGGGACCAAATCCTGCAGCAATCATTACAGACTGTGTTTGAGTACGTTCAGTGGTTAACTACGATCGTGTCGGGTCAGGTGGACCGCTTTGACTCCCTGGTGTCGCGGTTGCCGTCGGCTCCTCGGCTGGCGTTTCATTCCAGTTCTGTGTCTCCCACTACAGTGCTTCCCCCTCCCTTCTCTGGCTTTGATGATTCTTTAGAAGATTGGGACTCATGAAAACCGGCTACGTCAACATTTCCTTGCATTCGGAGTGTCTGACAAGGCGTTGTGTAAGGCTTTATTTCTTTCGTGTGTCTCCCCTCACACCTATCAACTTTTGCGTCAATTAGCACTCCTGCAGGAACTGGCTGCTTTGTCTTTTGATGAGATGTGTCGTCTGTTGTCGGCCCATTCAATTTTACTGGTCGCATAAAAAAATCCCACTCAGTCCTATCGGGCGTGGGCCGCAGAGCTGCACGGTCTTAGCCGTCGCTGTATGTTCATTACTCCGACCCACAAGGAGTCATATGCAGATGATATGGTTCGGGATGCAATTCTCCGGCTTCCTCCAGATAGGGAAGTGCGCCAATGCACCCTACAGCTGGAAAATCCTACCTTGATGGATGTTTTAAACATTGCGCAGTCTTTTGAAGTCTCACGGGCTGCAGGGGACCCAATTGAGACTTGAGGTGATGTCGTGGCAGTTTCACAGTCGGGCTCGGCACTCTCGGTTTGCACGGATGTCACTTTTGTACGGGAGCGCCCCACTCGTCGCACACACGGGGCGTAAACAGGCCACGGCTTCACGGCAGCTGCGGGCCGCGCTGCACA
Organism: Locusta migratoria; assembly: GCA_026315105.1. Lineage (NCBI taxonomy): Eukaryota > Metazoa > Arthropoda > Insecta > Orthoptera > Acrididae > Locusta > Locusta migratoria. Next base: position 348,014,146 of record CM048755.1, read on the forward strand.
CTTCCGCTCGTGTGCAGAGACCTTTTCCGTCTTGTCCCCTTTGTTGTGTACAGCATGACAGGGCAGATTGCCCCAAGCATTGGGTTACATGTCACTCGTGCAAGAAAAAAGGCCACACGGCTTCAGTTTGCCATTCCCAGCGGACTTAGCAAGATGACAAGATGGATATTAATCTTGTCCAGAATGTTCACTCTCCATCTCCCAAACTTTTTGTTGAAGTTCAGATTTTTGACAGGGCGGTTACCTTACTTGTCGATATGGGAGCTTCCGTTTCTCTTCTCAATTATCTTACGTATGTACGGCTTGACTCACTGCCTCCGGCTGCTGTCAACCGTTCTTTGTGTGGCTACAGCCGCCAGCGCATCCCTATCCTGGGTCAATTTACGGCTTCCACGGCGTGAAAATCTGTCATCCGGCCGGTCACTTTTCTTGTTGTTGATGACACTGCGGCCGCAAACATTTTCGGCCTGGATGCTTTTAATGTTTTTTGGTTTTTCTATCAATGATTCTATCAATTTCCTGTCGGATTCGGTTCCTTTCCCGGAGTTGGATGCTCTTTGTTGGGAATTTTCTTCCTTGTTTTCGGGTGGACTGGGTTGTGCCGTGGGCTTTACTGCCCACATTACTATGAAACTGACGGCACAACCCAAGTTTTTTCATGCGAGCCAGGTGCCGGTCGCTCTGCGCGACTAACTTAAGGCTGAATTGGATTGTCTACAGGAGTTACAGGTCTTAACTCCTATTTCTTCCAGTGAATGGGCTATGCCACTGGTGCTTGTAAAGAAACCTGGGGGGTCTTTACGTATCTGTGGGGATTTTAAAGTCACCATCAATGCACAGTCTGTGATTGACTCGTATCCCATGCCTCGTACGGATGAACGCCTTGCTTTACTTTCTGGTTCACACTCTTTTTCTCACATAGATTTAGCGGAAGCCGATCTTCAGCTTCCTTTGGATGATGACACCAAACGTCTATTGGTCGTCGACACTCCCTTTTGGTTATACCAATATCAGCAACTCCCTTCTGGGGTCGCTAGTGCCCCGGCTATTTTTCAGCGCTATTTAGAGCAGCTCCTCTGTCCAGTTCCAGGCTGTGTTAACTACTTAGATGATAATGTTGTGCCTCCACCCACAAACATTTACAAAACCTGCGGGCACTTTTCTCTGTCCTACAAGCAGCTGGTCTCCGCTGCAACCTGGCAAAGTCCCGTTTTTTCCAACCTTCTTTCCTTATTTGGGGTTTGAGGTGTCTTCAGTGGGCGTCGCCCTCTGCCAGATCGCGTGGCCGCAGTACAGTCCCTGCCGTGCAGCGCGTCTGTTAAAGATGTGCAGGTTTTCTTGGGCAACATTGCTTATTACCACTGTTTTATACCGGGGGGCTGCCTCAGTAGCGCATCCTTTACATCGTCTGATTCACAAGGGTGTTCCCTTTGCCTGGTCGTCTGAGTGTGAACGGGCGTTTTGCATTTTAAACGCTTACTCGTTTCTGCCCCTTGTTTAACGGTGTATGTTCCTGGGCAACATTTGGTTCTGGGCACGGATGCGTCTCAACACGGCATTGGGGCGGTTTTGGCCCGTAAGTATCCCAATGGGTCGGAACGCCCCATCGCGTACTCTTCTATGACATTGACGGTTACCCAGCAACGATACTCTCAAATTGAAAAAGAGGCGTTGGCCATTGTGTATGCTTTCAAGGAATTTCATGTTTACTTGTATGGGGTTAAGTTTCATCTTATTGTGTGTAAAAAAAAAAAGCTAATAGTCAGCGCAGTGGCTGATGGGATACTATACTCCCATCAGCCACAGTGTCCGGAATCAACTAAGCACGTACTGCAAAGAACAAAACATGAAATATACATTTGAATAAATGCAAAGTGTCCGGAAACTTGACTGTTTAACATGTATAAACACTATACTTGAAGGCAAAAGCCATGCCAGTGTCAATTTATGTTAATTACGTCATTTTTTCTTCATGAACATGGTTTCAAAAAGTGTAAAACACGGGAAAAGTGTAAATATGTTAACACAAAAACGGGGCAAATAAACATTGTGAACATAGAAAATTTGATGGGACCTAAAAAAAAAAAAAGTTTACATGCTGGAAAAACATAAAATCCAGAATACAGAAGTGGGGTTTTACTGTATTTGAATTTATTTCCTCCTAGGAACAGGAAAAGATGAGATTTTCCATGAAATTTCATCAATGACTGCCCATTTTTAAGTCATGTCATGTCACTCAACATAACAGACCTTTTATTTCATTAAAATTAACTGTTGTGTAAGCAATAGAAAGAAGATTTACCTGTCCCTTTATACAGATATATGAAAACATAACACAAATGCTGTTTTAACTTGTTGATGTACTTTGCAGAGGAATGTAATATTTGAAGCTTGAAAAATCTAATTCACAACTAAAATTAAAGATAAAACCTAGAGATATATATACTTTTGGAATATTAATGACCAACCTTGTTCTTTTTGGATAATGGCTGGTCAGGTTTAATCAGACTCTGGAGCATTTTCAGGCATGGTAGTATGATGGACTGCATGACAACAGGTGAATGAGAGTCTTCACATGCAATAATGAAGAGCTGCATCACACACCTAAAACAAAACCAGTCCAAGTAACTTCATATGGTTATTTTTACACGTTCATAAAGGGAAATACACCTTGGCATGTAATTTTAATATCCAACTATTCACCAAATCTCTCTCTCTCTCTCTCTCTCTCTCTCTCTCTCTCTCTCTCTCACACACACACACAGTATTACAATAATTCTCTTGAATAAATTCACAATGACTGGTGCTGCCATCTTAACCGTTTTATCTTTTCCATTAAACCTTCTTGTATGAGTTTTGGAGCAATGAGTAATTCATCAGCCTAAAATACAATGTTTTTCTATTGTGGGGGAATAACAGATACCCTGTACATAACTTGTAATTCCTGAATATAACTGGCTTTATGGGTGATATTCTATTAACCTTCCGACAGCCGAGCATATGTGTCAGATACGAGGCAACACGGTTCATATCCCTTTCTCGGAAAGTCAGAAATCCCCCTCTTTGTATTAGCCTTCTATTTTAAGATACAAGTTCAATGTTTGTGTCTTTTTTAAGGTTTATTATCAAGAGATATCTGCAAAATATACATGAACTTCCTCAGCTGACCTCAGAAGGTTAATCAAGTCACTATCAATTGATACTCTGTGTCATTGGGAATTTTCTTGTATCCCTTAGTTTTATTAGGTAGAGCTTGTAAATACTTCAAGATAAAAAAATCTGTGCAAACATATGCATAAAATTTAATCAATGAAAGGGAATTTCAACAGGCCTTGGGATACATGTTGTTCTTAAATATTTCACAGAATTGGATTACCTTTTTTTTCTATTTCTATTAAGTATGATGATATATACACTTTGTAAAAATGGTGTGGATGGATGAATGTTCATTGTTTCTTGAACCGTGCATGAGACAGCAGCCTAACACAAATGCATATACATAGAACTTCTTATCTATTCATCAGATTTTAAAGCCATTTAATAAAATGTTAATCATCAGCATTTTAATTCATCTTGTGTTGCAAAATAAACTACTATGATTTTTAAATGAACAATAAGTAAATTGGTCTCTTTCAAATGACTTCATCATCATTTTGGTTAAAAAAAAAATTACTTGAGAATACTTTATCAACATGCCTAGCCTAAAAATAGAGACAACAATGCTAGAAACTAAAAAAAAAAAAAAAATCCATTGAGTAACAACAGTTAGTATACCTTATCTTCTGCTCCCAACACGAGTCATCTTTCTGCACCAGAGTAGACAACAAATTCATTTCATGGCGAACAGCAAAGGTAAGTTCTACACTTGCTCTGTGACCTCTCAGTGCAAGAGAGATGCGATCCATCAGCATCTGGCGTAAGTGCTCGGTTGCTTGCAGATTATCACGAGTTAGTAAGCACAATAATTGTCTGACCTCTTCTTGTACCTATAGGTAAAGATTGAAATGACATTGAAAAAGTGAACACACACACTGTGCAGGCACATTGCATTCAAGACTCGAGGAATACATTGGAGTATGTCACACACAATTCATGTATGAAAGTCACAAGTGACTTCTTTATAAGGAAGGTATCACTAGTGTGGTAACTAGATTCTTATTAGATCAGATTAATACTTGTTCCAAAGACAGTGGCAGGTGGTATATAAGAGCACAGGAGCACACAAACTCTTCAATTTCCGACTTCTTGTACATTTATTTATTATTTTTATTTGAATATTGTTAAATGTAATATAGCTTCATTAATCTTGAATAAACTGCCGTTAAATCTACCGCGCTGTGCTCCATTGTAGCTCGTCCAGACCTAGAGAAACTTCGCATTGGCATAAGAAGCAACTCCTTTGGTGAGCTGCTTGTAAAGCGTTTCTGCGCACGCGTGATGGTGTGATGTCATTGCCTTATGGGACCAATATAAAGGAGTCTGGTAGATAATGTGCACGCTTCAGTTCATGCTAGCCACTTCGTGGCAGCTCTGCTTCAAGCTCAAAAAACCCTGGGCCTGCTTTCTTGCTTTAGCTACAGATAACTGCTTTTATGGACAAAGGATTTATCAAAACCATGTCACCCTTGGTAGGGTTTCTTATAATTAAGTGCCAATCAATGACACATTGACTATAAAAGTTATCACGAGTTCTACACTATTGAAAACCGTCAGAAAGTGATGTTCAGTATGCTCTGATGGTTAAAGGTGTGTGGGTTTTACAAGGTAAACAATTGCTGGTTAGAGTTCTAGTTTGCATGATTATTTTTTTCTCTTAGCTTCCTGTTTGAAACAGATTTTGCCACCAGCAGTGACAATCATATTCTTACTTGTCAAAAATATTGACCTATTTTTTCCAGAATACGTTACGATTTTAGAGGGTGTGGTGAGGCAAGAACCTAAAAATACAGCTTAAATAATAATTAAATAATTCACCTATCAAAAACATTTACTCTTTATATTGCAATTGCCTAAAGTGTGGTTATATGCCAAGCTAATAGTATAGCTTAGATTGTTGTGAGTAAAATGAGCAGCAAAGACATTTTTCATTCTTCATCATTATCACAAATAGTCAACTGTTTGGTATGAGGAATTAGGGTAGACTTTGCATATATGTAAAATGAAGTGCTGGTATTATGTATAAGCCCTGTATTGACCAGTGACTCAGCTCTGCGACTGTTCTTTATAGGTAGAGGTCTGCAAGGATGCGGATATCCGCGTTATTTCTTACTTTGCGGATAAATTGTGAGCAGCACGGATATCTGTGTATTATATGTGGATAAAGAGCGAGGTATCTGCCCAGTACATCTGTCAAAATGTTAGCTAGGAACTTCAAGCCTGTGGACATTCTTGGAATCCTTGCAGGGCCCAGATGTCTGTTGTCCTCATTCACTGGCCACAGCAGACGTAGCTGTAGCCGAGTGACCTGAGTGTAATACGTGTCTTATCTGTGGTCTGTCAAGTGCATTCTGTGTGGCAAACCGGCCCACTGCCCACAAGATGCGCCATGCCCAAATTTCCGCTGCCTTCAGTTAGTGTTTGTAGTGATTGACTTACAACGTACATCATAATGAATACAGTGACAGTTCTTTCTTTAAATGAACACATCATATCTCATGACATATGTGTTGGGGTTTTTACCCCTACATAGATTTTTACCTGAAGGAAGGAATACATGCACCAAATATGGTTAAAATCGGTCCAGTGGTTTAACAGGAGGTGTGCAACATTGTAGCATGATGCAACAATTTACCGTGCATTTCATTGCTTATTATCCCAAATCCCCTGAACTATGCGTCTTACAGTCATTTAATTATGTCAATATCCGTCGCAAAAGTGAAAGCAATATGCTGGCAAAGTTTCATCGCAATGAAATGAATGGGTCAGCTGCATACAAAAATCATACAAACATACATTCACATTTATGTATTACATAAATGGTGACTGAAGTAATGATCACTGACAATAGCATTTTATAGCAACTTTCATAATCAGATACGGTGTACAGAGAAAGTAACGTATTTAGGAAGGTACACAGTGTTAGATTGTATAGGCTGGCTGTAGCTGCAGCCGACATTGTCTCTTTTTACTGACAGTTACCAATTAGAAGTAGATGGCAGTTTTAACACTTGAAATGACATGCTTAGCTTTGTGTCGCAAACTCTTGTGTATTAATATGGGGAAAATAGTGTCCCTTTTGTAAAATTCCGAAAGAAGCATTTCTTTTTTTGAATGAAAACACAGTAAAATCTCCTCATGCTGATCAGTTTTAATCACTGAAATTTAAGAAGATGCTTGTACAGCTGACATAAACCTCCAACCGCACGGGCTCCGAAGCGCTACTGTGTGTGTCTAGAGGGCCAATGTTTTCCTATTTGGAATAGCCTGTTTTGGAGTAGGTTTAGAACAGTTACTGAGATTTGAGAAGTCAAAAATAGTTAAGTTGCCTCAGAAATGACACTAACAATAATTATATCATTACATACCATGGTTTTAAATACTGTTATCTATTACTATTACCCATTCAAAACTTCAATATATGCGGATGTGGTGCAGATACAGATAACACTTTCCTTATCTGCGCACACCTCTATCTATAGGCAGGATCTTTTTAAAGATGGATACATAAATATTAAGAAAAAAATACTTTTAGAGACTTACTAATATCTTCTTAAGTCATACATATGGACAGGATACTACATCAAAAGAAATTGTGCAGTTCCTACTTCAGGGTAGGAAAACTTGTGAGCGATAACACTTCAGTAATCTTAACACATGATGAGAAAATGGAGAGTAGTAAAAGCTTACACATTACAATGTTTCATTCTTGTCATATACTGTACATAATTATGTACAAAGAAACAAATTTTCAAAAAATAATTCTTTCCTTTGCTATAAAACTTACCATTATTATTATTATTAAAAACTTATGCTACTTGTGAGTTCTATGATTATCTAAATCGAAAAATTTGTGAACAGCCAAAATGTATTCTCACGAGCTGTTACTGTCCATAGATAAATAATATTTCTTCCAGAAGTTTTATAGCAGAGAGGTAATGATTATAAAATTCTACATTAAAAATAAATAAGAAACCATGCAATCAGTAGCAAAATCACTGCATTCAAACACAATGCAGTTGCAACTAAAGACGGAGCAATAAATGAAATATTCTAAAGATTTATAGTCTGGTCCTTGGTAAATTGTCTTACCACGTAACTAAGGGGGGAAAATGAGATAAGCCTATTGTATACAAGTTACGACGATCAATTAAAAGCATGTCAATGCTACAACTATTTGTCATAATTAAAGAAATAATAATACTGGTTAGGGCAGAGTGGACAGAGATGGTGATCATGTGTGCTCAAGTTGCAACTGAATAATGGAAATACCTTTAAGGATTCAACAATGTTTTGGAAAGGATAGGTTGCTACTCACCACAGAGATGCCTGACGAGCCGTAAGGAGGCACACATAACACAAAACAAAAATAAAGATCAAAACTCAGCCTTCGTCTGCCAGAGAACACACACACACACACACACACACACACACACAGCCACAGCAATCCATTGTCTCCAGCTGTTCCGGCCATAACAGCCGGAGACGGCTGTTAGGTTTGTTGAGTGCGTGTGTTTGTTCTTTGGCAGACGAAGGCTTAACAGCCGAAAGGTTTAGCTTTATTTTTGTTTTGTGTTATATGTGCCTTCTTGCGGCTCGTCGGGCATCTCTATGGTGAGTAGCAACCTAACTTTTCCAAAATATTGTCAAGTTGCAACTGAGTGATTGTGTGACTGTAAATGAGCTCTTTTGTGATGAAAGCTGTGACCAAATATTTAAGTTGTGTGAATGTGACGGTCTTTTTCTTCCTGCTTGCCTTTGGCTCAGCAATCATCTTCACGACAACTTGCTATCTATACTCATTACTCACATGTTCATATTATTGTTATTCGATCTTGTTCTTTCCATTGTTTGATACATTTTTCTTGACACTGGAAAATAAATAAATAAAAACTTCCTACCAAATAAACAGCTTGCATTTAACCTTTATCTTCCTTGTAAATGTCAAACTAATTGTTATGAATACTGTAGTTTCGCCACTTTAATACCATCTGCCAGTTTTTGCAGCCCATTCCCTGTAGCCCGAGCCTAAAATAAAGGTACACTTGACACCTGAATTAGCAAAGTTGCAATGTCACATGACAAACATTAAATAATAGCTGGTTTAATAATTTTTATATAAATACAGAACACAAAAACAAAACTAACACTGTAAGGATATAGTTCTATTTGGATCCCAGCTATTGTCAAATTTTCATTTTTTGTTGTTGTTGTTGATGATGATGATCTATGTAGGCAACAACAGAGCTAGTATATTTTTGGGGACAATGTTGTTGTATCGCTGGAGGCAGGATCAGAAGTGCGGAGAGTAGTGTTAAAAAGAGTTGTGGTGGGCAAGGGTAGGCAGTAATGGTCTAGAGCAATGTTTTTCAACCTGTGTGTCACAGCCTTGGGGGGGGGGGGGGGGTTGTCATGAAGTCTTGCTTGTTGTGGGTGCTGTCACAGGAAGAAGTAGTTGCACCATAAAAGAAAAGAGCACAGTATATGTGTGAATGGTAGGGGGTTCCCTAATACACAAACATAGCCTAAGAAAGTGAATGTATTCTACAATGAAATTACAGAATTTCTTAACATATTCATTTCTTTGTCAGAAATCATGTACAGATAGTATGTTTCAACAGAAAATTATATTGACTGCCTTTGAGATCTCTCTCTCTCTCTCTCTCTCAAACACACACACACACACACACACACACACACACACACACAAAATGGAGCAAATTGGTGTTTTTGTTTGTGAAATAACTGATATAGTAACAAAATCCAATTACTAAAGGCCAGAAGGTTTACTGAAAGGATGCTTTAGTAGTATTCATTATATAAAGTTATGGATGACTTCTCACCAGGATTTCATCAACAGAATGATTTTGAAACTTCCTGCTGTTGTTTACCGTACTTTCAAGGTGGTATCCAGATATCCTTTTAACATTATGACTAAACAATAGGGTGCTAAGTTACATACGGATCCCGTATCAAGTTTGTGTGTGTGTGTGTGTGTGTGTGTGTGTGTGTGTGTGTTCTGTATACACTTACAATTATTAGTCCTGGGTACAATAATTTATTATTTGATAAAAGTAATTATCCATTGTACCAAAATACATAACACATCAAACTAACTGATTTCTAATATTAGTATATTTCCAAATGTGATCTCCGACCCTGCTTTAGGAAACCATTGAAAACTTCCACTGCTTGAAATTTCAGCAACATTTCATCATCATGAATTCTAAAGGTAATAATTTAGCACCTGCTAATTTAATAAATACAACATTTTAAAATAAGTGAATACACTAAATCAGAATGAATTACATACTTGTCCAGTTCCGCGACGCAAATTATATTCAAGAAGTTCTGCAATTAGGCCTTCGGAGATAAGTAGGAGTCGTGACTCGTCCTTAGATGCGAGGGCACGAAGCAATGTGAGGCAGAGTTCAGTAGCTGATGATGCACAACCGTAACAACTGCTGATAAGAGGCTGTGGCAGAACACGAATGTTTACTTCCATTTCTTCCTCTTGTAATGGCAAAGACTGGAGTGCCTCCGATTCAGAAGGCTGCTGTAATTCATACTCTTGTTCCGTTACGCTACCAGTTTCAGCTGATTCACTGTATACTTGGTCATTTTGGTCATACGCCAAGAGCTCTCTTCGGCAAGCCAGTACTTTCTGAAAAGTTTTTGAGAAAAGGGCAAATACGAAGTTAATTTGAACAAAGCTGACGACGAAAGAAATTACAGAACACATGACAGAATAAAGACGATATTATTACTGATAAATTTAAGTGGAGCCTGTAAAATTCGAGATAAAACACACAGAAAAAGAGTGTTGAAGTACCTGCACAATTTTGCTCAGTTCTTCGAACGAATTTTTACATTCACCACAATATCGTTGTGCTAGCAGTTGGATAGCACGATTCACTTGTGTGCTTCCTGAACTTGCAGTTTGTATTCCATCTTCAACTGTGCGGTCCAAACGGTGCTCGCTGATTTTAAGTAACAGGAGCTTAAAATTAAGACAGACACAAATTAGGACAAACAAAACTTCATCAGAAAGAATTTGTGAAGTGTTTGCATTAAAAAAAAAAACTAAAACCCAGCTAAAGACATTTATTATTACCTCTAAAGCTGGTTTATTTGTCATGATCGTTTTATAAATTCTGTCTGCTTTTTCAAGTAGTGTGTTTATGACAGAAATAGTCTTCTTACGGTCTTCATCATTTTCAATTTTATCCACAGCACAGCAGGGTCTTGCAGTTAAAGAATAATCAAATTTTGCATACTTGCAGAATCCACAAGCATGACATAAAAATGGGTCCTTTTCATCATAGTTAATTGCCCTGTAAATAAGTGTCAATTTAGAGTATTTATGAATGCAAATATGCAGAACACATTTACATTGTAATGAAATTACTGACTTTCTTCCATGGAAAACATGAGTCTTATTTGCTGCATTGAGGCAATCCTTCCACAGACACACCAGGTAGAAGATACCCATTTGGTAGAACACTGCGTATTGCCATGTGAAGTAGTACATATTGCCCATTGCACATCCTCATCAGACAAGAAAAATCAGATGTTGAAAGTCTTTTTTTAAAGAACCAAACACATTATAATTACTAGGCGGGAGATATCAGAACAAGAGGAAGGGTACTCTCCATTGATATCTGGAGATATTCCCGTGACAGAAAGGGAAGGGACAAGAAGGGGGAGGGGGGGGGGGGGATATGTTGGCCCTACTTTTAAATATTTTGTAATAATATCATCATAGTTCCTGTTTCCACACTTGCCGCACATTCACAAAAAAGAAATGCAGCAATGGAATCAAAATATTGGGACAAAAAATGTTTCATATATTCTGAAAAATTGAAAGCTCAAAGGTAATTTGAATATTACTATACTTTCCAAGCCATGCCAGTGTAAGCACAACACAGGAAGAGTAGACAATCAACATTCTTATTAATTTTGATTTTACCCATAGTGAATGTGAGTTCATAGTTCTGAGCTCAATGTTAAGATGGTGGATCACCCACCTATGAACAAAAACACTGGAATTAACTTGTTTTGACAGTTAAATATTCATTGTCAGATTAATTTATGTACAAGAAAATAGGCTGCGTCCCTTGCAGCTGTATCATCTTATGGCGAGGAACGCTCCCAGAAGGAATTGTCTGAATAGCGCCACACTTTGTGGAAGTGGCGACGGGTGTGCAAGCAATAAGTGATATGTTTTGCAGCGAGATGGGGTACATATAGGCCGAGCAGAGCCCTCATGTCAGTACGATAGGGTTGATGTTGTGCGTAGTGTAGTCAGTACAGGGCTGTCACACAAGGTGGGGGTAATACAGTGAATGCCAGAATGCTCGTCAATGTCAAATGGAGCAACATTGGCATGTGAGCGAGTTTAAATAGGGTAGAATGATCGGTGTCTGGTAAATGGGGTTGTCGTGCTGTGACGTATCAGCTTGCACAGGGCATGTTTTTAACGACAGTGTTGTGTGTGTGAAAGCAGTGGGTAGAGGAAGGTCGTACACAGCGGCGAGCGGGAACTGGACCGTGGAATGTGACCACAGCACTGGACGACTGTCATCTTGTACGCACGGCCGTAACGGACTGAACAGCATCATCTACACTGTTGGCGCATCGCAGAAGCACTGCAATAGGTGTGAACTTGTCTTTATGAATGGTTTGTTGCCGTCTTCTGCAGGTTGGACTGGTCAAACACACATTTATCAGCTTCCATTGCTCAGAACCTAAGAGCTCTTATGACTGCTGAACATGTCACTGGGGTGCTGACTGGCAAAATGTAATCTTTTTGGACAAGTTCCACTTCAACTTGACCTACAGTGATGGTCGTTTGTGTGTCCAACAGTACTGTAGCCAGCGCAACCTGGAAGAACGCAGGCCGCAGTGGAGTAGCCGAGTGGTCTAAGACACTTCACTGCGGAGCACGCGGTTGCTCGCTGTCGAAGGTTCGAGTCCTCCCTGGGGCATGGGTGTCCGTGCGCGCGCGCGCTGTCCTTAGGTTAGTTTACCTTAGTTTAAGTAATTTGTAAGCTACGGACTGATGATCACACAGTTTGGTCCGATAGATTTACTAGATTTACAAACATTTGTAATTTTGGAAGGCTTCGAGCAGCATAGCGGACAAACTCCAGGTGTGATGGTTTGGGGCACAATTGGTTACAATCTCACCTTATATGTATTGAGGGCAGTTCGAACAACTGGTAGCTAACAGTGATTGTGGGGCCTGCTTCAGGCATCTCCTCAGGCCACATTTCAGCAGGACAATGCCTGGCCACATATTGGGAGGAATGTACAGGCCTTCTTCAAAGGCTGCCAAGGAGTACCATTGCTTCTCTGACCTACACATTCGCAAGACACGTCGCCCACTGAACATGTATGGGATACGGTTGGTCGGCACCTGGTGCATCACGGTCCTCCAGTAACTGGTGTCAAGGATTTGTAGGATTGGATACAAACTGTGTGGAGGGAAATCCTTCAGGAATATATTCAGAAACTTATTGATTCAAAGCCACGGTGAATAGAAGCTCCAATCGCAGCGCATGGTGGCCATGTGACATACTGAATAGTAAGGCTCAAAGATGTATAGACTTGGAAAGGTAATGACTTTTTACTGTCATCTACCTAACCTACAGTATTAAATTCATTGAATTAATGTGTTTCTTTCTTGGTGTTGCAATCTCCACAAATGGTAATGTAGATCAAAAACAAGGCATTTTAATTTTTCTTTTAACCTGTGATAACTGAGGACAGGACTATGTTACAATTTTGGTTTCAGAATATATCTAATGTTTTAAAGAGCTGTGGCAACATTCTCATTACTACTGAAATATAGAGCAGAAATTAGTAGATAAAAAAAACACAATTTCTGATCAATTTTGTTTTTCAGAAATCTGCAAACAAGATTAATCTTAACAATAACTTTACATAACTTTCACTGGATGCTCCGAGTGATGTGATGTACGACCCGGTTTGCGTCATATATGGCATGCTATTTTGCCACTCCTAGAACTTGAGAGATTGGTTGTAGAAGGATGAATGAAGAACATACAATTTTAGTGGTTTAGAGTGTTATCTGAGAGACTGTTTTAGGCATTTATGTAGGCAACCACATTTGGCTAATGTCGGAAGGCAACAAAACAGATTAAGGGTCTTACCTACATTTGTGGCACTGGAAGACATTTTCACCACAATTTGTACAAACGCCAGGATTCGCAGGTACTGATGCTGAACACCTTGGACATTGTAGTGTTTCTGTGGAAGCCTGAATATTTTCATAGAAGTCTGCATACTCTATCATAAGGTTGCATGCAACAATTGGCAATGGAAAGTCAATTTTGGCTTCCGTTTGTCCAGACGTCAAGGTCACTTTCTTAGCTTTGTTCCACATAGCTACAAGGAAGACCAAATAAGTTAGCCTATGATCCACAATACAGTATATAAAAATGTCAGTTTCTATATTTTTTACCTGTTCTTACACCTGATTTAATATTCTGGTACATCTGGGAACTTCAGACTCACCTGGTTTATTTTTCAATTCAACAACAGCTTGTACTGTACGGTTGTTGTAGTAAATATTGATTGTTCGTACCATTTTTGTTCTTTTCAGTTCACTTATACGAAGTGTGATCCTGCTAATTGTGTGACTTCCAATGAGTTTCACTATTTGGGTATGAGTCGTAAATTTCGAATCAATCTGAAAGAATAGGTTTTTCTTTAAGAACAAATAATTACAGCATACTGCACACATACAAAGATACATATTACACTTACCTTTATTGTAGAAAGTTTAATTGAGGCATATGGTACCTCTGGGTTATTACACACCAAGCACGGTTCACTTTCCAAGTAAAAACCATCAAGTTCCACATATTGTGCCACTTGGCTATACAGATTTGAGTTAGGATGGCAAGATAAAACTCTGTTCTGGGCTTGCAGTAAATTTACAGCCTCTTCTACATACTCTGACAACTGCAGACAAAGTAAAAAGTACCATGATTTAACAAGGCTTTAAAAGAATTAAAATTAAAATGTTTATATTCTAAATTTCTTTAACAAAACATATTAAATACACAGAAATACAAACAAAAACCAAAGAATTTCTCCTTTATTGTGAACTAATTATATGGGCTGCATATGTTGACAGGAACAAATCTACCTCATCCCTCTCTTACAGCCACATGAGTTACATACAACAGGAAACAAATGTAAGCATAAATGGATTGTTGTTGTTGTTGTTGTTGTTGTTGTGAGAATTGTTAGTGGACTAAACTGCGAAGTCAGCAGTGTCCCGTTACAGCGAAAGGTGTACAAACATAGAACTAGCACCAAACATCTACAGGTGTAATACATTAGGTGTTGAGTGTGACAATGACCACTACACTGATAAAAAAGAAAGAAGAGCAACACAAATGAGGAAAATGCAAGAGAACCAGACCCAGAGAGCAACTGAAATAAAACATTACAGCAGAATACCATGGTTGGCTGATTATTGGGATTATAAAGATAGAGCCAGCCACACTGCACACACTGAAGAAAATCTAGTCAGTCAACACAAAAGACGGAAATCTATTAAAAAGTGCTGGAGGGGTTGGAACCTGAGAGAACAGGATACAGCAGCCTCTATTAAATGGAATTATAAAAACCAGCTGCACAAATTAAAAGTAAAACAGAATTAGCAATGTTGGCATCGTTTCCTAGTTCTAAAGGGAGCACAAGGGCTGCCACAAGGGGGCTAAAATGCGACAGTCCGTCAGGAGGTGTACCACTACTGTCAACACAGCACCACAGAAAAGCTTGGGTGGAGTCTCTCAGAGAAGTAGATAGCTGCGGATCAACCGAGTATGCCCAATACGGAGAAGGCTCAGGCCAACCGAGTCCCGAGGTGTGAACCTCAATGAAGTTTTCCACACCGCTGTGGATAGTTTGATCACGTGAAGCGGACCATTCGGAGCTTCAAGTTTCACACACCTGTCAGTGTAGCGCCAATCTAAGAGCCATTTCTAGAAGCCCAATTTCCAGAGATCACGAGGTAGTGGCCTGCGTGGCCAACCGATCGACATGTTCGTTCCCTGGAATGCCGATGTGGCCTAGGGTGCAGACGAAGGCCACTGAATGAGCAGACCTGCTGAAAGAGGAAACAGTGTTTTGAATAGACTGCACCAAAGGATGTTCGAAGAAACACTGGCCGAGTGCTTGCGAGCCACTCGGGGAGTCACTACAGACGACACACAACTCCCCACAGCTTAAATGGAGGTGCTCTAGAGCACAATAGATAGCGACCAGTTCTGCAGTAAAAATACAGCTCCTACAAGGCAGGAAATGCTGCTCATTGTGATCGCAGTGGATGTAGGCAAACCCAATTTGGCCATCCACCCCAGAACTGTTAGTGTAGACCATTTCTGCATCACAGAACTAGTCGGTAAGTGTCACAAAAATTAAATAACGATACACGGACGTAGTTTGGACATCACTCCTAAGGGCAGTATACTTATGGTGTTTCTAAAAAGTTTGGTGAATGGTGTTATATCAACAGTAACCTGGCAGATGTATGCATACTTGTGCACGGGTCTTCAGAAACTGTAGGAGAATCAATAGACAGCCTGCACTGTGGCCAGCAGTGTAAACAGACTGCGACCAGTTGAAAGCAGTCAATGTGAGAAGTAGTGTCACAGTGCAATGGAGTGTCTGTAATGATTTGGATAAGGGGAGAGCTGCTCCAGATTTGTGCCTTCAAGCTCAAAGAAGAGCAGAAACTTCTGGTGATTTCATTTCCATGTGTGATTAGGATCCATTGCTTCTGAACACCATTGTTATGGGAGACAAGACATGATGCTACCAGTTTGATCTGGAATCAAAATGACAATTGTTGTCCTGGTGTTCACCATCTTCCAGTGACCAAAGAAAAAGCTGTCTGCAAAAATCCTTTTTTGCAAACAATGGCATCATCCATAAGCGATTTGTACATGCAGGTCAAACCATTTTACCAGTTTGTTTGAATCAATTGTTACGACTTGTCTAGAGTTGCACAGGATTGGAAAATGGATGCTGCTCCACGACAATGCCACTGCACAATGCAGCGCAAAAGATGGCAATAGTTCTTGAAACCGTCCGTACTCTCCTGATCTGGCTCCTGTGGGAATTCTTCCTGTTTTCCCACTTGAAGGTGGCCATGAAGTTTCCAGAAGTTGTATGAACATTGCCAGAAGTGTGTTGTAGTGGTTGGTGACTATTTTGAAGGGCAATAAAGAACATTTGTTTCTATCTTTGGTCTGAAAGCATTCACCACACTTTTTACACACACCACATGTTTAGCAAAACTTCTGTTCCACATAAACTGAGAAAGATAAATAAATAAAATCTTTAATATATGTAAATTTGAAGTTGTATTGATCAAAGCAACTTTGACATAATTAAAATTTTAGCATATACAACTTGCTGGTCATTGGAAACCGGGAGGAAGGATTCAGTAAATGCCTCTTCTCAATTTTGGACAGACGAACAATGAAGCATGGCCCACAGGAAAGTGCAACCCTGTTCAAGGAACTGATTTTAGAAAACTGACAAAACTATTGATCAAGTTGGATTGATGGTAATTTCAACCTTTTCCCGTGTGAATGTGATTTAAACAAGATTAGTGTTTATCATCCAACTGATGATTAGTTAATTTGACACAGAACACACACTCAAATTAGGACAGCATACCTGCCAAATTTCGAAACATAAAACTCAGGAGATCCAGTTGAGAGAGAGAGAGAGAGAGAGAGAGAGAGAGAGAGAGGAGAGGGAGAGGGAGAGGGAGAGGGAGAGGGAGAGGGAGAGGGAGAGGGAGAGGGAGAGGGAGAGGGAGAGGGAGAGGGAGAGGGAGAGGGAGAGGGAGAGGGAGAGGGAGAGGGAGAGGGAGAGGGAGAGGGAGAGGGAGAGGGAGAGGGAGAGGGAGAGGGAGAGGGAGAGGGAGAGGAGAGAGAGAGAGAGAGAGAGAGAGAGAGAGAGAGAGAGAGAGAGAGAGAGAGAGAGAGAGAGAGAGAGATTAAAAAAAAATTTACAGATCGTGTAAAATGTGCAAGTGTGCCAATGGAATGATGATATGTGGAAATGGGTTCCACATCAGATTGCGTAACAGACATTTAAAGACATTGGGTGTCGAATGCACTAGATTGTATGCGTCATAATGTTCTGTACGAAGCAACTGAATAACAAGGACTCAAGTGATAGAGATTCAGAATTACCGTACCAGTATCAAACTGCTATTATAAACATTTCATAACATTTGTATTATAAGTGTAATAAAATTGAAACTAAATGAGGAAATATAAAACAAAGTTATTTCCATTCTTATTTAATAAGTGTTTAGTGTTGCTACAATAGCCGTACATTTGAAGTCTTATCTAAAAGCTACTACATGCTAACAGATATTGAAAAAGATATGTGCAATGTTGTTATAGATCATCTTGGTATCTCTGACCATTCCAGTCAGTTTCTAAAAGTAAATGTAAATGTAGAAACCAACACCAAACTTCTCAAGTACACTCGGGTTTTCTCCGAGTCAAAAAGATCGGTATTTGCCTCACAGCTTGCCAGTGAATCCTGGGCAGAAGTGTACAGAGAGTCCACAGTGAATGGGAAGTTCTCAAAGTTTCTATCAATATTTAAATTTGAAGAAGTGGTTCCTAAAACACTAAGAGTAATTAAAGCACAAAATAAGAATAACTGGATTACTAATGGAATAAGACAATCCTCAAAAACCCTTAGATATCTCTGCACCATAAAAAACAACAACAACAACAACAACAACAACCACCCTGAATTTCAAAACTTTTATAATACTTACAAAAAGGTATATAGAAAAGTACTACTAGCAGCAAAAAGGCATCAAAATGATAAACTCATAGAAAAAGCTAGTAATAAGACCACAGCAGCCTGGGATGTCACCAATCAGGCAACAAACAAGAAAAAAGCAGGGCAAATAAGTATACAGTTGCAACTTAATGGTACCTCAGTAAACGATCCCAAAAAACTAGCTAACTTTGCAAATAAACACTTCAGCAAGGTTGCTATCAAACTTCAACAGAAATTTGTCAACGACACACAGGACCCACATACACTGCACAGAGTATCACACACAATGTTCTTGCAACCCTCCACAGCAGAAGAAGTTAGCCAAGTAGTGCAGAACCTCAAAAATAAATCTTCAGTAGGCATAGACGAAATCCCTGTGTGCTTACTGAAGGACTGTACTCAGAGCATCAGCCACCCTTTAGCACATATTATAAATGAATCTTTTACCAAAGTTGTTTCCCGGAGAAACATGCAAAAGTCCTGTCCATACATAAGAAAGGTGACCCAGAAAGTATAGAAAATTACAGACCCATCTCTTTACTTTCATCATTTTCCAAAGTTATGGAAGCAGTAATGAAAAATCGGCTCATGGCATTTCTAACAAAGTATAATCTCCTGTGTGAAGAACAGCCAGGTTTCAGGTTGGGCAAAAGCACAAGTTCAGCTATAGCTCAATTTACAAATGCTGTACTTGAAGCGCTGGGCAAAAGGTGACTATGTAACTGGCATCTTTCTTGATCTTACCAAAGCCTTCGATACAGTTGACCACGCTATTTTGTTAAATAAACTGGAGGCACTAGGTGTAAGGGGGGGTAGCAAATATGTGGTTTCACTCGATCTCCAAAACAGGGTGCAACAGGTAGAGATCACTAAAATTAACTCAAATCACATCACAAAACACCTTTCTGAGCCAGAATATATCAATATAGGTGTCCCCCAAGGAAGTGTCCTTGGACCTATGCTGTTTTTAATATATATCAACCATTTTCCTCAGAGCGTGCAACATGGCAAATCAGTACTGTTTGCCGATGACAGTAATATATTAATCACAGATAATTCACAAATTAAACTCAATCAGAAAGCTGAGGATACACTTGTGCATGTAAGTAGGTGGGTAGAAAATAACAAATTAACCCTCAATGTAAAAAAAAAAAAAACCCGGTCACTAACTTTCTAAAAATAAAAGATGAAAATATTGAAGGTGTATCAACAACAAAATTTCTGGGAATGCACATTGATTCGCAATTAAAGTGGACCGAACACATTGCTGTTCTCGGGAATAAAATAGCCTCAGCTTGCTACGCACTCAGAATAATAAATTCAGTGTGTAGCAGCTCATGTACTAGGACAGCATATTTTGTGAATATACATTCCTTAATTAGTTACGGCATTATCTTCTAGCGAACAAACGAACAAAATAGGCAGGCAATATTCAAGCTACAGAAAAGGGCTGTACGGATCATCACAAACAGTAGCTTGAGGGCACACTGTACAGAATTATTCAAATACATGGGAATACTAACTGTTCCATGCGAATACATTTTACAGTCAGCCATCTACATAAAGGAAAACATCAACCAGTAACCACAAAACAGCTCCATACATGAACATGAAACCAGATCCAGCTGCCACCTTCATCTCAATAGAAAAAACACAACAAAAACCCAAAATAGTATATTATATAATGGAATAAAACTATATAACAGACTTCCCCAGGATATAAAAAAGAAAGATAAAATACAGGACTTCAGAAATTCCCTAAAAAATATCTATTAGTGAAATGCTACTATACCGTCCAGGACTACCTAAATTAAGATGCAAATGTATGTTTGTCAATCATCATGAACAGTGACATATGAGCATGTAAATTTAATAAATATAATATTTTATTTGTCTGTAAGTGTAAATGATGTACTTAATATTTTATGTTTGTATTGTATACAAGTATGATGACAACATCCATACAATTTTTATTGTATACGGATGGATAAATAAATAAATAAATACATAAAGCCAACTAGCAAGCTTGTGTTGCGTCAAAATGCCTGACGCTACAACCACTGCCTTCGGGCTACAACTTACGTGTTTTTCTATTACGGGCAAGGGATTGTTCCTACGAATTGTGATTCATAAATTCTACACTACTTTGCCATAAGAATAATACAAATGAAACCATTATGCCACGTAATGTTAATGCCTAACAAACCCGAAAGAACAGGTTTCATTTCTTACTTTTCCCCTAAAAAAAATCCTAATCCTGACCTTTCTAGGACTTCATTATACAATTATTTTTTATTTCATCAAAATGAAACAGTTTGTAATAGAGTGAAGAACGTTTCTTATTATCTTTTAGAGCATCTAAACAACATATATCTCAAAATGTTTGATACAATTCTCTTTTAAGGGGGGGGGGGGGGGTTGTATTAAAAAGCCTTAAGATTTAAAATAAAAATCTAAATCAAATATTAATCTCTTAAATTTTACTGTAATATTGTCATTTGGGATCCGCCCCAGAAGGATTTATCTTCATTACTAGCTGTGTTGGAATAATAATTATTCTTAAATACACGTACTCGAGTTGACAAATTATTTCGGTTCAAGATACGGAAAAATCTATTTGGGTTCGGAATCCGGCACACGTTTCATTTAAGATTCAGTATTCGGATTTGATTCAGTAAAATTGAGGTTCGACCCATCCCTAATTAAAAGTTTGAGTTTCATTAATTTGTAAACGAAAAGGAGACTAATTTCGACTACCGACAATACTAGTACAAATTATTAAGCCACGAGGGGATGCACGAAACTGTTGTGTGGCTGTTTCACTCTGTGCTGTGGCGCTGCTGGCAAGTACTGGTGCAGACGGCCAGGCTGCCTACTGCAGTGTACCCAGTGCCACTGCTGCTGACACAGCTGCAATGTGTTTGGGAGTAACACGTCACCTTTCCACCAGACCAAGTTGCCGAAAAAACCACCCGCATCACCGCCGTGTCATTGCCCGCCCAACGCTGGCACACAGTTCGCGAAATTTGTTTTTAGGGAGAAAATTCCACTAGATTCTAATCCCACCAGAGATGCTGAAAACTGATGCAGAACATTGTTTTGAAGTGTCTAGTTTAAAGGAATACCCGTAACTAGATCACACGGACAGCTGGGGATGGATAAATATTTGCAAGTTAGAATGGAGCACCTTCAGGTGGAGAATCATTATTTGAAAGGACACATTACACATGCATCAGCAAAACCAATGCCACAATGTACCACTAAGCCTACAGCTAGACACGCTCCCCCATTTGTCACGTTCCCACATTCGGTCCCATCCTGCCCCATAATCAATGTTACAATGGGTCTGTTTTCCATACCACCAGATGAAAATGTTCACACTTTCATAAAAAGTTTACAGTATGTAGTGATGAAGTGCTGGTATGAGTCACCAACTGAAAAAAAAAAACAAAAACAAAGACAGTCCCAGGCTTGTACAGATTCCAAGAAAGAGGTAAGAAATACAAAGGCATTTGGTGTCTTTTCAAAAAGAGTAGCTGATAGACATGGGGATAAGCATACCATTAGCTACAACCGAAATACTTCCAATTGTACATCAAAATTCAGTAGAGGATTTGGAGTGATTAGCTGATAGAATATGATGTTTCATTCTGTACGTATGCACTAGATTTTAGTAATGGAAGCTGTGAGGTACTACTTAGAAAAGCAGTAACTTGCTGTGTAGGTATATTTGTATGCAGTGCTTGTGCACAGGTAGGTGCTGAAGATAACTGCACTTCACCTAGCACACTAATAGATGCCTTACGATTTGCATTCCTAAATCAGAAGCGCGACAATTCATCCAACCTTTCAATAGGGTAAAACCCATAATATGTACATTCATTGCTGAAGTGTGCTGCACTAACTGAATATGCCCAAGTCATGAGGATTTTAAGAGTAAAACATACATGAGGCAGCAAATTGTCTACATTTATGATGTCGCTCAGATAACATATTTCGATGTGCTCGCTAAAATGCAAATACAGGAAGTATGAATGGGAGTGGTTCTGCAACTTGGTAACAAGAGATAAGACTAAACTAGTAAACTTAAGTATAACAGGTAAAAATCAAATATTGACAGTCTATCTTTATCAATGATACAGGTGCACAAATAGTGCTTCACCTGTTAAGCTAAAGCACTAAAATTGCTGTGATGTACACTGAATGAACTGGTGTAAAAGGTAATTCGTTAGACAGGTTCCCAAAATGTGAAACTAGAAATTGACACAGGAAAGTATCATTTCACATTCGAAGTGGTATGGAAGTATGACAACTACATAAATACCACTGCAAGCAGTAATTTCTTACACCATAGTTAACCTCCAAACACAAGAAGCTGAAATTGGGGTGATATGTCCACTGTTTTGTTCAAGAAAATATAAGGCAGAAGCAGGAAAATCATTTGGAGAGAGACAAAGGAAGAGTTTTTTATACAAGAGATCATCTTATTGCAGCAATGAATGAGAAACAAAGCTCACAAAGTAAATACCGTATTTGCCGGCATATATATTGCAACCCACTTTTTTCATGGAGGGAGGGAAAAAAAAACCACGTAATACATCTATTGCAATATAATTATAATGCATATGTTCCTGTGCATCAAATATCTAATGCAGTACCTTCAAGTAGTGTTTTAAACTTTACGCAGTCAAGTTTCTACCAGTTTCAAACAGATATTTCACCTTTCACAGTTTACAGTATGTGCCAACTATGGTGCAATGTTTGGAAGAGCACTGTAAAGGCTGATGACAGTGCCACCTAGGTGGCACCGATTACGATTCCTCCAATCAGCCACCGCGCCGAGTATCAGTTTGTGTGCCAAGCTGGTGGTTTTCACGTTTAAAATGACGCGTTTTGAGAATTTATTGTGAAGCGCAAATATTTATGTAAGTATTTTTGTGATGTTCCATAAACTGTGAGAATGATGGATGGTTTGCATCAGTGCATTGCTTTGGTGCACTGTATGGGGCGCAGCATGTTATAACCTCAAAAATATGACAACTGTGAGACGCAGAAGCTGCGCAAACATCACAAAAATACTTGCGACATATTTGCACTCGAGAATGTGAATTCTCAAATATCGCCAGGTGAGACGTGGACAAATACGGGAGCAGTGTTTCATTATTCAAATAATGAATGACACACCATTACAGGACTGCTGAAAACATTATGATGAAATTATGTCTAAAGTTTCTACTTCCTATGAAGTTGTGTTTGGCTCTAAAAAAGGAACAAATTCCGATAACCTTCACTACGGAAGAAAGCTTCCAATGGGTATTTTGATGCACATTACTTACATATATTAAATATATACCATGAAAATGTAAGAGAGAACCTTAAAGCAAATTTTCCTGATAAAAACATTCTTTCCCGCAATTAACACCTTTTTTTGAAATCCCTTGAAAATAAATGGAACTTGCAGGTATCTACCTTAACTGGCAACCGGTGTATAAGACGCATCCAGTTTTTGTAGGGAAAAAAAAGTGTCTTATACATGGCAAATACGGCACTGACGAGACAACAGGATACTCAGAAAACAAACAGCGGAAAGAAGAATTTGCAGCAATTCAATCTCGGTAACATTATCTATAAAAATTAAAATTGAAGAAACTTTAGTACCTATGGCAGGCAAATCGGGATGTACTTTCCTCTGTTCTATCCAAATTTGCAACTTTGTTTGAAGAAAAGAATTTCCAGTAATAGCTCATAAGTGTTCCTCACAGAAGCCAGTTTGCAGTAATACTGTTACACAGAAGCCAAAGAGTTTCTGTCACTATAATTTACATTCTGCCCCTCAGTTTACTCTCTACAGACAGAACAAACCTTATGGTACACTTTAGGCACAAAATAGTGTTTAGTGTTTTGTGCACTGCTGGCCAGCCAAAATGCAACATGAAAAAAGACCGGAGAGATTACAGCCAGAAATAACACACTGTGCAAACATCACAAGATTGAAAATACAGACCCATATGAAACAAGGAAAATAATTAAATTAGTATTGACAGTTATCCCCATTGCTGGCTATAAATGCTGCAACAGGCCTCAGCACTGAATCAAAGAGGGTCTAGATATATTGTTGGGTACAGAAGTCCATATGTGGCACTTAGTCTTCAAGGCATCTTTGTTATCTATCAAATTGCACTGCAAACTTGGCCTCACTGTTTCCTGAGCTCTTCCATTGAAAACACTGAGTCAATGACTGTTGAACGAATGGTCCAAGATAATCATGTGATCTCTGTATATATGTTAACTCCCAAATAAATTTGGTTGTGATATTTCCATTCCTCCTCGATGTATTTTGGAAGTCCAGCAGTGTATGTTAAACTACTGTTTAGCTAACATTGACGATTCTGCAAAATATTTTGGCTGTGGTGTGTTACTGCCATGCCGTGCCCTCATTAGCTACAAATTATGCAGAACTTTGAATATTGTTGTATGGTTTCAGTTTATTAGTTTAACATAACTACTGCCTAGAGAGAATGTCTCCTCCTTCAATGAGCTGCTAGTGTCACTATTTGCCACTGTCAAATTGGGAGATCAGCAATCTTTTATTTTTAAAATGTATTGATCAAAATCTGATGTCAATATTGCTAATATAACATTACTGATTACAGCTCAATGATGAACCAGCTTCAGCTATGTAAACTGACATCAACCTGGGTTACTTAATGTAATTTTACGCAAGCACATACTAATTTTTATTTTAAGTAAATGTTCAAATGTTTGTAGAGCTTATGGGACTTAACTATGGGGCCATCAGTCCCTATACTTTAAGTAAAGTAACAGTTTCACAGTGTTGTGATAAGTATGCTTTGTATGTCATGTTTTGTGACAATATAATACATTTTCCAGTGAATAGGGCCTACATCTCTATATGGTACTTCAGTTTCAATAACATTGATTAACCTTCAAATAGTGAATTGTTTTGTCATATGTTTTACAAAATCACTAAATTTAGATATTGTTGCTAAATACTTTCAACCATTGTCTGGTATGACGAAGTTACATTCAAAGGTTACAGTTTTGTAAACTTGTGTTACAGAAGCACAGATAATAAGTCAGAGAACACCTATTTGTTCCTAGCACCATACCATGCTCCATTCACGAAGCAGTCATTGGCAAAAAATTTATTGTCTTCTGTGGAATTTGTTTCACCTTGGAATGTACTGAAAACAGTTTCTTTCATATGGAACACATTTGACTGGCTACCACTTGACTGTAAAATTCAAATAACCTTTTTTACACCATGTAAAACTAACCTAATTATATGCAGCCCCATTTCAGTTTTTTGTGCAACAGAGAGATACTTTGAATATCATTATCTATCCATTTATATTATTCAGCTCCACCATAAGCAAACATTCTGCATTATTCATCCTTGCAGATACTAACATTCCTCAATTGCTGATGTTAAAGATTAGATGCTTCCAAGAAACAACATATCATCCTAGATCGTGTTACCACTTTTATTATGGCCTTTAACCTCTTCACTATTTCACTAAACCCAACTATTTCTGGAGCAACATCCTTCCTGCTTGTTATTCTGATAGTGAACATGACTAAATTGTGTAGCAGATCATTTACAGCCACTCAAGCTGATCACACACCTTGGCCGAAATTCGACAGATTACAGCGAGGTGAAGTGAGGAAGTGGATGACAAATTTTATTTTTGTACTGTCGTGAACTGTAATTTCTTAATTTCCCTTTGTATTGTTATTATAATTATTGTTTTTATCTGTAGTATTAATTGATTAATTTTGTTACTTTTTCAACCAATAGTTTTTCATTATTGGGCTTACTTGTTCAATTTCTTTTATTGTTGTATTCAGTTTAACTTTGTACTTGGGATCACATAAATGTGGGCCAAGGGAAACACCTTTCAGTTGTCATTCCAAATTCGTTATTATTTGTTTGTATGACACAATGAGGCAATGACAATGGTCAGATTCTCCAGTTATGTTTTATTGGTTAGGTATGCTTACGTCATACATCATTCCGATCAATGCTCAAATTTTTTGAACTAGTTGACTTAGTGCCTCCTGCCTATTAGCTAATTTTTCAGTCTTAAAACTTTGCTTTTATCATTTAAATAGTTATCACCCCCCCCCTCTCTCTCACGTAAAGTTCTAATTGCTTTTTATATAATAATGGAAAGTCCAGGTTGGAATTAATAATATAGTAAGGACAGTTTACAACTCACTTTAAAGACGTTGCAACGAGACACATACATACAACACTTTCAGCTTTTGGACGTGGCCTTCTTTAGAAAATAGAACACTCATGTGAGTGTTTTACTTTCTGCAGATGGCCATGGCCGATAGCTGAAACTGTTGTATGTGTGTGTGTGTCTTTTGTACGTGTCTGACGCAACTCGTCGCCATGTCTTTGTGGTCAGTTGTAAACTGTCCTTTCTAATTGCATTTTTATTTACAGTAAGACGTATGAAGAAACAATGATACAACTTACATCCCTAGGAAGATTTTCTGTGTTTAAGGTAAAATAGCCCAGCAAATCTACATACTGGGCAGCTTTCCGACCGAAAGCTGACAAATGAGGCCATAAACTCCACATAATCTCCAATAATATATCACATTCTGCTTCTTGGGAATGCCTGGAAAAAGAAAATATTTCGAACATCAAATAAAAACTTCATTGTAAATGTGAAGTAATATAATATACTTTAAACTATGGCACAACATCCAACATTATTGGCACTAAGGCTAATGCTGTGGCACTGTAGAATCCTTAAGAACGTAAGACTACATCTGATACAGATGATGGGAAACCATAGAGCAATATTATCTAAACAGATAGTATGTATTGGTCAACAATATCAAGCTCTTCAAATCACAAACCACTTTCCCCTTTGTGTTGATTCAGATATCTAAATAAACTGTTAACGTGAACTAAAAAAAATATTAAGTTTACTTTGAACTACTGCATGACAATTGGAGGGAAAGAATGTGGGAAAGTGAACTATAGTTCACTTCCACCCCTGTTTTTACAATCCCTGATTTTATGTTTTCCCACCGTTTACACCATTTTTTGTAGGTCCCCTCAAATTTTCTATGTTTACAATATTAATTCGCACCTGTTTTTGCATTAACATAGTTACACTATTCCCGCATTTTACAGTTTTTAAAACCACATTCGTGAAGAAAGGAAAAAAAAAAGTAATTGACATAAATTGATGCTGACATGGCTTTTCCCTTAAGTATAGTGTATAGACCTTAGAGGTCTCATCAAACTCATTAATAGAGGTAAGCTTCCCACCAATAGATCTGCACCTTTAACATTCAAAGGAAAACAGCCTCTCTCATAACATGTTTTCTCGGCACCACTGTCTCAGAAACTGAAATTAAGATAACCCACTGGCATTATATCTCTAGCCACTTCATATCTTAATGAAAACAAAACATTAGAGAGATCATCTTAAGTCTTCACAAAAAAAAAAACCTCATACTTTGGCTTTGAGCCCCATTAATCCAATTTGCTGAACAGCCCACCAATGTTGTGTACTGTTGCACTAAAAAAGGCTGTATTCAGCAAGTGATTCATTTAGG
This sequence comes from Locusta migratoria, assembly GCA_026315105.1. NCBI lineage: Eukaryota > Metazoa > Arthropoda > Insecta > Orthoptera > Acrididae > Locusta > Locusta migratoria. The sequence continues at coordinate 348,041,761 of CM048755.1, forward strand.
TATGGCAATGTGTAAAAAGATATTATTTTAATGTATTATAATCTTATATACATCCATTTTTGAAGAATATTGAAATAAAGCGGTAACTCTGATTAAATGAAGATTAGTTCAAAAGCAATTCACAAATTCAGAAAGCATTCAATACCTTTCTTTCAAATTATTCATTTCCTTGGTACATTTTATAGAGGTTTTCTCAGGAATAAGTGTTCAAAATCATGTTAACTATCACAATTATACAGACTTGTCAGAATATCACAAATACCTGCTGAAGCAATACAGCAATAATGACTTCATTTTGTCACCTGATCGTTTAATAGTCTCAGAAAATAACAGAAGAAAGAGTTACAAATAAAATATCTTTACTGGCATAAAAATAAAACATTGTTTCTTTGTTCCCTCTTGAAAAATAATCATAACCTAAAACAAATGCCTCATATCAATTGTAAATCTGCTGGAAACTGTTAGTTAACATTTCTTGTAGGGCCTCTTGAAGTACAGTGGCCATGCGATAAAAATCACAAAGTATAGGCTAAGTTAATGTGGGGAAACAAAAATAGATCTGCTGGCATCAAATCGGGAGGAGAGGGGAGTGTTTGGGAACAGTCACCTTGCATTGACCAACAAAGTTTGAGTTCACATGTTGTGCATATTCAACAAACCTCACCATTTGAGGATGGTTTCCTACAGTTTTACAACCCATGTCACAATTTTGTTGCTGCTAATGCTGATTACTTTGTAGACCAGTACAGGCAGTGGCGTAACTACGACTTGGCTTTGGGGGGGGGGGGGGGGGATAGGTCTGCTTGACGGGAAAAGTTTTAGCCAGTTTCGGAACAGACTATCATCTACCACTCCCATTGAAGAAACTAATTCACTCCCATCCAATGAAAGCTGATGGTAAAACACCCCAAGTTTCCAATCTTTACCTTTACCAAATTGCTGTTATATGATTTTTCTTTCTTTCTTTCTTTCTTTCTTTCTCTCTTTTTTTCCCCCCTTCTTTTCTTTTCGGGTTCTGGGGGGGGGGGGGGGAGGGGAGGGGTTCTATCCCCCCCCCCCCATAGTTACGCCACTGAGTACAGGTATTTTTTTGTAATTTCTGTTTCCCTTGTTTTCTATAGTCTTTCACTGAAATTTTAAGAAACATCTTTCTACATAAACACATTTTTAAAAGAAGTTTTAATATACAAAACTATTTTAACTATTACTTACTTGAATATGCCCAGGAGAAGTGCATGCGTCTGCCAGCGAACAGCAGTGGCATTTGTCTCCAAAAGAAACGTCCTTACAAATCGCGTGAGGAAGTCCCTCGAAACCTGAGTGAAAATTGAATTCACAAATACACCACACAGATCTTCTTGAAAGCTTGCCTCACTCAGCACACTCTCTACTTTTTCAGTTTCCTCTGTGACTGTAGTGGCACCTGTCACTGACGATTCTGTTTCAAAAGGCTCTACCAGTTCAACAGAGGTCGAGGCCGGGAGCACCCATGTGGGTGGGCCAGATTCTATCACAATCGAAGGTCGCTGTTCATCAGAAGTAGACGGACCTACTTCGGCACCGACAGGGGTATCGGACACAGGAGGCACAGAAGATCCGGCAGCTCCGGCAGATGTCGACGGTCCGGGAGCTACAGATGTAGAAGGACCGGGTAGGCCTGTGGTCGTAGTACCTGAAATCGGTTGCCTAGTGGATAAGGAAGTACAGGGCCCAGCAATGAAGGTCGACGGTCCCGGAGTGCCAGAGGCAGGGCTGGGAACTGAAGTCCCAGTACCACCAGAAGCGGACGGACCAGGAGGTCTGGAAATGGCAGTGCCAGGAGCTCTGGATGTCAATGAGCCAGGGGTCCTGGAAATGAAAGTGCCAGATCCACCAGGAGCAGATGGACCAGGAATTGGCCAAATCGACTGACCTGGAGCTGTGGGTGCAGATGCTCCTGGAACAGGCCAAATTGATGAACCTGGAGCTGCCCAAGTGGATGGACCTGGAACTGTCCAGGTAGACGGGCCCGGGACAGACCAGTTCGACGGGGGCAACAGGCTCGTAGAGAGTGGCCCAGTTATAGTCGACAACGTGACCCCTGACGACGGTTGTGTCCTCGGTGAGGACTGTAATGTATAAGACGTACTAGTTCTTAAATACGTAGTTGGGACAGGCCACGCTCTTGTGGAACCATCTGGATACACGTTTCTGAATGCAGCACCATCCGGATCTTCCGTAGGGGCCGACTCAAATGTGCCGGACGGAGGTTGTTGGGCCGTAGTAGTCGGCATTCTAGCTATAGACGACACAGCTGTCGGCGCACTCTGCACGGTACTCGTCGCACAAGTCGTCTGTGCAGTGGAGCGCGTTGCCGGAGTTGTCGAATGTCTTTGAAAAATAACAGTAATAGGGATTGATTCGGCTAGAGAAGTAGATGAAGCTGATGATGTTGAAGGACTACCAATTGAGATTCTAGATGTGGGGGGTGATAAGGGTAAACTTGTCGAACTGTAGACATTGTGTGAACCGATGGAAATTACTGACGGTGCTGCTGTGACAAAAGACAGAGTACCTGGAGAGGGGTACACAAAGGCTACCGATACTGGGAAAGAAGCACTGCACGTCGTTGGAAAAGGTGGGTTATAACCTGGAAAAGACGAACTACTCGACGACGGAAAAGATGTAGCACTACCCGACGCCGGCAAAGCTGTCCCGACCGACGACGCAGACGACGAAGATAGGGACGATAAAGAAGACGAAGAAGGCGACGAACTCGACGAAGTAGTCGAGGGCGCGAGCGACGTAGCCGAAGCTGCAGTCGTCGTGGCTGTCGCCGTCGCTGCCGCTGTCGTCGAAATTGCCGGTGCCGAGGCAGTAGTTGTGGGTCCTGCAGATGTAACTGCAGCTACTGATGTTGCAGATGCCACAGATCGAGGCGTTCTTGCACTCTGAACAGATTCCTGGTGGAACACAGAGAAAGAGATGAGTATGAAAATCTAGCAATATAAATGAATTAGGTAACCATCAACATAAAGTACCTAATTATGCCCGCTTAAGTAAAAATAAGTTACTATTTTGTCATTATGAATAATATTTTATGAAACACCTAATTGTTATTACAAAATATATCTCTTTTACATTCATAATTTTTGAACAGGCTCTAATATTTATAAAGAAATTATATTTATTTCTATAAATTATTACAGTTCTACATAGTAAATTTCAACTTACATAAGCAAATTTCTCCATAACCAGCCTAACAATTTCCTATATAAGTGACGCATACAGATAATTTTAATGATTTTCAACTGATCGTGTAAGCAAGGGATAAAAATGGGTCAAAGAAATGAGGAAAAAAACCTAAAAAACAAAGGAAAACAACTGTATGACATTGGGCATTTGTCTTTGTGTTTTAATATGACCCCATACACTGACGTTAAGAAAGAACAGAAGCCCTCGAAAGTCTAGAGAAAGTATGTCAATATTCACAGGGCACGTACTTTAGTACAATTAGCATTTGAACACTGTTCACTTGCAGATTAATAGTCCGACATCGATTTAGTGGCACAATACTACCTACCAGTAAAATACGCCTGTTACTCTCGTCGTTGCTATAAAGAAAAGGCAACGGATCAGTGTGACTACCCGAGTAGACGTGCAGGATGCCTCGCAGAGGTATGTACCACAAAATAGGCAAGTTTGAGTGAGGGTGCATTATTTGCAAGAGAGAATGTGACGTATCCATCCGGGAGTTTGCCGCTCGCGCAGGACGAAGTGTTTCGGCAGTGCGACGGGGGTGTGCAGAACAGTTCACAGAAGGCCACAGAGACTGACATCTAATCCTAATAATGGCATTGCAGCCCAGAGCTGTGTCGTCCTCAGTTCTGATGAAACACATCGTACAACAGTGGAACAATGTAACACACTGTACACTACCGGGGATGACAGTGTCACCATTCATTACAGTATGGTTAATGTGCACATCTGCCACTTCTCTGCCTTCCTTTGACTTAATGTGCAGTGTAGAAACATGCTAGATGGTAATGGAACATCGTCACTGGAGAAAAGACAAATCTGATTTCTGTTTCAAAATGATGGCTGCAGTTTGGTTCGTCACAGACAGGGGGAATCGCATCACAATGACTACATTACTGCAAGACATAGAGTGCCGATGCAAGGCCTTTTGTTGTGGGGTGCTACAGTGGAACTTTGATTCTACGTTCCCCAATTTTTTATGTTTCTTCCTAGTAAGGGTTACCTCAATTCTATATTCTTCCTCAATGACTAACTCGACTTCGTCCCTTTTTTCAACTGACATTTGACGTGACCGAACGAGTTATGACACAAAAGACCGACGGTTCGCACCGCCTCTGTTGACGGAATTAAGGGGTACACGAAAATATGCCGTGAATGGTATTGGTAGGCATTCTAGTATTCATCTAGGCTAGCAGCTATTTGGTGGCAGAACCGAAATTTAGCAGATGCAGTTCTCAACACCTGTCAATCAGCAGATATGTACTATACACAGATAATTTGTGCGTGTGCATAAGGGGGTACAGTGCAGTAAGATTTCTAAACATCATGTTTGATTTTATTGCACTTTTTGCTTTATTTCACTATTCCAGCAAGGAGGAACTGGCAACGACTCGTCAGAGATACTCAGATCATAAAAAGAGATTTTGTGTTTTCCATATAACTATTTCAGAATGAAAATAACAGTCACATATACAAAATGGTTTTTACAATTTATTGATAAAAGGGTGACCAGTTTTGATTAATTCTGACATCATCATCAAGCCCAATTCATCGATGATGCCAAGGCAGTATAATGATGATCTCAGAATAGATCTAAACTGGTCACCATATTATCAAATACATTTTAAAAACATTTTGCAAAGGTGACTTATTTTCATTCTGAAACATATACCAGTTCACTTATTTTCCAATATGAAACTATGTTTTCCAAACTCATTTACTATTTCTTCATATCGGCTATATAGATATATCTAAAAGAATCTACTCATTATAGGAAAAAGCATCAGAGTAGCTAATTAGCCAGTCAAGTAAAGGATAAAATGCAGAGAAGAAATATTTCTTGATCAACTGAAATAATTTGACTGACAAAGCAAGATAGCATTTCTTAAGATGACAGTGCAGAGTTTGGAATATTGGTAGAAACACAGATTCTGTTTGTTCTATGTGATTTAAGTGTTTCCCTTCCAGAATTCTGCAGGTATTACATTAGCATTCAAAAGCAGGATGGAGAATTTCGAGCTTGTAACAGTAATCCAAAATAAACTCTCTGGAAACTAGTCAAACATTTCATTTCTTAAGTAATGCTTCACTTCTACTGATCCCCCAGTTCTGAATCATAATGGTAAAATGCCTACTACCTATGAGAAAATTGTAACAAACAATTATTCTGAAATTTAAGATGATAATGTAGGAATCTAATTTTCAAGACATACAGTTGAAAACTAATCTGTTTGCTTTTGTGTGTATAAGCCATAAATGCTACTAAATTAAAATCAAAATTTCCCACAAACTTGCCAATTGTACAGTACTATGCTGTTGGCTGTGTAATTATCACAGATCGTGAAGAGAAAAAAAATGCTTAAAAGTGAGATATGGAACCATCAAATAGTTGAATGCATCTACTGACACTTTTGTTTACGTAATTTAAGTAATGTCTTATGCAGGGTTTTATCATACATTATTGTAAGACATAGGATTTTCTGCAAGATGTTTATTATTTATTGTAGTATTCAACAGTGATTGTGAATCCTCTTAGGTACTGATATGAAAAACATGGAAGCGATGCCCAGGCTTCAAATCAACTACAGCCTGAAACTTCTTGGCAGATTAAAATTGTGTGCCGGATCCGGGACTCGAACCTGGGACCTTTGCCTCTCATGGGAAAGCGCTCTACCGACTGAGCTATTCTGACACGACTCACGGTCCGTCATCACAACTTTACTTCTGCTAGTACCTCGCCTCCTACCTTCCAAACTTCACAGACGTTCTCCAGCGAACCTTGCAGGACTAACACTCTTGGAAGACAGGATATGGTGGAGACATGACTTAGCTACAGCCAAAGGGATTTTTCCAGAATGAAACTTTCACTATGCAGAAGAGTGTGTGTTGAAATGAAACTTCCTGGTAGATTAAAATTTTAATCATTCTGGCAGCTACAATCTGCCCACCGATGAGTGCTGCAGCAGCTGCAGACATATCGTGTGGCCATAAAATTTACTGCTACATTCACTGCGGTAGATTATGTGCACTGATCTATCACAGTGAATGTAGCAGTAAATTTTATGGTCAGGCACACGGCAGTCAGTCTCATTAGTTCCTCGAAATCCTTGAGCAATTACGACATGTAGTATAGTGTGCCATAGAGAAGTTTTGGTCAGTCCAGGGTACACGCTCAGGTGGTCGAGAGGTTAAGGTGACAGTCACGATAAGCTAGGGATCCAAATTTGAGTCCCGATTCACCACAGATTTTTGAGTGTCACAAAATGATAGACCAGCTTGTGAAGACAGCTAAAGGTTGGAACATTTTGCAAACTGTAACTAAATATCACACTATTAAATCCTCGATCAACGAATTAGCAGAATGACTGAAATTGCCTATATTACATTTCGATTCATATTGCTCCCTGGAATTTTTGTGTGTTTATGAAAACTTCGCTATACTCTGGACTTTGCTTTTGGCTAGCTGTTCAATTTATTATCTCTGCAATCTGCGAGTTGATGAAACTGTATGGAAAGTAAATACAACTTATAACATTCATTACACAATGAAACATGCATCAAAGACTAGATACTCACCTTGTCACAAACAAGACACTGAAGTAGCTGCAATATGGTTGGAGCAACACCTTCATCCAGCAAACAACATGCCTTAATGAGAAATGACACAAGTTGTGTGTCCCGAGCACAGTATGTTTGCCAGTGACCAACACGGGAAGATGAAACTTCAACACATGCCTTCAAATGTTCAACAAGTTCGACCAAAGTATCGTACGGCAGTGTATTGCAACGAGGATATGGAGCCTGTGGGTCTAGTCCATGTGAAGAACACACTTGCTGAATCCACTGTAACACAAAAATAAATACATTAATTTTGTAGAAAAACCGCTAAGAATTCACTCTACATATTTGTGTCTTAACATTTTAAATGCTATTGTATATAATTCACTGGACTGTAATATATATTGTTTACAGTAATGATATTTGTTTGATGAAATCAAGCTACCTTCTGTAATGATACTAATAGAGTGATCATTTTAAGGTGAGTGATATAGTTACATATACATCTTACTCTGCAAACTACATTCCAGCATGTGTCAGAGGCTACCATATGTACTATCATGTGCAAAAATATGGCAGAAGGAATGGTTCACATTTCAGTGGTACCACTTGAGTCTATCAGCAGTTGGGTTTCATTAAGCATGGCCTACATCTCAAGAGATATGGGAAGGGGAGGTTAGCAAAGTTTATAGGTGGCATTGTAGTGGGAGCTGGGGAGGTCACCAAGGGAAAATTCCTGTAGTAGTGGGGAGGCACACCTTTTATAGACTGAAGTCAGCTGAGAGAGGGATTTCCTTTTAAGCAGGACTACCTAACAAAGGCACATAATAAAATCTCTACCTACATGCTGAACTTCACTTTGCAAGGTCAGGGTTTTTTAGATCTGATGATGGCACATGTCGAGACACCATAATAAACATAATTTTCAAGGAACTTTCCACTTGGATGAAAATGCCCTCTAAACATGGGTCAACGAGTTACTTGCCATAAAACTACGTAATTTTTAAAGCCACAGAATCAACACATAAATGTTAGCAGATTCGTGTAAATAGAGACTGTATAGTCTCTATTGATGAACTAAGTTTCTGTTGTGTTTATTAAACTCACAAAAAAATGTTACAAAATTGTGTGTCAACCTAGTATTTTGGACAAAAGCTGTTGTCAGTAAAACTTTTCAGTAAATAATTTTCAACCCATGTCATTAATTGAATAATAAAATATTGTAATGATAAGGATCTTTTAACAGAGGTATAAGGAAATTGCCCATGCAAATATAAAAATTTCAAAAGAATACAGGATACAAACAAACTTGCACAAAGAGAAACCATATAGACTGATTACATAGTTAATTACATATATTTGTTTGTTTAGTAGATTGTGAACTATCACAAAATATTTACATGTATAATGCAGATAACAGACAGAATCTCTTTTATAAACGTTTCACTTTCTAAAAACATTATTCCTAAATGACTATTCCATTTATTTTATATACCAGTAAGATTCTTCTAAATGTCATTCTTGAATCCTGAGAGTGACTTAGGTAAAGAAGTACTGATAGATCAAATTAGGATGTTTCATAATAATGTGAACAGATTCTCAATGACAGACAGCTAGGTGAGAAATCAAAAGAATTTAACAACAATTTAGTTCTTTATTTCTTAGATTTCAGCAAGGTTTTGTCTTTGAGTGATGGGAAGAACTGTGGAGTGAGCAACCAGAAAGAGGTATACCTGATCCCTCCATTACCCTTATTAAGGAACCTGAACCTACTATGATAGCAATGTAGTATAGAGACTAAATGAGAGAATTTGAAGTCCTCTTGAACCATATAAAGGAGTTGGGTGTGCAGTCTACTTAACATCTACAAGAACATGTTACGAGGAAATGTCTTTGTAGCTCAACTGGTGGGATCCTAATTGGAGAAAGAAGAAGCAGTAATTTAACAATCACTGGTGACACAATCTGTCCACAGAATCACAGGTGGAAATCAGTGAGGTACTGAACAGCACTAAGAAAGTGAGAAACTTGAGTTGTCAGTGAATAAGAAAAATACCAAGATTTTATAATAAGTTGAGTGGAAACAATTCCAGGTTTAACAGAATGAGATTGATGGACCAGATAAAAGTTTAAGACATACAAAACAATGGACCAGCTACATAGAGATGGAGTAGATTGTGGAGAAAAAAAAATAAAGACAGACTGTTAAGAGGATTATGTGATGGGTCACAAACATTTAACTATGAAAAACAAGAGTACTCACTGAATGTAGATTTATGCTTATGATTATATTTTTTCAATAAAAGAGGAAGCACATGTGCCAGAAATCACATCTTAGTTTTCAGAACGACAAAAGGTGAGCAACACAAAGAAAATAATTTCTCGCCATGCCCTGTCTTATCAACCTCCCCTTAACCCCCCCCCCCCCCACACACACACACAATTTTTGGGAACAACACAAACTGCCATTCTGCCATTATTATAACAGCCACACTTTTATTCACTAGTATCCATAAACAAGTCACTTGCTTTAATAGATTTCGGACAATTTTTTCAATTAAAAATCACTTACATTGAAATGAGAGTTCAAAGAATGCAGATCTCTCAGTTGCCTGTACTCTTCTTTGGTACCACAGATAGAAAGCAATAGTTTTCTAACTTGTCGACGAACAAAAGGTGTTTGCTGAGTCATCATGTATTCACAGAGATAGTAGCGCCATTCCTGTTGAGTAAATATTGAAGAGCACTGTAAGACGTAAGTAACATTTCTCGTAAAAACTACAATAAAATCGGCAATTATAATACATAGTTACTATTAACTGTTGCTTATTTACAGCATTCTTGAGTATGTTATATTAAGCCACCCACACAAGCTATGAGACATCATTTATGTTTAAAGGATGATGTTGAAAGACTTATGTGGATGACTTCAAATGGGCTAAGATGGTGCAAAATTAGTCACCAGTTAATGAACTAATATTGTGACCAATTACAGTAAGATTTGCTAACTAATGCAGCAGTCCACTGTGTACCATGTAAGTGCACTCACAGCAAACAGCAAAGTGTGGGCCAAACAAACTAGAAGCACTGCCAAGACAACTTGCCAGTGCTGAGTCTAGAGCACTAGCTTAGATGAATTTGCATTTTTCCATTACTTAATCAACACAAGAAATGAAAATTCCAGAAGGTTTCAACAATATTTTTGAGAGGATAGGTTGTTAAATCTCGATGAGCTGCGGAAAGGAACACACAACAGAATGCAACTTTAAAAAGCTTTCAGCCATGAGGCTGGAGATGGTTGTGTGTGTGTGTGTGTGTGTGTGTGTGTGTGTGTGTGTGTGTGTTTGTGTGTGTGTGTGTTTGCGCGCGAGCGCACGCGTTGTCATATGTTGTGTATACGCCTTTCTACAGCTCACCGAGAAATCCCTGTGGGTAATAGCATCTCATCCTCAAAAATATTACTTAATCAATACATATTTTGATACAATAATGACACAGAAGTTTATGCTTACACATTAAAAATTTGGAAAGGGAGGGGGGGGGGGGGGACAGGTGAGAAGTGAATTAAGGGCTACATCCAAATATTTGGAGGATGGAGGGGATGCCTCTGAACATTTTTACCGGCGATCTTTAATATTACTGTTAGTAAAAACTGTCAGTAAACTTCAAATTAATAAAGTACACAGCCACTCAGTTGCAGGATGTTTATTATACAGTGAAACACCTATTTTACATTTACATGGGGTCCATACTAAAAAATCGCAAAATTGAGGAAAACATAGGATCGAAGAAAAACTTTCAAACCCCAAAAAAAGAGAAAAAAATGTTATTTGCATATGAACACAATTTAAAATTGTAATTCTTTGCCATATGCCTACAATGTATATCATCTGTGTAAGGATTGAAATGAACAATAGGTAAGTCTAGAATAGTGTCAGTGGCATACTTACTTGGCCTGTGCAGAAATGTTGTCAGTGCTCACCGTGAGTTATGACGAGAACACGGCAGTGAGAGTCAGCTGTTTGTTCTATGCATGAAAGGAGACATCAGAAAACTGATTTTGCGATATTAAGTGTGATGAGATGTGCACCTCGGTTGCACAGTGGTAGAGTGCTAGACTACAAATACAAAGGTCCCGGGTTCGATCCTCGCTAGGTCCTAGGATTTTTATCTCTCACTTTCCACTTCTTTCACCTCTGGCAGTATTGCTCATGTGAAAAATACCGAGTAGCACCGTGGTTCGGAACCCACATTAAACTGTAGGTCCCCCTATAACTGGCTGGGTAAGTCAGTTCGAAGATCAGAGGAAGACAATGGCATACCACCTCCAAAACAGGACCATGCCTAGTAAAGCACTGAGGTGTTCAAACCAATCTGCGGATTGTTGACTGCTTACCTTGAGATTTTGATTGTGCACAAGAAAAGCAATCTCCATGTAAAACGATCCACAATCCAAATAATTATTTTTTTAAAATTATTTCATGGCGCTAGGTAAGTGGATGGGTGAACGCATGTGGATAAGTTTGTACTATGAAAAGTAACAATAATTCACTTGATTGAATCAATTTAAAGGAATAGCTCACAATAAGACAGGAAACTACGCCACACAACTGCAAGTGTGCACTTCTAAACACACCTAACCAAACATCGATTCAATTCTGCAGCTATAAATTCATTCCATATTTTTTCACCTATTTTTGGTTATGTGAAAGTAAAATACCATTCGCTAAGTGAAAAGTTGTGTTTTGCCAACCTATGAGCGAGAGGAAAATGCTGCCGTTGGCCATGAGGCACTTTAGCGTACATTACAATGTTTATACAACAAGGTTCGTACTGAATTTACAAAATAAAAATTAAGGACTTTTAATCAACTTTTGGCCCACTTTAGGTTACAGTAGTAACACTAAACGTGGCATTTGCGGTCACCTTTTGACGGCACAAAATTTAAAAGAAAATAATGGCTTAACTGTTCATCTGACATTAAAATTGAACAAACAAATTTGTAGAAGAGGAAACTCTCTACAAAGTTTCACTCTATTATTATTATTATTATTGTTATTGTTATGTTTTCATATCTCCCATCATTTCAGAGATTTATACGAAAAATAACGGCGAACTGACAATGTCTGTCTGTCCGTAATGTGTTTCTTTTTTTTAGTTCGATGTGTTCAACCAATCAGCGCCAAATTTTACAGACCTAATTGTTGGCCACCAGCGACCAGAAACCCTTTTTCTCTCTTTTCATTGGTTTTCAGTTCGATCAATCTTTTGTGGATGGTTAGTTTTCCTTTATTTTGATCATTTCGTCTTTGACTCAGTTTTTTTCATTACAGAGGGCGTTGAGCCTTCTGACCGAGAACACTGACCAACCACACCGGCAAACGGGTGATCAAGCACGCTGAGCCACCATGCCTGGCAAGTCTGATATGTTCGTACATCACAGACTAATTCGCCGCCCATTAAGGTTCGCCAAACAGCTGTGAGAGTAATCCGTAATGCTTGCACCATTGATGGCAGGTGTTATCTACTGACGTGGCAATTTTAGACATTAGATTATAATTCATTATAATTGCAATGGGTAAACAGTATTAGCCGGCAGAAATTTCCTTAGGAGACGCCTTCAAACGGCACTAACCATTCTTTGTTTTCGTCTTTTTGCAGCCACAGTTGGCTAAATACACACTTTCTGGGAATTTTAACATAATTATAAAAATACACCTATTTAGCAAATGTTACCACCAAACTTATAAGAGTAGCAATGGCCAATAAATCGCGGATAGTTGTTCTCACATGTGTTGTAGGTTCCCGTGCGCCTTACCATTGCTGCCAACGTATACTGTAGTATCCCCACTTAACGCCATAGCCGGTCACACAATTTTTTTTTTTACCCACACCTTTTTAACTTAGCCAAGTTAACTGATTTATAAGTGTGAACATAATTGCAGATACAAAAATAAGGACTTTTAAAGCCAGTTATAAAAATTAATCACTTTTAAGGAACCGTATGAAAATTAAGGACTTTTAAGAACTGTATGGACACTGTAAAATAATTCCACCCCCATGAACCATAGGCAATGCCGAGGTGTGGTGGCTTGTGTGCCTCAATGATACAAATAGCCATACCATAGGTGCAGCCACAGCGGAGGCTTAATTGTGGAGAGTACAGACAAATGTGTGGTTCCTGAAGAGGGGCAGCAGCCTTTTCAGTAGGTACAGAGGCAACAGTCTGGATGATTGAGATGGCCTTGTAATATCAGCTAATGTGGTTTTGCCACACAGTTACCACGAATGGCTGAAAGCAAGCGGAAAACTACAAGAGGTAATACAGCCCTCCATTCGGATCTCTGGGTGGGGACTACTCAGGAGGATGTGGTCATCAGGAAAGACAGCACTGGCATGCTACGGATTGCAGTGTGGAATGTTAGATCCCTTAATCAGTAGGAATATTAGAAAATTTAAAAAGAGAAATGGATAGGATGAGGTTGGATATAGTGGGGATTAATGAAGTTTGGTGGAAAGAGGAACAGGATTTTTGTTCAGGTCAGTACAGGATTATAAATACATAATTAGTTGTGTGTATTACAGGAGTAGGTCTGATAATGAATAAGAAAACAGGAATGTGGGTAAACAACTATGAGCGAGCAGTGCTGTGATTGTATTATCGTGGTCAAGGCAGATACGAAGCCAACAATAACCGCAGTAGTTCAGGTTTATGTGCCAACTAGCTCTGCCGTTGATGAGGAGGTAAAGGAAATTATTCTGATAATTAAGAGAGAGGAAACTTAATTGTGATGGGAGAATGGAAGGGAAGGAAAAATAATAGGTGAATATGGACTGGGAAAAAGGAAGCCAACTGTAGAATTTTGCACGGAACATAATTTAATCATAACAAACACTTGGTTTAAGAATCATGAAAGAAGGTTGTATATGTGGAAGAGACCAGAAGACACCAGAAGGTACCAAAAAGATTTCATAATGCTAAGACATAGATTTCTAAACCAGATTTTAAACTATAAGACATATCTGGGGACCAATATAGAATATGACCATGTCTTATTGGTCATGAGCTGCAGGCTGAAACTGAAAAACTGCAAAAAGGTAGGAAAATAAGGAAATGAGACCACGATCAATTGAAGGAACCTGAAGTTCTTGAGAATTCCAGAGGGAGATTTGGGCAAAAATTGACAGAAATGAGGGGAAATAAAACAGTAGAAGAGGTAAACTTGAGAGATGAAATAGTGAAGGCAGCAGAGAACCTAAAAGCAAGATCTAAAGAATCCTAGGATATCACAGGAAATACTAATTTTAATTGATAAAAGGAGAAAATATAAAAATGGAGTACAGATAACTAAGAAATGAGATTGGTAGGAAGTGCAAAATAGATAAGCAGGAGTGGCTAGAAGGCAAATGCAAGCCTGTAGAAGACTGTATAAATAGGGGAAAAATAGACAGCACTTACAAGAAAATAAAAGATACGTTTTGTGACAAGAAGAGCAGCTGTATGAATATAAAGAACTCTGATGGAAAACCAATTCTCTGAAAGGAAGAGAAAGCTGAAAGGTGGAAACAGTATACAGAGCAAGCCTACAAATGAAATGAAGTTACAGACAATATCGTATGAAGGGAAGAGGAAGGAGATGAAGACAAAATAGAAGACATTATACTGAGAGAAGAATTTGACAGAGCACTGAAAGACCAAAGCCGAAACAAGGCCCCTGGAGTGGACGACATTCCCTCAGAACTACTGTAGTCTCTAGGAGTGACAGCCATCACAAAACTATTTCACTTGGTGCATAAGATGTGTGAGATGGGAAATACCCTTAGATTTTAAGAAAAGTTTGATAATTACCATTCCAAAGAAATCAGGCGCAGACAGGTGTGAAAATTGCAGAACGATCAGTTTACAGAAGAATGGAAAAGCTGGTAGAAGCTGACCTCGGGGAAGATTCAAGAGAAATGTAGAAACATGGAAGGCAATACTCACCTTATGATTTACCTTAAAAGACAGGTTAAGGAAAGGCAAACCTACATTGTTAGCTTTTGTAGGTTTGGAGAAAGCTTTTGAAAGTTTGACTGGAATACATTCTTCCAAATTCTGAAACAAGCAGGAGTAAAATATATGAAATGGAAGATTATTTACAACTTGTACAAAAACAAGAGAGCAGTTATCAGAGTTGAAGGCCATGAAAGGGATGCAGTGGTTGGGAAGGGAGTAAGGCCAGTTTGTAGGCTTTCTCCAAAGTTAATCAATTGAGCAAGCTATAAAGGAAAGCAAGGAGAAATTTGGAGAAGACATTAAAATTCAATATAAAGAAATAATAAAATCTGTGTTTTGCTGATGACATTGTAATTCTGTCAGACACAGCTAAGGACCTGGAAGAGCAATTGAATGGAATGGACAGTGTGTTGAGAGGAGTGTATAAGATGACCATTAACAAGAACAAAACAGGGCTAATGGAATGCAATCTAAGAAAATCAGGTGATGCTGAAGGAATTACATTAGGTAATGAATCAATAAAGGTGGTAGACGAGTTTTGTTACTTGGGCAGTAAAATAACACATGATGGTCGCAGTATAGAGGATATAAAATGCAGAATAGCAAAGGGAAGAAAAGTGTTTTGGAAAAGGAGAAATCTGTAATAATTTAAGTGTAAGGAAATCTTTTCTGAAGGCATTTGTGTGGAGTGTTGCCTTGTATGGGAGTGAAAAATGGACGATAAACAGTTCAGACAGGAAGAGCACAGAGGCTTTTGAAATGTTGTGCTACGGAAGAATGCTGAACATTATGTGGGTGAATTGTGTAACTAGTGAGGTAAATAACAGAATTGGGGAGGATTGGAATTGATGGCATGGCTTGACGAAAAGAAGGGATTGATTGGTAGACACATTCATAGGCATCAAAGGAATCGGGCAATTTAACATTGAAGGGAAGTGTATTTGTATAGTTTATGGGACTTAACTACGGGGTCATCAGTCGAAGGGAAGTGTATGGGTAAAAATTACAGAGGGATACCAAGAGATGAATACAGTAAACAGATTCAAATGGATATAGGTTCTTTCCTTATGAGTAGATGAAGATGTTTGCTCTGAATAGAGTAGGGTGGAGAGCTGCATGAAACCAGTCTCTGAACTGAAGACCACAACAACATATAATAATTTGTGGTAATGAATTCATCATCTGTTCTTAGAAATCACAGATACGTGACAACAAGTAAAATCTTGTCAAAAATTGAATGTGTGTCCATTTGGTGGCAACATTTGTTGTTTTGTGTTGCTTGAATCAAGTCGCGATACCTGATCTAAGTGATGAAGATTTCATTGATTGCCTCTTCTAAGAAGAATATTCGCAAATGGTATAAGTGCTTCTCGATGTCTTCATCTTTCTTCACAATAGTATTTAAAGAAGTCACTGGAATTCCAAGAGATGCACCTAACTGTGTACAAGTCCCTGTATTAGTGTCAACTTGTTTTAGTAGGCTATATGCTTATTTTGTTTGGCTTTCTTGTTTAAATTATTGTTCATGTATCAAACAAAATTTTTCACTTGGACAACTCACTAACACACATAGTGACTGTATGCAATCAACTTTCAATAATCCGTATTCTGCTTTTCAGTATCTGCAGATTTTTTGGGTCAGAGTAGTTTTCTTATGATTAAAAAATAAATAAATAAATAATCTTATCTACTAAGAAAAAATGTATAATACCGCACATTGTAGTTTTCTGTTGCAAACAAAGAATATGTGAATGTAAGAGCATTGTACTAATTGTATGAGAGGTCCACGAAGGTTGTGCAACACCCTTATTAATACATATCACCCTCTACATCGTAATATGGAGAGAGAGAAGAAAAAGTATCAAAAACACAATGTGTTACTGCAAATATTTCTGTCTACAGGATAACAAACAGTACTAGCAAAAGAAAGTCTACTTTAATCCTTTCATTCCCAGTGTTGTTCCTGGAGAACAACTTATTAAAAATTGATTTATACAGTATTTTGTGCATCAATCCTTAAAGTTGCATTTTTGTTGATGAACAACATGCTTCTACTACGATATTTTGCCACTTGGTACGGGGTGTACCCACTTCTGAGGCATTAATCTGTCCATCTTGGAGGCTGTGTTGCGTTAGCGTCTGTACGTTGCTGAGAGCGTGAGTGTTGTTCCTTTTATCTTATTCCAGCAGTGAATTGTCTTGTCTTTGGTGCTGTGGCAAAGTTTACGATAGCATTATTGATCTCACACTGTTAACTATCAACAAAATAACATCCAAGTAATAAAATACCTTGGTACAAATGTCCGTGTTGTGCATGAAATACATGATGATATAAAAATCAGTAGTTCGACAAAAAATTTAGAACATATTTTGATGTTTACTGCACTGTATTAATACAGAAAACATTTAATTCTAATTTTTCCAAAGCTGATTTCATAATGTGGGCCTAAAAGGCTTAATGTGAGTGCTGGCTTTACATATCTGCGGATCCTATTAAGATTTATTGTTTAGCCAATATTACAGTTGCAACTTGTGATTTTCTCATTTCATAATACAACTATCTGACTAATATAGCCAGTTCCTCCTTTGCTGGTGTACTGAAAGAAAGCAAATGATGCAATGAAATCAAACATGATGTTTAGAAAGCTTACTGTTGTAACCCCCCGTGAAATACTACAGGGCTTTAACGAATACCGTTCATGGTGGATCTACGTGCACCCCTTAACTGACCACAAAAGTTGGTGTCAACTGTCTGTCTTCTGTATCACTTATAACTTGTTCAGTCACATCACATGTCATATGGAAAAAATTATGAAGTAAAGCAAGATGACGAATAACAACACACAACTGAGGTTAACCTTACTAGGAAGAAATGTAAAATTAGAGAATTTTTAACACTAATCTTATGGATTTCTCACGGGGGGGGGGGGGGGGGGGGGCTCTGAATTTATGGCATAAAAAGCTAATAAACGTAAAATCAAAGTTCCACTGTATTTGTCTTTACCCAGGTGTGCTGTCTCTAGGGATATAATTTTCAGAATAACTATGATTTACTCAGGTTACATTACCATAAGCCACATTATATAAATCATGAGCTACACCATTAAAGTCAAATAAATAATCCATTAAAAATGCAAGATTAAAATTGATATGGTTATTGCTACAGTGGGACACGCCATACTATCAAGAAAGCTGTCAGCTGTAGTTAAGGCCAATGTTTATGGAGGCACTACATATAGTTTTGCAAGTGATCATAGTGTTGCTGGAACTATCTGTCCATGTCACGCTTCAGAGGGTCAAGTGTTTTCTGACAAACATGTATCTATAATTTTTAAGTGTTTATGTTCATGATTAGAAGTTAATAGTCAATGAATATGTCACTTTCTCCACATGTGTTTCTACTTCATCAGTGCTTCTTTAAGTATTCATACATGGAAGCAGTACTTCAGGCTCTTCATGAGCAACAAGCCACCTCTAACGTGCATCTCTGAACTGATCCGGTAATCATTCCCTAGACTTACACACTATTTAAAGTAACTTGCACTACGAGCATCACACACCCGTACCCGACAGAAGACGCGAACCTCTGGCAGGAATGGCCGCTATCGCTAGTTCACAGATAGTTATTGCTACAGCAGTCGATCATGTTTTGCATCACATAATTTTGTTGTATTTAGCACAACTGGCAAGACAAACCCTCTGGCAGGGTCCTCCGTCCCTTAAACAATTATTTAGCATGATGTTACAGACTGTACAAGTAAGTGTTTTTCTATTAGTTACTTCAGGGTCGCCAGTACTAACTCAGATACCTCCTCACTACTTTGGCAGAGTCTTTGAATGGTTCAATGGTTTCACCTTGTGTTAGTGCAGTGTTTGTTTTTATAGTGCTCACTGAGGCAATACGTGTAATGTTGCAAGTGATCGCAGTGCTGGCACAGCCACCTGCAGCTAATGGAGTCCATATCACGCCAGAGGAAATGAAACCTAGGTTGAGATCTGCAACTGACTGGCTATATACTTTATTAATAGAGTATTTTAAAGAATAAATATTAATACAAAAAACAAGAATTCTCTATCAAAAAAGACATCAGGCATGAAAGATGTTAAGTAGCAAACCAAAATATCCCCCCCACCCCCTTCCCCGAAAAATCAACTTGCACTAACTGCTTGGGTTAAATCATGCAGCGAAACACTTCACCATCTGACATAACCAATGTAATAAGAAACATTTATTTTTTCTTTTACTGTTGCTCTAATGTTAAATCATAGGTTTCCCATGTCCACTGAAATTTAAAAAGGTAAAGTAGTCAACAATCCGAAGATTGGTTTGAACACCACAGTGTTTTACTAGGCACGGCGGTCCTTTTTGGAGGTGGATGCCGTTGCCTTCCTCCGATCTTCGAACTGACTTACCCAGCCAGTTATATGGGGACCTACAGTTTAACATGGATTCCGAACCACGGAAACTTACAGGAGTTTATTTTTAATTACCTTATTGTCAGTGGAATATTAGAGTACAATCTATGACTGGATACGAGAGGCAAAGGAAATCAATCACATTCTTTTTACAGTAAGAGTGTTTTCATGTAACTAATAAAGAACCATAATAATTAGTGTGCTTGAATTAGTAACACTGCCATTCTGTCAGTTACCAACAGATTTCTGTTTGTCCTTCAACTGTGTCACATACCTTTTTATTTAGCTACATAATTCATAGGTATAATTTCCATTGTAGACGTAATCAAACTATTCAGGATAAAAATAGTTTATAAGTAATAAATAAAAATGCAATTCTGGCACACAGTTCAAATCTGCCGCGAAACTTCAAAAATACCTGTTCACTTACCTCATCAACGAGTATGGTCTTAGCTTGATTCGAGCCACTCTTGTGGATTTGATATGGTAATCTTAACACCATTTCTGTAAGTAACTGTGGATAAGCTTCAAACACATCAGCTGCGTGGCTCTTCACGTACTGTCGGAGGAAGAATGGAGCCATGTCAGGTGGTGGTATGGTAGGACGAGCCTTAAGCAAGGTTCCACCTACTATAGAAGTTCCTTCTTCTGGTGATGAACTGAAGCAGAAGATGACGGTTTCAAGTTCAAATATAAATCTCTTAATTGTGGTGGTGGTGGTGGTGATAATAATAATAATAATAATAATAAAATAATAATAATAATACTAACCTCTTCCAGTAAATTAGAAGTGACTTCAATAATGCCAAACAATAGGTAATTAGTTCAGAGTCCCTCAAGGTGGTAGAGGTAACATTTGATACAAAAGATGTATTTTCTGTTGAGGCTTTACTGGCTGACTTGGTACGAGATAACATGACACCTGAAAGAAAGATGAAGTTTTTCATCAAAGAGCAATATGATTTTGAATACCATAGGTATTTTACAAGGGTTAGTCAGTAATGTCTATATGTGAACAAAAGTAACAGAAGCACCCTACAAAACTTACTAAGAAGCCTCATGATTACTAAGCACACTTCACGATTTTTGTTGCGCTCTGACACATTGCTCGTATCAGGTTGTTTCAGGTTTAATTCATTCATAAGTGCGGATAGTAACTGTTTCAAGCAGTCCTGACTTCTTTCTTCATTACCATACAAATCACTAGTCAGCATCAACACAACCTGTAAAAAATAAGTGGACGAATAGTCAAAATTAAATCCTTTACAGAAAAAAAATGTATATATTTAAGTCCAGCATACTTCCATTTCTTTACATGTATTGAGGGAAGGTGGGGAGGGGGGGGTCATGCTATCTGGAAGAAGTAATGAGTATTGTTAATTCAATTCTAATATTTAATAAATTTTTGATTTATGAAACTTCATTACAGATACAAAATAGCCAAACTGCATCATTTAACAAGTTAACTTATAAAATATGGAACTTTGGGAATAACAATGCTACTTACTTGCAAAAATGGTATTGATTTGACTCCACCCAGGTTCTTTAGCTTAGAAACAGCACCAATGAAGTGCTCTAACAGAGAAAGTCTAAGAAAGTGAATACGTGGACTGCTTGTTTCTTCTTCAGCATCAGTATCTTCATCATGCTCCTGTTCAACCTTCTGTTCTGGTTCATCGGCATCCTGCATCTGAAAAGATAGTAACAACACTAAGCGAATAGCTTGACGCAAGTAACATTACATATAGAATAAATAAAAAATACTTTTTCAGTATGATTCAGAAACATAAATTAATATATGGCTGTAACGATTTTTATAAGAAAGGTTTCAGAAACATTTATACTTACACATAGTTAAACTATCCACTCACTCCCCCCCCCCCCCCCCCACACACACACTTAAATACTTTACTTTCCCAGAATTAATGTTTTACCACCATTGACAAAATTTTTTTGTTGGCCTCGTCACATTACGCATGTTGAAGTTGTTAATTCACCCTCATTTTTGCATTAACATATTTACATTTTTTTCAAGATTTACGTTTTATGAAACCATGTTTGTGGAGAAAAAAAACCTGACAATTGACACTTACATGGCTTTCGCTTTCGCGTAGTGTTCATAAATGTCATGCAGTCAAATATATTGACAGTTTGCATGTATTCAAACACATTTCGCATTTCGTTGTTTACAGTATGCGCAGACTCACTGTGTGGTTTGTGAAGGGAGCATCTTAAAGGATTTTCCCATTTGCAATCACGTCCAGCAGCCACTGTGCTAAGTCTGAGTTTAGTTTGCACAACTAACAGTTTTACAAGCTTAAAATGTTTTAGAATTTATGCTTATTGTGAAGACAAAATTTTTATGCAAGTATTTTTTGTGACTTTTAAAAACAGAGAGAATGATGGTTTAACTGTGATAAATCTAATATGATTGTGCACTATATATTGGCAAGTCACACTATGGACTGCAAGAATGTCAAAATTTTTAACTTTTGTTTTATCCTTCTCGTACTCAGTTTTCAGGTTAGTTTTTGAAGTATGTTTGATAAATTATTCAAATATTAGTGGTGGTAATTATTTTAGCTTTGAGAAATGTGAAAGCTATCACTGACCATGGTTAACTCTCATAGTAAGTAACAGTCTCCAGGAGTGTGTTAACAAATTAGGCGTACCGGTTGTGGCTTCACACACTGAGTAACATTAAATAAACTCAACTGAAATTAAACATGTTAATTTATGGATATAAACAATTATTACTCAAATAATTATCCTTTTACACAAAACAAATGTAAATAGATAAATAAAATGTTTATCATAAAAAAAATTAAACCTGAATTTGCAATTTCTCTTCTTTTGACCTTATTATTTATTGAAAATCAAATCACTGTAAACATGAAACTTTTGTATTATAAACTAGAAAAGTTTAGTGTAATATATAATGGATGATCAATAGATTTGCATTTTTAACACCATACAGTCCAGTATCTGTATGCCAATCTGGCAAAACTACCACAAGGATTGAAACAATCATACAACAGAAACACTAGGTTGAAGACACTCGTTTGGTAAAACACTGTGTGCTGCTGGGTGAAGGAGCCCTCAAAAGCCTGTTGCACATCCTAAACCAACAGCAATTGCAGACCCTTCAAGGCTCTTTCCAGAGAGACCAGAAGCAAGATAGTCCTAAGGGCAGAGACCAGGACCACTGGACAGGTGCTCAAGTGTTACAGTCAGTTCTGTATTACAACATTTGCAATATTTGGATATGCACTATCTTGAAGCAGCACTCCAAATCACAATGAAGGTATTTGGCTGAAATGCTGCCCAATCTACATTCCTCATTCTCCAATAGATGACTCCCAGTGCTGCTCCTTCAGCAGTCACAAAAAGGAATAATAGAATGTCAGTCCTGTTTGGACACATTTAGATAGCTAAAACTGGCTTCATTTATTACAACGTTTCATGATCAGCCATTATGAAAGCTAAAAGCCTCTAAACTTTCACAGCAAAGTTTAGTGTCAGCAATAAAATCTGTACTTAGTGTATGCAGTTAGCAATTTCAGAGGTTTTTAGTTCTGATGGTGGCAGATGCTGAAACGACATACTAAATAAAGACAGTTTTAGTGATGCAGATGGTTTTATTCATAATGACAAAAAAAGAGACTGTGAAATCACTCAAGAAATTAGTTTTCTTTATAAGAATTAATATTTAGTAATAACATCACCTTCTTTCACATTTCTGCATTTACAATATGCACACCAGAAGGACACGAATATCCCACTAATTTGTTACCTAAGCTTTGGTGCTTATTTATGAGCAACAGAGCCATGCTATGTTTTATATACATTCCATTATAGATGAAATTGTTAAAATCCAATAAACCAAACTTTATGCCAGAAATGTTAACTATTTCCAAATCAAGAAAGTAATTATACTATATATTTTCCAGAAAATTCCATCAACATGTATGATTAAATGTCTCACAGGAGTTATGTTCATGATTAATTCTATCAGAAAAAAAAAAGCAGCTACCCCAGCATCTTTAATTTGGGAGATTATATGAGAGTTAAACAAAAATGTTTAGAGTACTTGTTAAGTGAGTTGGGGGTGGTGATCTGTAATTATTAACACAATGCATTGTCTGCCATGATTTTTAAGTTAACAGGGCATCATCATCTGCACTCATAAATATTTTATGCAGTTGATGGTAACATACATAGAGTATGAATATCATTAAGTGTTTGCACAGCACACAAAAGTGTGCTCTAAACATGTGTTTTTATTTCTATGATGAAACTATTGTATTGCTGTACTACAAGACACGTATTTTGTAAAACATAATTATATCAGATGACGATGCCCTGTGAGCATCGAAAACATTCATTGTAATGAAAGAAGCAATCTTGGTCGGAAATGCATTGTGTTAAATAAAGATGTTATCCAAATCTCATGAAGCTGCTCTGTGCTAAAAGTATGAAATAAAGCTTTTATTACCATATTAAGACACAGAAAAGTTGAGCAACTATACTGTTTAACAAACATGACCAAAAAACGTTTGCACTAGTTTCCTCACCTGTTCAGTGGGTGATGTCCGCAGTGTACTACCATCAGTCGCTGCGGTGGAGCCTTCATCATCTGATCCACCAGCAGATGCGGTAGTATCCGAATAATGACCAGCTTCCTGCTGAGTTCCTTGGGCTAAACTAGGATCCATTCCCTATGAATATGGGAAACACATTCATTAAACTGAACTAGGAAAATAAATCTCAAATCATGAGTGCCCTTTTTTGAGAAATAACAATAATAAAATGAAAATTGGAAGGTGATGGGGGCCAGACAATACAGTTGCAGACCAGTGGAAATAAAAGCTCTGGGATTCAGCTGAATGGTTAACAGATTTCTTCAACAATATTATTGAAGAGGGAAATATTCCAGCTGACTGGACACTTACTACAACAGTTCAAATCTGAAAACAGCAGAATAGCCCAGCTGAATACAGCTACAATCATCCAATGTGTCTTCTATCATACACAATGAAAGTCTTAAAATGTATCACTGATAAAATGATCTGACAAAATTATCAGTCTCACTACCAACCAATGTGGATTTATGAATGGTTGTAAGACAACACATGCTATCCACGCTGATTGCCTACTTATTCAAAGACACTAATGAGAAATCAAAATACGTACACCTTGCCTTCCTCGATCTCAAAAGGGCCTTTCCACCTGCACGCTCAGACCACGCCGCTCAGCTCTCACTGGGAGCTGACGAACTAAAAGAGCGAACTAGTTCGCGGCAGAGCGCTCCCGATCGCGAACTATTATGCGCAAGTCTAATGGACAGTGCTTGATGCCCATAAACACGCACCAGCATCGCGTGCGTTTCTTGCCAAGTTTAAAACAAAACTTAAAATTGGAAATCAAATGGCCACACACAATAATGCTTTGTTGGACAACAATGCCAGTGGTTGTGAATGTCACACTGCCGGATGTACTCGTAGAAAAGAAGGCTTAATTTGTGCATGTTCTTGCCCTTACTAAATAAGTAATTGCCCTTCAAGGTCAATGTTCACATCACAAATCTTTTTATTCTTCCAAACGTTTCACAGATTTATTTTTATAGCAGCGGCACTGGTCCATTTTAACTGTACCGGTGTCAAAGCATGGAGTCAGTACCTTCCTTATATCACTACTCTAAATTACTTGGTCCAGACAATCTTGTTCCTACTAGTTGGACATAGAAAAATCATTTAATGGATGACTACACAACTGCAGAAAAATCCCTGGAACCAGTTACTTCCATAAAACATCTGGGAGAACGCATCAAAGTGATTATAAAAATGACCACCAGCCAACATGGAAGGATTGTGCAAAATATCTCCATGACAATGGTATGTGACAATATCTAAAGGTAAAAGACCAAAATTTATGAGGATTTTCCTACAGTGGCTTAAATAAATCAGTTTTGGATTTCTCCATGTCTCTAACACTTGATGAAGTACAAGACAACATATGATAACTGAGACTACAAATAAAACAAGAGTATGAATGAGAATAGCAATAATTATAATTTATAAGAATTAAATTATAATATACATATATATATACCTTTTCAGCTTTAACATTACAAAAATTGGTTTACTAGTGTTTAAGATATGGCGCAACCTTGATGAAGGGCTTATTCAGCCACCACATTTTATTTTTGTGTTCTAAATATGAAACAGAAAAACTCAACTCACATATCAAGGCATTTTGCCCATTTCCCAAAGCACACCCCTTTAGAACTGAATATGTATTTTAACTGCTCCATCAGAGGAATTTACATATAGGTTTCAAACCACATGAGTGACTTAGTATAACTTATCTGAAATCTCTCATACATTAAATACATACCTGTAAACTGAGTGCTATTGCCAGTTCAACTAAGGTTTCGTCATCAGTGTCAGGAGGTATGTCCATCAAAGCTGGAAAGTTACCAGCGGCATTTAACAAGGTTTCCACTGACCCATCACTAATTGAGCTCGAACTTGCACTATAACCTGCTGAGAGAAATTGTGTTAGTCTTATACTAAATGGTACATACAGTAAAACCCCATTTTCATGTTCCCAGATATTATATTTTCCCGCCATTTACACCATGTTTTGTCAGCCCTGTCAAATTTCCTATGTTCACAATGTTAATTCACCCCCAGTTTTGCATTAACATACTTACACTGTTCCCCACATTTTATGCCTTTTGAAAAAACGTCCGTGAAGAAAAAATGACATAATCAACATAAATTGACGTTGGCATGACTTTTGCCTTAAAGTATAGTGTTTATAATTTTACGCAGTCAAGTTTCTTGACACTTTGCATTTATTCAAATGTATATTTTGAGTTTCGTTGTTGGTATTACACATGTAGTTGACTTACGACGTGCCGATTATAACCTTGTGGCAGTTCAGTTCCTCTTTCCGCGGGTTTCTTGGCCAGCGCGGCTGGCGTGTACTCAAACAAAGCCAGTTGCTTTATTGACGTGAGAATAACGAGTTGCATTGTTTTTGTAATAAATCTTTCTGATTAAGAGAGACTTATCTGTTAAAGTTCAGTATTATTCAGTTCGGCATCATCATAATACCCACAACTCCAAAAAAAGCGATAATAGTGAGAGATGCCAACCCTATATAAAAGTCAGAAAAATACTTGCGTATATATTTGCATTCGTGTGAAACATCAAAAAATACAAAAAGAATGGGACGTGTGGAGTTTTAATACGTAAATAATTTATTCCGGTAAAAGGCTTGCCGACTAACCAATTATAACGAATAAAATTACGTCAAAAATTTCTAATTCCCATAAAATTACCAGTTTCCTGCCACTTAAAATAGTAAAAATTTGGATAACCTTTATTATAAAATAAACATCCTGGCGAGTATTTTGATGCCTATTATGTACATATATTACAAATAAACTATTAAAATGCAAGGCTGAGACAATAAACATATTTTACCATTTAAAACATTATTTCCTGCATTTTATGTTTACCTGCATTTTACACCATTTTACTGAAGTCCCTTGAAAAGTGTAAAAACGAGGTTCTACTGTATTCCAAAATGTTACTGCTAATACATCTTTTGCTAATGAAGAGCATTAAGGTTTTAAAAGATTTGTTGTGTATAATGTTCAAATGTTTGTATAGTCTGTGGGACTTAACTATGGGGTCATCAGTCCCTAAACTTACAGACTACTTATGAACTACTTACGAACTAGGACGGCACAAATATCCATGCCCGAGGGGGGATTCGAACCCCCGACCGTAGTGGCCGTGCAGACGGTGACTGAAGCGCCTCAGTCTCCTCGGCCACCGCAGCCGGCTGTTGTGTATAGTATTGTACCAATTTCCTCTGCTCCTCTTCTAAGCTTTGTTTATGAAGTAAGTCATATCTGAAGTATAATCTCTTTAAATAAAAAGCTATCTCTCTTTTAAAGTAAGCTGTAGTATTATTGAAATGAAATAGACAAAAATATTGTATGAACAGTGTACTCCAAGAGACACCCAAGTCCCAACCACCTGCTACTGCTGCAGATTTAGATTTAAATTTTATAATTGAGAATAAAAACAGTTTTCATACAGAAATCTGAAGCCAGCACAACCATTCCTTAATTGACCTACATTCCAATATTAGAGGCAATGAGACTTGATGAAGGCCAGAAGTGTGGAGTACCAAGAAAATTATGGACTACTGTCTGTAAGGTCCAATTGCAATGAGGGGTGGTTCCCTGCCTGAAATAAAACTGTAGATTAGCATAGTATGATGTGCAGATGATATAGGTCAGAGAATTCATTCTGGAAGGAGTGGAAGGAAAAGTCTCCTGTGGCGGTAGTCTGATTGTACGGAGTTTATGTAGCTGAGGCAGTATGCCATCAGATGTCATTCCACTTTTGATTGAGCAGAGGTCTAAATTACACCAGCAAATCTGCAACTGGGATTGTCAAAGTAACTGGGGGAGCAAGTAACTGCTCCTCTAGCCAATCAAACTCCATTCCCCCAGAATATTCACATTACTTGGGACCCTGAGACCAACAACTAAGGTGGCAACATAAGTAAGAGCAGTAAGAATGTCATGGATTGTTTAGACCAAAGGGTGGCAGAAATAGCATTGGTAAGTAGCCTGAAGACTGCTTATTGGGTCTGTGCTTATTAAAATGTGGCTGAGGGAGGCCTGTTCAATAAAATAGAGTGCTCTGCTAATGTCTATCAGCTCTGCTGTGAACATGTTATCTACATAGATACTCTGCAAATCACATTTAAGTGCCTGACAGAGGGTTCATTAACCACTTTCATAACTTTTCTCTACCGTTCCATTCTCTAATAGCGTGCGGGAAGAAAGAACACCTAAATCGTGCCGTTTTTGATCTGACTTCTCTTATTTTATTGGGATGGTCATGTCTTCCTAAGTAGGTGGGTGCTAGCAAAATATTTTCACATTCAGAAGTAAAAGTCGGTGATTGAAACTTTGCAAACAGATCACGCTGCAATGAATAACGTCTCTTTTAATGATTTCCACCCCAATTCGTGCAACATTTCCGTGAAGCTTTCCCCCTGGTAACGTGATAAAACAAAACGAGCTGCCCTTCTCTGAACCTTCTCAATGTCTTCCGTCAGTCCCACCTGGTGAGGGTCCCACAAAGCGCAACAGTACTCCAGGAGAGGACGCACAAGTGCGATGCAGGCAGTCTCTTTGGTGGAGCTGGTGCATCTTCGAAGCGTTCTGCCAATGAAACGTAACCTTTGGTTCGCCTTCCCCACAATATTTTCTGTGTGTTCTCTCCAGTCAAAGTTGTTCGTAATTGTAGCTCATAGATATTTGGTAGAATTTACGACCTTAAGGTTTGACTGATTTATCGCTAATTGAAATCCAGCAGATTTCTTTTAGTGGTCATGTGTATTACTTCACACTTTTCTTTATTTAGTGTCAATTGCCAATTGCCAATTTTTGCACCATGTAGAAATTTTGTCTAAATCGCTTTGCAGTTGCTTTTGATCCTCTGTTGACTTCACTAACCGATAAACGACAGCATCATCCACGAACAGTCTAAGGAAGCTAGTCAGATTGTCTCCTAAATCGTTTATAAACACAAGGAAGAATAGGGGACCTGTAACGCTTCCCCGTGGAACGCCAGATATCACTTCTGTTTTACTCTATGACTTACCGTCAATTACAACGAACTGTGTCCTTTCTGATAGGAAATCGTGAATCCAATCGCACAATTGGGGAGATATTCCCTAAGCATTCCAACTATAATCCCACTTGAGGGCAGATATCAGGAGGTAGATACTCTTAGTATGCAAGATAATGGAATGTGCAGGATGGTCGAATGGCAATTGTGTGGGAGGCCAGGATTAGATACGGTTGAATCTAAAGAGGGAAGATCCCCACTTTCAGGAGGAGACTATCACAGGACTAGCCTGGAAGACTCCAGTAGCTAGACCCATTACACTATTTTCACAGTTTCTGAACCACATAAATACAGAGAAGAGTAGCAAGACTCAAATTTCAAGATGTGTGGACAAAGAAGTAGAGAGCACAGGCTTCTGTATGCAGAGTGTCTTCAGTTGATGAATATGTTGCATCCATGTCAACATTTTATCAAACAGGAGGCCCAAGACACAGTAATGTACTACAAAGTCCAACTGCTGTGTATCTTAGTAGAGTGGGACTGTGGTATGATGACAGAAACACTCTAGGAAGAAAACTGGAAACCAGGGGAAACAGTCTACTCAGAGGCCTGCCAGATTGAAACAGCATTCAGCAGCGGCTGCCAGGTGGGAGTTACAGTGATGCAAAAATCATCAACAAACAATGCAGGGAAGAACAGAGGGCTAACAGAAGTCACCAACCCAATGACGACAATGAGGGAGAGTGTGACAGCACAGTACATAGCGAGATGCCATTCTTCTGGATCTGTGAGGAGTTAACAGACATGCTCAGAAAAGCAAGCAGGATAAAAAGTGATGAATTAGAATGGAGTGTTGAGAGAGGAAGACACATTGGAGCCAAATACAGTAAGAGACTCTCAGTAAATGGTGCCTTTGAGAATGGTCATACATTTTATCACAAAGCCAGTACAAAGACCACCCTGAACAGCTTACGATCATCGGTCGCACAAAATACTACGCAGCTCGATCTGCACCTAGGATAAAGAGGAAAATGTTCCGGGAAGCGACGTAATATTACTAGAATTTCTCCTTACTGTGTTTGATTAGATAGTGAGTCTTGTGAAACATTGTTAATGCAATCTGGCAGATGCAGGGAATGTAATAGAAGACACCCACAAAGATCAGTTGGGTCTTTGAAGTGCTCAGTGTCAAAGTCAGGCAGCCTGGAAGCAGCAAAGAAATGACAGACTCATCAGGAAGTGGAAACTGCCACAGAGGTCAGCATGTGGGGACCAATGGAGCAAAGCCACAAGATTAGGGAAGTTCCTACATCAATAGCTGAAAAAGTCTCCCATATGCCACAAGGAACAACCATTAAGGGAGACAGGTCACGGTCTGTAAGAAGCTGATCAGTTGGAAGGCCCCTACCAGGCAAAGTAGTACTCGCCAGCACGGGGTGGTGCGTACTGAAGTCTCCGAGATGGGCAAAACAGGTGGGAAAGTGGTTCGATTAAGATAATCAATTTAACACAAGTAAGTGGCCCACATGGAGGTAGGTAAATGTTGGAAATGACGGTTGTTGGGGTTGTTCGTACTTTTATTCCTAATGTTGCCAAAGTGGCAACATACGCAAGAACCAATATTCAGATTACTCTTTATGCCCTCTTGGGACCAGTACAGTTCTGACAGAATGCTTGATAGACATAGTGTTCAAAAGTGGTCATCAGTGCAGCAAGTTTCTTGGAGAGTAATGTGAAACATGGAACTAAATAAATAAGATGCATTTTTGGCAGCAGACAACAATACCCGTTACAGTTCCACTGAATGTTGCATAGCAGGTGTTCGGCTAAGGCACGGACAGGCCAGGAAGACCAGTCACACTGCAGGATCACTGCCTGCCATTAGTGGGTGTGCAAACACACTGATAAACATCACCACAGAACCCAACTGTATGGGTTCCTGGGGCACCAGAGTAGCCTTGTCATGATGCTTAGTCGTCTTCTTATACTTCATAATTTCTGGTGGGCAAGGTTCACTCAAAAGGCTACTTGCCACATCTGTGGGGACAGATGAATAATAGGCAGCTCTAGGACATGCAGTCAGTGTCTCCTACAACCATTGGTTCTTAGGCCTCTCATCTGGGGGTTTGAGAGGAAGCTTTTTCATTGAAGAAGGAGGAGGAGGAGGAGGAGGAGGAGGAAGAAGAAGAAGAAGAAGAAGAATGCTTCTTCCACCAAAAGCATCAAGTGGTTCTCAGCAAAAGTATCATGGGAAACACAGGAGAGGAAGGTGTTGCGAGATATGGTTTGGGGAAGGTTCAGGCAGAGGGGTCTGATGGCCTTGATTTTTGCATAATTGACTGTCATATCCATAGGATGTAGGTAAGTAAAGCAGTCAACAATACAAACATAGTAAGTTTTCATATTTCTTATGTGCCTTGCCAAGTGCTCATTAGATTAGTATTCCTGGATTTTCATTTCTTTCTTGAAAACTGGACAAACTGTTGAGTGTGGGGGGTAGTGTTATGTGCAGTTGATGCAGAAAAGTGATATTCACAAGGAAAAACTTTGTGTAGTGATCATCCACAGCAGTAGTAGTAGTAGTAGTTGTTGTTGTTGTAGCTTTAAGGCGCTCAACACAGCGGTCATCAGTGCCCGTAATATGAATAGATGAATCCAATATTGCTAAATGGCACAGCAGACAGGCAAGGAAAGAGATAAAATGAAGGGACATCCTGGCTTCCCCATACATCACATGTAAAATAATGAAAGGATCAGTGGCACTAATAAGAAAACTAGACAAAACAGACAAATGGGGGCCAAGGCTAAAAAGATGGTGCACTAAATATAGAGGGATGGACCGAATGATTCCATCTTCCACTATCAATATTTCAGTACTGTCAACCTAACATCTTTGGTAGGAGGTCGGTCAAAACACAAAATCGTAAAACGTGTGCCACTGCCATCTCACTGTCGCCTAAAATGGAGCGGAGGTCAGCCGACAAACCAGCTAGTTCTCTCGCAGCATCATAGGAAACACAGGTAGTTAAAATATGCTGAACGGTTATCAGCACACCACAAGCATCACAAGTAGAGTCTTGTCGCCACAAAGAAGGAATCTATGCGTCCGGGGCAGTGTGTCCTATTCGAAGTCTTGTTAAGCAGACTTCATCACATCTGACAGGTTGTACGGCAGAGCCTAACTGTGTCCTTTATTGACAGCAACTTCTTATCCATGAAGGCCAACCTCATCCACAGTTGTCGCATGTTGGGTTAGCTGTGCAACAGTGTCATATGCCACAAGCATAAACATATGAAGGAGTTTGTGAGTGGTAGGCCATACAGAGTCATATCACACCAGTACACCATGACCATAAATTTCACAATGAGCCCATTCCTTTCAAAGGGCATGACAAAGGCACCAATATCTAGAATTATCCTAGTACCATTTTTCTACAAGTCTAATAAAATGTATACCTCACTGCTCGAGATTAGCGTGGAGCTCCTGATCTTTTTGTGAGGTCTATGTTGAAGATGATTTCTTGGACCACGTCCAATGTTTTGTGTGAGGCAGTCGTTACAGGTATGTCATCGAGATTCCCAAAGGACTGAGTCAGGTACCACAGGTGGTCTCTATAACAAACTTTTTATCAGGGACCCAATTTGCCCAAATTTGTCTAAAGTTTTCAACAACAACAAAATAATGTCTTTGTTGCATTAAAATATCCCCATCCCTCCAAGTCCATATCAATTACTGAGTAAAGTGTTTTGCTCCTGCATGTCTGATTTGTCTCCATTGTGTAGCCAGAACAGGGAAAGCTGTAGCATTATAAATGTCAGCATTGAAATTCCCATATCCTTCTGATGAGATGAACAGATCACCACAGTCATTTTTACTATGTAATTTAATGTGTTTCTTTGCAAAACATCCACCCTGATAGAACCCACTCAATTCAGGAGCTGCCCATACACCAACCAGCTACAGCAATGGCTACCTGGCCAGTAAACTGTGCTCAGAATCCCCATGGCAACAGACACTTACTTCTCAGCTTAGGTGTGAGCCTAGTATTCAGGCATTAGCTATGACAACCCTGTGTTGTCAGGAAGTTATAACCAAGGGAGTACATAACACTACCGCTCCCCCCCCCCCCCTCCCACACACACACATGAAATGGCCAAAGCCAACATGTACCCACAGCCCCGCAAGGGTTCAAGTTACAAGGCACAGTAACAATATATGCCACTCACTTGGTTCAGGAGCCAAACTGACAGTTGGTTCTGGAGGCTCCGCAGCCTCGGCTTGCTCCTGCTGGCTGCGTTCTTGTGACTGTGCAGCTCCCGATGACTTTTCATATGTAACTTCTGTGACAGTGAGCCCACCTGAAATGGGAAAAATGTGTTACGATCGTGTAACTCTTCGTAAATTACCAACAAACACAATAACTATTAAAAATTATTAAATAAAAGTATTCAATTTTCCACAAATGATCAAATGTATTTACCATTGTGAATATAACAACTAAAGTACACTAGTGCCCCCTTACAGCGTGTGCACAAGCACACACAAAACACAAGAATTCACTAACTCAAGTAATTAGCGTAAGTTATTTACAGGCAATTTGACTAATCAAACAGTGTGTGTGTGTGTGTGTGTGTGTGTGTGTGTGTGGGCGTGCGCGCGCTTGCCTTCGCACACGATGTATACACATGCGCCCACATGAATTTCTTGATGATCACATTGTGATGAACATTGTCCTCTGAAACTGATGGGTGCAGCTTGGCCTAGGTTACAATTTATACTGTTATCAGACAGTGGTTTGTACTCCTGCCCCATACAGTGTTCACAGTAAAGTATATACGAGGAATAAGCTACGCAACTGACAAGTTAGGAATCCTATTTTATATATGGAGGTTTCAATGCAGATACAGTTTTGGATTACAATAGGCATAACAGTGTAAAAGGATATTTTGTTTATTGGAATAATGGTGGAAAGATACTTTGGAATCATTAGAAATGGTTTTGATCAATATTATTGGGCACTAAGAGGGTATTGGGATTTAGTTGTTTCAGCCTGGGATGGTACAGTGTAATGACAAAGGTGAGCCAGGTTCAAGGTTCATGGGAGTATTCATACTGAAGATTTTGGCCCTTGTCAAGGGTTAAGTGTGAATTTCTGTAGTCTGTTGAGAAGATATTCTGCAAGCACCCAACCAACATACAGAATTAAATCTTGTTAGCCATTTTTCCTGTTTCTTTTTTAAATAAATTATCTGAATATCATTCATGAATATAAAAGCTGTTTACTGTAGACAGTGCACTATTTACAGTTGAAGGTCACTTATTTCATTTAAAATACCAATAAAATCAAGAACATATTGAGCTACCAACGGAAGATAAAAATGTCAGCTGTATAATATAACAGAGGACACAGCAGTTTCTTTTTTCAATAGTACAATACTGTTTTCTAAAGTATTACATTGAATTTAGCTGCCACAAACAAAAATAACATCAAGAGACTAATGATAGTTTAGTGTTAGCAGTGTACAGAAGTTTGTATGATTGTCTTTTGTTCACATGAAGCTCTGCTGAAGAAATAAGAAGATAAATAGAAACACACACAGAATAATTCTCAGGAAGGCGAATCCTAACAACATGGTTGGGGAAAACAATGGAACAGTTGCCAGAGTTCCTTTGTTTGGAATCATCAGTGTACACCTTTGTGAAACTGTGTGCCTTTCTAAAATGGTAAGAAACACAGACTGAAAAGTAAACTAAAATTTGAACTTTCCTAAAATTTATCAGGTCTGGGTGTCCGGAGAACCCAAAGGGGAACCCTGCGCCAAAATTAGTGTAAAAATTAAAACCAACCACTCCCATTTCTAAAAGCAATTCCATATAGTTTCATTGCTTGTGGCGAATTATGAAAGATTTTCCATCGGAGCCTGAGCAACAGTAAATTATGGTCACACGAAAGGTGTGGACTGCATTTCATACGCCTGTCACCATGCCTAGCCATTGGCTGATAAGATAATGGCAGCTCCACAGATTCCACGGTGTACCCTGTCCTATTGAAATATTGCATCAGAATACTGTTACATGTCAAGTAACACAGAGGAACACACGATGTTTCAGATATACTGTTGTGCCACTATAATCCTAAGTGGTGACTTCCTACTGCACGACACGACAGCAAGAATGCTGTTGTGCCTCTCCAGAACATAGGAAGAATGTCACTTCTCATCACGTCACTACCATACTTCCTATCAATGGTCATCAGGGGTAGTGCAAAAACAAATTTCACCTCTTTACACAATGCAAAACCATCCGTTCTACAGTCCTGAGTTCCTAGTCTCGGTACTGCTCCAAACACCGGCATTCGCGTCGTGATGTTAAAAGCGACCGACACAAGACACTTGCAGTATGTCCATTATTTGTACTCTGGTGGCAAGTGGGGAAGTGAAGGGGCTATGATGTGTTCAGTGCACAATCCTGCAATCCTCCCTGGTCAAGCGTGGTTGCAGAGAAACTTTACAACAAATGTTCTTCCTCTTGTATTCCCACACAGTCTGACATCAGCCATGGTCATATCCAAATGCCCAATAAATCTGGATACTGCCAGTTTCTACCAGCCAGCAGAACGGCTTCAGGTCTGCAGAGTGCTTTCCTTGTTTTGGACGGCAGTGTTAGGTGTAGCAGAAGATTTCCAAAATTATCTACTACTTAAAATGCTGGACGAGAAGAGACCTCAGTGAAACATACCTGGTGTGCTGCAAACTGGTGGTGTCGCCACAGCGCCTCGTTGTCTCTGCACTCTCGGTCTCAAGACTCTAAGTAATGCTTGCTTTGCACTGAAGCTCACTAACACGTCTTCACACAGCAAAAGCTGCAAGTAGAGTGTAGCAGCAGTTGGAAGTGTATTTTCAGGGTCAGAAATTGTAAATGCATGAATAATTTCCACTACGGCCTGTACAGTTGCTTCTATCTGTGTTAATCCTGGGGGGAGAAAAAAAGGATATAAATGCATACAATGAAGAAAAAAAGGGTAATACATGTTCATACTGACATTATGAAACTAAATCTAGCAAACAAACCTCTTACAATCTTCAACTGCCTTATGTACTATCTGTACACTTTCTTTACCTTTTAGATCCCTTCACTGCACCACCGTGCAAGAGTCTTGCACTATCAACTGCACATTGTATTTGTGATGCCCATGGAAATAGCAAGAATGAATTACTCACGCTATAGATAAATTAACATACAAGACGTGCCTGCCTTTCATTCTCAAGCACTATACATCAGACAGTGAGCCTTTTTTAGTCAAAATTATGTTAGTGTAATTCTTCAATGAATCTTAATGAGAATAATGGTCAATGTAGGGGTGTTATCTGTTTCCCAGTTAACTTTTAAGACTATGTATAGAACATATTACCATCTATCTACAGCCATATCACAACAAACAAATTCAAATTTTAAATAATTCTTTCAGTACATGAAATTAGGTTATAAATAACATGAATAGCAATTTCTTTGAACATTAAGCATTTAATCAGCTGAATTACGATGAAAATCTCTCTCTGTAGTCATTCTGCAAACTATCATCACATTTTTTTTGGAATGAAAACACATGGCCATTGATCACACGACTCTTAATACAGCCTATTATATAAAGGAAAAATTACAGTTGACTTCAAGTGCAAGTTTGTTCTGGTTGCCATAGCTCTGATAAAAGGTTACTGTTCGCCTGGGTCACGCTACAACATCGGCACAGGTGGTACAGCATATAGGCCCTCGCCTCTCTGCTCTGGTTGTGAAGAACCGCTCAAAATTATGCCCGTTACAGTATTATTAATGATATTCACCATACTGGGCACTTTACTATGCATGATGACATTGGAAGTTGTACTGTCTTGCCTTACTCTATCCTGTGAACTCACTAACTCGGCCAATTATTGAGCAATCTTGTGAGGTGAGAGATTCAGGAGAAGGATAGAAGTAGAAATACCCACACTGATTGAGGGTGTAGGTAGTAGATAGAGGCAAATGTGAGATGCAGCTTTGGAATGCAGTGAAAAGGAGAGGGGCATATAGGGGAGGTCAGAAAAGGGGAAAAAGGTGGCAGATGATTGGGAGATAAACATGAATTGGAGGTGGTGTAGGATGAGGGGGAGGGGTTATGAGAACTATTGAAAGGGGTGTAAGGGACAGGATGTTGCCTTAAGCTGAGTCCAGAATAGTTGTAACACTATAGAATGTGTTGTTAGGATAACTGCACATCCGCAAACATGTATCCCGGGTTGTAAAGATGCAACTGAAATAAAACACATCCATATGTCTACAGGGGGATCAACTCTACTGTATTTATCTGAATGCAAGCCGTGGCTATTTTCCGATTTCTGCGGTCCAAAAATGCACCTGCCACATAGATTTGGGTACAACACTTTAGCAAGTCCCAAACAATTGCCGCTAGATGCCACCGGAAACAGTTATTTTGCCACAAAGCTGTTGTTTTAGTGTTTGTACCTAGTATTACATGAAAATTCTTTACTCGTTAGGAAAATCAAATTCAGTACTTCTCAACTTTGAATTCAGCAATTTTTCAAATAATGGCAATGATAAAAATAAATCTCCTTACATACACAGAATCTCAGTGATTGTTTTGTGTTCCAGAAGTTGACGAACATGGTAAACCGTTTCGACAGATCTAAACAACAACAGCAGTGCTTGAATAAACAGTTGAATGGCATGCATTCGAATTTCATTGTCTGTTTCAGTCTGCTTTTGAACTTTACTGAAGTATCAGGTTGCAGTCTACAATGTTGAAACATGTTCACTGTACCACGAAACTGAAGAGTGATTTCGCTTGCTGAGAAAAATTCCAATAGAGCCGCAGGTCAGCACTATAAAATTGACGAGAGTAATGTTTGACGTTGGAGACAGGAAAAGAACAAACTTTTAGCTTGCTCCAGCAGCAGAAAAACTTTCTCGGGATCACAACATGGGTTCCATTACGCCTTAGAAAGTGTGTTGCACGAGTCTTTCAAGGAGCAGTGGGAAAGAGAAGATAAACCACATTGTCAAAAAGCACCCCCATGTCCAAAATCACCCAATTTAATGGTATAGATTAATTTCTATGTCCATATCTATGAAAGGCCAAAGTTACAGACTAAATGGGGGGGGGGGGGGGAGGAGGGGAGGGGCTAACATACTGTGTTCTGTTGATATTTGGATAAAAACAAAAAGGAAACTACAATATAATGGCCTATCAGTTATCAAGTCATTTGTGACAAAATATACACTTGCAGAGAGAAGCAATTTCGCATGCCTGAGAACTTTGATATTTAAAAATCTGGAATGGTATCCAAATGACCACCACTTTGAGATAGCCTCTAAAATAATAATAATAATAATAATAATAATAATAATAATAATAATAACAACAACAATAACAAGTATTAAGTACCTATAGTACCTATGAAAGAATTAATATCCTAAAGATCACACACTGATAAAAACCAGTTTCATATTTAATAATGTATTATTATAAGTTTTAATGCGTGGCATAGGTATTCTTATGAAACAAGTAACACAAAATTGAAGTCAGATTTATCTTTCATACTAAGGTGCCCCCAGCAAACTGTTTTCATAAGCTAGCTGATTATAATTAGGACAGCAAATAATAATATTCTCACCTATTATATACACTGGAGCTAATGTCATATTCACTGGCCGGGCTGAATGGATACGCCACAATGTTTCAACAACTCTCACTATAAAATGTTTTGCTCTTTCAGCAGCTTCACTTGGACACGATGCTGAAAATAATAAAAAGTAGTTTAGAAAGTAAGACAGCACTTGCAATACAAATAAGAAGTAAAGTATAGACATTCACAACGAAACATTTTTGAGTTTAATGGGGGCATAACCTACAATTTTACGTACTTAAACTAAGAGTACTGGTGACAAAAGGTGTGCAGGAGGATTCCCGAAACATTTGGAAGGTGTGAGAGGAGGTATTAATCTAATCTAAAAGTGAAGCTGTGAAGATGGGTATGAGTTGTGCTTGGATACCTCAGTTAGAAGAGCACTTGCCGGTGAAAGGCAAACATCCCAGGTTCCATTCTTTGTCTGAACCACAATATTAATAATGGCTATAGATATAAACTAATGCTCACTTCTGTCAATATGTTTGGGTTATTCATAAAAACTACAGTAGGGATTTTGATATGGTTATTGCCAAGAGGTCTACTGATTTACGAGGAAGGTTTGTGTATATATTTAATAAATATTTCACACAAACTGTATGAACTATAACTCATGAAAGTCAACACACACACTGTCAAAATAATGCCAATGCCATCTAGAAATAAAATGCAGAACTTGCAGCAAAGGCCGTTGCTGTGCTACTGAGAATGGCATTTCTTGTTCAAGGCACCCTGCAGAGGTGATGGTTTTCCAATCACTGAGGAACCAATGCTATCTATCATAGCGTGGGGTAGGGTAGGGATAGCGTGGGCTGGGGGTAGGGGTAGGGGTAGGGTAGGGATAGCGTGGGGTGGGGTAGGGTAGGGGTAGTGAGGGGTGGGGTGGGGTGGGGTAGGGTAGGGGTAGCGTGGGGTGGGGTAGGGTAGGGTAGGGGTAGCGTGGGGTGGGGTAGGGGTAGCGTGGGGTGGGGTAGGGTAGGGGTAGCGTGGGGTGGGGTAGGGTAGGGGTAGCGTGGGGTGGGGTAGGGTAGGGGTAGCGTGGGGTGGGGTAGGGTAGGGGTAGCGTGGGGTGGGGGTAGGGTAGGGGTAGCGTGGGGTGGGGTAGGGTGGGGTAGGGTAGGGGTAGCGTGGGGTGGGGTAGGGTGGGGTAGGGTAGGGGTAGCGTGGGGTGGGGTAGGGTAGGGGTAGCGTGGGGTGGGGTAGAGCCATAGGGATAGTGCGGGAGAAACTTTGTTGTAGCTCGTAGCCAGCAACACACTTAAGAGAATGAATATTATTGGCTGCCAGTGTGGTAATGGAGGGGGAGGCACAGAATGGCTGAAAACTGGGCCATTTTCCTACGTGAAGGGGACTATAGTATGGCATGTGATCATATCCGATGGCCAGTACAATTGCACACCTGTGGTGCATGGACAGTTTGAGGTTATCAATCAGCTCTGTGTCTGTCCCGCTTTCAAACTTCCTATGGCTCTCCATGCCATATCTTTGGGTAAGTCACGTCATTGTTTCATTGCACTACCTGCTCATTACATTATATGAACCCAACTGTGTGTGTGTAATTTGTTTGGTAAAAGTCAACACCAATCTCCTCTGCAGCAACTTTCTGTTATTAGCACTATTATCTTGATTGCTGTAATGTTTTTGTCACCACTCCATGGAACTGATAGAAAGACGTCTAACCACTTTAGTTCATTCTCCCGATGACAATACTTCAGTACCTAGATAACTGATCCCATAATTGCTTTTAGTAGTGCAGTTAAAACATCACCCTCTGCGAGTATGCACCCAAGAAGCCATCTCTTGGCAACCTCTTCCCCACCCTTTTTTTCTTTTTTGTCAACAAAACAGTAAAGTGGGTAAAAGGAAGTTGACCAAAATAAATAAATAAATAAAAGACAGTGAGAGCAGTCAAACAATGCCACAATCATCACAAACTTTTATTTCTGTAGTCTTAGAAACTTGTTTGTCTACAAGACTGTACATGGTTACTACCACCAAAGATACTCATTCATGCACATTTATGATATGCTGGAAATGGACTGCATATATAAACTTATCACTACCAACACTGCTACCTGAACACCATTCCAAACCTCAATGTAGTTTGTAAGAAATGATAAAAATATCCGATAACGTGTTATACCCTGAAACACTATCTGTACACAATCATTAAACAAAAACAACAACTTACGTGGATGTTCTTCATTAACAATTTTCTCAAATTTTGCCAAATTATGAGGTCTTGCAACAGCTATACTTTTTATAGTCATAACCAACTGGTAAAATGCCTCTGCATCTATGGTCTTAGGATCTTGCTGATCTCTCATAAATGCAAACTCTGTATTTACATGACCCAGAAGAACATGATCCTGCATTTAAAAAAGAATCAAAAGTGTTTCAAAATTCAAGACGGTAAATCATCATATTTTATAGGACAAAAAATTAATGTGAAACATAGGAGGTCTGGTTTTAATCACCAATAAAATAAAAACCAACACTGTCTCATTTACTTACCTTATAATTGAAATATGCAGTCCTAGTTGGATGTAATGTTGATAAAAGTGATTCTGCAGCAGTTTCAACACAGGACGGAACAGGGATGTAGAGCAATAATGTCACGAGGTCCTTAGCATGAGATTTGAATACCTGGAGATCATCTGTAGATGGAAGGTTTACTCCAAAGAAATGGTCAATAACACCCAGTATAGAAGAAAGGACCCTGAAAAAGAAGAGAGTACAGTAAATCTATGTAAAAAGAGGATTCACTCATGACCATCATAATGATTCAACCAGCCACCTGACAAAGGGGCTCAGGTACAACATTTTTGATTAACCCTCCGTCGGGCGCAGTCGGCATCACAGGCCAGCGAAACACTTTTTTGATTCCCGTGCTTAACAGTGGTGGCCCAGCGGCCCACCTCTCCGTTTACTCGCGTAACTTTGGGAACCTCACACAGTGTCGATCCGCAGGCTGCCATCGATATCCACACATATCATGGGGAAGTCCTTGGGCCTCACAGGCCGTCTGCGCCCGATTACGTTATAGTTTTTAAGGTGAGATTTTTCAAGATATTTTTATTTTATTACTTCGTTTCGATCAAAATAAGTCTGTCCTCTGTGATTTTCACCGTTACATTGGGAAAAAAGAAGACTTTGACGACCCTGGCCCTTCAGACTGAGTGCGCCTGATCGAGTTCTAATTTCAGTTTTCCTTTCTTTTCCTACGTTATCACAACCATATTTTCAGCTGAAATGTCCAGAAAAGTATATTATGCCTCTAAGCCAATGATCTTGTGGAAATAATGCGCCTCCTCGAGGACGAAACTGCTGAAGATCCAGCCGCACTCGAAGATTTAGTCGATGAGAGAGACACCCACTCTCAGGATGAGGTAGGAGAAGGCAAGGAGGACTCGGCAACTGAACAGGAAGTTTAGGGAACAGCTCGGGAATATGAAGAAATGAAGAAAATATGTGAGGAGTTTTTATTTTGGAAACGATAAGACGACGAAGTAGTCTAAGTAGATACCTTCTGCTATTCATAGTGTGAAGAGTCACATCATTATTACACAACATCCAGTGTAAAAGATATTGCTACAAATAACGCCACCAATTGCAAAACCTTGTGTCATCAACTTCTAACTGGACAATTCAGCCTGTGTATGCTATGAATATATGTGGAATGTCGATTAGGCTGCAAGCTCGACTGAAAAAAATTTTACCCCACAAGGAACGGGAAAGTTCTCCCACATTACCTCCCAAATGGCTAAAACGTCGACCGTGCGTGGCTGAAACAATAGTTAGAAGGATGAAGAATCACGAGTGTTCAGCTTGTCATCAACCAATCTGATTGAGCGACGTATACGTTCTGCGCCATACCTGTGTTTCAGCTGTTGATTTGGGAGCTATAGCATCGGTTTTTCGCTGCAAATGTGGCGAGAAAAGATGATTCCATGTCAGAATAGACTGCCTAATGTCCTTTAAAAATAACTTCATTACTTTTATGGATGTCTGTTCGACCAATTTGTAATGCTCTTTGTGGGAAATTGGTAATATTGGTCACTTTAGTTTAAGGTGTATTGTGTTCAATAAATCCATTATTATGCTTTAAGTTTGCTGTAATTCCTTCCCTTAGATCCTCTTCAAGACTAGCCAACACGCATTTTGAATTTGATTTAACATGGCGGAGCTAGTTCACAAAATATGTGGGTGGCCTCTCAGGCAGGGTGCGCCTGATTTTGTTTCATCTGTAGGTGCGCCCGACGGAGGGTTAACAGGGAAAGAGATAGATAAAACACACAAAGTCAACTATACATATATGAGAGGAAAGCAGGGAAAAGGAGGGGGGGGGGGTGACAAATGAGTAATGAATAAGTGACTGTAGGGTGGATTTAGGCCAGGAGGGTGGCGGAAGGAGAGGATAAGTTGGAGGTCAAGTTCCTATCTCCTTAGTTCTGAGGGACTGATGTTTGGTGGTAATATTCAAATGGCACGTGTGGTGTAACACATGCCAAGGTCCCTGGAATCGTGCTGGAGGGCACGCGCTGTCGCAGGATATTGGGTGTCCCTCAGGCGAACAGTCCCTCTGTGACCGATGGTGTGTTCAGCCATACCAACATAAAAGGCCACGCAGTTAATTGGTAAATGACGTGTTGTTTTGCATGTGACCCTGCCTTGAATGGGGTAGATTTTTCCTGTGGTGGGGCTGGAGTATGCAGTTGTGGGAGGATGCATGGGACAGGTTTTTCAATAGCACCGGTTACAGGGGTAGGAACCTGTGAACAGCTGCTCTGTTTGCTGTTGTTGTTGTTGTTGTTGTTGGTAGTTAAAGGGGCTAGACAGCTAGGACATCGGTCCCCTGTTCCAAACGAAGGAAGTGTGACGTAGGTGATATGAAGATAAAAGGAACATGAACACTTACAGGGGGAATCGGCATGTTTAACAGATTGTCAATAACTGCTGAATGTATAAAAGAAGCATAAACCAATGAAATTCTGAAAGCCCAGACTTAATGACGCAAAACAGTACGGTAGCATACCATGGCTGGCTGATCACGTGAATAACAATGGATGAGCCAGCCACTCCGCACACACTAAAACTGCCAGTCAGGAACAGTACTGACAAGAAATATGTAACAACAGATTAAAACTGTTTGAATGGTGGGAACCTGAAAGATCAGGCTTAGGTGCCCAACATTAAATCATATGATAAAAATCAGCTGCGCAAATAAAACCTAAAACACGGTCAACCATAACAGTGTCATCTGCTAGCATAAAATAAAGCTAATCTGGCAGCTTAAAAGACTGCCACAAGGCAACTAAAAGGGGACAGCCCGACAGAATGTAGACCACTGTCAAGAAGGCACCACAACGACACTGTGGTGGGTCCTCCCAACGTAGTATGTGGCCATGTGTGACCAATTCACAGGAGGACTGATAACCGTGTTCTTTAGTCCCCTCAAAACCCCAATTAAAAAATAAAAAACAACAACAATAATTCACAGGCGAGAAAGAACAACCGACTCCCTACGAGACGACCTGAGTGAGAACTTCCATGTGGCCATAGATAGCTTCACTACACGGAGCTTGTATGGTTGAGCCAAGTTAGCCCACTCAGAATCCAAAGGCCCAGTATCCTCCAATGTAACTCCAGACGAAGATCCCTCTCCGGAAGGCCAATTTCCAAGGGAAATAAGGTAGCAGCCTGCTTAGCCAGTTGGTCCACACGTTTCCATGAATGACACTGGGGCCCGGGGTCCAAACGAAGACCACAGAGCGACCAGGCCGGACAAGACTGGAAACAGACTCCTGAATTGATCACACCATAGGGTGTTTTGGAAAACACTGATCGAGGGCTTGCAAGCCACTCAGGGAGTCAGAACATAACTATATACTCCCCGGAGCAGGCTACGAGATGTTCAAGTGCCCGGAAGACGGCGACCAATGTCACAGTAAACACGCTAGTCCTCCATATGCTCAAC
Organism: Locusta migratoria; assembly: GCA_026315105.1. Lineage (NCBI taxonomy): Eukaryota > Metazoa > Arthropoda > Insecta > Orthoptera > Acrididae > Locusta > Locusta migratoria. The sequence continues at coordinate 348,086,294 of CM048755.1, forward strand.
ATGGGCATAAGCATACCCAGCACAGCCACCAATGAGGGAACCATCCGTGTATACGAATTCCACGCCACGGAACAACTCTGAAACCGCCTGAAACTGGTGACGGGGATTCAGCGGTTCAACAGAGGCTTTTGAGTCATGTGACAAGTCCAGCCGAAGCTGCAGACATGGAATGGACCAAGAAGCAGTACGGTAAGTGCAGTGAAAAGTGGAAATGATAGGAAGGGACTCAAGCGATGACAGGAGGGAACGAACACGAAAACAGCATCGGCTCTCGCGCTTCGCCATCTAAGGTGTGGTCCCTGGTTAGGTGCCCTTTTGGGTACCGTCCATCGGCAGCAATCCCCAGCTTATAGATCCAGGGTACTGTATGCACAGACCCAACATCTATAACTGAGCATATGGTGGAGCATTATGCTCACAACTCCGAAACTGCAGCATAGAGTGCAGACTTCCGTGCACTCAAAGAGCGGGTTGAACGGCACCGGCTGTCCTTCCACACGCGGCGAGAAGAAACATAAAATTTCCTGTTAGGTGAATGGGAATTCCAAAGTGCCCTCACTGCATGCCTGATACCTCTCTGGGACCAGACAATCCACAGCCAGTTCATCCGTCAGCTTCCAGCAGAGTTCCAAAACCAGCTTCTTGCCCTGTTCAACCATCTGTGGGCAGAGGGGGGGCCTTCCATCACAATGGCAGGAAAGCATCATTATCCCCACTATTAAACCTGCTGCTGTAGATGTCAATGGCGAAACTACTGTGACATAAGTGGTCGTCAGACTCACAGGATGTGGGAAGCTGCAGCTTTGAAGTCACAAAGGTGTCTTTCTTCTTAGGTTTCTTCTTCTGTGCCTCTTGCTGGTCCTTCGGTGTTAAGGACCAAGAGGGCTTCTCAGACACGGCCTCAGGGGCTGACGAAGAGCGGGAGGCTCTTCGATCAGCAGCAAGGGGATCCTGCAGAAATTTGCTGGGATCATCTTTGCCATGTGGAGAAGCCTCGGAAGGGAGCATCCCTTCTGAGCGAGAGGAGACTTCTGGCTGTTGCGTCTCCGCCTCTGAAGTGGGGACCGACGGTCCCGGTGTGTGAGAAGTCATTGCTCCCAAGATGAAAAGCTGGGGAGCAACCGATGTGGAAGTGTCCCCAACTGTCAAGGGGGAATGTGCAGTCGATCGGGCCTGGGGGCCCACTGCTATTGAATTCGTTGAATGAGATTTGGTCACCGTAGATGTCAATGGCGAAACTACTGTGACATAAGTGGTCATCAGACTCACAGGATGGAGCTTTGTGTACTTCCACTTTGCTTCGGAGTACATCCGGTTATCTAGTGTTTTGTACTCAATTATTTTCCGTTCCTGGTGCAAGACTTTGCAATCTGGTGAGCACAGATCCCCGGGCTCCGAGATGTACAACGTTCCACCGTCGTGTCGAAGCACGTACAGAGCTTACAGTGTAGTGGACTGTTGGCGCAACAGTACACAGCTCGGGACCCCAGGCTCGCTAAGCCCATACTCGGTAAATTAATGCTGAGCCTCTGAAGGGTGCTCTGTTTGATCGATTGGCCTATGAAGTACTGTACCATCAATGATACTCCCCAGACTTAAGTCCTTGTGACTGATTTGATTCCAAAGATGAAGGAACCATTTTGTGACATTCGCTTCAGAACTGTTCCCAAGACTACAGGCAGTAGACCATTCCATTCACACCATCAACAGAACAGTCTCTGCTAACAGTATACTATGCCTTCCACACTGATGGCAACGAGTTCTACACAACGCTGGTGACTACTTTGAAGGAGAGTAAAAGGTCCACACATGTAACACTTTTGTTTCGCGGTTGAGAATGAATAGTTGTCACTACGTAAGTTCCAACCCTCATATATTGTCTTCAGTCTGGCTTTAATACTAATATTATGCAGTAATGTGATCACTGTAAATCAGTGTTGGGGGGGGGGGGGGGAAGCCTAAGAATTATCATATGCACCTAGTATATTCAAATTTAATAAGTACTAATAAGTATTATGTCCTTTAGGGTAACTATTTTTAAGATTTTATTTTTTCTGACCAATTCCACATCCACAAAGGCAATTACATTTGTGGTCTGTGGAAGGTGCATTAACACATTTGATCTTCTTTTATAAGTATTTATTGTGTATCTTATTTTCTATTATGTTCTACACCCAAGTGAATCTCCTCAATTTGTATCTTCTGGAAATAAAAATTACATCTAATCTAATCTCTAGGAATGCAGATCAGCTAACAGTACTCCTGTACCACCATAGACACATACATCTTGACTGAATTAATTTCAACACACTAGTGTCCTATCATTAGCGTCATATGCATAACAACCATTCTAGAATGAAATGCTCTGTTCTGATAACTTTAAAGATATATGGAATGTGATTCATTAAGACCTGATCAACTTCATCATTTTTTCTAATTCACACACTGAATGGAATTCAGAGCTTAGTTTGTGTATCACCAACTTTTAAACTGGCTTGAAACATGGGGGCCGTAACTAACTTTGTTGTCCTGATATACTATTTACCTCTTAAGCAGATAAACTATAATAATTGTGACATTCCAGTATGAAAGTAGACATGAAAATCAACAACGATAAGAACCCTTTGAAAAGAAAACGTGTACAAGTTCAGAATGAAATGACATAAGCAACAGACAAATTTTTTGTATTACAGCAGTTGAAGAAAACTGGATGGGTGCCAACAGACATAAAAAATAGAAGTAAAATTATTGTGGGATACTTTTCATAAACTAAATAGGTATACAAAACTAAGCTTCCGATTTATTTAGAAAGGAAAATGTATTATGAATTTTGACTTACGGTACTGAGACACACTTTTAATTTGCTATCAGTTCTAGAATTGATGGATTTTCGCTGTGTAATATATATAGTCATGTGGGATATTACTAGAAGAGAAAGGTAAACAAATATTTCTACATATAAGTAAACAGCCTGAGGTGGGAGTCTTTACTAAGACTGTAATTAAAAATATAAACTTACTTTTCAAGGCATGATAGGTTCTGTGGTATATCAATGGTATTATCATCTCCGTCAGTTGTCGCTGCAGCTTGTGGATGTGCTGCAGCACTCGTTGCTAATTCTTCAGTGTCATCACTCCAATTGTAAATGTCTTTTAGCTTCCCATAACTAAAGAAACAAACAATCCCCCATAAATGTTTAACTAGAACAATTTTATCAGTTAATTTGTAACTACACTTAAATACTATTCATTCCAAATTGATAGGTCACTCATTTATGCAGATACACACAGAAGAAAGTTTTACAATTCAGATTCAAAATCTGAGAGAGAAAAAAAGCATGCAATCAATTGAGACATTAAAGCACAGAAGTCAGATACAATGTGATGATGATCTTACTTTTAAGACATATATCATTGACAATTATCATGCAGTAAATAACATTCTTCTGTCTCCTCCATATTTTTACTATCACTCCCAAATATTAATTACAGTACAAATAAACCACACATCAGATCACTATTTCACTTCTCCCCCTCCCCTCCACACATTCTAATAGTACCTTAAGTTTCAATTCTCTAAATATGTTTTGTATTTAAGAGTTCATTTTGCCATGTTTATTCATTCTAATTCTTCACTTACTCCAAAATAAATTTTTTTCCCCAAATAGCATTTAGTATTTAATGTTACTAAGTTTCCAAATTTGGTAGACAGTTTGCTGGAAGTAATACCCATGTGAATTGTCACATTAAAGTAACCACTAAGTTCGTATATGATGTATCTGCCCTCATTCAACCTTTGATGGTGACTGCAAATCAGGATTGTAATATGAAGGGATCTAAGTCTTCCATATAGAATAGGACAAATTTAACAAGAGAATGGGAACAGGGGTACAAACAGGTGACAAAAGGATATTCTGCAAGTTGGTGGATAGTGGCAGATCTATTTGGGTAGTGTAGAAAGGAAAAACCCTCAATGAGGAAAATTCATGCCCCCCCCCCCCCCAAAATAAACACACCTCTCTCTCTCTCTCTCTCTCTCTCTCTCTCTCTCTCTAAAAGCATAACAAATTACTGCCTTTCTCCATATACTTAAGCTATTATTCAACAGACAATCTACTTAAAAAGTTGTAAATGTCATTGAGGTGATTGGAATTATACTTACATTTTTATGCAGTCAACCATAGATATGTGTTCAACATCTGCTGATGGTCCAAAATTTATGGTAAATTTTTTATCTGCTTGGAGACTTTCTTCTCTGGTGAAAGGCACATCAAACCATCTGCTACGTGTCAGATTTGTTTGGACCGTTCTACCAAATACCTGAAAAGAGAGAGCATTTTTTATAAACATACAAAAGGAGGGAGAAAGATACACGAAATTGGGGGAGAGAGAGAGAGAAAGGGGTGGAGTCGGAGAAAGGGGTGGAGTCGGAGAAAGGGGTGGAGTCGGAGAAAGGGGTGGAGCCGGAGAAAGGGGTGGAGCCGGAGAAAGGGGTGGAGCCGGAGAAAGGGGTGGAGCCGGAGAAAGGGGTGGAGCCGGAGAAAGGGGTGGAGCCGGAGAAAGGGGTGGAGCCGGAGAAAGGGGTGGAGCCGGAGAAAGGGGTGGAGCCGGAGAAAGGGGTGGAGCCGGAGAAAGGGGTGGAGCCGGAGAAAGGGGTGGAGCCGGAGAAAGGGGTGGAGCCGGAGAAAGGGGTGGAGCCGGAGAAAGGGGTGGAGCCGGAGAAAGGGGTGGAGCCGGAGAAAGGGGTGGAGCCGGAGAAAGGGGTGGAGCCGGAGAAAGGGGTGGAGCCGGAGAAAGGGGTGGAGCCGGAGAAAGGGGTGGAGCCGGAGAAAGGGGTGGAGCCGGAGAAAGGGGTGGAGCCGGAGAAAGGGGTGGAGCCGGAGAAAGGGGTGGAGCCGGAGAAAGGGGTGGAGCCGGAGAAAGGGGTGGAGCCGGAGAAAGGGGTGGAGCCGGAGAAAGGGGTGGAGCCGGAGAAAGGGGTGGAGCCGGAGAAAGGGGTGGAGCCGGAGAAAGGGGTGGAGCCGGAGAAAGGGGTGGAGTCGGAGAAAGGGGTGGAGTCGGAGAAAGGGGTGGAGTCGGAGAAAGGGGTGGAGTCGGAGAAAGGGGTGGAGTCGGAGAAAGGGGTGGAGTCGGAGAAAGGGGTGGAGTCGGAGAAAGGGGTGGAGTCGGAGAAAGGGGTGGAGTCGGAGAAAGGACATACCTGTGCTCATGTTCATATTTTGAGGCAAAGTCAAAAATAATCCAGTAATATTAACTACACTTAAAATAGTGAACTGTATATGTACCTCAATGTAAGTTGGAGCTTTCTGTACATCTTGTGTACCAAGCAGAACTCTTATCCCCATTATCATTGTAGCAGGGTCAGGGTTGGTAACTTCAATACTAAAGCCAGAGGCTTTTGACGATGCAACATACAAACCTGTGAAATTAATATAGCAATATTAAATGTATACTTGCACAAGGCACAGAGACAAGTCATTAAAATATTTTCATAAGGAACAAACAAACACACACACACACACACACACACACACACACACAAAAGGCAGGCTCAGTCTCATGACTTTGACCTATACATCGCTATAATCTTCACTGATCTCCGTAATTGTTCTAAGGCACCTTTGGTTTTCATATACTGCAGTGATGAACATTTTTCTTCTGTTATAATAAACGGTCTGCTTTGAAAATTAAGATGAACTTGTATAAACTTAGTATATGATGAAATACTCTTACCAGCAACCTGCTTGGGTTTGTCTTTTAAAGGGGACAAACTAAAAAAGTCATAGATATCTCAGTTTGAAATCTGATTAAATCATGTCCCAAAAGTGGCACAATGTTTCATACAATTTTAGCAGCACATCTGTGAATTATGTGACCTTCTCTGTTGTAATATGAAATTTTGGTATTTATAGAACACTATAGAGGACAACAAAATTCACAAATTTGTTGCCAAAAATACATTAAACTACTTCTGCTGTTCTTGGGAGAAGACGAAATAATATTTTCAATATTATTCAAAATGTGGTAGAACTAGTTTTGTACCTTTTTGTCATAAGAAGTCAACCTCATTCTTCCAACAGCCTTGTAAAACGAGGGCAGAGGAGTGGAAAGAGGTTCAAGGCACTTTCTTGCCACTAGGGTGCGAAACTGACCCAAAAGGTGAAAGACTCAGCAATGAGCAACAGTATATGGATGCAGAAGAAAATAAAAACCATAGCATTAAAGACGAATCATGTGTACCCACAAGGTTTGCTCTGTAACTGAGGAAGAGTCATGATGACCTCTCCTTTGGCAAAAGATTCAGGAAGAGTGCCCCATTCGAATCTACAGGAGGGGACTGCCATGGGGAAGGTAACCATAAAGAAAAGTAAAAATGATGAAGCTATAATGTTCTAAACATAAAAACATAGAATATCAGAAATACGAACATACTGGGTAAGATAGAAAGTCTAAAAAGAAGTAGGGTGGAAAGTAAGATACTGTTAATGGTACAGTGATAGGTTTGGACTCAGCAGATTCGACAGAAGTCCAGAACAGACAACAATAGCTCAGGTATACGTGCCGACATCTAAAGCAGAACATGAAAAGGTAAATAAAGTACGAGGATGCAGAAAGGGTAGTTCGGTATGTAAAGGGAGATAAAACTATAACAATCAAGGAAGATTTTAATGCTGTTGTAGGCAAAGGAATAGTATGAAAGGTTGCAGGAGGGCTAGGCAATAGGAATTAGACAGATTAGTTGTGGATATAAGGGAAGGTCCTTGCTGGATTACCTAATGGCCACGCATTACAAAATCAGGTATTTGACTGTACGGAGTATTGAGGAGCAGATCACAAATCAGTAATGAAAGTAGTCTGAAGTTTAAGAGAATCTTCTAAAATGACCATTGTGAAAGGAAATAAATACGGTACCAAGATACCGTGAGTTGAGCTGTGGAGAGCTGTGGAGAGAGCAGCACAACGCTGCCATACCACAGGACTGTGGTTGATGTGTTGATAAATAAGTATTTTTATATAAAAAGTTTAATTTTGGTTGTGCGATTTATCCGAAGTAAAAGTACTGCATATCTCAAGAAAAACTGAGTTGTTATTTATAACTTTACCATGTGTGACTCCACAGCCGGGAAAAACCAAGTTGAGATCAACCCCTATGAATTAATGAGGCCAAATATTTCATTAAACTAATTTATGGTGATGACCGTCCATCTGTTATAATTTTGTTTAGCTCAACCGTCAGTCACTATTGCAGATTGAGCAATGAACAACTTGGTGTGATCGGCACTGTGAATTTTGTCTATACTAGAGGCGGTTATCACAACCCCGTGCCCAAAAATGTGTGGCTGAAGGATTAGTATTGACTTCAAAAGAGTAACAACTAGTATTTCTTCAAACACTAGATATCAAACAGCACAGTTTTCCAAATAAATAAATTTGGAGCAATTTCATTTTCCAATATTCAAAAAGAGTGTTAGTTGCTGTATTAATAAAGAATCTAAACACTTACACACTGATAAACCAAATTATGACCTCTGCCCATCACAAGACGAAATTTTGCCTGGTGGCACTGTAGCCTCATGTCACAGAGAGGCAAGCATACAAGGGGAGCAGAAATGCGTGTGGAAACATTCCAGCAGCACAAACTGAAAAATTCAGTGACAAAAGTAACTCTGACAGAAGGCAGATTTTATTGACTGTCACATGAACCATCCATAAAACATCAAAGCTGTTTGTCTATCAGTAATACTGTATGATCATCAAACAAACGTGGTTTAAGGACTGTGAAATCGTCAGCAGGCAACAAGGTGTTGGGGATACCTATGTCTCATCACAAATGTGGAGGCTACAGGATAGGCAGCGCTCTGTTACCATGTGAAACTGAATGAGGCAAATAAACAAATGTTTTCAAAGCATGACATTCACTGCACACTATTGAACTCTGGGCACCGCAGGCAGAGAACCCCTACATGTTCTATACGAACTCAACAATACTATCAATTACAATTGCAGTGGTTGATAGATAATTTGTAGTTGACTACAGATCAATGAACAATGTTTGCTTCGCAGGATACGCAGTCATCTGACTTACAGTTGCTCAAAACTCACACTGCACCAAGGATACAACTCGTTTGGGATGCTGTTAAACTATGCGGGGACATGCACTTGGCCTTCCCTGGAACCTGTGAAATTAATCTCAGGTACTATACAAACATAGTGCAGACAATATGCATCACTTCACACTTTGTGTCCTTCCAGGCTGCAATGGCATCTTCCAGTAGGATACCTGCAATGCTTTTACGGATGTTATTGTGAACTTATGTTGATGTCTTGGTCACCAAAGTTGCCTGACCTGAATACGGTGAAACATCTGGGAACTTGTGCGTTCCAGCTTGTCACCCAAAAACTGGAGAGGATTTTTCAAAAATTGATCAACTTCTTGAAGTAGTATATAATTCAGTTTGAGGAGTACTGATGAGAAATGTTGGATTTGGAGACACATGTAACAATCAATGGTTTAGCAGTAGGTGGTCAACTATGTGTATGAGGAGAGTGTCTGAAGAATTGGAAGAAGCCCCTGATGATGAGTTAAAGGCAATGTATCCTCCTCATCTTCATCCAGCTGTTCATTCGTTCTTTCATACACGTCACAAAGTTTCCAAAATCTAGGAAGAATAGACTATCAGGAAGAGCAGCTGATGATCCCAGGCGTCTTTATTTCAGTAAGTTTTCCATTTTTAGTTTTGGTTTGAATGAGAATCTTAAGAAGAGTAACATGAGGCAGCTCCATACTCAGCATAACAGGCCACACCAGGTGACAACAGCAGCGCATGTGGCATGTAGCTGCCAATTGTGTTGTGGACATAGTCCAATACATCTCACACATTATCTCTGAAGTGGAATGAGGTATGACTCATCTTCCTGTCAAAAGCAATTTTCATATGTTAGTTATATTTCTTATGCAGTAATGTATGGCAGAATCAAACAACAGAAAAGTCCAGGAACAAATTGCTACTAACCGCACAGGTATCATTAAAAGTTGCAGAGGGGGACACACGGAAGGTTTCTTCATTAACAAACTTTGGATGAAGCTTCACATTGTCAACACAAAACAATTTACTTTCAATTAAATACAATAACTCAAAATTGCAACCCCTGGCAGAGGTGTGACAGAAGTGAAGCAAAATAGTGCTGCTAGAAAATACTGAAACAGAGAGCTGCACCTAGCTAATGGTCTGCCCTACACCTTAGCTGCATCCAAGTGTGGTGCTTGTTCTGTCCTGCATCTGCTATGTGCATAGTTTGTCAGACCTTAATATTATGTCATTCTGGCCCTGGACTTGATAACTGCCTGGGTTTGATTAAGAAGTGAGTCTACAAGGCAATGTAGAACCATTACAGCCAGGCTAAGCCACTTGGTGAGGATTTGACCGTGCAGTTGTGGCGAGGTCATTCTCGTTTTTCCAAAATGCCCAACAATTTTTTTATGGGTTCGTGCCAGTTGATGACGACACCAATAAAGAGGTGTAGAAGTCTTCAGAAAACCAATCACACATTCTTCCAGCATGATCAACTTTGCTGTTGTGTTGAAAAATTCAGATACCAAAAGCATACTCATTGTGACAATGTTAACTGAAAGGTAGCAACCGATCAATGAGAATGTTTAAATTCACCTCAATGAGCGGACCTAATTCATGATAAAAACACCCCCAAAATATTGCTGAACCACCTCCAGCTTGCAGCTTGACCCTGGAACATTCAGGTTTAATTCCTCAATTTGTCTTTGGTGCATTGAATGACGTACAGCGATTGAATGAAGGCAAACACGTAATTTGTCAAACCACTTTCTGTTCCACTTGTCAGCAACTGTCCACATTCGGAGACTTCTAGTCCACCAAACATATGCAAGCTTTATTTATCCCTCTGCAAACAATGGCCTGTTTCAAGTGACCAACAGGTTGAGATGAACTTTCACTCATGCCTGCAGCCTCCAGACCCTCATATCACAAACTTTTTCCAATCCTCATCCTGATGCGTTTCAAGGTCACACATGTTACACCAATGCTTTTAGACACGCTGAAGCATTCATTAAGAAACCCCAATAAATCCAGCAGCTTTACACTTCCTATGGCAATGGAAATGGTCAAACATTATTGATATCTTAAACCTGAAACTTAAGTGTCTCACTGATTGCTACTGCCTTATCTTCAGGTAGAGGCAGTGCATGTTTATTTGAGCTCGTGACTGTCACTGAGCCACATGTAGAGGCTCAACGATTCACGAGAGTGCAAGTGAATGCGCTAGGGTGAAATATTCTCTCTCCAGTGAGTTTAGTATGAGATACATTCCTAGCAGTGGTTGAAATATTGTGTGTATATACGTAGAAGAATCTGGCACACCTGCTTTTGTACCTACCTGTGGTATTCAGACGATGTTTTATCTGATGAGCACTATATATCTGGAGTAGATCATTACCTCCAAATTCAACTGAATTTATTGGTTCACAGTGTTCAAAGAAATCAACTGGGAACACAACAGCACCTAAAATGACAAAAATATTCTGGATAATCATAATGTCAAAAAATGTTTTCCACTGTCAAAACAAATACAGGTTATAAATGAGTAAATACATACAATAAAAATGAAAAATTTTGTTTTCAACTGCAGTTTATGAGCATATATTATTTGTGGGACAGTTAAAATTTTCTATGTCATTAAGAAACACAATCACACCACACACATTTCACATACTTGTTAGTATAATATTTTTCTAGAATAGTACTTAGATTCTGATATCAAAAGAACCCATGAAGAACAAAGTAAGAAATAGTGCTATTAACATTTGTTACACTGAAAGCTACAGTTTATGTAATTGTAAAATAAAGCACTTTATACTCAGGTAGAGGCAGTGCACATTCAGTTGAACATGTACTTAGTCACTCTGGCATCCATAAAGGCTCAACAACTCATCAGAGTGTGTGTGCTGGGGTCTTTGTTTGTTGTATTATAATAATACATGGTGCAGCATAGCTACATAAATCTTGAGGAATATGGAAGCACAAGTGTGTGTGTGTGTGTGTGTGTGTGTGTGTGTGTGTGAGAGGAACTCCTGAAGTCTATTGCAACAGTAGCTGAAACCTAGATGGAACACTGCACACCAAAACTAAAAAGGCAAGTACGCCATGCCAATAATCAATGTAACCATCGGTAAAAACATTAAAAATACAATAGTTCATTAAAAAATCTAGCAGCTGTTATCCATGTTCAGAAAAACACTTTAAAGGCACAGGTGTTTGATTTAAGTCCCTAAACATGAACAAATACAGCACCTTCAGAAAGCTTCAATGAGGCAACCGAACAACAAGAAGAGGATGTTTGTTGAAGTGTGTTGTTCTGTCTTATGTGATATGAAAGACAGCAGAGGTCCTCAACAGTTTTTGTAAGATATTTTGAATCACCCAGTCCACAGCTCTGACGTACCACCAAATTAGTTTTTCGCCTTTTGAAGGTACACATAATCATAATACATTTATCAATAAACAACGACATGAAAGATGATGTGTATAATGGTGATGTGTGTTGGCAAATAAATATAGAATAATTTGTGATATTTGTGTATGACTGACACCCTTGGCTATTATAAACATCTTTTAAGTCCTTGTTTATTGAAAAATGTATTCAACTTAAGTGTACCTTCAGAAAGGTGAAAACGCCATTTAGTGGTGCAGCAGAGCTGTGGACTGGTGGTTCAAAATATCTTACTACTGTTGGGAACCTCTGTTGTTTTTCATACAGCATAAGGCAGAACAGCAAGTAATTAACTACTTGCATGAACCACAGACATTGCCGAGGTGGGGTGGCTTGCGCGCCTCAATGATACAGATAGTTGGACCGCAGGTGCAACCACAGCAGAAGGTTATTTCTGGAAAGGCCGGACAAATGTGTGGTTCCTGAATAGGGACAGCAGCCTTTCAGTAGTTATAGGGACAACAGTATGGATGTTGGACTGAGCTGGCCTTTTAACATCAGCTAATGTGGCATTGCCATATAGTTACTGCAAATGGCTGAAAGCAAGGGATTATTACAACTGTTAATTTTCCCGAGAGCATGCAGCTCTAAGGTATGATAGCTATGACGATAGCATCCTCTTGGGTAAAATAGTCCCCAATTGAGATCTTTGAGTGGGGACTACTCAGTAGGATGTGGTCATCAGGAAATACAACATTGGCATTGTACGAATCAGAGCATGGAATGTTAGATGATCCTTTAATTGGGTAGGGAGGTTAGAAAATCTGAAACTAGATATGGATAGTGCAAAGTTAAATACAGTGGGTATTAGTTATGTCCGATGGAAATATGAACAGGATTTCTGGTCAGGTGAGTACAGGGTCCCAAATATAAAAACAGTTGGGGTATTACAAGAGTGTGTCTAATAATGAATAAGAAAACAGGAATGCAAGTAAACTACTATGAGCAGTGCATTGATTGCATTATTGTAGTCTAGATAATTACAAAGCCAACACCGACCACAGTAGAAGACGTTTATGTGCCAACAAGCCCTGCCGATGATGAGGAGGTTGAATAAATGTATGGGAAGTTAAAAAAGTCAGACAGTTAAGTGAGATGAAAACTTGATTATCAAAGGGACTGAAACTTGGTAGTACAGAAAGGAATGGAAGGAAAGGATAAGTAGTAGGTGAATATGTTCCATGCAAAAAAACTATCATAACAAACACTTGGTTAAGAATCATGAAGAACAGTTGTACACCTGGAATAGACCAAGAGACACATGAAGGTGCCAAACAGGTTTTATAATGTCAAGACACAGATTTTGGAACTAGGTTTTAAACTGTAGACTCATACCATATCTTATTGGTTATGAACTGTAGACTGAAACTGAACGGAATATGAATGGGTAGCTTTCAGAAATGACACTGAAGGCAGCAGATGATCAAACAGTTTCAAAGACAAGACCTACAAAAACTCCTTGGCTATCACAGGAAATACTAATTTTAATTGATGAAAGGAGAAAATATAAAAATGCAGTACAGATGACTAAAAATGAGATTGAGATGAACTGCAAAGTTACTAAGGAGTGGCTTAGAGGGCAAATGCAAATCAGTAGAATAATGTATAACTAGGAGAACGATAGATACCAACTACAGGAAAATAAGAGCGACGTTTGGAGACAGGAAAACAGCTGTGCGAGTATCAAGAGCTCAAATGGAAAACCAGTTCTGAGTAAAGAGGGGAACGCTGAAAGGTAGAAAGAATATATAGAGGGCCTCTGCAAAGGAAACAAACTTCAAGACAGTATTGTAGGAAGTGAGAGGAAGTAGATGAAGATGAAATAGGAAATACTACAGTGAGAAATGAATTGACAGAGCACGGAAAGACCTAAGTCAAAACAAGGCCCCTGGAGTAGACGACATTCCCTCAGAGCTACTGATGGGCATGGGAGAACCAGCCATGACAAAAGTATTTCACCTGATGTGCAACATGTATGAGACAGGTGACATACTTTCAGACTTAAAGAAAAATGTAATAATCTCTATTCCAAAGAAAGCAGGCCCAGACAGGTATGAAAATTACAGAACCAACAGTTTAATAAGTCATGCTTTCAAAATTTTAACACAAAGTATTTACAAAAGGATGGGAAAGCTGGTAGAAGTCAACCTTGGGAAAGATCAGTTTGGATTTAAGAGAAATGTACTAAAAGGTGATGCAATATTCACCTTACGACTTATCTTGGAAGATAGATTAAGGAAAGGCAAACCTACATTTTTTAGCTTTTGTAGATTTGGAGAAAGCTTTTGACGATGTTAACTGGTATACACTCTTCCAAATTCGGAAATCAGCAGGGGTAAAATATATGGAATGGAAGGGTATTTACAACTTGTACGTTAACCAATTCGCTGTTATTAGAGTTGAAGGGCATGAAAGGAATGCAGTGGTTGGGAAAAAAGTAAGATGGAGTTGTAACCTTTCTCCAATGTTATTCAATTTGTATTTGAGCAAGCTGTTAAGGAAAGCAAGGAGAAATTTGGAGAAGGCATTAAAATTCAAGGTGAAGAAATAAAAACTTTTCATTTTGGTGGTGAAATTTTAATTGTCAGAGAGAGCGAAAGACCTGGAAGAGCAATTGAACAGAATGGACAGTGCGTTGAAAGTTTTATATAAAGCAATTGAACAGAATGGACAGTGCGTTGAAAGTTTTATATAACATGAACTTTAAAGAGCAGCACAACAAGGGTAATGAAATACAGTCTAAGAAAATAAGGTGACACTGAAGGAATTAGATTAGGTAATTAAACAATAAAGGTGGTAGATGAGTTTTGTTACTTGGATAGTAAAATAACCATAGTCACAGTGCAGGTGATATAAAATATAGGAGGGCAAAGGAAAGGAAGCATTTCTAAAAGAGAAAAATTTGTTAACATCAAATATTAGTTTAAGTGTTAGGAAGTCTTTTCTGAAGGCATTTGTGTAGAGAGTTGCTTTGTACGGTAGTGAAACATGGACGAGACCAAGAGAATAATGTAGTCAAGTGTTTTTAGCGGAAATCTAAATATAAATTGGGACATAAGGAACCAACTTGTTAAAAAGAAGGGACCTAAAGAACTTTTAAGGGACCAACAGGGATACGAAGTACGGGACTTCAATAAATTTCTTTTTAAAGAACAACCCAATGACCCATTTTTCTTTATTTATTTAATAAAGAAGTCTTGATTGTAATTTATTTTTGCACTGCTAAAGTGTTTTGCCCTTTTCAGCATCTTCAAGATGATATATACACAAAGCTTAGTCTTAGAGCTTGAATATTTTGACTTCATAGTTTTATTTATGCACATCAACAGAAACAGACCTATTGTTCTGAAGATGACCAAAACCGATGAGACAAGTTAGCAGTATATAAAGTAAGTGCAATCAAGGTTGTTTTTAATTTTCAAATCATTATCACGGTTGTTAGGGTCAGCCAGTATCGAGTGGGAGAATATGTACACAATAAAAATATTAGGCCGCTTGCAATTAGGTAATATAAGAAAATAAGTTTTTTAAAAAAAATTATAAATCAAATGAAAACTCAAATTATAAATCAAACTTCAAACAGTTAACAGCAAATAACGGAAAGTGTGAAGTAATACACACGACCACTAAAAGAAATCCGCTGTACTTCAATTACGCGATAAATCCGTCAAACCTTAAGGTCGTAAATTCTAGCAAATACCTAGGAGTTACAATTAGGAACAACTTAGACTGGAGAGAACACACAGAAAATATTGTGGGGAAGGCAAACCAAAGGTTATGTTTCATTGGCAGAACGCTTCGAAGATGCAACTGCTCCACCAAAGAGACTGCCTACATCACACTTCTGTGTCCTCTCCTGGAGTACTGTTCCCAGTGTGGGACCCTCACCAGGTGGGACTGACTGAAGACATTGAGAAGGTTTGGAGAAGGGCAGCTCGTTTTGTTTTATCACATTACAGGGGAAAAGCATCACTAAAATGTCACATGATTTCAGGTAGAAATCATTAAAGGAAGGACGTTATTCATTGCGGCAAGATATATTTGCGAAACTTCAATCACCAACTTCTGAATGTGAAAATATTTTGCTAGCACCCACCTACATAAGGAGACATGACCATCCCAATAAAATAAAAGAAATCAGATGGAAATCTGAACGATGTAGGTGTTCTTTCTTCCCGTGTGCTATTAGAGAATGTAACGGTAGAGAAAGGTTATGAAAGTGGTTAATGAACCATCTGCCAGGTACTTAAATGTATCTATGTATATGTAGATGAACAGTCTTGGCATCAACACAGTATTTAAATATCAGATTTTGGCAATTACAGACACAATTTACTTTTTCTTAAAGTAGGATATATTTGACTTATTTTTCATGTAATGTCTTCTGCAATTGTTGCCACTTCATCTGATTTTTTGGCTTCTCCACTTCTAATTTTTTTAACTCCAGCTATCATACCTTGGGCTAGAGTGGTTTCTCCATAATCATTACGTTTAATTCTTTAAGTGCTTGGTGGCTTCTTCAAGCAGTTTATCAGCAGCTTTTCCTTGGATTTTGTTTTCCTTATTTTTCTGCAATAAAGTTTTTGACAACTCATTCAGATCAACAGCAGTTTTAACATTAAACTTTTCTGTCCCCCCCCCCCCCCACCATGCTCGTCTACCTTCAGTTTCCTTCAACATCTTTTCTTGCTTAACTACTACTTCTAAGTAGCTCTTGTAGGTTTGGTATTCATTTCTAGCTATCAATAAAAGTTTGTCTGTAATAGGAAGCAAGTGTGCCTGGCGGTTGTACAAATTCATGCCAGATAAAATATTCAAGATTAAATTTAAACTACTTTCACTCAAGTTTACCTTATCACTTGTTAAAACATGTCCAGAAGGAGAAAATGCTCTTTCTACAGAAGCACTACCATGAGACAAAGTATTGCTGTCACAACTTTCGTTACAACGGGATATTTAAAAAAGTTTGAAGCAGATCTTGAATTAAAAACAAAGGACCAGTATTTATCAATTGCCTGGGCACCTTCAAGAAATTCTAATTCAAATTTCAGGAGTTTCCACTCATCCGACAGTATAGCTGCAACCACGTCAAAAGGTAAAGCATTACCTAAAGCTGCAATTTTGGCCTCAGAAGAAAAGGTTTTTAAGTCTCCTACCTTCAAGCAACTTGCATTAAACAACACATTGTTGTGTTGAGAAGCTTCATTCAATTTGAGACTTGGCACTTTCAACAAAATGGCATTTCATGCCTGTATGAAAAAAGGCAACAGCTTTCTCTTTCATGTTCTTCAGGTCCTTGATGAGGACTTCAGTGCAAGAAATATTCACAGGCAAAATGTCTTCTTCCATAACAGAGAAATTACATACAATGTCAGACTTGTAAACCTTACTCCTCAACTTCATTAGAAGTTCACTTGCACATTCATACAGCAGGTGGATTAAAGGTCCTTTTCGAAAGAAATGCAAGTACGATGGAAAGATGTTGGTACTTTCAGTAACAAACATAAGTTGTGCTTTAATGTCAGGTTGCTTCATAAGCTTGACAATTTCTTTTGACTTCTCTGAAACTGAGGTAGATTTAGCAAGTAAAACTGCGAGGAAACGTCTTTTGATAGCACACCACTGGTCCAAAATCCTTTGGGCTACTGAGCTTACAGTTAGCCAACGTGATGACACGTTTTAAGAAATGATGCTTAGATGTTCCAACGTTCTCCTGGCATAGTTGAAATTCCTCCCATCTAGCAGGCCAGCCGTGAAAATAGTGAAATATTGCAATAATAAGATTCACAACATCAGATCCAAAAAGATTTGCTTGATAGTGCTAGGACACTTTTGTTCATTAATTTTAATACTGCCTTATTCACATTTGGACCATCACAACTGATCATCAGCAAATTCCTTAATCCGTGAGAACTCGCGCCTTTAAAAGTTACGCAATCGATCAGGTGTATAGCATTTTTCTGACAGTCAAAGAACAGTTTGTAATTACTTAATACGTCTAAATTAGTATTTCTAGTTGCGTTTATTAAAAAAACACATAAATATTTGACTATTTAAAATTGGTAAAATGCAGACGGTTTTAAAATTACTGTGAGAAAAATGCTCACGAGCGAGTCCTCGCGAGTTAAACAAAGATTTGCTTTCTCCCTGCAGAAACAAGGTTTTGATGCAGATCTTTTGCCTTAGCATGACCCATGAAATATGTCTGAAGATGATTTTCAACAACCTCTTCTTTAGTTGTTGACCAGTAGTATATTGCAATTTGCATTTCTTTTTTGCTGGCTTCATTTGTGGTCTCATCATAGCAGACAAAGGTTAAAGCCAGCTGTAACATGAAAGGTGTCTCAGTTAAGCTTTATTGTAGTTATTAAAATACGACAAAATGTATATTCCAATTTGGAAAAAAAAGGTACTTTAGGGACCAAATTGAAACAATAAGTACCTTTTAGGTACTTTCAGAAAAAAAAGGACTTCAGGGACCAATGGGACCTCCACTAAATACACCGTATAGTAAGCAGATTAAAATAGATGTGGGTTGCCGTTCTAATGAGGAGATGAAAAGACTTGCTCAGGTATTGTAGGGTGTAGAGCCTTATCATAACAGTCTCCAGACAAAAGATAACAGCAGCAGCAGCAGCTACCACCAACTAGTCAAAATTAAATGGCGATTTTTAAGTAAGAAATCAGTATGCGCAATGGATTTCAAAAATGCTTCTCAACTATGTATTCCTTTTACTCAATCAAGTGATTTACAGATTACACATTGCACTCCACACTTCCCCCTTTTTATTTATATATTACATAAAATAATATGAGAACTTACCAGCTGTTTTCCCTGATTTGAATGTTTTCTTCTTCTTAGGAACCTTGTGTGTTTTAGTGATAGTTTTGATACTAGGCAACAGCCAATACCCTGAAACATTAAAAAGTCCATTTAAATAAAAGTTCATTGAATCGTATCTCTCTTTTTTTAAATAGTGTATTTGTTTTTACTTCTTTCCTTGACATTTTGATACAAGTAAATAAAGTAAATACAGAATTCTCATCAATTAGTGGTGATCTTCAAAGTGAATGTGTTTTTTGAAACAGAGAGCAATACAGGAGCTTTTTTTCAAAACTCAATAAATGCAACCGCTACAGTTTTGCATTTGTCAACATTTGCTATAACTGTGAGACTGCATATATCATGTTTTGCTAACAGCTTCTAATCTTCAGTGCTCATACACACAAGCATAGTCTTCTTTTGCTAAAACTGTGCCAGGAGATTACGTATAGGCTCATCATTATGACATTACTGTACGTAACTCAGTTTTGAAATGTGTGTGTGTGAGTTTTGGAAAAACATTCCTCAATTAAGACATTACCTGAAACAACTAACCCCATTACACATTTCAGAACTTTGTGTCCCTAAACTATTAGCCACAACTTCAACTGATAAGTAACCCCAGTAATTCCCCTCTCCCTTTTCTCCATTTTAAAGAATTTCATTTACCTGTTGTTTCTAAACCAGCCATGTATATTCTCAAACTTCCATCCTCACAAAGTAAGATTAGTGTTGTGCGATATTCACAACTAGATGAAGGATGACGAACTACAACCATATCCATTATTTTTGCCTTTGATGGTACTACCTTAATTTCTTGGACCAAAAACACATCAGGTTTTAACATCAGTATTACAGGATTGTTACCTGAAATAAGAAATACAAACATATTATTATTTCCTTATCTGAAAAATGCACTTACATTACTATAACTTTTAAGAAATACTGGCAGCAAACATTTCAAAAACTTATAAATATGGTTATAAATTGCTCAAAAATAAAAATTAAAAAAATAAATAAATACATAATAATAATAATTTGTGCCAACTGCATGCATGGCAATGTTGTGGGCTTAAATTTAAGGGTAGCAAAGAATTTAAACTGGGCAAAAACATGACTGACCTAACCTAGTGCCCTGCTGAACTCTACTGACAGCATTCCTGAGACACGCATTTGTACCAGGCCACTTCCACACACTCTTATAGACCAAGACAAATTCCGCTCCCAAAGCTCACCTACTTAATGCATAATAATTACTGGGTTGTTAATACTGTTGTCAATGCCAACAAAGTAGCCAAATTAATTAGCTGTAAGAGGACCACATATGAAACACTTGTGCAAGTCCATCTTGAGTATTACTCATACGTTTTAGATACCAACCAGATCAGTTTAAAGAAAGATGGAAGCAATTCAAAGGTGAGCTGCTAGGTAGTTCAATTTTTGAGTGTTACAGAATTGCTCCAGGAACTCAAATGGAAATTGCTGGATGGAAAGCAATGTTCACTTAGATAAACACTACTGAAGAGATTTAGAGCAACAGAATTTGAAGATGAATGCAGAATGAATCTACTGCCGTTTACTTTTATTTTGTGTACCGACCACACATAAGAAAAATCATGCTTGTACAGAGGCATGCAGGAATTCATTTTTCCTTGTTCTATTATGGAATGGAAGAGAAAATGACTAGTGGGGTAGGAGGTACCTTCTGCCACACACCTTACAATGGACTGGGGAATATGCATGTAGATGCATATCATGCGGAGATGGTTTCATACTGTCAGAGCTCCCAGTTGCAGCCAAAAAAGGCAGTTTGTTGTTCTGTTGGGGTATCTTCAGCGTTCCCATGTGCCATAATATGTAAGCAGAGTCTCGCACAGCGACTCACCCAGTCCGACTGGCCCACAGCTAGCAAGCCTTAAAGTACACTTCTCACACTGCACTGATAAAAATTTATGTTTGGAAGTTTAAATGTTTAAACAACTTCAGTTCACTTTTAGCTTGGTTGTAAGTGTAAGCCTTTAAAAGGCCCTCAGATGATTCAGTTTAGTTTTAGTCTCTCTGTCTGTCTTTTAGTTTACACCACACTGCTTTCCACAGTTTCAAGTCTTTTATGGCTTATTACTTACATAACTGTTCCAGAAGTATTGGTTTGCCATAATTTCTTACAGTATATTTTTTTTTACAGTAATTTATTTTTATTTATTTATTTATTTATTTTATATTTGCTCTCAAACTATTTAGTAATTCTAGCTATATGTAGAATGTGCTTTCATGTACTTCCTCATACATGAATGTATAACTATAGTTTGTGTATCTACTCTGGGGTGGATATTACATTCATTTTTCTAATGACAGTCATCACAATAGGCGATTGCCTCATTTCCTTGCCAAATTTCATCTTCAGGTTGTTATCTTGTTCATACATAAGATCATAGTATCTTAGAAGAGAAAGTATGAAGCACACTGATACATATTTATGTAACAGCAATGTACCTATAATCTTACAAATCTGCGTGATGCTCTTAGTTTTTATAGTCCCAATAGGAAAGTATGCGCTTATTTAAAAAAAAAAAAAGTAATAAAAAAATTATTTTAGGTGTGTACTGTTTTAGTGGGAAAGGAAATATTCATTGATTTGTATGTATGATTAAAAATGAAATTAATTACGTAAAACATAAAACTAAAAACTAAATGTATGTTTGTTTGTGTTTTATGCGATGCCATATCGTTCACATGACTGAGATGAAACTTTGTCAACATAGTGCTTGCACTGTTGGGAAGGTTCCAGGCATCATTATATTGCTGCGAGTCTTCCGACGCAATGCGCGGTGCAGTGGTTACCATTGCAGATCGCTGTGCTTGTGGTCCCCAGTTCAAATCCTGCCACGGGCAGAAAAAAATTATTTCTTTGTATTCATTATTTCAAGAATGTTCTACATGTTTCTTATGTTTGATGTACTTGGAAGTTCCTGAAAATACTTTCCATGTATAAATAATGGAGTACTCTAAGCAGGAGGTAGTCTGTACTGAGTGTATGCTTGTATTAGCAATAAACGTGTTCTAAGTGTAACATGTTGTGGTCTATTAACGACCATCTGCAGTTTTCAACGCGAAAATATAACTGTACGACTGTTCATGACGTCATGAACACTGAAATACGTGGAAAACTACCGCATTATGAATGATGTTAATAATTTTGTTAATTCTTTGCTACTAATTAACAACATTTCTTGCAAACAGTATCCATTAATGCCAATGAATGTACTTACAAAATTATTTCATTGTATGACTTCTAGTTTAGTAGATATGACATTATAAACCCAGCGAGACATGGTAAACCGCCGCCTCATGTATGTTCGTATTTTATCTGCTACTGTGCCATTCATCCATAAAGCTTACCACACTTGATCTTCAAAACAAGAGGAAAAACACTTCCTAGATAAAATTTTGAATGGTGCATGTTACTGGATACTTTACCCATGAAATATGATTAAAACGTATGCATTGAAGTGGACATTTGTGACAGCCAAAAATATTAATGCAATTTAAGCTGTGCCATTAGGTCCCAACGTGACCACAACCTCATAAATTGTTACATACTCGGGCATCGAGTCAAACAGAGATGGGATGGCGTGTACAGGTACAGATGCCCATGCAGCTTCAACACGATACCACAGTTCATCAAGAGTAGTGACTGGCGTATTGTGATAAGCCAGTTGTTTGGCCACCACTGAACAGACGTTTTCAGTTGGTGAGAAATCTGGAGAATGTGCTGGTCAAGGCAGCAGTTTTACATTTTTCGTACACCGAAAAGCCCGTACAGGACCTGCAACATGCAGTCGTGCATTATCCAGCTGAAATGTAGTGGTTCGCAGGGATCGAATGAAGGGCAAAGCCACGAGTCGTAATACATCCGAAACGTAATGGCCACTGTTCAAAGTGCCGTCGATGCGAACAAGAGGTGACCGAGACATGTAACCAATGGCACCCCATACCATCATGCCGGGTGATACGCCAGTATGGCGATGAAGAATACACGCTTTCAATGTGCATTCACCGTGGTGTCCCCAAACACGGATGCGACCATCATGATGCTGTAAACAGAACCTGGATTCATCCGAAATAATGACGTTTTGCCATTCGTGCACCCAGGTTTGCCGTTGCATACACCATCACATGTGCTCCTGTCTGTGATGCAGCGTCAAGGGTAACTGCAGCTGTGGTCTCAGAGCAGATAGTCCATGCTGCTGCAAACGTCGTCGAACTGTTCGTGCAGATGGTTGTTGTCTTGCAATCGTCCCCATCTGTTGACTCAAGGGATGGAGATGTGGCTGCACGATCCGTTACAGCCATGCAGATAAGATGCCAGTCATCTCGACTGCTAGTGATACGAGGCCGTTGGGATCCAGCAAGGTGTTCCGTATTGCCCTCCTGAACCCACCGATTCCATATTCTACTAACAGGCATTGAATCGCGACCAACGCATACAGCAATGTTGCAATACGATAAACCACATTCGCAATATACTACAATCTGACCTTTATCAAAGTTGGAAACGTGATGGTATGTATTTCTCCTCCTTACAAGGGGCATCACAACAACGTTTCACCAGGCAACGCTGGTCAACTGCTGTTTGCGTATGAGAATCGATTGGAAACTTTCCTCATGTCAGCACGTTGTAGGTGTCCCCACCGGTGCCAACCTTGTGCGAGTACTCTGAAAAGCTAATCATTTGCATATCACAGCCTTTTCTTCCTGTCGGTTAAATTTTGTGTCTGTAGCACGTCATTTCCATGGTGTAGCAATTTTAATGGCCAGGGGTGTATATTCTTCCATTAAGATACAGTGAGCACTAAGACTTCCACATAATCCTACCGATGTACAAAATCTAATGAAATTTAAAGTTTTCCTGTCTTTCATTTAGAATGTTACTAACAGCATAGGAAAAATTTTGACAAAATTTAACACCTTAATATACAAATGTACGCAGAAGATTCAGGAGTATCTAAAATTAGCAAATGATGCTCAGGAAGGAATTTACAGGATTCCGCACAGATGTGGGGATGTATACATCGGTATCACAGAAAGAACAGTTTGAAAATAACTAAAAGAGCAGAAGGGCAGCTGGGTAAGGAGAGATAGTGACAGATCAGCTGATGTGGAACATTCTTTGCGACCGGGATCCCATCAATTCAATTTGATAAAACTGAGGTACTAGTATCCACAAGCAGGTACCATGAAAGGCTATACTGAGAGGTCATAAACTTGTTTAACATCATAATTTCATTAGAAAGTATGAGGTCATGAAACTTAACGATATCTGGATTCCGATGCTCAAGAAGAGGTGTACCGGTCTTCCACCATGTGGTGATAGCAACAGCAGACGACTGCAAATGGCACTATAATTTTCAAAAGTGACATCACACCTCTGCATGGGAGCATGACAAAATTGCATTTGTCTGTTGTCAGTGTAGAGAGCCAGGGTGCGATTCAGACATCCAAAGAAGTTAGAATTCCCCCTAAACTGTACTCCGAAATGTTGGGCTTAAATGATCCATCCAACCACAGCATACACACAAAATATTTTGGTGATCTTTATTCTAAAATCATCGTAGCATAATGTTATGTAGAATTGGAAACTAGGATTGAAATCAATTGAGATGTGAAGGAATCACATTAACTATGCTTATTTGAGGAACTCATACTTACTTCCTTGCATTAGGCTGCAAACCAGTCCAGGGTGATTTGGGACTTCTGTCCATTGGCACAAAGGCTGAGGTTGTGAATTATTTGATTTATTACCATTGGATGTCTGCTTTCCAAACTGGATTGGAAATACAGCAGTGACACAGTCAGTCAAACACCGCAATGGTGCCATAAAGCTTTTTCCATTTACATAACTCCAAAACAACATCTGCAAACTATGGGAGTAGTAAACAGACACTCCTCCCTGGGATGCAATTTGTCCAACAACTTCCTAAATTAATGCAGAGGAAAAATATTATTACAGCAGGGAAAAAATTCACACCATAACATAAACAAAGCAAATGTAAAAATGGTTAATGGCTGAAAATGATCTTAGTCCATCATCTTTCAGCATGCATGTAGGAGAGAATATATTTTATTCATGTATGTAAGCTGATATACTTACTCCTATTGTCACATTGAGTCACTAGCAGAACTTAAACCACTTAACACAATACTATTCCAGATGCATGATTGGAAGATTATGGAATATTCTACCTTGTGGTGAAAACTTGAAGGAACACATGAAATATATTGTCCTGAATGCACTCGCAACAAAACTATAAATTGATGAAGTTTATGTCCAGAGAAGTTCCCATTATATAACGTATTTGTAATCATCTGTATAAACCCTCTTGAACCAATATGATACAAATTTATTATATAGCAACAAAAACAAAGTGTAAAACACAGTATCATGGAAATAAGTTTCAATTTTCATATAATACCCCAATGAAATATACTGGTAAATATATTGCATAATATGTCTAGCTGTTAGAACTTCACAACACTAAACAAATACAAAATTCTCATTTATATGCAATTACTTACTCCAATTTCTGGATGACAAAGTGTCAGTGTATTGGTAACATAAAAAGGACCATTCAGTGCAGAGCTTTCTTCGTTCATAACCTGATCGTATATATGACCATTTGAACACATCAAAAGCATATGATCACAACTCTCTGAATTTCTCTCCAAATACTGAAAACAAATGAATATGCAACAGATTTATTTATACATATGTAATACAGTTTGAACAATCAAAAACTATATTACTACACACAATATTGTGTTACTGCTTGACCAAAACATA
This sequence comes from Locusta migratoria, assembly GCA_026315105.1. Lineage (NCBI taxonomy): Eukaryota > Metazoa > Arthropoda > Insecta > Orthoptera > Acrididae > Locusta > Locusta migratoria. Next base: position 348,111,480 of record CM048755.1, read on the forward strand.
TACTGTGAACCTTGACTTTGGTAATAATTAGAGGCACCTGTTTGTGGTGAAAAGTTTTGCTCGATTTCTTCATTTCTAAAAATCAATTTCGGTATATTTTTCGCTACTTTTGTTTTATTACATCAATAATTTCGCTAATTTTATTTTCACTTTTAATAAATAAAAACTAAAGCAAGAATCAATTATAGCCTCCTTGCAGTGTAAGACTTTTTATTTTATTCAAAAAACATGGAAATTTGACATTGATAGTAACACACAATAAAAAAAGTGTTTGAGAAATACTTATCCTGCTACTTATGTAAATTACTTAGGCTAGTAAAACTTGTATAAGCGTGTATGTTTTATGAAAACTCAAAGTCATGTTTCTAACAACACCAAGATAATTGCTTCTCAGAAGCCCCACAATCTAACTGGCACTTTGTTCAACTCATAATGATTCCATTAGGAGAGGGGGGGGGGGGGGGGGGGGGAACACTAAGTAATCTGATTTCAAGCCGCGCGTTTTTAAGGACAACTATGGATAATCGAAATGGATAGCCCGGCCTTTCCTTTGCGATTTGCACACTTAAATTACTATTACATCGCAAACGATGACAGCCGTGAGAAATAAGTACATCTATTAACCCTTTTACAGCACATTTACTCTCGGTGGCACCTGCATTGTGCACATAATTATTAGGGAATTCTGCAGATGAGGACTTATCACATTGTGTGTGTGTGTGTGTGTGTGTGTGTGTGTGTGTGTGTGTCGCAAAATCTAGTATTGTTGTGAAAAATTAATCTTTGGAGAGAAAATCGTACATATACATCTTGAGCACTGAAACTATTAGCGTATATTTACGTACGGAGCAGTGAAAGGGTGAAAATATGTTGGAGTTACACACAACAATTCCATTGTGGCTTCCTTTAATATCCTTTATCTTCTATTCTCATACAATTTCATCTGTTTTCACCCATATAATACACGCATCAGCGCGATTAAATGTCTGCTCCGCGAAAGAAATTGCTGTTCTCTTAAATTTTGCGGTGTATGCTTCTTCACAATCGGATACAAGGTAGCACTTCAAGCTCTAAAGTTCCAAAGCAGTCTGCAAACACTACAACAAAGGGTGGAATCCAGAATGTATACCATTCACAAAAACTAACTTATGGCGGCACATATCGGCAGTTTACGTAACTCGTGTTCAGGTAAATACGGTTTGTTCATTCACTCTCCGAGTTTCGGACGGTTGACTTTTTCCAAGGGGATGTTTGCCTCGTGTTGTTGTTAACACGAATTCTTCCTTGTCCAGTTTCACTCGTTTCGCCGCAGCATTGATGTCTGTAAGTGTAATTTGTCTCTTGACACCTGTCAACAGCACTTACTCCTTGTTCTTCTTATGGGACGAACTGTCCTTTGTTTGCCATTCAATACACACATAGCTGTATTTGCACAGAAGCATTTTCCTTGTTTTATGAAAAACGTAAAATCCATATGATGCGAATTCTCTTTCATGATCAAAAACTGTTACGACCATCTTAATAATCTGCTGCACCAAAACAAATCAGTGAACAAACCAGCGATCAGAAACCATTACGACCACACAGTACACTACCAGTCACCACATCAAATAAAGCGCTGGAAACTGACTACTTCACTGCACAGGAAATGAGGCTGGCAGGACTCTAAACGATATATCGAATCGGTGTACAATCGACTGTGATTTATATCTCGAAATTCCGCCAGTACATTTAAATGACTGATGAGATTTCACAAAATTTTGTGGATTATTTCACGACTTTTCGTAAATTTCAATGATTTTATGATTTTCTGTAAAAATTGTAAAACATTGCAAAATAATACACAAAGCACCAACAGCATTAATAACAGGAAATTCTCTTAAGGGCTAGATAATAAAACTCTAAAACACTGATTAAGGAAATGTTAACTGAAAATAGGCCTAAAGATAAAATCTTGGGAGAAATTTCAGAACCAGAAGACTGATGTTAGACAGGGAGATGGACTCTCCCCATTATTGTTTAACTGTGTTTTGGAAAAAGGTAATTACAGAATGGTGAAAGCAAAATAAAGTCAAAATATAGATCAGTCAGCCATTTTAGGCAGAAGTATTAGTAGAGTGAATTGCCTTGCTTTTCTAGATGATCTGGCAATTTGAACCAGGTATGTTATCACAGCTCAAAAACAAAACTTCTTACAGAAGCTGCAGAAAGTACGAATACAAATTTTGTTTGAATAAACAGAATATATGACATGCAACAAACAAGCACCGAAGTTATTGAATATGGGGGAAAAAAGTTTCTCAATTTAAATACTTGGGGGAAATCGTACAAGAAAACAGTCTAGAAAAAGCTGCAAACAAAGTTCACTGTCAAAAAATGTCAACTGCATTCAGATTAACACAAAAATATTTTCCTAAATTCAGTAAACTTTATGAAAGTAATCAAACCTGAATGTATTTATGGAGGAGAAACTTTAACTGTAAAGAGTCTTATTGAAGAAATTTCAAATTACTGATGGAGAAACTTTTAGGCCAAAAAGTAATAAGGAAAAAGAAGAATACACAGACACACTTGGTTACATAAATAACAGAAGATGTTAATTCTAAGGGCACATTAAAAGAATAGGTTGACAAAACAAATAGTACAACTATATGAAAACATAAGGAAGGCCAAAACAGAGCCAATTAAATGGATTGCTAAAATTAAGAAGGATCTTATACTAACTAATATAACACAAGAAGATATTACAGATTTTAAAAAAAAAAAAAAAAAAAAAAAAGAAAAACCACCCTTTCAGACAAAAGAGATAATTGGAAAGTTGATCTGAGAGAAATTAGAAAATGGACATTGACTGAACCTCGCATACTCCTACAGGGCCCATACATTAATAATTTCCAACCACTGCACCACAGAACAAAGTTGTTCCTCCCCCTCCTCCATTGCGTGCAGTAAAACTCTATTTTCCCTAAAAACACGGCTCCTGTCTCTCTCCATGCCTCATACCAATGCCTTAAAGCGAGTGCTGACATCTCTACACAAACCACGAAAATATGCCACTGCCCATATTCAACACTTTTAGTGATGTCAGTTTATAAAGAATGCGTGTATATAAGTTATGGCGATTTACGTAAAAAATTACTCTGTAGATTAGGTCAAATTGTACTGAAGAAATTATCCAAGATTAAATTTAAAAATTTAATTTGCTAATACAAAATTATTTTGACAGTGAAAGTAAGTTTTTTCTTTCAATGCTTGTTGTACAACTGAGTCACTCAGACTTAATTATTGAGACATGAAGGACATGCTGTAGCTGTGAATACAATAATTCTACTCAAACATGAATGGATTGTTTATTTCAAACTACAATAAAAATATCAAAGTATGTGTATAATGGCAATCTTTCTGTGGGTTACACCAGTAACATAAATTTTGATGTTTACTTTTAGGCAATCAATGAATAACCCAGAAAATTATTTGACATTTTATTAATGATTTCAAACACGATATGTATCGTATTTTGATTTCTAGTACCTCACATGAATGTGAATGAAAGTATTGCTAAGAACTAGTGTTATGTTTTAATTCCCATAAAAATCTATTAACATTTATGTGATTTCCAAGTATTTGCGGTTAAAATTATTTCATGCAAAAGCTTATTTTTAGAACGGAATGTTAACTGTCATATTGCACTACAGCAATAGGAAAAATAAGTAAGTAAATAAATAAATAATAAAAAAGAAGAAAGAAAGAGGAGTGCAAGTCTGAGTTTGAAATAAAGAGGGACTAAACAGTAAATTGATATATTCTAAAATGGAAGTAGAGAACAAAGAACCCACAAAGAGACCCGAATACTGGGTTAACTCAGATCTGAAATTTTGGTTTTTAAGTACACCAAAAGAAAATCCACAGCAGTTTAATGGATAATTACTTTTGATCAATATAGTAATTACAACATAAACATATTCACAGATATATTCTTCAAAGTTCATACAGAGTTTGTAATAAAAAGTAATTTGTACCACTATAGTCATTTCCATTGTATGACATTACACATTTAAAGAAAAGATTTCATTCTGTAAGTGAAAAATTGCTATTTCATTGCAAAATCACATTTCAATGCTACTAACAAATAACACTTACCTGTGCGGAAACGAAAGTGCAATCCCTAACTTTTCCAGCAGGAATTAAGAAAAAGTACTGTGGACTAAGAGCATCTTTACTCAAGTCATAGATTTTAACAAAATCAGCTGTTACTAATGCCAACTTTGTTTGTGAGCCTGGTAGCCATATGGCTCGAATGATGAAATTTCCTGTCTCTAACTGAGGATGAAGAACCAAATGATCAACAACAGTTCCACTGGTGCTGAATGTAAGAACATGACAATCCTGGAACAAAAAGAAAAAAAAATGTACATCTTTCTTTTTACTCCATTGATGGAAAGATAATTTATATTTCACAAATGAAGTTAGTTTGTTTTTATGAGTATGCCTCAGAACAAAAATGTTCCGATCAACAAAAATGTTCAGATCGAGAAAAATATTGACACTATGAAGGTGAAATTTATGCTCTTATAAAGTTCTAGTTTTAAACTTTGAAGAGTAACACAATAATGGCTCAATTTTGCAAAAAGAAGAAAAAAACTATGTCAATAACATCTGATTATTAAAGTTAAAGATTTTTTCCCCATGTATATAAGCAACTTGCTGCCGCTGCCGCCACCCCCTTCCCTCCCCATATTTCTAATGGCAATGTAATGTACGTCTCCGAAGGAACAAAGCATTCCTAATGACTGGAAAGAGCACACGTCTTTCCTGTTTTAAAGAAGGAGCACAAAATAAGTGCACAAAAGTATAAGCATATATCTGTGATGTCAGTATTTTATAAAATTCTGAAACATGTTTTATGCTCAGGTATTATTATATTTCTGGAAATTGAATATCTCTTTACAATCAATATTGGTTCCAAAAACCAAAAATTCTGTGAAACCCAGCTCCCCAGCTTGCTCTCGTAATCCACCAGGCCCAGAAAAACATTAAATACAGGTTCCCAGGTAGGTGTATAAGAAAGTGTTTACTACCATTACTACCCCCAATTTATGAGGTTAGTTTAGAAACTAAGTTCAGTTTCAATTTCTCTCCGCAGCTCTGCTACGATTGCAGTTCTGCTTACACGCAAGGGTATCTCCAGTCCAAGGAGATCAAAATGTCACCATTTTGGGTTCACTGTGTGTTATGTCATTAAGAATGATTGTTAATAATGGAATTGTTGATAAAAAAACTGCTGTTCCAGCTATTGTTTGAGAGTGGAAAAAGGGCAGCGAAGCATCACGCTGGCAAAATATCTTGTGCCTAAGCAGACTGCAGTTGTGGCTAGGGAGTGGATCCCGCACAGGTAAGTAAACATGACGTGACTAACAGTCAGGTTACATTTTAGCAGTGGCTTCAGCTTCGCCACCATTTCACACTCTTAAGCTATAGCTGGCACATTTATTTTGAAGATTTATTTTATTTCCATTTTGAAATAAGTCTGATGCCCTGCTACTTGTGTAACAAGTATTTTATTTAAGACAGTTTTCAGTGGTATTTTATAAGTTTAATTATTTACCTCACACCTCCCCCTCAAAGGTTAATGTGGCCATATGACCTATAGTTTAAAGAGGTCAAAGCTTCCCCATAATAAGTATGCCTTACATATGGACATTTTTAAAGACTTAAGTCAATTGCTGTTTTTTAAACAAGTTTGTAATTTCCCAAAAATATCTGATGTCTAGAACAGATAAAATGTCCCACATGTGAAAAGGGAAAAATATTTTATTTGTGCAACCTAGACTGTTTTTTGCTAAAAAATTTAAGCTTCAGGTTGTCCAGTATGCTAAGGAACATGGAAAGCTGGACGTAAATTAGATGTTGATGAGAAAACTGTTCGTCGCTGGTGTGCAACTGAGGACAAAATATTAAATTGTTTACAGAGTAGTTATGAATTTTGAGGACTAAATATCCCAATGTAGAAAAAGGCTTGCTTGTCTTTGTAATTCAAAACAGGAAATGTGGTTTTGCTGTTACAACAGGAATGATACAAGTGGAAGGCAGTTATTGGTGTGTGGAATTTGGGTCAGTAGAAAGTATATCCAGAAGGCCAAAATGGCATGGTACCACTCTCATAAACTAGGAAAACTGGTGTGAAGTCCTATTGCAGCATAAATTTTCAACTGTCATCAATGAAGTATTTCTGTACCTTATAGCATCTAAGATAAGAAATCTCCCTTTTCTTCTTAAAACTTGCAGCTAACAAATTTGACAACTTCAGTATAGCAAATAGCTACTTAGGATAGAGCACATTAGCGGTGGTATGGCAATTTATATTAACCAATCACTCAATTACACAATTACTAAATTGAACTTAGATTCACTGTGTGATGAGCAGCCATTTGAAGTTACAGGTATAGTCATAAGTTAATAGTTGTATCAATGTACAGATCACCAAAGGGAAGTATTAACACATTTTTAGAAAAAAATGGACATGCTGCCGAGTGTATTAACCCGCGAGAACTCGCTCCTTTAAAAGTTACGCGATCGATTGCAGGTATATCATTTTTCTGACAGTGAAAGAAAAGTTTGTAATGTACTTAATATGTTTAAATAAGTATTTATAGTTGCGTTTATAAGAAAACGCAAATATTTGACTATTTAAAATTGGTAAAATGCAGATTGTTTTAAAATTACTGGCAGCAAAATGCTCACACGCGAGTCCTCGCGGGTTAAGTAATGTTGGATGCTACAATGTGGTATTACAATAGGAGTGGATTTGAATGCTGACTTTGATGTTACTAAATGTAAGCATAATGTTTTAGAACTGGAAAACTTGCTAATACAACACAATTTACATCATGTTAATAACAGGCCCACAAGTAATGAAGCATGTTTAAATAACATTTTAGTCAACTTCAAGACCACAGGAGACTCACGTTAAATACTTGTGTTTCTATTCTCTGACCATGACTCTGAATATCTAAATTATGTAAGTTGAATTCCCCCTCAATGGGAGCAATTAAAATAGACCTGTCCTGACAGTTATGATTACCAAACCTGTAACTGACGATAAAATCATTACATTTCATAATACACTTCCCGACAGATTGGTTTGGCCATTGTAGTGATGATGGGCATTAAACATCAAGTCACAACCTGCCAGCCAAAATAATATTTGACAGATTTTTTAAAGCATGCTTAACCCTAATTAATTGTAGTATTCCCATAAAGAAAATAAAAATAACAAACAGTGGCCACAGAACTACGTCCCAAAATAGACAAAATATGTGGTGCACTAAATAACTGACAGATCTGACAAAATGTGTTACTGTCCAATATATACAGTTGTCTGAAGTTTGACTATGCCAAATCAGCTTATGTTGAATGCTGGAATGAATACAAAAAGGCCATCCTGCTAGCTAAAAAGACTTACAATGCCAACAGTATTCAGAATTCCACCAATAAATACAAAACTGTTTGTGCTGTCACAAATACTAAAGAATAAAAAATAAAAAAATAAATAAATAAAAAATAATAAAAAAAAATCACACCACAAACCCTCAATGAAAGAAAGAGGAGATGCTATTATCAACTGAGACATTAGTCGATCAGAGCTACTCTCAAAATTTTTGCAGTCCACCACTAAAAACAGGTATGCTAACCTTCTCCAAAGTATCACCTGAATTTGCACGAAGGGCCATAAAATGACTGAAATCATCAAACAGTTTAGATATATATGACATATCATGCAACCCACTAAAAAAAAGTGAGTGATTGCATAGTGTACCCTTTCACTCATTGTCACTCACTGCATAAACGAGTGCTTGATTTGATTTGATTTTCTCAGGGAAGCCAAAACAGTCTTGGTCGTCTTGGTCCAACCCGGCACTGCCCGCACAGGAACTAAGTTTATTGTGCAGAACAAGTGCTTACTTGAGGGATACGTTCCTGATGAACTAAAGCTGTCTATGATAGTTCCAGTATACAAAAAGGGAGATAAAGACTGTCCTGGTTACAGGTAAATTTCTATAGTATCTGGACTCTCCAACATAATGAATCATTTACCAACAATTATCAACTCACTTGGAAAACCTAGGAATAATTAATGGTGCACATTATGGGTTTAGGAAGAACATGCCTACTGATGTAATTGACAGTGTTATCAGATATATCCTTCCCAAATTTTTGAGGACAAAGGCTTTGCTCAGGTCTCATTTTGTGACCTAAGCAAAGCCTTTGTGTTGAGCACACACCACTACTAGAGAAAATGGAATTCTACAGCATCAAAGGAAACAGTCTCAAACTATTAAAATCCTATCTAAAACACTGTAAACAGGTAGTTTGTGTTGGCAAAGAAATGTCAAACATAGAAAATGTTGAAGTCATTGTGCCTCATGGATCTGTACTGCATTTCTACCTGTTCCTGATAATGATCAATGATCCCCACTCGTTTATTAGATCCACCACTGTATTATATGCAGATGATACAACTTTTCTACATAGCAGTAACGATATTCGTGATCTTAAAACCTATGCTGAAAACGCCCTCACTCATATAACACAATGGTTCAGAGCAAATGGATTCTTGTTAAACGAAAACCAAGCTCGTCAGATTTTCTTCACTTTAAGAGACAAGCTCCTGTCTGGTGACCCTAGTTCTGTGAAGTTCCTAGGTGTTTGTTTAGACAATATGTTATCCTGGGGCCAACATATAGATTATATTAGCAATAACCTATCTAGAGTAATTTATTTATTAAGACAACTTAGAAACTGTGTACCTGAAACATATGTTGGATCACCTTATTTTGCATATTTCCAAAGTATAACAACCTAATGCATTATCTTGTGGGGTAAATGTAGTCATATATATAACATACTAATATTGCATAAGAAAGCCATTATTACTAATGCTTCACATAAGGCTCACTACAAACCCTTCTTTACTGAACAAAAACTTACGACAGTAATAAACCTGTGTGTATACTATGTCTTAATCTATAAGAACAACTTAAAAGATGTGAAATGCAGAGAAAATGTGCATTGTTACAATACATGAAGAATCAAAGACATATCTATGCTTCACCACAGGCAGTCAAAATCAATAAATAGCTATGAAGTCTTAGGGCATGAACTATTTAATAAGCTGCCACATGCTGTACAAGCTCATCCTGAACTTACATTCAAAGAAAGACTGCATGAATAGTTTGCTGCCCACCCAATCTATGACATTAAAGAATTTTTCAACAGAAAAAACTTAGTAATCCAATAGCTGACCTACAGTAAATTATTGTAGTGTAAACTAAAATATGCTGATTAGTCTATACTTTATCACACTGTATTGTTTAATGTATTTTCATTTGACACTGTTTATTATTGTAATGGCCTAACAATAATAAAATCTTTACTACTACTACTACTACTACTACTACTACTACACCACATAGTATTAAATTTCCTTACCTTTAGTCCACAAACTGCCAGAAAGTCTTCATTGCATGGATTTCCTGTTATTGACAATACTGTAAATGGAACTGGTGCAGAAGATAATCGAGTCAGAGTCAGTTTCCTCTTGGATGCCTCTGGTTGTTTTAACAATGAACTTAGTTGCAGTACTGTTATTTTTCCTTTTTCATGAGAAACCGCTGGAAAAAGTAATATTATGGATATGAAAGCAAATTCCTCTGTTATGTTGTGGAGTATCTTAACATGTACTCAGAAGCTTATAATCTGCATAAGATTTGTGTAAATTTTACTGTATACATTTTTCACCTTTTCTGCTGTTAATTTAATGTATTGTGTGAGCATGGAGATCTGCTCCTCAATTCGGTCCTACGAAACTAAGGAGGCTGTTATGTCTTCAGTTCTCAATACATTAAAGCATAACCTGAAATCTTTTTACATTGTTTTTGTATACTGAAGAGCCAAAGAAACTGGGATAGGCACGTGTACACAAAAAATATGTAAACAATCAGAGGATGGTGCTGTGATTGGCAATGTGTGTCACATAGGCATTAGCTTGATTACTGCTGCTACAATGGCAAGTATCACGATTTGAGTGAGTTTGAACTTGGTATTACAGCCAGCATCACAGCATCACTGACATCACAGCTGCCAGAACCAATGACAACTGATAGAGTGGAAGCCATCCATATATTGCTGCAAATTTCAAGGCCGGGCCATCAACAAGTGTCAGCTTGCGAACCACTTAACCAAACGTCATCGATACGGACTTTAGAAGCTGAAGGCCCACTCGTGTGCCCTTGCCGACTGCACAACACAAAGCTTTATGCACCATCTGGGCCGTCACTGTCGACACTCAACCGTTGAGGACTTTAAACATGTTGCCTAGTGCCTAGTGTGAAAAGTTTCATTTCCCGTTGTATTGTGTGGATGGACATGTATGGGTATGGAGGCGAGTCCATGGGCCCTGTAAATCAGCAGGGGACTGTTCAAGCTGGTGGAGGCTCTGTAATGGATGGTGTGTGTGTGTGTGTGTGTGTGTGTGTGTGTGTGTGTGTGGGGTGCAGTTCAAGTGACATGACTGACGGGTGACACGTCTGTCTGTATGCATCCTGGCTGATCACCTGCATCCGTTCATGTCCATTGTGCTTTCCAGCAGGAAAATGTGACACACCACATGTCCAGAATTGCTCCAGGCACACTCGTCTGAGTTTAAACACTTCTGCTGCCCACCAAACTCCCAAGATATAAACATTATTGAGCATAGCTGGGGTGCCTTGCCACATACTATTCAGAAGAGATCTCCACCTCCTCATACTCATGTACAGTAGAACCTCGTTTTTACGCTTTTCAAGGGACTTAAGTAAAATGGTATAAAATGCAGGAAAATGTAAAATGCAGGAAATAATGTTTTAAATGGTAAAAAAATGCTTACTGCATGAGCCTTGCATTTTCGTAGTTTATTTGTGATATATGTACATAATAGGCATCTAAATACTCGCCAGGAAGTTTATTATACAATAAAGGTTATCCAAATTTTTACTATTTTAAGCGCCAGGCAAAACATAATTTTATGGGAAGTAGAATTTTTTGACATAATTTCATTCATTATAATCGAGGATGCCACTATTTTAAGCGCCAGGCAGAACTGGTAATCTTATGGAAATTAGAAATTTCGACGTAATTTCATTCATTATAATCGAGGAGGCCACTGCTGGGCTATGTAAAACATCTTCAAAATTACCTGAACTGCTTCGATATCGTTTGGACGCTGCTGCCAGGCTATGTAACACATCTTCAAAATTACTGCCTTTTACCGGCATTACGTAATTATTTACGTAGTAAAACTCAAAGTTCCGTTATTTTTGTATTTTTAGATGTTTCACACGACAATATTAGAGAATTTATTCGCGTTTTCGAGTACAAACATATGCATAAGTATTTTTGTGACGTTTGCATAGGATCAGCACCTCTCACTATTATCGCTTTTTTGAGGCTGTGGGTATTATGATACCCAACTTTGACAGATATCATTCTTTATTAATCAGAAATATGTATCACAAAAACAATGCAACTCTTTATTCTCACGCCAACAAAGCAACTGGTTCTGATTGATTGAGTAGACGCCAGCCACTCTGGCAAAGAAGCTAGCGGAAAGAGGAACTACACCGCCACAAATCAGTGTTAATCTCACGCCAAGCGGTCTGGCAAAGAAGCTGGTTGAAAGAGGAACTACATCGCTACAAATCGGCGTGTCTTAAGTCATCAACGAAAGGCGAAATATACGTTTGAATAAATGCAAAGTGTCAAGAAACTCGACTGCGAATAATTTTTAAGCACTATAATTTATGGGGAAAGCCATGCTAGCGTCAATTTATGTACATTAAGTCATTTTTCTTCACGAAAATTCTTTCAAAAAGCGTAAAAAGCGGGAAAAGTGTAAATATGTTAATGCAAAAACGAGGGCGAATTAACATTGTAAACATAGGAAATTTGATGGGACAGACAAAAAATGGTGTAAATGGCAGGAAAACGTAAAAATCGAGAATGTAAAAATGAGGTTTTACTGTATTTGTATATAACCCTCAGGATGCACGGTGTCAGTAACCTCCAGCTCTAATCGGACATTAGTCGAGTCCACGCCAAGTTGTGTTGTTGCACTTCTGCGTGCTCATGGGGACCCTACATTACTTTAGGCAGGTGTACCAGTTTTGTTTAGCTCTTTAGTGTATTTTAAATAGTGTTGTTCAGCAAATTAGATAGATATTTGTCTACTTTAAATGAAAGCCCTAAACAAATTTATTTAGAGACAGTGTCACACTGAGATCAGAAGGAGACCACACCTTATGATACAATGATATCCTGTAAATTTGAACTACCTTCTGTATGGTGGTACTGTACTCAGAATAATTAAATTGTATAATTGTGAAGCATTATGATGGTTTTGTGCTAACAAGAACATAACAATCCCTAGACGAAGGTAATTTTTCCAATGTGATAAACAGTGAGAAATGGCTCACTGTTCTAAGAAAAAATGTAAATATAATAAATTTAAATTCGAGGTAGGGATGGGTGGGAAAACCGTAAAATGCAGAATCTTACTTATTTTTGGGTTACATGCTTAATATTTGTGATACAAGGTGGGGCAGAGGAGTGGGAACATTTGAAGGTGATGTTTGAAGCCTTGTAGCTGTTCAACAAGGCTGCTGATGCTGAACTGTCATGTGGTAACAGTTGCAATGCAGCAGTGTAGAATAAGTGGTCACCCTGAGGATGCATTACCAACAAAATAGCAATGTAAAAGATGCGGAATGAGTGTTTTGGCACAACTATGATTAAGTTCCTTCTTCATATGCAATCAAAATGTAAGTTTGTAACTTTAAACAGTCTGCATTGGGTTTGGAAAGAAAGAGAAAACCTAGTACTTGTGTACTACCCTTTACTTATTGCAGAAAACATTAATGGTTTGCAGGCTGCAATTCCCCCATCTCCTCCTCTTCTTTTCTTTTCATGTGGCTCAACATGACTTATTCTCTTCTGAATATTGACACTCAATAACAATGGTGTGAACAGGATGGATCCACATCACACAATGTCCAGGTGTCTACGATTGTAGTGAAATGTTCGTTTAGGGACTGCAGAACTTCAATAAATGCTGACATTACCTATACGAAATTTTGAAACATAAGACTGTTTCAGGGCTTTGAAATAAATTCAATTGTGAAGTTGAAAATTTGTGCTCGAGTGTGGTTCAAACCTCGATTTCTCATTACGAGCCAGCAGTCGCCTTAAAAAATTGAGGCTCTCCAAGTAGGCTTCCCTACCTACCCAAATTCTCAACTTATAGGACACTAAAATCTTAGTGTTTGCCTGCCCCCTCCCCCCCCCCCCCCCCACCGATTAGTTCTCCCAAACAGAGCCCAACATTGCATAACTTAAGGCTAAGACTGGATCACATATTGCGCCACACTGTGGCAAATCTTCAGAATGGACTTACTGAATTAGGGAAAAACGTAAAGCACTTAAATAATGAACTTTTTAAGGAGTTATGCCACTTTATAACATTCATTTCAACATAATGTTTTGTTAAGTTTCCTTCATTTTTTCTACTTCCTATAAATCTTAGTTTCTTTTTGATACCTTGTCCTCCATGATACAGTGAAATATGTTGAGTGAGAGAAGAATAAAGCAGAAACGAAGTAAAATCTGAAGACTCTAGCTTGTTGTACAACATCCTCTGACTTCACAGTTCTTGCTTTAAGTATTCATTGAAGAGAGAGTATAAATAAAAGTTCAAGGCAGAATAGAGAAGAAACAGGCACAACCGAATTCAGATTACATGAAAGATATATCAAAATAATATTTACTATGCAATAGTTTGAGTCATGACTTGCCCAACTATCAATTCAGCTATTTACCAAGAAGCGCCTTTTTCAATAAAAGTTAAGGTTGGAAAAACAAAAATAATTTAATACTATTTGTGCAACAGTTAGCAAGTACATATCTACGAACATATTTCCATAATGGTGAACTACAAATATTTATATCATATTTGTTCAAGGGCTGAAATACTCAATCTACAGTCACTTTACAAGTGCTTTTATAATGTAATTAAAATAATCACCTATTGCAAAGAAAAGGCAGATTTGTGTATTTAATAATACAAACGAAACAACTCACCAAACTTTTGAAAATTACAGTAAAACTCAATGCTGATGAGTACCCCTGTTGTCATGAAACACACAAATAAAATTGTCTTTTAAACTGAACTAATGGAACTGAGAGGAATATGACAACACTTACCAAGATGATGTCGCTTCCCGTGAGGCGATGACATACAGCACATTGCTACCCTTCTGATCATCTGTGCAGATAATAACTGTCTGATGGTTTGACCTTGCTCTCCAGAATATGTCATACGCACATTCTCAAAAGCACCTTCTTGAGACCCTAGTGTTGGAACCTGACATGTAAAGAATTTGGTTAATATACAGAGACGAGAGAATTGAAGAGAAGGATCTGAAGTAAAAAGCAATACTGGATGAGAGGGAGAGAGGGTTGGAAATGGAGTGAATAATTTATAGCCTCTGTATTTTAATTGGAAAGTAAATAAATAGCCTTTTGTACCAACTATAAAGGAACACAAATGTATAAATATATTACAACTGAAGGTTTCATCATCACAAAACACGGGGTTAGACAAAAATATGGAAAAACAAGTCATTATTATTCCTAATATGTTGTTGGAGGAAATTTTTTATTAAAGACAGCTTTCAGTTGTTTCAGAATGCATAGATACAGGTCCTGTATGGGTTCCAAAGAAATTTCATACAATTCTTCCTGCGTAATAACAGCACAAAGTGAATAGTGATCACACAATGTTCTCTGTAAAGTTGACCACAAATGCTCAATAGTAATGAGATCTGGTAACTGTTGTTGTCAGGGACATGTGATAATTCATCCCTGTGCTCACAAAACCAGTCTTGGACCGTGTGAGTAGCGTGAACCAGAGTCCTCTCATCTTTGAACACATCATCATCTATGAGGAAGAAATATTGACATTGGAACAGTCTGATAAACTAGAATGGTTACATAATGCTTGGCAGTAAAATGAACAAGTAAAGTAACCACAGAGCCTAAGGAATCCCACAATAAGGCTCTCCAAAATCATCACTGAAACCCACCGTGTTTCACTTTTGGGAGAAAGCAATCTGCATCATCAGCTTGCATCAGCAAACCCCATATGTAAATGTTCCGAAAGTTGGAAACACTTGCCAGGCAATTCCCTACTCCACCCCGGGCTTTGGACCTTAATGCAACTGTAACAACTCGAGTCTTTCCTTCACTCGGACCCCAAATGAACTTGTTGGCAGTGAACGGATAAAGAACAGAAGTTCATATGGTGCTGGACACTAGCGATTTAGGGACAGATAGAGCCCTGTATGCTTGGCATACCACAAGGATAAGGTGTGTCCTATACAGTGTAGTTTCACCAGCCTCTGCCCCGCTGGACTTGCATGATATTACCCTGTTGACAGCTAGATATTTTAATGGTGTTCTGCATCCAGCATTACGAGATATGAAGGCCTTGCTGAGACATAAACATGTTGTTGTTATGGTCTTCAGTCCGGAGACTGGTTTGATGCAGCTCTCCACCCTACTCTATCCTGAGCAAGCCTTTTCATCACCTCATAAGAACGGCAACCCACATCCACTTGAATCTCCTTACTATACGCGTCTCTTGGCCTCCCTCTGCGATTTTTACCCCACACACTTCCCTCCAATGCTAAATTTATGATTCCTCGATGTCTAAGAATGTGTCCTACCAAGCGATCCCTTCTTTTAGTTAGGGTATGCCAAAAATTCCTTTTTTCGCCAATTCTGTTCAGTACCTCTTCATTAGTTATGTGATCTACCCACCTAATCTTCAGCATTCTTCTGTAACACCACATTTCAAAAGCCTCTATTCTATTCCTGTCCGCACTGCTTATCGTCCATATTTCACTCCCGTACAAGGCAACACTCCACACAAATGCCTTCAGAAAAGACTTCCTTACCCTTAAATTAATATTCGATGTTAGCAAATTTCTCTTTTTCAAAAATGCTTTTCTTCTCATTGCCATTCTGAATTTTATATCATCTGTACTGCGACCATCGCATGTTATTTTACTACCCAAGTAATAAAACTCATCTACCACCTTCATTGTTTCGTTACCTAATCTAATTCCTTCAGCATCGCCTGATTTTCTAAGACCGCATTCCATTATTTTTGTTTTGCTCTTGTTAATGTTCATTTTGTACGCTCTCTTCAACACACTGCCCATTCCATTCAACTGCTCTTCCAGGTCCTTTGCTGTCTCTGACAGAATTACAATGTCATCAGCAAAACGCAATGTTTTTATTTCTTCCCCCTGAACTTTAATCCCTATTCCAAAATTTTCCTTGCTTTCCTTCACCACCTGCTCAATGTACAAATTGAATAACATCGGAGAAAGGCTACAACCCTGTCTTACTCCCTTCCCAACAGACGCTTCCCCTTCATGCCCATCGAGTCTAATAACTGCGGTCTGGCTTTTGTACAAGTTGTAGATAACTCTCCTTTCCCTGTATTTTACCCCCTGCTGACTTCAGAATTTGAAAGAGTGTATTCCAGTCAACATTGTCAAACGCTTGCTCCAAATCTACAAATGCTAAAAATGTAGGTTTGCCTTTCCTTAATCTACCTTCTAAGATAAGACGTAAAGTGAGTATTGCCTCCCGGGTTCCTATGTTCCTCCTGAATCCAAACTGATCTTCCCCTAGGTCTGCTTCTACCAGCTTTTCCATTCTCCTGTAGATAATTCGTGTTAAAATTTTGCAACCATGACTTATCAAACTGATGGTTCTGTAATTTTCACACCTGTTATAAACATAGCATCTGTATTCAGCAGAGTCACAGAAAAGCCTTATCAAGTTGGAGCAGATAGTATCCTCTAGTTATAAAACAGGTACATTAAAAAGGAAACAGAGAGCAATTAAAATCAACACAAAAAGTTTTCTTCAAAGAGAACTTAAAACCTGCCTGATTTTCAAATGCAATTGACTAGCAGCCATCACAATACAGGTGGACACACTGAAGATGGAGAAATCGCACACAAACAAGGAACACTGTACAGGTCCCCGTACTGTGAACTTAATACTGTTGATGGCAATGGTGATGCCATCATGCTTCAAGAACTCCCTTGAGGGACACTGTTTTCTTCCTTAAAATGGTAAGACAAGGAACTCTAAACCTTCTACCTAAAATACCTTACAGAAAACAACGGTTGAATAAAAGTGGGTAGATTTCCTCCAACAACCCAATGACTGAGCTGCAACAAAATATTATGCCTCTAAGTAGTATTGTGAGCCTTTTCTACATTAAAGAAAACACTGATGAGGAGTTGCTTACATAGGAAAGCTAGTTTAATCTCGTTTTTGAGTAAGATTAGGTTATCCAAAGTAGAGTTGTACCTGCTGAATCTTCACGTGAGCGGCTTAGGATGGATCTGAATTCGAGGACTATGTACGAGGTGACCACAAACTCCAAAGTCTTTCCTATGTAATTTGTTAGGCTAATGTTATGATAACTACTGGGGTCAGTGCAATTTTCCCTGGTTTCAAAATTGAGATTAAACTAGATACTTTCCATGATGCAGGAAAGTCTTTGTTGATCTAAATTTTATTAAAAAGTTGAAGGAAGATGACATTTGACTGTATGTTTAACTGTTTCAGCATGCTGGACGTTACATCGTCTTGCCCAGGCAGTATCATGATCTACTGCGAATGCAGACTCCAGTAATCAAAGTAATAAAGGTTGGTTGTATTCTTCAATGTTGGTTGATTGGAAATCAAAACCAACCCTCTTCTGTATCTTCCGATAGTGACTGAAGGCTGGATTCTAGCTAGAATCAGATGTAATAGTTTTATATGATTCAGTCATTATTTAAACAATATATCTTTTTGATGACAGACATACCTGCCCTCAAATAGCTGCTATTGGTGGTTGGGAGTTCTGTCTAGAGATCCTTCTAATGGCTTGTCATATTTTATTTGCAGAATGGGACCTATCGTGGGAGTTCAGGAATTCTTGCCAAGCCCTCTGCTTACTCTGTCTAAAGCCCCGTTTACACCGAAGCGAACACAAGCGAATGAGCAGCAGCGAACAAGCATTCGCTCTTGTGTAAACGCTATGCGCACGCTGTTCGGCTCGCATTCGCAGGTGTTCACTTGTGTTCCGCTGGGTGTCGGTTTCAGGGTGAACCATCAAAGGAAGTTCGCATCCTCTCCGCTTCGGCACTAGCGTATGCGACAAACTGTGTATGCTCGCCTTGCGGCAGTGTGCTGTTTTCTCTTCCGTTCGCTCCGGTGTGAACGCTTATTCGCAAGTAGAAGCCAATGGGCGTGCACACAGGCGAAGTCCTGGCGAATGCGCATTCGCCTGTGTTCGCTTTGGTGTAAACGGGGCTTAACGTTTCACAATGCCTGTGCCCTAGCTACTTGAAAAGTTGCAAGGTTCGCACCTGTAAGGCACCCCTCCGAGTTGTTGCCTTTGATTTCGGAATAAGAGACATCGGTGGCATGGTGAATGCCTGTTGTAATGTGATACACCCAGTTCTGGATACCTTCACACCACTCAAAAACAGCCAACTGCCTGTTAGGACCCAGATAAGCTTGGAGACCAGCCATCTCAACGGTTTCCTGTCACGTTCCATTCAATCTGGCAGATTTAGCCATATAATGTAATCACACCCCACTGAATATTGTCTGCAAGAGCAGGAGGAAAATGAAGCTGTAGCACTGCTAAAATGTGTAGCCTGACCTGTATTCAGATATATTATTTCTGTTGACTATATCATACCCTCAACCATCTGAGCCTTGGGGCAATGCTGTTACATTCTCACAGTGCATTGTTGATTAAAGTCCCTCAAAAAAAAGAAAGGGGGAGGGGGTTAACCAATGAGCTGTGTCTGGA
Organism: Locusta migratoria; assembly: GCA_026315105.1. NCBI lineage: Eukaryota > Metazoa > Arthropoda > Insecta > Orthoptera > Acrididae > Locusta > Locusta migratoria. Next base: position 348,130,462 of record CM048755.1, read on the forward strand.
GTTCACTGTTAATGGGCTCACCACACAGTAAGGACACGGAGCACACCGATACTAATATTGCCGCAAGACCCCACGTAAACCGACTGCCGGCATGGTGCAGGGGATAGCGTCACTGACTGTAGTGCTGAAGGTCGCAGGTTCAATCTCTTCCACCGACAAAAATTTATTTCCTTGTAGTTAATATTTCCAGATTGTTCTACATGTTTCTTATGTTACCTATTCATCTAATTTCTGGTACATTCTGTCTGTGTATAAATAGCAGAGCGACAATGGATACACTGTCCCCGTTCCAACCGGACGACACTCAGCTCATCACCAGGGTCGAAGAAGCAAGACAGGTGGCTCACATAAGGACACTGGACGCTCAGGAGAAGGACCGTCAGCAGTATAACGACAAGCACTGACCTGTTGTGTACAGCCCAGAAGATCTGGTATGGATTTTTACTCCTGTATGGAAAATTGGACGATCACAGAAGTTATTGAAGAGATACTTTGGTTCGTATCGGGTCATACACTGCGTGTCAGACGTCACATACGAAGTTCAGGATTATGAGCCATCGCCGAAAGGACAAAACGAAGAGACATTGTTCACGTCCTGTGCATGAAGCCTTACTACGATCCTGAAGAGCAGATTGGCGACAATGGCTTTTTGTTCAAGGACCCTAAGGACGGTAATGATACTGATGAAGCCACAACAGGAACGTCTGTCATAGATAAACATGGAGAAGGAAAGGATTCCCCAGAAGTGCCATACAGAGGACCCATGACAAGGTCAAGGTCCAGGACACTGCAGCTGGCTCCAAAGGGAACATAACAGTGGGTCGCCGTTTCCCAGGAGGGGGAACAATGCCGCGAGACCCCACGTAAACCGACTGCCGGCATGGTGCAAGGGATAGTGTCACCGACTGCGGTGTTGAAGGTCGCTGGTTCAATCTTGATAGGGAGAACAGCCTGATAGGGAGCAAAATGGTCAGCAGGGAAATTTTGAACACTGGCCAGGAAGCCTGTATTAAAACCTGTCATCCACAACAATGTTGGCGTTGAGCTCTCATAAATTCAAAATGTGGTAGGAAGAATAAAATCTAGTCGCTGGAGAAGGCAACGAAAACGAACTCCGGGAGGGAGCAAGACAGTTGCTTTCAGCCCATATTGACAAAGGAGTCATTGAAGAATGATGGGTAGGATGGCTGGTTGGGCATCGACAACAGGCGGCATGCATACCGACATAATAGTATATTACACCAATAGTTCAATGGTAATTCAGAAACTTCGGCGTAAAGGCTTTCTACAGGCCTGGTGTAAAGTGCTCCAGTTGCCAAGCATAATCCCGGATGGTGGATAGAGTTTAGACAGTGTAAAATTGACGGCCACGCAGAAGAGTAGACAAAGCTTCCATAATCCAGTTGGTAGAGGTGAAAGGACGGTTCGATCTGGTCCCCATGACGTACCGCTAAGAGCACAGAGGAAGTTAAGGGAATGAGTACATCGGCCAGCCAGGTAGGACACATGGGGAGACCTGCAAAGTTTCCTATCCAATATTAGCACTAAAAATTTCGTCGTCTTCATGAATGGCGAGATTCGAGTAGCCAAACCAACCGAGCATTAACGATGCTGGTGAGAGAAATGGGGCAATAACTGGAAGATGCTTGTCCTTCCCCGGTTTTGATATAGGAACAACAATTTGTTCACCCCAGTGTGTGGGAACCTGACCTTCAGTCCATACAGGATTATAAGTGCAGAAAACCGAAGAAGGAGTAAATCTTTAAAACGAATTAGTGAAAGCAGTCCAACGCACTTTTTTGCTTTTCTTGATGACAATCGCAATGCACGCTTAGACATTTGTAACAGATACAGTTAGCCATCGTTGATGGCATTGGAAGGTGTGTAGAGCATGTTGCTGGGCTCTAATAGCATTGCTACATGTCACAGTCCACCAGGAGACTGGGACTCGACATCAAGAAAAGGAAGTATGTGGTACGGAATATTTGGCAGCGTTGAGAGTAACTTCCGTGAGGTATTTGGCCTGACTGTCGGAGCTGGGGAAGTTCTGATCGTGGAAAAACCGCCACGGAGGAAAAAAAGACCCTGGCCGCTTTCGCGATGTTCCAGCAAGTGGAGCACGGAGATGAGGTATGATGAATGCGGTGGATTATACATGGGAAATGGTCACTTGAGTATGTATCAGAGAGAGCATACCACTCAGATTGACACGCAACTGAGCAGTACACGTTGTGAGGTTCAAGTGAGAATAGGTATGTGTCGTGTCTGAAAGAAAGGCTGGTGCAGCCATGTTTAGGCAGATAAGATTAAGATGGTTGAAGAGGTCCACTAAAAAGGAGCCTATCTGGCAAGAGGCCGGAGAACCCCATAGGGGGTGGTGGGAGCTGAAGTCGCCAAATGAACAAAAGGGGGGTAGGAAGCTGAGCAACGAGTTGCAGCACATCTGCCCTAGTAAAGGCAGACGACAATGGGGTATAGATATTACAAAGTGAAAAGGAAAAGGCAGGGAGAGTGATGCACATTTCAACTGCCTGTAGGTGAGTGTGCAGTGAGATGGGATGGGATGGTAATAGATGTCTTCTCAAACGAGCAACATAACCCCTCCATGGGCTAGAATGCCTTCCACAGGGGGCAGGTCAAAGCATACAGCCTTATTGTGAGAAATCTAGGTCGTCACATGGGCATAACTTTGTTTCTTGGAGAACAACCACGAACGGACAGAGCAATCTAAGGAGTAGTTTTAATTCCTCTCTGTTGGAACAAATTCCTCGAATATTCCATTGAAGGAGATCCATGAAGGAAGAGAGAGTAGAAAAAGAAGGAAAAAGCTAGAGGAGATCACCTAGATGGCTGCTGAGGGACCGACTTCGAGGGAGCACTGCTACTGCAATCGGCAGAGTCATGTTCCATTGGTTCGTCTGGAGTTTCTGCCGCCTTCCTGGGTTTATCGGCAGGGGCGGTCTCCTCCACCAGTAAATGGCCGGCCGATCGGTTAGCAGTAGCAAGTCCCGGCGAGACAGAGGAAGACCGGGGGTTGCTACTGCTGAGTGGCACGACATGAATAGCACTGTGGTGGGGAAGGAGAGGAACTCTTTTTCTTGTGAGCCTCGTTAGAAGAATGTCGGTGCGACGTGTGTGCGGGTGATGGTTGTGGAGTCTGAGATCTTAAGAAGTCTTCACGGACAGGCTCTTTTCTCGAACTGCGGGCATCCAGTTTAGACACCCATAATTTGTGAGAAGCTGCTGATTACTGTTTTTTGGTGAGAGGAAGAGAGTGGGGAGGTGGACCGTGAAATCTTGGGGCTGGCCGAACTTACAACTGTGTTGCTAAAAGTAAAAAGTCACAAGTCTGTGTGCCTACCTCCATAGTAGGTTGAGGAGGGGGAAGGACAGCACTATATCTACCTGCTGGGAGCTCAGCAGGCTTCCTACCGGGTAGTATCATCTGAGCAGCAGAGGTTGAAACTTTTTCCTTCACTCTGATTTCTTGGATAACCCGCTCGTCTTTGTAGAAAGAGCAGTCACTGGAAGAAGCAGCACGGTTGCCCATACAATTGATACAGCGAGGGGATGGAGGGGGAGAGTCACCGTGAGCATCTCTACCACAGGTGACACATTTGGCTGCATTGGGGCAAGACTGACGGGTACGATTATATCACTAACACTGGAAACCGTGCATAGGATTTGGGACATATGGGTTCGGGTTGGTACGAGTTCTTTGTCAGCCATTTTCATTACCCAAGAAAGAGCTGTGGGGCCCCCAGGGGGGCCTCTAAAGTACCTGCGAGACACCCTGATCCTTTATGTTGAAAGGAGATACTTTTTTGGAAGTCCATCTTTCTTCTATTACCACAAATGCACTATAATTTAAGGCTCTGCAAAATACAGCTCGAGTGAGACTCCCAAATGGTGCATCCATCCCTCTGAGGTTGGATAAATTTGAAGGGACTACAAGCAGTTAGGGAATTAATAGTCCACCAAGACAGAGGCCCACTTGCCTGGATAAGCCTTATGCAACTGATGTGCTGCAGTATCACCACAGGTTTCCCAGTAGTGACTGTTCCATATTAACAGCCAAGCTCCCATCAGTGTGTAGCACACCTTGAGATTGAGGTTAGTTTTAATAGAGGTTGTACTGTCTTTGCAATCCAGGCATTCAACCCAAGCTCCCCAGTAGAACAATGTTCTACTGCCGCACCACGTGGTGGTCACTGGCACGTGCCCAGAGCTTATGGTGATTTAAGAGTGGTGATGCTCTCCAGCCTCCAGCTCTGGGTTGCAGGTTTGTCAAGCTCATACCCAGCACTTGAATTCTGGAGTCCCTGAGGGGTGCTTTGTCTGAATCTGCCATGCCTGCACTAGGGTAGTTAAGCCATTCAGTCTGTGGTATATACGGAGACCATAACATTAGCCCAGCAATCTGTCGGAACTTCCACGCACGGCACCCACCACCTTCCAACCCAGCTGATAATGTTGAGATGTACCACAATAGCCTTTGATGGGGATTCCTGCAGTTTCCTTGCCCCATCTTCAGTGAATATGGAACAGGCCATGTCATTTCCAGCCCAACATGCTGAATAAAGGAGGGAGGGGTCTGCATCCCCCTAGCCCAAGTATAAGCGAAGGAATACACGAGAGGTATTTGGGCTGCAAATGACAACCACAGTTTGGGCCACATGGAGACCATAGCTGCAACAAGCACATCAGGTGGCACCATGTCTCTCTCTCTCTCTCTCTCTCTCTCTCTCTCTCTCTCTCTCTCTCTCTCTGTGTGTGTGTGTGTGGTGTGTGTGTGTGTGTGTGTGTGTGTGTGAGGACCCTAACCTCTGATGGGAGCGACCACCCAGTTCACGACAATACCTAGAACCTTGTGGCCATTTGCACACAGCTACCCAGGCAGAGTAGGAGGGAAAAGTTTTAACCGCAACCGACACTTGCAATGTACTGAGTGCACAGGTGCCACTTGCGGTCAAGTAGAAAAGTGCTAGAATCTGTTTTCATGGTAAGTATATATTTCTTGTTGGTTTCCATATTTTTATCCAACCCCTGAATATCTAGTAGAAGCAGCTTTTTAAGTTCTAAAAACTGTTTCATATTCCAGCAAAACTTTTTATTTGATTACTTACCATTAACGTCTCTGTCAGTTCAAATTTCTTTGGCGTCAAATGCAGAGTAAACAACGAATCTCTTGCTCGTTTGTAGCTACCGACAACTTTGCTTGTTCTACAGGCACATTGCATAGCTGGCACAAATCCAATCAATAAATCCATTAGGCATGACATAACACGATTGTCATTCAGCTCACGAAGTAGTTGTTCTCTGTGGCTTGCTGAAAACACAAATTTTATTTTTAGAAACAAAAAAGTTTTAAAATGTAGCAGCACTAAGAAAACTACTATGCTCAAGTTACATGTCGGTTTGCGTGCAACTCACAACTATCAGCCTTAAATTTCACTTACACAAACAACACAGTCAATGATAATTTGTGTATTTTTAGAAAGGCACCAAGTCTGTAATTTGGTGATTCTGAGTTTGTTATTACATCAGACCCTACATACGTAAGTATACAAACTGACAAAGTGGTTTCATTCTGTCAGATGGTATGCATTCTATTGTATTCTGAAAAGAAATGTTATTTTTATGTGAATAACAGACAATGATTGGTGCCCCTTTAAAAATAAAACAAATAGGAGCATTGATGATGGTAAAAATCATTTATTAATTTTATCAGTTTTGATTCCCTATTTAACCTGTGGTGCTCAGTGACCATTTTCAAATCTGTAAAATATATTGTGTCAGTCACTATCATTTTTAACATATTTAATATTTTGTACCCATAACGCCACATGGCCTACAAGTAGTGTTCAAACAATATTCTATGTGAAATTTCTTGGGAAATTGGAGAAGAAAATTGCTTGGATGTATTTTCAAACTTTCACAATATCCCATAAAAAATTATCAAGACATATGCCTTTGAAGGCCAAACTGACGTGTGTGATTGAAAGTGGTGACACTGAAGGAAGGACTCCCCACAGGATTAATTCTCCAATTTTGAAGTATAGAATACTTAATGGAACTCAAAAGAGAAATTAAATTTTGATGTCTTGAGCATCAGCATGAAAAGAGAAGAAAGACCACCAGTAATCATCACTGACAGAACACTTGAGAGACAGGCATATCAGGTTACTGTTTAGCATTAAATTCTCTCTCATTCCTTCTGCAGAAAGAATGTCATTATGTGGGATGATTTAACAGATTATTATTTATGTATTGACCTCACCATCAAACTGATGTGGAAGTTATTCATTGATAAACTTCCTCAATAAAATTTAAGTTATACCTTTAAGTGGACATTCTCCAGGAATAATTTTAAGTACAAATTTGGCAGGCCAAAAGAAGACAACTGATGCACATATGAGGTGTTCATTTTCAACTGAAGCTTGGCTCAATTACATAACATGAGAAGCATAGACCTGTGACTAAGATGGTTCTTTGTAAGTAAAATAGAAGTAATTTTTATAGTGCTCTTTAAAATGAGGAATTCAAAAGCAGAAAAAATAGATCATGTTATTTCTTTGTATTTGTTTAATGCTGTCTTCCTACCAAACATTACAATGCAAGCTATGTTATATCCAAGACAATTTACTGTCAATGTACTTCGCATATTAATATTACACACTGATATAAGCACAGTCAGGTCTATCTTGAAGGTGGCGGTTAGAAGAGTTCAAATGAAGTTTGAAACCAGAGAAATGTCTAGTTAGAGAAGTTACTACTACTGAAATAAGATTCAAGTCAGAGAATTTTACAGGAAGGAATTCATGGCATGAGAAGACAAAAGAAACAAACATTCTCTATCAGTACTACTTCACATTTTATTTTGATAACACAAATAAGCTTTTGCATTCAAACTTATGCAATGCTCAATAAACTACTTAGTCACGTTTTTCTGCTGGTCTTTGACCATGGTAAAGTGACTGCACCAAATAAACTAGCTTACCAATCAAGTAAGGTTCCAATTAAGGACTTAGGAAATTTCAAAGAAGGCCTTTTATGAGAAATTTGAAGTAGCCTGTTAAGAGCAACAAAACAAAGAGAGAGAAAAAAGAAAAAACAGAAAGAAAAAATGCAGATTAACACATTAGTATTGTGAAATGTTGACTGCAAGTGCTATATCATATGCAATCAAGATAATGTTAATAAAATAGAGTGTAAAATTCCAGTATGTTTTACAGATATTTTTAAAAAGGCATCAGGATTTAGATTTTAATTTTTAACTATTTTATGGAAATATAACATTAATAGTGAATGAATAGCACCATTAGGATCCAGAGTGAAAAATTCATTTTTGATAAACTTATCAACCATTGCAATCACAAGTTCTGATTAAAAACCTCACTATGTACTTCATGTTGAACTTAATATTATTGACATCATTTTAAAATTTACAAATTTAGAATTAAAAATGAAACTGTCAAAATAATATTAAGGTGTATATAGCAAAACTATAAGCTACAACACTGTAACTAAGACTCACAGGTATGCCATTGTTTAGGACTTCAAAGAGAAAATAAAATCATTTGAATTGATTGACAGCCCTTTAATATGTTAAATGGGTGCACAATGGTGAAGAGTAAAATACATTTAGTGTTCTCTCTCTCTCTCTCTCTCACCTATTATTTTGGAAGTATGATGAGACTGCTTTGCTGTTTCTGCAGTAGTAGTTCCTTCTGTACCAGATTCCACATGAACAGGAGAGACATTCCGTTGCTGCATTGGAGTGGATGACAATGGCTGGTCAGTAGAGGCCACATTCTGTGTGTGTGTATCTTCACTCGCTAGGCGGCTACGTTTTGATAAAGCCTGAAATATTGTAAAAGAAAAAAAATGCAGGCAATTTTTTTCACAGTCTTTATCTAAAGTTATTTTCACACAAATCCTTTAAATAACTTGAAAATTCATGTTGCTTCTATGTGCTTTGATTGCTACTATGGATGACAGAAAGTGAATTGAATGTTATGACACAAGAATAAATAGCTTACTTGTGATGTGTTTTGCACCTGAAGTAAGTCTATGTAATTCAATCAAATGTGTTCATTTCATTTCAAAATGACAGTGTAACAATTTTTATTTAGCTTACAATTTATTGAAATAGTATACACACTAAATTTACACTTAATTTTGGCTCTGCAATAAAGCAGTGCGCAGAAAAGCAAGAGTTTCCTAAGACTGCTTCAAAAATCATTACTGACCGATTTCAGCAGATCTAGGCTACCTCATTATTAAAAGCTCATGACGCATAGATCAACCACTGGTATTGCACCATAATAGCGAGATGTTTGGAACAATCATATCAAAAGTAAAAACACCACCAAAATAAAATACATAACATTTTTGCTGAGGTTCCCACATATTAATACACTTAATAGTATAATTTAATTGCCCCCAGTGGATGACTGAATTACAACCCAGCCCTATTGTTATGTTCCAGGCACAAGAAATAATTTTTTCTAGCACTCAACAGTTCTGTATTCTGCATCTATGCTGCCACACATTTGTCTATTAGTCTTATGTTATTTCCTTTTTGAAATATATCTAAAAAAAGGGAAAGACATAATTATCTTATTAGCTCATACATCATCACTGTGTACAAGAAATGTATGTTCAGCACTTAAATAATTATATACATATTGCAATGAATTCTTAATCAAAATTTGTGGTTTAGTGTAGTAGTAGTAGTATAATTATAAAAATAAAGTATCCAAAATACTTAAATGAGCCTCACAAATAATAAGAGTTTAATTGAATGTTGCACAAGTTTATTTATATAAACTTGAAGGTGAAATGAATCAAAATTGGGGTTTAACATCTAACTAATGTCATCACATCATTCCACACATTAATTATGTTCAATCACAATCAATCAAAATTTAACATACAGAGAGTATAGATTAAAGGGATCTTACAAATGTGTTAAAACACTTTCCCTTGTTTTCAGAGGACTAAAACATTAATCTCATTTTGGAGTAAGACTGATCACAATTTTTTGTTATACATAAATGCTTGGTCAAATTTCAGGAATTTTGGTTCAGCAATTTTAAAGACAACAACTAAAATTATTGGTGATGGATTAAGTAGACCAAGAAATCACTCAGATTTAGTCCCCCCGCCCCAATTATGATGAATAAACAGGGCCAAACATTATGAATGAGAAAATATGAAATGTTTAATGTCACATATGTTTAAACTCTTCAGACTACACGTATCTCCTATAGTTATAATAGTGTGAGTGTAAGTTGATCTCTGACAACTTGCAGTGCCATTGCAAGATTTCAACAACAGAATGCAAATGGCTTTTGGTGAAAATTGTACTGTATCGTTGCCATAGACACATTAAAAATTGCATAACATGACTAGTTACAGTTGGTGCAGAAAGTAGCTGTGACCAACTTACTGCAACTGTCAAGAATCAAATTAAAAAAACACAAAATTTAGGAAAACGCAAAATTGAGAAAAATGTCAAAATCCCTAAAAAAATGTGTAATTGGCGGTAACTTTGTAGATGCAGTACAAAGCACAGCTGCGGCTTCAAACCAATATATATAGAAATGATAGATATCAAACAAGCAAACGTCGTACAGTAAAACAATGTTTTTTACATTCCCGGATTTTATGCTTTCCCGCCATTTACACCATTTTTTGTCAGTCCCAACAAATTTCGCATGTTCACAACGCTAATTTGCCCCCGTTTTTGCATTAAACTTTTCCTGCATTTTACACTTTTGAACCCACATTCATGATGGAAAATATGACGTAATTGACATAAATTGACGATGGCAAGGCTTTTGTCTTAAGGTATAGTGTTTTAAACATTACGCAGTCAAGTTTCTTGACACTTTGCCTTTATTCAAACGTATATGTCACATGTCATTTGCAGTACGTGCCTAGTTGACTAACGTGGTGGTTAATGGGAGTATAGTATTCCCTCCACCACTCCATCTGACACAATTGTGCGTGTGTAGCACTACCCAACCAACTTCATGCCTGCAATCATCTGCTGTCTCCACAGCGAACATACGAAAACTACAACAGTTCGACAAATGAAAACCAGAGAACAGGAAGGTGCTGCAACCACTGCGTACAGTTGGTTGAAACGTCTGTAGCATGGTATGTAGGCTGCTATGAATTTGGTTGGTTCAGTGGTCGGGCGATAAATCTGAACTCGTGTAGGGGCCTTCAGCCACCACGCGTATTGTCAGCTTGGCTTTGTTTTACACAACTGATAGTTTTTCAAGCTTTTTATGACGCGTTTCAAAACTTTATTTTTGTTGTTAAATGGCAAATATTTATCTAAGTATTTTTTGTGACTTTTTATAAATGGTGAGACTGATGGATTGCTTGTGTATATTTTACTGCACATTGAAGGAGCCATTGTACATTATAACCTCAAAAAAGCGATAATAGTGAGAGATGACGACCATATGCAAACGTCAGAAAAATACTTATGAATATATTTGCACTCAAGAACGCGAATAAATGCTCTAATATTGTCATGCGAAACATAAAAAAATACAAAAAGAAAGTAAATTGTGCAGTTTTACTATGTAAATAATAATTTCAGTTAAAGGCTTGCTGACTAATCGATTACGGTGTAATTTCATTCATCAAAAATTTCTACTTCCCATGAAATTACCAGTTCCTTGCCACTTAAAATGGTAAAAATTTGGATAACCTTTATTATATAATAAACTTCCTGGCAAGTATTTTGATGCCTATTATGTACATATATATCACAAACTATGAAAATGCAAGAGTGATCAAGTAAGCATATTTCACCATTCAAAACATTATTTCCCGCATTTTACACTATTTCACTTAAGTCCCTTGAAAAGTGTAAAAATGGGGTTCTACTGTAGTTAAGAGGTGAGAGTAGTGTTTGCATAACACTAACGTCTTAAAGAAAACGGCATAGAATAAGGGCGATAATAGTTTGTGCTCGCTATGAAATAAATCATTAATACTGTTCCAACTCTTTGGTTGATAGGTTCTCAATGTACCCTTGTCCAGTCAGTAAATTAATTACCCTCGTAAAGGGAACATTTTGTTGTGACCAAGGATAATTGCTTTAATGTCCGAAGAAGGGTACATCAAGAAACTGTCAACCATAGGGCAAGAACAACATTAATTTTGTCATCACAAAATATTATTCCACCCTTTCTATGTAATTACAACATTCGCTTGTTCGATATCTATTGTTCTGATATGTATTGCTTCGATATACATCTTTTGGAGACTACATCCATGCTATTACCTAAATGGCAAACCATTTATGATTTAAAATTATAATCCTCTCCATTCTGTGTGAGTGAAGGTAGTTTAATGTAGAACAGTTAAGTCTATACTGCGATATGAAGCAAACGAAGATACTCATCGAATTCTTCTCAACGTCTTTACTTTTGTTCATAATAATATTTAAAGACATCGCTGGGATTACAATAGATGCAGCTATCTGTAGCTACACGATTCCCTATATAAAGAGTCTAGTGAAAACACACTGCTTTTTTGTTCAAATTATTGTCGATGTTTGAAATAAGATTTTTCACTCACACTTCTCACAAACACACACAACTGTAACAACAATGTGTCTTCAATAATTCATATTCCACTCTGCACTAACTGTAGATTGTCGCATTGCTGCTAGATGGATGAAGCACTGAGGTCTTCGGGCGTGCCTACCAATATTATTCACGGTGGATTTTCGATGTAGAGTAAGAACGTAAAATGAAGGTAAAAGAAACATAAAATTGGGGAATTTTTTACATTGATCTTACGAGTTTTTCACAGGGGCTGTGAATTTATGGCATAAAATCTCTGAGAATGTAAAACTGAATTTACATTCCATTATGAATACTACTGGGGCAGAGAACACAGGGGCTGAAGTGAAATAATAGTGTTTATGGTTACATTTACATACTCTTCAATTCACTATATGGTGCGTGGCAAAGTGTACCTCATAGTTCTAAATGCTATTTCCTTTCCCATTCCCTCACAAACAGAGTAAGGCAGGAATGTTCATAATTATTTTCTAATAAATATTCCCCCTAATGTGCACAATAATCCAAGGGTTATCACTCAATGACTGAATCATGTATACCTGGATCTTTTCCTTTGAACTTTATCATTTTCACTTTATTACACCTAAGGAAAGTAATAGCTGTAAAAATAAATCAGGTTCCAGTAAAAGATAAATACTAAAACTTACAATGCACGAGTTGTCCTCTTGAGCACCACAGTCACAAAAGAAATTGCCATATTTGGCGTACGTAACATCATGCCCCCTATGGCATACACGAGCGCAAACTGAGCAAACACCCACACCGTCAACCATCTTGCAAGTGTGGCAATGATACCAGTGCTGGTTCATAAATTCTCTCTGAGTAATTGTAAATGTGCATAATCTGTTACACAAACTATCTTCATCCTGAAAATAAAACCTACATTATTTCTTGGGCAGTATAAAACAAAACAAGCCTCTATTACATCATTCACACCCATGAATTTATACTATTAATTTTTATGTTAGGTTAGTTTAATAACATGCAATTATTGATCCAGAGTGGATATTAAGTTCTGAATGTACAGAAACTTGTGCAATTATGAACATAACAATATCCTCCACCATGGAGAACATATTATGGGAAAAATTCTCTGAACTATTTGTATACAACCTATATTGAAATAATATGCTTTCATGTGAGTTACCAGATGTGTATGGAGATGGGACAGTGACAGTCATTACAATCTACTGGTAATGATGGTTGAATATCTGAAGAAGTGTCACTAGGAAAGGCATTATGGCTTAAAAGTAGTGTTTCACACAAAAATCTGTTTTGAATCTATCTTTCAAGCCCATTCTGATTCCTTAACAATGATCCCTGATTAAAATTAGGTCATCTTTGGTAATACTTGGCAGATCAGAAAAGATGGGGATACGAGTAAGATTGGAGTCGCAGAAAGGGTAACACAAGGGTAAGTTGAGGGGCAGAAGAAGGAAAGGAGAAAATTTGCAGCTTCTCAAACAGCTATTCCTGATGAGAAATACACAAGGAGCAACAGGAGGTCGCAGCATTACCTTCTTTATAACACTGTTCAATAATACACCGAATAACGAAATAAACTGGAACAGGCATAAGTGCGCAAACAAAGAGCTACGTAGACATTCAAAGGACAGTGCTATGGCCAGTAATGTCTATATAAGACAATAGGTGTCGGATCAGTTACGTTACAGATGGTGCACAAGACATGGGACACAACACCTCTGCAGCAGCTGGGAAAAGATCCTGCATGAACAGGACCAACAACAACTGAAGAGAATCATTCAACATGACAGAAGAGAACCCCCTTTGCAAATTGCTGTGGATTTCAATGCAGGGCCATCAAGTCTGAGCGTGTGAACCACTCAATGAAACTTCAACGATACGGACTCGGCAAAAGGTCCACTCTCGTACCCTCGCCGACTCCACAACACAAAGCTTTACACTTCGCCTGGGCCCACTAACATCGACATTGGATTGTTGGTAACTCGAAACGTGTTGCCTGGTCTGACGAGTCTCATTTCCAATTACATCAAGTGGAGGGATGTGTAAATATATGGAGACAGCCTCATGAATCCATTGACCACACAAGTCAGCAGGGAACTGTTTTAAGCTGGTGGAGGCTCTGTAATGGTAAGGTGTTCAGAAGAGATCTCCACCCCCTTGTTCTATTACATACTTATGGACAGCCCTGCAGTTGGTGTCAATTCCCTCCAGCACTACTTCATCCATTAGTTGAGTCCCTGACATGTCATGTTGCAACACTTGTGGAGACCAGTGCCAGATGCTGCCAGTGTCACATCGTAAACAGCGCTAAGTAACTGAAGTTATCCGGGCACGTATAACAGGTCTAAAGGCGGTATTACACGACGATCCACCGCGAAAGGTGTAGGTCTAGCGTGACGGCCATCTAGCGGTGAAACACGTGGAACTACCAGGAAACCGTGATTATTCGCAGACACTTTATCTGTGCACCGGAATAGAGACCAGTTCTAAACTCCTGTGAATCCGCGCACGAGCAGAAGCGGATATTGCAGGAAGCTTTCTGCTTGTTATTTGTGTACGACATTTGTAGTTAGGACTGATTTGTGATTTCAGACTTCCGTGTTGCAGTTTTTGCCTGCTTTTCCAGTTAGTAGATTTTCATAAATGCAGTAATTGAACAAGAAACATGTTTGCCAGCAGACCTTTATACTAGGTGTTTAAGAAAAGGCTTTTTTACATTGGTTGCTTTATACTTATAGAAATGAAATGGAACAGAGAGTCGTCGAGTCATTATTCAGGCGTACAGGGAGGAAAGTTAGTTGTATAACCCACACGATCCCTTTATCATAAGTTATGTCAGCAATTTTTTATTTCTCAATGATATGTGTACAACTTTACAAACATCAGCTCTTCAAAACAGGTCATGACCTTCCTCACGAACTTCCAAATTTGTTGGGGATATCCGGGACTCAGTTCTTTTATTATCTGTAAGTTCTTTTATTAGCTGTAAGTATATTCCCCTACCTTCCTTCTTTCCTGCCACAGTCGAACCCAACTTCTGGTTCCCGTCATTGTTGTGCCGTAATCTGAAGATTCACTGTCACAACTCCAAAAGTGTCCTATGTGCGAAATGCTATATAAATGTAAATTTAGACAGAATATACATTTTCAACCTAGTGTCGTAATATAAAGCTGTGGCGCGGTCTGAGGCTCCACATCACGAATTGCGCAGTCATTCCCAGCGAAGTTAAAGAGTCCTCCCTCAGCCATTTTTGTGCATGTTGTCACTGGCATAAGTTAATTTAAGTAGTGTGTAAGTCTAGGAACCAATAACGTAAGTAGTTTGGCCCTTACCTACACAAACTTTGATGTTTTATATAAAACGAAAGAGTTGAGCTGTGCTAACTACATAAAAGAAAAAGAAACACTTAATAAAAAATGACAACTTCACATTAAATAGGAACCGTAAGCTCACAGAAATAATTTAAATGAATGACGTTCCAGGAAATCACAGCTTCCCTCAGGTTCTTGTGTGGTATGAATGAACGATTAGATGAGCTCCGTTTTCTTCACGTTTCTTGCACGCTATTGCTGTCTACTGCACATGCGCGGATTCGCGCAAAGGAATACTCGCCGTGCATCATGTAATAGGTTTACATGAAGCAGTACATAGTTCCAGATAACCACACTTGTGGCGCTGGTGCATAGGCGTACGCCTCGGGTGCATTGTGTAATAGGGCCTTAAGAGAAAAAGTTAATACTTGGGTGTTTTTACCGCCCCCTCAGTGCTGCTGTAGCAGTTTCAGAGTCATTTACAGAAAGTCTAAACCAGGTAGTGCATAGGTATCCGGGCCATGTAATATTAGTCGGGGAGACTTCAACCTTAAGAGTATAGATTGGGACTAGAGGTCTGCAAATCGCCGGTTTCGCTCGCTCGTACTCGGTCGAGTGCGCAAAGCTCGGCGGTGGCGCGCCGAGTGTGTTCGCTTGCAGTGAGCGTGTTGACACTCGAACGAGGCTGCGTGGGGCGGGGCGGGCAGAGGCCGCACAGCGTAGTGCTGCCGCTGTACTCACAAGTAAACCTACGCAAGTGTCACTCTCCGATTTTTATGAAATTTGCATATGTTATATGAAAAACTATGCGACACGTTATTTCTTAGCGGCGGAAAAACATAATTAAGGGGTGAAACAGTCCCTCCAAAATTGGGCTAAAATAGAAAAATGGCGATAGAGATTAGTAAAGCGATTTTAATGATTTTTGGTATAGAAGGTATCTCTTGATATAAAAACAAATTTCATAGATTGAACTTCGATGAAATAAATAAAAAAATTGAGCACAAAAAGTTGGTCACTTTAAGGGTAGTTGCCCCCTAATTGTCACTCCCCCTGCAATGTACCTACGCCGATCTCTCATCAAAAGATACTTTCATACCAAAAAACTCATTAAAATCGCTTCATTAATCTATAAGTTATCAAGATTTTTCTATTTTAGCCCCAATTTTGGAGTCACCGTTTCACCCGTTAAATATGTTTTCCCCCGCTTAAAATAAATAAATAAATAAAAATAACAATACGGGTCCCACAAATCCAAATTTCATAAAAATCGGAGAGTGACACTTGGATAGGTTTCCTTGTCAGTCGCTACGTCAGCGGCTCTGTGGCTCTGAGGTGTGGCCTGCTGTTGCGTGTGACGCACCCCCACTAACTAAAGGAACTAAAATCAGTTATGCTGAAAACGTGTATTCCTGCATAGTAGCATGTAACCACAATATCATTATACCACAATCGAGACAAAAAGGTTGTTTTCACCAAATGCTACATTTGAAAGTAATGTAAAGGATCTAAAGAGAAACTACGGAACGAACGACGTTTTATTGTAATGTACTCGTACAAAACTGAATGTTATCGTACAACAAAGTATACATCGAAAACTAACAAAATTATCCCCAAACTATTCGTTAGTGGCACTGTAATTGCAATGTATTGTCAAAATATCACTGACACGTTGTAGATCGAGCCGAGTTCTTCTATCAGAGAACAGGTTCCCTGCCGCACTGAAAGTGCGTTCACTAGGTGCATTTGAGGCGGGCACACAAAATACTGTTTGCCAATACAGCTAGCTTAGGAAAGAGAGTACTGTTGCATTTCTACCATTCAAGCAGATCGTCGTCATCACCATCAATTCGTGCTAAATAAAGGTCCACCTCATTGGTGGATTGCGCCTCGCGTATTTCACAGTCCAGAAACATGCACTTCATTATTTTGTCTGGTGCACCCGGCTGACATTCTTCAGACGGCCCTAAATAAATATAACGCAGATATCACTGAAACAGCAGGAGCGCCATAAATTCGTACAGCTATGTAAAGTAAACAGTTGGAATAAGGGGATTTAAAACAGATACAGGATATATGAGCATTAGACGGGCATTTGACCCTGACGACGGAAAACAGTGCGGAACATATATATTGCACAAAAGCTTGCATGCGTTCTTTATTATGTAGATAAGAAAGATGACAGTGGCATTGGGGAGTATATGAATGTTGCAATTGGAAAAAATTCCCGTTAAGGACTCACTCGGAAAAGGTAGAGGCGCAGCAACCACGCACAGTGCCAAAATGCTACGGGAATATATATTAACGGGGTGCAACGGAGAGAGAGATGCACAAAACTAACCTAACGGGTGTACATCAATATCGTATATTTAATATCAATATAAAAGACGGACAAAGTATTTCAGGACTTGAGAGTGATAAGGGGAATGGATATAAAATACAACCATTTACTCGTTAAGACGGCAAGTAACACCTATCACTAAACAGGAACTAACAGTCCACAAAAAGGGAACATGAAAGTCAGAAAGATAATGGAAAACACATTTAGTAAATGATCCTAGCACAGAAACTTTATGTTAATTATGTATAATAACTTGTATGGTAAAGTACAAAATGCGAAACTGGATCGAGAGAACAGCCTTCGAAGCACATGGGAAAGGAAACAATTCCAAATTTCACAGTCAGGATTTATTCTCTAGCGTCTAGTTTGCTCTCGACACTCGCCTTGGACTCGAGTGGCACTGGGGTGGCGATCGAGTGGCGAGCGGGCAGTGTGGACGGTCGGGCCGGTCGAGCATGCGCCGCTCATTCGAGCGTGCAGGAAGTCGAGCGCAGCCACACGTCTTGCCGCAAGCTGCAGTGCCGACACCTCTCGGACTGTCATAGAACGACATGTATCACGTGATTCGAGCGAGCAACCGAGCGAGGTGCAGACCTCTAATTGGGACCTCTAGTTACATTTCAGGCGGTACAGACAAGCAGTCTTGCGAGCTACCTTTGGGCACATTCTCCAAAAACTGCCTTGAGCAGTTAAACTGGCAACCCATGTGCAATGGAAATATTTTAGACCTTATAGCTATGAACAGGCCAGACCTTATTAACGATGTCTGTATAGAGAGAGGAATTAGTGATAATGATATCGTCATAGCGTCAATGGTGACGAAAGTTCATAAACCAGTCAAGAAGGCTAGGAGCGTGTTTTTGTTGGGAAGAGCCGACAAGCAAATGTTACGATCGCACTTAGAAAATGAATGGGCATCGTTTAATTCTGGGACTATAGATGTAGAGGAATTGTGGACTAAATTTAAGTGCATTGTACATGAAGGGTTACAGAAATATGTGCCTGTAAAGTCGATTAAGGATGGAAAAGATCCACTCTTGTATAACAATAATGTTAGAAAGCTACTGAGAAAGCAAATACTGCGGCACTCTTGGTTCAAAAAGGAACACGCAAATGATGACAGGCAAAAGTTAGTAGAGATTCGTGCATCTATAAAAAGATCGCTGCACGAAGCATACAATAATTACCACAGCCATAACTCAGTAAAAAGATCTTTCCGAGAACCCGAAAAAATTCTGGTCCTATGTAAAATCGATAAGCGGGTCAAAGCCCACTGTCCAGTCACTAGTTGATCATTCTGGGGCAGTAATAGAAGAAAGCAAACGGAAAGCTGAAGTTCTAAATTTAACCTTTAAGAAATCTTTCATGCAGGAGGACAAATGGGGGACATAGCAATAGGTATTTCCGGTGTAGAGAAGCAGCTGAGAGAGCTAAATACGAAAAAGTCTGCTGGTCCGGATGGAATACCAGTTCGGTTTTACAAAGACTATTCTGCGGCGTTGGCCCCCTACTTAGCTTGCATTTATAGCGAATCTTTAATTCAGCGCAAAGTTCCTAGTGATTGGAAAAAAGCGCAGGTGACTCCCGTGTATAAGAAAGGAAAGAGAACTGACCCATACAATTACAGGCCAATATCGTTGCATCGGTTTCATGTAGAATTTTGGAGCATATTCTCAGTTCGAATATAGTAAATTTCCTTGAGACAGAAAAGCTTGTTTCTATGAATAAGCACGGGTTTAGGAAACATCGTTCATCTTAAACTCAGCTTGCCCTTTTCTCACATGACGACTTGCGAGCCATGGATGAAGGGCAACAGGCGGATTGTGCTTTTCTCGACTTCAAAAAGGCGTGTGACAACGAGTGTTCATCAGAGACGAGTGTATCAGGTGTCCCCAGGGGAGTGTGATAGGACAGCAATTATTTTCTATCTATATAAATGACCTGATGGGCAGAGTAACTTGTAATTTGCGGCTGTTTTCTGATGATGCTATGGTGTATTGGAGAGTGTCGTCTTTAACTGACTGTAATAGCATACAGGATGACAGACAAAATTTCTAGTTAGTGCGAAGAATGGCAGCTAGCTCTCAATGTAGAAAAATGTAAGGTGAAGCGCATGAGTAGGAAAAACAATCCTATAATGTTCGAATACAGCATTAGTAGTGAGCGTCTTGATGGAGTCGCGTCTTTCAAAATCTAGGCATAACATTGCAGAGCGATATGAAATGGAACCAACATGTAGGGACAGTTGTGAGTAAGGCAGACAGCCGACTTCGGTTTATTGGGAGAATTTTGAGAAGATGTACATCATCCGTAAAGGAGACTGCATATAAAATGCTTGTACGACCACGTGTTGAGTATTGCTCAAGTGTGTGGGACCCGCAGCAGATCAGTTTAAAGGAAGACATAGAAGCAGTTCAGAGGCGAGCAGCTAGGTTTGTTACTGGTAGGTTCTACCAATGCGCGAGTGTCACGGAAATGCTTCGGCAACTGAATTGGGGATCGCCGGTTGAAAGACAATGTTCTTTTCGTGAATTTCTGTTGAGGAAATTCAATTTAGAGGGCGGGAATTTGAAGCCGAGTGTAGTAAGATCTTGCTGCCGCCTACTTACATTTCACGCAGTGATCAGAAAGGCAAGAGAAGAGAAATTAGTGCTCGTACGGAGGCATATAGGCATTCTCTTTTTCCTCGTTCTATTTGGGAGTGGAATAGGAAAGGAAATGCCTAGTAGTGGTACAGTGTACCCTCCGCAATCCACTGTAAGGTGCATGTATGTAGATGTATCATAATTTAATTTGTGTGAAATTTAATCTGCCATTCAAGTTCTTCATTTTTGGTAGTACTTTTGTTTTAAGAGGTTTATTCTTGCGTACTTGGCCACTGTTTTAATAGTTTATTCCCGTGTATATGGTAGGTAGTGTTTGGCGCGCCAGCTGCACACACAGCAGCACCAGCAGAATTACAGCTAAGTAGAAGCAAACTACTGTCACTCACTTTTGGGCCGAGTAGTGTAAATTTTTATGAACTCGCGCTAGGATGGATACAATGTGTGACTGCTGTGTACGGACACAGGAGGAGCTGGCCGTTGTTCGCGAGCAGCTGAGCACGCTGTTGGACGTGGTCAGCTGTCTTCAGGCTGCTGCCTCCGAGTGTTGCGGCAGTGCGGGCTCTGGGGCATCGCGTGGGACACCAAATGTGTTACACGCTTCACCGACGGTCCCTGGTGTCGAGACATCTTTGCGTGTACTGGACGTGATTGTGCCACCCTCTCCTCAAGGGGTGTGGGGATGTGGGTGTGGGTGTGGCGAGATCAAAAGCATTTGCGTCATTCGGGGTAAATGGTCAATGTGGAGGCAGTGGAGCAGTTGGTGAAGGCTGAAAGCCTCACTCGTGGGGTGGAATCTGAGCCAACTATCTGTTGTGTTGTTCCCAGAACCGATCGCAGTCCTCTAGTTTGGAGCCGAGTGGAAGGCTTGAACCAGAGGGTCAGACAATTCGGCGGAGATCTGGGATGCAAATTTCTCAACCTCGGCTATCGGGTGGAGAAATGTGGGGTTCCCCTGAATAGGTCAGGCGTGCGCTACACGCAGGAAGTGGCTACAAGGGTAGCGGAGTACGTGTGGAGTGCACATGGTTTGTTTTTTTAGGTTAGAGAATTCCCTCCCTAGGCCCGACAAGACACCACCTGAGCCACAACAAGGTAGCAGTAGGCAGAACACAACAGGAAATGAAAAGATCACTGTAGTAGGAGTTAACTGCAGGAGCGTCTACAGAAAGCTCCCAGAACTGCTCTCATTAATAAATGGTCACAATGCCCACACAGTACTAGGGATGGAAAGCTGGCTGAAACCAGATGTAAACAGTAATGAGATTCTAAACTCAGACTGGAATGTTTACCACAGAGATAGGCTGGCAGTGAAGGGGGAGGCATGTTTATAGTGATAAAAAGTGCACTAGTATTGAAGGAAAGAGAGATCCGAAATGTGAAATAATTTGGGTGAACGTCACAGTTAAAGCAGGCTCGCACATGGTAACTGGATGTTTCTACAGGCCTACTGGGCTTAGCAGCTATTGTGGCAGAACACCTGAAGGAAAATTTGGAATATATTTCAAGTAGATTTACCAATCATGTTACAGTTTTGGGAGGAGATTTAAATTTACTGGATACAGATTGGGAGACTCAAACGTTTATGACAGGTAGCAGGAACAAAGAATCCAGTGAAATTGTTTTGAGTGCATTATCTGAAAACTACCTTGAGCAGTTACACGGAGGACCGACTCGTGGCGACAACATATTAGACCTTCTGGTGACAAACAGACCCGAACTATTCGAAACAGTTAATGTAAAACAGGGAATCAGTGATCGTAAAGTGGTTACAGCATTGATAATTTCAGCCATAAATAGAAATATTAAAAAATGTCAGAAGATTTTACTGTTTGGAAAAAGTGACAAAAAGCGGATTTCAGAGTACTTGATGGCTCAACACAGAAGTTTTATCAGAAGTACAGATAGTGTGAAGGAACAGTGGTCGAATTTCAAGGCCATCTAACAACATGCATTAGATGAGTGAGTACCATGCAAGATTGTAAGAGATGGAAAGGACCCATCATGGTACAACAACCTAATTAGAAAACTTCTACGGAAGCAAAGGGAACTTCACTGCAAACACAAACATAGCTAAAGCCTTGTAGACAAACAAAAATTACATGAAGCAAAATGTTGCGTGAGGAAGGCTATGCGAGGGGCGTTCAATGAATTCAAAAGTAAAGGTCTATGTACTGACTTGGCTGAAAATCCTAAGAAATTTTGGTCATGTCAAAGCGGTAGGTGGACCAAAACAAAATCTCCAGGCACTCTGTGACAAAAATGGCACTGAAACAGAGGATGACACTCTAAAGGCTGAATTACTGTGTCTTTTTCCAAAGCTGTTTCACAGAGGAAGACTGCACTGTAGTTCCTTCTTTAGATTGCCACACAGATTACAAAATTGCAGATATTGAAATAATTGACAAAGATAGAAAAACAATTAAAATCACTCAAACGAAAAAAGGCCACAGGACCTGATGTGATACCAGTTTGTTTTTAGGAAGGATTGGCAACACTGCGCCTGCAAGAACGTGCAGAGAATTTGCTGCAGTAAATAATCACAAAAACCATTGTTTTTAAACTTTTTTAAACGTTTCAAGTTGTTATAAATATAAGTGTTGTTACATTAGTGGAAATGTTAGCGTAGAGTTAAATAAGTTAAATGGTGTAAAAAGTGTATTTTTCTTCCCGCGCCTGTAGCACATATTTGTAGACCTAATTTAACGGGCGCGAATCATTGTAAACAGTGACTGAAACTGGTATCTATTTACCCATTTTTCTATTTTTCACACACTACATATTGTAGTTAAGGTTTAAAAAAATCATTCAACCTCAAATAACTGTAAATCAGTGTAGATTAAAATTTCTTGATTTAGCAATAAGTGTGTAGTTATCCGTGTTTGTAGGCTTAATTTTGTTTTTGTGAGCTAGTTTCCTTTTATTCAGTGCCCTTTCAATTTATTCTATTTATACTTGTGTGTACAGTTTTTTTAATTGCCTCTTGGTGTAACGTTTTAGTAAATACTAAGTTTTTTTTAAGATGTAGGTTTTTACCATGGGTGAGAAGTGGGTGATATGCCATAGGATCATTAGTTCTGGGGTGTGGCGTGATAATTTTAGTGGGTTCTTTTATTGGGACGAATGTAGTCGTGTGGGAAAGGGGGGAGATAAATGAGGTTCACCAGTGGTTTTGTAGGATCTGCACTAGAGATAGGGAAATAGTGGAGCAGGAGGGGAAAATTGCAGCTCTTCAAGCTGAATTAGATACGGCAAGGGAGAACCTGAGCAGGTTGATGAGGGAGAAGGGTGAACAGCGGTGGGAAGTGGCAACAGGTAACGGGGGAACAGGTTTAGGACAGTTTCAGACAGCTTTGTCATTAATCTGAAAAATAGATTTGACTTGTTTCCTCAGTAAGAATCGGATGAGCCTCATGTAGCTGAAGTTGTAGAAAGGGCACAACAAACTTTCAAGGAGGATTTGAAATAGATAGGGGAATTTGTGAAAAGAAAGGAAGTCTTGTTAGGTAGCTCTCATGGTAGAGCTGTTGGCCAACTACTGCAGGAAGTGCTAGGTCCAGAGTACCACGTCACAAAGTTTTTCAAACCAAATGTGTGTCTGGGTCAGGTAACAGAGGATATAAGTTCTTTATGCAAAGATTTCACAAAGGAGGATACCATAGTTATAGCGGGTGGTCCAGGAAATAGCCTTGTCAAAGACTGAATATTCCACAGAAAGTGACCTGGCAAAGGTAGCATCACAACGAAGCATACTAGTGTGGGATGTGTGTGTGTTCTGAGACGCTATGATTGGCCTCGTTTGAACTCTTCTGTCAGGAGAGTAAACTTGGAGCTGGAACAGCTGCTCATGTCAGAGATGGGGTGCCATATTGGTTTTATTTCTGTGGATGCTATCTGTAGGTGGAACTACACCAGGCATGGCCTTCACCTCAACAGGAAAGGGAAGGGAAAACTGTCTGGGTTCATTGCAAGTAATTTACAGGGGGAGGGGGTGGGGCGCACAGTCACAAATGGTAAAATACCAGTGGTTGCACGTGTCAGAGGCATGCCTTTTTTTTATAGGGAGAGGGGGGAAAGAAAACCAGTTTTGAGAGAGCTTAGAAAACACCCCCAGTTTGAGAAAACAGATAAACAGGAGATTGTTTGCTAGCTTAAAAACTATGTTTAACAGAAAGTACTCAGAATCTGTCAGCAAACCTTTGTTCAACCATTACTATGCAATATCAGTTATCTTTATTACATCAGAACATCCCTGGACTCAGAAATAAACTTGATGACCTACTCATCTGTATTGATGAAATAAGAGTCCTCTAACCCTATTGACATAATTTGCATCTCTGAACATCATGTGACCACTGGTATAGGTATGTTAAATATTCCAGGATTTCATTTAGCTTCATACCTCAGTAGAGTAGAAACGGAGGGAGGAAGAGTTGCAACATTTATTAAAAACTGCTATAAATTCAAGAATATAGACATAAATAAATTTTGTCTGGAGCAACATTTCGAAGCTTGCACAACAGAAGTAGAGTTTCATAACAGATACTATATAATGGTAACTATTTACCGAGAACCTGCAGGAAATTATTATTGTTGTTGTGTGTTTAAAGGAGACTAAACTGCTGGGTTATCAGTCCCCTGTTACCAGCTAAGAGTTCACATCTTTGCCTTTGCCTTTTGTTACATAGTACTCCATGCCCAGTATACTCTGGGTACAGAGAGACGTTCCATGGTAAACTGATAACATAAAACAGAATACACATCAATAGTTGACCAAATAGACAAAAACTAAAATATTACAGCAGAAGAGTGTGGCTGGCTGATCATAAGGATAATACAGGATGAGCCAGCCACTCTGCACACACTAAAATTCTTTATTGAAAATCAAGTTGTAACCCATATAAGGACAACAGCTTATTGTTCTGGAGAGGTTGTAGCCCGAGAAGGCGGGCAAATGAGCCCCACCACTAAATAGACCAATAAAAGCCAGTTGCATGAATAAAACCTGAGACGTGGTCAACCATAGAGGCATTGTCACCTAAAATCAATGGAAGCACAGAAGGCAGGGTAAAAGACTGCCTCAAGTCGGCTAAAAGTTGGCAGTCCACCAGGATGTGGACCACGGTCAATAGTGCACCACAACACCAATTTGGTGGGTCCTCTAGACATAGAAGGTAGCCTTGTGTCAACCACGTATGGCCAATACGTAGTCTGCAGAGGACTACGGACTCCCTACGAGAAGCTCACAGGGAGGATCTCCGACCTGTAGAGAACTTGACTATGTGCAGCTTATTCGGTTTGTACAAGGCAGCCCATTCCGAGGTCCAAATCCCTAGAACCTTACGGGTCAGTTACAGACCTAAATTTCTGTCTTTTAGACCAATCTTCAAGGGCTGTGATGTGATAGCCGGCTTGGCCAGGTGATCAACTTGTCCGTTTCCTGGAATGCCAATGTAGCCCGGGGTCCAAATGAAAACCACCGAACGGCCTGACTCCCCAAGGGTGAAAACGGCGTCCTGAATGGACCGAACCAAATAGTGCTTTGCCATAAACTGGTCAAGGGCGAGCAGGCAACACAAAGTGTCACTACAGATAACTATGGACTGCCCGAGGCAGTCGCGTAAATGTGTAAGAGCACGAGAGATGACCACCAGCTCAGCTGTGAAAACACTAGTCCCACAGGGTAAGGAATGCTGCTCAACGTGGTCACCGTGAACATAAGCGTACCCAGCACGGCCGCCCACAAGGGAACTGTCTGTGTATACTACTTCTGCACCATGGAAAGAATCAACGAGTGCCTGGAACTGGCGACAAAGGATAATTGGTGAAACTGAGGCTTTCAAGTCACTGGACAAGTCTAACCGAAGCTTTGGGCGAGGTACAAACCATGGAGGTGTACGGGAAAGGTAGTGGAATGTGGGAGGGAGGGATAGGAAGGGATGCAAAGGATGAAAGAAGGGAATGAACATAAACTGCAATCGGAAAACCTGACCGTGGACGTCGTCGTGGGGAAGGGAGGACGGCAGCTGGGAACAGAAGCTTGTCATTTGGTTGGTCAGGTGAGTCATGAATACGGGCAACGTAATAAGCCAATAGCTACTGCCGGCGGATTTGAAGGGGGGGAACCCCAGCCTCAGAAAGGACACTTGTCATGGGACTTGTGCGGAAGGCACCCATCGCTAAACAGACGCCACTGTTGAGTGCTGGGTCCAGGACCCGCAATGCAGATGCGGCTGCCGAATCATACACAAAGCCCTCGTAGTCTAGGCGTGATTGAATCAGTATCCTGTAGAGTTACAAAATACTTGTACGGGCAGCTCCCCAACTAGTGTGGCTGAGGCAGGGTAGAATATTGAGGTACCACACGCACTTCTGCTTGAGCTGACGAAGATCGGGCAGCTACGTGAGCCGGATGTCAAAGAGCATGCCGAGAAATCATTGAGTCTCTTCAACATGAAGTTTGTCACGCAAATAAAGCTCTGGGTCCAAATGGACAGCTCAAAGGCAGCAGAAGTGCATAACCCGGGTTTTCGACAGAGAAAACTGGAACCCATGGGTTGAGGCCCACGACTGCGCCTTTCGAATGGCTCCCTGCAGACGCCTTTCAGTTACCCCAATGCTAGCTGAGCTGAAGTATAAGCAGAAGACATCAGCAAACAAGGAGGAAGAAACCAATGAACCCACTGCCTCAGCAAGTCCATTGAATGCAATTCAAAAGAGGGGGACACTAAGGACGGAGCCCTGTGGGACACCGTTCTCCTGGACATGGGGGAAGCTGAAGAAAGGAGCAACCCATACAAAAAAAGTGCAGAAGGAAAGAAAATTTTGAATAAAAAGTGGGAGCGGACCCCTCAAGCCGCAACGGTGCAGTGTATCCACAATATGGTGGTGCCACGTGGTGTCGTATGCCTTTCTGAGGTCGAAAAAGACAGCAACAAGGTGCTCACGCCTGCTAAATTAAATGCCGTACAAACGGCAGACTCCAAAGCCACTAAGTTATCAACAGTGGAGCAGCCCCCCCCCCCCCCCGAGGTAGGGACAACAGACCCCGATGTTCAAGTATCCACATGAGCCGCCGATTCACCATACGTTCGAATAGCTTGCACAGAACGTTGGTGAGGCTGATTGGGCAGTAACAATCACCCACTTGTGGATCAGCACCAGGTTTTATCACCGGAATAATGATGCTTTCTCACCATTGTAATGGGAAAGCCCCCTCTGCCCACAGACGGTTAAACAGGGCAAGAAGCTGGTGTTGGAACTCTATGAAAAGGTGCCGGATGAACTGGCTGTGGATCCTGCCTGGTCCCAGAGAGGTATCAGGGCATGCGCCAAGGACAGTTTGTAATTCCCATTCACTGAAAGCGGAATTTTACATTTCTTCTTGATGCGTATGGAAGGACCGCCGTCGCTGTTCAACCCATTCTTTCAGTGTGCGGAAGTCTGCACTGTATGCTGATGTTACAGAGGTGCAGCATAATGCTCTGCCATGTGTTCAGCGATAAAAGTCATGTCAATGCATAGGTTACCCGGATGTGTAAGCTGGGGATCGCTGCTGGTGGATGGTACCCAAAAAGGTGCCTAACCTGGGACCACACCCGAGACACGGAGGCACGACAGCCGATGCTGGTGAGATACATCTCCCAACAGTCCTGTTTACTCTGCCGGATGAGCTGTCAAGCTCCAGCCTGGAGCCGTTTGATAGCTATCAGGTTTTCTACAGTGGGGTGGCGACAATGGCACTGGAGTGCCCGTCGACAATCCTGGATGGCCTCAGCAATTTCCAGCATCCACCAGGGAACAGACTTACGCCGTGTGGAGCCAGAAGTGGTGGAACAGTTGCCTCAGTGGCTGAAACTATTGCACTGGTGACCTGGTGAACCACCACGTCCACGGCGGCAGGCGGTCCAACAGGAAGCGTAGCAGCTGCGGTGCAGTGTTGCCAATCAGCTCGATGAAGACACTGTCGAGGCGGGCAACCCACAGGTTGAAAATCCAGGAGCGACATGAGAACAGGAAAATTGTTGCTGTTGCAAAGGTCATCATGGACCCACCACTGGAAATGCGGGAGCAGGCTCGGGGTACAAACAGAGAGATCGATCGCCGAATACGTGCCTCGTGCCATGCAAATGTGCGTGGGTGCACCAGTGTTTAACAGGCAGGTGTCTTGCTGTGATAAAAACATCTCTATGTCCCTTCCTCGGCCTGTTTTCTGGGTTCCATCCCACAAGGGATGGTGGGCACTGAAGTCCCCCAGAAGCACAAATGGTGGGGGAAGTTGTGCCACCTGGGCAGCAAGGTGAGTAAGCGAAACCATGTCATCTGGAGGAAGGTAAATACAACATATTGTTAGTTCCTGGAGAGCCCGGATTTGAACAGCCACCGCCTCAAGAGTCGGGTGGAGAGGCACAGTGGCACTGGCGACAGTGGCAAGGACATAGATACATACACCTCTAGAGACCCTGTCATCAGGTACAATTTTTGTGATAGCCGCGATAGCCACAAAGGGCTGGGGTCCTTTGAGCAGGAAACCAGGTTTCCTGCAGGGCTACACAAAACGCTGGGAAGCAGCACAACAATTGCTGCAACTCTGGCAAAAAGCCTCCTGGTCGCTGTGACACGCTGATTTTGACGGCGCAGTAAGGTTCACAGAATCTTCTGCTGACGCCGATTTTTGAGGCAGGGCCTCAACGTCCACGGCTTCCAAAGACTCGGCAATTGCCAAATCTTTGGTGGACGCGAGGATCTCTATCTTGTCCTCATATTCTGAGGTGGACGGGGGTGGTGGCACAGCGGCCACCGGGCTGTCCTTCTGGTTGGGTGGCTTCTTTTTCTTTTTTGTATCGCACTTCTCTTTAGGTTTCTCTTGCTGGGAGGGCCCTGCCAGCTCAGTCCCTGGGACTGAGGAGCAGCGTGAAGCCCTATGACCAGCTGGTGGTACTTTCCGCCATCCATTGGCATCCGCTGTTTCAGTGGGAGAAACCTTAGAGGGGAGGCATCCGAGTGACCCCTTCCAAGCACGAGGAACCAGCGCATGCTGTTGTGACTCTGGGTCTGGGATGGGGATTGATGTCCCCATCGGTTGGGGGATTACCGCTCCCAAAGCAGGGTCTTTGGGGGCGGTGGAAGTTGAGGTGTCCCTATCGGTCAAGGGGGGGGGGGGGGAGGCAGAAGTGGATGTTTGGGCCTGGGAGCCCACTAGGACCGACTGCACAGGTGGTATGAATGTAGACGAAGTTGCAGCTGCAGCAAAGGATTACTTCATGCTGATGGGATGTAGTTTTTCATACTTCCTCTTTGCCTTCGAGTAAGACAGCCTATCCAGGGTTTTATATTCCATTATCTTTCTTTCTTTATGCAGAACAGAGCGGGTGGACGAGCAAGGAGAGTGGTGCTGTCCACAGTTCACACAGAATGGAGGAGGTGCACAAGGGACATTGGGGTGTCCCGCACTTCCACGCTCTTGAGAGGTGGAGTTGGCAGCATACTTGAAGGACATGTGCCCAAACCTCCAGCACTTAAAACAGCGCATAGGGGGAGGAACGTAGAGCTTAACATCGCAACAGTATAGCACCACCTTGACCTTCTCAGGCAAGGAATCGCCCTCAAAGGCCAAACTGAATGCACCGGTAGCGACCCTATTGTCCTTCGGATCGCTATGGACTCACCATATAAAGTGGACTCCCCTCCGCTCTAAGTTCTTATGAAGTTCATCATCAGTCTGCAACATAAGATCTTTATGGAATATAATACCCTGTACCATGTTGAGGCTCTTATTAGGAGTAGTGATCGTTACAGGAATATCACCCAGATTGTCACAGGTAAGCACTGCTTGTGACTGCTGGGGATGACGACAAAATAAGGACAGAGCCAGATCACATCTACGACATGCCCTCCACCCTCCCTGAATTTATCCTCAATATTCTGTACACAAAACAGGGGCTTTGTGTTAGTAAACGGGAACATACCAAGTATCAGGGGTGCATACACCTCACCTCGATTTCTCGCCCAAAGTTCCACCCATGGCGTTGCCAAGGAAGGGAACAATTGAGGGTCATATTTCTCAGCATTAAATTCAACTTGACCATGCTTTCAGGCACAGATTTTACGTCCGGCAACGCTATTATAGAGTCATTTCATTCTCGTCCCACGAGCAGCTAGAGAACTAAAGGTCCCCCCAGGCACAGCCCCACTTGCCCGGGTAAGCCTTATACAACTGAGGTGCGACAGGTTCCTCAGAGGTTGCTCACTAGCGACTATTCAACCTGTACAGCTAATGCATCTCCTCGGCACGTAGCACATGTTGAGATTGAGGGTGGTTTGTTTTTTTTTTTTTCTTTAAATAGAGGTTTGTACCGTCCTCGCGACCTGGGCAATTAAGATAAGATCCCCGGGCTCTGAAATGTACAACATTCCACCGTCTCACCGAACGATGGTCGTTGAAGCGAGCACAGAGCTTACAGTGTCGCGGACTATTGGCGCGACACAGCCTATGACTCAGGACCCCGGGTCATAAAAATAAAAAGAAAACTTGCATACTTTCATTCCATAATGTAATATGGTATAACATTTTGGGGTAACTCTTCAAGTCGAGCAGAAGTTTTCAGAGTCCAAAAACGTGTAATACGTATTATTTGTGGAGTAAATTCACGGACGTCCTGCAGAAGCCTCTTCAAAGAATTGGGTATATTAACTACTGCCTCTCAGTATATTTGTTTCTTAATGAAATTTGTCGTAAGTAATATATCCCTTTTCCCCAACAAACAGCTCAGTTCATACCTACAATACTCTGAACAAAAATGATCTACACAAGGACTTAAAAGCACTTACTTTAGTTCAAAAAGGGGTCCACTACTCAGGAACACATTTCCAATAATTTACCAACAACCATAAACAATTTAGCTACAAATAAAGATCAGTTTAAGAAGATCCTAAAGGAGTTTCTAGTGGCCAACTCCTACTCCACTGACAAATTCTTAAATAGAACCAAATGATGCATTTATCTGTATTCATACATTTGTATTATTATATTATCAGCTTGTAAATAGTGTATGTACCTGTATTCTTAATATTATATTTTCAACTTTTAAGGGAAAAAATGACATGTTCCACATCCTTGAGGATCACCTCAACACGGATCTGTGGCACAAACCAACTAATCTAATCTAATCTTTCCCCCTCCTTGCAGGGGTGTACCGTAGGTCCTTAGAAGAGCGTAGCGTTCCGGAAGATTGGAAAATGGCGCAGGCCATCCCCATTTTCAAGAAGGGAAGGAAGGAATCTTAGAGTTTAACGCCCCGCCGACAGCGTGGTCATTAGAGACTGAGCTAACGCTCTGAGTTTTGGGTAAGAATGAGGGAAGGAAATCGGCCGTGCCCTTTGAAAGGGACCATTTGCCTGGAGTGATTTAGGGAAATCACGGAAAACCTAAATCTGCATGGCCGGAGGTGGATTTTAACCACCATCCTTTCGAATACGAGTCCAGTGCGTTACCACTGCACCCATTTTCAAGAAAGGATGTTTAAGAGATGTGCAGAACTATAGGCCTATATTTCTAGCGTTGGTCAGTTGTAGAAATTTGGAACATGTATTATGTTAGAGTATAATGACATTTCTGGAGACTAGAAATCTGCTCCGAAGGAATCAGCACGGGTTTCGAAAAAGGCGGGCCATAGACACGGGTTCTCAGGTAGATGATGTGTTTCTTGACTTCCGCAAGGTGTTTGATACAGTTCCCCACAGATGCTTCATGAACAAAGTAAGAGTATATGGTCTATCAGACCAATTGTGTGATTGGATTGAGGAGTTCCTAGATAACAGAATGCAGCATGTCATTCTCAATGGAGAAAAGTCTTCCGAAGTAAGAGTGATGTCAGGGGTGCCACAGGGGAGTGTCGAGGGGCCGTTGCTGTTCACAATATATATGAATGACCTTGCGGATAACACTGGAAGTTCACTGAGGCTTTTTGCAGATGATGCTGTAGTCTATAAAGAGGTTGTAACAATATAAATTGTATTTAAATGCAGGAGGATCTGCATCGAATTGACACATGGTGCAGGGCATGTGCTGTGAATAGTTAGAAAGAAAGATCCTTTATCATTTAGCTACACTACAGCAGGTCAGCAACTGGAAGCAGTTAATTCCATACATTATCTGGGAGTATGCATTAGGAGTGATTTAAAATGGAAAGACCATATAAAATCAATCGTCGGTAAAGCAGATGCCAGACTTAGATTCATTGGAAGAATCCCAAGGAAATGCAGTCCGGAAACAAAGGAAGTAGGTTACAGTACACTTGTTCGCCCACAGCTAAAATACTGCTCACTGGTATGGGATCCGTACCAGGTAGGGTTGATAGAGGAAGTAGAGAAGATCCAACGGAGAGCAGCGCGCTTCGTTACAGGATCATTTGGTAATTGTGAAAGCATTAAAGAGATGATCGATAAACTCCAGTTGAAGACTCTGCAGGACAGACGCTCTGTTGCTCGGTACGGCTTTTCTCAGTTTCGAGAACATAACTTTACCGAGGAGTCTAGCAGTATATTGCTCCCTGTTACGTATATCTCACGAAGAGATCATGAAGATAAAATCAGAGAGATTAGAGCCCACACAGAGTCATACTGACAATCTTTCTTTCTGCTAACAATAAGTGCCTGGAATAGGAGGGAGAACTGATAATGGTACTCAAGGTGCCCTCCGCCACACACCGCTGGATGGCTTGCGGAGTATGGATGTAGATGTCGATATGGTCTTGGGGGCCTATACACTATTAGGCAGGTGTACCAGTTACTTTGTCTATGCAGTGTATATTGTTGTACAAAATGTAAAATACATTATCAGGGTATCCAGCGATACGTAATTTTTAAATTCAAGGTTTTTTCCCAGGTTTTCCAAGGAACAACAACTTTTTCCAGGTTCACCATTTATTAACATGACATAAACAGGACAAACAACTATTACTTTTAACAGCTTTTCTACATATGTTTAACTGATTACAAATCAAAAGTGCTGAATATATGAGTGCGTTTGAAGTAAACTGCATTTTTTTATATACGAATAACCCGAGAGTGATCCAAAATGTACACAAAAATCCACTATTACGTTCCTTAATACATAATTATCAGTATCATTGTATATCCACTAAAAATTTGAACCAAAATTTAATGTTTAACAGTTAAGAAAATTTTTAATTTATTTAAAAGCATTGTTTTTAAATTAAAAAAGTACAGGTATGCTCCTCAGCAACTTAGAAAATATACCCACATTCCGGGCCATATTTAGGCTTGAGCAACATGTGCAGCTGCAGAGGGCGGCAAAATTTTTAAAAAATATTATTTTAATGTTAATTGAAATCATCATTATTCAGAGTTTGGATTACAGCAATAAATTTTAAAATTCAAGTTGTTGAGTTGATAGCAGTGGAGTATCTAGAGAGGTTATTTTTTTAGAAATCAGTTTGAATCTCAGATGCTGTGGGGGATTAAAAAAATTTCTACACAGGAGCATCGCATACACTATATAGGGTCTTGCACATGGTTTGGGTAAATTCATTCTTATTAGCAGTGTGCGTTGTCTTGGAATTTCTTCACTTGCCACATTCCTTTCTCATAAACGGAAAACTTGACAGTAACAGATCAATTTCCTATGTTATTGGTATACTACATATGCTATTCAAATCAATAAAATACCAGCATAAGTTGAAATATAAATAGTGGAACCCCAATTTAACATTTTTCTTGGGATTTAAAAAATGGTGTAAAATACAGAAAATAACTTATTTTAGCACTAAAATTTGCTTATAGGATCACACTTGCATTTTCATAGTTTGTATACAATATATAACATAACAGACATCACAAAACTAGGCAAGGCCTGTTTTTATTATGTAACAAGCTGAAAACCCGGTGTTGCCCAGGTATTTATTCCTGAAAAATGGCAGGTATACACACAGTTGTATAAGGGCTGTTTGTCTGTAAAATCTCTTGTGAATACAATTAGTAGTAAAGAAGTAATAGATTAAAACTTGGTCCATGATGGGGGTTGGGGGTTCCCATGAACCTTTCTGTTTATGTGATCATATCTCATGAACTACGTGTCGTCGTGTGATACAATTTAGAAGGTACATTCAACTAGACATGTGTATACTGTCTGTACAATTTCCTGCTGCTACAATTTGTAGTGTAAAAAGCATAAATTGCAACATCACACCAAATGCCGTAATTTTACTCCATAAACAGTGGAAAAGTAGTAAGTGAGAAACTTTCTTCCTTTCATCAGTTTGCTATGGTTGTCGGTGAGTGAGGTTTGAAATTATGCTTAAAGTTTGTTGCAAGTCGCTAAGTACTCTCATTCTCATACAGTGTATTTATACAGTCACGCCGCATTGTGAGACATTTTTGGCAATTCCTATTGTTTATGATGTCATATCTTCTGAACCATGAGTTGTATGTGATTCTTAACCCTACAGCGATTGTTACCTCACAGTAAGGAATGTGTGTACCAAATTTGGTTGAAATCGGTCCAGTTGTTTAGGAGAAAATGACCAGCATTGTGTCACTAAATGAAGCAGTTTTTCGCACATCACACTGTTTATGACGTCATTATCTTGTGAACTATTTATCGTATTTGATTCTTACATTTACGGTGACTGTCCTCATGGATTGAAGCTTAAGAGTACAAAATTTCATAAAGATTGGAACAAACCTGTAGATTTATACGCAACATGTACATACAAACATATGGACACACTGCTTTATATATTAGATAAACGTTATCCGAATTTCAAAGCGTAACAAACTGGTAACTTCATAGGAAACATGTGACAAATTTATTCATCATAATTGATGTTTTCGTGAAGGCTGCATCAGTGTCTTTCATTCTTTAAATAACGAAACACTGCATCAGTTGCGAATTTTATCATGCTTCGTATTTTTTTTCATACTTCGGACGATGATTTTGGAGAACTTGATCGCGTTGTCAAGTGCAAATATCTCTTGCACCATACTGCTTTTTTGAGGTTATAACATACTTTTCCCCTTCCAATGTGCAAAAAAACACATACACAAACTGTCGTACACACTGTTTATGAAACATCACAAAAGTAGTTACATAAATATATTCAGTTCACAATGAGAATAAATTCATTCTCAAAACTCATCATAATAAGCGTAAAAAACTACATTTGAATAAACAGTAGATGCGAAGTCTGATGGGAGCGATCGTAAATTACAGTCGGCCCATCAGTACTGCACCATATGGCAACTTAGCACAAACTATAAACAACAAAATGTGAACTAAGCATTCCAGTAAACACAAAAAATGTCAAGCAACTTTACTGCTTAACACTTTAAACACAACTTGAAGGCGAAAATCATGCCAGCTTCCATTTTTGTCAATTACGTAAGTTTTTAACTCCTCAAACATGGTTTCATAAAACGTATATTACTTGAAAAATGTAAATCACTAAATGTAAAAGCTGGGGTGAATTAAAATTGTGAACTGACAAAAAAATTGTGTAAAAGATGGAAAAATATAAAATCCAGGAACATAAAAGCGGGGTTTCACAGTACGTGAAATTGGAGAAAATATCAAAACTTCAAGGTTTTTGAGCAAAATTCAAGGTGTTTTTTCCAGATTTGGAAAATTCCAGGTTTTTCCCTGGTTTTCAAGATTTCAAGGTTCACTGGACACCCTGGGGATACCACTGCCAATAAATAAAGAGAAAAGCAAACAAAAAATGGTATCGGAAACTCTAATTGACCTATATAGCTCAATTGCCGTAGAGAATACCAGTTGTAGGTTATTTAGTGATTTAAATTATTTCATAGAAATTGATGTAAAAAAAAAAAATTTCACGGGGTAGATAAAATGTGATGTGTATCGGACACTCGAGTTTACCTATATAGCTGAATTACAGACAGGGATACCACTTCCAAAAAGTGGGGGGGGGGGGGGGGAAAGCCAATTAAAATGGTATCAGAGAATTGTATTGACCTGTATAGCTCAATTGCAGAAGAGGATACCAGTTGTAGGTTATTTAGTAATTTAATTTCATAGAAATTTATGTTAAAAATATAAATAATAATTCATGGGATAAATAATATGTGATATGTTTTGGACATTTGAATTGATCTATATTGGTGAATTGCGGACAGGGATAAAACTGCCAAAAAATAAAAAGGCAACTAAAATGGTATTAGATACTGGAATTGACAATTGCAGACAAGGATACCAGTTGTAGGTTATTTACTAATCGGACACTCGAATTAAACTAATCTACATAGCCTGATTACAAATGAGAGTACCAACTCTTGCTATAGACTTATTAAATTATGTAGTGTGTATCTGAAACAATCTTTTTAAGACAAAAAATAAAAAAAAAAAATAAAAAAACACCAAATAAAGGATGTTTCACCATGAGATAGTAGGTTGAACAAAGTAATCTATGTATAATTACGTAGGCTTCCGCGGCCAGACTCAGATGACAAAAGTTTTCTGGGTATTGTACCGCGTCATGATGTAAGGCTATTACTTAAATAACCGACGTTTCGGTTAACATTACAGTGGCCTTCATCTGGGTATACTGGTGTGAGCTGGTTGTTACTACACTTTATATTACTTTCATTTAGACATTACGTCATAATTTTTAAAAATAAGCGATGTTATTGGTGAATTTTTGGCGGAATAATGGAACAGGGAGGGCAGTGGCAACATGCATACGTGAACATGAACGCTACATTCGATTAGGCCAACACAATAAATCTGCAGTAGCCGAACACCAGCAAGATTGCAGTAAAAAGATAAAATTTAATGATGCCAGAATACTCGACAAGCAACCAGGGATGGTTAAATGCAAGATAAGGGAAGCCATCGAAATTTAAAACACCCTAATAACATGAATAGAGAAGATGGACTCAGGCTTGCCCCCTCTTGGCTACCAGCCATCACAGCGAAAGAGGCCGCACTGACATCACAACATGCTAGCGTCACTAGTAAGCAACTGCCGCCGCGCGGCCCACGGCCAGCAGGAGAGAAATGGAAGCCCTCACTCCATTCGCCGATGAACACCAATCATGTCTCGCTATGCAAGAAGTAACGGCTAACCCTCACCCCTTCCACCTCAGCATCCTATCAAAATAAAGTTCCGTTCTTCCGCCAAAAATTCACCAATAACATCGCTTGTTTTTAAAAAATTATGACGTAATGTCT
Source organism: Locusta migratoria (assembly GCA_026315105.1). Lineage (NCBI taxonomy): Eukaryota > Metazoa > Arthropoda > Insecta > Orthoptera > Acrididae > Locusta > Locusta migratoria. The sequence continues at coordinate 348,167,527 of CM048755.1, forward strand.
AAATGAAAGTAATATAAAGTGTAGTAACAACCAGCTCACATCAGTATACCCAGATGAAGGCCACTGTAACGTTGGCCGAAACATCGGTTATTTAAGTAATAGCCTTACATCATGACGTGGTACAATATCCAGAAAACTTTTATGTCATAATCTATGCATATTAACACATGCATCAACAGATCCAAACGAATGAATAAAAACATACCAACATTAAATTAAGTATAGCAAAATAATTTATGTTTTGTTTATTTAAAAAAATCTCATGATAGATAATATGTGATTGGTATGGTACAATCAAATTGACCTATATAGATGAATTACAGACAGGGATTAAACATTTAATTACCTTACCAGTTAATATCCACACAAAACTTAAAGTTTTTTAAGTGTCTCAAAAAGAAAGGTAACACATTATTCTACTACTCACAGAGTCATCTTCTTCACTTTCATCATCTTCTGGTTCCAACTCTTCAATGAGGTCAGATTCTCTATCTGACGTCATATCATCATCCCAGGGTGTTTGACTCTGTAGTCCGAGGCTTGGAGGGCAGATGGATTCAAATACGCAGCCCATAAAATTCATAATACTGCATGCAGCTTCACACATTCCTTTGTGCTTCTGAGGTGATTGTTCCTTCTCTAACACTTGTTGTATTTCCCACAGGTTTAAATATGATTTACTGTAAGAAAATAAAAGTATTAAGATTGTGTGTGTGTGTGTGTGTGTGTGTGTGTGTGTGTGTGTGTGTGTGTGTGTGTGTGTGTGATGAAACAGCAAGTAACAAAAGATGAATACAATACCAGACATCAAGCCAATCTGTAGCAGCCTTGAAGAGCAGAAGGAATCCACTTCCAGTGCCACTCTCAGCAAGTGTCCTCATTGTGACCATAAGATCGACAAAACCGTGGCCGTCATAAGGAGGCGTCAAAAATGTAGATGTAACTTTTATTAGTGCTTTTAACAAAGTTATAGAAACTTCTTCTGATACACCACTGCAACATAAAATAAGTACACTCTATTATAAGTATACTCTACATAAAAAAAAACTACTAAACTGTATAAAAACTCATTTTGCCTATGCGGGATTGAAGTTAATGACCTCACAAGTTATGAAAGTATGCAACTGTTGCAAATAAAATAAAAAAAGAAGTTAAGTGATAGTTTTATTAAATCAAAGCTGAACACACAAAACTACTGTAATTTGCAATTTTGGTTCCTCTGCAGGTAAAAATTTTAACAACAAATCCATGAAATTTATTTCATTTTGATTTTTTATGAAAGAAAAAGTCAACAAAGTGATGTGGTATACAAGTATGTTACATAGTTACTATAATAACAGAGTATTATCATCATGTGCAATATCAAAATCTCTGGACTACTACTAAAAGCATGTACATCTTTAACAGAGATGGTGATAGCACCCCTCCCCCCAATACAAACGAAACCAAAGGCAAATATGTATTAAAATTCACCTGTCTTCTTTTACAAAGTAAGTACACAGACTTTGTAGGAGCGTATAATTCTCCTTCATAAAAGTCTTTGGTTCTTCAGTTTTGGCTGGAACCTCTGGATCAGGAGGAGAAGCAGCGGTAGCTGCAGCAGTAGCAGTAGTAGTAGTTGTCGTCGTCGTGGTCGTAGTAGTCGTCGTCGTCGTCTCTGTGGAAGATTTGTTATTCTGAGATGTTGCCGGCTGGCCTGCTGACAGTGAGTCCCCCAAAGGAGACAAAGATTTCCAATCTGCTGAACTGTAACTGGAAGATCCCTGTGCAGGTTGTGTAGTACTCGGTTGTACACTTGGCATTATTACTACTGGCTGCATCGCCAACTCCACTATTTCATCACTGCTAGGCCCTGTTAACATGTGCATCAGCCAGCCATAAAGAACTCCGGTGTTCACCTTGGTAATTTCAGAAAAAGTGCCAATCACTCCTTTCACACTCGAGTACAGAGTGGTGTGGGCTGGAGCTTCTGTAATTTAAAAATGTGCCTTGTGTTATAATTTCTTTGAATACTCATAATAAATAGCATAGAAAAAAAAATGAATCACTGCATCTTCCATATTTTAAAATTTATTTCAAAAGTATTACACATTACCAGAAATATCTTTCAAAGTGCATTACAAAGGCTATTTATTACAACAGTAACAAGGAAAGAAATCAGGAGGCTCTTCTCACTGAACTATATTGTTTGACAATGCAAAAGAAAGCAACATGTTGATATTGTGTTCACAGATATTCCTTTAAATAGGATAGGAACGATTCTCACCACTCCATACATGGTTGACATTTCTACATTTGTTATTTTAAGAGTATTTCAAATCAGAAGACTACATATATACTGACCTTACACTTCTAAACAACTGTTTGTTTTTGTCTTCTTACTACAGAAAGTATGTAATTTTACAGAATTGTTGGCTGGGTGGCTGTCAAGTGGGAAGGTTCTTTTGCATCAGCTGACACCTTTCCAATGTGAGAATTGTGTCTTAAGGGTATAAGTAATGGAAGTTGCGAGCGGGGGGGGGGGGGGGAGGTTAATGTTAATTGTGAGTAATTTATTTGAATAAAGCCAGTGTAAGCAGCTTGCTGATTTAATGTCCTCAATTATCAAAAAGAACACTTGCCCACTTCATATCACCAACAGGATCTCACACCCTCTTTCCACAAAACACTGTCCTCTTCCTCCTCTCCTTGCCAGGCAGTTGTTAGAAGTGAAAACTGGTTTTATCAGTACAATTTAAACTGGCTACCTTTGGGAGGATTGGAACTACATATGTGTTACCAAGATCTGCCATATTCCACATTGTATTTTATAGGGTCGTGTCCCAGTGGTTGGGCCAAATCCATTATTTGCCGAATCTAGTACACTGACTTGGATTCGACATTCGGTGCATAATGGCCGAATACTGCCGAATCCCGAATCAAAAGAGTTATATGGAAACCTTCAATTACGAATGTTTTAGTTTACTTTGCATAACAGTGCACTTTCTTTTGCGTCATTTACTTTATTTTCCATAGATCAGCTGAAAGACGCGATGTCATAAAACAAATGTACTTCACTTTGAATAGTTCTGATAAATGGTACTAGGAGCCGCCACAAGTAACTTTTCCCGTCTAATATAAGCAGTTGTACACAGGCCTAGGCTGGTATTACACTATCAAATTATTTGTCAAAGAATTGGACAAAGAAAAATTGGACGTAGTGTAATGCGAACATCGTCCAATATTTCATCCAATCTCGGCCTCGGCCTAGATTTGATCAAAGAAATCGCTCGTCTTCTGTTTCCTGCAGTGAGAAATGTGACCGCTTGGAGCGCTAGTAGTATACAGCTTCCTTACCAGTTACCACTACAGCTGTTTTATTTGGAGGTTAAATATATGACATTACTTGGACATAACGTTCGTATTCGTAAACATGGCTAGTAGTGGAATGTTTGTGTAGTGTTTTCTAACAACAACAAAATTTTAAAAATCAGATGGGGCGTTGTATAACAGTTGACAAGGCCAATTCACACTGTCCGTCACGTCAATTCGCGTAGCCCAATACTCCGCGGCAAAAGTGAGGTCGAGTTACAATCCGTGATGTAAACAAAGTCAATATATACTATCGGAATTTAAGTAATACCCCTAAATCTTAATACAGCCGAAGCAGATTTTAGAATGTATGATTTTGGTAATGTGGTGTGCTAAGTTCTGGGAAATGAAACAACTTTCAAAACATCGACATCTGTTTGCAAGAGAATCTATGAACATATAAATACGTCAGCCAATTTTTGTAAGGAAATAAATAGAGCCTATTTACTTTATCAGCAATGTTTCCCCCCTTACATTGTTAATAACGTCATAAACAATTTAGATTATCCTCTTTGTCAGTGCTCACATTTTCCATTTAAAACTTTATTTAATGAAACTTGCTTTATCAACTTAACAATCTTATTCGTATACACTGTTTGAGTCAGCCTTTTTGTTACTCTATTGCAAACTGTGAAGGATGAAGAGCGACAAAATAATTAGCAGTGAACGGCCTGGCTGTTCTGCTGACAGAATAAAAAAGAAAAATCCTCCCGGTCCCATAACAAATTTTACTTATCTCGCTCTGACACCCACGGCTTCATCCAAGTGCATTTCCTTTTCTTTTTTCCCTCCTCCTCTTCTAAATGCAGACACAACGCAACTGTAGTATAAACAATAGCTGAGCATTACACCGCCATTTTGAAGCAAATTTGACAAAATATTGGATGATAGTGTAATACCCCCTTTTGCGTTTCATCCAAGTTTTTCGTCCAATTCTTTGTCCAATAATTTGATAGTGTAATACCGACCTTACTTAGCAGGTGCAAATTTAAATACTGGCATTAAAACTTTTGTGCTCAAAAAAAGCCTTTCAAATATAAGAAGCAACAAAAATAAATTTCTTCACGTAAATACCAACAATACATATGGTTTTAGGATTCTTGCACGAGTTGCCTCATTCCGATTTCACATAGTGTTTCGTGGAATTTGGTGAATTGCTGGGGTATGGCACCTGTAATGAAGCACTCTGATTTCAAGAATTAAGTTACTTATTATGTGGAAAAAAGTTCTAACCGTGCGCCATCCAGGTGGTATGACATCAATTCAGCAACCACTTAACATCTGTTTCAATAAATCATTTAAGGTCAAGCTTAAACATATGTACACCTACTGCCTTTCAAAAAGTGACAGACAACCGACAGTAACGGGTTGTGTAAAACACGCACATGTGCCAATGGAATGATGATACCTGGAAGCGGTTTCCAAATCAGATTGCTTAACAGGCATTTAAAAATGTCTGATATTGAATGCACTAGATTGTACGAGGGATGATGCTCTGTAGTACGAAGGACTGTGTAACAAGGAATCAAGTGATAGTGTTTCAGAATTACCGTACCGATATCTAATTGCTATTGTAAACATTTCGTAAAATTTGTATTATAAGTCTAATATGTTTTTAAATATATTCCCGCATTTAGTTTAATACAATAGCTGTACATCCGAAGTCTTATATAAAAGCTACTAAGTAAAGCCGACTGGCAAGCCTGCCTTGCATCAATATGCCTGACGCTACAACCACTGCCTTCGTGCTACAAATTACGTGTTTTTCTATTAGGGATTGTTCCAATGAATCACGATTCGTAAATCCACACTCTTTTCGCCATAAGAATAATACAAATGTAAACATTATGCCATGTAATATTCTGTGTTAGGTGTTAAATTCCATCCGCCTAACAAACCAGAAAGATAATGGCGATCATGGAAGAATATACGTATCACGTTAATGTTTACATTTGTATCATACTTATGCTGAATAGGAATAATTATAAATGAAGCATGGCAACTGACTTCTAGTACTGATTTTTAAATCTTTTACGAATAAAATTTGTGTGCAGACAAGTTACGTGATCTTAAATGTTTGTAAGAATAAATAAATCTATAAAATACACTTGCTTAACACTTTCGTTGCGACTGACGCTTATAAGCATCCGCTCTCACTGTAGCATAGTGTCAGCCGCAGCGAAAGTGTTAACCCTCCGGAATGCGCAATCTGCACATTAAGTACTTAGTTCTGAAATGTCTTAGTGGCAATAACAAGTACACACATATAAAAGAAACTAGGAGTTCTCTGTGTCTGAATGTCCTGTCCCATCACTCATAGAATGACTGATATGTCACTATAAAATTATTTATCCCTTTTTTTTTAGAAGCTATTTTTTAACTTCTAAAATAGCTACTCATCTTTTCAGGTTTTATTTTTGAGTCATTCTCTTTGAAAAAACACATAATCCGTTCCTTTCTAAGACTTCATTCTGCAATTATTTTTCATTTCATCAAAATGAAACATTTTGTAATATAGTGAGGAAAGTTTCTTATTATCTTTTAGACGATCTAAACAACATATGTATCAAAAGGTTTCATACAAATTTCTTTTAAGGGTGGTGATATTAAAAAATCCTTAAGACTTAAATATCTAAATGAAATTTTAATTTCTTAAATTTTACTGTTAATATTGTCATTTGGGATTCACCCCAGAAGGCTTTAACTTCATTACTGGCTGAGACAGTAGTAATTCTTTTTAAATACATGTACTTGAGATAACAGATTATTTGGGTTCAAGATTCGGAAGATTCGATACGGGTTCGGAATACGGCACATGTTTTATTTAAGATTCGCTATTCGGATGCGATTCAGTGAAATTAGGGTTCGACCCATTCCTAGTATTTTACTCATGTGACATATGGACTGTCACAAAATTATCTCCTCCACATGTCATCTCACAAAATATCACTTCCCCCCTTGTATCACTGCACTTTCCATCCCTCCCCTCTGCTTCAGCTCCCCAGGTGAACTAACCATCAAGATATGTTTCAATTAGCAGCAATTCATTACTAGAGACAGGAAAATTTCGCGTTAACGATAACGCGAAATCGGCGGTTTTTGGCGGCAAGTCGCAAAATTGGCTTTTTTTTTTTTTAACAAACTGGCGTGAAATTTTGCTGTTTTTGACTAACTGGCGTGAAATGTTGCTTTTTCTTAATTACAATATAGAAAACGTTCGTAAATCAGAGGGTAGCCGTTTAATAATATTGGTAGCTAATACTAATTTTACGTTAAAATTGGTTCTTGACTTTGACATTCGCATATAACTTGAAAATGATTATACATTTATCATTCAAACAACTGATGTCCTGTATATCACTTCAGGTGTCTGATGAAAGGCCAATGGGAAGAATATAGACTTTCTGATAGCAACAGATTTGCTTCCTAAACAAATGGATCCTGCGGGAGTGAGTCGTAACAAAGTTTTTTTGATCTGATGAGAATGGTCGATACCGGGTCGTATGTTCGATATGTATCGCTTGGGCCCGAGCATTCGATCTTTGACTCTTTGTGCAAAGAATGCCGCTGCAATGTATTAGACTCACCCCGTTTACATGTGCTCCCAAAACCGGATTTCGTTAACTGATTTCCCAATTCCGCTTTTGGTTGGTCATGTAAACACTCCAAAATCGATTCTGGAAATCCGCTTCTCTAAAGCGGTTTTCCAGTTCCACAATCGATTTTCGTGCCCATGTAAACGCAACCGTTTTTGAAGCGTTCTTGGCTTGTCAGATTGTGTTTTCTTGTTAAGAATTTTCGGCACATATGGAAAGAGTGATATTTTCTAATATGAAATAAAAGTATAATATTAGAGTGAACATAAATCTGTGTATTTAAATAAAGAAAAATAGCTATTTTGCAGACTAAATAAGGAACTGAATCAGCTGTTTTCCAGCCGCCATGTTGAGTGAGCTAGGAAATCCGATTCAGGCTATGCCATGTAAACACGACAGCAAAAAACGGTTTACGAAAATCGGTTTTCGTCTTCCGGAAGATGTGTTGCATGTAAACGCAGTGACTATTCGTTCAGTATCATCCACGTTGTCTTGAGGTTTGCGACTGATTGCTGTTATTTGGGTAAAGGTTTCATACACGTAGGCATAATTTCTCAGTACTTAATTACGACATACCTTACATTAAAATACGCGTTTTGCAAATGTCTATCAAGCGCCGTTACATTTAGGCTGCCAGCTTTTGTAATATTGAAGTATGAATGAAAAATTCACCAAATAAAGCACATTTGCTTCCGATCGCCTGAATTGGAGGCTGCGCAACGCGATGTTCATTTATTGTAGACCACGTGATTATGTGGCTAGCGAATCACAGCACAAAGAAGAGTATCGTCGTCGGCCAATGGTAACCAAACCTCACCGCTGCGCAACATGCAAATAAGAATTTTTGATGCGGTAATGTTTTTATATACGAAACCGCACAATGGTTACAGGATGTGAAAATTAACGTCTTAACATGAATTTTCAATTATTTCATTTTCGAAATCCCTTGATTACACTTTCAGGCAGATGATAAAATAAATAAAACAAGCTTTACCTGCTCTATGGTTGACAGGTTCTTGTATGTTCTTTTCTCAAACTAGTTAAGTTTGCCAGTAATTCTTTTCTTTTAAGTTCTATGAAAACATTTCTTTGTAAAATATATAAATAATTTTTGTATGTGTAATAAATATAATGTAATGGAGAGGTGTCTTTTCATTCAACATAGACCTAGTACTGAAAAACATTAAAATAGTTTTTAAAAAATGAACAAACTTTAAACAGTTTGAGAAAATTTATCAGTCCAAGAATTTAAACAAATTTGATGTTTCATAAATATGGTATCGAAAGTATTTTTTCATTGTAAAAGCAGTAAATGATGGAAAAAATGCATTTACAACATTTTTGTCTAAAAGTTTAAATAATTTATAAGTTTAATGGCTGATAAATATGTGATTGGGATGTATATATTTTTAATTTCAACATAGAACTGAAAAATAGTGAAATAAGGCAATACTAAAGGATGAAACTGACAAATATGCACTGAAAAAATAACACCGAAAAATAACACCGCTAATGGCAGAAAATAACACCGAAATCGGCCATAAAATAAAACGAAATTTTCCTGTCCCTATTCATTACTAATAGATGCAAGGGATTTAAAGAAAAGTTCACACAAAAATTTAAATACTTTTATGAAGCCAAATATTACCTTTGAGCATTTCAGTGACAATCTCATAGATTGCAATGTATTTAATACAAAATATAACCTTTATATTCAAGAAATGAAAAAGGTGACGAAATTCTGCTCTTACCTCCAGCACACATTTTCTGCAACATTCTGAGACTAAACATTATGTATGTGGGTGAGAGTGTTCCTTGTGATGTTGGTATCAACTGAAATAAATCCAGAAACTGATGTTTTGAACTTTCTTCAAAAAAGAACTTGTTTAATGTTCTTATACCATAAGGTTTCTCCAACAGTACTTCAATAAATTTGAGACATTCTATTAATGCCACTTCATCAGCTGGTAATCTGAAATCCAAATTAGGATGAGCTCCAACTTATATGCACAAATAATTACAAGTTTTTACTACATTTATGTAAACTTGGTAGTTCTAGAGGGCACATGAAAAAAACTCCACCATTAAAATATTTAATTATCAATTATGTGGCAGAAATCTTTCTCAACAAATAATGATATGGGAAGCCAGTATTTCTGAAAACATAATATTACTCTTTCTGATAATACCATATAAACATATGTTCTTCAGTAAATAATAATAATAATAATAATAATAATAATAACAACAATTGTAAGATCTGCACTCAATGGAATCAGATTAATAGTACATTAATAGTAATGTACATCAACTCAATGTGAGTTGGCTTGAAGCAAAGTGAAGTTATTTAAGCATCTCTGGTGACCACAAGAATACTCTGGGTGAACTACATGTCCACACAGCAGTTGCTTTGTAATCATCATCTTAAGATTTACTAATAACTACAGAGCCTGACCAAAACGTGATGTGCCCAGAAGGAGTGGCTGGAAGTGAATAAAATTACATACACTATGATGACTTTATTAAACGGATTACAATATTGGATGACTGGAACAAGACAGTTGGCAGTTACTGGTACAAAGTTAGTAGTACGTCGACCCTCTCTGGTCGCAAACAGCCTTTGCCCACAGTTGTTGCAGCTGTCCCTTCAGCAGATCATGCAGGATGGTACTGGGATAGATGACCCTTCCTATTTCCTGCTACAGGTGCTCAACGATGAAGGTGTCCGTACATTTTTCTGCCCACAGGACTACCTCAACGTGTTACAGTCAGCACACGAACACACTGTGTGTAGGGCTGCATTATTTTGTTCAGACACTGCCATACGGTGTCGTGCAATCGTGGGTAGGACATGTGGACACAGATTGTTATGTACCACTATGCCATCAATCTCTGTCTAAGCACGAGCAGAGATGACCCGAACACACATCGTACAGCACGCCACACCACGATGTCGAGGGTACATCTGTGTGTTTCCCCACAATATAGACAGGACATGCCCTCTCCCTTTGATGCAGCCAAGCCAGGTCACCCGAGGTTATGGTGAAGTGGAGCTCATCACTGAACATGATACAATGTATGACATGACAGTGCCCCCAGGCCGATGCCGCGCACTTTTATTCTATAGAGCCACACACCGGCACATTTAAATCGCGTCTGCGTTCATGCGCGCGGGAAATGTAAGCTTGGGGAACTTTATGACGTGGGGGTTTTTCCGCGGGGCTGGAAAAACGGAAGCCGAGTCGCGCGGGGGAAAGGGAGAGTTGTGTGGACTGCCGAGGACGGCGGAGCATCGTTGCTCGTCGCGGCGCTTCTGTAAAAACGTGGGATAGTTTTTTCGCGGCCGAAGTGCCGTTTTTTATGCCTTTGCAGTTAAAGGATTTCGGTGTGTGGGCTAAAGTACGTAGTTGCGTGGGGACTCGAGTCATATAAAAAAAAATTATAACATTAAATACGTGCAGTGTGATAGACAAATTAAACTTATTTAAAACAACAGCTGTGTGGCGAACATTATTCTTTCGCAACTCGCCCTGTACGCCCGTAAGTGTGTACAATTAGTATGTACTTTTATTTATTTATTGGAAAATATATTAAGGCGCACGTGGACGGAACAGCACCAAAGCGGAAATCATACAGTGTTATCCCCTAAACGACCACAAAACATGTTTCCATCTGAAAGAGGGAAAATCATGTTCTGCCCCGTCGCAAATGACATGTCCTCTGTCCACACATTCCTGCACGCTACCACTCGAAATGTTGGCATTGCTGTTCTGGTGGCAATGGCAACTGACACATGGTGTGGCAGGAGACCAGCCTAGCAGATGCAAGTCATTGAAACAGCGTGCGGGAACTTTCAGGATTATGTAGGGTCTCTAGTACATGTTGGCAGATGGCAGGTACTGAGGTCTCAGGAAACAACCCACACTGCTCAGTACACCATACAATGGTCCTCCCCCTGGCCGGCATTTCTTTGTCGACCTGACCTCCACGACACGACTGGGTGCCCTCGCTGGGCAAATGTAACATCTGAAAGGCCCACATCTGACAATAGCACAATATGACCAACCAACTTCATGCAATCTAATGATGTGGTCTCTGTTGACTGCATTTTGTTCGTGGATACACAGTTTGACACATCTGAGAGTCATTGGAGGTGCTTCGTGCTGTATGTAAATGTGTTGCTTCACTGTCAGACTCACACAGCTGACTGGTTCCGACTTTGCAACAACAGGGTGGTGACAACGAATGCACTCTGGTGGGCATTCTAGACATTACAGATTTGTGTAAATCTAATCATTTACTCACACATCAATCTTAAGCATGTATAATGCAACGGGATAATATTGGCCCTAACTTTTTTTGTCAGGCAGTGTATTAGTCAAAAAGTTAATCTTTCACATCCGATAGCTTCACATAGCAGGTTCATCCTCGATACAGGGCATCACTAACCTTTAATCCTGGTCAAAATGTTCAAATGTTTGTTAAGCTTATGGGACTCAACTACGGGGTCATCAGTCCCTAAACTTACAAACTACTTATCAACTACCTTATACTAAGGACGGCACAAATATCCATGCCCGAGCAGGGATTCGAACACCCGACCGTAGTGGCCGTGCAGACCGTGACTGGAGCGCCTCAGTCCCCTCGGTCACCGCGGCCGGCTATCCTGGTCAATTATGATACTTTAACAATTTAATATTATACTGCCTAATATGTTATTTATTATCAAACACACACACACACACACACAAAATGGAGAGAGAGAGAGAGAGAGAGAGAGAGAGAGAGAGAGAGAGAGAGAGAGAGACCGCAACTAAATATTTATTAAGCTTACATTTGCTCTTCATTTTGAATGCGTCGATCCATAATCTTCATTAAATTTTCACAATGCTCCAAAACAATGGTGTAACAGTGAACTAAGAACTGCTCATTGTCACTTGGTCCATCAATATCTTCAAGAATTGGAAGAACTTCTCGCACAACATATTCTGTGCGGATATCAAGGGTCAGTGGCATAAGTATTTTTGCACCTTGACGTTGCAGTTCTCCTTTGTATGGACATCTCCTGCAAACAAACAAAGAAGGAAATATCAAAAATGTATTTTACACTTATGGGACTTAACTGCAGGGTTATCAGTCCCTAATGTTACAAACTATTTATAAACTACCTTATACTAAAGCCAACACAAACATCCACGCCCGAGAGAGGATTCGAACCCCCGATGTGAACTGCCTCACGCATCTGAGCATAGTGCCTCAATGTGCTCGGCCACTCTGCCGCGGCAAGCAAATATCACCACATTCTCACACAGAGCCAAAATATAATTCATTGTAACCCTCACTCCTGCAGTACTAAAAAAATTTCAGCAATAATCAAAAGGAATAAAATATTTCACATAAATAATTAAAATGTTGCAGCTACTTGATGCATACGTTGCAGAAAAAGGAAATTTTTGTATTTACATTTTATAATGACATGGTGTGGGTTCCTATAGTCACATCGTTTTTCACGAACCACAGGTAATGTATGAGTGGTCAAGTACGTGGTCCTGATAGATGGTATACCAGTTACTTTGGAATAAGGTTGGGCATCTCGGATGTATTCCGAGTTGTGGCCACCTTTATGCTCAGACGACAAAGACTACCAAATCTACCAGTTAGTCCCTCAACGTAAGGGGTAGAACCCAGTGGGGCTCTGAGCAAGTAAGGCTAGTAACCTGCTTCCCAGGTACTTCAATATGATGCTGGCAACAATCAGAGTAAAATACCTCAGACCTCTGGAGGTGACGGAGTCCCACCTCTAATTGACAGACCAGGGACTCCTCAGATATGACTTGGCAAACAATCTGGAATGAGATACCGAGATATAAATATAAATGAGGATTACAGTGGGGGAAAAAAGTAAAGCTGGCAGACGCGTCAAGTAAGATGGTGTTAGATGTTTTAGCAGGGGAACCAGATCTGTCATTGACTATATAATAACAGATCAGGAATTCTGGAAGGCAGTCAAGGACACACGTCTTTTTCAGAAGGTTCTTTGATGATACTGATCATTATTTAATCTGCAGTGAAATTGGTTTTTTGAGACCAAAAGTGCAGAAAGTCAGGTTCATATGTAAAAGGATAAGAGTGGAGAAGCTTCAGGACAAGGAAATTGGGTAAAAGTACATAACAATGATCTCAAAACGGTATCAGTTTGTTGAATGTAATCATTTACAGTCACTGGAAGAGGAATGGACAAGGTACAGGGACACACTACTAGAAGTAGCTAGAGAAAGTCTTGGAACAGTAGTGTGTAGAGGCAAGTACAAAACAGACGTTTGGTGGAATGACAGTCGAGGCAGCCCATAAAATGAAAAAGAAGGCATTTCAAAAATAGTTCCATACTAGAAATCAGGCAGACAGAGAAATTTGTGTTGAAGAAAGAAACACAGCCAAATGGATAATTACAGAATCCACGCAGAAATTGTGGGAAGACTTTGGAAACATGCTATAAACTATGGTTCAAGCTGAGGGAAAACCATTCTGGAGCATAATTAGCATTATTCAAAAGAGAGGGAAGAAGGAATTAACAATAGTGTTTTGGACAGGTCAGGAAAGCTGCTAATGAATTCTGTGGATACCTTCGGCAGATGGAGGGAATATTTTGAAGAATTGCACAATGTAGGTGAAATAGTCAACGATGTGTCAGTTTTTGAGGTAGAATGCGATAAGAATGATGAAGGAAATACGACCACATTTGAGGAAGTGGAGAGAATGGTCAATAGATTACAGTACAATAAAGTGGCTGGGGTGGATGAAATTAAGCCGGAACTCGTCAAATACAGCGGAATGTCAGGTCTCAAATGGTTAAACAGGACAGTTGAGAACATGTGGGAGTCAGGACAGGTTCTGTCTGACTGGATGAAAGCAGTCATCACGCCAATTTCCAAAGACAGAAACAGAAAAAACTGTAACAGATATTGAGGTATCTCTAATTAGCATTGTGGGGGGAAAATATTCTCAGGTATGGTTGAAAGGAGAGTGCAAGTATTAGTTGTGGACAATTTGGATGAAAATCAGTGTGGGTTTATGCCTCTTAGAGGCTTAAGGCAGATAATGGCGAAGTGCTATGAGTGGAACAGGGAATTTTATCTATGTTTTATAGATCTAGAAAAGGATTATGCAACTTGCATATGACTAATAGAGAAAATATTGCGAGGGAAGTTTCCATAAAAAGACAACATTCTGTTCCGCATCTGTTTAATGTGCCTGCTCTCACACTAATGATCAGATATGCGTGGTTAACATCAAAATTGATCGCAGTAATAATAAGTTTTGTAATTTAAAACTATGTTTTCGGGTAGCACTCGCATATTCCATGAAATCTGGACAGTACTCTAAGAATTGGTGTTTCAGTTACCAGTGTGACAAATACTGTTCCTTATTCTTTTCTGGTACAGCAAATGGTAATGCCTAAGAAGATAATGCCAGAATAATAGGTTATTCGAGTAGGAGCAGAAAAGAAACATTTGAGGACATACGATCGAAAGAGTAAGTAGAAATGGGTGACTTCCAAAGCACACTATTGGATGTTTTGTTTGTTATATCAGCAGGAACTATTATGGTGTAGTACTAACACATTATGTAATTTTTTAGGTCGTTTGCTCTTACAGTGCTACTAAATGGTGTCTCAGTTGTTTGCAAGAAATGAGTAGTCCCAGACATTGTGGTTTCACTTGTTGCTCAGTATAAAAAATCTTTTAGTACTCAGTCATTAATTTCTTCTTAAGATGTCAGCATGAGGGTATCATAACTCGTCACTAGTAACAATCGTGATTAGGAATCCTAAATAAGAGACCTTATGCCGTACAATGAAAATTTAGTAATAGTCACCCCTATGACCCTTTTTTCCTATTCTCGTAAATAGACTCGTTACTGAGTCCGCAGGCGAATGCCACGATGCGGCCGCTAGCGCGTCGCCATAGCTGGTGCCGACTGCAAGCGTAGAGGACTCCCGAGAGTAAACAGTTCAGTTTTGAAGCAGCTGCGAGCTCTTTTGTGTAATTATTTCTGGGAGTTTTCGCTGTTACATTTGAGGTTCTTCCACACTGACAACAAAGACAGCCAATATGCAGTTAAAAAAAATTGAAGGTTGTTGGATTCAATCTCGCAACTGCTTCTATATGCACCTGCAAACACGACTCTTACCACGAGACCACTTGCTCTTACATTACAGAACTGTCTCGAGAAGAACATAACACTTCCTCCTGACAGTGCCGCATTCTACAGTAATGCCATATTGTGCATATCGCCGTACTTAGGATTCCGAGGGACAATCGAATTTATTGTCCATACTGCGTGACCGACTCGGACTTAGCCTCTGCGTTCGCCGGCTGGCGATCAAGTTTTTTGTCTAACACTGTACATACAATAACACATAAAAGTAATCCCAAATATGTGAATTTTAATTAAATTTAGAATGAATTGTCCATAAGAAAAACTAAGTACTAACATTAATTAATTAAAAAGCCACAGTATAGATAACAATAAATCTTAACATGCTACAGTATTTAGTTTGATAGTGTATTCCTTAATCTGGCTGGCTGTCTGAACCTCTTCATTCTTTTCATGAGCCCTATTCCTTAGTGGATTAGACTGATCCTCATCCTTTCTGCAATATCTGGTAGTGCATCAGATGGGAATAGTCGTACCCCTCACACCTTATGTGTCACGTAGCACAACCACCCTTATAACTGGTTTGCACTTTGGTGTACATACACAGTATTTTTTCACCTTTTCAACTTGACAGTTAATCAAATTTGAAGTGGGAATACAACCGTTAAGACAAAAATGAGGACTTATATGGACTGCAATTAATAATAATGAATAATAATAAATGTTCATAAGGGTTTTTAATTGACAGTACTTTTTAGAAATGTAAAAGACCTGAATAATTAAAAAATCATACAATATTCTAATTAACAGCTTGGTATGGGAAGACTATAACAAAATTTGCTGAATTATCTGTAGAGGACTGCTGCTACCAGTTGAAAGATTGACTTTGAAGTAGAGGATAACTAGTTTCAATGCTGAAAATTTTATTGTCTTCATTATTATCTAATGAAGACAACAATTTACTTGCTGAACTTCACTAATTACTAATATATTCTTAATTAAAGGTTTGATAATGATACTTACTGTATATGTTTGGTGATAAAAGTCACTAGTGAATTTGTTAAATATTTCAGTGACATATTAAGACTGGAAGACAGTTCACAAGAGAGAGCTGTTACATGACTTCCTAATATTTCCATCATAAAACTCTCAGAAGGAATGATGTCACCCCGGTACTTCACCTGGAAAATAGAACACAGAATTTGGAACAATCATAATAAATGTAAGCGGGGTAACTATACAATGCAGCAAGAATAAATATAGTGTATAATTACCCAATCATATTTAACTATGTCTTGCCCCCATTTGTCCAAGAAGCTTATTACTGAGTGGGGTAGAAGACCCAACAGTGTTGCTGAAATTGCAAACGTTTTGACATTTCTGTTTGTGCTAATAAACAACATTTCTCCAATGGTTGAAAGATCCTGTAGGTAATATCTATCAGTAACAGAGCTCATCATCTGTTCGATTTGATATAAAATGCCTGATCTAAAAACAAAAAGAAATTAGTCAAATTTAAAATAATACATCAGTATGCCATATATAACAAGATTACATTTTATAAATTGAAAGCTGGTGACTGTTACAAAACAGTTCACAATAAATACAAAAATTGAGTCTTTTCTCCAATGCAGCAAATATTTTTCACTTAGTTTTAAAATACATTAGAATACTAATATGCCTGAAGGAGGAAACTAAGTGCCTGAAGCCAGAAAAGAAAGAAAGAAGTGAAACTGGTAGCTACTATTTTAAAAACTAAACACCTAAATATTGTGAAAACGGCAAGTAAGATTTGTTAATGTTTTCTAGTAGTCAATCAATTTGTTTTGGTTAAGTACACATGATACAAATGACTAAAACAGGTAGTTTACTCCACCAGTTAACTTAAAAACAAAGACACGTATTGTTGAGTAAACACGTTTACTGCCGGATGTTTGTGTCTCTCCGGCACAATATTTCGGCTGCGTAACTCGCTGCCTTCTTCAGGTGCTACCCGAGACTGACTTCATGGAGGATCGTGTCCAGTATTTATGCCCAGAAGGAGTTCGGCGCTTTTTTTGTGGTCCGCGCCCACCTGGCACTGCTAGTAAGCCGTTGTCCCTTCCCTGGTGCTCTGTCGGACGTCCGCGCCCAGCTCGGCTGCCGTCTGTGAGCTCTCTCAGGCCTGTCCCGCCTCGGGCGCATAGTGTGAACGGAGCACCCAAGGCAGGACAGACCCAAGCGAGGTCCCTCGGTCACAGACGGCAGCCGAGCCGAGCGCGGACGTCCGACAGAGCACCAGGAAAGGGACAACAGCTTACTAGCAGCGCCAGGTGGGTGCGGACCGCAAACTAAGTGCCGAGATCCTTCTGGGCATAAATACTGGACATGATCCTCCAAGACGTCAGTCTCAGGTAGCACCCGAAGAAGGCAGCGAGTTACTCGGCCGAAATATTGTGCCGGAGCGGCACAAACAGCCGGCAGTAAACCCGTTTACTCAACATGTCGAGTGTTCGCCGGGAAAGACTCGAGAGATACAAGATGTGTATTGTTAACACAAAAGAAAAAAAAATTGTTGAACAATCAAAATACAAGAAATTTACTAGCCCTTTGTTGATATAGAAGAAAAACAAAACTGTGAAAAAGAACAGTCTACAAAAATGTACCTGTAGTTTGAGATGAATCAAACTATTTAAAGAAAAGTTCTTTAACCATCAGACAACCGCAAGAATATTTGTGGGCACCTCAATTTCATTTACACCAACACTTATCGGATTTTAATATATAAAATGGAATTCAGGAAAGCGGTTCAAAAATAGTGCAGAAACACTTTCAGCACTAACATGAGACAGAAAAGATCTTTTGCAACAAATTTAATGGCATGTGCACCTCAATCTTAAGCCATCAGAATGCATTCAAATTAGAATGTGGAGTGTCCTGAGTTTCTGACGTCCCTGCATGGAAAACACACAATGAGAAAATAGTTCTACAATGTGCGGGGGATATTGTCTGGTTCACTAACGGGTCAAAATCAGACCAAGGCGTTTGGGCCGGGGTATACGGGGTGCAGCCAAGACTGGAGGGCGTAATCTCTCTAGGGAAACTGGCCTCAGTATTCCAGGCCGCAATCACTGCCATCAGGACACGTGTGGAGGAGATTATGCGTAGGTGCTACAAAGACTGTAGCATCTACATGTATTCAGACAGCCAGGCAGCCCTGAGATCACTGGCAGCTCCTGCAACAAGATCTAAAATTGTTGCAGAATGTCACAGGGTTTTGATGGAGCTAGGGGAAAGCAATAGGGTAAACCTATTGTGGGTCCCTGGTCACTCAGGGATCAGTGGCAATGAACATGCCGACAGATTAGCCAGGATGGGGGCAGAAACTCCATTTATTGAACTGGAAGATGTCCTGACAATCGCCAAGGCAATGATCAAATTGAAGCTACGTAACTGGCTCAGAAGACAGCACGTAGAATATTGGACCAAGATCTATAAACAAAAACATGGCAAGGTAATTATGCCAAAGTCATGTTTTAAAAGAAGTTCTGTAATCCTGGGCCTGAACAGGAAAGAGATTAGACTCATGGTTGGATTGCTGACAGGCCATGGGACTTTTTAAAAAAACACCTACATACAATGGGAATCACTGAAGAGGACTCTAAATGAAGGATCTGTGATGGTGATGAAACTGCATCACATCTAATCTTTGAATGCATTGCACTGGAGAGCAAAAGGCACAGAACATTTGGGACAACCAGACCCGAAGCAATTGTGTCTAATAAAGAACTGGTAAAGGGACTCCTTGCACAGCTTAAGGGCATTGGTTGGTATTACTAGATATACAGCAATACCGCACAATAAACTTAGTTTCGGTGCAGGCAGTGACTGGTTGGACCAAAACTGTTTTGGCTTCCCTGACAAAATCAATTAATCAATCAACATAGAAGCTGCTTAATTATTTTATGAGCTGATTATACACACTATTTCCACCTTGTTGCTCCCCTTCCACTTTCAAATCATTGCAAGCCTACTCATTTTTATTTGTTGCGCAATTGTTTTTGTAATATAATTGGTTAAATTATAAAAAGTGTAAAAATAAGTCATAGATTTATTTAAAAACAGCCTCCCCCAGAACCAAATCCTGGCACCACTACTCCATTAAATGATTTTACAATTTTAATGTTTATTTTTATTAGAACATGAACAAAGGCAACAGAAGACAATATTCAAACATCAAAGAAATTCTCTGCAAGATCAAAGTTGGTTCATATATCTAAAGAGAAAGTCACTACTGATAAAATGATAATCCATCATTGAATAATAATGATTAGTAGTCATAAACAAACACACAGTATATATTTTTTGTATTATATCAATGACTCTCTCTTAGATTGGACTATTTTTGTTGTGAATGTTAACAGTCAGTGGATGAATCTAATGCAGGAAGAAAGATGGGTTGGCATTGAGATTCTGTCAACTAAAATTTTGTATAGTGGTGACACTACCCACAGTACAATATAGAGCATGAAGTTGTGAATTAAGATCAAAATACCTAAGACAACTTGATGAATCAGAAATGAAGTTCCTTGGAAGGAAGAAAGGAAAGAATGAATGACTATAGGGGTTTAACATTAAATCAAATAATTTGCATTACAAACAGAGCACACACACACAAATAGTTTTAGTTGGGGATTGGGTAGCAAACCGGCCACAAACTTCGTATGGAACTATCGTGGCATTTGAATTGTGTTATTTATGGAAATCATGTAAAGCCTACATTTGGATGACAGGAGGCGGGTTTGATGTGCTGTCATCCTGACTGTGAGCCCAGTGTGTTGGCACTAACTTCTTTAAATCAATTAACAGGCTGCAGATGGGAAGATAAAATAAGATATATGGACAGAAATGGGGGTAGCTGTTAACTGATGAAGTAATGCAACAAGAGCAGAATTGGAAAGAGCATAGCATATACTATGTATACCACCTGAGAAAATTCATTGACAAGCAGTAAAGTTCTATTGGAAGGTGGAGTGTGAGAAGGCCGAGGATGAGATGGCGAGGCCGGAAGAAGCTATGTGGCCTAATCCTGGATGCCAGCAGGAGGAGGAGCAGGGAAGGAGGAGGATAAGCAGAAGAAGAAGAAGAAACAGAGGGAGAGTAAAGGAACAGGAGTAATCTAAACAACTGTTTAAGGTAATGTACATAATCCATAAAAATTAATACTGAGTAAATTTAATGTCTGTAATGCATTGAAGTAACCAACATATTTCACAGTGACTGCTCAAACTCTTTATGCGGAGGCTATAGTTCTTACCTCATGCAGGCTAACACACTGTCCAGAAGTTTAAATATGTATGGCAATAATTCTTCAGTATACAGTGCAGCAGCAGTAGCTACAGCAACTGACTCCGGGCTGCAAAATTGATAAATCATCATGCATAAAAAGTGAAATACGATTTGAATAATGCTTTAAGAAAAAATCTAAATGTCTGCTCTTCATTTTTAAAATGTGAATTACCCCTGCGACTCTGAATCACTTTCTTCACTTTCAAGGAAGCCATCTTCAACTGTCACATGAAGCCTTGTCATCAAAACATCCAATAAGAAGACATCTGTCAATTTTGGCATACTGGACTTGGGAACGAGTTGCTCTGCAACAGAAAAAAATGTGACATTAAGAGTTTAATATTTCATTATCTATATAAAACTATCTCATCGTGGCTAATGTTTATTTACTTGTGCTGACAGAATTAGAGTTATAAGACACTTTCTAACATCTAAGAAGGCTCTGTACACGTTTTACATTATATTCATTAGGGGACAGGCCGTAAGAAGTCTTATGTTTAATATCAGATGCAATATTAAGGAATAAGTAGAATAAAAATAGTGGAAATAGTAGCAGCTAAAGAGCAGAGAAGCCTACAGTTTATATTAGTTAATAAAAGGTAGTCACCATTTACAAAAGACATCCTGAAAGTAAGCTTTGTCATTGTTTTTGAAAGACAAAATGGTACACCAAGTGATAGGCAAATGCCATACAAATCCACACCCATGAGTGGTTCAACAACAGATGAGGCATCAGCAAAGGAGGAAAGAAGAAGTGCAGAGCAGCAAAGAAGAGTCAGTGTAGCAACAGAGCAGGGGAGCTGCAACCCATTATAATCAATGAGTTGCACACTGTGGAAGTGGGCCACCATTGTACCTTATTCAAAGCTACTGCCCCATGTGAGCCACACGACGTGCCGCTACTCCAGGAATACTTAACAACCAGCCCCCTGGGGCTGCCCTTACAACAGTTTCACACAATATGGCCTCCACCATGTCATCAAGAATTACATTGTATGTTCCATGGAAATTCTCTACTGAGATGCTAAAATATTCTTCAAAAGAGATAAATTGGCTGACCAGTACTTACTTTAGTTCTGCACTGCAAATAGTCACACACACACAAAAAAAAAAAAAAAAAAAAAAAAAAAAAAAAAAAAAAAAAAAAAAACACCCACGAATGGAGACGAAAACAAAAGAGGACTCTCAGATTTCGGAACTGTGTTCCTTCTATCAGGTAGGAGAGGTGGGACACAAAGGGAAGAGAAGCAGAAAGTTACTAGCAACCTACACCATGACACGACAATGGGTGATATTGGGCCCCATGCCAATAGCAAACCAAAGAGGATACATCAAGCAAGATAGAGAAGTGAACCGAATAATGCTGAGTGAGGGACAGGGAAGGGGTGGTAGGGTAAATACAAGGTTTTTAATCAATTAGAAAGGAAAGATATAAAAAACAAGAAAACACACACACACACACACACACACACACACACACACACACACACACAATGAATTGAGTAATGACTAAGTGAGTTGAGGATGGAGGTGGGGGAGAGGTTAGCATAGATTTAGGCCAGGAGGATGGCAGCAGGAGAGGGTGTGTTGGAGTGCCAGTGCCCATCTCCATAGCTCTATATAGGTGGAAGTAACCAGATGGTACGTGTGGTCGTAGACAGACTGTTTGCCTGTGGGACATCCAATATCCTATGGCAGAGCATGCCCTCCAACATAACTCATTATGGAGTATGGCGCAGTTCAGTGAGTAATGAGGATAGTGTTGGCCACAGTTAATGCATACTGGAGGGGGTGGGGGCATTCAGATGGGGTGTGCTATGGACACCTGTCCCTGCATGTGGGGCTGAAAGTGCAATGGGATGATATGTCCAAACTTCCAACACTGCATACGGGGTGGGACACACAACTATATGACGCAACTGCAGACCGTCACCCTGACCTTTTCTGGTAATGTGGCACCTTCGAAGGCCGAGATGAATGCACCAGTGGCAACTATGTCATTTTTAGTTAACCTATGTATGCACCAAATGAAGGGGACACCCCATCGCTCGAGGTGGGCGAGTAGCTCCTCGTCAGACTGGAAGAGAAGGTCCTGTTGAAAGAAGATAGCCTGTACCGTACTGAGTGACTTGTGAAGAGTTATGGAGACAGGCACATCACCCAACTTATCACAGGTTAGTAAGGCCCATGACTGGGTAGGGGATGTTTTTCTAAGGACTGACCTCTCTGCATCTTTGATAGTGCCCACCACTTCTCCTACCTATCTTCCAAGTTGTCCTCAAAGAACGAGGCCTCAGTGGCAGCAAACTATTCCCAGTCAGTCAATGTGCAAACTGCACACTGGGTTGAATAGTCTGCTGCCCATTGTTCTTCCCATAGTGTGGCAAGGGAAGGAAATGAGTTAGGGTCATATTGCATTGCATTGTACTGAAATTTGCCAAGAAGTATTTAGTGAATTGAAAATGACATAGAAACACAAACAGGAATATAAGAAAATTTGTCATGGGTTCAACAATAATGAATTATGAAAAATAATTTATCAACAACAATAATTCAGTTCCTTGAGATAAACATTGTCTCATTATGCCAAACGTATTAAACGTAAGGAGAGGCATTAAATTAAAAACTGTACTGTGGCCGGGATTCGAACCTGGGACCTCCTGCTTACTAGGCTGGCACTTTAGACCATTAATCTAACACAGTGTTATGGACAAAGCGACTACAGAGACACTGTCCTGGCTTTGAATCCCAGTCACAGTGCAAATTTTAATTCACTGTCTCCCCTTATGTTTAATAATTTAACAGTCACCATGATTTATGTTACATAAGATCATGAAATGTTACAGCAAGACTGGAAGGAAAAATGTAGGTTGAAGATACTGTTGAATGATACCTTCACATAGGGAGTGGCCCACTTTATCAGATTGTTGGCATGTAAACAAGAGAGATGAAACATAGAAGTGTATAGATTCATACATCATAAAGCTGTTCTCCCAAGTACAAGATGTATGGGGTGAGATTATAAAATAATGGGACTTGTGGAGTCAAATAGTAAGTACATAGGAGCCAAAGCTGAATGACTAATAGCTGTGAAGCATGAAGCCTTCTCAGTGAAACCTATGTTTTAATGAAGGAAATGTATGGCAAAGGCTGTGTATCAGGTTCACAAGTGTGTGAGTAGTTCCAAGATAGCCAAGGAGGTACTGAAGATTACTTCAGCCCAGCATAACTTATCAAAAACAAGTGAAAAGATCGGAAAGTAGGTAATCTGATTTGAACTCGCCGTGAGCTGAATATTTGATAGATGGCTGAATCTCTAGGAATTAAAGAAGAGTGCATTTGGTAAATTTCTCATAGACAATTTAACAGGAAAATAATATGTGCTACTAGGGTGACATTAGATCTGAACCCAAGTGGCAGGAGTCACTGGTGCCAACACGAGCAACGATCTGCAGCTGGGTGCACCCAACGTTCTCTCTCTCTGCTAGCAGAGACGCCTCCACATCTCTGATGAGACCCCCTGACAAGCAGAGTGCACACTGGCATTGTTTCCCGACCTTCCTGCCTAACATTGGCACTACCAATGACTAACGACCCCATTCTCTGCACCTGTCTCGACCTATCAGAAGGGTCGGCCAGTGGCTCAACAGGCGAGGCAGCACGTGCTGCTTCAGAGCTAGTAACAGTAGTGGACAACACCTCAAATCAACTGCTATGTGTAAAGAGACAGTTTTCTGCTGATTCTCAGTTTTGTCTTCTGCCCAGAGTTTTGTGACCCCTGCACAGTTCGCCAATCACTGTCGGGCAACATTCGAAAAACAAAAAATGAACTAAAAGTATTGAATTTTTGCATGCAAAACCGCCAGGCAATTGCTAACTTGCAGGAATGTAGGAAAATGTAAAAACAATGACATAAGAAAACAGAGACATTGCAGTAGGAACCAGAGGTACCCCGCAATTGCCTCATGTGCCCGAGTGATACTGCTGGCCAGAGCAGTCGTCTGAAGTCTGTTGACCGTAGCCAACAAAGCCTCCAGCTTCTTATGGAGAGCAGCCAACTATTCCTGAATCTAGACACAATGTTTGCAGTCCCTAGCCATCTATGGAAAGTAACTTAAAATTACCAAATTTACATCTACAATCCACCCACAGCTGTTTGGTAGAGGGTATCTAGTACTACTACTAGTTACTGGCTTTCCTGTTGCACTCCCATACAGAACGAGGGAAAAATGAATGTAGTCTTTACGCAAAACACATGTTGGCAGTAGAATCAATCTGAAGTGTGCTTCAAATTGTGGCGCTCTAAATTTCCTGAGCAGCGTTTTTCAAAAAGAACGCCACCTTCCCTCGAGCGACTCCCATAAGAGTTCTGGAAGCATATAAGTAACACTCGCACCACTTACCACCAAAACATGCAAGACTATGGCCCTGAAAAAAAAAAAAAAAAAAAAAAAAAAAAAGCAAATCTAACGAAAATTTACCAAAAAGGCAAGAATAAAGCTCTGAATACAGAAGTACTAATGAAATTTAGGAGAAAGAATAGTGATAGAAATGCAGAAAAATTAAATTACACAACTATTGCTCCGCAGTCGATACACTGATGGCAGACATCACTAGATCTTAGGCTAGGCTGTGCCATTTTATCCTACATTCCTTTGAGCAAAACCATCTTTTCTATAGAACTTCCTGTCGACCATGTTATCGCTTACTACATGAAAACTTTTCGAGACCAGTTGGTCAGGAAATCTGAACTATAGCCATTACTGCAAGAAATCAGTATCAAAATATATGGGAAATGCACAGGCAGTGAGAGAGTCAGGAGGAGTAAAAAAAGTTGCCGTAAAACAGGAGAACCCAGGAAATATTAATGCTGAAACTGTCACGATCAAATAAAAAGAAAAAACATTAAACTCTTCGTACTGACACTTTGAACACTTGTGAGTCATCTACACTTCTTGGAAATAGTGAAAGCATGTCACGAATAATGCTGGAATAATAGTGTATGGTTTCAATGATATAAACAGACCATATTTGTGGCCAAGGAGTGCCTCCTGCGTTGTCAGTCTGATGATGCCAACAGGCCAATCACATTCACATTCAAAAAAGAAAGAAAAATATTGTATTTTTGCAAGCAACCTGCCCCCCACCCCACCAAAATATTAATTTATTCATTATTTCTGCTGTCCCAGTGCCACGGAAGTATGGAGTAGCACGATTTCAGTTTTTCATTGATGATCTAGAAACTTAGCACCAATCCATGCAATGCTGGGGGCCAACTTCAGAGAGCAAAAATGCTCAAATGAGCAAACCAAGATTCAAAGTAATTTTCTCCCCCACCCCTCTTACATATTGAAGACATTTTGTATCTGTACTGGGTGCCTGAAGTGAAACTGTTAACCAACAAAAATCTTTTATGTTTTCTGAGAAAATTGTGTGTGTGTGTGTGTGTGTGTGTGTGTGTGTGTGTGTGTGTGTGAGCGCACGCACGCGCCCACGCCCGGGATAAAACTGGAAAAACAAGTCATGTGTTCTGAATCAAGACAATGCAACTGCACCAGTTACTAGCACATTGTCATCTAAGATGTTTCTAGTGAAGTACAGCATCCCAGAGTGAGACTACCCACCTTATTCACTTAACGTAGCGCCGTGTAACTTGTGTATTACTCAAGGTTGTATCTATATTAAAAGGAACATGATTTCTATTAATGCAGCAAACTAAACAAGTGGCAAACATACCATTAAAGAACTCAAAGTGGAAAACTTCCAGCACTGCTTCCATTGATGGACATTTCACATGGAGCATTTCAGGAACACAGAAGGGAGTACATGGAGAGTGATAACTAGAAACGTATATTTTTATATAAAAAATTTTACAGCTGTATTTGATTTTACAGCTGCACCTCATATTAGTATAAAAACTATTGCACTACACTCTCAAATGCTCTTTTTAAAATGATTAACTTACTTGCATCACTGACTTTGGGTGTGAATCTTGCAATAAATTCTTTAACAAGTGAAATATCTAGTTTTGTTGTACTTGTGGTTACATTTACATTTTGAATAACATCTTCTAAAACTTGACCATTTGTTGTCTGTTTCAGAAGGTATTCCTGAAAATAAAATTAAAATGATGAACAAATGGAAATGAATGAAGAATTAAAAATTT
This sequence comes from Locusta migratoria, assembly GCA_026315105.1. Lineage (NCBI taxonomy): Eukaryota > Metazoa > Arthropoda > Insecta > Orthoptera > Acrididae > Locusta > Locusta migratoria. The sequence goes on from CM048755.1 coordinate 348,194,125, forward strand.
CAAGATCAATACAGATTTATGACTATGTGAACAAAATGAAGGTAACTTTTAATGCAACTCACCAAATTTATTGTAAAAACACACACACACACACACACACACAAACACGAATAAGGTATTTTCAGCTCCTCCCCACCTTTCAACAAAATGTGCACCAAAACTATTATCAAAAGCATTCCAATTATGCAAAGAAGAAAACAGTGGGGAGTGGCTGCCCAAAATAAATAATGTTATCATACCAGTATCCATGTATTGAAGTTCCGTGCACTCAGACGTGGTGCCCACAATGTATGGTGGAGTCCATGTGATGAACAGCATTTTTCTTGAGATCTATTTAATCTCTCCATATACTGTATAGATGGTGGCAGCATTTGAACTATCCTGGAAGTAACAGTATCATAAAACAAAATGTCCACCACAAGAGAAACAACAACAACAACAACAACAACAACAACAACACAGCAACAGCCCATCCCCCTCCCCACACACACAAAAACTGTTTAAATATGGCATCAAAAAAAGAAGTTTATTTGCATGTAGTCTTATTTTGGGTGGCAAAAATTAGCATAAAACTTCAAAATGTGTTTGTATTTTCACACATTCACATTATAATTAACAGTACAATCCACATTCCACAGTTCTAGGCAGAGAATACCTCGTACCATTACTCGTCGTTACCTTTCCTGTTTTACTTGAAAATTGACTGAGGCAGTCAAAGATGAGAAAGTGGCAGATAATAATCTTACACTTATTTCTCTTCTCTCGTCTCATTGGTCTTTAAATTAAACAATGTGGTCGGCAGTGTACACATTCTGCAGTCAGTTGCAAATGCCAGTATGTAAATTTTCTCAATCGTGTTACACATAAAGCACATCATCCTTTCTCAAGGATGCAAAATACGCGAAATTACATAATAAATGCTATTTTCTCGTGAATTTTGTGATGTCTTCTATTGCCACTATTTTCTGCCTATAAAACTCATTAAAAACCAATCAGTTTTCATTTGTATAGTAGCGCATGATTTGGAGCAAGAGTAAAAATGACTGAAGGAAGGTAGGGAGTGCACCCGTGCACAAACTCCAGCATATATAATTGAGCGTACAAGCTGGGATGCCGCGTCATCTGTTGCGTAGGAGCGGAGCTCTGTGCAAGATAAATGCCACATGTGGCAACGTAGGACGCATTCGTGGCATGTGGGGCCCGACACCTAACAAAGAAAAGAATTCGCGTTCTATTGTTGCAAGCTTACTTTGTAACTAATAAATAAAATTAATTATAAAATCAGATCTACACCAATTCCACTCCACAAAATAACTTTAAGAGTAAGAGAAACTTGTGATTATTAGGTCTTTTGTGTTGGTACATGACTGTTTCTTTATTCCTAGAAATTGCTTCTGACCACAAACAATCACTAAAGATATATCTGGCAAAAAATAAATATTCTTTGTGACGAAGCGACAGACATAATAGGACGCTGTGTGTTTGATGTTATTTTCCAACTGTCTGATGAAGAAGAACAGAAGATATTCCCTGCTCCTCTGAAATTTCTAGAAGCAGCAAATGCCACAGAATAATATTAGAAACACTAAATGAGTACGAAGTGCCATATGATGCTGTTCGTGTATTTGTTAGTGACAGTGCTCCGAACATGACACACTGTCATGATATTTTAAAAGTCATTATTGTTGACCATCTGATTTGTGTGCACTGTTCGGCACACAAACTCAATTTAATTGGCAAATGCTTCACAACGGTTGTGTGTGGATTGAATGAAGTGGTGACCATGGTAAAATCAGCATTCCTAACTACAAGGAAGTGAAAATACAAATATATCCAGTTTCTCAAGGCAAAGAATGATTCCAAGGAAGCTAAACAGTTTCGATTACCAGTAGTTGCTTGGTGGAACAGCTGGTTTGAATCGGTGTTCTATTTAGAGCATTATTTCCTTGAAATTGTAGAGTTCTTTAAGTTGCCAGAAATGAGAGAGGCAAATAACTGTGGTGTAAATTGGTGTAAATTTACACACACACACACACACACACACACACACACACACACACACACACACACACACACACGGTGTTTGTGAAGGATCATGGCAGAAAGCTTCTGGAGCTCTTAACTTTGCTTGAGAGCTAAAAGTATCCTACAGCTCATATTATATACCCAAAACTGGCCAGTCTAGAATTAAATTTGGGAATTGTATATGAAGGACAGTTCTTAGAAGGAACAAACTTTACAGCAGGCTGAATGCAAAGATGTGTTTGGCAAGGCAGCTAATTCTGCCAAGAGCAAACTGGCTTTACTGAGAAGCAAAGACCCAAATCATAAGGGATATGAGTCTATAGCTCAGACGCTTTTTCAAGGAATGTCATTTTAAACAATCCTGATAAAGCTGTTGTAATGGAGACTATGTCTTCAAGTTTATCAAGACAAGTGGTGTCTTAAGGCTATACCCATTTAAAAAGAATTTTAAACAGCAGCTTAAAGAAAGTGATAGCATCAATATCAAGAATATTTTGAGTGCCATTCACACTAAAAAAGATCATGAAATGTTTCAAAACATTGTTTGGCTTTGTTGTGGACTCCATCTAACAATGTTGACAGCGAGCATATTTTATCTCACTATAACACTGAAGTGACAGATAGGAGATGCAATCTCAAAGAGAGCAATGTTCAAATATTTACAATCCTCAAAATCTTAAAATATGTTGTAAAATATGTTTTCTTTCCTTCCTTGAATAGATTGATAAAATAACAGTAGATAATAAAGCATTCATCACATAAAAGGTGTGACATACTATACATTTGTAAGTGGAAGTAAACTGATACTTATTAAATAGGCTATGTATATATGTTGTCTGAAAAATAGATGCTAATTTTGGAAAAATAGAGGCTAATTTTGCTAAAAATAGATGCTAAATTTTCCGGTCCCTACATTTATTACCTTATTTACCAGTTCCTCCTAGCCAGCATATTGAAAGAAGGCGAAAGATGCAATGAAATCAGATGTAATCTTTAGAAAGCTTACTGCGGTACCCTCTTGTGCGCATGTACAAGTTATCCCTTTCTATTCAGCATGTGCTGCACTAGAGTCAAGAACTGCATCTGCTAATTTCCCAAGTTGCTGTTAGATAACTGTCACTTTAAACAAATACTATAAGCACACAGAGCGTACTTTATATAACAAGTAGTTTGTGTTATGACGGTACAGCCCCATATTAACTTTCATTTTGAATATACACACGTGCGCACATTAGGCACGATCACGTGTTTCTGTTGTTGCCATTGCAGTGGCGTTGTCCCTGAATGCGGAAATCACGTGACTGGCAAAACCCAAAGTGACCAGTGGTCATTTAGCAGGCCACAAGAAGGTCCCCTATGACGGTTATCCTGCCGCCTTTAATATAAGCTGTATTTGAAAGAAAATCAATTACTCACATACTAAGCGAGGTACAGGGAAGCTGGTACCATCATTTTAAAGTGAATTTTAAGATGGACAATGCGGTGTATTTTTGTGGCCATGTGTCTCTCATAATTATTGACCTATTTACCGATAAACAATTTCATGGCAATCGAAAATTCAGAAATTTATAACTATACAAAAAAATGAACCAATGTATTCATATGAGGTGTTAATGGATAGATCTCTGGGAGCTCTATCAGACTATGATAGCAGAAGTTTTGTTAACTATTACTGTTTGGGAATTATTTAATAACAAAGTTTTCCATTCAACCTTTTGATATTTGAGGCACAATACTTAAGTACATAATAAACATAATGGCAGTGCACACATTAGGTAAGCGATAGGAATACATGTGTAGCAAATACATTAACTATTTATGTTTACTTTACAAAGTGATAAGGGCAGTTACAAACCAGCAATTAAAAAATGCTTGCAGTTTAAAAACTATTTCGTATGTAGAAAAACAATTAACATCACTGGAAATCCGGTAAATTTTACTATTAAACTGATATAGTACCTTTACAAAATAAGTCCAATTAAAAAAAAAAAAAAAAAAAAAAAAAAAAAAAAAAAAAAAAAAATTGTCCAGTTTGGGAGAAGGCTAACAATAGTGGGTCACCATCTTAAGTCAATTCTTTGAAAACCTCCGTGTTTGGTGATCAAGAAATGACACTTATACATTTTCATGTGAGTTTGGAACCACAAAGGACTTTTTATTTTCTGTGATTCATGTACGCAGGAGGGAACTTTGTTATTTATCCATGAATATATGGAACTTCATTTTGAAACTTTGCGTTTCAATTTTGAACACACAAACTTTTGCGTCTTTAGTCAAGTGAACGTGAAGATGTCTTTAATTACCACTTCCACTGGACAATTAGTTTTTTTTTTCTTTTCTTTTGGGGACTCACATGTGTAACTATCTGAATTAATAACTAATTATATTTATGAACTTAAAACACATGTGACTGACTATTTACACACCATAACCTTCTCTCTGCTTGTGAACATTATTTTTTAAATTAACTTTTGTGGGTGTTTATTATAAATTTTGGGCAGTAGACAGCTGGTCCCTGGACATAAAATGTAGCCAAAACAGACTTGAAAATTCCAACTGTGTCAGTTTGCCCCTGTTGGTGTAGTGCTTACTGAAAAGTATTGTGTAAATTGCACATCCACTGTGCTGGGGGCTCGAACTATGAATATTAAACTGATATGAAATTAGCAACAAGTAATTCTGGTTCAGGCAACCATGCCCAATGAACAAATACATTAAACAGTATTCTTGCAGTGTGTATATAAAGAACAATAGTAGCCCTGATCACACTTCCCTGGCGGTAATCATGATCTTATATCCAATAAAGACTCATTGACAAAGACAACATTTTGGATACTATTACTAGAACACTCTTCAAGCTATTCACACATCTGGGGACGTATTCCATATTCTCAGGCCTACATTGTCAGTATGCAGTGAGACACCATGTCACTTGTTTTTTTGGAACTCTAGAAAAGTGGAATGTGCTTGTACTGAATTACATTATATTAATATATTAGTATCATTATAATACCATAATATTTCATATTTTAATTTCTTCAAATGTTTGTAAATCTTTCGGACCAAACTGCGTGGTCATCAGTCCATAGCTCACAAACTACTTAAACTACGGTACACTAACCTACAGACAACACAAACACCCATGTCCCATGGAGGACACGAACCTCCGACTGTGAGAACCGCGCACTCCGCAGCGAGGCGCTTTAGACTGCTCGGCTACTCCACTGCGACTTTAATTTCTTGAACTGCACTGTACTTACTTGAAACCTTGACTGCTGTCTACATTCCACAGACAACCCTCGAGATCAAAGGAGCGAGGCTCAAAATACAAGTAATTTTTTTTTCCTACTTGTTCCCATGTCATCTTTCCAATCATTTCTTTCACTGTTTCTTAATATAAATAATTCTAATAACAATATAACAAGGAAATTACTCAAATAGAATTACCTCCAGCAGACAGTGAAGCAGTATCTCACTGAACAGTGCCCAATAGTAGACATTTCCTTCTCCCTGGTCATTCCTGGACACACCTGATCAGCTACATTTAGAATTTCAATCACTGAATTCAAGAGTGAGTCATAACTCCACTTTCCAGGTGAACCAACAATGAAGTTACATGCCTACAAATAAAAGACACATATGTTACATATTTTGTATAAGTTTTGCTGTCAAGTTGATACAAAATAATTATTGCTGGGACAGCATTTATAAACAGAAATGCGTAACATTTTAACAACAAATAAGCTGTGTCAATCTGCTCAGATAGCTAAAAAGTGAACTAATATATGATGGCCATCACAGATAGTATAAATAAATGCAAACATGTTAGAACAATGGAATCAAACATTATACTTAGTAAATTTTATCATTCACTAACTATAGTACACTGTGTGAAACATTTCACTAATTCACTCTAGTGTTTTGAAAGTGATCATTTCTAAAAAATAATAAATGATTCACTTTCATAACTATAAATTATTTGTAAGAGAAACAAATGTTCTAGCAGTACTGCCATCAAATGGTAATAAAACTGTGTGAATTCTTGTATTGCATTTTTCTAAAGGAAAGTGAGCATGAGTATAAACACTGTCTCTGACAAAACTGAGCATTTGTTCTCAGAGATATTCATTGTGGAAAGTAGAACACTTCATTACTGTGTGTTGCCTAAACACTGAGAGATACTGATACTCTTGAATTGTATTAAGATAATTAAAATCTGAGTATGACAAAAAATTTTGTAGATGGGAATTTAGACGGCTGAAGAGAATTGAATTTTGGAAAGTACAGCGAAAGTATTGTGATTACTGTTTTAGTGTTCACGGTCGCAGAGATAGATTTAACATTACTGAAGTTATGTTAACAACCAATAGTGTTCAACTTCTACAACAAACTATTTTGCATTCATTTCCTTATGAACATGTGAGCCTACTGTGTTTACAACTTGTGATGAATAACAGCTTGTTAGTCCTGCAAGATCAATGAAGGATGTGGCTTAGTGTTTACTAACCCTGAGATTTAAGCTGCATTCCCAATTTTTACCCTTAGTTGTTTCTTTTTAACTACAGAAATGATTTGTTAATGTTAAAAATGCCCAATATATTCTCATATCACTAGCTGGGCAATTCAGTTCTGAAGCTTCTTAGTTTACCACCTACACTAACATGTTGATTGAGAGCAGCTTCATCTTACAAAAAACAAATAGACAGGGTAAAATGTCCTTGAAAGGTATTGTACTAAATGTACAATCATTATCTGGAAGAAAGGTCATATCTAGCACCTAAAAGAGACTAATTTAATAACAATTCAGAGCAATATTATTGCAACCAGAATTTGGGAGAAAACAAAATCACTGTTTTATCGAAACTAATGTTTTGCCTCCGAAATAGAATCACTTGCTGATCTATAATAGAAGTATGATGCCCAAACATTGTAACATATAGTTCGAGCATCAAACCATCGAATCTATTACATTCATGTTAACACAGCAGTGGTACACCCTTACAGCCACGCAATATGATGTACATGTGAAGTGAAATGGTGGTTTCCTTTGATTTCAAAGTGGCTTCATCAAAGGACCAATCTGTTCTACAGCTGAAATTGGAAAAAATGGTGTGATGCAAGACTAATAATGGTGAAGAAGGAACAACAATGGCTGATGTCATTTAAATATAAGTAAGACTGCAATACAATGCACAAATTTTGATGGATGGATGGTGGATAGGGGTTTTGGGAACTCGACATCTAGGTCTTAAGCGTCCGAACAAATTTAAGAACTTACGAAGCAAGGAGTGTGAACAAAGAAAATAAAATAAATGAGAGCAATCCAGCTTATAACATGAACAAATGAAGAAAAATACAAAGAGTAAACATTAGAGGTGAAGATGAGGATAGTACCCTATGGAAAGGTTGGAAAGATAGAGCAACTAAACAGATGGGCCTGGCTGGCCGACGACAGCAATAAAAAAGGGTGAGCCAGCCACTCGGCAACATATTAAAACCTCTGGTCTAAAAGCTAAGGCCAGAGTTGCCCAAATCATAAAATTTTAAAACTTGGCTCACATTTGCTTCGGCATTACCTAAAATAGAGGGCAAATCTACACCAAGATTCGCTACTACTCTCTCTAGACAATTCATCTAGACAAGGCGGTGGTTTACCGTCCGCTCTAGAGTCTTTCCTATGCAGCTGGTCAGGCGACACTACAATAACTAATTTGACTAGTGCAGTCTTTACCAGGTTTTAAAAGAGGGGTTAAAATGGCCTCCTTCCACTAATCAGGGAAGTAGATGTAGTTAAAAAGTTTGAGGAGGATTTCTTTATTTTGCCTCATGAGGTGCCATATCATAGTGTAGTAGATTCCGCCGTGACCTGGGGACGTGTCATGAGCCACACACAATGTGGAATCCAGCTCCCACACAGTAAAAAGGCAGTTATAATCTTCATAAATGCTGGACTGGAAGTCAAAAATACCCCTCTCAGCAGCCACCCAGTAGTACTTGAAAGCTGGATCATAACTGGCAGTCGCTGTAATTGTTAAAAACTGACTGTCATAGTCCGGGCAATGTCATGCGGGCTGGTGTCGAGAGTACAATTCCCCGTCACAGCAGACACTGGGCACCTTCCTCCTCTTTGCAAGATCCTCCTGATAGTCTCCAATACAGCTGAAGTCATAGTGGAACAGTTTATCGAATTTAGAAGCCATTGCCATGACCTCTTCTTACTCTTGCGAATAATCTGGCAAGATTGGGCCCTTGCGACCCAGACGGCTCCTGAACCGTCTCGGAGCCACTCTTCTGGTCCTGACGACAGAACGGCATTCGGCATTCCGACAAGGGACTGGACACCTTTTTGAGCGCCCTGAAGACCTTGGAATGGACACAGTGGCAGCACGGTGGTTCATTTTGGTAGCACGATCCAACCATTGCTGGATGTCATCATAGGGCTTAAGCTCGGCAAGTTGGCTGTAAAGATTCCAGTCTGTCCTACTGAGCATTCATCGAGGTGGCTGCTTTTCGGGTTCTGCTCTGTCTGTAAGGTTACTCCAAATAGGGAAGATAGGAAAGTGATCACTACAATGTAAGCCTGCATCCAATTCCCATTGAGCAAAGTGAGCAAGTGCCGGAGAGCTTAGCATAAGATCGATGGCAGAGAATGACACTGTTGCAGCGCAAAAGTGTGTGCTCTTACCTGTATTTAATAAATGGGCACAAAGATAAGAGAAACCTCTCAACTGCTCCATCCCTGGGGTAGGTCGCTACAGAGCCCAAAGCACATTGTGTGCATAAAATCTCCACAAAGGACAAATGGGTGAGGGGACTGTTGAGGGAAGTCTTCAAGAGCCTCTTCATTCAGAGGATTGTGAGGAGGCAAATACAAGGAGCATATAGTCACTAGGAGGCACACCCATAACTGCCAACCTTTACAATTGGCTGTCCGTAATGATGCGCAAAACCTAAGAGGACGTGGGGCTACGGCCGTTTCCCAAGAATATTTTATAAATTTAAGTGACACTGTATTCCTAAATATCTGCCACGAACCGTATAAAAACTATTCTGTTTCAAAAGACTGAGGTTAGGTGAAAGAACCTAACACATTTGTGTAAATACCGTGAGTGGCTTAGAGATATTCCTGTAAGTTTTAATTAACTGTCTTTACGGAAAGTTAACAGTTGCCGAAGGAACAGAAAAGGGTGAAATTCCTTGCATTTTTTAACTATAAAATCCTTAGCAGCTAAGGAGACACAAAATGGTTTTGGATTTTAAAAGACGAATGAAACCACTGAACAGAGGTGTCACAAATGGCTCATCACTCATATTTCATTCTAGCTGCACAAGACTGCTATGAAAACATGTATCCGCGAGAAAAGCCAGTAAAAGCTTTTCTCTTCGGAAACGAACTGGCTAACTTCCGCCACCCGGTAAAACACTTGGGCTGTTAAGCTTGAACCAAAGACATTATACTCATTATAGACCATAGAATTTACATAGATCTTGGGTGTGTGAGCGTGCATTTGGTAGGTGTGTAGGTGATTATAGGCGGGATTTGATCCAGATTTGTTCCAACGGAAATGCTATCTTTAACATTTCCTACAGCTTTGCTATGTACTCAGAGCCGGCTGCGGTGGCCGAGGAGACTGAAGCGCTCCAGGCACGGTCAGCACGGCCACTACGGTCGGGGGCTCGAATCCCCCCTCGGACGTGGATATTTGTGCCGTCCTTAGTCTTAGCTAGTTGATAAGTAGTTTGTAAGCTTAGGGACTGATGACCCCGTAGTTAAGTCCCATAAGTTCTACAAACATTTGAACGTACTCAGAAATGAAATAAATTACTATATAAAACATATCGGCTATTACCAAAATGTAGATAGTAACTACTGATGTGTTTTAAGAAAATCGGAGATCGTACAATGTCTAGTTTCCGTAATTTTTCACGAACTTCCCGTAACTCCGTAAATATGACGATAAATCCGTAACAATTACGGACTACAGGGGACTACAGGGTCTGTAACTTCTGCTGCCTTTCACGTGCACTGACATGAGTAGGTATTAGTGCCAACACTGGAGAATTCAGTTTGTGTAGACGCCTCAACTTTCGAAGCCGACATTTGAAGGGCTGGTGCAAAAGAGGTGCTAAATGACGGCAGCTGCATGGCCTTATAGATTTTTCAGGCTTCAGCATAGAGATGCACTTGGCAGTCTTGATCTCCTGCACCTTGTGTTCCATGAGGCATGCGGTGCTGACTCTGCTCCAAACGGATTGGTCACCAGAACAGTTGACACACTCGAAGGGAGGTAAACAATCGCCTCCATCATGTGCGTTCTTAGCACATTTTCCACAGGTCTGTCATTACACCCCAATGTGGTACGTCCAAAGTGCTGGTATCTGAAGCAGTGCATCGGGATGGGGTAATAAGGTCGGACTTCAAGCGAAGGAAACCTACTTTAACATGTTCCGTGAGCTTTGGCGTATTAAATGTTAAGTTAAATGACTTTGATTTTACTATCTCACCATTTATCCTCTTCATGATATTCTGAACATCTACAATTCCTTCCTAAGCCCATTCTTCTTTTAATTTGTCCTTAGAAATGTCCACCAGATCCCTGCACGTGACTGCACCTTTGCTGTAGTGGAGGGTGTGATTTAACTCAGATGCAATGGCATACTCCACAAAGTATTGAGTCTGCTGGATATTAGTCACCTGTTGTGACGTGGATGTCTCCACCAACAGTGTCCCATTACGCAGGTATTTCACTGTCTTCAAAGTACCAGCAATGCCATCCAGTCCCTTCTGGATATAAAAAGGTTACACCTTTTCAAAATTGCCCTCTCTTCTCTTAATTATCATAAACACATTCTGTGGAGCAGAAAGTCCTCTATTGTTCATTCCAAAACCTAGAGAACTGGCTACCATCTTCTTAGGGTGAGTGTTGGTACCCCCTCCCCCTCCCCCCCCCCCCCCCACACACACACACACACACACACACACACACACACACACACACACACACACACACACCCATCACACTAGGAGGTTGAAAATTACTTTGTAGTTCCATTTTGGTCCCACGAGTAGCTAGGGAACTAATTTTCCACCAAGATAAAGCCCCTCATGCCTAAGTAAGCCTTGTACAACTGTGTGCGGCAGTATCCCCCGAGGTTGCTCACTAGCAACTGTTCCACCTGAACAGACATCAGACCCCATCAGCACGAAGTACACCTTAGAATTGAGGGTTTTTTATAGAGGTACAGTAAAACCTCATTTTTACATTCTCGGTTTTTACGTTTTCCTGCCATTTACACCATTTTTCGTCGGTTCCATCAAATTTCCTATGTTTACAATGTTAATTCATCCTGTTTTGTGTTAAGATATTTACACTTTTCCCGCGTTTTACGCTTTTCGAAATCATGTTCGTGACGTAATGTACATAAATTGACGCTAGCATGGCTTTCCCCTTCAAGTATAGTGCTTAAAAATTATTCGCAGTCAAGTTTGACACTTTGCATTTATTCAAATCTATATTTCACATTTCGTTGTCGACTTACGACGTGCCGATTTTTGGCGATGTAGTTCCTCTTTCCACCAGCTTCTTTGCCAGAGCGCCTGGCGTGTACTCAATCAGAACCAGTTGCTTTGTGAAGTGAGAATAAAGAGTTGCATTGTTTTTGTGATACATATTTCTGATTAATAAATAACATTCTCTGTCAAAATTGGGTATCATAATACCCACAACCTCAAAAAAGCGATAATAGTGAGAGATGCCGATCCTAGGCAAATGTCACAAAAATACTTATGCATATGTTTGTACTCGAGAACACGAATAAATTCGCGAATATTGTCATGTGAAACATCTAAAAATACAAAAAGAACAGAACTTTAGGAGTTTTACTACATAAATAATTAATACCGGTAAAAGGCAGTAATTTTGAAGATGTGTTACATAGCTCAGCAGCAGCATCCTCAATTATAAAAAATGAAATTACGTCAAAAATTTCTACTTCCCATAAAACTACCAGTTTTGCCTGACGCTTAAAATAGTAAAAATTTGGATAACCTTTATTGTATAATAAACTTCCTGGCAAGTATTCAGATGCCTATTATATCACAAACTTCGAAAATGCAAGGCTGATCCAGCAAGCATATTTTACCACTTAAAACATTATTTCCTGCATTTTACACCATTTCACTGAAGTCCCTTGAAAAGCGTAAAAACAAGGTTCTACTGTATTTTCTTTCTCGCAATCCAGGCAGTCAAGCCAAGATCCCAATTCTCAGAACACACAACATTCCACCGCCATGCCACACGGTGGTCACTGAAATGTGACCATAGGTTACAGTGTCAAGAGGACTGTTGGCGCTTACCAGTCCCTATGTCAGGGACCAGAGGTTCGCCCAGCCCGTACTCAACAAATTAATACTGAGCCTCCTGAGGGGGCACAAATTTCGAGATCACGTGCCAAATGTAAGGCATGCTGTACAAGACATGCCACATCCATAGTAATCACCATTGCAGTTTCTGAAGAAAAATTGCAATCTGAGCCTCCTTGGGCAAAATAACATCGTGCACAGTTTATCATGGATTCTATCACTATCTTCAGCATGGGAAGGCTTGTAGAAATAAAGGAAAAGATGAATGAAATGTTAAAACTATTTAAATTTCAATATTAATCTTTAACATTAATTTCATTTTCTGGAACTATATTTTATTGTTGTGTTGTGCTTCCATATCATTTTCATGTACTAAAAAGCTCTGAAAATAAGAAAAGTTATATAGGCGTTGTTAATACTAACTGAACTTATCAAATAAAGCTATTCACATCCAAAGCCACATGCTGATGTGGCACAATTTCAGCAGAATATAATTGCAACTGACAATGTCAAAACTTTTCTCAATGATTCTATCTCAAAAATTGCTTCTGAAACATTTTCATATCTTACCAGTCCATCTAGTTTTGGTACATCTTGATTGCTCCCCTCTGGCATTGTCAGAAAATAGAATCTTGGTCGAAACTGATTGTCTTGTTGGTTTGAAAGCCTTTGGAATGTTGCTTCAACTTCAGCAGCAATAAATGCATGTTCAGATTTATTTCTGCTATTGTCATACACAACAGCTGGTGCTCTGAATAATATCCAATCAACCTATAAACATGAAAATGTAAAATAATACTGATATAGCACAATACGCAATGGTATTCCAAAGGTGAATAAAATAATTCATCTGGCCCTTACCCGTTCCAAAAGCGATTGTGGCGCTTCATACAGATATTTCAGCTGATATTCGAAGAGAAGAATCAGTCTTGAAAGGTATAAGATTTGCAAGTCAGTCATTTGCTGCTTGACTGCATCAGCACAACGAATTGCAGCACTGGCAGTCATCAGCATAACCGACTTTCTTGGTATTAAGTTTAGGGAATGAAATAAATATAAGAGAACATAAGCATGTTCAATATTTAAATCTGTAAATAGTGGAAGATACAAGAAGTTTAGTTTAATCATAATGAATACCTCCTCGAGTCCGACATTTACAAACAGAGGAAAACTGTAGCATCTTACCCTCAGAATCTGGTTCATACACACCAATAGGACGTGTAACACTTTCTACTATCGTATTTATCAGTCGCTTCCAAACGTTTAATACTGCATTTGTTCTTTCCTGCAGAGGCTTTAGCATAATCATCTGAAAATTGAAATAATGAACAAAACTTATCACGAATAATTCCAATAATAAAAAACTAATAAAAACTCAAATATTTGGCATATGGCAATGCAAACAAGGCTTAATATGTGATTTTTCAAATAAGATATAAAGCTGTAAAGGTGACGCATGGGTTGATAAAGAAATGTGAGTGGCGACTAAAGTAGAAACAATACTAGGATGTGGGAGGTGAGATACAGGGTACATAGAAGAAGAAGAATAAGAAGAATGAAATAGGAGATAGGAGGAAGGAGCAGATGGGCTAAGTGAGGCAGGACAGGTGGTCTGGATGATGCAGGACAGGTGGGCAGGATGAGGTGGGTTCAGTGCTTAAAATTAAGTAGAGCACTCATCACAAATTGTACATGCCAATATTTTCATTATTTCTATCTGTTTAAATATCAAAATACTAGATACCAGAAGTCCTCAATATTTTTTATAACAGGATTTTTTTTTCATTTATTCATTTAGGGATAATCTCATACTGACTTATCATCATAAAAGAATGAAAACAGATGGTTCAAAATATGCGTACACACAAAATACTGTACATATTTTTACAATTACAGAATGTATAACACACCTGTGCTACAACTGCCAAAGCGCGACAGTGCAGTAACAGTGGCCAAGTGCTGGGATTACTGTGATCCTTCACCAGAAGATTTAGAAATTGCTTTTGCATTGTATCAGTCAGAATACGGCTCATCACCATATTGTGTGTGAACTGTGAGAAAGCTCCCGAGAAGCGATTATACAGCATTTCTAAATCAGAATATATCGTTTCAGCTGCATTGTCATCTGCAAAAGTAGAAAACAGATACAAATATAGGTGTCAAGTTCATTCAATATTTTGTCAATTAAAATAAGTTACATTAAGTGTTATGAATGGTCAAGTAAGAGAATTTTCCTAGTTATATAAGATCAGCCAACTGGAGAGACATGTGATCCTTTGTGCTGGAGCTGTGAAAGTTATTCACAGACTGCAATATGGGATGTTAATCTATAGTCCAATTAAAATTACTTGCCAGTTGACATCTTGTCAGCTGTGGCTACACTGTTGCCACACTGGGTGCCAACTGACAGCAGCTGCTGACTTATAGGCAACACACTGCCCTGGTACTGTTGGGGTCCTTGTGTGTTCAGTATTTATTGAGAATACTAATTTGTTAAGTTTTTAATATACTGAGATGACACACACACACACACACACACACACACACACACACACACACACACACACACACAGTGCTGTCACCGTGTATTTTTCTTTCAGTATTTCCACAGCACAAATAATACCTTTGCCTGTTCATTTCAATATATAAGTTATAGTTCAAGCTGTTCTTCCCACAAGGTTCGGCTAGTCCGTACTTTGTATTGAAAGAAAATAGTCGTTATAATCTGACTAGTATCCGAAGTGGCTTGATATGGTTATCAGGACACCTGGAAATTTTGTCCATATCTACATTTGAAAGATAACTATTCTTTCCAATAACATTAAACTTTATTCTTTCTCCGTTAAGAACTACATCAGTTTTACATTTCTGATCTTAATTAAGAATAACAATTGCTTTAAATCATAAAAACAACAGTCATCTTCAAATAACCTTAATCTTCTCTCTTTCTTGGCACTGTGCAGTTCTTTTACTCCTTGGCAGTGAGCACAAATTCACCCGCCAAAGCCCACGGAAATAAATTCCGTCTGGCAGTATTTGCTCACACAGTGCCAAACCCCTTATAACATAAACTATTTGAATATCTTGGGTCGAGGTAGAAACCAGCAGTGTACAATGTTACACTACAACACACACACACACACACAGCAACAAAACATGCACATTTTTACAACACAAGCCAAACAATGGACGTGAAGTGACTATCTTCTATGCAGCAGCCTGTTTGGGTGCAACATTGAGTACTGTGACTGTAGTAACCATTGTATAAGGTTATGTATTTAATGCACCTTATGTATTTACATCTATTTTAAACGTCCATTCCCTGGGAACTAATTCAAGAGTAACTTTCCATGTTCATGGAACAAGTCAGCATGTGACATTTCAACAGAAGATTAGTAACAGACAAAATGAAATCTATAGGAATCCTATGCTGATGACAAGCTGCAAGTTTGATTTAACATAATCAACAATGTTAACACAGAAATTATCTTTTTTTTTTTTTTTAACTTTCCACAAGTTCTTTGACAGAATAGGAAGATTTTGCCATGAGGAAACTCTTCAGTGTAGAGTTTAAAGTGCAAGGATTATTGCTAAGGGTTTTGAAAATGGATACATCAAAATACTGCACACCTTTCTAGAAAAGACGCAAGGAGGTGTGATCCAGATGCATATTAGATTTCTGCTGAGTATTTGCAGAGTGAAAACGGCTAACTCCTGGCAATAAGCTAATATACTTAACAAAAAAAGCATCAAAGAAAATATGCATTGAGAGACCAGTGTCATAATTAGCAGAATAATTAACAGGAGTGTACAAGAGGTTTGCTAGCTTATACCACTCAAACTGCCTATTTCTGCACAGTAAACACCCTTTTAGAATCAAAAGTTACCCCAATAAATAACACCATATGTTATAGTTGAATGAAAATAAGCAGACTATTTTTCTTGTTGAACTATCACTTATTTCAGATAATATTCTAATGGTACAGAAAGCCAATATTTAGTTTTTGAACAAAACCCTTAATATGAACTTTCCATGACAGCTTACTATCTATATGTAATGCCCAGAAATCTGAACTGTTGAGTCTCGCTTATGTGCCCATGCTGTGTAATTAAAATGTCAGTTTTTTGTTGAACTGTGTATTAGAAAATAGAAAGTACTATATCTTACTGTGATTTAGCATCAACTTATTTTTGACAAGCCATAATGATGTAGTAAAAGCCAACGTACTACTAACAGTTAGTATGAATGTGCCACATGCAATTGCAGTTTTACCATAAACAGTAATTCTTGAAAAGTGTACCATACATTTGGAATTGCAATTACAATTTTTTTTTTTAATTTGTTTATTATGAGACTGTCCACATTTTTTTTTAAAAAGAGACTTGTTGAGAAAATATACGTAAATAAAAATATATATTAACAAAACATGTTTGAATTCCAATGTTACAAAATAATTGTATATGATATCTCTCTGCAATTTATGATAAACCTGTGGGAAATAAATTGATATTATTATACACTGTAACAATGAAAGAATGTCTTAACTCACCCCGGCAATTTTCCTTGCTGGATTCTCTATCCAAATCCCTGATAATACCACATATTGAGGCCAATTGTTGCTCACCAATTCCTTCTTGAATGCTAGGTATCAATGTCCTTGGTGTTTCTACATTTACCATGTATTTATTGAGGAATCGTATAATTTGTAATCCCAAGGACAAGAACTGAAAAACAAAAGAAGTAGTCACAGAAAATTGTTTCTAAAATTATATTTTAAGTATTAGATAAAAATACAGTGACTGATTCAGTGGGGGGGGGGGGGGGGGGATCAGAAGCTAAACATCTATTGTAGTCTTTTCAAGAGTAATTTTACAAAATTGTCTACTGATGATTTATATTACTTTACTAAGTGTTTATGCAACATTAGAAAGGTGTGGTGTAAAATATACTGTACTTTTCAACTTTTGCTACTACAGACACTCTCTCCATTGAGTGCTCAGTGTGATTTATCACTGTAATGCCCGAGTGTGCTGAAAGAATGGATTCCAGCATCTGTGCACTACTACTCATCTGATTATGAGATAACTATTCCATAAAAATTTTCACACATCTTCCAATCTGATATTTTAGCTCAATAATGGACTGAATTTGTTTTTGGCAGAACAATATCTTATTTCATTTTGAAGCTATTTGTTTTTATATCAAGCAAATGATCATATGTGAACTGAACAATCCCGTCCCTGTGCATGAGCAATTGTGTGGTCATAACAACTTTCCTACAAAATTATAGTTGTATGTTCAAAATGTTCAAATGTTTGTAATGTTTATGGGACTTAACTGGGGGGTAATCAGTCCCTAAACTTACAAACTACCTATGAACTAACTTATACTAAAGACGACACGAACATCCATGCCCGAGGGAAGACTCGAACCTCAGACGCGGGGAGGCCACGCGAACCGCAATATGGTTGTATGTAAAGTATACTATAGGAAAAACACAATCAATACCTTCACTGTGTGATAGTAATGGTGGTGATACTGATGACAGTTGTGCTAAAGCAGAATTGCTAAACACAGTTTTCAGAAATTCTTTCACCAAAGAGGACGAAGCAAACACACTAGAATTCAAATCAAAACCAGCTGCCAGCATGCATAATTTGGAAGTAAATATCCCTAGAGTATTAAAGCAACTTAAATTGCTTAACAAAGTCTCCTGGTCCTGGTTGTATACCAATTGGGTTCCATTCAGAGTATGCATATGCAATAGTTCCATACCTAGTTATCATATACAACCACTTGCTCAGCAAAAGATCCATACCCAAAGACTGGAAAGTTGCACAGGTCACTCCAGTATTTAAGAAAGGCAACAAGAGTAATCCACAAAATTACAGGCCTGTGTCATTTACATCGGCCTGCAGCAGCCTTTTAGAACATATACTTTCTTCAAACATTATGAACTAACGCATATACAATGATCTATTGACCCATAGTCAATAGATGCAGAAAGTACTGTTTTTGTGAAACAATGCTAGCTCTTTATTCACATGAAATGATACGTGCTACTGACAAGGGAGCTCAAATCAATACTGTATTTCTAGACTTCCAGAAGGCTTTTGACACTGTAACTCACAATCATCTAATCAAATTGCGTGTTTATGGAATATAATTGTGCAATTGCATTCTTGATTTCCTGTCAAAGAACACAGTACATAGTAAATGAAGGAAAGTCATCAAGTAGAACTGAAATGATATCTGGCATTCCACAGGGAAGTGTTATAGGGCCCCTTCAGTTCCTTTGTCTTGTAAATGATTTAGGAGAAAATCTGAGTAGCTCTCTTAAGATTCTTCGCGGATGACGCTGTCACTTATCGGTTAGTAAAGTCAGCAGATCAAAAGCAACTGTAAAATGATTTAGATAAGGTATCTGCCTGGTGCAAAAATTGGCAACTGACCCTGAATAATGCAAAGTGTGAAGTCATTCATATGAGCACTAAAAAAAATTACCTAAAATTAATTTACACCTTAAATCAGTCAAATCTACAGGCTGTAAATTCAATTAAATACCTAGGAATAACAATTATCAACCACTTAAATTGGGAAGAACATGTAGAAAATATTGTAGGGAAGGCAAACCAAAGGCTACATTTCACTGGTAGAACACTTAAAGATGCAACAGTTCTACTAAAGAAACAGCCTACACACACTTGTGCATCCAATTTTGGAGTATTGTTGCGCATTGTGGGATCCCCACCAAGTGGAACTCAATACACGATTTAGAGAAAGTTCAGAGAAGGGCAGCTCATTCTGAAATATCGCAATATAGGGAGGAGGCGGGAGTGTGTCACGGAAATTATACATGAGTTGGAGTGGAAATCATTAAAAGAAAAGTGGTGTTCGTAGCGGCGAGATTTGAAAAATTTCTTTCACCACTTTCTCTTCTGAATGCAAACATATTTTGTTAGCACCTACCTACATAGGGAGACCGATCATCGCAACAAAGTGACGGAAATCAGATCAAAAACTGAAAGTTTCAGGTGTTCCTTTTTCCTCAAGCACTATTAGAGAATGAAACAGTAAAGAAATATCATAAAAGTGGTTCGATGAACCCTCTGCCATGCACTTCAGTGTGAGTTGTAGAATATTTATGTAAATGTAGATTCCATAGACAGTTCAAGAAATGAGGTTTTCTGGAAATGATAACTCAGACATAATCTTATATAATTCTCAAAAGTTGTTATTTACTAACCTATGGAAGTAACTCATCTCCAACGTGAGGTTTTCTGTCGAACAGGATGCATTAAGAAATCAAGAACACTTAAGGAAAACCCAGGTGCCACATTTAAACACGTTCACAGGCACTGGCAAGCAACGCAAACACACACACCTACTCCTCCTCCTGAACTACTGCACCAATTTCACCAAACTTGGAATATATATTCCTTACTGTCAGGAAACAATCACTGTGGAGGTAAAAACTACCTATATCACACAGTTCAAGAGTTACGACGTCATGAGCATTGCATGAAAAAAAAAAAAAAAAAAAAAAAAAAAATCATGTGAAGGATGATTAATAAGACTTTATTGATTCATTATTTGAGAATGATAGCACTTTGCAACTTGCAAAGGAAAGTTATACATAATGTGAAACCTTTACAAAACCCAAACAAAATTATGAAAGTTCTCTGCTAACTATTTTTCTGCTGTTCATGCAGTAAAAATACGGCATTCAGCATAATGTTACAGTTTATTACTTGCACAATGGTAGTTTTATTTGCAAGAAAGTTGAAAGTCAGTATACACATATACCACTGAATGTACATTTGAAAATATATCTTAGCACAACACAAATTCAGGAGACATGATGAATAATGAAATGTATTCAAAACAATTTCACACAGTTTCCCATTGTTCCATTCTATGTATCTGGAAAACAATACTACTGTATGGCACATTGTTCATAAAAACAAAACTGAAATTGATAGATAGAAGGGGAGAAGGTGGTGGACAAAAGTGAATATGAAATGGATACAAACACAGCTAGTTTATCGCTAGTTTACTATATGAAGTAGATTTGGCCAGAGAATTTGGAATTAAACAGAATTACTGGCATCAATCATAATAGTCTAAGAAGGCCCCAAGTTTACAGCAACAGAAGGCTGGTGGCACTGAGCAATGAACAGCCTTGGAATATCAAGCTCATTCTAATGATACCCAGTGATTACTGGCTGCCCCCACTGAAGAGAGGGACGGGACAGTTAAACATTACATTTGCAGTTCAGGTTGCTAAATTACACTGCGGAGGCCCAGGGGCCTCATTTGCCAGTCTTGCTCACAAAAGAGTTGAGTCGCCATTTGACATGTAAGCTGACACCAATTTTGTCTCCAGTTTATCCTAAATTCGAGGTCATGTTGGAACCACATGGTAGTGGTTGAACTAGGATGCAAATATATAAATTATAACACCATTATGAGTTTTTATCTATTCTTTTTCATTTTGTTGTTTGCCATCATACATAATGGGGAAAATCAAAATAAATTTCAAGGAATGTGACACAAAAATAGAAAATTGAATGGCTAACTCATGTAATTATATTATTCAAAAGAGAGAGATTGAAAGGCCAGTACTTAGTACCACCAATAGTCACACAAGATGAAAATGAAGATGAAGACACAAGCTTTCGGAACTTAATTCCTTCATCAGGTAGGGGAGAGGATGAAGGAGAAAGGAAGTAAAAGGGGAGGCTTACTCACAACCTAGGCCACAAGCCATGAGGTAAGGATGGCATGCTTCCCTTCTATCCACTTTCTCCTCCCTCCGATCTGACAAATGACTTCATTTTTAAAAGCTTGTGTTTATGTATATCTTCGTGTTTATTTTCATCTTTTTTGTGACTATTGGCGCAACTGAACTGAGGTAAGTACTGGCCAGCCAGTCTCTTTTTCATTCTGAATAATATTTTGCATCTCAGTCGAGTAAAGTTAGTAATAGAGAAATAATGAAAAAGACTGCAGTATTTCACCCCGTGAAAACCAAATAGTCATGATATTTTCTTCCAATACAGTGGCTCAAATTATACATTTAATGTCTTGTTTACACACATATTTCAATTTTACCTCAAAGACGTGGCAGCTTAATATAAAATAATAACATTTAATCAATAAAATGAAATTCATTTGCCAGGAAGCTAATATTCTAGCAGGACATAGTGGTGCACTATATCATCTGACTACTACAATTACAGTAAACACAATAGCTGTAACTTGATTAAGCACGGTATAAATATACCAACAAATAGTCCAGATGACAGAAGCACCAATTTTGTGTCTTGCAATATTTCATGTCTCACGGAGGTATACCACAGCCAGACAGACATTCGTGAAACGCACTAGGGAGGAGAAAAATGTGCAGCTGAAGTGATGGTAGCACTTCAAGCAGCCAGTAGGGACTAACAGGGGAATGGCAACATACAAACAGTTAAGTTGCTGTTTCTAATACCGTTACTTTCGTATTTTCTAGGCACCAAACACAGATGTGAATTTTCTAATAAAAAATATGAAAACTTAATGTCATTGCTTCTGTTAAGGGCACTCTATGATGACAAAATATCAGTACAGTTTAACATGGCTGGCTCACAATCAAGTTCATTTTGAACTGATTATGATTCTATGTACATGCTCAGTGCCTACTTTCACATTGCAGTTGTTTTGTTTTAGTGGTCTTTCAGATAATGTAATATTTTCAAAACTAGACCATTTTTACATTCTTGTAAACTTGGTTATACATCTCCTTATAAATGCTTTTTTCACATTGTCCTAGATTCTGTGCCTCACATGTACTTATCATTATTCTTTTAACTGAATGTCTTCAAGAATGAAATGTGCTAATATTGACAATTTATACATGAAATATCCACTCCCATGAACCACAGACATTGCCGAGGTGGGGTGGCTTGCGTGCCTCAATGATACAGATAGCCGTACCGTAGGTGCAACCACAGCGGAGGGGTATCTGTGGAGAGGCCAGACAAACATGTGGTTCCTGAAGAGGGGCAGCAGCCTTTTCAGTAGTTACAGGGGCAACAGTCTGGATGATTGACTGAGCTGGCCTTGTAACATCAGCTAATGTGGCTTTGCCACACAGCAACTGCGAACGGCTGAAAGCAAGGGGAAACTACAGCCGTTACCTTTCCCGAGGACATGCAGCTCTACTGTATGAACATATGATGATGGCATCCTCTCGGGTAAAATATTCCGGAGGTAAAATAGTCCCCCATTCGGATCTCCGGGCGGGGACTACTCAGGAGGATGTGATCATCAAGAAAGACAATACTGGCATTCTACGGGTCGGAGCGTGGAATGTTAGATCCCTTAATCGAGTAGGAAAATTAGAAAATTTAAAAAGGGAAATGGATAGGTTGAAGTTAGATATAGTGGGGATTAGTGAAGTTCGGTGGCAGGATGAACAGGATTTCTGGTCAGGTGAGTACAGGATTATAAATACAAAATCAATTGGGGGTATCACAGAAGTAGGATTGATAATGAATAAGAAAATAGGAATGCGGGTAAACTACTATGACCAGCACAGTGATCGCATTATCATTGTCAAGATAGATACGAAGCCAACACCGACAACAGTAGTACAGGTTTATATGTCAACTAGCTCTGCCGATGATGAGGAGATCGAAGAAATATATGAGGAGCTAAAGGAAATTATTCAGACAATTAAGGGAGAGGAAAACTTAATTGTTATGGGAGACTGGAATTCGGTAGTAGGACAAGGAAGGGAAGGGAAGATAGTAGGTGAATATGGTCTGGGCAAAAGGAATGAAACAGGAAGCCGCCTGGTAGAATTTTGCACAGAACATAATTTAGTTATAACAAACACCTAGTTCAAGAATCACAAAAGGAGGTTGTATACGTGGAAGAGACCAGGAGACACCGGAAGATACCAGATAGATTTTAAAATGGTAAGACATAGATTTCGGAACCAGGTTTTACAGTGTAAGACATACCCAGGGGCAGATATAGACTCTGACCATAACTTGTTGGTTATGAACTGTAGGCTGAAACTGAAGAAACTACAAAAAGGTAGGAAAATAAGGAGATGGGACCTGGATAAATTGAAGGAACCTGAGGTTCTTGAGAATTTCAGAGGGAGCTTTAGGCAACAATTGACAGAAACAGGGGAAAATAAAACAGTAGAGAAGGAATGGGTAGCATTGAGAGATGAAATAGTGAAGGCAGCAGAGGACAAAATAGGTAGGAAGGCAAGACCTACAAAAAATCCTTGGATATCACAGGAGATACTAAATTTAATCGATGAAAGGAGAAAATATGAAAATGCAGTAAATGAAACAAGCAAAATGGAGTACAGACGACTAAGAAATGAGATTGACAGGAAGTGCAAAATGGCTAAGCAGGAGTGGCTACAAGGCAAATGCAAGGATGTAGAAGAATATATAAACAGGGGAAAAAATAGATACAGCCTACAGGAAAATAAAAGAGATATTTGGAGATAAGAAAAACAGCTCTATGAATATCAAGGACACTGATGGAAAACCAGTTCTCTGCAAAGAAGGGAAAGCTGAAGGTGAAAAGAGTATATAGAGAGGCTCTATGAAGGAAATGAACTTGGAGGAAATATTGTAGGAAGGGAAGAGGATGTAGATGAAGATGAAATAGGAGATACTGTACTGAGAGAAGAATTTGACAGAGCCCTGAAAGACCTAAGTCGAAACAAGGCCCCTGGAGCAGATGATATTCCCTCAGAGCTACTGAAGTCTCTGGGAGAACCAGCCATGACAAACCTGTTTTACCTGGTGTGTAAGATGTATGAGACAGGCGAAGTTGTTGTTGTTGTTGTTGATGTTTAAAGGGGACTCAACTGCTGGGTTATCAGTCCCCTGTTCCCAGCTAGGAGTAAACTGTTAAAAGTTTCCTTTTCGTCGCATACTACTAAGTCTAGGATGCTCCAGGTACTGAGCGACAGTCAATCGTAAAATGATGACAGAACAATGGACAAGACAGGAGTGGACAAAATAGACAGAACACTAAAACAAGGCTGCAGAAGCGTGTGGCTGGCTGATCACAAATAATACAGGATGAGCCAGCCACTCTGCACACTTTAAAATCCGTAGTTAAAAAGCAAGTCACAAACCGTAAAATGACAGTGGCCTATTGTTCTGGAGGGGGTGAAGCCCGACAGGGCGGGCTTATAGGCCCCACCACTAAATAGACCCATAAAAGCCAGTTGCGCGAATAAAACCTAAAACACGATCGACCATAGTAGCATCGTCTCCTAACATAAAAGGAAGCGCATCTGGGAGATTAAAAGATTGTCGCAAAACAATTAAAAGTGGACAGTCCACCAGGATGTGGACCACTGTCAAGGGGGCGCCACAGTCACACTGTGGTGCGTCCTCCCGCCGAAGAAGGTGGCCATGCGTCATCCATGTGTGGCCGATTCGTAGGCGGCAGAGAACAACAGATTCCCTACGAGACGACCGCAGTGAGGACTTCCATTCGGCCGTAGAGAGCTTCACTGCACGAAGCTTGTTGGGGTGAGCAGAGTTAGCCCACTCGTAGTCCCACAGGCTACGGATCTTCCGATGGAACTCCAGTCGGAGATCGCTCTCTGGAAGACCAATAGCCAATGGACTGGAGGAAGTAGCCTGCTTAGCCAGCTGATCCACACGTTCGTTTCCAGGAATGCCGATGTGGCCTGGGGTCCAAACAAAGACCACCGAGCGACCAGACCGAACAAGCCTGGAAAGAGACTCCTGTACGGATTGCACCAAAGGATGTTTCGGGAAACATTTACCGAGGGCTTGCAAACCACTAAGGGAGTCAGAACAGATGACCAGAGACTCCCCATGGCAACCTCTGAGATGTTCAAGTGCCCGATAGATGGCAACTAGTTCCGCTGTGAACACGCTACTTCCACAGGGCAGTGAATGCTGTTCAGTATGCTCACCATGGACGTATGCATAGCCAGTACGGCCGTCAACCACAGAACCATCCGTGTACACGACGTCCGCGCCACAGAACGACTCCAAAACCGCCTGAAACTGGCGACGGAGACTCAGTGGCGCTACAGAGGCTTTGGATACATGCGCCAAGTCCAGCCGAAGCTGTGGACGTGAAAGTGACCAGGGAGCGATGCGGTAAGGCCTGTGAAAAGCAGGAGGGATAGGAATGGACTCAAGAGACGACAGGACGGAACGAACATGCACCGCGATCGGAAGACCCGACCTCGGTCGTCGTTGTGGAGATGGAAGTGCAGCAGTTGGAAAAAGAAGCCTGCGATTCGGATGATGTGGTATCTCATGAACATGGGCAGCATAGGAGGCCAACAGCTGCCGCCGCCGAAATCGCAGGGGAAGGACTCCAGCTTCGGCTAGTAGGCTTTCCACTGGGCTTGTCCGAAAGGCCCCTGTCGCTAAACGGACCCCACTGTGAAGTACTGGGTCCAAGGCCTGCAATGCAGATGGGGCTGCTGAACCATACACAAAGCTCCCGTAATCCAATCGCGACTGAATCAGTGCCCTGTAGAGCTGCAAAAGACTCGTACGGGCGGCACCCCAACTAGTGTGGCTGAGGAAGCGTAGGATATTGAGGTACCTCACGCACTTCTGCTTGAGCTGGCGAAGATGAGGCACCCAAGTGAGCCGGTTGTCGAAGAGCATGCCAAGAAATCGGTGAGTCTCTTCGACACGAAGAAGTTCATCATATAAATATAGCTCTGGGTCCAAATGGACAGCTCGACGGCGGCAGAAGTGCATAACCCGGGTTTTCGATGGAGAAAACTGGAACCCATGGGTTGAGGCCCACGACTGCGCTTTTCGAATGGCTCCCTGTAGACGCCTTTCAGCTACCCCAACGCTAGCTGAGCTGAAGTATAGGCAGAAGTCATCGGCAAACAAAGAAGAAGAAACCAAAGACCCCACTGCCTCAGCAAGTCCATTGATGGCAATTAAAAATAGGGGTACACTAAGTACAGAGCCCTGTGGGACACCGTTCTCCTGGACGTGAGAGGAGCTGAGGGAAGTACCAACCCGTACCCGAAAAGATCGGAGGGAAAGGAAGTTCTGAATAAAAAGTGGGAGCGGACCTCGCAATCCCCAACCGTGCAGTGTAGCCAGAATGTGGTGGCGCCAAGTGGTATCGTAGGCCTTTCTGAGGTCGAAAAAGACGGCAACAAGGTGCTCACGCCTGCTAAATGCCGTACGAATGGCGGACTCCAGAGCCACTAGGTTGTCAACAGTGGAGCGGCCTTGGCGGAAACCCCCTTGACGTGGGGACAACAGACCCCGATGTTCTAGGATCCACATAAGCCGCCGGCTCACCATACGTTCGAATAGCTTGCACAGAACGTTGGTGAGGCTGATTGGACGGTAACTATCAGCCACCTGTGGGTCAGCACCAGGTTTCATCACGGGGATGACGATGCTTTCCCGCCATTGTGACGGGAAAGCCCCCTCCACCCATAAACGGTTAAACAGGGCGAGAAGCTGGTGTTGAAACTCCACGGAAAGGTGCCGGATGAACTGGCTGTGGATTCTGTCCGTTCCTGGAGAGGTATCGGGGCATGCGGCAAGGGCAGTTTCGAATTCCCATATACTGAAAGCAGAGTTGTACACTTCGGCGCGACGTGTGTGAAAGGACAGCCGTCTCTGTTCAACACGCTCCTTCAGCGCACGGAAGTCCGTACTGTATTCACATGTTGCAGAGGTGCGAGCATAATGCTCGGCCATGTGTTCTGCAATGGAAATCGGGTCGGTGCATAGGGTACCCTGGATGCGTAGGCTGGGAATCGCCGCCGGTGGACGGTACCCAAATAGGCGCCGAACCTGCGACCACACCCGAGATGCTGAAGCGCGACGGCCGATGCTGGCGACATACGTCTCCCAACAGTCCCGTTTACCCTGCCTGATGAGCTGTCGAGCCCGGGCCCGGAGCCGTTTAAAATCTATTAGGTTTTCGACAGTGGGGTGTCGACGATGCCGCTGGAGCGCCCGACGACGATCCCGAATGGCCTCAGCGATTTCCGGCGTCCACCAGGGCACAGACTTACGCCGTGGGGAGCCAGAAGTGGTGGGAATGGTTGACTCAGCGGCTGAGACTATCGTGCTGGTTACCTGGTCAATCGCCATGTCCACGTCAGCTGGCAGTGGAACAGGAACCGTTGCAACTGAGGTGTAGCGTTGCCAATCAGCTCGATGGAGAGACCATCGAGATGGGCAGCCCGGAGGTTGAAAATCCAGGAGCGACACGAGGATGGGAAAATGGTCGCTGTTGCAAAGGTCATCATGGACCCTCCACTGGAAATGCGGGAGCAGACTCGGGGTACAAACGGAGAGATCTATAGCTGAGTAGGTGCCTCGTGCCATGCAAAAATGCGTGGGTGCACCAGTGTTTAACAGGCAGACGTCTTGCTGCGATAAGAGCGTCTCTATGTCCCTACCGCGAGCTGTTGTCTGCGCTCCACCCCACAAGGGATGGTGAGCATTGAAGTCCCCCAGAATCAGAAATGGTGGGGGAAGTTGTGCCACCAGGGTAGCAAGGTCAGTAATTGAAATCATCTCATCTGGAGGAAGGTAAAGTGAACAGATCGTCAGTTCCTGCATAGCCCGGATCCGAACAGCCACCGCCTCAAGAGTCGTGTGTAGAGGCACAGCGGCACTGGGGACAGTGGCAAGGACATAAATACAGACACCTCCAGAGACCCTGTCATATACGAGACGATTTTTGTAATAGCCCCGATACCCACGAAGGGCTGGGGTCCTATTAGCAGGAAACCAGGTTTCCTGCAGGGCTACACTAAACGCTGGGAAGCGGCACAACAAGTGCTGTAACTCTGGCAGATGGTGGAAAAATCCGCCACAGTTCCACTGGAGGATCAGAGAGCCTCCTGGTCGCTGGGGCATGCTGAATTCGGCGGCGCGGTAGGGGTCGCAGTATCTTCTGCCGTCGCCGATTTCTGAGGCAGAGCCTCAACGTCCATGACTTCCGCAGACTCGGCAATTGCCAAGTCTTTGGGGGACGCGAGGATCTCTATCTCGTCCTCAGAAGAAGAGGTGGAGGGGGGTGGTGGCAAGGTTGCCACCAGGGTATCCTTCTCCTTAGGCGGTTTCTTGTCTTTCTTCTTCTTCTTCGTTTCGCGCTTCTCTTTAGGTTTCTCATGCTGGGAGGGCGCTGCCAGCTCAGTCCCCAGGACTGAGGAGCGGCGTGCAGCCCTACGACCAGCTGGCAGTACTTTCTGCCATCCACTGGCATCCGCTGATTCAGCGGGAGAAACCTTAGAGGGAAGGGATCCGAGCGACCCCTTCCTAGCGCGAGGAGCCAGAGCAGGCTGTTGTTGCTCTGGCTCTGGGGTGGGGACCAATGTCCCCTTTGGTGTGGTGGTTACCGCTCCCAAAGCAGGGTCTTTGGGGGCGGTGGAATTTGAGGTGCCCCCAGTAGTTAGGGGGGCAGAGGTAGATGGTTGGGCCTGGGAGCCCACTAGGACCGACTGCACACGTGGCAATTCTTTAGATGAAGATACGGCTGCAGCAAAGGATGTCTTCATACTGATGGGATGCAGTTTGTCGTATTTCCTCTTCGCCTCCGAGTAAGACAGCCTATCCATGGTTTTATATTCCATTATCTTCCTCTCTCTATGCAGAACAGAGCAGGTGGGAGAGCAAGGGGAGTGGTGTTGTCCACAGTTCACACAAAGTGGAGGAGGTGCACAAGGGACGTTAGGGTGTTCCGCACGCCCACACTCTCGACAGGTGGAGTTGGCTGTGCACCTGGAGGACATGTGCCCAAACCTCCAGCACTTATAACAGCGCATAGGGGGAGGAACGTAGGGCTTCACGTCAATCCGGTAAATCATCACCTTGACCTTCTCAGGCAACGTGTCACCCTCGAAGGCCAAGATGAATGCGCCGGTTGCGACCCTGTTGTCCTTCGGACCCCTATGCACTCGCCGTATAAAATGAACTCCTCTCCGCTCCAAGTTCTTACGTAGCTCGTCATCGGTCTGCAACAGAAGATCTTTATGGAAGATTATACCCTGTACCATGTTGAGGCTCTTATGAGGAGTGATCGTCACGGGAACATCACCCAGCTTGTCACAGGCAAGCAGTGCTCGTGACTGCGCTGGGGATGACGTCGTAATAAGGACAGAGCCGGATCGCATCTTTGACATGCCTTCCACCTCACCGAATTTATCCTCAACGTGTTCGACAAAAAACAGGGGCTTTGTGTTGGTGAACGACTCACCGTCAGTCCGGGAACATACTAGGTATCGGGGGGCATAGGCCTCACCTCGATTTCTTGTCCTACGTTCCTCCCATGGCGTTGCCAAGGCAGGGAACGACTGAGGGTCATATTTCTCAGCATTGTACTCAACCTTTCCTCTCTTAGAGACGGTGGTTAAACGCCCACCAGCGTTACTTTGAGTTCTTTTCATCGTGGTCCCACGAGCAGCTAGGGAAATAAGAGTCCACCCAGGCAGAGCCCCGCTTGCCTGGGTAAGCCTTATACAACTGAGGTGCGGCAGGTTCCTCAGAGGTTGCTCGCTAATGACTGTTCTACCTCAACAGCCATGCATCTCCTCGGCACGTAGCACACCTTGAGATTGAGGTTTTTTTTTATAGAGGTTTGTACCGTCCTCGCGACCCGGGCGATTAAGCCAAGATCCCCGGGCTCTGCAACGTACAACGTTCCACCGTCGCGCCGAACGATGGTCGTTGAAGCACGCACAGAGCTTACGGTGTAGCGGACTGTTGGCGCGACACAGCCCACAGCTCAGGACCCCGGGTTCGCCAAGCCCGTACTCAGCAAATTAATGCTGAGCCCCTGAGGGGACAGGCGAAGTACCCTCAGACTTTAAGAAAAATGTAATAATCCCCATTCCAAAGAAAGCAGGTGCAGACAGGTGTGAAAACTACAGAACCATCAGTTTAATAAGTCATGGTTGCAAAATATTAACACAAATGATTTACAGAAGGATGGAAACGCTGGTAGAAGCTGACCTCTGGGAATATCAGTTTGGGTTCAGGAGTAATGTAGGAACTCGGGAGGCAATACTCACTTTACAGCTTATCCTAGAAGATAGATTAAGAAAAGGCAAACCTACATTTCTAGCTTTTGTAGATTTGGAGAAGGCTTTTGACAATGTTGATTGGAATAAACTCTTTAAAGTTCTGAAGCAAGCAGGAGTAAAATATAGGGAGTGTAAGGTAATTTACAACTTGTACAAAAACCAGACAGTGGTTGTCAGAGTTGAAGGGCATGAAAGGGATGCAGTGGTTGGAAAGGGAGTAAGACAGGGTTGTAGCCTTTCTCCATTGTTATTCAATTTGTACATTGAGTAAGCTATAAAGGAAAGCAAGGAGAAATTTGGAGAAGGAATTATAGTTCAGGGTGAAGTAATGAAAACATTGTGTTTTGCTGACGACATAGTAATTCTGTCAGATACAGCCAAGGACCTGGAAGAGCAATTGAACGGAATGGACAGTGTGCTGAAAGGTGCATATAAGATGAATATTAACAAGAGCAAAACTAGGGTAATGGAGTGCAGTGTAAGAAAGTCAGGTGATGCTGAAGGAATTATATTGGGAAACAAAGCAATAAAGGAGGTAGATGAGTTTTGTTACTTGGGCAGTAAAATAACAAATGATGGTCGCAGTACAGAGGATATAAAATGCAGAATGGCAATGGGTAGAAAAGCGTTCTTGAAAAAGAGAAATTTGTTAACATCGAATATTGATTTAAACCTAAGGAAGTCCTTACTGAAGGTATTTGTATGGAGTGTTGCCTTGTATGGGAGTGAGACATGGACGATAAACAGTGCAGACAGGAAGAGGATTGAGGCTTTTGAAATATGGTGCTACAGAAGAATGCTGAAGATTAGGTGGATGGATTGTGTAACTAATGAGGAGGTACTGAACAGAATTGGGGAGAAAAGAAATATCTGGCATACCTTGACTAAAAGAAGGGATAGATTGGTAGGACACATTCTTAGACATCAAGGAATTGTGAATTTAGCGTTGGAGGGAAGTATGTGGGGAAAAAATCGCAGAGGAAGACCAAGAGATGGATACAGTAAGCAGAGTCAGACAGATGTAGGTTGCCGTTCTTATGTGGAGATGAAGAGGCTTGCTCAGGATAGGGTATTGTGGAGAGCTGCATCAAACCAGTCTCCGGACTGAAGACCACAACAACAACAACATGAAATATTATTTGTAGCTATGTGTTTACTTTTTTAAACTAGTAACTGCCAAAAAATGTCAGTATATATATATATATATATATATATATATATATATATATATATATATATATATATATATATAATATTTTTTTTTTTTTTTTTTTTTTTTTTTGTAAAACTGACGTATGAAACTAAGCAGACTCTACTGAAATAATTAGTTAACTTCAATCACAAACATTCAGACATTACTTATATAGTACAGTAATATTATGAAATAGTGGTTAGGTATTTGCAATTCTCATTAAGAGCCGAAGTTTTGAAGTTTCTTCCATGCCTGAAAGTACAACTAACTACCGTAAATGAACACTTATTATTTGTAACGTCATTCTCTTTCTTCTAAGCATCCTTGGCAAATGAGAGATTTCTGGATTATATTTTCCATAAGAGAATTATGAACTGCTGCTTCACTCCAAATAAACATTCAAAACAAAATAATTTTGTGTTGTATTTAACCGAGCCAGGCACTTGGCAGAGCTGCAGTTACAAAGTTGCAGAAAACCACTTTGGTTTTATCGTGTCGTGTTCTCTTACTGAGCCACCAAGCAAAAAACAACAACAGCAGCAATATTCTGTGAAGTTCAAAATCACTTACAGCATCAGGTCCCTTTGCAGGAATGTGTGTGTGGCATGGGCCACCTGTCCCTCCTGTACCAGATGTACCTGGCCCATCTTGTTTCTCTCTGTTGCTTTCTGATGAAGCAGAAACTGATGACTCGGGAGCCAAAGTTTCTTCAAGCCAAAGACCTAGTATCGGTTCACTGTCTTCGTCTGAAAAATGTTAAGAAAAGAAGATAAAGTAAATCAACAAAAAAGTACAACTATGAGTCTTTTGGTTAGCTCTATATTTAAAACATAAAATTTGGTATATGATACTCATGTCAACAATCTGCAGCAAATGTGGTTTTTACTCTTCTAACCCTAACCAAAGAGGATGACAATGGAGGGAAGAAAAATCTAATTTTACTATTCTAGCAAAATATCTACTAGAAAAAAGCCCTAACCAAAGGAGGATGACAATGGAGGGAAGAAAAATCTATCTTCTAAACCACACATGTTTTGATACATGTTGAATATGGAATGACTTGTTTTGTTTGAAAGATGATCACCAGCTATATTACCAACCATCTTCATTTGTAAACCCCACTGAGTTGTGAGAATATCACGACTTCTGATACATGAGGCTCATATGGGCACTCCAACTAATCAGCGGGTTTCTTGAAAAGGAGTTTTACTACAGCCATCTTAATGTTTCCATTGAAGTAGTAGTAACAATAATAATTGATGCAAAGGTAGCATATGAGGTATGTGCACACAAGCTAATTTGAACTAAGAATTCATCAAAAACATAGTGGGGTTTGTACAGCACCCAGTAGTATTTAAAGGAGAAATGAAGTCTGTTGGTTGCAGAAATGAAGTATGATTTTAAGTTTTATTCACAATGATGATGTGTTTGACTTAATACAGACGTCTTCCAACTATCCTATATAAAATAAAATAACTCTCTTAATGGTGGCATGATTCCAAATGCATGAAGGTTATTAAGTGATAAAAATTTAATGCGTCTAAAGACACTTACAAAGTTGGAGTGAATGTTTTGGCCCCTCACAACTTATGTCAGTGAGACTCTTACCATCTACTTAAAATTTACATTTCTCATTATGCTACAGTAAGTAAATGAGATTGAAATTTAATGAAAACATTTCCATTTAAAAAAAAAAAAAAAAAGTGGGATAGAACAGCGTACAAATTATAATATGCAAAAAATGGGTGGTGTTTTGTTCTTGGTTATAACATGCAGTAAGATCAAGCCTACATAAAAACAGCTCAAAGTGATCCAGCTAATAGGTACGACTAATGAGCAGTACTGGGCACTGGCCTCACAGCTCCACGTAACTAGATGGTATTTTGCAAAAAGGTAAGATTTGCAGTGTTATAGCAAAGGTACAAGTAGAAAAATTGAAAAGAAATATCTATTTTAGTTAGGCTACAATACATAAAATGTACTTAGGAAAGTGCTATAACATGTTGAAAATGTAAATAATTATATTAAAAATAACACTAGCCAACAGTGAAAACGTAACTGGGATGAAATGAATATATATTACTATATCGACCATGCTGATAATAAATACGTCAATAAAAAGACTTGAATTAGCTTTCATTTCCAAAGTTAAAGGTGAGGGGAGTGTGAATGCATTTCATTATATTTTATTAGCATTCATAATAAATACATTCCCCTATAGCATTCAAAAGCCTACTGATGGTAGACATGTGACTGAGTTGTGTGTATTATGATGCTATTTTTAGGCTGAGCTTGTAACAAGGTAATGGGAAGAGAAAGGGAGTAGTGTAGCATGTTCCATTTAAGTGTAGTTTGAGTTTGTTACAAGCCCTGTTCTGTTTGTGTATGGAAAATGTGTTACAAAAGTGAAGTTAGTGCATGTGGTCACTGTAATGCCTCTGTTCAATATGCCTCACAAATGCGTGAACACTGCTGACAGTTTCTGCTACATTTGTGGCCAGGCTACACTGAAATCGCAAAGCAGGCCAATAACACCATATATTATGAAGGTATACACGCTGTACTTTGGCTGTGAAATCAGGGATGAGGACAGTTATGTACAAAGTACTTGTTAAATCCAAATTAATTATTCCTATTCTTCATATAAAATTGAGCGTAATGAAAAAACCACTTTTCCAGTTCAAAGGTGGACTGATACTATTTCTCATTTCAGACAGAATCACGTGCCATTCTCAAATGAGCTTAAGCTAGTGCAGTTTCTCTTCTGCCTTTCTGGAAATAATGCTGTTACTGAAAGGGTATTTTCCCACATGAATAATATATGGACAAGTGACAAAACACAGCTTGCTGTAGAAACTGTGAAATCAACATTAGTAACTAGAGTAAATTATGAAACTTGTGTATAATTTTTTCACATGTTGAAAAAATACAGACTTACTGAAGAAAATTCACTGCACTGTTAAATAACGTTGATCTGATCGCATTTCTTTATCGTCGCTTTGTAACACATTCGCTGAAGTTTGACATCATGCTGCCATCAAGAAAGTTGTTATTCCTTTTGTGTATGGCAGTTTGAAGATGCCTCTATCAGATGAAATCCCCTCCCCCTAACACACACACACACACACACACACACACACACACACACACACACACACACAAATAATAGAGGGGAGGGATGAAAACATGTTGTTCTTTACATTTTGAAGGACAAGATCAACTGAGCTGTGATGCAATTTAAATGAAATTTAATCGAGTAAGTCAACAAAATTATGAAACAAAATCATTACTCTAAAAGTCTAAGCCAAAAGGCAATTTTCTGAAATTGTAGATATTTATATTTTATCACATACCTTCTTCTCCACGGCGGTTATCCTGTGGTGTCTCCTCCTTGCTGGTTTCATCTTTTGGTGATGATTCTTCACTAGGCTTTTCTGCTTGCTGTTGCTCACCACTCTCTGCAGAAAAATCATCCTCATAATCTGTAGTGGCCTCCACAGGTGCAAATTCCTCCTGGCTTACAACCGACGTAACTCTCTTTAAAGCACATGCCTGAAAAAGAAAACCAGACTGTTACAAACAAATTACAATCAAATCAAAAGTTAACATCACCCTCCCCCCCCCCCCTTACTGCACACTGTTTCCTCTTTACCCAAACCTCATTCATTATATTTCTTTCACATACCCAAGATCTGGTTACTTTTCTTTTTAGATCATTCGCCTATGCTTGAAGTGGAGGGAGAATGTCGATACTGGCCATCTGGTCCCAAACATTCAATATAATCTCCAGCGTTGCGTACGGTCAGCCGTCTTCAGGCTGCTGTCTCAGGGTGCAGTGGTGGTGGGGACAATGGTGCGTCGAGTGGGACACCTCATGGGTCTCATGCTTTGCCCTCTGCCCCTGCTACCGATGTACCTTCAGGTGTACCGGACGTGGTCGAACCGCCCTCTTCGCAAGGGGAGTGGCAGGTTAAACGGTGTTCGCGTTGCTCGAGATGGAAGGCCAATGTGGAGGCTGGCCATCCATCCACGCCCATTCGTCCTGTGAGTGGATGTGTGACCATTCCTTCATCAGGGTCCGAGCAGGTGCACGGGAGGAGGGGATTATTAGTTATTGAGAGCTCCAATGTTTGGCGCGTGATGAAGCCCCTTAGGCAGATAGCGCCGAGATCTGGGAAGAAGTCCAACGTGCACTCGGTGTGTCTGCCGGGGGGCCTCATCCGAGATGTGGAGGCGGCCTTGCCGGTGGCTATCGAGGGTGCGGGGTGCGGAAGACTGCAAGTCGTGGCTAACGTCGGCACCAATGACGCTTGGCGCCTGGGTTCTAAGGACACCCTCGGTTCCTACGAGCGGCTGTCAGAATTGATGAAGGCTGCTGCCCTCGCATGCGGGGTGCAAGCAGAGCTGTCTATTTGTAGCATTGTTCCAAGGGTTGATCAGGGTCCTTTAGTTTGGAGCTGAGTGGAGGGTATGAACCAGAGGCTTCACCGACTCTGTGACAATCGTGGCTGCAGATTTCTGGATCTGTGTTATCTGGTGGGGACTTGTAGGACGCCCCTAGATAGATCAGGGTTGCACTACACTAATGAAGCAGCTACTCGGGTAGCAGCATACTTGTGCAGTGCACATTTTTTTTTTTAGGCTAGGCACTAACTCTGATAAATCACTCGCC
The DNA here is from genome assembly GCA_026315105.1 of Locusta migratoria. Taxonomy (NCBI): domain Eukaryota; kingdom Metazoa; phylum Arthropoda; class Insecta; order Orthoptera; family Acrididae; genus Locusta; species Locusta migratoria. The sequence goes on from CM048755.1 coordinate 348,230,469, forward strand.
TGTCAACATTCAGACAGCGAATTCAGGCCGCGTTCGGTTCAAAAATTTGATTGTCAAAATATTAGCCACGAACTTTCAAAGTATTAAAAACAAAGTTCCCGAATTTGCTGCACTGCATGGAAATTATTGTGCTCAGATAGTTTTAGACACCGAAAGCTGGCTAAATCATAATGTGCCAAGTTCAGAAATATTGTATATCGGAAAGATATATCGGATACAACTGGAGGAGGAGTGTTCATCCCTGTGGACAAAGATATTGTTTCTACTGAGATCGAGGTTGAAAGTAACTGAAGTTATCTGGGCACATATAACAGGTCTAAAAGAATTAAAGTTAATAGTTGGGTGTTTTTACTTGCCCCCCCCCCCCTCCCTTCCAGTGCTGCTGTAGCAGTTTTAGAGTCATTCAAAGAAAGTCTACACCAGGTGGTGCATAGGTATCCAGGCCATGTAATATTAGTCGGGGGAGACTTCAACCTTAAAGAGTATAGATTGGGACCTCCAAAAACTGTCTTGAGCAGTTAAACCGGCAGCCCATGCACAATGGAAATATTTTAGACCTTATAGCTACTAACAGGCCTGACAGTATTAACGATGTCTGTGTAGAGAGAGGAATTAGTGATAATGATATCGTCATAGCATCGATGGTGACCAAAGTTCATAAACCAATCAAGAAGGCTAGGAGCATGTTTTTGTTAGGAAGAGCCGATAAGCAATTTTAGGATCACACTTAGAAAATTAATGGGCATCGTTTAGTTCGGGACTATGGATGTAGAGGAATTGTGGACCAAATTTAAATGCATTGTACATAAAGGGTTAGAGAAATATGTGCCTGTAAAGTTGATTAAGGATGGAAAAGATGCACCGTGGTATAATAATAATGTTAGAAAGCTACTGAGAAAGCAAAGACTGTTGCACTTTCGGTTCAAAAAAGAATACACAAATGAAGACAGGCAAAAGTTAGTAGAGATTCGTGCGTCTATAAAAAGATCGATGCGCGAAGCATTCAATGATTACCACAGCCATACCTTAGCAAAAGATCTTTCCGAGAACCCGAAAAAAATTCTGGTCCTATGTAAAATCGATAAGCGGGTCAAAGCCCACTATCCAGTCACTATCATTCTGGGACAGTAATAGAAGAAAGCAAACGGAAAGCTGAAGTTCTAAATTTAACCTTTAAGAAATCCTTTCACACAGGAGCAGCACACAAATGTACTATCATTTGATCAATGAACTAATTCCGAAATGGAGGACATAGTAATAGGTATTTCTGGTGTAGAGAAGCAGCTGAGAGAGCTAAATACGAAAAAGTCTGCTGGTCCGGATGGAATACCAGTTCGGTTTTACAAAGACTATTCTGCAACATTTGCCCTTACTTAGCTTGCGTTTATGGCGAATCTTTAATTCAGCACATAGTTCCTAATGATTGGAAAAAAGTGCAGTTGACTCCCGTTTATAAGAAAGGAAAGAGAACTGACTGACATAATTACAGACCAATATCGTTGACATCAGTTTCCTATAGAATTCTCAGTTCAAATATAGTAAATTTCCCTGAGACGGAAAAGCTTCTTATTACGAATCAGCATGGGTTTAGGAAACATTGTTCATGTGAAACTCAGCATGCCCTTTTCTTACATGACATTTTGCAAGCCATGGATGAAGGGCAACAGGCGGATTGTGTTTTTTTTCGACTTCAAAAAGGCGTTTGACGCGGTACCACACTGCAGACTGCTAACGAAGATATGAGCTTATGGAATAGGTTCACAGATTTGTGACTGGTTGGAAGACTTCCTAAGTAATAGAACGCAGTACGTTGTCACGGAAATGCTCCAGGAACTCAATTGGGGATCGCTGGAGGAAAGGCGATGTTCTTTTCGTGAATTCCTCTTGAGGAAATTTAGAGGGCAGGAATTTGAAGCTTAGTGTAGTACGATCTTGCTACCGCGTACTTACATTTTGCGTAGTGATAACAAAGACAAGATAAGAGAAATTAGGGCTCATACAGAGGCATCTAGGCACTCTTTTTTTTCCTTGTTCTATTTGGGAGTGGAATAGGAAAGGAAATTCCTATTAGTGGTACAGTGTACCCTCCGCCACACACCTTACGGTGGATTGCTGAGTATGTATGTAGGTGTATAAGATGTGCATTCAGTTTCGATGTCCTAGAAATGAGTGTTTTGAGAGGCTGTGACATTTTCATCTCATGAAACATGTTAGCATGGTAAATAATTGTTATTGAAACAGAACACCTTTTTATAATTGTAGCTTTTATGATAATATTATGAATCATACAATGAAAGTATTTAAAGCACTGATAGTGATTCAAAAAAAGAAAGAAAAAGTGCAGTAAACACAACATCTTTGTTTTACTAAGGCAGAAGAGTCGAGGCTCATGTTTGTCACTTGAAGAATATTGTGGTGTTTTGTTTTCATCAAGTGAGCAGCACAAGGATTTTGGACAAGCTCGTCGAAGTGTAAACGCAACTGATGATGTGAAGCTTACAAAATGGTTTGACAATCACCCTCCTTTTCTGAGGACTGAAAAGATCATGCCGATAGTGACAGGTGTTGTGGCAGATGACACAATTTTATGTCATGATGCAGTTACAATTGACAAAAGAGCAACGGCAAAAATGGAAAACCTGACATTCACAAATATTAAACTCTCACTGAAAGACTGGGCACTTCCTCTTTCCTCAACAATCAAAATTGACAAAGAAAATGTTGCCGTGGATCCATTCTTGCTTTTTCAGCTTATCTCCATGGCTAAGAATTGTTGGCATACTGAAATAAATCAAAATAAGCAATCAAATCAAACATCATGTTTGAGAAAGCTTACTGCAGTACCCATTTGTGCACATGCGTGAGTTGTGCCCATCTACTGTGAATGCACTGATTAACCACAGAAATGTGTCTGCTAATTTCCCGTTCTGCCGATATATGGCTTTCGCGCTAGACAAATTCTGTAGAGCCTACCAATACCATTCAAGGAGCAACTTTGCTTAGGTACCCCTTCACTCTGTCATCAAAGGCAGTGCCAACCACTGTATTTTGCGTCACATATATCTTGTTCAGTCACATCAAATGTCAATTGGAAGGAAAGGACAAAATCAAATGAGACGTCGAGTAAGAATGTAAATCAGAGAATGTAAAATTGGAGTTCCACTATAGTTTTATCTAGGCAAACAGTTTATAGATGCCTTCGGATGGGTGGCTTTTATGGTCACAGACTTGCAGTATGCAAACCCCTGAAGCATCTTCGCAGAATGGAAGATCACGAGTGCAGTCGTCAACACGCCACCTAGGTGGTCAAACAAGGAGCCAATGTTTGTTTCACAGATAAGTCCCACTTTGGTTTGGAGAGTGATTCACAATCATTCACATTTGAAGGGAACGTAGAACATTATTTTGGGAGCCGAACATTGTGAAAAGAGACCGATGTCATGGAGGATCCCTAATGGTGTGGACAAAGATTACATTGACCATTCAAACTCATCTTCCTGAAATTGTACGGGTGAATCGGAAAGGTTTAACCACTGTCAATCGTATACAAATAAGAACGGCAACAGACTTTGCAAAATACAGGAACTCTAAAACATTTTAAATTTACGTGCATTTAGGAAAAAAATCACGTGTTATATAGTGAGTTGTGTTTATAATCAAATCTACTAATCCTGATGAGTCTTAAAAGTTAATTTACCTTTCTGTAACTGACAGTGCCCAAGTTCAGTAATAACTGGGCGACAGGGACGCCACTCAGGAGACGGAGGACTCTCTGCAGAGCTGTGTAGCTTCCCATAATATTTAGATTTGCTGGTTGCTGGTCAGACCCAGCATCCTCCTCCAAAGACAAGCACTCTGTCATCATATCACCCATTAGTGTGCTCATGAATTTAAGCAATGAGCTCGTTACAGCCACAGTCAGTACATTGAAACCTTGTTGGCTAGAACAGAAATGAGAAAACAATTCAGATCCCAAAAAACACACACACACAGACAACATAGCAGCAATTTTTCATATAAATGAAAAGAGAATATTATGTATTCTTCATGATTTTTAGTTTTAATCTTAGTGGAAACAACAATCTACCTGGCCAACCAAACATTAATACTACAAATAAGCACACACATAAGAAAGACCAGTCAGTACCGAATTCACAACTGCCAAACAATTTGGTCACATCTGCTGACCTTTTAGCTTCCTATCATAACATCGCATCCAGTCAAGCAGCATTTCAGAGTAAATAAGAGCACAGTTCACTGACTTGTTATTACAGAGCTTGTTGAAGTTTCCTCTTTGTTAATTAAGGCATTCATTAATATTGTTTAATGACAGGCCTAGAAAGGTTCCCCACTTCATTGTTGATTCAGAGTGTTAGTAACTGTTCTCAGTCATCAAACACATGTTGGACAAATTTAAAACACTATCTGTCCCTGCAACAGAACATATTAGGTCTGTGGGTGTGATAAGTGTTTCATATCCACTACCAAATTACACACCTGAGCCAAACATAATGCTAAAACATTAGAAAAACATGTACATAACAGTTTGCTTGCCTTAAATTTCAAGACATTCTTGACAACACCTCAACAGTGCCAAACAGAAGCAACTGTAGAAGAATTACATCTTAAAACATTTAAACTAAGTATGCCTGTGCAGGATATAGATGGATCTATAAAACTGTGCCTTGTCAATCCTAATTTTCCACCAATCCCACATGTTACTCTGCTCAATTCCCGCGAATCTGAAGATTCGAGTGTAACGTCCCGTCAACAGCGTAGTCATTAGAGACAGAGCAAATGCTCTTGAGTTTTGGGTAAGGATGGGGAAGGAAATCGGCCATGCTCTTTGAAAGAAACCATCCTGGCATTTACCTGCAGTGATTTAGGGAAATCGCAGAACACCTAGATCTGGATGGCCAGCAGAGGTTTTGAACCACCGTCCTTCCAAATGTGAGTACAGTGTGTTACCAATGTGCCACCTCGCTCGGTTCGCACGAATCTGACACTTTATGTAGTGCACAACGCATAAAGAGTTTTATGTGACGAGTTTCATGCATGATGAGTTTGACTAGAAACCATAACAAAACCTAACATCGTCAATGCAGAGGTCCCTATCCTATATAATGTAGTGCCCATCTATCCGAAATGTTCCCTCACCATATCCTTTGAGTAACTGCCCCATTCAGCTACTGTGTGTTAGCTGTCACATTGACATAGTTAGTTCATGTGTAACCTTTTTAACAACTGCAGACTACTAATGAAGATACGAGCTTATGGAATAGGTTCACAGATTTGTGACTGGCTGGAAGACTTCTTAAGTAATAGTAATAGTGTTCATCAGAGACGAGTGTATCAGGTGTGCCCCAGGGAAGTGTGACAGGACCGCTATTATTTTCTATCTGTATAAATGATCTGATGGACAGAGTAAGTTGTAATTTGTGGCTGTTTGCTGATGATGCTGTGGTGTATTGGAGGGTGTCATATTTAACTGACTGTAATAGCATTAGAAATTATTGTAGGTTTTGCAACAATATAAAAGAAGAAATTACAAGTTTACTTTTGCACCAAAAAATTGACTTTTCACAAACTAATCCATTTGCCTTGCCCTCAGTTTTGAGTTTAAAAATAGTTTCAGAATTATAAGTAGTTTAAGTGCATTAGAATTTTAATGAGATGAGTATCTGTCAAATATTTTGTTTTCATGCAAAAAAAAAAAAAAAAAAAAAAAAAAAAAAAAAAAAAAAAAAAAAAAAAAAAAATCCATTTTAACATGGAAAAAAGCAGTTATGTATTACCCAAAACAAATCGCTGATAATGTATCTATGATGAAAGAGAAGGGAGTAAGAAGTTTTGAGAAGATAAACCGCTGCTTATGTTGAAATTATGGTGGAATCATATACCCTAGTGTTAGGCCAGTCGTTGTAGACAAAAAAATGGCCTTAGGTCCAAAAAAAATTGCAGGAAGCTGAATTTTTGATATGTTGTTAGGACATATTAGAGTAGTATTAAACCAAGTTTGCAGCTTCGAAATCCTTTAGCTTAACTTTTAAGAGCCAAAAAACCTTGAAATTTTCAGACTTTTTTCTGATTTTGGCTTATAACTCGTGAAGGGTGGTTTTTTTGACGAAAAGTCACTCGTATATCTATTAATGTAGATAAAATATTCTAAAATTTGAGCCCAACCGCAGCTCTGTAAGTCCAATAGTTCCCAAGATATTGGACTTCAAAAATTGACATATTTCTCCACAAAGTCCAAATTTTCTATTTTAGTCATATTTTGGCTAGATTATTGGCTCTAATGATCATCCCACGGGGAAAGTCATACAAAAATGTTAGAGAGCAGCTATTTATCTTTAATCTTAGTACTGAACGAAGTCCATAGGCACAATAGATTACTAGTTATCGTTAAAAAACAAAAAGTTGGAAAAATCTGAGTATTCAATAAATTGACCCAGACGAATTGCAGTCCTCTTATCCTATATATGTTAAAGAAAAAGTAAGAATTACTCACTGACGATGATTATTAACGCATTGTATATAAATAGGATTTTTTCAACATTGTTTTCAGCAAATATTTAACAGAGAAGTTTCTTGAGTCCACTTCCTGCCATTATGGCACCGACGGCCCCCCATGGATGACATGACGTGGTGAAAACCTCCAAGCGTCACCACTATGTTGATGAGCTGCAGATGCTGGTGGCTCTCCACAATGTCTCGGGCTTTCAAGTACAGTAGAACCCCGATTTAACGAACCCCCATTTAACGAAAACCCCCTTTTAACGAATATTTCCATCGGTCCCAGCGAAACTCCCATTAGAATAACGTTATTTTTCCCCGCTTTTAGCGAACCCCGCTTTAAGGAAAAGTCCGCTTTTAAGGAACAAACATGAAAAATTCTGGAAATTAAAATTTTGTTTTCATGCAATTCCTAATTGTGGGCAAGTTAATTTGTTTCGTTTTTTCCTCAGAATTAGGAATTTGTGTTTACGTGACGTCGGTTATCGATTCTTTAAGTCAATGCATAACGAACATCTTTGCAGCGATACCGGTATAAGCAGCCGTAATCGATTCTTTCCGTCGATAGGTTAACGTATCGAATACCAGTGCAGCGATATCGGAGAAAGCGTTTGACGAATCAGCTAGCTATTTCCCTCATGTCTTATGGTCACGTGGTCTGACGTCAGTCGAAAATTACGAAGCGCGAGCTGTGAAATGTTGTCCTGTGTTTTATTTCAGATTCACTTTTTCAGAATTGTAGGAGTGGAGAGAAGGTGACGACCATCCAGGGTGTGTGACAATGGCAAAGAATACGATTTGGCGCGTCTTCTTTGTGCGACTTTTAGAAACCGGGAACATTGTTAAATGCCGAATCTAGCGGTACCTTTGGTTGCAAAAAGACGAATATTCGTGTGACAATGTTCAGTTGTACTTATTAAATGTTTTGAAGGCGTGCGAATTACATAGCTGCATTCCTGTAAGCGGAAAATTTATGCAAAACAGGTTCGAAAATCGCCTTGCTAGATTAGTGTGGAAAATACACTGTTTTCGAACTGCTTGGAAAACTTAATAATCTTTCGTTTCAGAGTAAGTGCAAAGTGTGGAAACTGAACCAGTGGAGAAAACATTATGACTAATAAAGTGTTATAAGGCCAGGCATTAAGTTACCCCTTCGTAATTAAAAACTGCAATGCGTTTAAAAAATTACCTCATACATCAAATGCCCGAATGACTTCGAGAATTGTCAAGTATTTAGCCCCAAAGACGGGTGGGTTAAAAAAGCAGATTAACTGTCGGTGGCCGCCGATTGAAGTGTTAGCGCGATGATGATCCCGCAGTGAAGGCATCCAAACAGCTAATAACGTCTTTAGGCTACGTTTTTCTCTTTGTAAACAATTTGGTGTTGTGGATTATTTTTTACGAGTAATATATCGCAAAATCGTGACACATTTGTAGAGGACACGTTTAAGTTTTAACGAATTTACACTGTAATGTTATTGCTACTCCTTTAGCTTGCAAAAAGAAAAGCTGTGTTATTGTGGTTACCGGCGTAACAACATAATCGAAAATCTTAACATATTTGTAGAAGCGCTAAAGACCTGTTTGTCGTGCGCCCAAACTCCCTATAGATCAATATTTTTAGAAAATGTTTTTGACGAATTAACAATGGAAATAATTTTGAAGAAGGTACAGGTTGTTAAAAAGGTATTTATACCTCGAACCAGGGGGAAGGCGATGACGAAAATTTTGAAATTTATGCATTAGTAAAAATTACTGATTGCATATTCTGCAGAAAAGAAAGCGCTGGAGAACTTTAGAAAAAGTACATTGAGTATCAGTCGATTCTCAAGTATAGTGTTTTTTAAGTCTGATGTATGGCACCAATTTTTGCACCTGTAGTCAGCTCTTTTAAAGTAGCTGAGTCAATAAAAACAAACATCAACCACATAGTGATAACTTTGGTCATTACAGTATGCTGGGAAAACAAAATGGTCATCTCTTTTCGATTTAATAAAAAATATTTTTTTCTGCAGAAAGTGTGATGTATTTAAAATTGTAGCAGATTACTGGTATGTTAATAATTAAATAGCTCCTATAACACCTACACATGCTTGAATTATGTCTCTGAGTCACTCCTCCTGTGTACCTAGGCAAAACCCCCATTTAAGGAAAACCCCTATTTAAGGAATAAATATTTCGGTCCCCTGAGATTCGTTAAAAAGGGGTTTTACTGTACAGTGGTTGATCGTAGGTCACAAAACATGTTTCCTGACCGTAAATGCTTGTTCTCTAACTGGCTTCCAAAAATTGATGTTAAAACAGTGTCTTAGTCTGTCGGTGGAGAATGGATAAAAGGAAGATATACAATCTTTGAACATTTGTAAGGAAGATCTTCTGTCACTTGCTCCATGAATCAATTCCATCCTGGGATGCATGGCATGTTAGTCGCTTTTCCATGGGGATTTTGGCAAAATGTCTTCAGTGATTTTCACTTCGTTCATTGAAATGGTTGAAAAGCCAGATTTCTTTCTCATAGAAGAATGTTTAATATTGTGAACCTGATAGACTCTGCAGAAACAGACTTCAAACATGGTTTGTTTATGTCTGGGTGAACGGATGAATGAGGGGTTATTATCATTATACCACCCATTTCATGAAACGTATTTTCTCCATCAATTGAGTTAACGTTTACATCTGCATTGTCTAACACAAAATGCATGAAAGCTCCTTTGTCAACTAGTTTGGTTACTTCTCTATGGAGGATAGCGTGACTTTCAAAATGCATAGCCTCCATATATGTACAAGAAATTCCCATACTATGGCAAAGTTCAACAAGGTGCTTTGATCCAAATTTTCTATACAAATAGGTTCCAAAGTTTGTTTGAATTGAGGATAGGAAAGATTTGGGCCTCGTTGCAGCTATGATTGCATGAGAAAATCCTATGCAATTTTTTTTCCCCCCACTGTTCAAGAGAAGGACGTTTGGATTTCAGGACAATCTGTTCAAGCAACAGTTGCACAGAATCAGGAACTGATGCCTCTGTGTCTTTTAAAAAGGCATCTGACGGGGGATATTGAGTAGTGCCAAATGTTTGGGAACGAATGTCTTGCAGGATAATCTCTGCTCCAGCTTTGACAACTCTGAGCCGCTCTTCAGCAGGATCACTAAGTCTTTGATCGTACCATTTTTCATGAAGAATGTGTTGTGTAATGTCTGAACATCAAGACTGGGCTGCGATACGGACCAACCTGTGCAAAAATAATTTTTTCTCCATATCACTTTTTTAGATGAGCTTGAACACTTGCAACTGCTGGTTTGTAATCACATGTGAAGTTCTCTGCAATCAAGTCACTTATGGTAAATTGGTTTTCCTCTCTTGTTTCTGCATGGTATGCATATATACGCTCCATACCGTCAATAAGGAAGGGATGTTCAGGATGGCCTCATTTACCTTCTGAACCAGTAGATCGCGACAAGGAGTGCAATTTTACGTAGCAATGTTTGTGGTACTTACCCTCAGTAGCAACAAGTTCACTTATACATCAAAGACGCTGAAGAATGTGTTGTTCCCATTCACCAGCTTGTGTAGCTTTTTCCACAATCGATTCTTCCACTTCCAGTGTTTTTCCTTGTTGGAGTTCATCCTGTAGATATTTGGACAATTTTATCTGCTTCTCGAAATATTCTCTGGAGAATTTTTCCACCACAAAGGAAACAACAATCTCCAATGATGTGACGCCTTGAATCCGACGCACTTCTCAGCCTTTCTCCACGCGAAGACGATGGTTGAGCGGATCAAACATCTCCTCCTCGCTGGACAGATGCTTACACATTACTTTCCACAGTGTAAGTAACTTCTTCCTGCATACGTCATGTTTGGTCACTTCCTTTAAACTGCACAAAAACATGTTCCTTTCAAGCTAACGTTTGTGACTCATTTTTATCAGCGTCTAAATTCCGCGTTTTTTCCACTGTCACTGTTCCCTCTCCAAGAACTTCCCGACAACCCCGAAACAAACATGCGACGGGGGTAGCTCCGACATATTGTAGAGGGGAAGACCTCGGAAAAAAGAGAAGTTTGGCAGGGAGGACATAACACCCCGCTAAGTCACCACTCTGAGTAAAGGGGGGGGGGGGGGGGGGGGCCTTCGCACAACAAAAGGCCTCGCTATGCACAAAAGTCCCAATCCCTTAATGGCTGACCAATACCCACAAACGGAGAGGCTTTCGTTGTTTTTACAGCAGTACCTACTTTCGCAAATATATTGGTATGCACTAACACACAAATTACACCTATTTATATACAATGTGTTAATAATCATAGTCTATGAGTAATTCCTCCTTTTTCTTTAACATATATAGGATAAGAGGACTGCAATTTGTCTGGATCCATGTATTGAATGTAGGTAACGCGGAAAAAAAAAAATTTAAAAAACACTCAGATTTTTTAAACTTTTCGTTTTTTAACAATAACTAGTAATCTATTGGGCCTATGGACTTCGTTAAGTACTTAGATTAAAGCTAAATAACTAAAATGTTCAAATGTTTGTAAATCTTATGGGACTTAACTACGGGGTCATTAGTCCCTAAACTTACAAACTACTTATGAACTACTTACGAACTAGGACGGCACAAATATCCATGCCCGAGGGGGGATTCGAACCCCCGACCGTAGTGGCCGAACAGACCGTGACTGAAGCGCCTCAGTACCCTCGGCCACCGCGGCCGGCGCTAAATAACTGCTCTATAACTTTCTTTTTTATTACTTTCCCCGTGGGATGATCATTAGAGCCAATATTCTAGGCAAAATATGACTAAAATCAAAAATTTGAAGTTTTTGGAGAAATAAGTCAATTTTTGAAGTCCATTATCTCGGGAACTATTGGACTTTCAGAGCTGCAGTTGGGTTTAAATTTTAGAATATTTTATCTACATCAATAGAGGTGTGAGTGAATTTTCATCAAAAAACCACCCTTCACGAGTTATAAGCCAAAATCAGAAAAAAGTCCGAAAATTTTGAGGTTTTTTGGCTCTTAAAAGTTAAGCTAAAAGATTTCGAAGCTGCAAACTTGGTTTAATACTAATCTAATATATCCTGACAACATACCAAAAATTCAGTTTCCTGTAATTTTTTTTTTTTTTTTTTTTTTTGGACCTAAACATACCTGGCAACTGGCCTATGTAGTTTTAATGACGACTTATATGGACTGAAACTGACCAAAGTATATCTACATCACAATGATATGAGAGATCTGAAAAATTTTTCCTTCTTTTACCGAATAGTTCTAAGAAAGACTGTGCATCTGCCTATGGGCATGTGACATCCTGTTTCGATGCAAGGGTTAACCAATGTTGTCTGTGACTCTCATTGTATGCTGTGATGTCGGGCATCAATAGAACTCCTAATTTGCCAGCACAAATAGCACGCTGGAATCCTTACAAGGTAAACAATGCCTGAGCTATAAAGGGAAAAACCAAATTCCCTGCAAGAAAACCAGATAGAGGACGGAGAGCACTAGGAAGCCATCACATGAGACAGTAAGTATTTGCAGAGAATCTTACGCAGTGTAAGGGCTGAACTCTGTATAATATACTAGCTTAAACCCGCGGCTCTGCTCGTATGTTGGTTGGTTATGATAGATAATGCGCGAAACGTCAAATCGATTTTTTTAAAGAGATGTATTACAAGAAATTTCTTTTTTACTGCTTTATTTATTTATTCTGATATTTCCTTATTTGTATGTTTATCCTTACAGAGAAAGAGCTGAAGACATTGTAGCACACATAGACCAAAGATATGGTCTGTGGCATCACGTTTCGCTGTATGTAACCTCCTTGCTATAGAGTCACAAACGTCATCCCTGGCCTTCAGTCCAAATGTTTTTATAATTTGACGACTTTCAACCACTATATCTTCCACCCCCCTATAGCTATCAGCATGGAACTGCTATGGTGTACAACGGGAGACTTCGGACAACAATTACACACAGACCATTCGTTTGCGTTCTGTAGTTTTCGCCGCAGAGCGAAATATTCACACACACACACACACACACACACACACACACACACACACACACACACACAATTTTATGTACACCGATATCTTTCCATCCCAATGTACTCCACCCTTTTCTCATTATCAACCCTCAAGCAACAATGCAACCAATAAAACCATTTTCAAAGAGTAAATATAATTTTCAAAGAGTAATTATTGTTGCGCATTTTGCGTTATATTCTTCATATTACTAAATAGCTAACAGATCGCTATAAAACCGTGCCTAAAACCTTCTGCAGGTATAAATTAGTAACTGTACAAATATTTAAGTCATGGCATCTTGTCGTTCGCATGTAATTAGCGTACACCGAACAGACATTCACATTTATATATATATACGTAAAAAATAGATGAAGTCCAATTACCAGGCGAAGGAGCACGGGCAGTGATAGCAACAAATAAACACACACACACACACACACACACACACACACACACACAAACGCAAGCTTTCGCAGCCTAGCTGCTTCGTCAGGCAGAAGGGAAGGAGAGGGAAAAGGAAATAATGAGGGTTTTAAGGGAGTGGGTAAGGAGTCATTTCAATCCCGGGACAGGAAAGACTTACCTTGGGGGGGGGGGGGGGGGGGGGGAATGAGGGTAAACAAACACACCCACACCCACACATTTACACAGACGCAAGTACACTTAGGCAGACACACTGTAGAACTGTATACTACATACTACATACATACTACAGTATGTCTGCCTAAGTGTACTTGCGTCTGTGTAAATGTATGTGTGTGTGTGTGTGTGTGTGTGTGTGTGTGTGTGTGTGTGTGTGTGGCTATCACTGCCTGTGCTCCTTCGCCTGGTAAGTGGACTTCATCTATTTTTTACGTATATATATATCCGATTGCCATAAAACCGTGCCTAAAGCCTTCCCCGGGTAGACATTAGTAACTGTGCAAATTTTTAACTCTTTATGTCTTGTGGTTCAGACTTGATAAACGTACACCGAACAGACATTCACATTTATAGATATAGATTATTACACCTCCTAACTGTTTTAAAGTGCTGGAAATTACAATATTCATAATCTAGAAAACCAAAGGAACTAGCAGCACTAATTCATGACAGGTATGTCCTGTCAACATTCTTATACCACAGGTTATTTGGAAGTTGTAGTCAGTAAGAAACGATTAAGTATGCTTAAATAACATGCCACTCTTTTCACACACTAACACTTTCACTGAAATTTGATTACTTCACTGTTTGAGGTTCCTAAATTTCCAGAAACATGAGAGTCTTTCCTCAAACAAAGTTTGTGCATTACTTCAGCATTCCTCTGGGAGACCATCTTGCTTAACAGTGTCCTATTACAATTGACTGTTGTCTATGTGAGATGAAATAATTTCATTATACTGTGTAGGTCCAAGTACAATCAAACACAAATGTAAACTACTTTAATAATTATCCACTATCATAAAGTTGATGATGGTTCTGGACTATTTCAAAACATAGCTCCGTTTCTATCAATTAATGCTACTTACATTTTTGTCAGGTTCATTTTCTCGTTTGCTTTTCTGGGTGACTTTCCTCTCTCTTCTTTGGGAAGTGGGACATTGTTTGATACATGTAACTGATGGTGAAGTCCTGTCAGCAGGACCATAATTCCTATCATGGCATGATTACTTGGTATCTGTAACATACAAAGTAAGACAAATGAATGATTAGTGTTAACTGGATCTTGAGAAACAGGAAAAGATAAATGTACACATTACTGCACAATGATGATATTCTCCAAGATCATCAAGTAACAAGTAAACTGTTAAACTTTAGAAGAAATGAGGGCCACAGGGGATGGGGGTGGGGCAGTCAATCTACTATGAAAATAAAGTGTAGTCTTAAGAGACTATACACACACACACACACACACACACACACACACACACACACACACACACAGTGTTCATGTGTACTCTTGTATAAGTAACTGGTGTCTTATGTATTATGGGCAGCCTATTATTTCTTGTAGTGAGTAAATTTATGGAATGAGAAGTGACAATCCAACAGCATGTTACTAGAGATTATGGCAAGCCATTTCCAATGACATTATGTTTCACAAATAATACTACTTATTAAAGTGCCGCCTTCTAATAGAGGTTGACAAGCTACGTAGCCAGCTCTGGATGTGATTTTGCAACACGCAAACGGACGACGAATTTTACCACCTACTAATGTACTTCGGCAACAGATTCCTTACTCTCTGAATGTACCTTTTCCAGTGTACATTTCTTTCAACAATGACATGTAACAACTTTTATCTTTCACCTCTTATAATGTGTCCTACAAACCAAATTTTCCTTTCCTTAATAGCAAGCAAAAGTTAATTTTGCATTTTCATTCAATGAAAGACTTCCTTGTTTGAAATCGCAGCATGCAAGGAATGCTTAAGACATGGTAATACAAATACATTTATTTATCTTTGCGTTCCATGGATCCTATATGCGAGTGAATCACAAGGATGTAGAACATGTCACATAAGATAATTACTTATATATCCACATTAAATTAATCATGTGACTTATAATCAAAATAATATGAGTAGCCTAATTTCAAACCTGGACATCTGACCTAATGGTTGAAATTTAGTTAGCAGTCGATCCTGAAGAGGAAGTTTCTCCGCTCATTCCGTGGGTGAAATCCTTTTTTTTTTTTTTTTCCAAAAATTGACATAAATGTCATAATTCAGACGTTAAATTTGACTGTTCACATCAAAAGCGCACACCTACATAAGACCTTGATATCAAATTAGGACACTTGTAGAATGAAGACGTGTGCACCAATGGGAATACAGTATATGATCACATGACCTCAAAAATCAGACATGGCGACAGTATGTGCCAGGTAGTAAGACGTATTAGCCCGTACTTAGGTTTTTCAGTAATTTTTTATAGTATTATTACTAATAATCATCTTCAAGCGAGTAAAATGGAACATAATATATCACCAGTGTCCGGAGGAAAAGCTAGGAAGCGGTTGAGACAACCTGAAAAGTGGAAAATAAACACTGAAAAGAAACAAAGGTAAGACCATCTTGTAAGTATTGTGGGGTGGGAGCGAATAGTAGAGGGTGTAACAGAGGCAAAGGTAGACGTCATTTGCACCAGATACAGGCGCTCGTATTTACGGCGGGCCTCAGGGTAAAGCGTTCGAGAGACTTTTATTCTTGTATTTTCTTCTCCTTCTTGTACACTGGGCAGTCCGGTGAATGCGAGGAATGATGTTGCTGACAATTTAGGCACAGAGGGAGTGGAACACAAAGGGTCCCTCATGGAATGGGTGTCCACATTCACCAGTGCCCAAACTGCTTACACCTCAAGCATCTCAAGGGAGGTGGGCTTTATGGTTTGACATTGCAGGAAAGGAAATTTGGAACCCAAAAGGTGCAATGCAAGAAAAAAGAACATCATCCCTGGATATATCACAATATATGACCTGGAAGCTGCAATCTGTGCCACAGTGTCAAACACAGCAGGCAAATGACACATTGCACAAATTCAACACTTGATCATATGTTCAAGTATGATGCAAATTGAAACAATCAAAAGTTCAGAACAGAATAACAACACTATGAAAAAGCTTTTGTGTTACTCATCACACAGAGGAGTTGTTGAGGCCCAGGCAGGCACAATGAAAAAGATCATTACACATTTAAGCTTCTGGGCAAAAACATCCGCACTCTCTCTCTCTCTCTCTCTCTCTCTCTCTCTCTCTCTCTCTCTCTCTCTCTCTCTCTCACACACACACACAGTAATTTTGCATTTCTGCTTGGTAAATCGTAAACAAAAAGAAACACACACTAAATCAAATATAGCTTTTCATAGTACTGAATACTACAAAAAGCACAAATAACTGATTCGAGTGTTTATTCTGAAAGGCTGCAGGGAGAGCATTGGAATCTGAACACTTACATGTCCACCAGCCTTAGAAGAATTCTTCATCACAGATGACACATAATTGAAGAAATCAAGTGCTCTCTCCACAATTGCCACTGCATGTTTATCAGTTGCAATTTCATCTTCATTAGATCTTTGTGTGGTGGTACCTGGAATGATAATACAAAAAAATACATTAATTGAAGATGTTAGTAATTTATTTTCATTTTTTAAAAGGGTGCAAATAATATAATGTTTCAATCATAAACAAGAACATATGGAATATTTTAAGACTTTCCCAGCATTTCGTTATAATCTTGTCGGGATTGGATGTTCTGCAGTCATAAAATTTTGATATCATGTCTCAACATGTGATCCCTGATGAAGACATCGAGTTACAGCATTCAAACATAATACTGGGAAGAGGTGGACTGCTGGCATATCACCCAATCTCAATGAGGAAAACAAAATTATATATATAAGAGAGAGAGAACATAATAGATGAAAAAGAGTAATCAAGAGGTTTCCTGAATTTATAAACAGTATTGAATGCCTTTTTTACCAAAATAAATTCTTACCTGACTGCTTTGGAACTGAGGACATCATTATGCCATGTATTGTCGCAGCAGTTGCTACAGACACTGCTATATATAGACTTGCCATTGTCAGAATAGTAAGTTTTTCAAGTTTATCTGGACTCAGTGGCTCTAGGAGTGGTAACTGTAGCGTACTATGTAATACGTTCAAATCATTCTCCAGCAAACTCAAACTGTAAAATATAAAATATTTCACATTAGGTCATTAACAGTGATTTATGATGTGTGCAATTACTTAACAATGTATTCCAAATTGAAGACGTTCATATCCTATGAGTAAGGATCATTTTTAACTACATTCTGTAGCTCATTAATTTAAATACCTCAAATAAATGTTGTATTTCGACTTCAAAAAACCAAGCTAAGATGCTAGAGATTAATCTAAAATATGGAAAAAACACACTTAAAATTGGGACATTGATTGAGCAGATAAGTGGCTATGTATGTCTTAACTACTATGAAAGTACTCTAGAAGTTACAAATATAGCTAATACTCAAATTACGCCCTTGATGGTAGAATGTATTGGCGAGAACATTCAATGACATTGACACCTTGGGTTAAGCCCAGGGGTGTGCCTAATGAACACACACACACACACACACACACACACACACACACACACACACACACACACACACACATCCTTTTTGGCAAAATTGTGTCACTAAAATTTGATACTGCAAAGTATGGGTTGTTGGATGTGGAAAATTATCACCATCTTAAAAACATAAAAATCTGCACTATTGGGAGAGAAGATTGTGTAGATGACATGCTCAGAACCTTAGGAGTTATGCAGAGCAACTGTATTAACGCTACTTCATTCCACTGCCCACAGATGTGCTAAGATATCAGTGGTTTTGTTATGATGAATAATGGTAAGTAAAGGTATTTTATGTGCATTAAGATAACTTCTGCTACCTTCACATGTCTGACTCTTCATGTAAGCATAACTTCTCGTGATGTGCCACCAACCCAATCCCCCTAACTAACTTTCACAACTCCCATAACTTCTACAATGCATGCCACAATGAGAATTTAATAATTTTTGGAGATGGTTTATGTACACTGATGTAAATAAAATATGTTCCATTACTTACTGCACTTACTTTCATTCATCCCATAGTAAAAAAGAATAATTAAAAAATATACCCTGATACTCAGTTTCTGTAAAGGCTGCATAAAAACCTATTCAAGAACAAGAATTGCTTTTTTTTTCCTTTCTTCACGGGCAATATTTAAGGGCCGAAATAATTCTGATGTTACAGTTGATATATCAAGAATAATACAAATAAAAACTTTACTTTTTCTGATTCTTTTCTTTCATTTTTTTCTAAATACACTAAAATATTTAACCTGAATTTAAAAAAAAATGGCCAATACATTAACTCTTTTCCCTTAGAGTGAGTTTATGTATTCTGCCTATTAAATAGTCTTGTTTTAATATTTTTCAAATATATTTGGCGTTATTCCCAGGTCTTTGGATTTTCCATTATATTGTCATCTGCATAAATTACAGATTATGCAGAGAAACAGAATTCACACACACACACACACACACACACACACACACACACACAAGCTTGAGAACACACAGACGAGCATGCAAGCGTACGTGGACCCCCAAAGTGCTCCTGTATTGTGGCAGATTGACTAGTGTGAGGTGGAGGTGGTTAGAGAGAGAAATAAGGGAGGTGCGAAGAAAGGTAGCTAACAACTCATAATGGTGTGGCACACAATGAATTTAACATGGAATTGTGGATTAGAAGTGACAGCTGGAGAGGCAGATCTGGTTAATATAACACAGATTGTGAAGCAGCCATGAACTCAGATTTATTATTAATATTGGGTTTATGTTGTGGGACTAGGGCTCAAATATGTTCTTAACCACAGATTGGTGGTGGCCATTCATTCCGGTAGACAGCTGGTTGGTTGTCATATCAACATATAACATTGTGCAGTGATTGCAACAGAGTTATATGACCTTGCTGCTTTCACAGGTAACATCTCTGATGGTCTAGGTGCACCTGTAACAGAATTGTAGTAGGGAAAACTGGGTAAATGGCTTTGGCAAATTTTTAATCTGGTTCTTCCATAAGTAAACAACATGTGGCAAGCATTTGGAGTGGCACAGGGGTAGACCAAAATGACGACGTGTATAGTGGGTAGGTAAAAAATACCACTTTACGAGGGGTGAGAAATTATGTTTGATAGGACATCCCTCATTTCCAGGCATGGTGATACATTATAATCAATGCCCAGGTGAAGGATATGGTCAGTTGCTTCATTCCAGACTGATACGGGATGATGGAGGGTTCTCCTCTGTTGCCGAATCTTGGGTGTGGAAGATGATTAGTGGTGTGTGGGCTATCTGTGAAGATCCTTACAAGACAATATGCTGGGCAGTGAAACTCTTCACTGCAGATATGCTATCCGCAGGTAGCCAAGCTGTAGAGGAGAGACCTTTTGGGGTAGAAAGGGTGAGAAAACACTGTTGAAATACAGGTGTTGTTGGTGGTTAGAGGGTTTAAATGGACAGAGACATGGGTGAGGTGTTGGAGATCAATGGACAGGAGGGCACTGAATCAGACAGTGGCTTTGAGGTTTTAGGGGGCCAGGAAGGTTTCCTGTATATGGTCAATACACAGATTGCCATAGGAGAGTGCCATGCATGTGCTCCCGGCTGACCTGCAGATTTAATACATACCTCCCCCTCAAACAAAGGTGGTAGGCGTGAGGCTACAGTTAGAAAGGATTATGCAAAATGCAGTAACAAGTACGTAATCTCAAGAATGTTGCGACAATAATGGCATGGCCACGAGGGATATTGGTGTGTGGGAAGACAGCAATAACTGTTGCAGGTAAGGAGTCAGGTGGTACAGGGATAGGAAAGGGAATGGTGGAGAGTAGGTGAAGGAAATGAATAATGTCTTTGATGTCAAAGGTTAGGCTTTGGGCAATTTGTTGGACATGTGAGTTAACAAGTGCAGAAATTCTTTCAGTGGGAGTACAGCAACCATATAGTATGGCAAATCCATGGTTGTTGGTTCTGTGAATTTTTTGGAAGCAAGTATAAGATAGGTGCACATAGTGTCATTAGGATGAGGGGGGACTCTGGGCCTAATGATTTCAGCACTTCCTATCCCATCAGGGGGCAAGGCCATCTGTGAAAGCAACTATCTAATATAACATCTCTGCTGGAACATGAAAATTACTGGTGCTCAGAGATGAAGTTAACGAAGTGGAAAATAAAAATGTGTGTGCTTCACAGTTTACATCTTGTAGTGTACCATAATGTTGCAAATGACACATTTGATGTAGTCTCTGAAAAAAATGAAGCACAACTATGGACTTCACAATTGTTATTTCCTGTTATCTTTATGAAAGTAGAAAGCTTTTCCAGACGAAAACTGTACGAAATTGTCAATAACTAAAACTTGTATGCTGATTTGATACAACAAATTAAGAAGGTTTTACCCGACAACTTGAATAATCTCATACACAGGAAGTGTTAAGCCATCTAAAGTGAATTTGTTTTAAGGACAAATGCTTAGTCTAATCCTTCAATGTTCTACTAGAATGAAATATAAGGAACTTACCTCTGTCGAATTAGCAATGTCTCATTTGGCAAAAATGGTAACAGGATGGTATTTCTGGTCAAAGATTCCTTCGCTTTCAAAACGTAACGATTGATATGAGGCAATGCCATGCAAACATCAAGCAAAACTTCACCAGCCCCCAGTGATCTTAAAATCCATATATTTCTGTCAGTGTAAAAGGCCTGTAACAAAGCAGTTTCAAATTAAACAGTTAAATAAGATATGTCAAAATTTTTTGCAAAGATGTACTCCTAAGAAAATTCATCATCGTAATCGCTGCAGAAGTTACAGGAATCAAGATAGCTGGAAACATCAATGGTCATCACATATATTGTGGAAGCACCTACACTCAGTGCTTATACAGTGAGGTTTACAATTAGTTAAAAGACTCAATACCAAAACACATTATTTTTCTTCAAGACGACAAGACAAGAAGAATAGGCATCAAGAGTTTTTGCTTCTCAATCTTACTGCCATTTACTGAAAACCTGTTCTCTATATTTTAATGAGAAAACAGTCAAAATAAGATAATTTGTCACAAATAATTGAAGAATTAAAATAAGACAGAAAAATCGCCAACAACAATAATGTACAGATCATAACAATTTATTTCCCTTTGTAATACCTCAGTCGAAAGTGTTCCCTAGAGTTTTACAAATTACCAGTGTGACATCGAGTCCACAAAACTGAAAAATCCCCTGGCTAAACACAACTTTACCAATACATGTTTTTATTCAAGCAGACTAAGTTTACATCCATGCTGAAAATTGTTGGGGTTAATCACAAGCCAAGTTATTAATATATGGCAGGAAACAAAATTTACCAAGCATAAAATCCAGATATACGACATCTTATTTGAAACTATGTGATAATGTAAAGTAACCTTCACATCCTACTGCTCAGATAAGATTAGAACCATGTAAATCTCCTATCCCTAATTTCATAATGTTCAATGTAGTCACAATAATTATTCATTGTGAAACTTCGCATAAATACCAGTAATGACAAAGGTCGTATGTTAATAAACAATGAGAGATGTGGAGTACTAATTCACATTTTAAAAAATGGAAGTGATCATAGGGCAGCAAAGATGCAAAACAACAGAAGCAACTCATCACAACATGAAAATTTATTTCAGAAAATAGGGAGGTACGTCACTACATTATAAAGAAGGTCAGCACCTTAACAAAAATAAAATAGATGAAGGGTGGGTACACAGACTTAAAATTATTTAATCCAAGTACTTATACATGCAACAGAACATGAACTGGTGACAGAGGGTCAATGGTGACACTGAGCCTTTCGAGTCAATGGACATATTAACTGAAGCTACAGGCGAGGAATGGACCAATGAGGTGTACAGGAAGGGTTTTAAGCGACGAAAGAAGAGAACGAACTCTGACCACAATCGGGAGACGTGACCTCGGCCGTTGTCTTGGGGAAGGGAGGACAGCAGCTGGAAAGAGAAGCCTGCAATTCGAGTGGTAAGGTGCGGCTCGAATACAGACAACGCACAAAGCCAGTAGCTGTTATCGGCTGATTTGCTGGGGAGGAGCCCCAGCTTCAGCACGAGACCTGCCACTGGACTTGTGCAGAAAGCCAGTCACTAAACAGTCACCACTGTGATGAACTGGGTCCAAGATACATAATGCAGAAGGAGGTGCAGCATCGTACGCCAGGATGCCGTGATCTAGACACGATTGGATGAGGGCCTCATAGAGCTTCAGAAGAGATGAACGTGTGGCACTCCAAACAGTGTGGCCGAGGCAGCAAAGAGTATTCAAATAGCAGCAACACTTTTGTCGCAGCTGACGGAGGTGTTGCACCCGCATGTGCCAGGAGTCTAACAGCATGCCCAAGAAGCGATACGTCTTTACAACTTTGAACAGTTCATCACCCAAACACAGTTGGGGGTCCGGTTGCACCACCCAATGGCGAAAGAAGCGCATCACCCAGATTTTGGAGGCAGAGAACTGGATACCACGGGCAGAGGCCCACGAGTGGGCCTTTTGGATGGCTCCCTGCAGTCGCAGTTCTGCAACACCAACGCTAACAGAACTAAAAAACAAAAGTAGTCGGCAAACAACGTAGAAAATGCCGACAACCCCAATGCGGCAGCAAGTCTGTTTATTGCGATTAAAACTAGTGGTACACTGACGACGGAGCCATTCTCTTCAGTATGGTATGAGCTAAAAACGGAACCCACCCTAAACCAAAACGAGCGATGGAAAAGAAAATTTTGAACGAGGATTGGAAGTGGACCCCTTATGCCCCCGTTGTACAACATAGTGAGTATATAGTGGAGCCAGGTGGTATTGTACGCCTTCCCCAATTAAAAAAAAAAGACACCAACGAGGTGTTCTCACCTAGAAAAGGCTGTATGGACTGCAGACTCCAGTGACACAAGGTTGTCAATGGTGGAGTGGCCCTGACAGAACCCCCCTCCGTTGTGGGGCCAAGAGTCCTCTATCCTCAAGGATCCACATGAGCCATCAACTCACCATAAGTTCAAACAGCTTGCAGAGAACATAGGTGAGCTGATTGGGCAGCAACTGTCAGTCACCAGTGGATCTGCTCCAGATTTCAACACCAGAATAACTGAAAAACTCCCCCTGACCATAGATTGTTAAACATGATGAGAAGCTGGTGTTGAAACACTGTTGAAAGGTGACGAATGAACTGGCTGTGAATCCTATCTGGGCATGTAGTAAGGTTAGTTTGGAAGTCCTGCATTTTATGTTTTCCAGCATTTTACGCCATTTTCATTGAGTCCCTTGAAAAGTGTAAAAATGGGTTACTACTATATGCTGTATAATACCAAATGGAAAATATGTTGTTATTATTATGGAGTCATCATACAAAAATACCATATGGGCTATTGCTTAATACTTAATGCTGGGCATTATATTTAACCAGAAGTCTCTTGCGGTGGAAAACTGTGTTCCAGTTTGGATTAGATGAAAATGTGATAACTTAAAATTTCATTTGCATATCATGCAACAAAAAAAAGTTTCTCACAAAACTAAAAAATAAGCAGTACAACTCTTCCTGAAGACATATGCCTGTTCCATATTCATATACTGAATAGTTTGCCTGATTGAGCAGGTTGAAAGAAATATACCACTCAACAGCTGTTCTGTGCCAGACATGACAATATAATCATACATAAGGAGAACTTACTCAAGGAGAAACTGATAACATAGAGAATGTTCTCTCACTTTGAGAATCTCCTCTGAACATGTAATCATCTTATTCATACGGCAGGTCTTAATAATATGGGAAAGCCTTAAGGCTGTGTAAATTACCAAACATGTTTCAAGTCAGGAAAATCTACAACCAACCATATGTATACTATGAGAAGTATGAGGAAAGTATTGGGACTCCACAATTCAAATGTAATCCTTAGGGAATTTGGAGTACCTGAAAAATCAATGGATCTGGCAACACACCCTATTGTGCAGGGATAATGTAATTACCTCACCATTTGCTCTCTCTCTCTCTCTCTCTCTCTCTCTCTCTCTCTCTCTCTCTCTCTCTCTCTCTAAAAAAAAAAAGTAAGTAAATAAAAATTAAAAAGGGGTGTCGTGTCATATGTGCAACCACTACAAGAACATTATGGATAGTGTTTTACACAAAATTATTGCTTTATATACCTGCAAATTTGCTGGGGTTTCAGGTGGAGGCACATCTGATGAGCCACCAGCAGAGCCTCCTGGAGATGTCTTAGCATCTGCACTAGGGGAGGCCGTACCATCTTCCATTGTATCAAACTGTGGAGTCGTTAGCTGCTCCAAAATAAGTCTCGATTTATCGAGCCTGGTTAATGCGAAGCCTCCACTATTAGAATCTGGAACATCTGCAGAAGAATACAGCAAACGTGCATCAAATAATACACAATAATCATTACCATTTGGAGTATACACTAACTGGAAATAAATAATAACTGAACCAACACGTAACAGTACTATGATATATTAATGGCCTACTAAAAATAATAAGTGAGGGGAAAGAAACTTTATGCTTCTGAAATCTACATCTACATGGAATACTCTGCAAATCACATTTAAGTGCCTGGCAGAGGGTTCATCGAACCACCATTGTACTATTTTACCTCCCAGTCCATTCTCGAATAGCGCGCGGGAAGAAAGAACACCTGAATCTCTGTTCGAGCTCTGATTTCTCTTATTTTATTCTGATGATCATTTCTACCTATGTAAGTGGGAGTCAACAATATATTTTGGCATTCGGAGGAGAATGTTGGCGATTGTAGTTTCGAAAGTAGCCCATGCCGCAGCGATAAGCGGCGTTGTAATGATTCCCATCCCAGATCCTGTATCATTTCCGTAACGCTGTCTCACCTGTATCATGACAATATGAAACAAGCTGCCCTTCTTTGGACTCTTTCGATGTCCTCCGTCAAACACACCTGATAAGGATCCCACACTGGACAGCAATACTCCATAAAAGGACGGACAAGTGTAGTGTATGCAGTCTCTTTAGTAGTTCTGTTGCATCTTTTAAGAGTTCTGCCAATAAAACACAGTCTCTGGTTCCCCTTTCCCACAACACTATGTGTTCTTTCCAATTAAAGTCCGAAGTAATTGTAATTCCTAGGTATTTTGTGGAGTTTATGGCCTTCACACTTGATTGACTTATGTAAACAAATATTGTGAGCAAAGTTTCACTGGACATTTGTTACCTTCAAGTGGTTATTAGTAGAACATCCCCTGGCACATTTTTTGTCTCTGTATGAAGGCTAATCTCAAGAATTACTGTAGGAATTCTTGAATGTTCTCCACAACTGCATAATTGGAGCATGAGGAAGGTTTGTGTATATAATTTGTTACTGATACACCCCACAAGTTATCCAGCAATAAATGCTTTATTTGGAAAGTTTTCTTGGTAATGACATTTTTCTGCTTTATTTTGGCATAAAGCTTTTAAAAAGATAGCACAAATTGTGCAGTTTGTTTTTAAAATTAAGAATGAGCAGCATTTGTGGTATGGGAAGCAGCCTTTCATTGAAAAATATTACAACTGCCATACAGCATGACTAACAAGGAGAATTTCCAGTCTCTGAAATAAATTTTGGGATGAGACTTGACATGTTAGTACATGTCACAGGTGTTTACTGGAAGTTTTAAAATGCACTTCCAGAAAATTTTGAGGAAAAGGCCTCCAAAGTTTAAGCAAAATTGATATACACTTTTCAGTGAGTTACTTGCAACACTATGGGGAAACAGCAGAGGGAGTAGAGTGCCTGATCGTCATGTGGATCATCAAGGTTCAATCCTACCTGATGGAAATGTCTTATGTTTATTATTTGTTTAAAAACTAACTAATTTAAAATAAAATTAATTTTATAAATATTATGAATTACAGCAGAAAGAACTTTATTTTACTTATGAAATGATGCCTGCAGCTAATTAAAATTTTAATTACAATATTTTCTTTTTAAAAAGAAAGTCAAATACTTCTGAATGCACTGTACAATCTTCTGATGTAGGTAGGTTAAACAATTAAATACTATTGTCATTACAATTTTATTACAAAATTACGTGATATTGTAAACTGAAGAAAGATTATAAATAACTGTTGTACATTTGAGGAACTGGTTTCATGATTGAAAAGCAAAGTACAGCTGTTGCCCTATTGTAAAAGGCAGACAGTCAAGAAGAGTGAAATAAATAATAAAAATAAAAATGTTTACTGAAGGTAGGTTTGAACCTGAATTGTCCCCACGACAGGTGAGCACACTGCCACCTGAGCTATTTGACCGTGCTGCTGGACAGTATTCACTGACAAGTGTATCAGTTATATATGTGCTGTGCTTAGAATTTCAGAGCCCATTTTCTTGGAATGTCTAGGACTTCTGTGGGTGGACATCCTTGAGGTACACTACTGTCCTACAAAGTCTCATCACGAACTGAATTTCTGGAAGGTCTCCTCGTAAGACACCGTTTCCCATAGCAAAATGTTCAAATGTTTGTAAAGCTTATGGGACTTAACTACGGGGCCATCAGTCCCTAAATTTACAAACTAGTTATCAACTAGCTAACACTAAGGACGGCACAAATATCCAGGCCCTAGGGGGGATTCGAACCCCCGACCGTAGTAGCCGTGCAACCGTAACTGACGCGCCTCAGTCCCCACGGCCACCGCGGCCAGCGTTTTCCATAGTAGTGTAGTCCAGTGTGCAGTGAAGTATGCAGAGTTAGCTCACATGTTCCCTTCAACTGGCTACATTAGTAACAAATCCCGAATTTCACAGAGCATTAAAATATTGGTGAAAAATGCACACTCACTGGGCACGTCTTCGTACTGCAGTGTCACTGATTTAAATGGAATGCTGCAGAAAGGCCCCTATACAGCACGTAGTTGCTGCTCGTGAAATATTGGGGTAGAAACAAAAGGGGGTCTCACCTTGCAGACATACAATAAATTTAGAACACTGCAAACAGTTAGGAAAGGAAGGAAGCAGTATTTAAATGTTCGGTAATCTACAGTGATACCAAATCACAAGAAAAACAATACAAAAGTTACATATACAGCAGAATCAGGAGGAACTGGAGGAGTACTGTGCTGTGTTAGTCTCCTAAAGAATGCAAAATATATCAGAGTGAAGGAGCCACTCAGATGTTTCACATCCAAGTGACCAAATGCAGCCATTGTAATCCTCAGAGTGAGTGTTGGGAAATAATCACTTTTCTAAGTAACCAGTCTGTCAGTTCATTCCCTGCTGTGTCCACATTATTTGGTACCACAGAGAAAACAACTGAGGACACAGTATGTCAAAGGTCAGAGAGAAAGTCTTTAATATCATATAGCAAGAGTAACATTGATCAATAACCTTGAGACTGCTTGCTGACTCGCCAGAAATTAGAACACACTATACTAATGGATATCAGCTCTGCCATAATGTGGTTTAAATCAGAAGTCAACTCATTTCACTCTTTGGCATCTAAATTATTTAGCAGGCTATTCACCTTCTTGTTTACATTAAGAATTGCTTACAAGAACTGATAACACAAATGATACAATTAAAAAAGTGTTGCTTTTGGTCACATTTTTAAAATGCAAAAATTTTGTCATTTGATATGTGCTTGTCTTTTGGAAGATATTTGTTCTCTTAGACAATACAGCAAATGAAAGTTGTAGAGAACTTTACAAGAAATTGTTTGATGGGAGATTCTAATTTTATCTCGAGTCTGGACATCACCCGCAATGTCAGAACGAGCAAGACAAATCCCTACCACTGAAATGTCTGAAAGATGCTGTAGCAAAAGTGCCACAA
Source organism: Locusta migratoria (assembly GCA_026315105.1). NCBI lineage: Eukaryota > Metazoa > Arthropoda > Insecta > Orthoptera > Acrididae > Locusta > Locusta migratoria. Next base: position 348,258,391 of record CM048755.1, read on the forward strand.
CACTTTCTATCTGAAGTAAAACATTTTCTTGTGAACATGTGAAAACTGTATAACCTGTTGCACAACATCCCGCATGTTGACAAAAAAAAAACTGCTGCTACAGGTAGATGCAATCATATTTACTTCTTTCAAAGACTTATTTCTGGTAAAAGACATATCCACATAATTACCCCGACACACACAAAGATTACAGTGAGTCTTTCTTTTTACTCTAGTAATTTTAACAGAACCTACCATAGCTACTGGATTACAAACCTCACATATGTTGGCAGACAAACTGCCTCCTTTGTACCTGTCAAAATGAGCAAGATAATGATCCAGGTATTCATGGTACACTAAACTCTAGCCTAACTGACATTTTAAAATAACTAGTTACTATACACATCCACACCTCTGTAAAGACGCTGAAGGTCACAAAGCACACAGCTTAGTTGTTATATAGCAAGTTACACAAGAGTAGTACTGACATCTATCTGCTACATCACTACCCTAAAAAAGATAGGAGGATTTGCGTTATTTTTGTTGTTATCACTGAATACCTGAGCCTGTATTTGACTTAAAATGAAATTTAGGTGTCAGGAAAAGGCCTGAACATCCAACCACTAGTTTAAAAAAGAACTAACAACATTAAAACAAAGGGGAAATTTACTTACTCAAATGTTTCATAGTTGCATCAGGCACCTTTGCCGATGTCAAAATAGCAGCAATGGTATCGCGGTCTTCACCAGCATTTGCTGGAAATTCTAAAGTGCACATTGTCCTTATTGTTTGTAGTATTCTTTTTGAAGGCAGCGTGAGTGTTACAGATGGATTTTCAATTTGTTTCCGCAGGTATTGTACCAAGTACTGGATTAACACAAGTGTAGAGCGGAACACATAATTTGTTTGGGAAACTGCTCCTGTAAATAGGAAAGTAGTTTTACTCAGTATAGAATATTATAACTTCAATATATTGGTCTCTATTTCTAAAAATTAATTAATAAATCTGCAAAAATATATTTCCTTTCCTCAAGCCTTACCATACATACAGGAAGTATGTTTCTTAAGAATTATGCTTATGATGACTTTATATGTCCAACAAAGTTTCACATAAGAATAATGTATGTAAAATAATAAATATCTTTCACGTGCTTCCACTACCATCCTCAGATTGTTTCCTTACTCACTTTGAAGTCCAGAGCAACTGGGGAGGTTGGATGGGTTGGTTGGTCGGTTGGTTGCTTGCTTGCTTGGGTTTGGGTTTGAAAAAGACCAAACTACTATGGTCATCAGGTCCTTTTTCCAATCACAGAGACAACACAATAGACCACTAAAATAGAAAATGTGTTAAACTACATCAAGCCGTAGATGGAAAATGTCAAATCAAGAGAAGACCAGAGTGTCCAGGCTGGGTGTTCACAGAAATATATATATATAAACCAGAACATCCAGCCACTCTGCAACACATTAAAATCACCTGTCTAATAATATTAAGCAGGTGCAGAATAAATAGATAAAGCACACTCAATAACATCATATTGAATTGTAGAATCTACTGTTACGAATAAAGGTTAAAACAGAATCAGCCACAGAGGCATTGTCACCTAAAACAAGTTATAAGGAGTCAGGAAGATTAAAAGTCCACCTTTGAGAGGCGAAGGTTGGGCATTCGAGTAAGATGTGGGCAACTGTCAAAGGCGCACCACATCGACAGTGAGTAGGATCCTCATGACAGAGAATGTGACCGTGTGTAAGCCAAGTACGGCCGATGAGGAGTCTGCAGAGGACGGCAGAATCCCTGTGAGGTTTCCGCATAGAGGACCTCCACACGTTGGTTGTCTCCTTTATTAGTCGCAATTTGTTGGGCGCCCGTAGGGCACGCCATTTTGTACTCCACAGACCAAGAACGCGATTGTCACTTCAAACGGACGTCAGGTGTTTTTTTTTTTTTTTTTTTGTGGTTTTAGGGCGCACAACTTCTATGGTCATTAGCTCCCAGCCAAGAACATAGATTCGCTATGATCTCAAAGAAAAAAGGTGACTGTCAGAACATCAACAAGAGGCTAAAAACGAAAGATAAAAGACAATTAAAAGGGTTAAATATCCTTGGATAAGTTGGCCAAGTTGATAAAACGCAAAACTCGAGCAGCTGCTCGTGTGTCATCAGCTAAAATTTCCTCCAGAGTAGACGGAAAGTGAAGGGCTACACGGAGATGATAAAAATTAGCACAAGTCAGTAAAACATGTCGCATTGTCAGCAGTTCACCTCAGGAGCACAGCGGTGCAGGGTCGGCAGAGAGCAAGTGACGGTGGCTGAAACGGCAGTGACCGATCCGCAACCGGGCCAGGATGACCTCTCGCCGAGAGGGGCGTGAGGAGGTCCTCCAAGCGGTCGGGATCAGTTTTACAATTCTCAATTTATTGTTGTACATTGAAAACCACGCACTGTGCCATTGCGACACGATACTCCGGCGAAGAGCCCGTTGAACATCGTCCGATGGGACGCAAAAGGTAGCCATGCGAGGCAAAATAGCTGCGGCCTTGGCTGCTATGTCGGCGGTCTCATTCCCGGGCACTCCCACGTGGCCAGGGACCCACAGGAAAGAAACGTGACAGCTGTCATCTGCTAGTAACTGGAGGGAGCGTTGGATCCGATACACGAGAGGATGGTTCGACAAAGGGTCCTTAAGACTCTGCAGGGCACTAAGGGAGTCCGAACATATGGCATAGAAAGGTTCGCGGTGGCGGCAGGTGTACAAAACGGCCTGGTGGAGGGCAAAAAGCTCAGCCGTGAAACTCTAACACCGGTCAGGGAGCTTGTATTGGAACCGGTTGTCCCCTACGACGAAGGCAGATCCGACACCGGCAGTGCTCTTGGAACCATCAGTGTAAATAAATATGGCATTATCGAACCGCGAACAGAGTTCGACAAGCCTCGAGCGGTATACCAAATCCGGAGTGCTCTCCTTGGGGAGCGAACTAAGTTCAAGGTGAGTGTGAACCTGGCCCTGAAGCCACAGTGGCAATGGGCTTTCGCTCAACCGAAAGGTGGAAGGAAGGGTAAAATCGAGCCGCTGTAGCAGGCGGCGAAACCAAACTCCAGGTGGAAGCAAGGCAATCGCAGACAACTGATATTGGCAATCGAGTGAGTTGTCAAAAAATAATCGGTAAGATGGATGGTTGGGTATCGACCGCAGGCGGCATGCGTACCGACACAAGAGTATGTCACGCCAAGTGGTCAAGGGTAATACAGCAGCCTCGGCATACAGACTTTCAACAGGGCTGGTATAAAATGCACCGATCGCAAGACGTAAACCGCGATGGTCGATAGAGTTGAGACAGCGGAGAATCGACGGCCGTTCAGAAGAGTATACAAGGCTTCCGTAGTCGAGCTTCGACTGAACAATGGCCTGGTAAAGGTGAAGCAGGATGGTACGATCCGCTCCCCATGACGTTCCACTGAGGACAAGGAGGACATTAAGGGATCGGGCACATCGGGCAGCCAGGTAGGACACGTGTGTGGACCAGCAAAGTTTACGATCCAACATGAGTCCCAAGAATTTTGTAGTCTCCACAAAAGGGAGAGCAACAGGGCCGAGATGTAGAGAAGGTGGAAGAAATTCCTTGTATCTCCAGAAGTTTATACACACAGTTTTCTCAGTGGAGAATCTGAAGCCGTTTGCGATGCTACAGGAATATAGACGGTCAAGACAGCGTTGAAGAGAACGCTCCAAGAGACACGTCCGCTGGGCGCTACAATAAATTGCGAAATCGTCAACAAAAAGAGATCCGGAGACGTCGGCTGAAAGGCAATCTACGATCAGATTGATTGCAATGGCAAAGAGCGCCACACTCAAGATGGAGCCCTGTGGTACCCCATTCTCCTGGCAAAAGGTATCTGACAAAACAGAGCCCACCCGTACCCGGAACTTGCGATCCGCCAAAAACGCTTGAATGAAAAGAGGAAGGCGGCCCCGAAGGCCCCATGTGTGCAATGTGCGGAGAATGCCCGCTCTCCAACAGGTATCGTATGCCTTCTCCAAGTCGAAGAACACTGCTACTGTTTGACGCTTCTTTAGAAAGTTGTTCATAATGAAGGTCGACAACGTAACGAGGTGATCAGCAGCAGAGCGGTGTCGACGAAAACCACATTGGATATTAGTCAGGAGGCGGCGAGATTCGAGGAGCCAGACCAACCGAGCGTTAACCATGCGTTCCGTCACCTTACAGACACAGCTCGTCAGAGAAATGGGGCGATAACTGGAAGGAAGGTGTTTGTCCTTCCCTGGTTTGGGGATGGGGACAACAATGGCCTCACGCCAACTTGTGGGAACATGACCTTCAGTCCATATGCGATTGTAGGTACTAAGAAGAAAGCACTTGCCCGCAGGAGAGAGGTTCTTCAGCATCTCAATATGAATGGAATCGGGCCCGGGAGCAGAAGATCGGGACAGGGCGAGAGCACGGTCTAGCTCCTGCATGGAGAAGGCGACGTTATAATTTTCAAGATTAAAAGAGTGGAAAGAAGGTGGCCGTGCCTCCTCTACCTGTTTGCGAGGAAGAAAGGCAGGGTGGTAATGGGCAGAGCTCGAAACCTCCGCAAAGAAACGGCCCAATGCGTTGGAAACAGCAGCGGGGTCCACGAGGACTGCGTTCTCCACGGTCAGGCCAGGAATCGGGGAGTGGACCTTGATGCTGGATAAACGGAGTAGGCCACGCCAAACAAACATGGTGGGAGTAAAACGGTTAAAAGAACTAGTAAAAGCGGTCGAGCAAGCTTTCTTGCTGTCGTTTATGATACGACGACATTGCGCTCTCATACGTTTATAATTGATGCATTTCTCCAAAGTTGGGTGGCGGCGGAAGGTGCGTAAAGCACGGCGCCGGGCTCTAAGCGCGTCGCGGCAGGCTGCAGTCCACCAAGGGACCTGGACACGATGTGGAGAAGAGGATGTACGAGGTATGGAACGTTCAGCAGCGGTGAGAATAACCTCTGTGAGGTATTCGACCTGACTGTCACAGTTGGGAAAATTTTGATCGTGAAAAACAGCCACGGAAGAATAAAGCCCCCAGTCGGCTTTGGAAATGTTCCAACTGGTGGGACGAGGAGATGGGGAATGATGCAGGAAGTGGATGATACAAGGGAAATGGTCACTTGCGTACGTGTCAGAAAGTGCATACCACTCAAACCGACCGGCAAGCTGAGGAGTGCATATTGCGAGGTCTATATGGGAATAAGTGTGTGTTGTGTCTGAAAGGAAGGTCGGTGCACCGGTGTTGAGGCAGATAAGATCGAGGTGTTGGAGAAGGTCCACCAAAAGGGAGCCTCTCGGACAAGGTGCCGGAGAGCCCCATAGGGGATGGTGGGCATTAAAGTCGCCTACCAACACGAAAGGTGAAGGGAGCTGGTCAACAAGGTGTAGAACATCTGCCCTAGTAAGGGCAGATGACGATGGCGAATAGATATTACATAGGGAGAAGGTAAATGTGGATAAAGTGATGCGGACGGCAACTGCCTGTAGGTGAGTATGCAAGGAAATGGGATGGAAATAGACATCGTCTTGAAGGAGCATCAGAACCCCTCCATGGGCTGGGACACCTTCCACGGGTGGCAGGTCGAACCGCACAGAGGCGTAGTGTGGAAAGTCTGCACGATCACGTGGACGCAACTTTGTTTCTTGGAGACAGACTAGAAGCGGGCAGTGCAACCGAAGGAGTAGTTTTAACTCCTCCCGATTGGAACGAATGCCGCGAATATTCCATTGAAGGAGCGCCATGATTAAAAAATTAGATAAGAAATAAGGATAAAAACCAACTAGCAAGCGGGGTCACTTCGACGGCCGCTGAGGACCGGGTTTCGAGGGAGCACTGCTATCGCTGTCTGGGGGCAAAGGGTCATGTTCCATTGGTTCGACCGACGCGCCTGCCACCTCCCCGAGTTGATCAGGAGGGGCAGTTTCCACCGCCAGTAAAGGGCCGGGCGCCCGGCAAATGGAGCGTCCCGGTGAAACAGAAGACGGCCGAGGCCGGCAACTGTTGGACGGCGTGACAGATGGGTCACGCCCCGGCGGGGAAGGAGAGGAACTCTTTTTCTTGTCAGCTCTTCTGGAAGAGTGACGGTGGGAAGAGGCAGTTGACGGTTGGGAAGCCTGAGAACGCAGAAAATCCTCACGGACGGGTTCCTTTTTCAAGGTCCGGGCATTTTGTTTAGGTGCCCGCGATTTACTAGAGGTTGACGAAGACTGTACCTTTGAAGCAGCAGAAGGAAGCGGGGACGTGGAACGGGCAATCTTCGGGCTGGCGGATCGCACAACTGTGTCAGCGAAAGTGAAATCACAAGTCTGGGTACTGGAATCCTTAGTAGGCCGAGTTGAGGTGAGGACCTTACTGTATGTACCCGCTGGGAGGACTGTGGGCTTTCGACTCGCCAACAACTTTCGAGCGGCAGATGTTGATACCTTCTCCGTAACCCGAATTTGCTGAATGATTTTTTTCATCCTTATATACAGGGCAGTCGCGAGAGGAAGCCGCATGGTCGCCGTTTCAGTTAAGGCAGTGAGGGGACGGAGGTGGGCAATCCCCCTCATGGGCGTCCCTACCACAAGTGACACATTTTGCTGCATTTGGGCAACGTTCACGGGTATGGTTGTACCTGTGGCATTGGTAGCAGCGCGTTGGGTTTGGAATATAAGGGCGGACTGAGATAACTTCGTACCCTGCTTTGACCTTCGACGGGAGTTCAACTCTGTCGAATGTCAAAAACACAGTACGAGTCAGTGTCAACTGGTTATCTACCTTCTTCATCACCCTGTGGACGGCTGTCACACCCTGATTGGACATATAGGACTGGATGTCGTCATCAGACAACCCGTCAAGGGATCTGGTAAAAACTACCCCACGTGACAAGTTGAGTGTGCGGTGCGCTTCTACCTTGACTGGAAACGTGTGTAATAATGTAGTCCGGATAAGTTTCTGCGCTTGGAAAGCACTGTCCACTTCCAGCAACAATGTGCCATTGCGCTGACGCGAACAGGTTTTAACAGGGCCAGCAATTGCATCTACACCTTTCTGTATAACGAAAGGATTGACAGAATTGAAATCTTTTCCGTCGGTGCGAGAGACAACAATAAATTTCGGTACATTAGGCAGAGTCTTTTTTTGCTGAGGCGAATCTAACTTACGTTTCTGGGTCAATGTCACGAAAGAAGAGAAGGAAGTCATCGCGGAAGTGTCCCCCACGATTACCGGCGTCTCCGATGGCGCGCTCCTTCCTAGTGGGGGCCCTCTCTGAGTGCTCTCAGGTCACACCTCCCGAGAACTGACGGAGGGACCAATCGGCATGTTCGGAAGGTACCAGCTCGGGTAATCACCCCTCCCTGGGCCTGGCCTTTACCAGGGGGTACGTACGTGCCCTACTTGTCTACCCGGGGCGGGGAATTACGCGTTACCCCGTCACCTGCTACGCATGATAATGCGTGGGTTGGCCTTCAGACACGCACAGGGAGGAAAGAAGAATAGAGGAAAGAAGAATAGAAGAAAGAGGAAGAAGGAAGGAAGTGTCTCAAAGGCCGAGGCGGAGACTAATGAGGAGGAGAAGGAGGTTAGGAGAGTAAAAGGAGAGAAAGACAGAAACAAAGGGTAAGAAAGGAAGGAACTAAGGAATAAGAGAAACGACAACAAGAAAACACCTGAACTCGCGAAATACGCCCGTCTCCAGGTGAAGGCAGAAACCGGGAGGGAAAGTGAAGCAGCCTGGGGCAGAAGAAAGGCTGCTGCGGCTCGGGGCCCCGTGCGCGCCACACACGTACCCACAAAAGAACTGTGGGCCCCCTGGGGGGACGGACGTCAGGTGCTGGGATACCTATATCCAGGGTCGGTTTATGGTGAGCCTCTTTCGCTAACCTGTCAGCCATCTCGTTTCCCGCTATCCCAATGTGCCCTGGTGTCCAGACAAATGCTACCGACCGCCCACAATGGTCAACGTCGTATAGGGATTCTTGGATGGCCTTAATCGAGGGATGGTGGGGGCAGCACTGATCGAGGGCCTCTAGACTGCTTAGGGAGTCACTGCATATGAGGAAAGACTCCCCAGAGCAGGAATGAATGCGATCAACTGCACGAAGGATGGCTTCCAGTCCAGCAGTGACTACACTGCAGCCATCCGGCAGGGAATGCGGTTCCTTATGTCCGGCACGCGTATATGCAAAACCGACAAAACTGTCTGCCTTCGAGCCATCAGTGAAGATTACTAGGGAGTCCTTGTACCCATCTAGAATTGACAGGAATTGCCCGCGAAGTGCCTCTGGGTGAACGGAGCGTGTGGAGCGGTGTGTCAAGTCCAGTCGAAGTAGAGGTCGAGGTAGACAGCACGGTGGCATACGCGACTGGAATTTGAACAAAGATGGTAGAGGAGAAGACTCCAATTCACTCAGAAGAGACCTAATGCGGACACTGACCGTCAAGCCCGATCTCAGCCGCTGTTCTGGTATCTGGAGTACTCTGCAAAAAGGAGACAGTAGTTGAGATGAGTAGGCATACCATATACGTGGGCTGCGTAATTTGCCAGCAGTTGTTGCCGCCTGATTCGCAGAGGAGGCACCCCAGCCTCCACAATGAGACTGTCCACAGGGCTTGTTCTGAAAGCCCCCGTCACGAGTCGAATGCCGCAGTGTTGTATAGGATCCAGAAGCTGTAGCGCCAAAGGCGATGTGGAACCATATATACACTCCCGTAGTCCAGATATGACAGAACAAGGGCTTTGTAACAGCACAGCAGGATCCTGCGATCTGCCCCCAAGTGGTACTGCCGAGGCTTCGGAGGAGGCCGAGGTGCCGCCAGCACTTCTGTTCAAGCTGGCGAATATGTGGTATCCACGTTAGCCGATCATCAAATTCCAGTCCTAAGAAACAGGTGAGTTTCTACTACAGTGAGTAGTTGGTCGTTAATATAAAGCTCTGGATGTGGGCGGACCGTCCGACGCCGACAGAAGTGCATAACACACGTCTTGGCGGCCGAGAACTGAAACCCGTGGGAGAGGGCCCATGTCTGCTCCTTGCGTATGGTGATCTGCAGCTGGCGTTCAGCAACACAAATGCTAGGAGAGGTAAAATATATGCAGAAGTCGTCAGCATACAATGAAGGTGATACTGACGACCCAGCTGCTGCTGCTAGGCTATTAATGGCAACTAAAAACAGAGGGACGCTCAATACCGAGCCCTGGGGGACCCCATTCTCCTGTGTATGTAAGGAGCTATGGAACGCCCCGATCTGTACACGGAAGGTACGTAGAGTTAAAAAATTTTGGATAAAAAGTAGGAGTGAGCCCCAAGTCTCCAGCCATGTAAGGTGGTAAGAATGTGGCGTCGCCAGGTCATGTCGTATGCCTTTGACAAATCAAGAGAGACGGCAACCAGGTACTGGCGTCTAGAAAACTCCTTCCGGATGGCGGACTCAAGATGGACTAGGTTAGCCAAGACCAAGTGCTCCTGACGGAAACCACCTTGGCATGGAGCCAGCAGGCCCTGGGATTCAAGCACCCAACACAACCGCTGGCTTACCATGCGTTTACACAGGACATTTGTAAGGCTGATTGGCTGATAACTGTCCATGTCTAGGGGGTTTTTACCAGGCTTAAGCACCGCAACGATGGTACTTTCTCGCCACTGTGACAGGAAGACACCTCTGCTCTAGATCCGATTAAACAAGGCTAGAATGTGTCTCTTAGAAGCATCAGATAGATGCTTCAACATCTGATTGTGGATTCTGTCGGGCCCTGGGGCAGTGCGCAAGGGCACTGAGAAACTCCCATTCACTAAACGGAGCATTTTACACCTCAGGGTGGCGTGTGGTGAATGAAAGGGGTTTGCGTTCAATCCGCTGATTTAATGTGCGGAAGGCAGGCAGATAATTTTGGGAACCAGCAGCAGAAGTGTAGTGCTCGGCAAAAGCCACTGAGATCTTCATCCAGACTTGGGGAGGGGTGGTACGCGACCCTATGGTGGAGACGTACCTCTCCCAACATTCCTGTCTGCGCCTCTGTATTATCTGCCGAGCACAAGCTCGGAGCTGTTTAAACACAATTAGAGTATTGAGCGATGACTGGCGCTTATGGTGCTGAAGAGCACGCCTACAGTCTCGGATGGCGTCTGCAACTTCCAATGACCACCAATGCACTGTCTTTCTCCGGGAGCATCCGGATGAACAGGGGATTGTGTGCTCAGCAGCACATACAATCGGCTTAGTGACATTCTCTACCACTACGTTGATCATATCGTTCAGGAGAGGTTCAAGAGTGACCGCAGAACACAAGTCATCCCAGTTTGCCTTATTTAAAGCCCATCAAGGGGAACATCCAGGGCATTGACGATCGGGTAGATAAGAAAGTGGTCACTACCACAGAAATCGTTGTGCATCCTCAAGTTGACAGATGGTAAGAGGCCAGGGCTGCAAACCGACAAGCCAATAGCCGAGAAAGTGCCATGCGCCACACTGAAGTGCGTGGGGGCTCCAGTGTTTAAGAGGCAGAGATCGGGCTGGGATAATAAGTTCTAGACACCTCCGCAACGGCCACTTGCTACTGTACCGCCCTACAAGGGGTTATAGGCATTAAAATCGCCCAATAGTAAAAACGGTGGTGAGAGTTGGGATATCAGTGCAGCTAATATGTTTGGTGGTAAAAATCATCTGGTGGGAGATATAAGCTGCAGATAGTTACATCATGTGGTATCCTTACTCTGACAGCCACAGCTTCTTAAGGTATCTGAAGAGACACGGGTTCACTATAAACAGAGTTAAGGATGTAGACACAGACTCCACCTGACACCCTACAATAAACGCTGCGAAGGGCAGGGGTCCGCATTGCTTGGAACTAAGTCTCCTGGAGGGCAATGCAGAAAGCAGGGTGGTGCTTCAAAGTTGTCATAATTCAGCCACGTGTCTGAAAAAACCACCGCAATTCCACTGGAGGATGATCTCTGAAGACATGAGGTACTAAGGACGGCTTTTATACCTCAGAATCAGTTGCTTTCACTGCTGCTGAGGCTGTTGGATCAATGTCCATACTTCGCCATAAACATCAGTTATCGACAGATGAGGTCAATAACTGTTTATTATCAATATTCTGACCGTTTTCATCTTTGGTCTTGTCACTGTGTGGTTGCTTGCTCGGTGTGTGTTGTCTTTCCTGTTTACTCATTGAAAACCGAGGTTTTAAAGATTGTTGCACATTGCTTTCTTACTGCAGGTCGCCTTGAAAATGGCAGGGTGGTCTCCTGCCGAAATATCGGCCATCTTCGATTTTGGTACCTGGCAGCATACCTGTAAGTTTATCGAAGTTGTTATTCGCCAGGAGAAATTAAGGAATCACAATGTCCATACTTTCTACGATACCATCGAGATTCAGGTCCTCGTTGTTAGAGGCAGATGTACGGGGAAGTAGTGCAGGAACTACCGTGGTCTCTGTCTTTTCACTAGTTTTTCTTCTTTTGTGTCTCTCGCTGCTCCAGCGGCTTCTCACGTCTGGTGGGCTTCGCTGACTCAGTCTCCAGGACTGATGATGACCTTTAAGCCCTACGACCGGCCTTCGTTGGCACTGTCTGCCACTCGCCGGGGTCTGCATTTCCAGCAGAGGAAACCATGGAAGGATGGGTTGCAAGCGATCCCTTCCTTGTGAGACGAGTCAGAGAAGGGGCGCGATGTCCATGATGTTTGGGGAGGGAGGGGGGCGGGGAATTGCTCCCAAAGTTGGAGTTTTGGGAGCAACAAATGAAGAGGTTCCCCCAACCATCTGGGGAGCGGGTGGAGGTGGTAGGGCTTATTGCCCACTGCAACTGGCTGAACAGTTAGTGATCTTGGCACCAAAGGTAGCGACGACGAAGCAGCTGTAGCACAGGTAGTGATCATGTTTACAGGATGGAGTTTCAAACTCTTACGTTTAGCCTCTGAGTATGACAGCCTGTCCAAAGTCTTATATTCCATGATTTTCCTCTCTTTGCGCAAAACTGTGCAATGTGGCGAGGAGGGCGCGTGATGTTGCTTGCAGTTGATGCAGACTGGAGGAGGGGCACATGGGACGTCGGGGTGAGATGCACGTCCGCATTCCCGGCAGGTTGGATTGGCATCACACCGAGATGATGTGCCCAAACCTCCAGCACTTGAAACAACGCACAGGGGGAGGAATGTAGGGCTTAACGTCACACCGGTCGATCATCACCTTGACCTTCTCAGGCAATGAATCACCCTCGAAAGCCAAGATGTAGGCACCGGTGGCAACCCTGTTCTCCTTCAGACCCCTAAAAATACACTGGATAAAATGAACGCCTCGCTGCTCTAGGTTTGCTCGTAGTTCGTCATCAGATTGCAAAAGGAGGTCTTTATGGAATATAATGCCTTGAACCATGTTTAAACTCTTGTGAGGTGTTATTGTAATGGTAACATCACCCAACTTTTCACAGGCAAGCAGTGCCCGCGACTGCTGGGGATGACGTCGTTATGAGGACTGTCCCTGATCTTATTTTAGACATGCCCTCAACCTCTCCATACTTATCCTCCAGGTGCTCCACAAAAAATAATGGCTTCGTCGATTGAAAGGATTCTCCATCTGTCCTGCTACAGACAAGGTGTTTAGGGGCATAAGCCTCACCTTGACGACGAGCCCTACGTTCCTCCCATGGGGTGGCCAGGGAAGGGAACGAGTGGGGGTCATACATTGCTGCATTTAAATCAGGCCTTCCTCTCTTAGAGACACTGGTTGTATGTCCGGCAACATTATGGGGTCTTCTCATGGTGTTCCCACAAGCAGCTAGGGAAAAAGAGGTCCACCCAAGCAGAGCCCCACTTGCCTGGGTAAGCCTTATACAACTGAGGTGTGGCAGGTTCCTCAGAGGTTGCTTGCTAGCAACTGTTCAACCTTAATAGCCGTGCATCTCCTTGGCACGTAGCACACCTTGAAATTGAGGTATTTTTTATAGTGGTTTGTATCGTCCTCGCGACCCAGGTGGTCGTTTAAGGATGCACAGAGCTTATGGTGTAGCGGACTGTTGGCGCGACACAGCCCACAGCTCAGGACCCTGGGTTCGTGAAGCCCATACTTAGCAAATTAATGCTGAGCCCCTGAGGAAAAATGAGGGGGGGGGGGGGGGGGGAGAGAGAGAGAGAGAGAGAGAGAGAGAGAGAGAGAGAGAGAGAGAGAGAGAGAGAGAGAGAGAGAGTTATACCCCAGGTAAAATATTGAGTTTTACACACCAGTTGAAGCCTCACAGAGTGCAAGTCTTGATAAGGGAAACATATTGCTTATAGATGTACAGACAGTTTCAGAAAATCAAACAGCTGTACTCCAAGCTTTCAAAGCAATAAATATCTCAGTAAATGCTTAAAATTTATGAAGCAACTGAGTTATATGGTCTTTAAGAAAAATACACTAGGTGAGATTGTTGTGATACTGCCAAGAATGGAGGGGGAGGGGAATTAACAATGCATCCAAATATTACTACTACTTCTGTAAATGATAACTTACAAAAATATAGACCAAGCTCATGCTTTGTTGGTTTGGGTAAGGATAGGGAAAGAAAATTGGCCATGCTCTTTTGAAAGGAACACACCGGCATCAGTATTCCAGTGCATTTCCACTGCGCCATCTCGCACGGTAAATCAGAAAAAGAGCCCTGGCAGTTACAGCGATCTTGGCATGGCTGCTTCACGTATCACCCTCAACTAGTCCTGGAACACTACTTTGTACATATCTCCATGGCAACATAACAGTGTTAGCACAGGTCTACAGATGACTACTGTTTTTGCCAGTAACCATTTACACTTTGCAGTTCTATGGTATCTTCTTTACAGCACAGGCAGATATAAATACGGACACACACAGTATTCCATTTGGTCCATTACAGGAAACAAACACACAATGTGGCAGGTGGATTAATAGTTTGTACCAACCTGAAATATTTATCATACAGATATTTGAATAAAACTATTACTTTGCTTTCCTGGGACTCTTATTGTGCATGTTGTGTTTAAGACAATTTGGGTTTTGTTCCTTGGTACTGGTTTAAGCTCACATTACTTGCAGTCATAATGCCGTGTTCACTCCTGACAACATAGCATCCAACCTATGTTTCCAAATATATTTATCAAAGCAGGGTCCTGCCCAGGTTGCATCTGGCTATGACAAAAAACCCAATTTCTGACATTTGCAAGCTCCCTGAGCAAAATGCTCTGTTTAGATGATGCCATATAGTTCATAAACATATTAAGAAAATTATATTTAACTGTCACAAAGAGCTGCAGATGAAATAAATCTTTATTCATTAGCAGTTTCCACAACCCATTACTATCAGATTAAATAAATCAGAATGAGGATATGTGCCACCCCCATGGAAACAACTTATGCCACACACAATTTAGCATAACTGACAATTTTTATCATCAGAAATTACTGTCATTACATTCTTCACAAAGGAAGAGGCCCATAAAATCATGTCTACAGTATATGATACAGGAAGTGATCTTACAGAACGTGCATAAACCCTAATCCCAGCACAAACAGTAACAGTTTTTTGTAACCATTAACACTAACCTGTTGAAATTGCAGCCGAAAAGCTATCTGCTGCCAGTACTGTGAATGATGTAAGGAAAGGCTCATCTTCTGGGTCAGGGTTCATGAACACCACCTCACTGAAAAAATAAGGAAGTCTAAATTACAAAAAAATTAATAAAAAAATTACAATTATTAACAAACCATTTAACTTCACTGAGATTTAGTGTAACACCAACCTTAACAACAGTGTTTTAACAATAACTTTACATTATTCTTATCTGAAAATAGTGAGAATCTGACGAACTCAACTTTACAATATATTGTTAAATATTCCAAGCCTGTCTGGCCTAATGGAAGACAATAAAGTTTCTCTTGAAATACAATACCTGGAAAAAAGGAAGTGAAGCACCCACACGGAGAATAAGAAAGAAAATAAAATTTCATGGTTTGAGAGGATGTTGTTGTGATTACAAAACTGAGTCAAATTGACAATAAACTTTGAAATATAAGCCCCACTTCTCAGCACGACATTGTACCCCTCTCTGGTCTGGATATATGCAATGAATAAGTTGAGAAGAGTGCCTTAAAGCACAGACAAAAATATACAGACGAGAAACCTCTGTAAAGGCCTAGTCACATGCTCAGGGGTGGGGGGAGGGAGGGTTTCTAGCAATTCTGTAAGATGCCCCATGATGGCGCTGCGGTCAGAAGCAGCCCTTTAAAACTGGCCAGAGCAGGCGGCAGGTAGTGGCTGTCCCCACCACCACTTGCCTTCAAACGCCGGCACGCTGGACACAGCTGTGGCCTCGTGGCAGGCGGCACGAGCTCTCCCCTCAGCCTCCCCTCCACGCTACCCTCTGACGTGCGAGAGGCACCCTGAGAAGCGACTCTAGTGTGGTCAACCGGTACTAAGCCGGGGAACCGCCTGACATCTGCTGGCATCTTACGGAACTACGAGGGGAGCGTAGGACAGAGGTTTAGAGGGGGTTTCTTCTCTTTATATGTTACTCTGTGCTACCACTTCATCATTTCTGTAGGGAAGCTGGTCCACAACCGTTGAAAATGGCTCTAGCTACCCTGCTAGATAATAGCAATGGGATGAATTTTGTGTCCACACTAGTCCCATACATGCTTTATTGGGGACACTAGGGATCTTGTTGGCTATGGGAATACCACAACATCATATACAGAGTTCAATGAGTCACACACAGTGTACGGATGAGAATTCTCCTTTTATGGCTTCGCACTACCATTGCACAAGAGGTAAAACATGAGAAATAGAATGTCTGTGCATACCACTGAGCTATCACAACCA
Source organism: Locusta migratoria (assembly GCA_026315105.1). Classification (NCBI taxonomy): domain Eukaryota; kingdom Metazoa; phylum Arthropoda; class Insecta; order Orthoptera; family Acrididae; genus Locusta; species Locusta migratoria. The sequence continues at coordinate 348,274,224 of CM048755.1, forward strand.
GTCATGCCCAGTAGCTTCCCATTTGATGTCATCAGGAATAAAACTATTGATATCATCTAAAACATTAGCAAAACTGAACTTTACCAAGATCTAATATTCATAGAATATATGACATCAACTGCGATTGGGCAAAGCTGAAAATGTGTACCCAGCCAGGATTCGAACCTGGGTCTCCTGCTTTCTAGGCAGTTGCGCTGACCCCTACACTACTGGGGACACAGTGATCACCGCACCTGCAAGGATTACCCATGCACACCTCCCACCAAATACAAATTCCCAGCTTCGCCCTGCCCATAGTACTCAAACTCATAGTTTAACTAATTCCCGTAAGAGTAAAGGCTTCAAACTTGCCCACCCCTCCCCACTAACGATAGGATCATTGCCCGTCACCGGCATATTATATATATACATGTGGCGTCTGTTCCGAAAGAACAGACGTCACCTCTGATCCTGCAGCTGTTATTATTTAATATTCATAGAATATATGACATCAACTGCGATTGAGCAAAGCTGAAAATGTGTACCCAGACGGGATTCGAACCCGGGTCTCCTGCTTTCTAGGCAGTTGCGCTGACCCCTACACCACTGGGGACACAGTGATCACCGCACCTGCACATGTATATATTTACCAAGATCATTGCCGTATTCGCCAGTGACGATCACCTATGCTAGTGCAGAATCTTATCACTGAACACAATGAGAGGTCATACATCAACAGCCTATGCTCACACTCCAGCAGTCCAAACAAAGTTGTCTGTGTTGTAGTGATACGGGATGGTAATTCCCTAGTCCAGCTGTAGCTAGTCTGCAACCAATGTTGCAAGAAGGCAGGTGTAGATGAGGAGTAGTTATGACATCCTTTAAGCACATTAAGGTAACCCTCCCTTATGGTGGGAATCTAGATGAGGATGTTTGCCCTCAAATTCACAGACCGTCCAACATTGGGCACTGTAACATCCCAGTGCACATCTATCAGGATATTCCACAATTAGGCCAGCTGGTCAAATGAAGCCCCTTTTCAGGCTGTGACAGGTGCTGCTGCAGCATCTGCAGGTCCTTCACAGTGAACATGACATCTGACAGTGTGCACATGTCATATTTACCAGGGCTAATGTAATCTGGTGGCCATTTTTTCTTGTCAGAGATAAAAGCAACTCCCATTGTTTTTCACACAGAAAGATTTGTGTGTATATGCACAAAGTTACATTGACATCTAACCGCATCTGCTGGGTGCTTCTCATTTTTGTCACGCAATACAATACTTTATACATTAGCACAACAGAACGAATACTTGAGCTAAAGTACGATACTATTTGAAAAGGTATGGAACTGTTTTCTCTTGGTGTGGCAACTCATAATATCTTTACTTTGGCATGTAATCACAAACTTCTGCATTAGGCAGCAACTGGTTTATGTTCAAATCAAACATGGACCAAATTCAAAATATTGTAATTACTGACTGAAACAAGTAATCTGAGATTAAGGAGTTAAATAGGTAAATTTTTGCCTGCCATCCCAGCAGCTTAATTCGAATGTTGGTAACATCAACAAGATGGTAGAAAATCTTAGTGGAGATCTCAATATTCTCAGAAACCCAATTAGAATAACTTTATTAGTGTTTCATACTGTACATTACATAAATTTAAAAATTGTTGTTCCTGATCTGTGGTTGACAGGATTTTGTCTGTCCCCTTGTCTGCTCAGTAAAAGTAACAGCACTCATAAAAGAAGATGTCATTACAAAACAATCACATTGATACACCAATAATGTCAAATGTCGCATGAGTGCCTACATTATCACACGAGGGAGGCCAGGATGGTAAGTATAATTTAACCACTGAAACCTCATTAATCGTGTCTTTCAAAACTACGATACCAGTAGCAGAAATTACTATAGTTCCATTCAAAGAAGCAAAGTGAATACAAATATTACAGTAATTAACAAGCCTGTGAAAAGTCTAAATGCCATTTACAGTAACACTTTCTCACAATTAATCTGAGTCAAAAGACAATTACAAAAGCTAAAACAGTTACTGAAATAGTTGAGGTGAACTGCTTAGCTGACTCTCCCTGAGTATGTGAATAAGTTCCAAAATAAAATTTTCACTCTGTCCCAGTGCATATGCCGATATGAAGCTTCCTGGCATATTAAAAGTGTGAGCCAGAGGCCGAGTTAAAGTCCAGCCACACATTGTAATTTGCCAGGAAGTTTTATGTGAATATGTATGAGCTAAGGTAATATCATGACCAATTACTGTAGTGTACTTTGTATGAAGTGCATCCAGAAAGTAAGTTTCCCATCCCCCCCCCCCTTGTCACATTATAGGATCAACTTTTGTATTCCTGTGTCTAAGTCTGCACCTGTGAAAGGAACCAGTGTGCAACAGTCGTCTTCAGAGCTTTTTTGTCATTGTCAAAATGATGGCTCGAGGACAGGAATTTCTTGAAGTGCAATAAAAGATGAAAATTGCCAGAAGAAAGAGCAGGACTATATACTAAATGATAAAACAGCTCGCAGACGGACTTCTGCAAAACAGTTACAGCACAAGCATTGTCATGGGGCATCATAACACCAGCGAGGCACATCACAGTTTCTGCATTGTTTCACACTACAAGCTGAATACTACTGTCACAGACTGGTTTCATTCACAGGTGGCAAACTTCTACAACTCAGGAATAAAAAAATTGACCCCACTATATGATAAGTGTTTCAATTATTTTGGTGACACTGTAATAAATAGCTTAAATATTGCTATACCTGTTGTAAATAGTTTTTCAAGTAACTATGTTGTCTTGTTTAAAAAAGTAGGGAAACATACCTTCAGGAGGTGGCTGGTGCACTACTCTACTTGTACATTAGACTTGCGCATAATAGTTGGCGACCGGGAGCACTCACTTTAGTTCGTGGCTCTGCCGCGAACTAGTTCATTGTTTTAGTTAGTCCGCTCCCAGTGACGGCTGAGCGGCGTGGTCTGCGCATGCAGGTGGAGGGAGAAGTTCCCCCACCTAGCTGCTTCATGCGCTTGCTGCGTGAGCCGCTAACGATATCACGCAGACCAAAAACAACAGTTTGTGGATAATTTCTCGCATTTAGAGTTATCTGTATATCTTGGCATTATGGAATTTATTTGTCAGATATTTCAGTGTGCAGAATACTTCAAAACAGAAATTTTGTAGCATTGAACTATGTTATCTAGCAGGCAGACACTCACCTCGAAATGGCTCTCATCAGCAGAAGGCCAACACACGATTTTTAATTCTGCTGTGCGCCCTCTCGCTATTGTCTGTCTGTCTTCAGAAAAGAATTCAATGAATTAAGAAGTGAGATATGTTTGGCATAATAGTTCGCGACCCGTAATGAATATTTTAGTTTGTGACCCGTAACAAATATTTTAGTTCACGACCGATCGCGCATATTTTAATTTGCGACCTGTAGCTCTGTTTTTAGTTCCCAGCTCGGCTGCAAAGTAGGTCACTTTTTAGTTTGTCCGCTCTTTTGGGCTTTTTCTACTGCTACTAAAAAGAGCTCTTTCTTTTGTTCCTTTCCTTTCTCATCTCCCTTCCTCTTTTCCTGAAGAAGTGACCTATGGTTGCGAAAGCTTGCATGTGTGTGATTTTATTTGTGTCGGTCGATGATCCTGTCCTTTCGGTAAGTCATCCGATATATAATCATAAGGGTGATGTTATTCCAAAGAAACAAAATGTTTCAAAAATATGTAACAATGGATGCATGTGTAAGAGGACAGTGTCCAATTCATAGACAGGTAATGGTTACTTCTTCCTGACAGACCAACAGGAGTAGTGCCACAGTCAGACAGTTGGTTTCACATACTGCAACTTATTCTCTGACACTGCCAAACACTGTTTGTCCCACAACTGCACGGACCACTGCTGCAACACAGAGGATGTCTGCTAGGGTTATATAACACCATTTTACAGCATGGTGCCTACAGGCTTCCTAGGCTGCTCAATCAGCTTCTTCATTTGCCCGAATTATCACATGCTCTGGCACCCAACAAAATGACACCTGCTTTCCCCCGTCATTGGAGGAAGGACAGTTCCTCTTGGATATGCTGCAGCAACATCTCAGCTGGATACATAATCTGCAGCAATTGCAGCACACTAAGGGAGCCAGAGCAGATAAGAAACCGTTTCCCCTCAACTTGCCATATCTCTCCAGTGTCTTCAGGAGTGCGTGAAGCTCTGGCAAGAAAACAGAACAATTTGTAGGAAGGCAAATCCTGATGACACAGTCAGAGTATATTATGGAAGAGTTAATGTAGTCCCTCGGTTTCAAACCATCAGTGTCCGCCTCCGTAGTTTAGCGGTAGCGTCGCTGACTACCATACAGGAGGCCCGGGTTCGATTTCTGGCAGGGGACTGGGTGTTGTGTGTTATCATCTCATCATCATTGGCACGTAAATCACCCAAGCGGCGTCAAATAAAAAGACTTACACTAAGGCGGCCAAACAAACCTGCAAGGGTTCTCCCGGCCAAGAAAGCCATAAGCTTATTTCATGTTTTTTCTTCTTCTTCTTTTTTTAAACCATCAGTGTACACCACCGTAAAACTGTGATGCCTATCTAAAATTGTAAGAAACTCCGACTGAAGGATAAATATGAGGTTTCATCATTCAAAAAAGTAATCAGATCTAAAACAAGTCTAAGCCTCTGGAGAAGCCAAAGGTGGAAATCTGCTCTACCTCAATGTAAAACATTAAAATTAGCCACTCCCATGTCTAAAAGGCAATCCCTTGTGAAGATGTCGCGGGCCTTGTCACTCATTGCCAATTATGAAAAAGCCTTTAAATTGAAGGCTGAACAACGGCAACATACGTAGGTGTGAAAGGTGTTGGGCGTTTTATAGGCCTCACACACCATGCGTAGCCATCACCTTGTGTATAGTGGCAACTCGCCAGACTCAGGGAAGAGTCTGGTTATGGGGCTTTTTCTGAAGGCCCCAGTGGCCAGCCGAATCCATTCGTGGTGTACTGTGCCCAACATCATTAAATAGAAAAGCTGAATGGACCCATACTCCGTGCATCCATAATAAAGCAGGGATCACACAAAGGCTCTATAAAGCCGGAGCAAACAAGACTTGCCTGGTCCCATGACGTGTGACTGATACATTTTAAAATGGTCAGTGCTTTGTGGCACTGCCTTTCAAATCTTTCAGGTATGGCAACCATGAAAACTTAAGTGTCAAACATCAAGCCCATAAACGTGTGTTTTAAATTCAGAACAGTGTCCGTCATTCACAGTTCAAGCAAGTTTAAAATGGAATAAGAATGGTCACAAACAACATAAACTTCTTCGTTGAAAACTTAAAACCCGTTTCTCTGGCCATTCATCCAACCATCAAAGTTTTAATTCCAGCTGATGTGTTGTCGTTGCAAGGCTGGAAGAAGAGCAAACACTGAGAAGTCATTGACAAAGAACACTTGACAGGACATTTAACGATGGACATCATAGTGTTAATAGCTATTGCAAACAAAGTTACACTTAAAAAACAATAATCTGAGGGACACTGTTCTCCTGCTGAAAGTGATCAGAAAGGGCTTGCTGACTCAATATTTAAAATAGCACAGAGAAAGAAAGGGCTGAATAAAAAGACATCCACAGAAACCCCATTCATGAAGTTGCCTGAGGATATGATGCATCCAATTAGTATCATATCATAGGCCATCTTATTATCAAAAAATAAACCCGAAAGGTGATGCCATCACAGGAAAGTCTGTAGTATAGCTGCCTCCTCAAAGGTGGATCAATATCTCCTGATCCCACACTGAAAGCGACTAAGAAGCTGCTTGGATTCCAACATCTAGACAAGGAGGCGGTTGACAATCTTAACATCTTTCCCACACAGATACTGAGGGAAACACTATAACTACTCACACTTGTCAAGTCCTTTCTATACTTTAAAAGAGGGATTATAATTGATTCATGAATGTAACCAGACACCGAAATCATGTTAATAAAGATGAGGATTTCTTTGTTTCAGTGTTTAAGGTGCAGTAGCAGACTATAATTGATCCTATCATGACCAGGGCACTTGTCACGAGCTGCAGATAGTGCAGAATTGAGCTCCAAATATGGAAAAGTTGGGAGTTGTAATCTTCCTCATTAATTGACCCTGAAGTCCAAATTACCCCAATCAACAGCCAACCTGTGTTGCTGGAAAGCTGGAACCTGACTGGCAGTGGAAGTGACCGCAGCAAAATAAACCGACAATCTGCTCAATGTCCATAGGTGCCATTTCCCATTACAGCAGCCACTGGGCACCTCCCTCCTCTCCCACATATCCTCCTGATGGTCTACAAACATGTGAGTTTTTAGTAGAATGATTAATCATATTCAGGAACTGTTGCCACGATCATTTTTTTGCTCTCTCATATAGTTAGGTGACATTTTGCCCTCGCCACCCAAAACACAAGGGTGTGGTTTTTTTTTTTTTTTTTTTTTTGTGGTTTTAGGGCGCACAACTTCTATGGTCATTAGCGCCCAGACAAGAACTTAGATTCACTAGATTTCAAAAAATTTGGTGACTGTCAGAAAATCAAGGAAAGGCTAAAAACGAAAGATAAAAGACAATTAAAAGGGTTAAATATCCTTGGATAAGTTGGCCAAGTTGATAAAACGCAAAACTCTAGCAGCTGCTCGTGTGTCATCAGCTAAAATTTCCTCCAGAGTAGACGGAAAGTGAAGGGCTACACAGAGATGATTAAAATTAACACAAGTCAGTAAAACATGTCGCACTGTCAGCAGTTCACCGCAGGAGCATAGCGGTGCAGGTTCGGCGGATAGCAAGTGACGGTGGCTGAAACGGCAGTGACCGATCCGCAACCGGGCCAGGATGACCTCCTCCCGCCGAGAGGGGTGTGAGGAGGTCCTCCAAGCGGTCGGGATCGGTTTTACAGTTCGCAATTTATTGCTGTACAGTGAAAGCCACACACTGTGCCATTGCGACACGATATTCCGGCGAAGAGCCCGTTGAACATCGTCCGACGGGACGCAAAAGATAGCCATGCGAGGCAAAAGAGCTGCGGCCTTGGCTGCTATGTCGGCGGTCTCATTCCCGGGCACACCCACATGGCCAGGGACCCACAGGAAAGAAACGTGACAGCTGTCACCTGCCAGCAACTGGAGGGAGCGTTGGATCCGATACACGAGAGGATGGTTCGAGAAAGGGTCCTTAAGACTCTGCAGGGCACTAAGGGAGTCAGAACATATGGCATAGAAAGGTTGGCGGTGGCGGCAGGTATACAAAACGGCCTGGTGCAGGGCGAAAAGCTCAGCCGTGAAGTTCGAACACCGGTCAGGGAGCTTGTATTGGAAACGGTTGTCCCCGACGACGAAGGCAGATCCGACACCGGCAGTGCTCTTGGAACCATCAGTGTAAATAAAAAAGGCATTATCGAACCGCGAACGGAGTTCGACAAGCCTCGAGTGGTATACCAAATCCGGAGTGCTCTCCTTGGGGAGCGAACTAAGTTCAAGGTGTGTGTGAACCTGGGCCTGATGCCACGGTGGCAATGGGCTTTCGCTCAACTGAAGGGTGGAAGGAAGGGCAAAATCGAGCCGCTGTAGCAGGCGGCGAAACCGAACTCCAGGTGGAAGCAAGGCAATCGCAGACAACTGATATTGGCGATCGAGTGACTCGTCAAAAAATAATCTGTAAGATGGATGGTTGGGCATCGACCGTAGGCGGCATGCGTACCGACACAAGAGTATGTCACGTCGAGTTGTCAAGGGTAATACAGCAGCCTCGGCATACAGACTTTCACCAGGGCTGGTATAAAATGCACCGGTCGCCAGACGTAATCCCCGATGGTGGATAGAGTTGAGACGGCGGAGAATCGACGGCCGTGCTGAAGAGTATACAAGGCTTTCGTAGTCGAGCTTCGACTGAACAATGGCCTGGTAAAGGTGAAGCAGGATGGTACGATCCGCTCCCCATGACGTGCCACTGAGGACACGAAGAACGTTAAGGGATAGGGCACAACGGGCAGCCAGGTAGGACACGTGTGTGTACCAGCAAAGTTTCCGATCCAACATGAGTCCCAAGAATTTCGTAGTCTCCACGAAAGGGAGAGCAACAGGGCCGAGATGTAGAGAAGGTGGAAGAAATTCCTTGTATCTCCAGAAGTTTATACACACCGTTTTCTCAGTGGAGAATCGGAAGCCGTTTGCGATGCTCCAGGAATATAGACGGTCAAGACAGCGTTGAAGAGAACGCTCCAAGAGACACGTCCGCTGGGCGCTGCAATAAATTGCGTAATCGTCAACAAAAAGAGAGCCGGAGACGTCGGCTGAAAGGCAATCTACGATCGGATTGATTGCAATGGCAAAGAGCGCCACACTCAAGACGGAGCCCTGTGGTACCCCATTCTCCTGGCAAAAGGTATCTGACAAAACAGAGCCCACCCGTACCCGGAACTTGCGATCCGCCAAAAACGCTTGAATGAAAAGAGGAAGGCGGCCCCGAAGGCCCCATGTGTGCAATGTGCAGAGAATGCCCGCTCTCCAACAGGTATCGTATGCCTTCTCCAAGTTGAAGAACACTGCTACTGTTTGACGCTTCTTTAGAAAGTTGTTCATAATGAAGGTCGACAACGTAACGAGGTGATCAGCAGCAGAGCGGTGTCGACAAAAACCGCATTGGATATTAGTCAGGAGGCGGCGAGATTCGAGGAGCCAGACCAACCGAGCGTTAACCATGCGTTCCATCACCTTACAGACACAGCTCGTCAGAGAAATGGGGCGATAACTGGAAGGAAGGTGTTTGTCCTTCCCTGGTTTGGGGATGGGGACAACAATGGCTTCACGCCAACTTGTGGGAACATGACCTTCAGTCCATATGCGATTGTAGGTACTAAGAAGAAAGCACTTGCCCGCAGGAGAGAGGTTCTTCAGCATCTCAATATGAATGGAATCGGGCCCGGGAGCAGAAGATCGGGACAGGGCGAGAGCACGGTCTAGCTCCTGCATGGTGAAGGCGACGTTATAATTTTCACGATTAAAAGAGCGGAAAGAAGGCGGCCGTGCCTCCTCTACCTGTTTGCGAGGGAGAAAGGCAGGGTGGTAATGGGCAGAGCTCGAAACCTCCGAAAAGAAACGACCCAATGCATTTGAAACATCAGTGGGGTCCACGAGGACTGCGTTCTCCACGGTCAGGCCAGGAATCGGGGAGTGGACCTTGATGCCGGACAAACGGCGTAGGCCACCCCAGACAACCATGGAGGGAGTAAAACGGTTAAAAGAACTAGTAAAAGCAGTCCAGCAAGCTTTCTTGCTGTCGTTTATGATCCGACGGCACTGCGCTCTCATACGTTTGTAATTGATGCAATTCTCCAAAGTTGGGTGGCGGCGGAAGGTGCGTAAAGCACGTCGCCGGGCTCTAAGCGCGTCGCGGCAGGCTGCAGTCCACCAAGGGACCTGGACACGACGTGGAGAAGAGGATGTACGAGGTATGGAACGTTCAGCAGCGGTGAGAATAACCTCTGTGAGGTAGTCGACCTGACTGTCACAGTTGGGAAAATTCTGATCGTGAAAAACTGCCATGGAAGAATAAAGCCCCCAGTTGGCTTTGGAAATGTTCCAACTGGTGGGACGAGGAGATGGGGAATGATGCAGGAAGTGGATGATACAAGGGAAATGGTCACTTGAGTACGTGTCAGAAAGTGCATACCACTCAAACCGACCGGCAAGCTGAGGAGTGCATATTGCGAGGTCTATATGGGAGTAAGTGTGTGTTGTGTCTGAAAGGAAGGTCGGTGCACCGGTGTTGAGGCAGACAAGATCGAGGTGTTGGAGAAGGTCCACCAAAAGGGAGCCTCTCGGACAAGGTCCCGGAGAGCCCCATAGGGGGTGGTGGGCATTAAAGTCGCCTACCAACACGAAAGGTGAAGGGAGCTGGTCAACAAGGTGTAGCACATCCGCCCTAGTAAGGGCAGATGACGATGGCGAATAGATATTACAGAGGGAGAAGGTAAATGTGGATAAAGTGATGCGGACGGCAACTGCCTGTAGGTGAGTGTGCAAGGAAATGGGATGGAAATAGACATCGTCTCGAAGGAGCAGCAGAACCCCTCGATGGGCTGGGACACCTTCCACGGGTGGCAGGTCGAACCGCACAGAGGTGTAGTGTGGGAAGTCTGCACGATCACGTGGACGCAACTTAGTTTCCTGGAGGCAGACTAGAAGCGGGCAGTGTAATCGAAGGAGTAGTTTTAACTCCTCCCGATTAGAACGAACGCCGCGAATATTCCATTGAAGGAGTGCCATGATAAAAATGAGAGAGGAAATAAGGATAAAAACCAACTAGCAAGCGGGGTCACCTCGACGGCCGCTGAGGACCGGATTTCGAGGGAGCACTGCTATCGCTGTCCAGGGGCAAAGGGTCGTGGTCCATAGGTTCGACCGACGCGCCTGCCACCTCCCTGAGTTGATCAGGAGGGGCAGTTTCCGCCGCCGGTAGAGGGCCGGGAGCCCGGCAGACGGAGCGACCCGGTGAAACAGAAGACGGCCGAGGCCGGCAACTGTTGGACGGCGTGACAGATGGGACACGCCTCGGCGGGGAAGGAGAGGAACTATTTTTCTTGTCAGCTCTTCTGGAAGAGTGACGGCGGGAAGAGGCAGTTGACGGTTGGGAAGCCTGAGATCGCAGAAAATCCTCACGGACGGGTTCCTTTTTCAAGGTCCGGGCATCTTGTTTAGGTGCCCGCGATTTACTAGAGGTTGACGAAGACTGTACCTTAGAAGCAGCAGGAGGAAGCGGGGACGTGGAACGGGCAATCTTCGGGCTGGCGGATCGCACAACTGTGTCAGCGAAAGTGAAGTCACAAGTCTGGGTACTGGAATCCTAGGTAGGTCGAGTTGAGGTGACGACCTTACTATATGTACCCGCTGGGAGGACAGTGGGCTTTCGACTCGCCAACAACTTTCGAGCGGCAGATGTCGATACCCTCTCCGTAACCCGAATTTGCTGGATTACCTTCTCATCCTTGTATACAGGGCAGTCGCGAGAGGAAGCCGCATGGTCACCGTTGCAGTTTAGGCAGTGAGGGGACGGAGGTGGGAAATCCCCCTCATGGGCGTCCCTACCACAAGTGACACACTTTGCTGCATTTGGGCAATGTTCACGGGTATGGTTGTACCTGTGGCATTGAAAACAGCGCGTTGGGTTAGGCACATAAGGGCGGACGGAGATGACTTCATACCCTGCTTTGACCTTCGACGGGAGGTCAACTCTGTCGAACGTCAAAAACACAGTACGAGTCGGTGTCAGTTGGTTATCGACATTTTTCATGACCCTATGGACGGCTGTCACACCCTGGTCGGACATATACGATTGGATGTCTTCATCAGACAACCCGTCAAGGGATCTCGTGAAGACTACCCCCCGTGACGAGTTGAGTGTGCGATGTGCTTCCACCTTGACAGGAAACGTGTCTAACAGTGTAGTCTGGATTAGTTTCTGAGCTTGGAAGGCACTTTCCACTTCCAGCAACAATGTGCCATTGCGCTGACGTGAACAGGTTTTAACAGGGCCAGCAATTGCATCTACACCTTTCTGTATAACGAAAGGATTGACAGAATTGAAATCCTTTCCGTCGGTGCGAGAGACAAGAAATTTAGGTACATTAGGCAGAGTCTTTTTTTGCTGAGGCGAGTCTAACTTACGTTTTTGGGTCAACGTCACTAAAGAAGAGAAGGAAGTCATTGCGGAAGTGTCCCCATGATTACCGGCGTCTCCGATGGCGCGCTCCTTCCTAATGGGGGCCCTCTCCGAGGGCTTACCCGCCTTAGGTGATTGTTCACACCTCAGGTCACACCTCCCGAGAACTGACGGAGGGACCAATCGGCACGTTCGGAAGGTACCAGCTCGGGTAATCACCCCTCCCTGGGCCTGGCCTTTACCAGGGGGTACGTACGTGCCCTACTTGTCTCCCCGGGGCGGGGAATTACGCGTTACCCCGTCACCTGCTACGCATGATAATGCGTGGGTCGGCCTTCAGACACGCACAGGGAGGAAAGAAGAAGAATAGAGGAAGAGAAGAGAAAGAAGGAAAGAAGTGTCTCAAACGCCGAGGCGGAGACGAATGAGGAGGAGAAGGCTAGGAGAGTACAAGGAGAGAAAGACAGAAACAAAGGGTAAGAAAGGAAGGAACGAAGGAAGAAAAACGACAACAAGAACCACCGTAGCTCACGAAATATGCCCGTCTCCGGGCGAAGGCATAAACCGGGAGGGAAGGTGAAGCAGCCTGGGGCAGAAGAAAGACTGCTCCGGCTCGGGGCCCCGTGCGCGCCACACACGTACCCACAAAAGAACTGTGGGCCCCCTGGGGGGACACTACAAGGTTCTCTGCAGTTGGCCAGCTTTTGAACCTGGGCAGAACTGCCCACCTCGTCCCGATTGCAGAGCGGCATTCGTCCCTCCGTGAAGAGGCAGCTGCCTTTTCAGTAGACCTGACGACTGAACCAAGAATGTTGCAGTGGCATGGTGGATCATGTGGGTGATATGACCCACCCATTCCTGGATATAAAACAATGATTGAACTCAGTCAGCTGTGAAAGCTCCAATGCGCTATACTGATCACCCACTGTGGAGGTGGTTGTACGGGTTCCATTGCATTTGGCTGTTGGATACAGATTGGGAAGTAATTATTTCCATGAAGGACATCAACCACTGTCCATTGCATAGTAGGGGCAAGGCCAGGTGAGCAAGGCAAAAGATGAATGGCAGATAACGACCCTGCTGCAGCAAAGAAGACCTCTTTAATAAATGTGTACCAGAGGTCATGAGCAGCCACTAAACTGTAAATTGCTCTACCCTCGACGCATATGGTTACAGAACACCAAAGCACATTGTGTGCATTACAATCACTACATAGGATGAATGGGTGGGAGAGCTGGATCAGAAAGTCATCAATACCCTCCTCACTGAGCGTGTCATAGGTGGTAGATAGCGTGGGCATACCGCCAAGCGATGATGCACATCAACTGACACTGCAACTGCTTCGAGGCCTGTGGTGAGAGAGGGGCTCAGAGTGATAGGTTGCATTAGTGAGAATAGCCACTCTATTTTTAGCTCTTTCTACACTAAGGTAACATACCCACATATTTCAGGGGAATAGGAATCGTTGAAGTTTGTCTCCTGGAGACAAATATACATGGTTGAGTGAGTAACCTCAGTTCCTTCACGCGTGTCCTGAATCACTGTAATTTCCACTGGAGTACGGGAGCCACTATTGTGGAGGTTGAAACTTCATTCTCTCCTCCAGCTGAAGCAGGAATACTGAAATGGGTGAAGGTTCAGTTTTCGGGCGAGATATTTGTGCCAGATTTACACCAAGCTCCGTACGCTCTGGAGCGTAGACAGAATCGGCAACTGGTATGGCAACTTACGAGATGATCTGGTTGGCCTACTGTCATGAATGAAGACACGACACAAAAGATAAGGCAGCTTCACTATATTTTTTATTTTTTATTGTTTTTTTCTGTTCCATAGGACCCAATTGAGGAGTGAGACTCCATGGTCATGAAACAAGTCAATACATTAATTGTTACACAAGAATGGTAATAGAAAATTTTTAAGTAGTCCTTTGCACACGACAATCTTAAGACAAAGTGAAAAGAATCAATTAAGGAAAAAAGGAATTAGCTTAATTGTTTAACTTTTCTAGGAATTCCTCAACAGAATAAAAGGAGTGAGCCATGAGGTATCTCTTCAATTTAGATTTGAAAGCGTGTGGATTAGTGCTAAGATTCTTTAGTTCTTGTGGCAGCTTATTGAAAATGGATGCAGCAGAATATTGTACCCCATTCTGCACAAGTGTTAAGGTGGTGTGATGCAAATGTAGATTCGACTTCTGTCTAGTATTCATCGAGTGAAAGCTACTAGCTCATGGGAATAAGCTGATATTATTAACAACAAACGACATTAAAGAAAAAACGTATTGTGACGCCAGAGTCAAAATTCCAAGACTACTGAAAAAGGGTTGACATGACGTTCGCGAACTTGCACCAGATATTGCTCGAACCGCCCGTTTTTGAGCCAGAAATATCCTTTTTGTATCAGGCGAGTTACCCCAGAAAACAATGCCGTACGTCATAAGTGAGTGAAAGTAAGCGTAAAAGACTACTTTTCGTGTGGAAAAATCACTTATCTCAGATATTGTTCTAATGGTAAATATAGCAGAATTTAGTTTTGGAACAAGATTCTGAACATGGGCTTTCCATGACAGCTTACTGAGTCACAGACGAGTTGCATCAGATATTTCCAAAAGTTTCATGGTCACTTAGTTCATCACACTGATATTGACAAAGTTTGACATTCAGACAACAGTTTTTATTGCCGGAATCCAAATGCAGATACCACAAACTTCACAAATGTTTAACACATTGTGGATGGCACCTGAACCAGACTCGTTCAGCGTTAGTGTCAGGCGGACAGTGCCAGAGTCTGACTAGTGCAATGCTAAACAATTAGTAGATGCCATTGCAAAACCTGCCTTCAGTTGGAAACCACGTAAAATTAACAAGGACAATTCTCTGCATTGTGCTGCCACATTGTGAGTGGAGTTTTAACTATTTGTATGCTACTGAAGGGCTTTGTATTTCCCACTCTTTGTTGAGTCCTTCACTGTTTTTGTGCGCTATCTGCATTGCTCGCACTCTACACGTTCTCAATATGGCAAATTTACATAAGAGCAATGTTTTCAGTGCCCTGGAGGAGGAAACAGTATTCTGATTCAGAAGGAGAAGGTGATTATCTGTAAGAATCATAATAAAAAGATTTACTAAAAATATTTGAGAATCTGCTAATTTTCACATTTTTTTTTTTTAATAAACTAAAGAGGTTTTATTGTTTCAAATGAGACAGCCAACTCAATTATTGCGTTTGTAGTTAGAAAGTTGTAATTTTTGAAAATCTTGTTGAAAACAGCAGTCCAACTGGCCCATCCTGGGTCACTTACGCCAGTCTTGAATGTGTGAAATGTGCACATTTTAGATTGTGATACAATTTAGGTTCATAACATTCCTGTTACTCCATTTGAAATCTGTTATTACTTTCAAAATGATCCTTATAGGTGTACAGTATTTAATAATCACTTTCTGAATATAGCAGGTGAACTAAACACTCTTAAACAATAGCTTTCCAAGACTTATCTGAAATAGTCAAATGTTTATAAGTGTAAGGGACTTAACTTCTGCAGTTATCAGTCCCTAGGCTTACAAACTTATTAAACTAATTTATGCTAAGGACAACATAAAACAAACAAACACACACACACACACACACACACACACACACACACAAAGCCCGAGGGAGGACTCTAACTTCTGACAGTAAGCAACCACACGCTCTGCAGCAAGGTGCCGTAGAACACTCTGCCACTCTACCATGGTAACAAACAGTCCTCCATAACATTGTCAAAAGGGAGATTAAGTCAGTAATTAAATCACTAAAAACTAAAGACTCTTGTTGATATAGTAGCGTATCTAGCACAATATTAAAGTACTGTTCTGCATATTACGTTAGCCCATTTAGCCATAATTTTATTTTTTCCTTTCAGAAGTGTCAGTTTTCTGACACCCCATTTACATTGGCTCCCAAAACTGGATTTCGTAAACCGATTTACCAGTTCTGCATTTGGTTGGTCATATAAACACACCAAAATAGATTCTGGACATCAACTTCTGTAAAGCAGAAGCAGTTTTCCAGTTACACAATCGATTTTCGTGACCATGTAAACGCAAACATTTTTGAAGCGTTCTTGGCTTGTCAGATTGTCTTTTCTTGTTCAGAATTTGACACACGTATGGACAGAGTGACAGTTTCTACCGTGAAATAAAAGTATAAATATAACAGTGAATATGTGTATTTAAGTAAAGAAGATAAATTGATGCTAAATCATAGACTAGCGTTTGAAATTTTGAACACACAACTAAACAAGAACTGACATTTGGCATAACTGTAGACTGGTATACCACCCGTCTGCCTTGACCCATGACATCAAGATGTCGGAAAACCAGTATACAGGGTATCTTAATACTTCTGTATTGTAGATACAAATAATCTGTAGTTGTTATAGATAACAGAATGTACCATCGATCACAGGTCTTAGCCCAAAAATTCACACCTTTGGCCCACACATATGAAAAACAATCTCTCAGGTAACTTACACCTAACCATCAGAGAGAAGCTACAGATCACTTTTTAAACACAAAATATTAATGTTTTGTTTGTAAACAAACTATAGTCTTTAACTCAACCACCACATAATCACTCACGCTTTCTACAAACACGCATGCACCTCAAAATTACCGCACTGTGATGATGTCACAGGTCAAAGCTGACGGACTGTATCCCCGTCTACAGGTGCGCCTGACATTTTGATTGTAAAGAATATGCATACAAGTGAGACAGGACAGTTCAAACTTCTAAGCATTCATATAAATAGTAAACTGTCATAGAAATCCCATGTTCAGGATCTTGTTCGAAACATAAGTGCTACTTTAGTTACCCTTTGAACACCATATGAAATATTTTGCTTATTTGTATTTATACATCTACATACATACTCCGCATACAATGTAAGGTGCGTGGCGGAGTGTACACTGTACCACTACTAGGCATTTCCTTTCCTAATCCACTCCCAAATAGAACGAGGAAAAAAAGAATGCCTATATGCGTCTGTACAATCCCTAATTTCTCTTATCTTGTCTTTGTGATCACTACGCAAAATGTAAGTAGGCGGCAGCAAGATCGTACTAGACTTAGCTTCAAATTCCAGCCCTCTAAATTTCCTCAATAGAAATTCACGAGAAGAACGTCGTGTTTCCTCCAACGATCCCGAACTGAGTTGCGGAGCATTTCCGTGACACTCGCGCATTGGTCGAACCTACCAGTAACAAACCTAGCTGCTCGCCTCTGAACTGCTTCTATGTCTTCCTATAAATTGATCTGCTGCGGGTCCCAAACACTTTAACAGTACTCACAATGTGGTCGTACAAGCATTTTATACGCGGTCTCCTTTACAGATGAAGTACATCTTCCCAAAATTCTCCCAATAAACCGAAGTCGGCTGTCTGCCTTACTCACAACTGTCCTTACATGTTTGTTCCATTTCATATCGCTCTGCAGTGTTACGCCTAGATATTTGAACGACGCGACAGCATCAAGAAGCTCACTACTAATGCTGTATTTGAACATTATGGGGATGTTTTTTCTACTCATGCGCATCACCTTACATTTTTCTACATTGAGAGCTAGCTGCCATTCTTCGCACTAACTAGAAATTTTGTCTAAGTCATCCTGTATGCTATTACAGTCAGTTACAGATGACACCCTCCCATACACCACAGCATCATCAGCAAACAGCCGCAAATTACAAGTTACTCTGCCCATCAGGTCATTTATATAGATAGAAAATAATAGCGGTCCTATCACACTCCCCTGGGGCACGCCTGACCATACACTCATCTCTGATGAACACTCGCCGTCGAGAACAACTTACTGTGTTCTATTACTTAGGAAGTCTTCCAGCCAGTCCCAAATCTGTGAACCTATTCCATAAGCTCGTATCTTCGTTAGCAGTCTGCAGTGTGGCACCGCGTCGAACGCCTTTTTGAAGTCAAGAAAAACACAATCCGCCAGTAGCCCTTCATCCTTGGCTCGCAAGATGTCATGTGAGAAAAGGGCAAGCTGAGTTTAAGATGAACAATGTTTCCTAAACCCGTGCTTATTCATAGAAACAAGCTTTTCTGTCTCAAGGAAATTTACTATATTCGAACTGAGAATATGCTCCAAAATTCTACATGAAACTGATGTCAACAATATTGGCCTGTATTTGTGTCTGTCAGTTCTCTTTCCTTTCTTATACACGGGAGTCTCTTGTGCTTTTTTCCAATCACTAGGTACTTTGCACTGAATTAAAGATTCGCAATAAATGCAAACTAAGTAGGGTGCCAATGCCACAGAATACTCTTTGCAAAACCAAACTGGTATTCCATCCAGACCAGCAGACTTTTTGTATTTAGCTCTCTTAGCTGCTTCTCTACACCGGAAATACCTACTCCATTTACTTATGTATGTGTTATTTTTTGGGGTAACTTCTGACTGAAAAGGGGTATTGTCAGCTCAGAAGAGAGTAGTTCGAGCAATATGTCATGTAAGCTTACAAAATTCCTTTTGACATCTATTTAGTAGTTTTGGATTTGACATTGACATCCCAAAACATATGTCACTCATTTTTAGAAATATCAACTTCCTCCCAAGAGAAGAGTTACCCCCAAAACATAACACAGAAATAAGTAAATAAAAATAAGCAAAGTAGACTACTTTTAATGTTGAACTATAACATATTTCAGATGGTGTTCAAATGGTAAATAAATCAGCACTTACATTCACATTTACATAAATGCTCTGCGACTCACAGTGAAGTGCACAGCAAAGGTGGAACCACTTTTATGATATTTCTCTGTAGTTCCATTTCCCAACTGCACTCAGGGGAAAAAACACCAGAACTTTCCATTTTCAATCTGATCTCTCTTATTTTATTGCAACGATCATGTCTCCCTATGTAGGTGGGTACTAACAAAATATGTTGGTATTTGGAAGAGTAAGTTGGTGAAAGATATTTCTCAAGTAAATCTCGACACAATGAATAATACCTTTCTTTTTATGATGTCCACCCCAACTCATCCATTTCCCTGACACTCTTCCCTATATAGTGATAATACAAAATGAGCTGCTCTTTTCTGAACTTTCTCTAAATTGTCCATCAGTCCCACTTAGTGGGGATCCCACAATGCACAGCAAAACTCCAAAACAGGATGCTCAAGTGAAAGCGTAGTGTAGACAGTTACTTTTAGTAAAACTGTTGCATCTGCTCTGTGTTCTGCCAATGAAGAGTAGCCTTTAGTTCGCCTTCCTTACAATATTTTCTGTGCGTCTTTCGAATTCAAGTTTTATGTAATTGTTATTCCTCAGTATTTAGTTGAATTTATGTTCTGTAGATTTGATTAAGTTTGTAAATGAAGTTTAGCAGACTTCTTTTAGTGCTCATGTAGAAGACTTCACACTTTTCATCATTCAGGGTCAATTGTCAATTTTTGCACCATGCAGATATCTTATCTAAATCATTTCGCCATTGCTTTTTATCTTCAGGATACTTTACTAACTGATAAATGACAGAATCATAGGTGAAAAGTCCAAATGAGCTGATCACACAGTCTCCTAAATCACTTATAAAGCTAAGGGGTGTTAGGGACCCTATAACACTTCCCTGGGGAACGCCAGAAATTACTTCTGTTCTACTCAACGATTTTCCGTCAATTACAATGCACCGTGTCCTTTCTAACAGGATATCATGAATCCAGTTGCACAACTGTGCCCATATTCCATAAGCATTCAATTTGATTAGGAGACGCTTTTGAGGTACAGTGTCAAAACCCTTCTGGAAATCTAGAAATATGGAATCGATTTTAGGAGGAGGAAAGGAAGCCCGACAGTGTGGTCATTAGAGACGAAGCTAATACTTTCAGTTTTAGTTAAGGATGGAGAAGGAAATAAGCCATGCCCTTTGAAAGGAACCATCCTGGCATTTGCCTGAAGCGATTTAGGGAAATGATGGAAAACCTAAATCTGGATGGTCGGAGGTGGATTCGAACCGCTGACCTCCCGAATCGATTTGAGATCCCCTATAGATAGCAATCATCACTTCATCTTTGAACAAGATCCTGAACATGGTCTTAACATGGCAGTTTACTATCTATATAAACACCTAGAAATTTGAACTGTTCAGACTCATTTATATACCCATTCTATGTAATCAATGTGTCTGTTTTTGTTTAATTGTGTATTAAAAACTGTAAAAAATAGTCTCACTATGATTTAGCATCAAAAAATCCTTTCCAATTCTAACTGCATCACTGCAACCAACATCCTTCACTATCAAGCTGGTGTCAACAGCTAGCAAATATTTTAGAATCACCTGTTATACTAGAAGGCATATCATTTACATAAAAAAGACCTAACTAGCAGGGTCCGTTTAAAAACTCTTGTCATTGTAACATTGAATGCAAAATGGAGCAACATGTTAACATCAAGTTTAGTTTCAAATTAGGTAAAACGGTGACGGAGACCCAAGGGATGTTAGTGCAAGTGTATAGTGTTGAAGCAGTGAGTAAAAGGTGTGCGAGTGGTTTAAATGCTTTAGAGACAGAAAGGAAGGTGTCAATAATGAGCCATATTCAGATTGAGCGTCCACAAACATAGTCCCATACAACGTTGAATGGGTGAGAGAGATGCTTGCGGATGATCGTCTAGTATCTTTGAGAATGATAGTAGACAAGTTAAAGATTGGCACAGTTGCAGAGATCCAACAATACGTGACCTCAGTGCTTCGAGCAATTCCACAAGAAGCGTTTGGCGACAGTTTCCAACAGCTGTACAACTGATGTCGGAAGTGTACTGTAGGCAATGCTGATTACTTTGAAGGCCAGTGAAGTTATTTTGTTTGTAACTCTTGTTTCCTATAATTCCTGAGACCACTCACGGAACTTTTCAGATACACTTTATAATTGAACTTTATCTAGATTTCAGCTACATCTATGGGTGTCTTCCTCATAAATGAAACAACTCACATGAGATGTTTACACATAGAATAAATGTAATCGTGTTGTATTAAGTTAGTTGTAAAACATGTTAACTAGTTAAGAGTAGCAGTCTGAACATTTAGTTCCGTGTGTTAATGTTTCAAGTGAGTTATCGTCTCAATACTTATGAAAACACCCATAGTGGTAATTGAAATTTAGATAAAGCTAAATTATTTTAAAGCAACTGATGGGGCTGCATTTTCTCACTTATAAGTACTGGGCTAACATAATATGCAGAACAGTACTTTAATATTGTGCTATATTCACTGTTATAGTACCCACAATAGTCCTTAGTGTTTAGTGATTTAATAACTCACTGAATGTCCCCTCGACAGTATTACGGAAGACTATTTCAGATAACAGTCTTGGAAAGCTATTGTTTAAGAGTGTTTAGTTAAACTGCTACATTCAGAAAGTTGTTATTAAATACTGTACATATATGAGGGTCGTTCTGAAAGTAATTAACAATTTCTAATTTGTAATGAAATTTAACAATATCATTGTGATGAACTAAGTGATCTTGAAACTTATACAAATTTCTGATGCAGCTGATCAATAGCGAAGCTGCCAGTTTTGGAGAACTGCCTCATGAACTTCTTACGTCAAGTCTTCAAAAAGTATGGTGGCTCCTAGAGAGCCTAACTGCTGTCATTGCTACAATGATGATACCTTCATGGGTTTAGGAAACATTGTTCATGTGAAACTCAGCTTGCCCTTTTCTCACGACATCTTGCGAGCCATGGACGAAGGGCAACAGGCGGATTGTGTTTTTCTTGACTTCAAAAAGGCGTTCGACGCGGTGCCACACTGCAGACTGCTAACGAAGATACGAGCTTATGGAATAGGTTCACAGATTTGGGACTGGCTGGAAGACTTCCTAAGTAATAGAACACAGTACGTTGTTCTCGACGGCGAGTGTTCATCAGACGAGTGTATCGTCAGGCGTGCCCCAAGGGAGTGTGATAGGACCGCTATTATTTTCTATCTATATAAATGACCTGATGGGCAGAGTAACTTGTAATTTGCGGCTGTTTGCTGATGATGCTGTGGTGTATGGGAGGGTGTCGTCTGTAACTGACTGTAATAGCATAGAGGATGACTTAGACAAAATTTCTAGTTGGTGCGAAGAATGGCAGCTAGCTCTCAATGTAGAAAAATGTAAGGTGATGCGCACGAGTAGAAAAAACATCCCCATAATGTTCAAATACAGCATTAGTAGTGAGCTTCTTGATGCTGTCGCGTCGTTCAAATATCTAAGCGTAACACTGCAGAGCGATATGAAATGGAACGAGCATGTAACGACAGTTGTGAGTAAGGCGGAAGCCGACTTCGGTTTATTGGGAGAATTTTGGGAAGATGTACTTCACCTGTAAAGGAGACCGCGTATAAAACGCTTGTACGACCACGTCTTGAGTATTGCTCAAGTATTTGGGACCCGCAGCAGATCGGCTTGAAGGAAGACATAGAAGCAGTTTAGAGGCGAGCTGATAGGTTTGTTACTGGTAGGTTCGACCAATGCGCGAGTGTCAGGGAAATGCTCCGTCAACTCAATTGGGGATCGCTGGAAGAAAGACGACATTCTTTTTGTGAATTTCTGTTAAGTAAATTTAAAGGGCCGGAATTTGAAGCTGAGTGTAGTACGATCTTGCTGCCGCCTACTTACATTTCGCGTAAAGATCACAAAGACAAGATAAGAGAAATTAGGGCTCGTACGGAGGCATATAGGCATTCTTTTTTCCTCGTTCAATTTGGGAGTGGAATAGGAAAGGAAATGCCTAGTAGTGGTACAGTGTACCCTCCGCCACGCACCTTATGGTGAATTGCGGAGTATGTATGTAGATGTAGATGGATCCTGGGCATTCCTATCTGTCTTAACCCCAGTTAGTGTCTAGATCACAGCATTTACTGGAAGCCCAAGCACGAAGATCGATATTAACATCCCAACAGCTAACACTAACCAGCACAGAAACAGTATGTTCTGAGGACCACGGTACATCGAGGTGAAACCGTCTCAAAAGCTGAAAACCTGCTGAGAGAATTGAGCCACTTATGTAAAATTTTCAAGGAAAACTGTTACAGCAACAGACAAATTCCACAACCAGTTTCAACCAAGCCACAAGAGCATGAGAGCTCTGAAGAAGATAAGAAGATTACATTTTTACCAATATGTGGCTCAATAACAGGGAAGATCAGCTGGCCCCTAAAGATACATAAAATTGACTTGATATTTCGGTCTCCAGCAAAGATTCAGCAACTAACGAAGCTGTTGGGATAGTAAAACTAATGAAGAATAGAAACCAAAATATCTGACATCACCTTGAATAAAGGTGGTGTATTGCAGCTGAGTATGGCCAGGGATCCAGTGACGGTGGAAGCAGGCAACATGGCCTTACTACCAAACTATTACCAATTATTGTACAGGTCTGAGCACCATTACCATCAACGATAGCGGCACTTCTACATAAGCACGGCTGCAGTATACACGATATCAATGACCCGACAACGGCAAAGGTGGTCTTCGCCGAAAGTTTAAGTGTAATAAACTACTTGACATGGGTTGAACCTGAAAATCTTTTATTAATAGAAAGGCGTTCACACACCTAATATAAACTGAGCAACCAGAACATCATGACCATCTTCCTACTATTGACAAACATGTACAGGTAATACCGGCATCTCCTGACAAGAAATGACTGTTAGTCAAAACAGATGAGCCGGAGGCTCGGTACAAGTACATCATACTTTAAAGCTGGGGAGAGACTAAAATGGTGTCTGAACACACAATGCACTATACCATACACTTGTTGTTGTTGTTGTTGGTTTTTTTGAGGGGACTAAACAGCAAGGTCATCAGTCCCCTGTTACTAACTGAGAGTCCACTGTCAATAATGAAAAGTAAAACGAAGCTCTAAAATTGGTCACGCACATAAGGTACAGGTTGACAATGGACAGACCACTGATGACGTAAAACAAAGACACACAGAATTGTTAAAAGAAAGTCAGGAATAAAACTGGCCAGTGGAGTATCTTGGCTGGCTGATCACAAAGAAAAAACAGGATGAGCCAGCCATACTGCATACACTAAGAACCCCTAGGGGTGTAAAAAGGGAAAGAACTAGATTGGTGGTGGCCTAAGATGTCAGACCACAGCACCCACCGTTAGATAGAGTCATAAAAACCAGCAGCGCAGATAAAACTTAAAACTTTGTTGGCCATAGAGGCGTCATCTCCTAAAACTAAAGGTAGTGCGCCTGGAAGAGTAAAATAGTGCCGCAGGTCGGCTAAAAGCAGACAGTCCATCAAAAGATGGGCCACTGTCAATACAGTGCCACATCGACACACGGGGGAGCCTCACGCCGAAGAAGATACCCGTGGGTGAGCCACGTATGTCCAATCCGGAGGCGACAGAGGACAACTGACTCTCGGCGGGTCGGCCGTAGTGAAGATTTCCACAAAGCTGTGGAGAGCTTCACTGCCCGAAGCTTATTCGGTGCAGTCGCCGTAACCCACTCAGTGCTCCAAGCCTCGCGCACCCTCCGGTGCAACACCAGTTTAACATCCTGTTCCGTGACACCAATTGTGAGAGGTGGTCCCATAGTGGCCTGCTTGGCCAATCGATCAACGTGCTCATTCCCTGGTATGCCAACATGACCTGGGGTCCACACAAAGACCACAGAACGGCCTGATTGGCATAGGGAGTGAACAGTGTCCTGGATCGACCGCACTATTTGGTGCCGAGAGAAACACTGGTCGATCGCTTGTAAGCCACTCAGGGAGTCAGTACAGATGACGAATGACCCCCTGGGGCAGGCTTTGAGATGTTCTAGAGCTCTGAGAATGGCGACCAGCTCGGCGGAGAAGATGCTACTCTCACAGGGCAGAGAATGCTGTTCTACGTGGTTGTGATGTAGAAACGCATATCCAGCACGGCCATCTACTACGGAACCATCTGTGTAAATGGCGTCTGCGGCACGGAACGGCTCGAGCACTTGCAGAAACTGGTGACGGAGATGTACGGGAGAAACAGAGGCCTTCGACGCGTGGGACAGGTCCAGACGGAGCCGCAAACGAGGAATGGACCAAGGAGGGGTGTGATAGGAATAGTGGAAAGTGGTAAGCAATGGATGGGATGTGAGAGATGAAAGAAGGATACCATACACTCGAAGATACGTCTCTGCAGCCAACGACTTACACATGTGCCAATATTAACACTGTCTTCGGCAACTGTGACAGAATGGGGACGTGACCACTGCTTCAATGGTTGCTGACCCAGTAAACCCATTCATGACCATTGTATTTCCCAACAACAGTGGCAGTTTTCTATGAAATACTGTGCCAAGTAACAAGACCAGGAGTGTGTCGGATCAGTTTAGTAACACAGTACAGAGTTTCAACTGATGTGCCAGCTCCCAACTAGCTAGATCTGAATCCAATGAAACATACCTGGAATGTGACTGAAAATGGCATCAGAGCTCATTGCCGCTGCCCCCAGTCCAAATTTAAGGTAATCAGGTGACTTGTGCGAGAAGATGTGTGCCAACTTCCTCCAGCGAACTACCGAGGCATCATTCTTTCAGTGATAAGATGCATCACTTTGTTGTCCATGCCAAAGGTGGACATAATGTTCTAGTTTATCAGTTCACACGTCAGTTCTCAAAAGCAATTAAGACCTTTCAGATGCACCCCCATGAACCACAGACATTGCCGAGGTGGGGTGGCTTGCGTGCCTCTACGATACAGATAGCCGCACTGTAGGTGCAACCACAGCGGAAGGGTATCTGTGGAGAGGCCAGACAAATGTGTGATTCCTGAAGAGGGGCAGCAGCCTTTTCAGTAGTTACAGGGGCAACAGCCTGGATGATTGACTGAGCTGTCCTTGTAACGTCAGCTAACATGGCTTTGCCATGCAGTTACTACGAATGGCTGAAAACAAGGGGAAACTACAGTCGTTACTTTTCCCGAGGACATGCAGCTCTACTGCATGAATATATGATGATGGCGTCTTCTTGGATAAAATATTCTGGAGGTAAAATAATCCCCCATTCAGATCTCTGGGAGGGGACTACTCAGGAGGATGTCGTCATCAAGAAAAACATAACAGACATTCTACGGGTCAGAGCGTGGAATGTTCTAACCCTCAATCACGTAGGTAAGCTAGAAAATTTGAAAAGTGAAATGGATAGGTTAAAGCTAGATATGGTAGGGATTAATGAAGTTCGGTGGCAAGATGAACAGGATTTCTGGTCAGGTGAGTACAGGGTTATCAATACAAAATCAGTTGGTGATAACGCAGGAGTAGGTCTAATAATGAATAAGAAAATAGGAATGTGGGTAAGTTACTATGAACAGCGTTGTGAACGCATTATCATAGTAAAGATAGACACAGAACCAACATCGACTACAGTAGTACAAGTGTATATGCCAACTAGCTCTGCCGATGATGATGATGATGATATCGAACAAATGTATGAGGAGATAAAAAAATCATTCAGAAAGTTAAGGGAGACGAAAACTTGATTGTGATGGGGGACTGGAACTCGGTCGTAGGAAAGGGAAGAGAAGGAAATGTAGTAGGTGAATATGGACTGGGAAAAAGGAATGAACGAGGAGATCGCTTGGTAGAATTTTGCACAGAGCACAATTTAATGATCACCAACACTTGGTTTAATCATCATAAAAGAAGGCTGTATATGTGGTAGAGACCAGGAGACACTGGAAGGTACCAGATTGACTTTATAATGGTAAGGAATAGATTTAGAAACCAGGTTTGAAACTGTAAGACATATCCAGGGGCAGATATAGACTGACCATAACTTATTGGTTATGAACTGCAGATTAAAACTTAAGAGACTGCAGAAAGGCTAGGAGATGGAACCTGGACAAATTGAAGGAACCAGAGGTGGTTTAGAGTTTCAGAGGGAGCATTAGACAAGGATTGGCTGAAACGGGGGAAAGTAATACAGTAGAAGAAGAATGGCTAGCTCTGAGAGATAGAGTAGTGAAGGCTGCAGAGGATCATATAGGCAGAAGGACAAGGCCTAATAGAAATCCCTGGATAACACAGGATATACTGAACTTAATTGATGAGGGGAGAAAATATAAAAACTCAGCAAATGAAGAAGGCAAAAGGGAGTACAGACGTCTGAAAAATGAGGTTGGCAGGAAGTGCAGACTGGTTAAGCAGGAGTGGCTTTAGGAGAAATGCAAGACCGTAGAAGAATGTATAAATAGGGGAAAGATAGATACTACCTAAAGGAAAATAAGAGAAACATTTGGAGACAAGAAAAGTAGCGGTATGAATATCAAGGACTCGGATGGAAAACCAGTACTAAGTAAAGATGGGAAAGCTGAAAGGTGGAAGGAATATATAGAAGGTCTGTACAAAGGAAATAAACTTGAAAGCAGTATTCTAGAAATGGAAGGTGATGTAGAGGAGGATGAGAGAGGAGATACAATACTGCGAGAAGAATTTGACAGAGCACTAAGAGATTTGTGTAGGAGAACAAAGCCCATGAAATAGATGACATCCCGTCTGAACTGCTGATATCATTAGGAGAGCCAGTCATGGAGAAACTGTTCCACCTAGTACGCAAGATATATGAGACAGGGGAAATACCCTCCGACTTCAAGAAGAATATAGTAATTCCAATTCCAAAGAAAGCAAGTGCTGACAAATGTGAAAATTACAGAACTATCAGTTTAATAAGTCGTGGTTGCAAAATACTGACATGAATAATTTACAGACGAATGGAAAAACTGGTGGAATTTGACCTTGGGGAAGATCAGTTTGGATTTAGGAGAAATGTTGGAACACGGGCGGCAGAACTCACATTACGACTTATCTTAGAAGATAGGCTAAGGAAAGGCAAACATACATTTTTAGTGTTTGTAGATATGGAGAAAGCTTTTGACAATGTCGACTGGCATACACTGTTTGAAATTCTGAAGGTAGCAGGGGTAAAATATAGGGAGCGAAGAGTTATACGCAACTTATACAAAAACCAAACAGCGGTTATCAAAGTCTAAGGGCATGAAAGGGACTCTGAAGTTGGGAAGGGAGTAAGACAGAGTTGTAGCCTTTCGCCATTGTTGTTCAATCTGTGAATTGAGCAAGCAGCGAAGGAATGCAAGGAAAAATTTGGAGAGGGAATTAAAGTTCAGGGAGAAGAAATAAAAACTTTGCAGTTTGCCGATGTCATAGTAAATCCTATCAGAGATCACAAAGGATCTGGAAGAGCAATTGAATGGAATGGACAATGTCTTGAAAAGAGATAAGATGAATATTAATAAGAGTAAAACAAGGATAATGGAATGTAGCGTCAGAAAATCAGGCGATGTTGAAGGAATTAAAGTAGGTGATGAGGCAATAAAAGTAGTTGACAAGTTTTGTTACTTGGGTAGCAAGATAACTTGTGATGGCCGATGTAAAGAAGATATAAAATGCAGAATGGCTATGGGAAGAAAAGCATTTCTGAAGAAGCGAAACTTGTCAAGATCCAATATTAGTTTAAATGTTAGGAAGTCCTTTCTGAAGGCATTTGTCTGGAGTGTAGCATTGTATGGAAGTGAAGTGTGGACAATAAGGAGTTCAGACAAAAAGATGATAGAAGCTTTTGAAATGTGTTGCTATAGACGAATGATGAAAATTAGATGGGTTGATCGCGTAACTAATGAGGAGGTGCTTAACAGAATTGATGAGAAAAGGAATTTCTGGTGTATTCTGACTAAGAGAAGGGATAGGTTGATGGGACACATCGAGACATCAAAGAATCATCAACTTAGCATTAGAAAGAAGTGTGTGGGGGTAAAAATCGTAGAGGGAGACCAAGGGATGAATACAGTATGTAGATTCAAAGAGATGTAGGTTGCCAGAAGTAATCTCAGATGAAGAGACTTGCACAGGACAGGTTAGCGTGGAGAGTTGCATCAAACCAGTCTGCGGACTGAAGACAACAACAACAACAACAACAACAGATTCTATTGTTTTTATCGCTCTGCTCAATACTTATACAAGTACTGTAGTGCATTTTACAACCTGTTGTTAATCTGACGGTAATTCTCCTCTGAGATGCAAAACAATTATTCAAAAGAGATAAGAGTGGGTGGCCACTACCTAGATCAGTACCACCGATAGTCACACAAGAAAGACTAAAATGAAGGCAGACACGAGCTTTCAGAAATTAATTTCTCCATGAGGTAGGAGGAAGGAGAAAGGGGATAGAATGAAAGGGTTACTCAAAACCTAGGACATGAGGCATGTGGTAAGAATTATCATGAAGGGTGATATGTGGAAGAAAGGGATACTGCATGGTAAGTACTGTGCCATGCCAATAGTTAAAGAGGATAGATCAGTAAGTAAAGAGAAGTGAACCAAATAATGCTCTGGTGTGGGTGTATAAAAATTGAAAAACTTAAGTAGGGAAAAAAAAACACACACACCACAGTGTGAATTCCAGAGTAGTCTTGTAGATGCAGAAAGATGATAAATCCACTGCAATTTTGTTGTAGAATCCATCCTAACATCAGCCCTAAATATTCCAAACAAACACCAGAAAGCCTAAAGAAGGTGCTAAAATAGGCATTTAAAACACCTGCTTCTGTATTAGAGTCTAGCATCACAATTGTCATGTGAAAATTTAATATAAATGGTGCAGTGGGACTGAAGAATGATTGACATGAATGAATAAATGTGAAAACTAACAGCAAAGGTAAGACTTACAAAAGTCAGCAGCCAAAGGAAATAGATGCTTCCATACCTATAACCGTGATGTCAGCTTCTCGAAAAAACTTTACAAAGAGCTGCCCTCATTCCTACCTTGAACTATAAGTTGGTAAGGCCTGCCAGGAACAAAAATAATGTTGACAGCTGATTGGTGTAGCCTCTAGCAATATTATAACATTTTTGATTTTCACATAACACTCTTTAAAGCAACCAGATTCTTTTTTTTATTTCACATTCATTGGATTTGCCGAATCACAACCCATCTGTTATCTGCCAAAACCATTATCTCGGGCTACGCTAAAGCTCAAACTAGCCCATGACAACCACTTTTCCCAATTTCAGAATTGACTGCCATTTTAGCAAAGGCACAGCCAACTCCGTAGCAAAGAAGAACAGTGTTGTGGATGGCACGTAATAAAGTTTACCAAGCTTCTCTATAACTCATTAAAAATCTTTAATAACAACATGTGAACATCCGAAAATTAAGTACTATCAAATTATACATGCATAGTGATCAATTGGTACGATATAAATGAATAATAAAAGTGACGAAGTTTACTGAAATCGCATACTAATAGGGTGACCAACTCTCCCTTACTATGCATGTTCTCCCATATTTCAGCTCCTCTTAATTCTCCAGCCTCTTTTACTGTCCCTCTGTTCCTCCCATATATTTGCTCAGTGATCACTGTTATAACCTGAAACCCTTGAGGTACTATCGATAGTTTAAATTCTCTCCAGTACGATGAAAACTTTTCGGATCAATTTAAGTACAGGATGAAACCCATTGGCTTTGATACAAGCAGGAAAGATTCTAGATTAATATTTTGGGTTTAAAAAAGTAATCTGTAGCTTTTCTCCAATAGTGAGGTAAACCAGAGAGGGTTTTTTTTCTTCCCACAACTGAGCACTGAAGGCGCAAATTTTTGGGCCATGACCTGTGATCGATGGTACATTCTGTTGTGGTAATCTGTGATTTACGAGGATAATCACAGATTATTTATCATCTACAATACATAAGTACTGCAGTATTACAGAGATGCCAAGTTTGGAAAGAACCTAATCACAATGGGAATGAGAGAATTGTGCAGTAAGAGGAAGAGAGCGTAATAGGACAGCATCAGGAACTTTTTTTATTGACAATAAAATGTCCGTTTGAGGTGTAGCTGTGACCCTTGAAGAAAAAACGATGGTAAAGTATTCGCGAGAAACAGAACTTTACATTCGTTTTACCTTCGCCAGAAAGGAAAAACAAGTGCGGTAGTTAATCGAATGGTGCTCAATAATTCACTTACACTTGTCAGTAATGTAGCAGCCTGAGTATCAGTACATGAAATCGTAGTGTAGCTACAAGTATACTCACAGTAGTGAAGTTAGCGAAGCACCACCATAGTGGACAACTTTATATTATAGTTTGTGCTAGGCAGATGACAATGTATTGCGATATTTCTGAAATAATACTAAGACAGAAAATATAGGAACGATAAATAGTATACGGCCAAACTACTAAAAATAAATCAAATAGCGGAATCAATTTCAGCTGGGGCTTCCGTAAGTCTGTAATTTTAGCCTAGAAATCGTGATAATTATGGAAAAATTGTAATTCTTGACATGCCTCGTATTATCCCGTATGTTTATATTCACTTATAGTGTTTGTTTTGCTAGTTGGTATATCTACATAACATACCTTTTGAGACTCGGCTATGATGTCATTGGTCAAACTCGACGGACTGTATTCCAGTCTTCAATTATGCACAACTTTTCTTACAATAATCAACACTACTCTCTATTATAATTTGTGCTTCTACAGCCCTTGGAATGCATGGGAGTCTGAGGTAAATGTCTATTTCTTTTTTTGTCAATACTACTAACTTGAACAAGTTTATTCGTGAGGAAGGTCCAGAAAAGAAATGTGCTACCGAACCCTACCTCCACACCCCCTAATGTAGATGCTTTACTTGCTAAATCTGAGAAAACCTTTGATACTTCAAATTTCTACACCAAAGAGTGTTATGATGTGATGAAAGATGTATGTAATAACATTCAATAAAGGATTAAAGATAGTTTTTTGTACTACCACTAAACACTGTTTAACAGCATAAGCCCATCAATGAAAAATGTGCCAGAGACCATTTTATTAACGTATACCATTGATTAAATAATTATTACTGTTCTAGAATTTACTTCACAAATGAGCCTTACTAATGCTATTGCTAAAAATAATTATCGCAGTTTGTAAAGGTACCCCAAAATATATGTGCAAGAGTAAGCAAAGCATGTTTGATTTTTTAAAAATTATTTTTACATCCCCTTTGTCACCCATTCAAGGAAATATGAGTAGTTGTGCAGCTGTAATTTACTGTGACTAAATCCCCCTTATAATGATGGTAGGATTTTGGTCATCTCCCTTAAACCCATGATCAAAAGTTGGCACAATTTAAGACGGCACTATAACCCGGCGGCTTTCACCAATGACGTCATTTCAGTCTCACAAGATGTGATATGTAGCTATACCAACTAGCAAAGCAAACACTATCAACAAATATAAACATATGGAATAATATCTTAATACTTTTGTATTGTAGATAATAAATAATCTGTGATTATCATCATAAATTACAGATTACAACAACATAATGTACCATCAATCGCAGGTCTCAGCCCAAAAATTCGTGCATTCAGAGCTCACTTGCGGGAAAAAAAACCACCCTCTGTTAACCCGCGAGGACTTGCATGTGATGATTTTGCTCACAGTAATTTTAAAACAATCAGCATTTTACCAACTTGAAATAGTTAAATATTTGTGTTTTCTTATAAACGCAACTAGAAATACTTATTTAGACATATTAAGTATATTACAAACTTTTCTTTGACTCTCTGAAAAATGCTATACACGGAATCAATCGCATAACTTTTGAAGGTGCGAGTTCTTGCGGGTTAACCTATACCCATCCCATCAGAGAAGCTACAGATCCATTTTTAAACACAAAATCGTAATCTACAATGTATGTTCCACATGTAAACAAATCATTGTCTTTAACTGAGATATGACATCATTGGTCAAAGCCAACAAGTTTCATCGTGGACTTCAACTGACCCCAAAAGTTGGACGCCCTAAGGTTGTTAATATTTAAACAGCTCAATTGCAGGAACACACATATTGGGCAGCTGCAATGTTGATGATATCATCAGTAGCCAAACATTGCAGTAATTGTTTATTGACTTATTTTGCTTACTTTTTTGTAATAGTAAAATTTGATATAACCTTACAATTTTGAATAGCTATGCTGAGGGAAAGAGAAAATGGGCAAAGAAAGGGAGGAAGAAAAGATGAGTATCAGAGAGGAGGAGATGAAAGGAAAAGAGGAGATTGACAGACGGACAATGGATAGGGGGATGATGATGAGTAGGTGAGCAGATGGGGAGGAGGAGACCGACAGAAAGGAGAGGGGGAGTAGACGGTCAGACAGTAGGAAACAATCACTTTTCTCCACATGGCCATTTGGACACTGGTAAACCAACTGATCCTTTCATTTTACATAGCCACAGCAATTCAAAGCAGACTACTCATTTGATTGGTGCCTTTCGTTGGTATGCCTTATGTTTGTAGAAGTTCTTTCATTTTATATCAGAAAGAGCCATACTAAAGTATGGCCAGGTGTAACTAGTTTATATTAAAAACACCGCCAAACTAACTATAAATTCGAGCATCCTGGCCCACAACTTGACTTCTTCAACACCAAGAACAATAAAAAAAGGGCCACAATAAAGTACAAAATGGCAAATGTTATATAATGAATCCCATTTGTATTTTTCAATCAATACTGCTCAGGCTTTCACTGCCAGTCACTTTCTTATGGTAACCTTTATTTGATTTTCACATTCATTTGCTTTGTCAGCCCCCGTCACCTTTCAAGCCAACTTGGACCTTAGCCTATGCTACATATCAGCAGGTCACAAACAAATTCCAGGGGTGGAGGGGGGATCCAATTGTCATACTCTAATATACAAATCACAAATGAAATAACTTCTGTACAAATACCCTCTTATGATCTAAGAATACCAATATGACAATCTGTACTCGAATGTAAGATAAGTTTTAAGATAACAGAGCTTCAATGGACACGGTCCAATTGGAAGTTTTATGCCCTTACTTATCTCTGAACTTTGAATTGATATACACAGCAAATTATAGGGACACTTAGAGGTGGATGTGAATTCAGATCTATAGATTATGATGAAATTTATAACAAACAACTGGAGAAAGGAGTGGTAAGTAGCAGAATAAATCCTGGGACCAAGAAACAGGTAATTCCCAGAAATTTGACTCTGCAGACTGACACATATCCACTAAACCTTACAAAATATAAAAATACTAGCAAGATATATTAACTATAATAATCACACCATCTCACTGAAGCATAAAATATCTAACTACTGCTTTAGAAATGCAGTACCACAAAAAAAATTTACCCCACTCTATACCAAACTAAATCTCGCAAAATAGAAAACAACAGCAGAAAGTCACATAACTTTCACAATCCTGTCCTACGCAGACGTCACTAACAGTCTATAATGGATGGATGCCTAGATGTTATTTAACTATTGAACACAATTATTTTAAATTTACAGATGCTATGGGCAAATCCACTGATACCCAACATCAGCCTTGACCCAATGTTCTGATGTTGTGGCATACTTCATGGGCACAAAAGGAAATATAACAGAGCACAGGTAATACTTATCCCCCCCCCCATTTGCTCCCTTTCACACAAAATCCCTTTTTATTTTGGTTACAATAAGGAACTACTTTGGAATGTAACCCAAGGCATAGATAATCTGAAAGGTGGTACACATGGTTGTGATATGAAAAAGCCAATGAGCACTGTCAGAAGAGTAGCTATAATCTATCTTAAGAAACACACGATACTAATGTGTGGTTTATACAGTCCATTTCTTAATGAGTGATACTGACAGTTTCAATATACCACACATATTATTAGTTGGAATCACCATTTCCGCTGTCATTATCAAGCACAAACAAAGGGTGTTCTCATACAGATAATACTGCAAATACAATGCATGGTTCAAATTATCATACAGGATGCTAAAAACTAGAATAACAAAATTAACCTAAAACATGAATTTCATCACTAACAATAACATGTCACCTAAGCAATCAAATTTCTTACCTCGTAATCTAAGTTATGCTATAGGCCTAGTATCCAGTAAATAAAAGAAAATATTAGAGTTAAATATCAAATCAATTTTACTGTAGTAACCAGTACATACGGAGCATGCCTAGTCTCCGATACCGCTTTGACCAATGACGTCATTTTTTACGTCGTGGTTTCAATACTCGCTGTTTACATGTCTGATATTTTTGAAGACACCTAGGTTGTGTTGTGTTATCCTTTTGGTGTTATTCTATTCTTGCAAGGGGTAAAACTGCAGAGTCTGTTGCCCGTGTTTTTTGCATGCTTATGTTGGCAACTGTAAATAGATGGTTTATGGACCAGAGATTCGGGCGCTATGCGCCCTAACATACTAAAAAAAAACTTCTTGTTTAACCTACACCTAACCTAACTTTCACTTAAAATGATCACTGTTTAGTACAGATCACAAAATAAAACATATACGGTACCTGCTCTATGGTTGAATGCTGTGGTGTTGCCAAAAATTGCAGAGCTTAGGCAACAGACTCTGCAGTTTAGCCGTTGCAAGGTTTAGGTCTTGTTTGACTTGTACCTAACGTTAACTTCCACTTCAAAAAATGTCATCTGTAGCGTAGCCCTAGGTAGGTTAGGTATAGGTTAAACAAGAAGATTTTTTTTAGTATGCAAGGGTGCGTAGTGCTCGAATCTCTATTTCAGAAACAATGTATTTACAGTTGTATGTTCGACATAAATATTTGAGACCGTACTACTTCAAATGCAAGCTTTCTTTAAAATTACCTAATTATTAAATGTATTTTGAAGAGAAGGTATCATTACGTAGATTTGACCTACTTAGGTGAAATCTAACTACCAATACAGTGTTGTGGTAAACATGTTTGTAGTATCTCTCTGTGTATGACGCCATTGGTCATAGAGGTATCGGAAACTAGTTTATCCATACATGCTGATATTGCACAAGGACAAGAAAAAATAAATGATTTAGAAAGCCCCCAATGTAATGGATTAAGAATGAACTGAGCCGCCACCACTCTAAAATGTGCCAAACATTAGACGTACACAACTCAAACTCATTTTAACTGAACAGTCCAAACGTGCGAAACAGAAATATCATTACAGCAATAAAATCAAAACCTTTATAGTACCACTATGGCGTTTCGTGTCACAGTAATACGGTGACATGCATGCAACCTGAACACAGTAATAGACCCTCATGTGAATTACATACCAAGAACAAACATTTCAAAAACCACAACATTCCTACACACACACACACACACACACACACACACACACACACACACACACACACACAAATAATCCATGATGACAAGAAAGGTAATAAGGAGAAATCACAGTTCAACACCCCAATAACTATGATACTGGGTGTTACTACCCAGCACAATTTATGACAAACTTAAAAATCCGTTTGATGGAATGCATTAAAAACACTAACTAACTCATATTCTGGACAGGGAATGCTTATAGTTACTTGAAGGATATAGTGAATAGCCCAAAGTATAGGGCAATTTTTAAGTGACTGGTTCACTATCTGCCCATAAAATTATTTAAAAACTACAACTTAGATTTAATATTCTGAAGATAAACTGCAAAGGAAACTGGGGACTCTTCGGGGCATGGAATAAACCAAACATGCATAGATTACACCCTATTGTGAAACTTTGCCACATTTAGCGAAATACAAAATAACGAAGAGCATGACATTTATTTTGGTTGGGAAGGGTTATAGCATGCTCATCAATTAACAAAATAAAGAATATTGATAAGTAACAATCGGGCAGTATGTGATAACACTAAACTGCAAATAATTTTAAGCGTACAATCATCTGTTGATACGAATAAGTATCTTAATAAACGATTCCCATGACAACAGAAACATGTTATTTCTATAGCGTCACAAGTATATATACAAAGTAGTATAAATAGAGTGAACAATGTTTACTTCAAAGTCTTTTATCAGTAGAAGCTAAACTCACAAATATCGGTTCTAGACGACTTGTTTTCACTCATCATGACAGGACACACAACTAATATATAACGTGTGAATTATTCAGCAAAACTCATACCTTTTCTTAATATGTTTAGTAAGTTCCACTATATCATTCTTGTTTGGATGTTCTTTTAATTCCAACACAGTTTTCTTCATTGCTGCAAAATCAAACCCGCCGCCG
This sequence comes from Locusta migratoria, assembly GCA_026315105.1. Lineage (NCBI taxonomy): Eukaryota > Metazoa > Arthropoda > Insecta > Orthoptera > Acrididae > Locusta > Locusta migratoria. The sequence goes on from CM048755.1 coordinate 348,310,975, forward strand.
CTTTTCGACGCCATTGTCTCTTTATGTATTAAAACAATTTGTGAAAAACCTTATGCGTGCGAGAGTTTCCTCGTTAACTTCATAGCGAAACTGTCTTTACAGCAACGCATTAACAATTACATTTCACTTTGTGTCTCACATTTCGCAAACCACCATTCCTCGTCCTACGAAGCTTGCCGTCATCTCACTGACTGTTCACCAAAGATCTTACCTAAAGAAACATTCATCAATAACGGGAAAGATCATACAATATAACCAATGACAATTGGCTCATTCACAGGAACAGCTGATTCACGTAAACAAATTGCACAATGTATTAAACTAAGAGATTAGTTTGGGTTTCACAGCAGCTAGATAATTTCGAAAATTCATTGTGCTTGTCCATGTGGACAGCAGATTTGCACAGATTGCGCAAAAGTGGAAGTTGGAGGTTTGAGTAAAATTGCTAAAATCTGTGGGTCGAAAGAGAGAGCTCAATTGGGCTCACTGGCTTGAAATAACAACTGTGCAGGCAAGTTGAAGGTGTGGCCAGCAGATCGCTACAAATTTGACTCAGTGTAGGCGTGTGTTTGCATAAATGAACGAGAATGGCTGACATACGTCAATGATCAGGAGAATTTACTGCCGAATTTATCGACGCCATACTTGTTTATAAGAGAAAAGTAAAGGATACAGTGATAGAAAAAAAAAAAAAAAGTGAAGCAGCTGCGTACAATACGCTTAAAGAGAATTAATATTGGTTGATACCACTGCTAACAGGGAATCTGTTATTAAAACAACAAATAAATAAAATTCCTTCTGAAATGTGTACCCTAAAGATTAGATTAGATTAGTCGGTTCCTTCCATAGATCCGTGTTGAGGTGATCCTCGAGAATGTGGAACATGTGAAGTTTTTATTTTTTAAGTTGATAATATATTACTAATACAGGTACATACACTTTTTACAAGCTGATAATATAATAATACCAATAGTATGAATACAGATAAATGCATCATTTGGTACTACTTAAGAATTCGTCAGTGAAGTGGAAGGAGTTGGCCACTAGAAAGTCTTTTACGCTCTTCTTAAACTGTTCTTTATTCATAGCTAATTTTTTATGCTTGTTGGTAAATTATTGAAAATATGTGTTCCTGAGTAGCGGACCCCTTTTTGAACTAAAGCAAGTACTTTTAAGTCCTTGTGTAGATCATTTTTGTTCCTAGTATTGTAGGTATGAACTGAGCTGTTTGTTGGGAAAAGGAATTATTATTTATGACAAATTTCATGAAGGAATAAATATACTGAGAGGCAGTCGTTAACATGTCCAGTTCTTTGAATGTATGTCCATGGATTTCATTAAGGAATAAATATACTGAGAGGCAGTAGTTAATATACCCAGTTCTTTGAAGATATGTCCGTGAATTTACACCACAAATAATACGAATTACACGTTTTTGGACTCTGAATACTTTTGCTTGACTTGAAGAGTTTCCCCAAAATATTATACCATATGACATTATGGAATGTAAGTAAGCAAAGTATGCAATTTTCTTTTTATTTTTATGTCTCCTATGTCTGGTACCACTCGTATTGCAAATACAGATTTGTTAAATCGTTTCTGCAGTTCTGTGCTGTGCTCCTCCCAACTGAATTTTCCAGCAATTCCCGTGACACCATACAATTCTAATTTACTTAAAAGTATGTTATGGTTCATACAATAAAATACCGTACCTTTGATAAATCACAAAAATACCTGCTGCTTCTAATTTATTATCTAATGAATGAAGTACATTCTCACTGTAGGTGTAAATAGCCTTCTCGATATCAGAACCTTTCAAAAATCCAAACTGTGTTCTAGACAATATGTCATTTGAACTGAGGTGGTTGAGAAGCTTCTTGTACATTACCTTTTCTAGAATTTTTCAGAATACCAGTAAAAATGAAATTAATCTGTAGTTTGATGGTATCTCTTCGTCCCCTTTCTTGAATAGAGGTTTAATATCCGCATATTTTAACCAATCAGGAAATGTTCCATTTATAATAGACTGTATACATGTAACGTCTGTTTCAAAAGAACAGACGTCACTTCTGATCCTGCAGTTGTTATTGTTACGAGTTTGAGTACTGTGGGCTGGGTGAAGCTGGGAATTTGTATCTGGCATGAGGCGTACTTAGGTAGTCCTTGCAGGTGGGGTGATCGCTGTGTCCCCAGTAGTGGTCAGCACAACTGCCTACAAAGCAGAAGATCTGGGTTCGAATCCTGGCTGGGTACACATTTTCAGCTTTGCCCAATCGCAGTTGATGTCATATATTCTGTGAATATAATAGACTGATTACACAAATAACTTGAAATTGCTCTAAATTCACAACAGCATGCTTTCATTAACTTTGTTGATATTTTATTGTAACCACTAGCATGCTTTCTTTTTAAAGATGTTATTATGGAAGTTATTTCTTGTGGTGAAGTGAGTGACATATTCATGTTCCTGAGGTTATTTGTTAAATAGATTTGGCGCACTATGCCCATCAGTTACTAATGTATCATTTACTTTTAATTCTATCTGTTCATGTTCCTTTTTGTTTCTACCAGTCTCCTCATTAACTATATCCCATATTGCTGTTATTTTGTTGTCTGATTTTGCTATCTTTTTCTCATAGTGCATTTGTTTAGATGTCTGAATTACTTTTTAAAATATTTTCAGCATTCCTTATATTTAGCTAAGTCATCATCATTGGAACTACCCTTAGCTGATAGATACATTGTCCTTTTTTGTCTTGCATGAAATCTTTATGCCTTGTGTAATCCCTGGTTTTATTATAGACTTATGTTTAATTTGATTTACTTTAAAAGGAAAACAGTTTTCAAACAAAATACTGACATTATTAATGAATATGTTATATTTTTCATTCATGCCATGAGCACAATAAAGATCTTTCCAGTTCATATTTCTGAGCAGTTTTCTAAAAATTCTCAATTTTTGGTGGATTGACTACTCTCTATTATGTAGATTTAGCAGTCTTCATAATCTGCCTACAATCTGTACCTAAACGAAGGAGCTGCATATCATGATGTGATAGGCTATTAATTATTGGTTTTATGATATGATGATGTTCCTTTGATTTGTCTATAAAAATATTATCAATGGCTGTCCTCGATTTTCTAAATTTCGAAGGCTTCAAAATCTCTTCGATCTGGTGTAGGAAGATACGAAGTTTACAGATCAAGTCTATGGTATTTTGATAACTACTACCTAAATTATTTCGTCCGGATTTTCAGATTCTGGCGTTTTGTTTGCATTCTTGTTGCAATTCACGTTGCAAAAAGCGACCATAACAGAATTTCCTCAGTTGGTGATAAAAATTAATGTACTTTGAAAAAGAGCGTATTCGCTTGTTAGTGTGACTGTGTTCTGTTCTTATAATGAGTTTCTCTAAATCGTCAGATGCCGTGCGGGAGAGTATGTAGCGGTCTGAATATCCGTCCATACACAACAATTGGTGTGTGCAGACATTTGCACAGATATTTGCGCATACAGATCGTTGCGTGTGGACCTGCTTTGAAAAATTCACAGATACAATCAACGGCATGTATCAGAACTAGACGTTACCGGGGAAAGGTTTTGAGGTTGACATTGGTTTACGGATCCGTGACAGTGACCAATAATATCAGAAGTTACCAACGTCTTTAGCACATAACTCATTTATACTACTGAATTTTGTGATTTTGCATCTTCTTGGTCTTTATTTTATTATTTAGCCAGTCAACTCAAAGCGTAAACTGATTTAGATTTTAAATAACTGAATACAGGTGATACCTACATTATGTATAAATAAGAACATAAATCAATGATACACTGTTACTGAAATAAACTTTTATTAGCAATGAATAAATTTTACTCTGTGCAAAATTCTAACAGGTGGAGTTCTCTTTCATTCCATTTTCCAAGTCAGTATCCATGTACCATTTTTATTTCTCTTCCTTTAACTACTGTCAAATTCCAGTGCCTCATTACAATCAAGTAATTCTCTCCTTTAATAGTATGAATGATTATCTCAACACAGCTATTTTTCTTCAATTTTATCACGACTGCATAGCTAGCTGGCAAAAAATCGTGCATTACTATACTGGGTGTTGGTTTTTATCTCTATCTTTACTGGAATAATTTTGTGACTATGCTGTTCATAGGAGCGTATGCAAATTCCTATTTTTACACATTACCTGCATAATCCCCATTCGATTTTGTGATTTTTAAATCCTATACTCACCAAACGAGTACACCCGTACATCCCGCCATTGAATTTTACTTATCCTCACTATATTTCAACCGAATCATTTCCGTATTCAGATTTTCTAACTTACCATGTTCATAAAGGGCTCTAACATTCCATGCTCTGATCTCTGTATTGAAAGTTTTGTTTTCCCTCAATAACACATCCTCCTGAATAGTACGTACCTGTATGACAATATGACAATGGATAATATTAGAAAGCTAACACCTGCAACAATTAAAAACACTGCTTCTCCTCTTCAGAAACCACATGTTTATCTGGCCTGTGCACAGATACACTTCCATTGTGTGTAGCACCTACACTACAGCTATCTATATCATTGAGGCATGAAAACCATTCCACATTGTCTATGTTGGTGGATCATGGACAGTGATTGTCCGTTAATACCGACGCACCATTTGATAATGGGAATCAATTTTGGATTGTATTCACAAGGCATTTACCGTAAAATATTTACCATTTGACGCTGTTGACACCTGAATTTCTGTTCCATTAACTGACTGTACATTGATAGCTAGAGTGAATCTAAGGTATGGACTTTAATTTCGAAACTAAGTTATTTACTTAAATCTGTACATATCCACTAATTTCAACAAAATTTCACTTACAAAATCCATTAAAGTTAAGAATGAAAAAGAAAATGATATGTTGTTATGCAGTATTTCACATTAAGTCTCATGCCAAATAACTAATAACGAAATTGGCCTGCATAACGTTATCGCAGATTGGAATGGAATTGAAGGTCAACGCTATTAATCAAATAGAAATAACGTTTTTTGGCCTGATTAACGTTACTGGACTTGGTGGTACAGATGTAATATTGTCATTAGTAACGTTACGCCCTATATCATTGTTTTTGTAATTTACTGGAATTACATTCCAGAACATAACGCAATAGGGCAACCATAAAAAATAACGTTGTTGGGTGAAAATAACGTTACTGGACAATGAAACAGAAGTAATGTCGTCATCAATAACGTTACGCTTTGTACCATTCTCATTGTACTAAACAGAATGACGTTCGTTAAACACAAAAAAGCAGACAATGACTCACTTGCCCCTCCCCGCACAAATCTGCGACCAACCCCCCCTGACACCCAACATATTAGGTCCTGTATTGCTAGTTTATATATATATATATATATATATATATATATATATATATATATATATATATATGTGTGTGTGTGTGTGTGTGTGTGTGTGTGTGTGTGTGTGTGTGTGTGTGTGTGTGTTTGTCTGTATGTCTATGTGTTCATAAGCCATTCATTTGATTGCATTGAAACTTTGGTGAACTGTTAACCGTACGCCCATGAAGGTTCCTGACCCAAAAACAAAAGAGCACAACATATAGATCAGGTGATATGACGTCATAAATAATGAGTGACCACTGCGTGAGAATACCCAGATTTATGCGTCAATTATTAAAAAATGGGAGTAGTTAGGGACCTGCAACAGAGTCTGCATGATATTTCGGACGTTTATGAAGCGTTTTGTAATTGACTCCTGCCCCCCGCCCCCCCTCCCCATAAAATGATGAGACGGAAAGAAGTCTACCGCTCACAACAGTTTTGCTTTTTGCTGTAGATGCCATAAAACTGTTATCAGGCATGACCTTATATCAAAGTTAGCTTTACAGATTTGCATGTTACTATTTATTTTTATCTGCAATTCTCCCTTAATTCTCTTGCATCCAATATGAAAAAATCTGTTGTCTTAATCACAACCTGTGTATAAGCAAAAGGACACTCACTCACTCACTCACTGACTAAACACGAAATCTCGAAAAGCTGAAATTTGGCAGGAATGTAGTTTATAGGTATAAAACGTCATCTAAGTAAGTATTTTGTGATAGCCGCATGGCTCTTACAGGCTAGCAAAATCTACAGTTTCACCCCAATCTTCATGAAATTTCGCACGCTTGACCTTCAAAACAAGAGGAAGATCACCGTCTACCTTAAGTTTCATACAGTGCATGGGGCAGGGTACTTTGCAACATAAAAATGCATCCCTAAATACCATGGTCGCACCATAACTTGAGAACAGCTTGACCGATTTCACAGATCATTTTCTAAATATTTTTTTCTGTTATTCTTAGAACAAGGATTGCATGAAGTAAAGCTGGAATATTTAAGAACAACAAAGTGCACATTTTAATGTGACCCTGCGTTTCTATTGCATAGAAATTTATAGTTTTGTTCCGATATTGATGAAATTTTGGACACTTTACCTTAAAAACAAGAGCAATGTCACTGTTTGTACAAAATTTGGTTCGGTGCATGGTGAAGGGTACTGAACGTATGGAAATTCTACAAAATGCATGGTTTTGCTCCAATCTCTATAAATTTTGCACACATGACCTTTAAACTAACAGGAAGATCACTGGTTACCTAAATATTTGAATGGAACATGACAGAGGGCACCTTGCAGAAAACTTTGCCGAGAGAGGGAAAGGTGGAAATGAATAGAGAGATAGGAGGTAAATAGGTGGATGCAGAGACAGGGGGGAGGGGATGTGGACAATGAGAATGTAGGATTAATAAACCCCTGGGCAACGCCGGGTTTACAGCTAGTTGCCTAATAAGAATGGTTTCACCATTTAATTTAAAAAAAATCTTTTATTTCTCATTTTGTAAATTGTTTTATAACGCCCCCCCCCCCGACTGTCCAAAAGTACTCATTTTTCAACCCCCTCCCCTCAGAAATTTCAATGACACATTTTGAGTCATAACCCCCCCCCCCTGTGGGCACCTTTTTCAAAAAGATAACTGTAAGTAAGTGAACAGGGACATTCCACAAACTTTCTCATGGCAAAAGACACAGTGGCGAAATAAACAGATTAGGGGTGTGTCTGCATTGCGCTAGAACTTGATGCTGGTGACTGTTGTCAACTTTCGAGTATTTTGAATAAATCACTTTAAGCCTTAAGCTGTATATTATGCCATTTCATTATTCAAACGGTTTCGCTTGTTTCTAGTGTCATCAGGATATAACATTATATACCAGAAAGACTAAAAATAAACCAAACACTACAGCAAAATAAACCAAATATTATGGTGTGTCAAAAATACAAAAAGTTATGTAGAGGCTTATCATGTACTTCACTCTGTGGTAGATGAAGTGGATACCATGGCAGGCCTCTACATAAGTTGTCGTATTTCTGACAAGCCATAATGTTTGATTTAGTATTGTTTTCAGTGTTTTGATAATGATTTTATCTCCTGATGATGCCTGAAACAAGTGAAATCGTTTGAATAACAAAGTGGTATAATATTGTCAGGTTGAAATAGAAGCAGGCTTGCCTTCGAAGGCACAGTTGTAGACTGAACACAGCACTTATACTGAAAGCTGGTTTATTGTGAACTGAAACGTACACGCAGCACTGACTGCCTCTCAGGCAGAGTGCTCTGCTATTTACGCACAGACAAAATGTACCAGAAAGTAGAAGAATAGTTAACATAAGGAACAAGTAGCAATTACAAGTAAACATAAGAAACACGTAGAACATTCAGGAAATGTTAATTACAAAGAAAGAAATTTTTGCCGGTGTACGGGATTGAACCTGCGACCTTCAGCGCCTCAATCCGTGACGCTATCCCTTGCGCCATGCTGGCAGTCGGGTTTCGTATGGTCTCGCGACAATATACAGCTTAAGTCTAAAAATGATTAATTCAAAATCTATTACACTAAGTTGGCATCTGGGCTTCTGGCTAGAGCTCAGCAATGATTGGCTCTGAGCTCATCCAGTGCGTTCATGACTTCCTCTACTCGTTTGGGAGGAAAAACCAGAGGTAGCACCAGTGGCAGACTAAGACTGTCGGAGGCTCGGGGCGGTGCCAAAACAAAATGAGGCGCCCAGTCCACCTGGAAATACCTGTATTACTATTAAAAAGTAACGTTTCAGATCTGGAGGCTCCTCAGGACGAGAGGCATGAGACAGTCTAAGAAAAAACAGCTTTCGAGCTTTGGTGGCTCCAGAATGAGAGGCCAAGGAGGGCGCTCCAAAGAAAAAAAAATGATTTAGAGGCGCCCATGACAAGAGGCCCAGGGCGATCCACCCCCGCCTCCTTAGTCCGGCACTGGGTAGCATGTATTCTAGTGATCAGCTCGCCACATTGCGCTGTGGCCCAGCTAGTCACGTTGTAACCAGACTCTTTGCAATGGTCCAGCATGCCGCACTGAGCCAGATGCGTAGCACTTGAAACAGAATCTTAATTCTTGAGCTTCATCACGAGTAGGATTACCGTTTTACTTAACCTTTTATTTTCACAATCATTTAATTTACTTTTATGGAGTTATTCAAGTTAATAACACGTAAGTGATGAATAAATAATATGGCAAGATCATTGGAAATTTTAATTTCACAATCTATTAAAGAAATTCCATCCTACTTATGTTGGTTTTTTAAATGGGCTACTTATTTGTGTAACCTTCATTCATCGTAACATATTAAGTGTATCTGAATGCAATTTTCTGTAAGCAGTAGCAATACTAACTGTTGGAGTATCTATCTGAAAGGCGAGTGAATATTTTTTAAGTGGAAGAGAGGAAATGAAAGGTAAACAAAGCGGTATTGATAGAAAATAGGGATGGGCTATGATCGCGCTCGAGAAGTGCACGACACTGCGGAAAATTCTCGAGAAATTCTCGGGTACTCTCGAAAAGTTGACTTGTATCTACAACCTGATAAGCACATGCTTACGATGTGAACCCTGATACGACCTGAGCATTTACGAAGCGAGCCGATCTTTGGCGATGTTCAATTGGCACTCAACATGATGACGGCGTGATGTTTACAATCTACCACTATACGGTAATATTGTCGCGTTGAAATGGAAGGAAGCGGGCTTGACTTCGAAGGCAGGGTTGTCAACTGAACACAGCACTTATACTGAAAGCAGGTTTATTGCTAACTTAACATACACACGTATATCGGAAGACAACGCACACTGATCTGTATTTACACGCAGACAGCTGTCACCACCCTTCACAGAGGAATGGGGTACTTAAAACTCTAGTACATAGGGCGCGCACTATCTCCGACGCAGAGAGTCTATCCCAGGAATTGGAACACCTGAGAACTGTATTTCGAAAAAAATGGGTACTCAGAGTGGCAGATTCAGCGGGCTCTCCGCCCAACCACTACAACACAACCTGTGGAAACGGATGAAAACGCAAGGGAGGATGTAGGCACTGCGTTCGTTCCATATACCGGCGCACTCTCAGGGAAGATCGCCCGCATTTTGAGAAAACACCAGGTTGGAACTGTTTTTTGTCCGCCGAATAAAATTCGTGCACTGGTGGGGAGCGCTAAAGATGATCTCGGTTTGAGGAAGGCGGGAGTGTACCAGATTCCGTGTCAGTGTGGAAAGTCATATATTGGACAGACTATGCGTACCGTCGAGGATCGATGCGTTGAACACCAGAGGCATACACGATTGATGTATCCGAGCAAGTCGGCAGTCGCTGAACATTGTTTGTCGGAGAATCACGCCATGGAGTATGAACACACTAGGATTCTGGTACAGACGTCGAGATACTGGGACTTTGTCGTTAGAGAGGCCATTGAAATTCGCACAAGTGACGACCTCATAAACCGTGACTCTGGCTATAATCTTAGCAAAGCGTGGGAACCAGCGATTGGGTTAATTAAGAGTAAATCTAGCAAACGTAACGAAGTGACGACCACGGCGGACAGAGCCCTCACACCGACGTCTTCTCAGACGCCGGCGCAATCGGTTCCACTGCGCGGACGCGGCGAGGGGCGCGGACCGCGGAGGGGTCGCTCCGCGGGCCGAGGGTATTTAAATGGCCCGCTACCGGGCTAGAACCCAGTTCCCTTCGAGCAGCCGTAGCGTGCGGATCTCCGTGCCGGCGCGTTTCCAGGAGCTCAGTCCGTCAGTTCACCTGATGATGGCGACATGTATGATCGCCGAAATATTGTGCCCGTTGGACACTATAGACCGGCAGTACACCCGTGGATATTTTGATCTTTCCAGTAATACTTGCGTCTGATTCTGTCTAGAGTCTTCACGAATCCCCGATGACCGGATATTGGAGCATCGTGGAAATACTTGAGAATAGCAGGCTGGAGGTGAACTGGAATGACCAGTAGCCATTTGGAGCCCAGTGGATCGTAGTTGCTCTTATACAATGTCCCGTTTATAAGTTGGAACTCTCCATTAGTCGGTTCTCCTTTCTCCAAGGCCTCTACGGTTTTTAATAGTGCTGGATCTTCCCGCTGTTCAGCTGTAGCATCACTTAATTCAGTGAGAGCTGAAATTTCATTCGTGCTGTTGTGATCCACTAATGGATTCCTCGAAAGGCAGTCGGCATCCTTGTGTTTGCGCCCGTTCTTGAATACCACTGTACTCTTGGAGTCTTAGTGTCCAACTTGCTAGTCGACCTGATGGATCCTTCAAGCTAGTCAGCCAACACAAAGAATGGTGGTTTGTCACGACAGTGAATGGTTTGCCGAATTAATTCGGCGGAACGTTTTGATAGCCCAGATTACTGCGAGATATTCTTTCTCATTTGTAGAGTAGCTTATCTCGGACTTCGAGATTACTCTTGATGCATAGGCTACCACTTTTTCACCACCTTCCTGAACTTGTACAAGCACTGCATTAATCCCATAACCACTTGTGTTTGTGTAAATTTCAGTTTCCGCATTCTCGTCGTACAAGGCTAGAACTGGTGTGGAAGGTACAGACTCCTTAAGTGTCCGGAAAGCGCTTTCTCTTGTCTCGTCCCGGTAAAACTTTTCGTCTCCCTGCAGAAGTTCTTGCAATGGACGTGCCTTGTTACAAAATCCTTTTATGAAACGTCGGTAGTGTGAGCACAGCCCGAGAAAACTTCTGAATCACGAATGTGTTGTCTGTTGTCTGAACTAACAGCAGAGCATGGGTATTCGTTGATGACGTTGAGCTCACTGTCTTGGATTGGTTCTGCTGTCCCGATACACATTCCCCTGGGGATAAGTTGTGACTGTTCGTGACAATTAGTGATCCATATCTCTCCTCGGCCACCGGTAATGCTTATGACAGCCGCTGGTATGTAAATTTCTTTTGTAAGCCTAATAAACTTTTTACTGTCGACAAGCACTTCACAGTTTAACCAGTCATCCGTGTTTGTGACTGGAACTCTTGTCATTGTCAACGGCGGGATCGTAACATTGTCAACGGCAAATAACTTCCCAGAAAATTCTATATTACGTGTACACGTCAGAACGACTTCCTCAATTTGCAGCTCAGATCTTCCACAGTCTGTGATAGCTTGGGATGCCTGAAGGAAATCCCATCCGAGGATGACATTATGACTACATTCTGTTAAAACGACGAATTCAAGCGGCTGGGTCCTGTTGTTGATGGTTATTCTTGCGACACAAGTTCCTGCTGGCTAGATGTACCTTCCATTTGCGACCTTCAGCACAATTGCCCCCGTATCACAGAACATTGTCTTCTTTAGTGTGCGGCGGTAATTATCTGACCATACAGAGAAAGAAGCTCTTGAATCAACCAGTGCCCGAACAGGTTTGCCGTCGATTATGACGTCGATGAGATTTCCCGACATCTGTCGTACACGGAGGATTTTCATCTGTGGCGGCCTCACCACCATAGATGGTCGTCTCGCTTATTTACCTGGGAGCGGCGGCTAGGGGAGCGGCTGATACCTCTGTACGGAGACAGTGAACGGCACCGGTGCGTCGGGGAGCGACCTCGTCCAGGGGTACGGCGATGGGCTTCTTCCCATAGGTCGACTGAACTCATCAGCAGGTTACTGCCTGGGATAGAACTGCTCTGATGGCTGACGTCTTGCGGGAAAATAATCGTCGAATACTCGCCTTCTCTCTCTGCACTAGCGTACGACGTGTACAGGGCGCCCACAGTGGAAACAGTGGTGTGTTGTCTTCTGTCCTCCAGACGTCTGTTTTTCTGCGGGGCGTCATTGTTGCCGGCGGAGTTGTTTGTGACAGTGTCGGCCGGTTCATGGGCTACCGTTTGGTGGCTGCAGCGTAAATCATAGCAGGGCGACGCCGTTATTCACGTCGGGTGCGATTGGCGGGACAAACAGGAACTAAAGTCTGAAATACCTCTTCCTCAGCGGCGTCAGCTCTCTCGTGACTAACAGGGCTTACATCTATGACCATAATCTGATGCTCGCTCGCTCTAATAGTCCCAGCTGCTTCTCTCACAATTTGTCATATAAGGGAAGCGAAGTTCAAATGTTTGTTAAGCTTATGGGACTGGACTATGGGGTCATTAGTCCCTAAACTTACAAACTACTTATGAACTACTTACGAACTAGGACGGCACAAATATCCATGCCCGAGGGGGGATTCGAACCCCCGACCGTAGTGGCCGTGCAGACCGTGACTGAAGCGCCTCAGTCCCCTCGGCCACCGCAGCCGGCAGGAAGCAAATTAATGCTGGTTTTCCACAACTGCCATAGGAACTACATTGTGGAGTATGTCATACTTCTTTCGTCCAATCCTCCTTTGTTGCCTCTCTTCAATATGTTGGCACCACTTGATGAACTCTTCTGTTGTAGCGACGTCTTTTATTAGAAGGTCTTTTATTAGAAGGGCTTGGTACATGTCTTCTGCTATACTCTTTATCAGGTGCGTGATTTTGTCGGCCTCAGTCATATTCGGATTGACTATGTTGTTACACAGGGCCAAAACATTCTGTATGTATGACTGTGTCGTTGGGCCCAGTTCTTCAGTTGCTCTTCCGCCGAGCGAATTTGTCGCTGGCACTCAGCAAACGTCTTCTTGAGTTTCGTTTGGAACATTTCCCAGACATTCAGCTTCTCTTCGTTCTTTTCGAACCATTGCTGGGCTGTTCCGCCCAGGTAAAAATAAACGTTGGCTAAGCACATTGTATGATTCCACCGGTTGTACTTGGCGACTCGGTCGATCCCCATTTAGCCCTTTTAGCCATTTGTTGGGGTCCTGGCCAGCGTCTCCAGAGAACACCGACGGGTGTTTGATGTGCAGTCGGCTTACCGGTGGTTTCGTGTCCATGGTTCTTCTGATAATACGGACTTTCGGAAGGATGTACTCGGTATATCCCTTGTTCTCCGGTTCTAGTCCGTGTAAGCGACCGCTTTTACGTTACCTAATCGGAGCCACGGTGATGCAGTTGTTGCACAGGATACCTAGCGCCTCCACGAAACAGTGTCACGTTGAAATGGAAGCAGGCTTGACTTCGAAGGCAAGGTTGTCAACTGAACACACCACTTATACTGAAAGCAGGTTTATTGCGAACTTAATATACACGCAGCACTAACTGCCTCTGGGGCAGAGTGCTTCGCTATTTAGACACACACAGAATGTACTAGAAATTAGAAGAATAGTTAACATAATAAACATGTAGAAATTATTAGTGAACATAAGAAACATGTAGAATATTATGGAAATGATATTTACAAAGAATTAAATTTTTGCTGGCGGACAAGATTGAACCGACGACCTTCAGCACTGCTATCGGTGATGCTATATTTTTTTTTGGGGGGGGGGAGATCTTCAGGTAGATCTGGTCGTTCGTTGAATATTTGGCTCAACTTTTTTTTATTACAGAGAGCGTTGAGACCCTGCCGGGCGCACTGAGGCACGGTGCCCGGCATCCATTGCACCATGCTGTCAGTTGGTTAACTTGGAGACTCGTGGCCAAATCATTAGAAACACATATAAATATTGAAATTACATACAACAGTGAAACGGAGCCTTTTACTTACTGCATTATACATCCTTTCCCTGTTGATGACAGCAACTTAATCCAAAATCGTCCTACACAAATTACTAATGGAACAATGCCGTTATCGGCGCAGTAACTCGGTCATTGACCTTGATGACATCATCCAAGTTGGCAGTTAGGTCACTGACCCCTAATATGTGATTCAAGGGGATGTCGTTTCTGGTTGTGGAACAAAATGATCACCAGGAAAAACCGAGGACCACGTTCCCTGGTCCCCCACCCCCTATGACGTTATTCAAGATGGCGTATAACAGGAAATTTGAATTTTCCTTTAATGCTTGAGCCATGGGCTCGTTCTGTTCGAAATCCGCGCCCCGATTTGTGTTTGTTTCTCCTCCTAACTGTGGTGACGCTACCTCCCTGCTGCTGGGACGCGATGGCCAGGCGAATGGGTCTGTGACAGCCGTTGCAGACGCTTGGGCTGGGTCCGTGAATGTTCTGCACTCGGGCGTGGACGCCGAGCTGGGTTTGGTGTCTGGCGTGGCCGACTGTTTTCTGCTTTGGAGTTAGGTTTGACTTCGCTGTTGTGTTAGTTAAGTGTTGTTGAAATGTCTCGCCTCCAATGTGAGGACGATCTGGAAATGGTATATTGAGGGTAACGAGCGGAATTTATTAGGCGGTTTTGCCCTTCTGCGGCTTTGTTGCCACCCCCAGGCATTGTCGGAACTTAGGGTTTGGTTCTTGTTTTCTCTCGTCGTCGTTGCTGCCATCGGCGAGTTGTAGTTTGCAGCCTTCTGTTCGTGTCTTTTCTGAGTGGTCTGGTGACTATCGCCGGCCACAGTGGCCGAGTGGTCTGCGGCGCGCCAGTCACAGTCTGCACGGGCGCTACGGTTGTGGGTTCGAATACCCCTTCGGGCATGGATGTATGTGTCGTCTTTAGTATAAGATAGTTCATAAGTAGTTTGTAAGTATAGGGACTTATGACCCCACAGTTAAGTCCCGTAAGATTAACAAACATTTGAACATATGAACATTTGTACTATCCATACATGTGGCAGTGATGCTAGCCCACGGACTTTCAGGAAGTTTGGTTTTAACTGCTTTTCGCCTCCTCCCCTATGTCAGCCGTGGCGATCCTCTCCCTATAAAGCTGTTCATGTGTTATGATTATTTTTTTTGTTTTTTTTTTTTTTTTTGAGAAGGAAGGAAGGAAGGAAGCTTAGGGTTTTACGTCCCGTCGACAACTTGGTCATTAGAGACGGAGCTAATGCTCGTAGTTGTGGGTAAGGATGGGGAAGGAAATCGGCCGTGCCCTTTGAAAGGAACCATCCTGGTATTTGCCTGGAGTAATTTAGGGAAATCACGGAAAACCTAAATTTGGATGGCCGGAGGTGGATTTGAACCACCATCCTCCCGAATGCGAGTCCAGTGTGTTACCACTGCGCCACCTCGCTCGGTGTTATGATTATTGATTTAGAGATTGTTGTTGTATCACTGTTTAGCAAATTCGTAGCAGAAGCCTTACCTGATGTGCGCAATGTGCTCTGGCCAGTATTTAAAGGGCACTGTTCAATTACACTGTTGACGTTGATGCTTGTATATTGGCAATTGTTTTCATCATCTCATTTGGCCAATGTATTGTGTAAAATGGTATCTTTATTGTGAAGTTCTAAACGTGATTTGAACCATATGTCTACGAAAGGAAATTGCCTAAATAACATCCAAGAAGGGCATTGTTAATAATTGTTAATTTGAGCGCCAGCTGATGTTTAGTGTAACTTGTCGAGTTGGAATGTACATTTAGGTAAAGGTCTAAAACTTCTCTCCGTTGCGGAACGTGTTCAGGCCAGTATTTAAAGGGTGTTGTTCAATTACTCTGTTGATGGTTTTGGTATAATTGTATATTAACCCAAAGGGAAACCTTAATATATCTAATGTTATTGCCTTTTAATTGTCTAGTTTTGGCCAAGTTTTTTTTATTGTGAAAATTTCCAAATTTAAGCTGCCCCGTGTGTCTAAAAAAATAATAAAGGGGCCCAGTATTTTAATTTATTTAGGGTTACTGTGTGCATCTTTTGAGCTAGTACACTATAATTGGAGTCTTGTTTATTGCAAATGGTCATTTATGTTATGTGGTGAGGTTTGCCGGCCGCGGTGGCCGAGGGGACTGAGGCGCTCCAGTCACGGTCTGCACGGCCACTACAGTCAGGGGTTCGAATCCCCCCTTGGGCATGGATATTTGTGCCATCCTAGTTCGTAAGTAGTTCATAAGTAGTTTGTAAGTTTAGGGACTGATGAGCCCGTAGTTAAGTCCCATAGACTATACAAACATTTGAAACATTGTTTTGTGGTGATGTTTCATTCTAAATTACACAGGGCGCTCTGGCCAGTGTTTAAGAGGCATGGTTCAATTACGCTGGTGGTGTTTGCTTGCGTAATTACCTAAGCTAAGCTTGTTGGTGCCTCTGTTAATAGGGTCTAAGCTTTCTCTCTTTGCGTAACATGCTCGGCCTAGTATTTTAAAGGGCACTATTTAATTACCCTGCTAATTGTGATTTTCCAGAACTGACTTGTGTCACTTTTATATTGTCTAAACAGAATCATAACCTGCCCATTATTTTATTGTGTTCAGAGTTACTGTTTGCATCTTTTATGCCAGTATATTGTAACTGTAGTCTTATTTATTGCAAATGGTCATTTATGTTATGTGCTGAGGTTTCATTCTAACCTGCACAGTGGTGTTCTCCAACCAATGTCTACAAGCACAGTGTAGTTACACTGCTGGTGTTTATATACTTGCCAAAGCAAAGCCTATAGCACCCACTGTTAATTATAGCTAGTGTTACTCCCTTGGCTATTCCTTGCTCATCTTTCTTTTAAAATGGTATCCTTGTTGAAAATGTCCAAATGTCCCAGCTGTTATCTCTTGTTAAGTGTAATGTTAAATTTTGTCCTTACTAATAAATTACATTGTCTTGGTTTTTTTATGAAAATGTCCATCAGTGATACCCTCCTGTGCCCAGTACGTTAATTTTTATTGTTTTGTTGGGGTGACATGAAGAATAATTAAACGCATCATTATAAAACCATTAATTTATGTTTATTAGATCCATAATTTGTGATTATAAGATTACGTTACCTAAGAGATAACTGCATAATCATTTTTAGAGTTCTTATCGATAAAATGGATTGCGACCTCGATGTTGGATTAAGATTAATTATGGGTGTAGTAGCTAAATAATTACGTTTTCGACCTTTAAATTCTTACATGATCTCAGTTCAGACCGGTGTGAGCCAGGACGGTTTCTATCCTAAGAATAAATGTTATTATATTAGTACAAAAGGACCATATAATAAAAATATTTTTTACTTATTGATTAAAGTTAATTACTCACTATTTTTGCAGATAAGTGTGTTGAATTTAGAATTCATTTATGTAGATTTTTTCTACAAATAGTATTGATAATATATGATTTATTTAGATTTGTTTTAAATTTTTTATTATTAATGATTTGTGTTTTAATTAGATTTGCTTTTTTTATTTTAATAGAGTGTAAGGTGTTAGGTTACATTCAGATTCATTAAGTTCCAAAAAAGGTAGGTTTTTTAGGTATTCCTCAAACTTTTAGTGATGCTATTAAATTAATTTGTAAAGAACAACCTATTCCTTTTATATCAAGTTATTCTTTAAATTGTTTTTCTCCTGTTTTTAATCTAATGATTTCTGTATTGATTTGGGTTATTTTTCCTTATTTGACTTATATGAGTTCTTCTCCTTATGGTTTCTTATTTTTTCTTTGTTATACTAGATTAAGAGTTTATACATTAATAATTGCTGGTTGATTCATTATTGGGTTCTTTACATTCTGTTGCTCAAACTATTTCTTATGAAGTAAGATTAGCTTTAATTTAATTATCATTAATTATATTAATTGGGAGTTTTAACATACTTTTTATGAATTTTCAGTTTTATTGTTGATTTATTGTTTTTTCTTTTTCTTTACCTTTATCTTTTTTTGGTTCTTGTTTAGCAGAAACTAACCAGACTAAATTTGATTTTGCTGAATGAGATTCCGAGTTAGTTTCAGGTTTTAATATTGAGTATGGTGGTGGTGGTTTTACTTTAATTTTTCTTGCGGAGTATTATAGAATTATTTTTATGAGAATAATTTTTTTCATTAAATTTTTAGGTGGTGATTTTTATTCTTTTTATTTTTTCTAAAGCTTTCTTTAGTTTTTTTGTTTGGATTCGTGGTACTTTACCTCGTTTTCGTTATGATAAACGTATATATTTAGCTTGAAAAAGTTATTTGCCTTTATCTTTAAATTTTTTCTTTTTCTTTATTATGTTGAGGGTTACATTTTTTCGCTTGTTTAATTAATTTTTTTAAGAATTTTAAAGTTAATAGAATAATTAAAATTCTGTTCTTATGTTTTCAAAACATTTGCTTTTCTTAAGCTAATTAACTTATGTTTTCATTACTGTATCTCATATTGTTGTGATGTGGACATTGATTAAAAAATATGAGAAGTAAATTGTTGTTAAAATTTGTCCTGTTATGATGTATGGTTTTTCTACTGGTCGTTTTCCAATCGTAAACAAATTACGATTAGTATAATTCAGAATATAATTTGATTTATTGGGTAGATTTGATTTCCTCAGAATTTTGTTTTGTTATAGAATGGTATATTAAGATTCTAATTGATATTGCTAATGCAATAACTCCACCTAATTTATTAGGGATTGATGGTAAAATTGTGTAGGCAAATAGGTAGTATCATTATGGTGGAATATGAATTGGTGTTATTAATGGATTAGCTGGCACGAAATTATCTGGGTCTCCTAATATATAAGGGTCAATTAGGCATAATATAATTAATATTATTATTAAAATAATGTAATTATTTCTTTGTAAGTGAAGTTTGGGTGGAATGGAATTTTATCAATATTTCTATTTAATCCAATTGAATTATTAGATCCTGTTTTTTGAAGGAAAAATAGGTGAACTATAGCCACTTCTATAACGATAAATGGTAATACAAAATGGAATGTGTAGAATCGATTTAGTGTTGCATTATCTACTGCAAATCCCCCTCACACGCATTGAATGATATCTGTTCCAATATAAGGAATTGCTGATAATAAATTTGTAATTAGTATTGCTCCTCAAAATGATATTTGTCCTCATGGTAGAACATATCCTATAAATGCTGTTACTATTACTATGAATATATTGATTTTTCCTGTTATTCAAGTATTTATATAAATGTATGATCAATAATAAATTCCTCGTCCTACATGTAATTATATACAGATGAAGAATGTTGATTCTCCATTTGCGTGTAAAGTTCGAATTAATCATCCACTATTAACGTCTCGACAAATGTGAACTACTCTTGAGAATGCTATTTCAATAATGTGTAATGTATAGTTAAAAATAGTTCTGTAATAATTTGGATTATTAAGCATAATCCTAATGATGATCCAAGGTTTCATCACATTGAAATATTTGTTAGTGCTGGTAAATCAATTAATGAATTATTAGTAATTTTAATTATTGGGTGTTTAATTCGTAAAGGTTTATTCATTAGTTTATTAGCTTATTTTACGTATAGGTCCTTGATTAATGTTGGTAATCTTTACTACTGATATTAATGTAATAAATAAATAAATTATTAAAATGATTGTAATAATAACTGTTAGGTTATTATATAATTTTTCTAATGAGGGTGACATTTCTTTGAATTAATTGAGTAATTTAGATATATGATTTCTGTGTTTTTAATTATTTCTATTCATATTATCTTAACAACATTGTATAATTATGTTGATAGAATATGTGTTATGTTTATAATAATAATTCTATTAATTTTTTAATTTGATGCAATTCTTGTAATGTAAATGAATAAAACTATAAAACCACCTAGGAATGTTAATAGTAAAATGTGTGATAGCCAAAATCTTTCTATTATTGTTCCTGTTATGATGTAAATAAAAATTTGATAATAATAGTTATATTAATTAATATTGGGTGATTTATTTTTATAAAGTCAATATTTATTAGGTTTGATGATCTCATAATTATTATTTTTTCATTTCAAGGATTAGTTTATAGAAAATATTGATTTTAGGGATCTGTGATGGGAATTAATCTTCTACCCTAGAAGTTTTAAAAGTATTTTCTTAATTATGGTTTATAATGTTTTTTTAAACTATTAAAACGAATGCCTATATTTGGTTTATTTACTTGTTTATCAATTTATTTTTCTGGTGTTTACCTTTTTTTGTTCAAAAGGTACGCATTTATTGGTCGTTATACTAAGATTAGAATATATTGTTCTTTCTTTTTTATATGAATTGTAGTATTTCTTGTTCAGTTTGATTATGATTATTTCTTTCCTGTAATTTTTTTGTTTTTTTCTGTTTGTAAGGGTGCTTTAGATCTTTCTATTTTGGTTTCAATAATGTGCTTTTATCGGAATGATTTTTTCTCTCTTTCGTGTTTATTTTAAAGTATTTAGTTATAATTATCTTTATCCCTATTTGTTTATTAAATAATTGTTGATGGTTAGTTCATTCTTTTACATTTTTATTAAGTTTTTTTTATAATTTCATTGTATTCTTATCCTGATTTAAGAATAATTAGTTAATATTTTGGTGTTGATTTTTATTCTGTTTTATTGATCTTATTGAGTTTTTGAATTTGTTGTTAAAAAATTACTGCAAGAAGTTCAATTTATTTTTCTTCATATCATTGTAATTTTTTGTTTTTATTGTTTTATTATCATTAATTATATTGTTTTGTTCTTTTTCTAGTTTAAATTTATTTTCATTTAATATTTTTTTTGAATCTAGATTGGTCCCTACTCTGTTTTTTATTTTGGGTTGAGGTTACCAGCCTGTTACCAGCCTGAACGTTTAAAGGCTGGCATTTATTTAGTTTTTTATACTTTAGTTCCTAGATTACCTTTAATATTGGTTTTATTTAGGATTGATGATGTATTTAACACACTTTATTACCCTTCATTATTTGATTTTGGTTCTTTTTATTTTTTGTTTTTTCTATTTTTGCTTTTTTAGTTAAAATACCGGTTTTTTATTTCATCTTTGACTTCCTAAGGCTCACATTGAGGCTCCTATTTCTGGTATAATAATTTTGCCTGGTATTTTATTAACGTTTGGTGGTTATGGTATTTTTCGTTTAATAAAGGTGATTTCTTATTTGGGTTTAAGATTTAATTATTTTTTCTTGTCTTTAAGATTGTTTGGTGGTGTTTTTATTATATTTATTTGTTTTTGTAAAGTTGATTTATAATCTTTAATTGCTTAGTCTTCTGTTTCTCATATAAGATTGGTTTTTTGTGGTTCGATAACTAGGAAATGATGGGGTTGTATGGGCTCTCTTTCTTTAATAATTGGTAATGGTTTATGTTCTTCTGGTTTATTTTGTTTATCAAATAATATTTATGAACCTTTAGGTAGATGGAGATCATTAATTATTAAGGGTATAATTAATTTAATACCTAGAATATCTATTTGCTATTTCTTTTAAGATCTTCAAATATAGCTGCTCCTCCATCTTTAAATCTTTTAGGTGAATTTAATTTATTACATAGAATTATTTCTTGATCTTCTTATATTTTTATTATTAATTTTTTATATTTTTAGAGCTGTTTATACATTGTATATATATTCTAATTCTCAACATGGTTTATATTATTCTGGTGTTTATACTTGTTCTTATTTTCGTGAATATTATCTTTTATTTTTACATTGGTTTTCTCTTAATTTGTTGTGTCTGAAGGGTGAATATTTTTATTTTTAATACTTAAGTATTTCAATTTAAAATGTTGTTTTGTGGAATCAATGACACGATCTTTTTCATCTTAAGTCGTGTATTTATTTTCTATTTGTTGATTAAGTTTTTAATTTTTGTTTAGAACTTTATTTTTTGTGTTAGGTATTTACTATTTAATAATTGATTACACATTAATAATTGAGTGGGAATTATTTAGTTTAAATAGTTCTATGGTAGTGATATCTTTTAATTTTGATTGAATGTTTTTGATTTTTATATTTTTTGTATTCATTTTTCTTCTTTAGTTATTTACTATAGAAATGATTATATACATAATGAAAAAAATATTAATCGTTTTATTGGAATTGTTTTAATATTTATTTTTTCAATAGCTTTTTTAATTATTAGTCCAAATTGGATTAGAATTAAATTAGGTTGAGATGAATTAGGTTAAATTTCTTATTGTTTAGTTATTTATCTAATCGTATTGGTGATGTTTCTATTTTAATCCCTGTTTCTTCTATATTAAATTTTGGTAGTTGAAATTATATTTATTATTATTATTTTATTTCTGTTTCTTTTTAGTTAAAGATTTTTACTTTATCAATTATTCTTGCTGCTATAACTAGGAGAGCTCAAATTCCTTTTTATTCTTGACTTCCAACTGCTATGGCTGCTCCTACACCTGTTTCTGCTGTGGTTCATTCTTCTACTCTTGTGACTGCTGGTGTACATTTATTAATCCTTTTTAATCCAATATTAATAATTCATGATTTTGGGTGATATATTCTTTTTATTGGTTGTTTGACTATATTTATATCTGGTCTTGGAGCTAATTTTGAATTTGATTTAAAGAAAATTACTGCTCTTTCTACTTTAAGTCAACTTGGTTTAATAATAAGAATTTTATCCATAGGTTATTCTGTTTATTATTTATATATGCAGGTTCTATGATTCATAATTTACGTGATTCTCAGGATATTCGTTTCATGGGTTCAATTAATCATTTTACACCTTTAACTTCTGTTTGTTTTAATGTTTCTAGATTGTGTTTATGTGGTATACCTTTTTTGGCTGGATTTTATTTTAAGGACTTAAGTCTTGAAATTGTTTAAGTACAATTAATTTTTTAATTTTTTAAATATATTTTTCTACTGGATTAACGGCTTCTTATTCTTTTCAGTTGTTATATTATTCAATATCTGGTGATAATAATTATTACTCTTCTTATTCTTTTAATTTTAGTAGTAACTCTATTTCTTTTGGTATAATTGTTTTACTAATTGTTGCTGTCTTAGGTGGAAGACTTTTATCTTGATTAATTTTTCCTATGCCTTATTTAGTTTTTAACTTTATTAACTATTATTTTAGGTTCATATTTTTGTTATATTATTTCAGATTTTTATTATTCTTATGATTTATTTTCATTGAATTTTTTATCTTTCCTTATGTTTACTGGTTCTATGTGATTTATACCTTTTCTTTCAACTAAATATGTTAGATACTTACCTTTAAGTTTTGGATATTATTCTTTGAAGAGTTTTGATTCTAGTTGGGGTCAGTTATTTGGTGGTCAAGGTTTATATTCCTTTTTTTTATTTAATTAATTATATTCAGTCTTTATATGATTCTAATTTTTTGGTTTATTTATTAACTTTTGTTTTTTGAATAGTTATTATTTGTATAATTTTTATACCTAAATAGCTTATTGTATATAGTATGAGATTGAAGATGTTAGGGAAATATTTTTATTTTTAGGTATTTATAAATATTTAATTAATATTTTTACAGTGACAATGTAATGTTTTTTTAACTATATAAATAGAAATGTTAACGGAGTTTAACTACTATTATAAGAAGTTAGTAGCTTTTATATTGTCTTTACATTTCCTTAATTGGAACAATGGTTCATTTGCATTATTAACAGTAATACGCCTCCCTTTGGCTTCAATTAATAAATAAGGGCATTTTTGTGCAAGGTCGAAACTGATTGCAATACTTCAGTTCTTATTTTTAATTAAGCTCAATTGATATTTCAATACTTTTTGGATGCAAACCAACTGTTATAATTAACTATAACCCTAATTAGCTCATTTAAGTGCTCCTTGATTTCATTCATAATACAATACATAATACTAATACAATAATAATAAGTAATTTGTTGATAATGTTCAAACTATAATATTTGATGTCTTTATAATAATTACGATTGGTGAAATCAATGCAATTTCTACATCAAAAATTAGGAAGATTACTTCAGTTAGGAAAAATTGAATTGAAAATGCTATTCGTGTTGATCTTTTAGGATTAAATCCACATTCAAATGGTGATCTTTTTTCTCGATCATTTATTGATTTTGTTGTTGCTATTAATTTAAAATTATTGGTAATATAAATCTAATAATAATTCTTGCTTTTAATATCATAATTATTCTCTTGATATTTTCAAGCTTTTTGATTGGAAGACAAAGGTATTAATTATACTAGAAAAATCATTATCTACCTCACTAGTAAATTGATAAATATAAAAATAATCATACTACCTCAACAAAGTGTCAGTGTCATGCTGCTGCTTCAAATGAGAATTGATATTAATAGGAATATTATACCAATAATTACATGTAGTCCATGGAATCGTGTTGCTACAAAGAATGTTGATCCATATACTGCATCTGCAATAGTAAAAGGTGCTTCTCAATTTTCATATATTTGTAGTATAGTAAAATAAAATCCTAATATTACTGTAAAGAATAATCCTTGTAGTGCTTGTGAATGATTACATTGTATAATTCTATGATGTGCACTTGTAATTGTAACTCCTGAAGCTAGTAAGCAGTATTAAGAAGTGGAAATTGTATTGGATTAAATGGTTGATTTCCTATTGTGGGTCATTTTATTCCTAATTCAATTGTTGGTGCTAGTCTTCTATTAAAGAATGCTCAGTAGAATGAAGCAAAAAATAATACTCTAACTTAGTGGGTAGTCCTTGAAATGTTCCATCTCGGACTACATCTCGTTACCATTGAATTATGGTTAATACAATGACAGTTATTCCAATAATTAGTAAATTTATATTAAATGTATGAAATCATTTAGTTATTCCTGAGGTTAAAATTATGGCTCTGATTTCTCTGGTTAAAGGTCATGGTCTACAATCTACTCTATGAAATGTGTTGTTGTTGTTATTTGTTAACATAAGTTTAGTAAACTTCTCTTGAATATAATGAACTTAAAATTGAAAAAAAACATATGTTTGAATTATTGCTACTGCTGATTCAACATTTAATAGTATTATTTGTCCAATAATTAAAATTAATATAATTCTTGTTGTTAATGATGGTCCTGCATTTCCTAATAATGTTAATAATAAGTGTCCTGCAGTTATATTTGCAGCTAATTGTACAGCTAATGTACCTGGACGAATAACATTTCTCATTGTTTCAATTACTACTATAAATGATATAAGTGCATTTGGTGTTCCTTGTGGAACTAAATGGCAAATATATGGTTGTTATTATTAATTCATTCAAATAATATGAATCTTATTCATATTGGTAATGCAACTGAGAATGTTAATGTAATGGGAATAGTCCTATAAAGTTATTAAATAATATTGGCAGCCCTGCGCTAAGCCAGATGCGGCAGCTTAGTCCTCTCGGGAAAGATAAGTAATTTAGATTGTAATAAGACTTAGTTTTACACCGATAAGTAATTAAAAAAAATTATTAGATTCCTGTCCTAGCTTACAATTAAAGGTTTCACTTTCCCTTGTGTAGTTTTTCATTTATCGCGAAAAGTCCATACAGCAGTGTTACAGCCGTAGGTTTCGTTTACGTTCTTGCACAGCAAATCTAAATAAACTGGTTTATTAGTTCTTTTGCCTTTATAACAAGTTAAGTACATCTTATCCCTTCATTGCTTCTCACTTATTATTCACGTAGACTTGATTAAGATTTTATTTGCTGTCCCAGAAACTTCGCATTTCTTTTGTTTACATTCGGAGAGTAGGCCTAATTTTCAGAGTACACAGATTTAGCGTTAAAACGTAGTAGAAGTTGCTTTTACGTCACTGTACGACTAAGTATTTACATATATTAGTGTCCTATTCTACTTTAGTGCTCCTTTATATCTGTATCTAATATAATTCTTTCCGTTTTCACCTAGCTTAATACAGGAAACAACCATGAGTGCTAAGTGTTTGAGCTGCCACAGGAAAGTTAGTTCAGGGGTTCTATGCAGCTGTTGTGACAGTTGGTTTCACTGGGGAGATTGTAGTGGCGTGGGTATTGGGGAAGCACAGGAGACTCTTCCTTTCTTGTGCAGGGTTTGTTCAAGGGATAAGAAAATAGAGGAACAAGAGGGGAAAATCAGAGCCTTTCAGGCTGAATTAGATAGTGTTAGAGAAGAACTGTCAAGGTTAAAAGGGGAGGAGGGTAACCAGAGGTGGGAAGTGGTAGCAGGGAACAGTGGCCTCAGTAAGAGTACAGTGTGTGACAGTTTTATAATTGGCACAAACAATAGGTTTGCCTTGCTGCCACAGTCTAACGAGGAAGAGCCTCCAGTAGATGTAGGTGTAATTAAGGAGCAACAGAATTTCATTAGGAAACCAAAGGTTTCAAAAAAAGTAGAAAGTAGGAGGAAAATTCTGTTGCTAGGTAGCAGCCATGGGAGAGGTGTGGGCCAAATTGTGCAGGAAAAATTAGGTGACAGGTACCAGGTCACAAACTTTTTTAAGCCCAGTGCAAGTCTGAGCCAGGTGGTAGAGGATTTAGATTCATTGTGCAAAGGGTTAACTAAGGAGGATCATGTTGTGATAGTGGGTGGTGTGGGAAACAGTATCGATAGGGATCAGGGCTACAGTATTGAGTGTGACCTGGTGAAAATAGCATCTGCAACAAATCATACAAATGTTCAGATGGTGCCTGCCTTCATGCGGTATGAACAGCCTCGCTTGAACAGCTCTGTAAGGAGGCTCAACATGGAGTTAGATCAGCTGCGGAGGGCGGCCACTCTGTCGGACATTGGTTTGGTCCCTGTTGATGCTATTGATAGGTGGGAATTTACTAGGCATGGCCTCCACCTCAGTAGGAAAGGGAAAGGAAAACTGGCTGGGTTGATAGCTTTTCAGCTTCTATCTACTTTCGGAGATATTATTGATGGAAATAGTGACTTACCCTGTACAATACAATGAATCCCTTATTTGATACTACGGTTATTTTTAATCACTATCAGGATATACATTACTCATTCGGTAATTCGATAGTGTATTGTGGCCACACGGATATTACCATGCTATCTGAGGCGCCATGTGTCCGCCAGCTCCCGTCGGAGGTTCGAGTCCTTCCTCTCTATGGGTTTATGTGTTGTCCTTAGCGTAAGTTAAACAGTTTGTAAATGTAGGGACCGATGATGTTTGCAGTTTGTTGGTCCCTTAGGTTTTACATACATTTCAACATTTGAATGTATTTTGACGTGAATTTATGTTGGTAACAAATCATAAGGGGACTGATAACCTAGCCGTTTTGTCCCCTTCAAACACAAAACAATAACTACAAATCAAAGGAAATAACTTCTGATTTGTCTCTGCATTTCCAGCTTCCCGCTATAAGAATTTCAAGTTTATGTGATTGCTCTGCAGCAACAGTCGAGATAAGTATGGATACTCTGCAAGGTTAAACATTAAAGGCTTCCATTCTTCCACATACAATACTGATATCATTAGAAAAAATTGAGGGCAGATATGTTTTTAAGACAAAATTATTAATAAAAAGTAATGATAATGAAAGAAAAATTGATTATAACAACGTCATTGTTATCTTAGGTAATAGCATATTGCTGTGGGAGATTCTGGGCGATATTACTAACGCTATATCACGAAACACTTGGATACGCGGAACCTTATCAGACAGTGCTGAATTACTGGGAGTAGTGACGAAATATCAAAAAGCAACGTAGCGAGGTTAACAGTTGCGGCACACGAACATCCAACAGCGATCATAACAACACCAAACTGTAAGGGAAAACGTGCCCCACAGTGTGCGTCCTAAGGATCTGAGATAGGGGTGACGTGGACTGGCATGTGATGACATTCCTCAATAGGCAGCAAAGAGCCTCTCTGAACAGGAGAGCCATCACTTGAAATCTGAGAGTCGGCAGATAAAGGAAGAGTGAGATTCCACCAGAATCGAGTACAGACACTAGCACACTGCCGTAGCATGAAGTCGAGTGCGGGCATTCATACAATCTAAATGTATAAATATCATTTCGTGCGCAAGATAGTGCTGTTTACTATTGTGTATCTGTCTAGTAGGAAGACATACTGAATTTTGTATGAAGTTGTTTGTTACGTTTCTCGGCAGTTTGGTGTTTTTTATAGACCAAGATAGGTTTAACAACATTAGTGCATGTCCTGTTGAGAATGGTCTTTCTGATCATGGTGCATAACTAGTTACATTATATGATATAGCTCCTTTGAGTAATTTGAATCAGTCCTCCAAAGTTGTTCGTACAATTAATGATTCGACAATTAGAAATTTCACGGAAAGTCTTCAGCAGTTAGATTGGGATGAAGTGTACAAGGAACCTGATGCTAATTTAAAATACAACTTATTTCATGATACTTTTGTGAGGGTATTTGATAACTGATTCCCCAAGAAATTAGTCAAATTTAATTGTAAGGAACCAAGCAAAAAACCATGGCTCACCAAAGGTATAAAAATATCTTGTAACCGGAAAAGGGAACTGTATCTGACAGCAAGAAAGAGTAGTGACCCAGAAATATTCAACTATTATAAAAACTACTGTTCTGTATTAAGGAAAGTTATTAAAAAAATCCAAAAGCATGTGCATCATGTCTGAGATTAGTACATCCAATAATAAAATTAAAACAATCTGGAATATTATAACAAGGGAGACAGGGCAACCAAGAACACAGGAAGACAGCATTACCATCAAAGTGAATGAAAAAATTACAAACAAAAAGTCAGAAGTTGAAAACACTTTTAATAATTATTTTTTAAATGTTGTGGAGAATATAGGATCCAAATGTTCATTAGAAGAAGCTAGGCAGTTAATGGAACAAGGCATACCTAGACAGTTTGATACAATGGAAATCCCACCCACCTCTCAATCTGAAATTAGGAAATTAATAAACTCTCTCAAGAGTTAAAGCTCTCATGGCATTGATGGCATATCCAGCAGGGTATTAAAAGCTTGTTCCCAAGAAATATGTAGGATTCTTAGCCACATTTGTAATAGCTCACTGGAGCAGGGTATTTTCCCTGATAGACTGAAATATGCTATTGTCAGACCACTTCATAAAATAGGTGATACATTGGATGTCAACAACTACCGCCCAATCTCACTCCTGACTGCTCTATAAAAAATTCTTGAAAAACTAATGTATTCCAGAGTAGCTTCATATATTAATAAAAATAAAGTTCTAACAAAATGTCAGTTTGGTTTCCAGAAAGGCTTTTCGACAGAAAATGCAATACACATTTTCACTAATGAAATATTAAATGCTCTGGATAACCATAAGTCACCTGTTGGGATTTTTTGTGATCTATCACAGGCCTTTGATTGTGTTAACAATGGAATTCTTCTAGATAAGCTTAAGTACTGTGGTATGAGTGGGAAAGTGCACAAATGGTTTAAATCATACCTAACTGGAAGAGTTCAGAAAGTTGATATACGTAATTCACATAATATACATAAAACAGCTGAGTCCTCAAACTGGGGAACTATCAAGCATGGGGTGCCACAGGGTTCGGTACTGGGACCTTTGCTGTTCTTAATATATATTAATGACTTGCCTTTCTATATTCATAAAGATGCCAAGCTAGTTCTCTTTGCTGATGATACAAGTATCTCTGTCACACCCGAATCACATGAATTAACTGATGAAATTGTCAATGAAGTATTTCAAAGAATTATTAGGTGGTTCTCTGTAAATGGACTCTCTTTAAATTTTGAAAAAAAAACACAGTATATTCAGTTTCACACAATAAATGGCATCACACCGTTAATTAATATTGACTTCAACCAGAAATCTATAGCTAAGGTAGAATATTCAAAATTTTTAGTTTATGCATTTAAGAGGGGTTGAATTGGAAGAAACACATTGAAGATCTGCTGCAACGTTTGAGCTCAACTACTTATGCTATTAGGGTGATTGCAAACTTTGGTGATGTACAACTCAGTAAACTAGCATACTATGCCTATTTTCATTCTCTGCTTTCTTATGGCATCATATTCTGGGGCAATTCATCATTTAGTAAGAAAGTATTCATTGCCCAAAAGCGGGTCATCAGAATAATTGCTGGAGCCAACCCAAGATCATCCTGCAGACATTTGTTTAAGGATCTAGCAATCCTCACAGCAGCTTCACAATATATATATATATATATATATATATTCACTTATGAAATTTGTTATTAACAATCCAACTGAATTCAAATGTAACAGCAGTGTGCATAGCTACAACACTAGGAGAAAGGGTGACATACACTATTCAAGGTTAAATTTAACTCTGTCACAGAAACGGGTTAATTATTCTGCCACAAAAGTCTTTGGTCACTTACCTAGTAGTATCAAAATTCTGACAGATAGCCAACTAGCATTTAAAAATAAATTAAGAGAATTTCTGAATGGCAATTCCTTCCACACATTAGATGAATTTCTAGATAAAACTTAGTACTTTAGGAAAAACTTAAAAAATAAAACAAAAAATTAATAAATAAAATAAATAAAAAATTCAAATATTGAGTGTCATGTAATATTATGTATAGACACTTCAATTAACTGACACGTTCCACATCATTATGAAGTGTCATATTCATGATCTATGGAACAAGTATTAATCTAATCTAATCTAATTATAATAAAAATTGAAATGAGAATAAGTGTTGATCCTTGAAATGATTTTTTTCCTAATAATGTTTGGAATTCATTATGTAGATTTAAATTTAGTTTATTTCATAGAAAATTAATTCGTTAAGGTATTAATCAAAATATTGATGGAATTAATAGTGATCCTAAGAATGTTCTAGTTCAGTTTAATGATAAATTAAATAAGTTAGTTGATGTATCAAATGTTGAAAATTGATATGTTATCATATTCACTTTTTTATTTTTATTGTTACTTATTGTAATTTTATTTGCTGTATAAGAGATGAAATTTAGTTGATTAAATAATATTATTGTCTTTGAGAATATAATGAATAGTGAAAATCATATTATTGGTGATACTTGAGGGATGAAGTTCATAATTTACCTTATCAGAAGTAAACGTTAATTTACTATATTGTGGTTTAAGAGACCATTACTTACTTTCAGTCATCTGATGTACCAAGGTGTACTATTTTTAGTTATTTTAGATTGACATTCTAATGTTATATTTTAGCTATCTCCTTATATTATATTTGATAATCATTTAATGAAATGTTGTACTGAGGTTCTTTCAATTACAATTTGTATAAATCTTTGGTTTGCTTAACAGATTTTTGAACATTGACCAAAAAATAACCCTGGCTGATTAATTATAAATATAGCTTGATTTAGTCGTCCAGGTGTTGTGTCGATTTTAATTCGCAAAGATGCAACTGCTGATGAGGGAGAACATCAGTTAATACTCGTACTTTTGTATTTATTGGTAATGTTGTTCGATTATATATCTTCTAATAGTCGAAATTCATCTCTATTTAATTCATTTTCACGACTTATATATGTATAAAATTCTACATTAATGAAATCTGAATATTCATAACATCAATATCATTATTATCCAATAGTTTTAATTGTAATTATAGCATCTGATGAATCATCAAGTAAATATAGTAATCATAATGATGGTAATGCAATAAAAAGTAATGTAATTGCTGGTAGTGCTGTTCAAATGGTTTCAATTAAATGACCATGAAGTGTATTTCGGTTTGTATATTTTTAATAATATATATTTTAGTGAGTATCCTACAATTATTGTAATTAGTAATAGAACAATTATTGTATGATCATGAAAGAATGATAATTGTTCTATTAATGGTGAGGCTCCATCTTGTATTGGTCAGTTTGATCATGTTGCCATATTTTCTAATGAAAGGTCAAACTTTTATTTTTAGAGCTTAAATATAATACATTAATCTGCCATATTAGAATCTGTAAATTAATGGTAATTCTGAGTATCTGTGTTCTGTGGGTGGATTATTTTGTAATTCTTCTGTTGATCATCTTATGTTTGTTCTAAATAATACAGTTCGTTGTTTAATTATTCATTCTCATATAATTAAAATGAATATAACAATTCCTGTAATTGAGATGGTTGATCGAATTCTGGAGATAACATTTCATGATGTATATGTGTCAGGTTAATCAGAATATCGTCATGGCATTCCTGCTAATCCTAGGTAATGTTGAGGTAAAAATGTTAAATTTACTCCAATAAATATAGTGGTAAATTGAATTTTTAATCATTTACTATTTATTGTTATTCCTGTAAATAAACGGAACCATTGAATAATTCCTCCTAAAATTGCAAATACTGCTCCTATGGCTAATACATAATGGAAATATGCTACTATATAGTATGTGTCGTGTAATACAATATCTAGTGATGAATTTGCAACAACAAGCCAAGTTAATTATCGTATTGGAAGTAGGAAAATGAACCCTAGTGCTCATAATAAAGGTGGATTAATCTTAAATTTAGTTCCATATAGTGTTGCTATTCATCTGAATACCTTAATTCCTGTTGGTACAGCAATAATTATTGTTGCTGAGGTGAAATAAGCTCGTGTATCTACGTCTATTCCTACTGTAAATATATGGAGAGCTCATACAATAAGTCCTATTAATCCAATTGATAATACTGCATAAATTATACCAATTGTTCCAAATGATTCAATTTTTCCTCTTTCTTGACAAACGATATGTGAAATAATACCAAATCCTGGTAGAATTAAAATATAAACTTCCGGGTGAGCAAAGAATCAGAATAAGTGTTGATAAAGAATTGGATCACCCCCGCCTGCTGGGTGAAAGGATGATGTATTAAGATTTCGATCAGTTAATAGTATAGTAATTACTCCAGCTAGTACTGGTAATGATAATAATAACAATTGAGCTGTAATTGCTACTGATCAAACAAATAAAGGTGTTTGATCAAGAGTTATTTGATCGTATATTAATTGCTCCTAAAATGTACGAAACACCTGCTAGATGTAATGAAAAAATTGCTAAATCTACAGAAGCTCCTCAGTGTCAATGACTCTTGCTAGTGGTGGGTATACTGTTAGTCCTGTACTGGCTGCATTATCTACTATGGAGGACATTAGTAGTAGTGTTAATAATGGTGGTAATAATAAGAATCTTATATTGTTTATTCGTGGGAAGGCTATATCTGGAGCTTCAATTATTAATGGTACTAATCAATACTCCAATTATGATTGGTATAAGCATGAATAAAAGTATAAGAAATACGTTGGCTGTAATAATTACATTATAGATTTGATCATCATTAATTATCGTTCCTGGTTGACCTAGTCCTGCTCGAATAATTATTCTTATTGATGTTCCTACTTTTCCAGCTCACACCCCGAATATAAAATACAATGTACAAATGTCCTTATGGTTTGTTGAGAATAATCATTTTTGCGGTAAGTAGGATAAGATGGCTGAATTTTTAGGTGTTAGATTGTAAATCTAAATATGGGAACATTTTCTCTCTTATCATTAGTGTGGCAGGTCTTATATTCAACTATGAGTGCAATTCCACGGGTGTAAAATATTATTTTACTAAGACCTAAAAGGTAACTTTTAATTATAACTTTGAAGTTTATTAGTTTTAGTAACTTAAGGTCTTAGTAAAATAATATAATGTTTGCTGTCCAGATTAATCCTATTGTTGAAATTATTGATAGGATAGGTAGAGCTATTATTAATTTATTTATTTTAATTTTTATTAATCATGAGTTTTCATTATGTAATATAATAATTGCAGAGAATGTAATCCGTATATAATAGTATAGTGTAATGGTTGTCTATATAATTATGAAGAATACTATGACTTATTTTATTATAAATTAGTGTTTGGATAATAATTCATTTTGGTAAGAATCCTAATATTGGTGGTAATCTACCTAGAAAAAATAATGATGTTAATATCATAAATTTAACTTCTGTTTTAAAGTATCTTGTTGAATAGATTTGGTTTAGGAAGAATAAATTTATTGTTTTGAATATAAAGATAATGATTTCATTTAATGTTGAGTAAATTATAATTCTCTGATGATTATTTATCTAATTATTCATCCCAGGTGTCTAATTAATGAATATGCTAGAATTTATCGTAGTGATGTTTGATTTAAACCTCCTATTGCCCCAATAATAATTCCTGTTATGATAAAAAAAATAAAAATCTTCTTAGTTTGATGCAGTATGATAATGTTATCATTGGGGCAATTCTTTTCCATGTTATTAGCATAAGACAATTAATACATCTTTTTGATGACATTACTTCTGGAAGTCAAAAGTGGAATAGGGCTGCTCCTATTTTAATTATTATTCTTGATATAATCATTATTGATGGAATGTTTTTTATCTCATCAAATCATGTATTTTAATTCAATGATTAGAATTGAAATTAATAGTATTATTGATGCTAGTGATTGAATAATAAAGTATTTAATTGCTGGTTCATTACTTACCGAATTTGTATTATTTGTTAATATGGGAATAATGGATAATAAGTTGATCTCTAGTCTTATTCAGATTCCTAATCAGGAATTGGAAAAAATATACAGGATCGTTCCTATCATTAATGATGGTAGTAAAAGAAGTTATATAGAGTTGTACATCAAAAAGCGAACTGTTATTACCTTCATAAATGGAGTATGAACCAATAAGCTTAATTAGCTTCTCTTTTTTATGTATATTGAGATGTAAAATGCACGTTAGTTTTTGATACAATAGGTGAAGGTTAAATTCTATCTTATATATTGAGAGTAATATTTTCACTTTATTTATCCTACCACGATAACCCTTTAATCAGGCATGTCATTTATTTTTTATATAAATTACAAGTCTTTTTTGTATTTTATGTAATGATTTATTTCTTTAATCAGAATGAAAATTTGGTGTTTATATGTTTTTTAATTTTTTATTAATATATGAATATAAATAATTTACTTCAAGAAGTCATATCTAATTAAATATATCCTTATAAGTTATATTTACTAAATATTAATTGATTATTTAAATTTATACATTTATCAAAAGTTGTAGCTACCTATTTTTTTGAGGCAAAATAAATGACTATATAATAAAATAAATAATATAATGTAATTAAATATTTAAATTATTAATATATGGATTTATTAATATAATGTAATTATATAATATTAAATAAATTACATATATTAATTATATAGTAATATTATTTATTTAAACTAATTATATTTAATATAATATAAATTTATACTAATTAATTTAACAAATTTAATTTGTATATAATTAACTATACTTTTAAATTATGTAAGATATTGAATTAAATAATTTATATTATTTATTCTGTCTTTATTATTTGTGAAACGAAAGATTAAATAATAAAAAAAGATACTTTAAAACATTTATTGAAATAGAAGTTCCATACGTATCTTTATAATATATAATAAGGACGTTTTTGTTGTACTGCTTTGGGTAACATTATTCTATTAATTTTTGTGTTTTCTAGTGTTATTTTTGTTATAATTCTATGGGTGTTTATTATATAGATGTTTTATTTAATTTATTTTTTATTGTATGTGTTTCGTTTATATTCTAAGAGAGTTTGTTTTTGTTGTACATTATGGGGTTAGTATTATTATATTAATTTTTGTTTTTTCTAGAGTTTTTTTTTAATTCTATGTGTGTTTATTATATAGATGTTTCGTTTAATTTATTTTTTATTCTATATGTTTCGTTAATATTCTAAGAGAGGCTCTTGTTGTACATTATGAGGGTATTATTATTCTATTAATTTTTGTGTTTTCTAGTGTTATGTTTTGTTTTAATTCCATGTGTGTTTATTAAATAGATGTTTTGTTTAATTTATTTTTATTGTATCTGTATCGTTTAAATTCTAAAGTTTAATTTCTGCTTGTTTATATTATATACAAGTTTTCTTTAACTAAATGTTCTATTTGTTTATAGTAATTAAATTTAATTATCAAGTTATTTTGGAATTAGTAATTGATTAAGTATTGGCATATTTCGTGCTAGCAGCTGCTGTTATACAATTAATGCAAGTGAATATTTTTGGTTGATGTAGTTATAATTATTTTGAGTTTTAATAATTAATTATTAGGTGATTTTTTTGCTCTTAATTTAGAATCTATTTAATTTTTAAAATAGACTGGAATTAGATACCCTACTATTTTTAAATGTAAATTTTGTTTTATCTGGGTATTATTAGTCAATGACTTTAAACCCAAAGAATTTTTGCGGTATTTCATTCCATTCAGAGGAACCTATCTCATGATTCATACTACACGATTTACTTTACTTAATGTATTTGTTTGTATATCTCCGTTTTCAGAAACTATTTTTGGAGAAAGAATTTCCTTGTTTTTTTTTATTAAAATTTATTTCAGGTCAAGGTGCAGCTTATAATTAAGAGTATGATGGGTTTCAATATTTTTTTTATTATGAATTTAATTTGGTAATATATTATTGAAGTTGGACTTGATAGTAATTGAAATCATTTAATTTAACTGATATTGGCTCTTAAGTATGTACACATCGCCCGTCACTCTCGTTATTAATTATAATTTTTTATCTTTTAATATAAGTCATAACGTAGTAGATGTACTGGAAAGTGTATCTAGTAAGTTTATTCAAGACATAGCTTTTTAGTAGAGTGATTCATTTACGCTGATTATTAATTCTGTGTAATTCAGGATGTCTTGAATAATTTATCTTATTATTTAGTTTTTTGATTTTTTCTTAATTTAATAAAAATTTAATTGAAATCATTTTTTAAATTATATTGTTTTAGAAATGTTAATGAATTAATAATTATAAATTTAAATTATAATAAGTAGGATTTATTTTTTGTACTTTCTGTATCAGGGTTTATTAAAATTTTAATTTGTATAAATTAATCTCAATTTAGTTTGATCTATCAAAAATGATTTTTATCGTTGCATAAATATTATTAATTTGTTTATTGAAATGAAATGTTATGCGTTTTCTAATATAGATTCTTTAGAAAAAAATTAATTTTTTTGAATTAATTCTTTTATTTAATTTTTTACTATAGACTATTGATTTATTAATTTTTTAGGGGATACACTCTGAAAATTAATAACCTATAATTCATTAATTAATAATATTTAATTATAACCAGCTAATTTTTTATTACATTATAGTTCATTATTTTTTGTTTAGATTATATAATTATTTTAGGTTTTTATTAAGATGTTAAATTTAATTTTAAAGTTTATGTAATAATGATGGAATTATTGTAATTATTTGGTTTTTATTTAATTTCTTTAAATTTATTATAAGGAACTAGGCAATATTAGTTTCCACCTGTTTAACAAAAACATGTCTTCTTGATAGTATTTTGAAGTCTTACCTTCTCACTGATTAATTTAAAGGGCCACGGTATTATGAGCGTGCAAAGGTAGCATAATCATTAGTTTCTTCATTGGGGACTGGAATGAATGTTTTGACGAGAAATTGACTGTCTCTTAATAACTTTTAGTATTTAACTTTTAAGTTAAAGGCCTTAAATATTTCTTGAGGACGAGAAGACCCTATCGAACTTTACATTTATAAATTAATTTTTATTACATATTACAATCATTTTTTAGAGTTCTTATCGATTAAATGGATTGCGACCTCGATGTTGGAGTTATATTAATTATGGGTGTAGTAGCTTAATAATTAGGTCTGTTCGACCTTTAAATTCTTACTTGATCTGAGTTCAGTCCAGCGTGAGCCAGGTCGGTTTCTATCCTAAGAATAAATGTTATTATATTAGTATAAATGGACGATATAATAAAAATATTTTTATTTGTTGATTAAAGTTAATTATTTACTATTTTTGCAGATAAGTGTGTTGAATTTAGAATTCATTTATGTAGATTTTTCTACAAATAGTATTGATAATATATGATTGATTTATATTTGTTTTAAATTTTTTATTATTAATTTATTAATTTTTCAATGCTGTTTGCTATTAACAAAAAATTTTTTATGCGAGGAAAACCTAATTTCCACCACTAGATGTCATCGTTATATTAGTTCCATTTTCACCCATCAGAGTGTATTGATCCCCCCTTCCCCCAGCATATATACTTTGCTCTTAGCCAATGAGAGCACAGCAATGTCACATGATCAAAGGAGCCACTTCAGCTACTGGAGTTCTTCCTCAGTCTCAGTCGCAATCAGTCACTCGAAGGATCAACATGACCAGCCACCAGCAGCAGCAGAAGAGGAGGAAGCGAAAGAGTGAACTCCAATTGTAGCTGCACGGGAGTAGCCACATGGAGTGCCATGTTATACTTCGCACAGCCTCCCACTTCAGAGGTTCGAGTCTTCCCTCAGCCATGTGTGTGTGTGTGATTTGTCCTTAGGTTAGTTTAACTTAGTTTAAGTAGTTTGTAAGTCTAGGGGACTGATCTCCCAGTAATTTGGGCCCATATAATTACTAACATTTGAACATTTTTATCCAATAGTACTACTACTACTATTACTACTACTACCACTACTATTACTACAGTTAATGAAATAAAGACGTTTTTTCGAAGTTATCATAATCGTATTAGATGCTACATTGTATATAGATTTTTTTTCTTCAGCAGATCCTCCTACAGCATCATGACATTCGGAGACAGGGACCTGTGGATCTGAAACAGTATCTCTGGCTTGAAACCCTATAGCTCCCCTAGTCAATATGATGAAGCAGGACAACCATCTGTTCATGTCAGTGCTTCTATCTGTCTATGAAAACAATCAACCAACTTCTGACTCTGTGAAATGTAAAGAAGGCAACAGCAGTCCAAAACCGTCAAAGTAACAGAAGCAGCATGAGATCGTAGTAGTAGTAGTAGTAGTAGTAGTAGTAGCTCTGTAGTTGTCACCCACTTATGAACCATCTCAAAGAATTTCGAATGTGTTTCAAGGAGAAGGACAAAATGTCATTCATGAGAAGGTACCCGTTCCCAGTGTATTGCCATACCCAGTGTTATTCTGTTCAATTTACAATTTAACTGCAAGTGGGTCCAAGAGACTGAATACAGGCGTTGAAATAAGTGTAGACTGTGAATGGAGTGTAGTAATTGAAGTGTGAAATGTTGTGAATGGAGTTAAAGTGCGTTTGGATGATGTCTCATGAGGTGAACTATGCAGGTCGGAAGTGTATATCATTAATTAGATTAGATTAGTACTTGTCCAATAGATCATGAATACGAGACTTTGTAAAGATGTGGAACGTGTCAGGTTAATGAAAGGTGTTTTTACCAATTATTACTTTGTATGAAATATTATGACACAATTTTTTTAAATTTTTTCCGGACTTAATAATTTATGTCTAAAAATTCATAATTCGTGTAAAAGGAGTTGCCATTCAGAAATCCTGTTAATTTATTTTTAAATGCTAGTTGGCTCTTTGTCAGGCTTTTGATACTGTTTGGTAGGTGAACAAAGACTTTTGTGGCATCATAATTCACCCCTTTCTGTGACAAAGCTAGATTTAACCTTGAATAATGATAATCATTCTTTCTCCTAGTGTTGTAGTTATGTGTTCTGCTATTGTTTTTAAATGCGGTGGGATTGGTAATAACAAATTTCAAAAGTGTATATATATACTGTGAAGATCCCTAGCTCTTTAAATAAGTGTCTGCAGGATGATCTTGGATCAACGTGACGTTGATGTGATGCACAGTGTGAATTGGCCATTAAAGGGTTCGCGTGAACTACTGACTACTTCCTGCAACATAATCTTGTTCCATGGCCCAAAATTTGAAACTGACTCAAATCTACTTTAGCAGCAGAAAGACAAAGAGATGGTTGCCAACACACATTGTAGATCACGAGAATTACACACAATCATTAATATACAAGCCACCCCGAACTAAACCATTTCGTGAAGGTGGCTGAGAGAACATTTATGGCGCAACAGAACTAAAAATATGATAATTTTCATCTGAATTTGTTCTCAGCACTGGTGAAACACAACATTAAATAAAAGGGAGGGTATTCATTAACTAATATTCATAAGTAGGATAAAATTTCACTGACAATAAATTATTTATTCAATTCAAACATGTGCAAATGGTGGAACCAATTTTGTTAAACAATAAAAATGAATCCCTTAAAAATTGGCTTAAAGTAATCCGAACTGAACATAGTCAGGGGAGGGATTTATAATCAACAACCATTCACCCACTCACACATGCGAAGCAAAGCAAAACTCACCCAACTTAGAGTGCTGATACGAAGCAAAAACAGGCGCTGCTATCGTAGGCAAAATTCAGTTAACCAGGATGTACCACACAACACAAGGAAGATAAACTTCGTAGGTGGATCTGGTCTGTCTTTCTTTACTTGAGATGGTGTGTGATAATAGCGAGATTAATTTCCATTTAAATCAAACCATGATCATGCAAGCTTACTGAGACACACGGCATGTGTCTGCTACTTTACATATTCGCACCCCACTGAAGGTGAAGTGCTTAAAGAGCGTATTCATGTCAACAAAAATCAATGGAATCATAGATTACAAAGCAAGAATACACAATAGTAACACACTGCTATGTGAGCAGTGGCGAGAACTTAAGTCACTAGCTATAAACCTTGAAGTCGGAGTTCGGAAACACGTGGTTCCGAAAACCAGTATAAATCCAAAAATTAAATTTCCATAAAATACGGAAAAATAGCTATGGCATGCAACCCTTAGAAATGCATAGGATATTATAAGGAAGCCAAAGAAATATAGTTAGACGCAATTTGGAAGGTTTTACATGGATGGACGTAATGAAGTCTTCAAAAAAGTGGAATAAATTCAAAGTTGGAGTAAATCAACTAAGGAATACGGCATGCAGCCCCTGGAAATACGTAGTATTTCATAAGCAAGCTAATAAATAGGATAGTACAAGGCTAGAAGAGAATTTACTGATGGAGTCTGAATGCAAAGTACAAGTTTGGAAACGAAACAGCAATTTAAAATAGATGGAGAGGAGATCGCTATGTACTAAAGGAAATCAGAAGGTACATGCATAATTTCTTGCCTGAAGGGCATAGAAACAGATACAGGGGTAGCTGAAGGCTTTGTTCTAAGAACACACCATGTGGAGTACATATCACTTGCAGAATAAAAAACATTAAGGAATATTTCACATGCACTACACAGGATAAAAATATTTCCGCACATTAGTCGCATCCCACAAAGCTAGAAAGAAATTAAACTGAGTCCGTACACTGCCAGCTAGTCTTACATAGGTTACCGATTCTCAGCTGTTATCAAACTAAATTAGTTACATATACACCGCATTTACTTATGCAAAATCACTGAAATGAAATTGAATACACTTCCATACATGATCGAGGAAACTTATTCCGAAAAATGAACCTAAGTTCTGAAGTCTAACTTGTACAAACCAGACAACGAATCGCTACCATCTCAAGGGAGGAAAGAAAATCAGAACGTCTTACTAGGTCAAAGCGCAGCCACAGAGTGACGAGTCGGTTAGCGAGTCCCCGCCACCACCGGAATCGGTAAAAACCCACAAAACTGAGGTGGTGGGTAGAGGCTAGACTTGCACGTCCTGCCGAGGCTCGCTACTGGGCATTGCCAACCCAACTTGTAACCAAATGGTGGAGGAACCTCTTTGGTGGCATCAAAAGCAGAGGTTGCTAACGACTACCTATCGACTTGAAGCCAGAGAAACACTAGTAGCGAGCAGCCAGCAGCTGATGACGAAAATTCTCATACATACAGTCAGACTCCCATGCTAGAAGATGCTTATACATGCACATACAGAATAAAAAAAGTACAATTTCTCACAGGGACAGCAGCATCACAGAGAAACCGTTCATTTTGCCACATTCACAGACACAATGATAAATTATTAGCATAATAAAATCCCAGCAATATTATCACAGTATTGCAGAAACTAACATTTAAAAACATGAAATGCTATCCCTCATGCCTCCGTACGAAAGGGGTTCTCGTTTAGTAAAAAAGCCTGTCTAGCGAACTTAGATAAATTACAAAGTTAAAAATCTAGGGAAGATGGCAGACAGCCGTCTTTCAAACTTTACACACAGCAGCAAGAGAGCCTGGTTTTTATTAAAGAAACTTTCATCTGGCAAGCA
Source organism: Locusta migratoria (assembly GCA_026315105.1). Lineage (NCBI taxonomy): Eukaryota > Metazoa > Arthropoda > Insecta > Orthoptera > Acrididae > Locusta > Locusta migratoria. The sequence continues at coordinate 348,353,097 of CM048755.1, forward strand.
AACTGATAATTGCACAGAGACACACCCAAACCCCTGTGACATAATTAAGAGGATTATTATCTCATCAGAGTCAGCCTGTCTACCCTCTGACAAGCATGTTGCATACAAACTGAACAAAATAATGAGAAGCCAATACACACCCTTGGACGTTTCAAGACCCTTCACTAAAGAGGAGCTAGAGGCCTTAATAACCATCCTGCAAACTGGGAAATCCACAGGAGTAGATAAAATATTTCCCAAATTCCTTATACACATTGGTCCTAAAACAATATTCTGGCTCTTAACAGTCTATAACGCCATACTAGCCACTGTAAATCTGCCAAAGGCATTTTAAAGATAAAAAATAGTAGCCACTTTAAAGCCAGATAAAAGCCCAGAGCAAGCTGAGAGCCATCGCCCCATAGCCCTGTTAAGTGTCTGCTATAAGCTGCTGCAGAGGTTTATCTATAACCGGATATCAGAGATTCGTGATGTGAGCATCACCGTCGAACAAGCTGGTTTCAGGCAAGGTCTAAATTGCTGTGACCAGGTCCTTTCTCTGATATCATTCATTGAGAAAGGGTATGAAATGAAAAAGAAAACATCATCCAGCCTTTATTGACCTCTCCAGAGCTTACGACACAGTCTGGGGAAAAGGACTGTTACAGAAATTTTACATTATCATCCTGTGTACCCTTCTCTTGCCCTTTTTGAATTCTGCCCTCAATAACTGGCTAATGAAAGTTTACATGGGTCATAAGGAAAGTACCTTTAGACAGCTTATAATGGCCTGGGCCAGGGATCAGTTCTTGCTCCTCTCTTGTTCAATGTATACACTGCTGACATCCCTGCAAGACAGTCTAAGAAGTTCATTTATGCCGATGACATCGCTTTAGCAACCCAGGATACTGACCTATCCACCACAGAAGCAACACTCACGAATGATCTTGCCAAACCCAAACCCAAACAAAACAGAGGTGTCCTGCTTCAATTTGAATAATAAACTAGCCAACCAGAAACTTAACATCCATCTCGACAGTGTGAAGCTCAAACATCATAAGCATCAAAATATCTGGAAGTAATATTGGATCGCTCTCTCACTTTTAAAAGCTACCTTCAAGAAACAGCTTCCAAAGTTAAGACCAGCACTAACATTTTGCAACAAATTGCTGGATCATCCTGGGGAGCAAACGCACAAGTCCTTCGTACTACTACTCTATCCCTGTTCTATTCATTGGGTGAGTATTGTGCTCTTGTGTGGCTGAACAGTGCCCACATGCAAGAGGTTGACGTCCAGCTTAATAGAACCATGAGGATAATTAGTGGTGCCCTCTTGGCTACATCTCTTCTGTGGCTACCAGTTCTGTGCCGCATAACTCCCCCAGAGATTCGTTACCAAGAAGCAGTCATCAGAGAGTATAAGAAAATATTATCTACCCCACAACTTCATATCACACAATATCTCCCACAAGACTTCAGCTGACTTAAGCCCAGAAAGCCAACTCTACCCTTAGCTTTCCAGTTGACAGCAGAGGATTTCTCACCCAATACCACCCGGGCAGCCTCATGGGACATCTCTTAAGGGCAAAACAAACACCTCATTCCCAGCTCTTCCACTTAAGTCGGTAGCATGAACCTCCCTCACAGGGAGTGGACTCTGCTGAATCGTTTTCGCACAGGAGTGGGTAGATGCAATTATTGGAAGTACAAATCAGAAATGCCACTAGCTCAGTCATGTGATTGCGGAGCAGACACCCAAACTATGCATCACATAGCAATAGACTGCCCCCTGCGTTCTATCGCTGAGGGGTTGGCTGGTATTCACAATATAAATGAAGCAGTACTTAAATGGCTTAAATCACTAGATGTGGCTTTGCGATGGGAGATCCTATTCACACATAATTTTTTATCCCCTGAACGCAAGTAGTATGTACTGTGGTAACAATAGTTTAATATGGTGGCTGACAAGAACAATACGATAATAATAATAAGAAGAAGACACGAAACCATACCACTACAAAATACAGGGTTATTACAAAACCTTTACTAGAGAGAGCGAATAGGGCCAAGGATGGTATTGAAATAAAGCATAAAAATGTGAACACCTGTCAAACCCCCAAGTATACACATTACAAACACCCTGATGAATTAGCAGACTGACTACGATTGCTTATCACATCAGCTGCTGCAGGTAATACTTCTCACTCAAATGAGATTGTTTCTATAATCTGTCATCATAGACAGCGGGGCATCATCAAACAAGAAGAAGAGACCGTGGTTCAAGAAATACACAGATTTGCACGCAAAATATATCCTCAGAAACCAGTTATGATTAAAGGTTTGAATGACTTAAGGCAAGCTGATATTGTAGATATGAGACTACATTCACGAGTGAATAACGGTTACCATTATATCTTAATGATCATTGACACATTCCAGATTCACATGGGCTCTATCACTGAAAACAAAAACTTGGAGGAACGTCGGATGAGTGTTTGAGCAGTTACTGCAAATTGGATCAAACAGAAATCGTAACAACCTTCAAACAGATCATGGGACCAAGTTTTAGAATGGATATTTGAAGACCGTAATGGATTGGTATAATATAAATCACTACTATAATATAAACCAGTACTCAAAGTGAGTATTGTGGATAGCCTGAACAGAACGATAAAAACTCAAATGTGGATGCGTTTTAATCTCAGAGGATCATACAAATGTACTGATATCTTCCCTGAGATAATTGCTAAGTTTAACCAAACCAAATATAGGAGGATAAAAATGAGACCCATCGATGTTCGAAATAATGAACTCATATATACAATGTACTTTAGACTTAAAATGCTTGATCCATACAAACAAAAGTTCAATGTTGAGGACTTAGTGTGCGGGTCAAAGAACAAGACGATATTTGAGAAATCATATATACCTAACTGGTCAACAGAGATATTCACAGTCTCCAAGGTATAGCAAACGAATCCTAAAAGTTATCTCTTAAAGGCCAGCCAAGGAGGGGATATTGCAGGAAGTTTCTACACAGAAGAACTGTAGAAGTGGTCAAAACGTGATGTGTTTCTCACAGAAAAAGTTATAAGACGTCGAGGGGAAAGAGCATTAGTTAAATGGCTTGGTCTTCCTGCTTCACAAAACAGCTGGATCGACGCCGCTGATTTGCTACATAATGAGATGCATGGACCAAAATGGGACAAAAATGGATGACTTACGGCAAGCTGATCTTATAGATATGATACTACATTCATGAGTGAATAACGGTTTTAATTATATCTTAATGATCATTGACACATATTACAAATTCACATGGGCTCTATCACTGAAAACAAAAACTGGGAGTAACGTCATGTATGTGAGATTCTGCACTTCTTGCTATGATGAAGACTTAAAAGTAAAGGATGGTTGTCTACTTAGTCCAAGTAAATTCAAGGAGCTAGCACCAATAATCGTAATAGACTGCTCCAAACAGAACGAGATACTAAATCTAGACTGATAGATGTGGGGATTGAATTTGAATCTTCAAAAACTTTCGATTGACAGAACCGCTGCATGCACATTAATTCTACACAATTGAGTTAATAACTACAGTCCACTCACTGGTATTGTGCAGAGAGCTGCATAAATGATCAACTACAATGACCCATCTATTTCACTTCGAGATGACATTTCAAATTGTGAATATCATTGATGACGTCCAAGGTTTCTATGACTGTGGGTGCAATTGCTTCATATTTAAAGACCTTTCATTCATAACAGGTACCGAAGATGATGTCATAAAAACAGTAAGAATTGCATCAGCAAGCCTATTCAAGATTGTGAAGTGAACTAAAACCATGGGGAACCCTAAAGTGGTTCACACGAAACTACCATGGAATTTATTGGGATGAGACTGGTGTATCTTATGGAGAAATAGTGTCCTCACTTAGACTACATTTCAGCTACCCTGGAACAGTCATTTATGTTAGAGGTGAAGAGAAGATTACCTAGATGCTGCAGATCTTCAAGTATGCTGCTGTTCGAGACCTGGAACCTCTGGGATGTCCTGCACTCCATAGACTCAAGAACACTGAAGAAAATAAATGTGTTGTATGTGTATATGACAATGTAAAATTACTTTTAAGTTGGTTGAAAAAAGAAAATAAATTAAATTTTACCTACGAAATCCTGTATGTGTTAATTTACCCCCCCCCCCCCCCATTTTTTAAGTCCAAAGCAAAGAGCAAAGCTCTGATGATTATTTGTGTATATGCTCTCTACTTATATAAGAGTGCGTGCAATGTATGTTACTCCATTCTGTACCAAAAAATATTTTAAAACACATGAGAAATATGCAGCAGAAGATTGTGTGCAATGCATATATTTTGCATATTGTACATATATTATTTTTAACATAAAGTATCGTTATGATCATGGTTTTTATGAAATAACGAGGTTACCTAAGTATGTTTAGCAATTTTTTGGCATTTATTCATGAAAACAACAATATAAAGTTTTTCTTTAACGACAGTAAGTAAATGAACAAAGTTCACATAAACACGACCTAAACAACAGGAAGTCGGTTTATTAAAGCGTGTTTCCATCTTCTCACCACAGAGCTAGCACCCAACATCACGCTTAAAATGACCCTGTAACCCATGCACCGTCTGAAGATGAACCTGAAAAGGTACGAAAACCAGTTAATGTAATAAAACAGTATTATTTCAAATCAAAGTTACTGGTTGCAATTTTCTTAAATCATATATAAACAAATGTTTGAGCATTACAGTCTCTTAACAATTGAGAGTTCTTCTTCTAGTTATAATACAGATTCAAAGCACAAATGTCTAACATCAGCTGCACAAATTTTTGAGCATTACAAGCTCTTAACAATTCAGACTTCTTTGAAGAAGAAGATTTTTTTTTAGTTCATTGTACACACAGTAGAGCGTCTTACACTAAACATGATAGACTTTGTGATGTATATCTTTTCTCTCTCTCCTTTCTGTGTACAAGTTGTTCAACTTACAGAAAGAGTTCTAAATCAGAGATACGTTTTTGGTTGTAAGCAATTCAAATTCTTAACTTACAGAATATTTCTAAAGCATAGATACCTTTCGTATTTCAATTAGCAGAAAAACTAGATATATTACTTAATACACTAAAACTAGTGAAATTTCACCTGGACAGCACACAACGGATAAGGGAAAAAAATCAGCTGGAGCGGTTGCTCCAGGCTACAATATTATTATTATAGTACAGAGAACTGGTGTGCTGGTTGCAGGCGATTATAATAACACTTTCCTGGAATGATTTTCGATCTAGACGATACAGATATATACATTGAACTGGAATGCTTTTTGGTCCAGAAGAAAAATAAATATTAACGATGAGCTGGATTTCTTCAAACCTCAAAAAATCATAGTTTTGTTTGTCATTAAAATTAATAATAATAAGTGTAAACTGAAATGGTGCTGCATTCATATATACAATGATTAGAAGAAAATTGGCTGGAACTCACGTAATAATGGGATGGATAGTGGTAGTGGGAAGTTATTAAACTAAACTATTGTACTTATTCACCCCAAAAAAAGAAACTATAGCATGTAGTGCTTACTTCGAGTATTTTGGTCTGAAACTTTTTATCAAAGGTTAGTTTTGACTAAATTTCTACAGCACATAGTGCATACAGTAAAATATGATCTATTTGCAAGGCACTGATTGCCTTCAGGGTTTTATTTTTTATTATTATTTTTTTTACTAGAGCTTTATAATTTCATACTTTTTCTTTAATCTATCTGGTACCTTCCAGTATCTCCTGGTCTCTTACATGTAACGACATTCTTTTGTGATTCTTGAACCAGATGTTTGTTATGATTAAATTATGTTCTGTGCAAAATTCTACCAGGTAACTTCCTCTTTATTCCTTTTGCCCAGTCCTTATTTACCATCTATTTTTCCTTCCCTTCCTTTTCCTATTAACGAATTCCAGTCTCCCATCAGAATTAAGTTTTTCCCTCTCCCCTAATTGTCTGAATAATGAAATTTACCTCTTTCATCTCCTCATCATTGGCAGAGCTAGTTGGCATATAAACCTGTACTACTGTGGTGTTGGCTTCATATCTATCTTGACTATGATAATGCGATCACTGCACTGCTCATAGTAGTTTACCTGTAATCATATTTTCTTATTCATTGTCAGACCTACTCCTGTAATACCCCAACTGATTTTGTATTTATAATCTTGTACTTACCTGATCAGAAATCCTGTTCTTTTTTCCACTGAACTTATCTAATCATCACTATATCTGACTTAAATCTATCAACTTCTCTTTTTAAATTTTCTAACCTTCCTATCAGATTAAGGGATCTAACATTCCACGCTCCGATCCACAGAATGCCAGTGTTGTCTTTCCTTTTGATCGCATCCTCCTGACTAGTTCCCCCCTGGAGATCCGAATGGGGGACTATTTTACCCCAGAGAATGCCATCATCATATATTCATACAGTAGTGTTGCATGTCCTTGGGAAAAGTAATGGCTATAGTTTCCTCTTGCTTTCAGACGTCCACAGTAAGTCTGTCGCAAATCCATATAGGCTGATGTTACAAGGCCAGCTCAGTCAACCATACAGACTGCTGCCCCTGTAACTACTGAATAGGCTGCTGCCCCTCTTCAGGTACCACACGATAGTTTGGCCTCTCCACAGGCACCCCTCCACTGTGGTTTCACCGATGGGAAGGCTATTTGTATCATTGAGGCATGCAAGCCACCAAACCTCGGCAATGTCTGTGGTTCATGGGTACACATATAGAATCTGAAACACTTTCACTCACACACATATGCAAATGTACATGCAACCCAACCCAAGCAACACAATCACACACCCACACACCTATGTGTAATATGATAAAAGAGCTACACTATACTATACAAGCACATGCACAAACACATGATAACTCTCTCTCTCAATCTCACTCGCATTTTTTCAGTCAGTGTCCAACCAACATCCTCTTTCTCCCTAAGGGAATAGAGTGAGAATGGGAGGGATTCGATACCGTCAGCACAAGTGGCCCTTTTATCATCATATGGAGACAAACCGACTTTAGACTGCTGTAGTGTGTACACCTCATGTCCTACCCATCTAATACTAGCCTGCTGAACTCTGTGAGTAGGCTGCAATGGGGTATGGCGAACACCTTCAGACAGACTCAGCAAGTAATCTTCGACCATCACTATACGAGATTTCGATCATCTAACACGCTTCGCCTGCCTCTGAGTGTCTCTACTGTACAATATGCGTACATCTTCACCCAGAGGCCTACAAACTCCACAATTGGTGAACCATTCGATTCATCCTAGACAATACAGATAACCTTCTTGTTCTAACAAACAATACTGTAAGGAATATCGACCCTATAACCGGAAGTATCGAATTCTTCACTGATACGTTTCATTACTGCATATGGATTGCTGGTTTTTTTTTTTTTTTTACCCAGTAGATAAAACTATCTGTATTCATATACAGTAACTTTGCTTCCACAAAGTGAGGCTTAACAATCTGATAGTGGAATATGTACATGTGAAGTTTGGACTGCTCAAGAATGCTCATCCCAAAGTAGATAGGTTTTGTGAGCTCTACCAAAACCTTCATAATCTCCCAAGCAACAAAGTTCTTGTTGAGTATGGTGAGCCTCTTAAAAGTTGGTGACGCAAATTAACTTTTGTGTACCATAATGGCTGCCCCATTTCAAACTAATATTAATATCATGTTCATGTCTTACATTCTGCGTGGCCTTACTGAAAATGTAATCATTCATCAACTTAAAAATACGTTCTCAAAATAACTAGTTGCGACTGCCCTCTTTGCTGTATTTAGTTCACTGTACTGTTTCAACCATAGGGACCAACTGAAGTATATAGCTTGCGTGATTCTAACAAGTTCCATTTCCATTTTGATGCACTACTGCAGATTATGATAATGAATGATGTATCTCTGCTTGTCTACAACAGTGGTCATCAACTTGGGAATGGACCACTTGGTCCCCAGTGAAACTAGTTGCTCTGGACATAATGGGAAATCATTTGTTTCTTTATGCAAACTATTTGGATATCCAATGTCTATCTCAATCATATATTCAACATCAGATTCCATGGAGTGACTCATTAATTTTCCACCTAATCCCTCTAATTATTTCTCTGACAGCCACTGAAACCCTCCATCCGAAGAGGCTGCATGATCACATGACTGTAGAGGTTATTCCCATCCAAATATAGAATATAACTTGAATTGAGGGATGATGCATTGTACCTCACACTGATATGTGAGTTATTTGCCTTTGCATGTGAATGAATACATTGGCAAAGTCCCCCACGTATCCCACTCTCAAAGAAGAGAAGTATATCTGAATCGGTTAAAAGCTCGATGCATACACTCCTGAACTTCTCAAAAACATGTGCAAGTAAGTCCACATCTGTGTATATATAGATCCTCGCGTATTCACCCAAATTGGAGAGGTTTATTTCTCGCCAAACATTCGGTTTCGTGGAGTTTCGCCATAGAGTCCAGGCACTCATACAGAAAAACCCCTTTTCGCAGTACTAGTTGAACCCATCCCTCATCAGGATATGCAGATAAAGTGATGTGAATTTACTTCTGAGGTAGAGTCTCAACAAGCTTGGAAAGCGACGACATCATAAAACGAAGTGAATCAAGAAAGCACAGCATAATTTTTGACATCATTCGTTTGGAGAATGAAATGTATTTCTCATGCTACCAGGCAGGACACTAACCTGATCTCCTGTTTTGCCGAATTTACCGAAGTGCTTACCTAAAAAAGTAAACGTCATAACTACTAAGGTTGTGAAAAAAGACAGGTATATGGTTTGGAACCTGGTACATCAAGTTGCAGAGATTATGGGCTGCACCACGGAACTTCACCGTTAGATGACAGTGGTCTATACAGGCAGTTCCCACTTTTCTAACGGCAACCCACAAATATAGGCCTAGCAATCTACTGCCTTATTAAATGACTCCTCATCCTCCCACGATTTAGACATCGGAACATTTTTACTGTAAATTTTGTAAACTTCGCAGGCAACCTGTTTGAGCTCAGTTAGCAACCATTTTGCAGGATCGTTTCTTAGATAAGATCTGAATTTATCCAGTGAGGGGTCGACTGTGCATATAACTTGGTATGCTGCTGCATACGGTACGTATTTTTGTATAAAGGTACTATAGAAAGCTATTAGATTACCTTCACATCCAGCATTGGAGCAAGTAAGCACTCAAAAGCAATGTAAATGGCTACAGGGCATCTTTCCTGATGGTGTACATTCTTGAACTTAATGAAGTTATTTTCAGGGGTCGGCATAATAACATGTTGGGGGTTCCTTGGACTCACAATCTACAAGGTTCTTCTCTAAATACTCTTCTTGTGCAGAGTTTCTTAGACACTTGTAGCATATGTGGTTTTTATGTTGGTGGTTATTATGTTGGGTGGCTAGCAGGCAGGGCATGTATTTGATCCATATGTAATGCTGCCTTTCACCAATGGCGATAAGCAGCATGTTAATGTGAAGGTCGCACTCAGCTGCAAATTTTCTGAAATGGTAGGATCCAACTACGATATGATCATCCTCTTTATTATCTTCTGGCTTGCTTTTCTTCTTCTTCGGGCCATAAACATGTACTGATATTCTGGGATTTTGCGCCTCAATCTTGTGAATGTCCTAGAGTTTGATAGGGAACTCTCCTGTAATTTCACCTTCGGTTACCTTATATTTCAGTGTGCGCTGTGGATCTTTCTCTAATTTTCTCTCACAAGCCAGAATTGACCAAGTGAAAGTGTATTCGTCTCTGACCTTGGTCTGACCATTATGAAGCTGTTTAGGCTCGTTATTTATATCACATGCCCGCTTGTCCCTATATCATCTGGAAGCTGAATAAAACTTGACCCTACCCTTACGGGCTCATACACATGAATATCAATGTCGAGGTGTAGTATATGGTTGAGCGACTGAGCCGAACCATATACCTCCATCTCAGAGACATGGTTCATAATGACACTAAAAGTGGATTCACGATACCATTTGGCGATCAAAGGACTCCGTGTAATCACACCATTATTACCCCAGATATAGTGGAGGCTTCTCTCTTCTGCACACTCAGAACCTTTAGGTTCATGAGACAGTTTGCAGCACAATACTGCACTGAATTTAACGGCGAGATTTTACACAGCTCACTTATTGCTTTGAGAAGCTCACTCTCCAACATGAAATAGCAGGCCTCCAGGAACATGACAGGTTCACGGTATCCTGCTGCCAGATTATCTATCCACATGAAGGATATGTGCCCCTCAAAATCACTAGCGACCTCCGAGTACTGAAGAGGGGCCATAACATACAGAATCTTTTGCCCGAAATCATTATCAACAGGACATGGAAGAGAGCTACGACTAACACTACTGCTATAACTACTGTTGCTACTACTACTAGCGGCCAATGGCGCCAGTGATGACCAACCCTTGGAAGATGGAGTTGGTTATGGGAGAGCTATGCGCCGGGGAATTTGTACCTTGCCTGGGTGGCAGTGGCAATGGCTGCACTTCTTTGGTGAGCAAATATGTGGGACCATTTCTACTATCAACTTTAGGGTGGACCGGAGTTAATATTTTATGTACCTTTGGATGTCATAGTAAACTAAGTGCTACAGGATTCATGGTCAAACTTGATCTTTATATGTACTCCGATATGGTGGTGCTACATTATTTAATGGCTTTCCTTGTTCGTGTTGAGCGTATATTTGTGGGATCTCTAGTGCCTTGTGTGATGTTATTTACTGTGAAAAAGTCATTCCCTTCTTTATGTAGTCATTTTTTTAAATATTAAGAGACTGTTGCCTTTGTCTGCCACTATTGTCATAGCTTTGTTATTTGGTAGCATATGGTTAATTTGGAATAATATCATATAATCTTAGAATTGGTTAGTGTGAATATATTTTTGTTAGTTCTTTCTGTTTCTATTGCACTGCATTCGCTGTCTTAATGGCGATTTCATTTAGCAGTTTTATTGGTATTATAGCTGCATCAATTGCAGTTTTAGTATTGCTATAAGTTGTTGTATGGGTGCAATATGGAATTTGGGTTCAATGTTATATTTTAAACCTTTACCTAGCAAATTTTGTTCGTCCTTTTTGATCACAATATCAGTTACGTTTTATTGTTCTGTTATAAAATTCGGATAGTGGTTTTGTGTTATGGTGAGATGTCTGCAGGATACTGTTTATTTTTAAAGTTTTGGAGTTTTTCTTATCTATAAAACGTACTTTTTAGCTAATAAGATCTACACATTTGTCTATAAGTCTTGAATTATAATCAAATAGAATTGGCCCACGAGCATTACTGACTCCTAACTGTGCAAGATACATATCTTGATCAAGTCCATTTTGTGACTGATTTTGTTGTTAATTTCTTGTCATATCCAGAGATTTGCAGAAAACAAGGGGCATTTGAAAAGTCTATGCGAAAATAAAAACTATTAACATGTTTGGGCAAAACCATTTTTATTTTTCGAGATAGTCTCCTTTTAAAATTATACATTTCGTCCAACAGCACTCTAATTTGTTGAACCCTTCCAAATCATAGGAATTATTCAAACCTGCAAAGTAGTTATTAGTTTCTGAAATCAGCACCTCGTTTGAATGAAATCTTCGTCCTGCAGTCAATTTGGGAACAAATAGTAGTACAAAGGAGCCAAGTCTGGACAATAGCGGGGATGTGAAACGAGTTGGAATCCTATTTCCAATAATTTTGCGACCACAACTGCTGAGGTGTGTACTGGTGAATTGTCGTCATGGAAAATGGCTTTTTTTTTAGGGCCAATTGCTGGCGTTTTTTTACAGCTTGATTTTCAAACAGTACAGCAATGATGAATAATATGCACCTGTAATAGTTCAGAAAGCTATCCGCAATATGGGTGCAGCAATTGCTCATGCTTGACCATAAACAGAATCATGTGAAGTATTGCAAAAAAGGTTTGCAGCTGGCCAGGAAGAACCACAGGACTTTAAGCATCGTTTCGTCACGGTGGATGAAATGTGGATATATTACTATACTCCTGAGACCAAAGAACAGTCTAAACATTGGGTTACCAAGGAGGAAATATATATATATAACCGCTGGAAAGAAGAAATTTTAAATGATCATTATTCTTTTCTAATTCAATATATAACTATAATAATAACAATAATAATAACATGGTTTTCTGTTCTGCAGGATCTAATTGAGGAGTAAGACTCCATGGTCATGGAACAAATCAATACATAAAGTTTAACACACGAATGGTAATAGAATATTTTAAGTAGTCCTATGCACACGACAATCTTAAGACAAAGTGAAAAGATTCAATAAAGGAAAAATGAATTAGTTTAATTGTTTAACTTTTCTAGGAGTTCCTCGACAGAATAAAAGGAGTGAGCCATGAGGTAACTCTTCAATTTACATTTGAAAGCATGTGGGTTAGTGCTAAGATTCTTTAGTTCTTGTGGCAGCTTATTGAAAATGGATGCTGCAGAGTAGTGCACACCTTTCTACACAAGTGTCAAGGTGGTGTGATGCAAATGTAGATCGACTTCTGTCTAGTATTCACCGAGTGAGAGCTACTAACTCGTGGGATATTATTAACAACAAACGACATTAAAGAAGAAACGTATTGTGACGCCAGTGTCAAAATTCCCAGATTACTGAAAAGGGGTCGACATGACGTTCGTGAACTTACACCACATACTGCGCGAACCTCCCATTTCTGAGCCAAATATATCCTTTGTGTTTCAGTCGAGTTACCCCAAACAATAACGCCATACCTTCACTCTCACTAGACCAACCACATCTGAGATGAGCACGTTTCGAATATCACGAAAACAAAGCAAAGATCTAGAGAGTATGACGTATATGATCTCTGCTCCTCATATCTGTGATAACTTTCTGACGCTATGACTGCGAGAACTCCAAGGAAACTTAGCTTCCGAAATTTTGTAGGTACTTGTCATAGTGTGGCATAAGTTTTTGTATGCCTTCTTTGTAGAAGGTTGCCACCTGTGTACTCAACCATGTGGTTACATGTTCTTTCAGCTCGTCATCATTGTTGAAGTGTTGACCACCAAAGACCAAGAAGAGATAAAGTCGTTAGGAGCGAGGCCTAGGCTGTACAGAGGATGATCAGACACGCCCCAGTGAAATTCCCATATAATCAAGCTACTGTCCAGTAATTTTAACAGGCGAGCTCTTTCTTCTTCTTATTATTACTATTATTTCCAGCACAGGCAAAAATTATCAGTATTCAGATAAGCAGCTGCTGTCACTATTTTCATTGGTATCTGAACTCTCTTCTTGAGCTTCCACAATGTTATCTATGTACCACATTCATTTTCCACTTTTGAACATGCTGAACACATTTGTGCCGCACATCAGGCGTTATTTCAGCGACTGCTTAAGCCAGAAGTACTTTCACTTCATCCAGCGCAAAGGTTTTGTTCCTTGCTGCGATATAATTTTAATATGTGCCCATACACTTTCAATAGTAATCAGTTCACAGTGGTATGCTGGCATTCTTAATGCAGCTTTGTTCGTTGAACTTACCATAGCGAATAACACATCAACATTATAAGGTTGTTTCTTTTCCTTGACGATAACTAAGAGCTGTCGCTTCTCGAACGCCATTCTTTTGGACGAAAGTCAATGTATAATGTTTGTTTACTGGAGCCTCTTATCGGATTTTTTTCCAGTTGACAGGAATTGTATAGTACATTATCACATACAATAACAATATTATCATCAAGGCAAGGAAGAACTTTGGAACATCAATATTTGAAAGAATTGGTGGGATGTGAACCTGGGTCCTTTGCCTTTCGCGGGCAAGCGCTCTACCGACTGAGCTATCCATCCCGACACGACTCACGATGCCGCCTCACAACTTTACTTCCGCCAGTACCTCGCCTCCTACTTTCCAAACTTCACAGACGCTCTCCTGTGAACCATACAAGACTAGCACTCCTGAAAGAAAGGATATGGTGGAGACATGACTTAGCCACAGCCTAAGGGATGTTTCCGGAATGAAACTTTCACTCTGCAGCGGAGTGTGCTCCGATATGAAACTTCCTGGCAGATTAAAATTGTGTGCCGGAACCGAGACTCGAACCTGGGACCTTTGCCTTTCACAGGCTTCTGTGAAGTTTGGAAAGTAGGAGGCGAGCTACTGGTGGAAGTAAAGTTGTGGGACGCCATTGTGAGTCGTGTCGGGATAGCTCAGTAGGTAGAGCGCTTGCCCGCGAGAGGCAAAGGTCCCAGGTTCGAGTCCAGGTTCCTGCACACAATTTTAATCTGCCAGGAAGTTTCATATCAGCGCACACTCCGCTGCAGAGTGAAAAGTTTCATTCTAGATTAGTTTAGATTAATACTTGTTCCATAGATCGTATATACGACATTTCGTAATGATGTGGAACGTGTCAGTTTATTAAATGTTGTCTACACTTGACAATCGATATTTTTAAGGATTTATTTTTATTTTTTTTTACATTTTTTGTTGTTTTTTATTTTTTTCATTTTCATTTTTTTCAAATTTTTATCTAAAAATTCATCTACATTGTAGAAGTAATTGCCATTCAGAAATTTCTTTAATTTCTTTTTAAATACTAGTTGGCTATCTCTCAGACTTTTTATGCTACTTGGAAAGTGACCAAAGACTTTTGTGGCAGCATAAGTCACCCCTTTCTGAGCCAAAGTTAGATTCAACGTTGAATAGTGAATATCATCCTTTCTCCTAGTGTTGTAGCAATGCACACTGCTATTACTTTTGAATTGGATCAGATTGTTAAGAACAAATTTCATGAGTGAATATATATATATATATTATGAAGCTACAGTGAAGATCTCTAGATCCCTAAATAAATGTCTGCAGGATGCTCTTGGGTGTAACCAGTGTTTTCTGGCTCGAAAGCCCACAAACACTTGTCCACAAAACCTGTCTCGCTTCCAATACGTATTTTTATTAATTGTCTTCCTTTCACAGGCAATGCTTTGTTTCCTATTGACAAACAAATCCTTAAATATTGAGTGTCATATATAGACACCTTTAATTCAATTGACATGTTCCACATCATTGTGAAATGTCGTAATTATGATGTATGAAACAAGTATTAATGTAACATAATCTAATCAGGATCTTTGTTAAGGGAAGCTAGGACTTTATAAATGTTTAGCCAGCTCAAAATTAGAACTGGTGCACTTTCCTCCTCATGGCGTTTCTGTCAATATATATATATATACCCTGCTATTCTTTCTTTCGTGATTTTAAGGTGTGATTACAAATTCCTGAAGCTCTCATAACACGGACAGGCCATTGATACCAGTTGAAATGTGCAAAAGTAGAAGAGAAATTTCATTAGCTATAAAACCACTTTCAGACGAAGATAATATTACTTACATTTCCTTGCTTACAATGTACAAATTCCATTTGCACACTTTCATGGCTAGTTTTAACAGTAGAGCACAAGGTGACAGTAGAATATACTATAAGAGTTGCACACTGGTTGTCTATCACTGGTGGCAGCTGCCAACATGAGATCATTAGCATGTGATTCAGACTGTTTACCTCTGCTGTCTCATCTCTGCAACTGGACAATGGAGACCTCATGAAGTGAGGTCAATGATACCACAGATCAATCCACATGCCACAGGCATGGTGATGTTATGTATTTGTATTTGAAATACCTTTCCAGCGAAGGTACTGTGCACTTTGTGTAAAATCTTGCTTGAAATGTGTTTCGTATCGTTGAAATTATTTTGTGAATACAAAATGTTTTGCAACATTTTTCTCAATCTACCATCAAAGCTTCAATTGTGTAACAATTCCTGTCGGTGTCCCATATGCTTGATGTTATCATTGAAAGTAGCCTCAAGTAACTCTTCTGTTTAGTGAATCTGTGCTGTCAGCATGAAACATTTCACAACAAAATTAAAGGAGCACCACCAGCTGGGATTGTTTTGTACCTATTGCTATTATTTCGTTCTAGGAAACATGCCAAATCATTGCATTTATTTGTTCCTCATGGCTTGAATCTGCTGTAAAAGTATAGCATTATATAAAGATATGTTGAGTCTCTAGCTGTTTACAAAATAAAACTTACCGTTGTTTTGACTAAATCAGTAAATTTAGCTTAGATTTTTCTTTTTTAAATAGTAACCTATACAGTTATGACCTGATTGAGATTCTGATTCAGTTCTGGGAATATGTTTCTGAATATGTAAATCAAAAAGGTCCATCATTTCAACTGTGTTTAACAAATTTCCATTATATGCTCAATGATACCCTTACCTTGCAAAATTAGTTACAATGCTATTACTTTAATAACATATATATTTATCGTTGGTAAACAATCAACTTCAGCATAAGATTTCAACACTGTGATAATAAGTGAGACCAAGGCATGAAGAATGAAACTTCATGTCGAAAGTAGTTTATAAGAAGCGCTGGGGGTTTCCTGTATGAGGAATTGTTGTTAGGCGACCAGCTGCCTTAACCAGTTCACAACTAGGAACTCAGGAAAGTCCTCCACAGAGTGTCTGCTGTTGTTAAAATGTGTCAGTATACTGCAACATTCCCGTTCACTTTAACCGGCTTGAAGTTAGCTTCGGATTCGTTTCCGGAAACCATGCAGGCGGTATAACTCCCAGGCGCAAGCGAGGCAAGGGAGAGTAGTGCCAACCTCCACGCTAAAAACCGACTATACCCTCAACAAAAAATAAGCGATACCCGTTATTTTTGTGAAATGTAGCTTACAGAATATTCAAAATCTTATTACCTGAACTACATCGACGAATCAGTAACATAGTGTAAAATTTGAATTCAAAATAAACAATAAACCATACACCAGTATTAAGTAAATGGATACAGGAACAGTATATACATTACTCCCACCAAAAATACTCCCTCTTATATATTTGATAAAACATAACAGATATTCGAAGCTCATAAGCCTATTAAAAATCGCCAAACTTCCCGTCAGCACGATTCTTCCGTTTCCTACTACACTGGAGCAAACAAAACCAAAGCGGTTTATACTGTAGTCATTTAACAGTCTGTAGAAGTGCAGCATACGCATCCAAGTATTGCCTGACAACATACCAAGGCAGATTAAAGAGAGCATCAGGATGTACAGTACATAGAAAATCGGAAAAAGTTCTGTTTGTCACCGAAGTGCCGTTCATAGTAAGCTCAAATGTAAGTAACGAAAAAATTATTGGGCGTCGACTCATGACACTCTACTTAGGCATACCAGGAACATACAGGTCCTAAGAGACAAAGTAAGGAAACGGATTGCCGAGCAGATTACGAGATAAGATTCTTAGACATTCGTCAAAATTTCCAGTGTAGAAAGGAATTGCCTTTCCGTCCTACATTCAAGAACGTGTAACTAAAGAATTACTAGCCGTCGCCATATGACACTCTTTATACGAATACCACACACTTCCAAATACTACGTGAGAAAAAATGAAGGCAGATTTACGAGCCGATTATGAGATATAATTTTTCGAATATCGTTAAAATTTAAGGCGTCGCTCCGCAATGCCTTTCCGTCCTACATTCAAGGGCGTGTAACTAAAGAATTACTAGTCGTCGCCATATGACACTCTGTATACGTATAGCACGCACGTCCAAGTACATATCTCATAATCGGCTCGTAAATCTGCCTTCATTTTTTCTCACGTAGTATTTGGAAGTGTGTGCTATACGTATACAGAGTGTCATATGGCGACGGCTAGTAATTCTTTAGTTACACGCCCCTGACTGTAGGACGGAAAGGCAATTCCTTTCTACGTCGGAAATTTTCACGAATGTCTAAGAATCTTATCTCGTAATCTGCTCGGTATTCCATTTCGTACCTTTGTCATATAGGACCTCTATGGCTCTGGTATGCGTCAGTAGAGTGTCATGAGTCGACGCCTAACAATTATTTCGTTACTTACGTTTGAGCTTACTATGAACGGCACTTCGGTGAAAATAGAACTTTTTCCGATTTTCTATGTACTGTACATCCTGATGCTCTCTTTAATCTGCCTTGGTATGTTGTCAGGCAATACTTGGATGCGTATGCTGCACTTCTACAGACTGTTAAATGACGACAGTAAACACCGCATTGGTTTTGTTTGCTTCAGTGTCGTACCAAATGAGAGAATCTTGTCGACCGAAAGTTTGCCGATTTTTAATAGGCTTATGAGCTTCGAATATCTGTTATGTTTTAGCAAATATACAATAGGAAGTATTTCTGCTGCTTCGAATTTCGCAATATATTTACTGTTCCTGTATCCATTTAGTCATTACTGGTTTATGGTTCATTGTCTGTTTTGACTTCATATTTTACACTAGGTTACTGATTCGTCAACGTAGTTCAGGTTATAGGATTCTGAATGTTCTGTAAGTTGTATTTCACTAAAATAATGGGCATTGCTTTTTTGTTGAGATTGCAGTCGTTTTTTAATGTGGAGGTTGGCACTACTGTCCCTTGGCTCGCTTGCGCCTGGGAGTTATGCCGCCCGCATGGTTTTGAAACGAATCCGAAGCTAACTTCAATCCGGTCTCACTTTATGTGACTGAATATATCATCACACTCACTGTCAGACTGTTTTGTTTCATTGATATGTTTCCTGGTGGGATTGGTAATAGGCTATTCACTCCTTCTTTGTGAAACTTCAATATTTAAGTTCAAAACGTATTATTTATTATTTTTATAACTGACTGTAGAATGCATCCTAATTTCACTGACAATTTTTACAGCTACTAAATCTGTGTAAGGACTTCGACTGTCTTGTACGTTCCATTCACGCTATAATTATAATTTATATATTTACTGGGAAACACATAAAAGTATCTTGCTTTTTTTATCTCTCGCAATTGTTACAATAAAAGTAATATCAACTGACTATGCAATGTTCTTATTTTGTTTTTGCTTTCAAATAATAATTGGATTGTTGTAAACATATGAAGGTAAGTTAGAGACACTGAAGTAATTTGGATTCACTACATAAATTCCCATCAGTGGAGACAAAATTTGTAAAATAACAACTTATCTACCAAACTCTGCTCTAGGAGAACATCTTTTCGTTTTGGCGAATGATCATGAAGCCTCATAAAAATAATTAATGATGAATTGTATGAGAAACTCCTTTGAAATAAAAACATTATGGCATTATATTTTTAAAAAGTATTTGTAAAATGCGCAATATGGTCTTAAATTTCATATCAGAAATGTATTTCGTATTTTCTATTTCAAATACAAAAATTTAAAAGCATTTGGGTTTGTATTTAAATACTTTTTTACAATGAATTTCATATCCCTTCAGAGGTGCACTATACAACAACAATATTTTCCAAATCCATAGGCACTGTCCTAGTCTACAACACTATCTTCAAAATCTCTTCCAGCTACTGCTGCAATGTGCTGTATAAACTCTTTTCCCATATACAGGTGCTATTAAAGCCCTACTCGAGTCATACAGTGATAGAGATCCTGCTATTTCCTTTCACATCCCATAAAATCACAACTTTTTCTGTTTTATCACTTTACACTTATACAACTGCTGCTGGCTCTGCTACTGCCATCATGAGCACTGTGTCTGCAGGGAACTGCAGACGTTCATTTTTAGGTATCTCATTGTTGGCACTGTTTTGAGTACAATTTCATGTGACAAAAAAAAAATCTGCATATTCATGCAACTATTCCTCCCATCCACTTAACTTCATCCAAAAATTCTACATTCATTTCTCTGATGTTATTCAGTTTGTACATCGAGCAGGCGGTGAAGGAAAGCAAGGAAAAATTTGGAATTGGGATTAAAGTTCAGGGGGAAAATATAAAAACATTGTGTTTTGCTGACGACATTGTAATTCTGTCAGAGACAGCAAAGGACCTGGAAGAGCAGTTGAATGGAATGGACAGTGTGTTGAAGAGAGGGTATAAAATGAACATTAACAAGAATAAAATAAAAATAATGGAATGCTGTCTTAGAAAATCAGATGATGCTGAAGGAATTAAGATTAGGTAACGAAACAATGAAGGTGGTAGATGAGTTCTGTTACTTGGGTAGTAAAATAACATGCGATTGTCGCAGTACAGAGGATATAAAATGCAGAATGGCAATGGGAAGAAAAGCATTTTTGAATAAGAGAAATTTGCTAACATCGAATATTAATTTAAGGGTAAGGAAGTCTTTTCTGAAGGCATTTGTGTGGAGTGTTGCCTTGTACGGGAGTGAAACATGGACGATAAGCAGTGCGGACAGGAAAAGAATAGAGGCTTTTGAAATGTGGTGCTACAGAAGAATGCTGAAGATTAGGTGGGTAGATCGCATAACTAATGAAGAGGTACTGAACAGAATTGGTGAGAAAAGGAATTTTTGGCATACCCTGACTAAAAGAAAGGGATCGCTTGGTAGGACACATTCTTATACATTGGGGAATCGTAAATTTAGCATTGGATGGAAGTGTGTGGGGTAAGAATCGCAGAGGGGGACCAAGAGACGCGTATAGTAAGCAGATTAAAGTGGATGTGGGTTGCCGTTCTTATAAGGAAATGAAAAGGCTTGCTCAGGATAGAGTAGGGTGGAGAGCTGCATCAAACCAGTCTCTGGACTGAAGACCATAACAACAACATGGAAACATAGCATCTATAGTCTTATTCCGGTACTGTCTGCTGTGGTGTCTCTTTCTGTGGCAAACTGCTGGGATTAATGCCTCACCTCTTAGCTTTCTGTCAGATAATAGCATATTTTCTATCCTTGATGTTGTGAACAAGTAGTGGAAGTTATTTAACAGCATAAAAGTCTCCCACAAGCATAGTACAAAAGCATAGGCTTACACTTAAATCGAATAAATGCTTTGGATCTAATCGGAAGAAATATTTCGGTCACTGCACAAAGCACATCGTCAAAGGCCGAGTAATGGCTTAATACCATTAAAAAACTTCTATTACGGAGTTGTAACGGTTCATTTAGAATAAGCCCGTCATTATGAGAAAAATGTTTAAATATTTGCAATTCTTCGAGCACGTCTAATCTGTGGTCTTTCTTTTCGGTATGAAAAATGTTCAAGTCATGAATGGCTTTAGGTGCGTGACCTGTAATGAGAAGGTGGTCAGCAAAAGACGAATTCTGGGGGTTAGTTCCATTCTTTCTCAAAAGATGTTCTGTAAACCTGACTTTAAAAGCACATCCCGTTTGACCTATGTAGTAGGAAGAACAAGTATCACAAATAATTTTGTACACGCCGGAATTATCTAAGGGAAAACAGGTTGATTTTAAATTATGAATGAAATTTTTCTTGAAATTATTGTTGGCCGAGAAGGCAACGTTGCAGTTATACTTACTACGAAGAAGACGTTGAATCTGATAGGAAATGGGCTCCAGAAATGGAATGGAGAAATATTTTTTCTTTTGGTCAGATTCAATAGGAGTGCCAAGTGTTGTAACTCTTTTAGCAGTTTTCCTTTTAAGGATGTTTCAACTATGGCAGGATCGTATTCATTACTAACTGCTATGGTTTTTATCAAATTTATTTCCTCCTAGAATTTTTCTTTCGAGAGTGTGATGCAATTGGCTCTGTGGATGGCGGAAAGAAAGAAAGCATTTTTGCGACATTGAGGGTGCGTAGAAGAGGCGGGTACAATTTGATCAGTGTATGTTTCTTTTCGGTAGATATTGAAAGAAATTTTATTTTCTTCTACTGTTAAGGTCAAGTCGAGAAAGTTCAGTTGACGAGCCTCGTTTTCGAGTTCACAGGTGAAGGTGATATTCTCATGCAGTCTATTAAAAAAGCGTAAAAATGTTATCAATGCCAGTGGTAGGTCCTTTGTAGATGACTAAAAATGTCATCGACATATCTAGAATAGGAAAGAATGCCTAATGTTGTAGTAGAGAATTTGTGGAAGAATTTTTCTTCCAGAGTATTGATGAAAATGTCGGGCGTAATGACGGGCTTATTCTAAATGAACAGTTACATCTCCGTAATAGAATCTTTTTTAATGCTATTAAGACATTACTCGGTCTTTGATGATGAACTTCGTTCAGTGTCCGAAATATTTCTTCCGACTGGATCCAAAGCATTTATGTTCCAAAAGCTAAACATTTTTTAACCAATGTGCTTATTAAAACTTTGTTACTCATTTATTCTCTCTACTACTACTGTATTGCCAAAATGACGCCTCAGCCATCTCTCATGTTAAACAAAGCATCTTGTAACAATTGTTTTTTTCAATTCTGTTTTCTCTGTACAGTAGCGTAGTTGTAATTGCGGCTACTAGATGGCAGTACTGAGGTAACGTCTTGCTTATCACAACTTCACTTAGCACACACCAGTCTGATACCTCCGTGCAGGCGTGCAGCCCATAGTGGCTAGCTATCTTTAAAAATCTTTTTAAACTGTGTGACGTAAGCTATACAGCTGAATAGTATATTTTATTATGTGACTTGTTATGTTTTATATTTTCTGATGAAGGGAATCTTAGTCATTGCCGAAACATGGTCAAATAATTTTTAATTTGCGACTGAAGGCTGCTTGTTTATCCATTGACGTCGTAACGGTCGCTGACGATAGCTGCTATGTTTAAAATTTTAATTATTGTGTTATATCATGAACTGCTGTTTTGCAAATGTAAACACAAACACACTCAAGTGAAGTAATAACACATGAAACCTAAGCAGCTACACAGTGTAATAATTTATAGTGAATTAATAGAATAATACATTTCATATGGAGTGTTTACTTTCATTAAAATGATCCCCATAGAAATAATCAAACACAGTGACCACTATCTCATTTGAGTCTCTATGTCCAAGCAATCTTATTTTACTGACTTCTCATTCTCTAGAACACTAAAACTCAACCACAACGGTTTAGCCATGTGCACTGGTGCACCGTGCTGTGGTGCGTGCTGTCGTTCGCCGTCGGGGGTTCGAGTGCCCCGTCAGGAATGGGTGTCTGTGTAGTCCTTAGGTTAGTTTAACTTAGTTTAAGTAGTTAATAAGCTATGGTCTAATAATCCAGCAGTTGAGTCTGATAGATTTACATCCATTAGAACTTTTTAAAAAAAATTAAAACTCAATTTTCCAAGTGTTTTTATTGATGTGGTACTGCACACCAAATGTAAAGCATTTTTCGAAATGTAAATTCCAAAATATGAAACCACTTTGAATGACCACTGAGCCCTCATATGCGTCAAATGGAGTGTTTAAGTGGCCATTCATAATTGTTTGCCGCGGTGGAGTAGCCGAGCGGTCTAAAGCGTCTCGCTGCGGAGCGCGCGGTTGCTCGCCGTGGAGGTTCGAGTCCTCCCTGGGGCATGGGTGTGTGTGTTGTCCTTAGCTTAGTTTACCTACGTTTAAGTAGTTTGTAAGTTACGGACTGATGACCACGCAGTTTGGTCCGATAGATTTACAAACATTTGAACATAATTTTTTGAATGACATTTCCGTTTTTTTAAATATAAACCAAACTCGTGTAGGAAACACCAATTTATACAATAAGATTACGGTAATGGTGTGATAAGGGTAGGGCCGCATTACAGTGTTGTCAGATATCCTCCTTCCTCTTCAGCTACTTAGACAGTGATCTGGAAATGCCCGAGGCCAATGCGAAAGACGTCACGACACATCATCAGAAAAGGCTTGAGTCAATGTGATCACTAGCTGAGTGGCTGGCCGCTGACGTATGGCCCACTGTCTCATAGCGGCCAGCCAGTTAGGTAGTGATCGCGTGTCTCAAGCCTTCTCTGATGAGGTGTCATGTACGCTCCATGGCCTTGAGCAATTTGCAATGACGTCATTAAGATGGTATCACTTTCAGTTCTGAAACAAAATGGCCACCAGGGTAAAACCAGTACGTACCCTCTCCTCCCTCTCTCCATGACATAATCCAAGATGTCGTCAACCAGGAACTTTGAGTTCTTAATTTTACTCGAATGCAGTTGGTCATTGGCCAAAATATTTTGTGGGAAAAAAACGATTATCGCCACTCCATGTCAGCATTACAACCCCCTCCCCTTCCCCTTACGATTTTTTGGGTAACTCAGTCAGTTTGCTCAAAGATGCAGCTGAGTGCGGAGATCATCCTCATCAGCAGCACCACCATATTGGGCATAAGCATTGTTTAAACAATTATCATCGACGACAACCATTTCAGAAGAAACTATGTTTGCATGAACTATTATGAAAAATTATTCTGAATGAAATAAATCGCAATTTGCGATGTTATGGCTTCACTGTAATAGGTTTAGAAGGAATACCAAACTGTGGCGAATGAAAATTTGTGCTCGGCCGGGATTCGAACCCGGGATCTCCTGCTTACTAGGCAGACGCGTTGACCACTCCGCCACCAAGGACCACTCCGCGTGGTCAACGCGTCTGACTAGTAAGCAGGAGATCCTGGGTTCGAATTCCGGCCGGGCACAAATTTTCATTCGCCACAGTTTGGTATTCCTTCTAAAACTAATACAGTGAAGCCATAACATCGCAAATTGCGATTTATTTCATTCATTTGAACGCTGTAATTCGTCAAAAATATATATAATTGTATACGAGCCGAGGCTGGGGTCCTGACGCCGGCCGCGGTGGCCGAGGGGACAACAGCGTAGTCTTCGTCGGGCAGCCGTGCTGTGCGGACGCTTTGTTTACGTCCTCGCTACTTGGCGGCCGAGCGGAGGTAAACGGTGAGTGCACGCTTCAGCGTTTATATTGGCATATAGAATGTGTTTCAGACGAACGTAATGGATCGAACACCACGAAAAGACACACTTAGATTAACCTTTGACCTGAACCTGGAGACGTCACCATTTCCCGAGCTGGCATGGGTTTGAAAACGGTGCGCATCTTCGAGTTGCCATTCGAAATATCTGCCGAAGCAATTAATGAACAACTTAGGGAATACGGCACAGTAATAAGTAACATCGCGGAAAGGTGGTCAGAATCTCACATTTTCCCGGTGTTGAACGGTGTCAGACAGGTCAAAATAGAAATGTTGAAACACATACCGTCCTACATCACGGTTTGTGGCTACAGGGCGATTGTAATATACGAAGGGCAACCACGAACTTGCTCGGCATGTGGTTCTACAGAACACGTTCGCGCGCAATGTTTACAACGGCGAGTGACGCAAATACCGACCGGTGAGCGAGAGAGGCCTGGCCCCGTGTCTACGTTGCCGATGAGCTACGTCGCCGCCACGCGAGGAAACATTGCCCCGGAACCAAATCTAGAGGCAGCTATGGAGGCGTATAACGAACTGAAAGAACACGAAATACCCATGGACACTACCAACACTCCAGATTCCCTTCCTTCTAACCAGCAGGTTTCGGAAGAAAGTAACCAGGCAGTTGCTTGTGAAAACAACAATAATGATACAACTGTGAAAGAATTAGAACCTGTAGGTGAAACACCCCCGACATTCCCATCTGAAACACAAGAAACAAATGACCATCAGTCAACGAAGTCTCCCACGAAACAGAAAAAGCGCCGTATTGCACATGAAGGTGCGGACGAAAAGGCGCAAATACTGCGCGACAAAGCCCACAGAATCGGAAAAACACTAACAGAAGAGACATCACAACCCCCTCCGGGACACCTACCGGCATCAAAGAAAACCCGAACGAGGGAATCAGGTTCAGGTCAAGTACAAAAGACGTCAGGCGAATATGCAAAAACGAACACGGAAGATCAGGCGGGAAACATGAAACTTCGAAAAAAACAGGACAGAGAGAGCAAGGGACACGTCCAGCCGAGACAGTGGTCAGATGACACCGATGAGGACACTCGAGAGGTAGAGATTCCAGAGGTCCCGGGAAACACGGCAGGGACGTCGTCAGATAGTTGTATAGGCAAACCTAATAAGCACCAAAACATCACGGCTGGATCGGGCGGTGTAGACGACGACCCAGAATACTTTTAAGTCATGTGTCGTTAATAATATTCACGGGAAGTATGACATCAAGTATGCCTGAAAATGTGCTACCGTTGCAAGCTTATCGGATTGCAACTGTTAATATCAATAAAATAAGCTCCACATTTAAATTAAAAAAGCTTCAAGTCTTCTTGTACGCAGCTGACATAGACATTGCGCTGTTACAGGAAGTAACAGACATTAACCTAGAAAGTATAACAGGTTACAACACCTTACTTAATCCTGGTTACGGCGGTGAACTCGGGACAGCGATTATGACAAAAGAGGGAATCCTGACAACAAACGTCGAAAGGCTAACGAACAGCAGGGGCATAGCTTGCACAATAAATAACACCAGGATTATTAATATTTATGCTCCTTCCGGAACGGGGAAGAAACATCAGAGAGCAGAATTTTTTAAAGATGCAATAGTGCCACTATTTATGCAGCGTCCCGAACAAGTCATATTTGCAGGCGACTTTAACTGTGTCCTCAAACCCAAAGATCAGATACCAAATTTCAACAAGTGTATCGAACTTGAGAATATCGTCAGAGAACTCAATCTAGTCGACACATGGGAACTCAAACAAGGTGATAAGCCCGGGTTTACTCACATTACCAGCCATTCCGCTAGTCGGATCGATAGAATTTACGTAACGTCGAATTTACAACAACACATTCTGCAAGTGGAACTATGGCCGAACATATTTTCAGATCATACAGCCTACATATGCACTGTTAACCTCCCAAAACAAGGAACGTACAGAGCAAAAGGAACGTGGAAGTTGAACGTAGCGCATCTGACAGACCCAGGATGCCACGAAACCTTTCGCAATACATGGACAGAATGCGAAAGGAAGTTTTCGAAGTACGATTCGACTTTTACGTGGTGGATGA
The DNA here is from genome assembly GCA_026315105.1 of Locusta migratoria. NCBI lineage: Eukaryota > Metazoa > Arthropoda > Insecta > Orthoptera > Acrididae > Locusta > Locusta migratoria. The sequence goes on from CM048755.1 coordinate 348,379,940, forward strand.
AATGCGCAAAACCCGCTTTAATAAAGGCCATGAAACGTTACTCTGGGGTAAAAAATGTTTGGACGAAAAACACAATAGAATTTTATTATCAGTGTCTCAGAGACTTATACCAACACGACGCCACAGTCATAGACAATTATACACAAATAAAAAGAATAAAGGCCACAATTTTAAACCTCAAACGGAAGCACTTGGAAGGCTGTAAAATTCGCACACGACTACAAAATACAGTTCAAGAAGAAACAACTTCAATGTATCATATTATACAAGAACAGAAAAGAACAAAACGAACAATTTTGACTGAACTGAAAGTGGAACATGGAGGAACTTTGACAACACAACCCGACATACGAGAAGAAATCCATAGATATTTTACAACTCTATTAGCTGACAAACCAGTAGACGAAGCAGCGCAACACACCATCCTCGCAAGGTTGACTGCGAAATTAAACCCGGAAGAATCGGACGATATGTCAGCAGACGTAACTGAAGAGGAAGTGGCAGACGCCATACGAAGAAGCGCGAAGAATAAGTCTCCCGGGCCCGACGGATTGCCAGCAGAATTTTATCACACCTTTGAACAACAACTACTCAGCAAGCTGACGCTCGTATGTAACGAAATTCTGAACGCCAGAAGTGACATGTTACTGGAATTTTGTGAAGGTGTGGTGGTGTTAGACCCTAAAGTGCCAGGAGGGAAGACCGTCAACAACCTGCGTCCCATAACACTACTAAATACCGACTATAAAATCTTTATGCGCATCATAACGCAAAGATTAACCTCGGTTATAACACGCATCGCCGGCCGCGGTGGCCGAGGTGACTGAGGCGCTCCAGTCACGGTCAGCACGGCCATTACGGTCGGGGGTTCGAATCCCCCCTCGGGCATGGATATTTGTGCCGTCCTAGTTCGTAAGTAGTTCATAAGTAGTTTGTAAGTTTAGGGACTGATGACCCCGTAGTTAAGTCCCATAAGCTTAACAAACATTTGAACATTTATAACACGCATCACCGGGAATTACCAAACGAGCGTCGGGAAAAATAGAACAATTCACCAGACATTATGTGAATATAGAGATATTATAGCAACTGCAGAAGCCTTGAGTATTCCAAGTGCACTAGTATCTCTTGATTTCGAAAAAGCATTCGATAGAATTGACCATTCTTATCTCTTCCGGACTATGGAAGTAATGAATTTTCCACAAAAAATTGGCACTGTAGTTAAAAACCTGTTGACAAGTTCCACGTCTCGAATATGTGTTAACGGTCAATTAAGCAGACCAATCAGAATCAAAAGTTCAGTACGTCAGGGTTGCCCAATGTCACTGAGCCTATTTGCCATAGCCATTGAACCTTTGCTGTGTTCCCTGACACAGGGCCTTGCAGGGCTACAAATACACGGCCATAAAATAACATGTCAAGCGTACGCTGACGACGTCAGTTTCGTGCTCACGGGCAGTGATGAACTAGGAAAAGCATTCAAAAATATAAAGAACTACGAAGCGGCGTTAGGAGCAAAATTAAGCCGTATTAAGTCGGGAATAATGCACATCGGCCGGGGATTAGAGATTAGGGATGACGAACAATTAAAATGCGTAGAAACTATAAAAACGCTTGGAATTGTATACACGCGAGATATCCGCCGCACGGCTGTCCTCAACTACAAAAAATTGTTGGCAAAAATGCGAGCCACCATACAACAACATGTTTTACGTAATCTAAGTACCTTACAAAAAGTGCAGTTAGCAAACATTTACATAACATCTAAAGTAAATTATGTCGCCCAGGTACTGCCAGTACCGAAGACAATAGCCAAACAGATGCTAGCAGCGCTCGGCCACTTTGTCACCAGAGGACAAATTTTTAAGATCCAGTATGAGACCTTAACGCTATCTTTACGTCACGGAGGCCTAAAGCTGACAAATATATATAATAAATCACAGGCGCTGTTCGTCAGCAAGTTGTACAAGCAGTGGCAACGGTCGCCTGATAGCCTCGCAGCTCATCTCTTAAACGAAATAGCCCCGGCTAGTATGGACCCACCTGTAGACGTGCACCATATTCCAAACGCATTTTATCATATGAGACATTTTCTTATAGAATTAAGCTACATTCTACGTCACACTCCAGAGGAAGACCTATACAAAGTAAAAGAAATCTACAATAACATGATGAAAAACAAAACGAGGAACAGAATCGAAGAGAAGTACAAAGAATATAATTGGGAAAAGATCTGGGAAAACGTACAAGACCCTTACTTACCGACAAAAGTACGGTCAACATGGTACACGGCAGTTAACAGGAAAATTCCAACAAATTCGAAGCTACATGCAATTCATCTGGCAGAAACGCCAAATTGCACCGTCTGTAACCTAGTTGACACTGAGGAACACCGTTTCACATGCGACGGCGTTAAAAACATTTGGGCTCTGTACAACTAAACTTGCTAGTATACTACGAACATCTCCCCGAACTATAACACCAGCCAGACTTCTTCACCCAGACGAAGTTCCCTACCCCAGTGCAAAAAGAAGAGCAGTAAATTGGATCAAAGGACAGACGGTGTTCTACATTTTATCGGAAAAAGTTAAAAGTAAAGACGACTACTGGATACATCTTACGATGGAACACGAAAAAAAAAAAAAAAAAAAAAAAAAAACCACGAAGAAATATAAAGAAAAATATGCGAATTTTCTAATCAGAACATTAACACAGATATAAAATGGGTAACACCCAAAGAAGTATTTTATTTATATACGCTTTTTATTATTTTATTATTATTATTATTATCATTTTGAAATGTCATTACGCTTCTGTGATCCTTGAAAGATAGTTCTGAGCTACTGCTGACTGGTGCTTCAAAGTCTACCGAGAAGATACAAAAAATGGACAAGGAGATCGAAATACAGAGAAAAATGATACACACGGCATTAACTGCGTAAGCAGATTGTACGAGCAGACAACTTTGAAGTGCTCGGCAAGCAGAAGGAACAGAAGAATGGGAATGACAATAATTATAATTTACTTGGAGAAAACCATTCTGATACTTTTCTTTCAATTCCAAGAAGCCGATCTTAAAAATTACGAAGAAGAGGCTTAAAATTGGTTTCAAATTATTTATTTTTATCGTCTGGCGACGAAGATGTCGCCCAGAACGAGAATGTTTATTTTCTACGAGGTAGTTTTGTTTCGTTGTGAAGAAGAAGTTGCTCTTCATTCCTCAACGGAAACAATGTTATAGCATAGAAGCTAGCCGGAGAAGGCTATCATGGCGAGCGGAAGGAAGGGTTGTAGGGGAGGAAGGAGACCCGAAAAAAAAAAAAAAAAAAAAAAAAAAAAAAAAAAAAAAAAGGTGGCGGAGTGGTCGTCAACGCGTCTGCCTAGTAAGCAGGAGATCCCGGGTTCGAATGCCGGCCGGGCACAAATTTTCATTCGCCACAGTTTGGTATTCCTTTTAAACCTAATACAATGAAGCCATAACATCGCAAATTGCGATTTATTTCATTCATTTGAACGCTGTATTTCGTCAAAAATATATATATAAAAATTATTCTGCTTCTTGGAAATCGTTTGTGAGCACTGTTTGGGGAAGACTATATTCTACAAGTTGGTACACTCAGTTTAGGTAATGTAACTTAACTGAACCTTAATTACATGTCATATAGCATACAAAATTGAATGTACATAAAGATAGGACATAAATAAGATCATTGTAATGTCACAGGTATGTACTTCAAACGTTTGTATAGCTTATGGGACTTAACTACGGGGCCATCAGTCCCTAAATTTACAAACTACTTATGAACTAGCTAAGACTAAGGACGGCACAAATATCCATGCCCGAGGGGGATTCGAACCCCCGGCCGTAGTGGCTGTGCAGGCCGTGACTGGCGCGCCGCAGTCCCCTCGGCCACCGCGGAGGTATGTACTCTAATTTTGCTGTTACACTTCAATTTCGATCCAATAGAGAGAGATGTAGTACACTCCCCCCCCCCCCCCCCCGCATCAATCCACACATCCTATAGTGTCAGGATGCTGGGAATATCCAAGACGCCGTTAGTGATAGCGGTACCCAGACCCAGAGCCTACTGTCAACACTTGATGTATCACCCCACTCACATCTCCTGCTACAGCATAAGCCAAGTTCTTGCATTTGAAGAAAGAAACGTATGGAACAATATATTCTAACTTGCAACAGAGTCAGTACATCAAAACAAGGTTTACCAACAATTTATTTAACAAATAATTCAACTCTCAGCAAGTTAAACAAACATTCAGACAGCCATATCGATAAATTTTGCTATATGTTTAAGCATTCTCCCTCAAAAACATCAATGTAAACCTATTTGTCAGACTTTTTCTCTCCAAGTGATCTCACATAGAACAAGAACTTCTTTCGATAAACCCGACTTAAGCCAGAGAATAAGGTGTGATGACAACAGGTGATGCACTGCAGTTAAGGGATCATGCACTTGTAACTAAAATCGCCGCACGGCCTTATGAATATACAGGGTGTTTCATTAAGTGTGTTTGCCTCTGTAACTTATAAAATAATAGGTGACGGGAAATATTAATGCGGTAGGTCAACACAAGAAATGTTACACTTTTTGCGGAGCTATGAACATAGTTTATTGTATCATTTTCCAAAGAGTTACAGCACATAGATATAATTTTTTAAATGGAACAATAGTTTTTTCTATCGTGAATCGGATTCGTTGAAACCAGCTGCGTCGAAATCAATTTAAACTACATTCCTATCACTGTTAGTTTGGGAGCTACAACCCTTCAAAGTTTAGGGGGAAGATGCTACAACAGCGTAGCTGACTGGCTGGTGGTCGCTAGCCCCTGTGCCGTGCCCCAGGGGCTAGCCACTCGGCCAATCAGCTACGCTATCGCAGCCTCCGCCCCCGGAACTTTGAATGGTTGTTGCTCCCAAACTAACTGTGATAGGAATGTAGTTTAAATTGATTTGGACGCAGCTGGTTTAAACGAATCCAATACACGATAGAAAAAACTATTGTTCCATTAAAAAAATTATATCTTTGTGGTGTAACCCTTTGGAAAATGATACAATAAACTATGTTCATAGCTCCGCAAAGCCGGCCGCGGTGGCCGAGGGGACTGAGGCGCTCCAGTCACGGTCTGCACGGCCACTACGGTCGGGGGTTCGAATCCCCCCTCGGGCATGGATATTTGTGCCGTCCTTAGTATTAGCTAGTTTGTAAGTAGTTTGTAAGTTCAGGGACTGATGACCCCGTAGTTAAGTCCCATAAAAAGAAAAAAAAAAAAAAGCTCCGCAGAAAGTGTAACATTTCTTGTGTTGACCTACCGCATTAAAATTTCCCGTCACCTATTATTTTATAAGTCACAGAGGCAATCACACTTAGTGAAACACCCTGTATATTTGACACACTGTGAGTCGCTAGCCTGTGCACTTGGCTCTGAGTAAGTCAGGCGCGCTCACAGTGGTCCAGCCAGCGGCCGCTCGCTAATGACTCGATGAGCAACCTATCCCTAGCTACCTGCTCTATGAAATTAATAGCCTATGTCGATCAAGTACCCTATGATTAAACAAGCTCTCAACCAAACATATCTCAGAATAAACTCATACCTTTTAATTCAAACCTGCAACTTAAAAATCTACGTTCAACTCCAAACACTTGGAAATTATTAGCCTTTATCAATCACACTATCATAAATGTGCCCATCTGTTTAAACAAGCGGTCAGCCTGACACACATTGGAATAGCCTTACACTTTAATGTTCAGACCAACAACATTTCGAGTTAGTAGCACACCTTCCGTTACACAATAATTTCTATAAGTGCACACTTGTAGGAGTAATCGAACTTACGTCGATGTATCATACTTTTTACATCACATGTTTGACAGTCAATTGTGTATAAACATCCAACACCAACTACATGTCACGCACTTTTTCGTGGCCCCTCTCTGATCGGCGGAAGTCGGCTGAGCTCGTGTGTCTATGGAATGTTTATGCTCTCTACCAATCTTACCTAGTAACAGCATTGTACACCGTAGACATCGTCAATGTATTGTTGTTTGTGCTTGGTATTGATTATTGTCTTCCACTTTGATATTTACTAAAATAAGTCCACATACCCCGACGACTCCATTTAGAAAAAGGAAGGCTGTCCTTGAAACTGGTGTGAGGAATGTTAATTCCGATTGTTATTCAGTTACGACAATAAAAAGAAGGACAAAGCGTTGCTACACCCGCTTAATAAGTCCCTTAAAATGTTAATATTTCGTAGATATACGTTCCAGTTTTCTATTACTCAAACTTTAAAGCGCTAATTTCGTGTTCCACCTGGGTCACTTTAACCCCTTACATGTTGTTTCTTTTAAAACCTGTAAGCTATCGGCCGTAAGCTGGCGGCACTGGGAGAAAGAGGCAGGGCTTGTTCTAACAGCCAATTCGCTACGAGCTGAATGCAAGCTTCAGCCCCCACCATTCTCCGCTCAGGGGCCACGTTTAAGTGCGTATATTCTGACAATCCATATAATTCGTTACTCTCGATAAACGATTACAATACCCATTAGACACTATCGCTCACACACAAGGCCAGTCCACAATACATCGTTCATTTTCGGGTTTTGTAGAATCTCAGATCTAATTACAACTACAGACCTACAAAAACATTCATTTTGCGTGTGAGACGCCAACGTGATTGTATTGCAAACAGGATAGATTTTTATCTCTGTAGGAGAAAAAGATTTTCTTGAAAGCACTTAAAAATGAATTTTAATAATTTTTTTTCGTAATGTTTGCTGCTCGTGTAGTGAACGAAGATGGTAGTAAGTTTAGATGTCTTGTTTCAAAGAAAAGAGTTGTAATTTGTGGAAAGAAGTGATCAAATTCTTCACGGGTTTCCAGCCGGATCATTCTGTCATCTGAACACAATATTTCTGCGGTCCAGCTGGCCACCATCATCAGGTGAGGAAGCTAAGCCGCTCACGCCGCGACTGACTGAAACTGTGTTTTTTTTTCCTTTATTGAGTTTTAATGCCCTATTACAGGCAGGCTGACAGCAGCCTATGATGCTGCTCTACAGCCGAACAAATGAAAACAATAGGCAAACAGAATATAAAATTAACAAGGTGATAAAACGGCGCTTTTACAAGTACAATATGAGAAAATGGGAGAATGTTAAAAGAACATGACAGTGGATAGACATGGTTGTTATAATAAGACATTGCCACGGTGGCTAAAAACACTCACTGCAGACGACGAGACATAACGTGACGGTGACATTGAGGTAAGAAACTGAACACTGGTTTCTCACAGGCGTGTACGCAACTTTCTTTCTTTCTTTTTTTTTTTTAACACACTGGGCGACGAAACACTATACACACGAAGCACTGAACACTGTTAAAATACTAGCACTGTACTGGTCCTGCAGGGGGAGGACTGAAACTGTGGAACGGCTGGCTCTAAATACGCAACGAAAGTACGAAGGCGCATGCGCTGAGTAGAGAGGGCGTGAGTTTACTCCTCCAGTAGTGGGTAATGTCAAAAACGATAGATCGTTATAGATTTTCATTAGTTGCTATTTGATGCAGATGCCGATGTTTCTTTAGGTCTGATAACACAGGATTCCACGATTTACTCAGAAAATAACCACTGTCACGATTAATTGTGTTATCTGTTATTCTGATTTCAATTGATTCTTTCAAAACACAATCCCAGTAATGTGAGGTGTTTGTAACAACTTGTGTCTCGTATAGCATCCTGTGTCCCTCTGAGATACAGTGTTCAGCAAGCGCGGATTTTTCAGGCTGCATCAATCGCGTATGGCGGTGACGTTCAACACAACTGTCACTGGCGGTGCAAACAGCGAACAGTCTGGCCAATGTACGTTTTGCCGCACTCACAAGGTATTTTATATTGCTGCGAGAGACGGCAACCACCGACTGCCGGCGCGGCGCAGGGGATAGCGTCACGGACTGCGGTGCTAAAGGTCGCCGGTTCAATCCCTCCCACGGCAAAAATTTATTTCTTTGTAATTAACAATTCCAGAATGTTCTACATCTTTCTTATGTTCACTTGTAACTTCTACTTGGTTCTTTTGTTAACTGTTCTTCTAATTTCTGGTAAATTCTGTCTGTGTATAAATAGCAGAGCACTCTGCCTGAGAGGCAGTCAGTGCTGCGTGTATGTTAAGTTCGTAATAAAAATGTGCTTTCAGTATAAGTGCTGTGTTTAGTTGCCTTCGAAGTCAAGCCTGCTTCCATTGCAACGCGACATTGTTTGGTGGAGGCGCCGGGTACACTGTACAACAGCTGCATCACCGTGGCTCCGATTAGGCAACGTAAAAGCCGTCGCTTACACGGGCTGGAACTGGAATACAAGGTATACACCGAGTACATCCTTCCAAAAGTCCGTATCATCAGAAGAACGATGGACACGAAACCAGCGGTAAGCCAGCTACACATCAGGCAGCCGTCGGTGTTCTCTGGAGACGCTGGGCAGGACCCCAACAAATGGCTAAAAGGGTTCGACCGAGTCGCCAAGAACAACAGGTGGGATCATACGATGTGCTTGGCTAACGTTTATTTCTACCTGGACGGAACAGCCCAGCAATGGTTCGAAAACAACGAAGACAAGTTGAATGACTGGGAGACGTTCCAGGAGGAACTTAAGAAGACGTTTGGAGACCGCCAGCGACAAATCCGCTCGGCGGAAGAACAACTGAAGAACCGCGCCCAACGACATGGTGAGCCGACACACTCGTACATACATAATGTTTTGGCCCTGTGTAACATAGTGAATCCGAATATGACTGAGGCCGACAAAATCACGCACCTGATGAAGGGTATTGCAGAATATATGTACCAAGCTCTTCTGATAAAAGACGTCGCTACGACAGAAGAGTTCATTAAGTGGTGCCAGCGTATTGAAGAGATGCAACAAAGGAGGGTTGGACGAAAGAAGTATGACAGACTCCCGAATGTAGTCCCTTTGGCCGTTGTGGAAGAGCAGCATACTTCGCTTCTCTCATACGACAAATTGTGAGAGAAGAATTACAACAATTTACGGCAGCCAGGGCTATTAGACCGAGCGAGCATCAGATTATGGCCATGGATGTAACCCCTCAAGTGACGAGGGAGCTGACGCCGCTGAGGAAGAGGTATTTCAGACATTAGGTCCTGTTTGCCCTGCCAGACGCACCCGACGTGAAGAATTGCGTCGCCCTGCTATGACTTACGCTGCAGCCGCCAAACGGCAGCCCATGAACCGGCCGACGCGGCCACAACCAACTCCCCCGGCAACTATGACGCCCTGCAGAAGAACAGACGCCTGGAGGACAGAAGACAACACACCGCTGTGTTTCTACTGTGGGCGCCCTGGACATGTCGTACGCTACTGCAGGGAGAGGAGGCGAGTATTCGATGATTATTTTGCCTCAAGACGTCAGCCGTCGGAGCAGTTCTATCCCAGGCAATCACCTGCTGATGAGTTCAGCCGACCTATGGGAAGAAGCCCATCGCCGTACCCTAGACGAGGTCGCTCCCCGACGCGCCGCAGCCGTTCACCGTCGCCGTACAGAGGTACAAGCCGCTCTCCTAGCCGCCGCGCCCAGTAAAACTAAGCGAGGCGACCATCTACGGAGGTGAGGCCGCCGCAGATGAAAATCCTCCATGGACGACAGTCGCTAAGATGTCGGGAAATCTCATCGACGTCATAATCGACGGCCAACCTGTCCGGGCACTTGTTGATTCAGGAGCGTCTTTCTCTGTGTTGTCGGATAATTAACGCCAGCACACTAAAGAAGACAATGTTCTGTGATACCGGGGGCAACTGTGCTGAAGGTCGCGAATGGAAAGTACGTTCATCCAGCAGGAACTTGTGTTGCAAGAATAACCATCAACAACAGAACCCAGCCGTTTGAATTTGTCGTGTTAACAGAATGTAGTCACAATGGCATCCTCGGATGGGACTTCCTTCAGGCATCTCAAGCTATCATTGACTGTGGAAGATCTGAGCTGCAAATTGAAGAAGTTGTTTCGCCGGATACGCGTAATACAGAATTTTCTGGGAAGTTATTAGTCGTTGACTATGTGACGATACCGCCTTTGACAATGAGAAGAGTTGCAGTCACAAACACAGATGACTGGTTAAACTGTGAGGTTCTTGTTGATAGTAAAAAGTTTATCAGGCTCACAAAAGAAATTTACATACCAGCGGCTATCATAAGCATTACCGGTGGTCAAGGAGAGATTTGGATCACAAATTGTCACGAGCAGTCACAACTTATCCCCAAGGGAATGTGTATCGGGACAGCTGAACCAATCCAGGACGGTGAACTCAATGTCATCAATGAAGACCCATGCCCTGCTATTAGTACAGACAACACGCTGGAGGAAACAAACGTGGAACTGCCAATAGGGCCTGGACTGACCAAGGAACAACGCCAGCGGGTGTTAGGTATATTACGCCAATTTTCGGGTGCATTCACACCTCACACAGGGGAAAAGTCAGACGAAACGGCCCACGATAAAGCACCGTATCAATACTGGGGATCATCCGCCAATTAGCCAGCGTTCGTATACAGTGTCGCCAGCTGAAAGACGGATAATTCGGGAGGAAGTGGAGAAGATGTTGCGAGATGACATTCAACCTTCAGAGAGTCCTTGGTCGTCTCCGGTGGTCCTCGTAAAGAAGAAGGATGGCACGTGGAGATTCTGTGTCGACTATCGGCGGCTGAACAGAATCACAAAGAAAGATGTCTACCCAACGCCGCGCATTGACGACACCTTAGACTGCTTGAAAGGAGCTACATACTTCTCAACTATGGACATGCGTCGGCCGCGGTGGCCGAGGGGACTGAGGCGCTCCAGTCACGGTCTGCACGGCCACTACGGTCGGGGGTTCGAATCCCCCTTCGGGCATGGATATTTGTGCCGTCCTTAGTATTAGCTAGGTCATAAGTAGTTTGTAAGTTTAGGGACTGATGACCCCGTAGTTAAGTCCCATAAGCTGTACAAACATTTGAACATTTTTTTTATGGACATGCAGACAGGTTACTGGCAAATCGAGGTTGACGAAGCTTACAGGGAGAAGACGGCTTTTATTACACCTGACGGCCTCTATGTATTTAAAGTAATGCCATTTGGATTATGTAATGCTCCAGCCACATTCGAACGCATGATGGACAAATTGCTTCGACACCGTAAGTGGACGACGTGTCTGCTATTTAGATGACATTGTCGTTTTCTCGAAAACATTTGAAGAACATCTGAGTCGCCTGTCAACTGTGTTGAAGTGTGTTCAGACTGCAGACCTCCGCCTCAATCCAAAGAAGTGCCTCTTCGTCGCCAAGGAGATAAAATTCCTGGGGCACCTAGTCAACGGAGATGGTGTCCGTCCTGATCCAGATAAAGTAAGGGCAGTCACAGAATTGCCAACTCCTCAGCACATTCGTGATGTGAGAAGTTTTCTCGGGCTGTGCTCATACTACCGACGTTTCATAAAAGGATTTTGTAATAAGGCACGTCCATTACAAGATCTTCTGCAGGGAGACGCCAAGTTTTACTGGGATGAGACAAAAGAAAGAGCTTTCCGGGCACTTAAGGAGGCTCTAACTTCCGCAGCCTTGTCTGACGAGAATGCAGAAACGGAATTTCACACAGACGCCACTGGTTATGGGATTGGTGCAGTGCTTGTGCAAGTTCAAGAAGGTGCTGAAAAAGTGATAGCCTATGCGTCATGAGTACTCTCAAAGGCTGAGATAAACTACTCTACAACTGAAAAAGAATGTCTCGCAGTTATCTGGGGTATCAACAAGTTCCGGCCGTATTTATTCGGCAAACCATTCACCGTCGTGACAGACCACCATTCTTTGTGTTGGCTGACTAGCCTGAAGGATCCGTCAGGTCGACTAGCAAGATGGGCACTAAGACTCCAAGAGTACGATGTCACAGTGGTATTCAAGAACGGGCGCAAACACAAGGATGCCGACTGCCTTTCGAGGAATCCATTAGTGAAACACAACAGCGTTAATGAAATTTCAGCCCTCGCTGAATTAGATGACGTTACAGCTGCACAGAGGGAAGATCCAGCACTATTAAAAACGATAGAGGCCTTGGAGAAAGGAGAACCGACCAATGGAGAGTTCCAACTTATAAACGGAACACTGCATAAGAGCAACTACGATCCACTGGGCCCCAAATGGCTACTGGTCGTTCCAGCTCATCTCCAGCCAGCTATTCTCAAATATTTCCACGGTACTCCAATATCCGGTCATCTGGGATTCGTGAAGACCCTAGACAGAATCAGACGCAGGTATTATTGGAAAGGTCTCTACCGATCTGTCAAGCACTATGTGAGTCACTGTAAAGAGTGCCAGCGACGGAAGCACGTGCCGCAATTACCTCCAGGACATCTCGTACCGATTCCACCTGCAGCAGCTCCAGTCCACCGAATTGGGATCGATCATTTAGGGAGGTTCCCGAAGTCGACAACCGGTAACCAATGGATTATAGTCTGCACTGACTACCTCACACGCTACGCTGTCACCAATCCTGTGCCGACTGCAGAAGCTTCAGAGATCGCAAAATTTCTTGTAGAAGAGATTATTTTGAAGCATGGAGGGGCACCCCGTGTCATGATATCTGATCGTGGAAAAGTATTCCAGTCAAAACTAGTATCAGAGGTAATGTCACGGTGCGACATTGTCCACAGAATGACAACTGCATACCATCCTCAGACAAATGGTCTTACGGAACGTTTTAACAAGACGTTAGCCGACATGCTGTCGATGTCCGTCGATGTTGAGCAGAAGGATTGGGATACAATTCTGCCAGTCGTGACATTTGCTTACAATACTGCAAGACAAGACACCACAGGCTTCACTCCCTTTTTCCTGCTCCATGGCCGTGAATCTGAGACGACAAGGGATACGCTGTTCCCGTTCCAACCGGACGACACTCAGGATGACTATGTTAAACAGCTCATCACCAGGGTCGAAGAAACAAGACAGCTGGCTCGCATAAGGACACTGGACGCCCAGGAGAAGGACCGTCAGCGGTATAACGACAAGCACCGACCTGTTTTGTACAGCCCAGGAGATCTGTTATGGATTTTTACCCCTGTACGGAAGGTTGGACTGTCAGAAAAGTTATTGAAGCGATACTTTGGTCCGTATCGTGTCATACGCCGCCTGTCAGACGTCACATACGAAGTTGAGGATTATGAGCCGTCGTCGAAACGTCGAAAACGGAGGGACATTGTTCACGTCCTGCGCATGAAGCCTTACTACGATCCTGAAGAGCAGGTAGACGAGCAGGTAGGACTCTAAGGACGGCAATGTTCCTGATGAAGCCACGACAGGAACGTCTGTCGTCGATAATCGTGGAGAAGGGAAGGATTCTCTTGAACTGCCATACAGAGGACCCATGACATGGTCAAGATCCAGGACATTGCAGTTGGCTCTACAGGGCACATAACAGCGGGTCGCTGTTTTTCCAGGAGAGGCAGCAATGCCGCGAGAGACAACGAATACTGACTGCCGGCGTATCGCAGGAGATAGCGGCACGGACTGCGGTGCTGAAGGTCGCCGGTTCAATCCCACCCACCGGCAAAAATTTATTTCTTTGTAATTAACAATTCCAGAAGGTTCTACATCTTTCTTATGTTCACTTGTAAATTCTACTTGTTTCTTATGTTAACTGTTCTTCTAATTTCTGGTAAATTCTGTCTGTGTATAAATAGCAGAGCACTCTGCCTGATTAGATTAGATTAATACTTGTTCCGTAAATCATATATACGACATTTCGTAATGATGTGGAACGTGTCAGTTTAGTAAATGTTGTCTATACTTGACAATCAATATTTTAAGGATTTTTTATTAAGTTTTACCTAAAAATTCATCTACATTGTAGAAGGCGTTGCCATTCAGAATTTTTTTTAATTTCTTTTTAAATACTAGTTGGCTATCTGTCAGACTTTTGATGCTACTTGGTAAGTGACCAAAGACTTTTGTGGCAGCATAATTCACCCCTTTCTGAGCCAAAGTTAGATTTAACCTTGAATAGTGAATATCATCCTTTCTCCTAGTGTTGTAGATATGCACACTGCTATTACTTTTGAATTGGGTCGGATTGTTAATAACAAATTTCATGAATGAATATATATATTCTGAAGCTACAGTGAGTATCTCTAGATCCCTAAATAAATGTCTGCAGGATGCTCTTGGGTGGGCTCCAGCAATTATTCTGATTACACGCTTTTGTGAAATGAATACTTTTTTACTCAATGTTGAATTGCCCCAGAATATGATCCCATATGAAAGCAGTGAATGAAAATAGGCGTAGTAAGCTAATTTACTGAGATTTATATCACCAAATTTTGCAATGACTCAGTATTCAGTCCAAGAACAGCTGCCAGCATGCGAAACTTAGAAGTAGATGTTCCTGGAGTAGTAAAACAACTTAAGTCACTAAACAAAAATAATCTTCCGGGTCAGACTGCATACCAACTAGATTCCTCTCAGAGTATGCTGATGCAATAGCTCCGTACTTAGCTATAATTTACAACCGATCACTCAGCGAAAGATCCGTACCCAAAGACTGGAAAGTTGCCCAAGTTACTCCAATATTCAAGAAAGGCAATAGGAGTGATCCCAAAAATTACAGTCCTATCTCATTGACGTCGATTTGCAGTAGGATTTTGGAACATATACTTTGTTCGAATATTATGAACTACCTCGAAGAGAACGACCTATTAACCAGTAGTCAAATACCTAGGAGTTACAATTACGAACAACTTTGACTGCAGACAACACATAGAAAATATTGTGGGGAAGGCGAACCAAAGGTTACGTTTCATCGGCAGAACGCTTCGAAGATGCACCAGCTCCACCAAAGAGACTGGCTACATCACACTTGTGCGCCCTCTCCTGGAGTACTGTTGCTCCTTGTGGGACCCTCACCAGGTGGGACTGACGGAAGACATTGAGGAGGTTCAGAGGAGGGCAGCTCGTTTTGTTTTATCACGTTACGGGGGGGAAAGCTTTACGGAAATGTTGCAAGAATTGGGGTGGAAATCATTAAAAGAAAGACGTTATTCATTGCGGAGTGATCTGTTTGCGAAGTTTCAATCACCGACTTTTAGTTCTGAATGTGAAAATATTTTGCTAGCACCCACCTGCTTAGGGAGACATGACCATCCCAATAAAATAAGAGAAATCAGATCGAAAACGGAACGATTTAGGTGTTCTTTCTTCCCGCGCGCTATTAGAGAATGGAACCGTAGATAAAAGTTATGAAAGCGGTTAATGAACCCTCTGCCAGGCACTTGAATGTGATTTGCAGAGTATCTATGTAGATGTAGATAGCATAAGTAGCTGAACTCAGACGTTTCAGGAGATCTTCAATATGTTTCTTCCAATTCAGTCCCTCGTCAATGCAAACACCTAAAAATTTTGAATATTCTTCCTTAGCTACAGATTTATGTTCAAAGTCTAAATTTATTAATGATGTCATGCCATTTACTGTATGAAACTGTATATACTGGGTTTTATCACAGTTTAATGAGAGTCCATTTGTAGACAACCACTTAATGACATTCTGGAAGATATCATTTACAATTCCATCAGTTAATTCCTGTTTGTCAGGTGTGATAGCTATACTTGTATCATCAGCAAAAAGTACTAGCTTAGCATCTTCGTGTATGTAGAATGGCAAGTCATTAATATATATTAAGAACAGCGAAGGACCCAAGACCGAACCTTGTGGGACCCCATTTTTGATAACTCGCCAGTTAGAAGAATTAATTGTCTCATCTACATCATGTGAACTGCTTATTTCAACTTTCTGCACTCTTCCAGTTAAGTATGATTTAAACCATTTGTGCACTGTCCCACTCATACCACAATACTTAAGCTTATCTAGAAGAATCCCACGATTTACACAATCAAAAGCCTTTGACAGATCACAAAAAATCCCTACTCGTGATGTCCGATTATTCAAAGCATTTAATATTTCATCAGTGAAGGTATATATATAGCATTTTCAGTTGAAAAGCTTTTTTGAAAACCAAACTGACATTTTGTTAGAACTTTATTTTTACTAATATGTGAAGCAACTCGAGAATACATAACTTTTTCAAAAAATTTTGATAAAGCTGTCAGAAGTGAGATGGGCCGGTAGTTGTTGACGTCGTATGTATCCCCTTTTTTATGCAAAGGTTTAACGATAGCATATTTCAGTCTATCTGGGAAAATACCCTGCTTTATTGAGCTATTACAAATATGACTGAGAATCCTACTTATGACCTGGGAAGAAGTTTTTAATACCCTGCTGGAAATGCCATCAATTCCATATGACCGTTTACTCTTGAGAGAGTTTATTATTTTCCTAATTTCTGAAGGTGAGGTGGGTGGAATTTCAATTGTATCAAATTGTGTGGGTATGGCCTCTTCCATTAATTGCCTTGCTCCTTCTAATGAACATTTAGATCCTATTTTCTCTACAACATTTAAAAAGTAATCATTAAAAATGTTTTCAATTTCTGACTTTTTATTAATAAAGTTTTCATTTGTTTTGATGGTAATACCCTCGTCCTCTGCTCTTGGTTGCTCTTGGTTGCCACTGAGAGGCAGTCAGTGCTGCGTGTATGTTAAGTTCGTAATACAAATGTGCTTTCAGTATAAGTGCTGTGTTTAGTTGCCTTCGACGTCAAGCCTGCTTCCATTGCATCGCGAAAATATACGTCAGGCTTTCTTAGGTCTAAATCATCTTTAACGGAGCCAAGAAGTGCTCTGGTTTTAGCTGGCGGACGAAAAATACACTTTATTTTGTGTTTCTTCAAAATCCTTCCTATCTTGGCAGACACGTTACCAGCATAAGGAACGAAAGCAACAGAACTGGAAGTGTCTTCAGCTGATTCACGTGTTGGTCCGAACTCAAAAGCCCGCCGAATCTGTCTGCCTGTATAGCTATTTTGGTGGAACACATTCTTGAGATGTTGCAGCTCTTGAGGTAAATTTTCAGCATCCGAGATGGCATATGCTCTTTTTACCAAGGTCCGTAGGACTCCTGCACGTTGAAAAGGAGGGTGGCAGCTGCTAGCATGTAAATACCTATCAGTATGCGTCGGTTTCCTGTAAACTCTATGTACAAGAGTTCCGTCATCTTTTTTATAGACCATCGCATCCAAAAATGGTAACTTGCCGTCCTTTTCAATTTCCATCGTGAATTTCATGTTAGGATGGAGACACTTAAAATAATCTAATAAGAAGTGTTTTCATTTATGTTTTGCGTGTGACATGGCGTAATATGTTATGATTTGCACTTTCTGACAATCTTTTCAGTGCTCCTTCTGACACATTTTTCAGTTATATAAAAAGGAACGGGGACGCTTTCTCACAGCAATTATACTTTTTTATATGAAATCATAAAACATCCTAAGCAAGTAATGATTACCTTAGCTACGCATCAGATTAGCGTATGGTAACTAATACGAGGTATGTCAACAAAGCAAGTTCCATTTGGTTAGATTAATCAAACGTGTAGGGATACAGAAAAAATATTTATTGTACAAAATCTACAACTGTTAAACTACTCTTCTACATAGCAATCGGCATTTTGTAGGCACTTGTCACAGCGTGGCACAAGTTTTTGCATGCCTTTTTCAATGATTTTTTCGCCTGTGTATTCATAAGTGGTAACAAGTTCTTTCAGCTCGTTATCATCGTTGACCACCAAGGAGAGATTTGCAGAACTTCCGTAGCAAGGGTACTAAGTATAAACTTACGACTGTGCTTAATCTTCTCTTCAATTGTGTGAATCAGTTCATCATCAACCACGGACAGGCGTCCACTTCGTTCTTCATCGTACACTCGATCACGTCATTCACTGAACAGTGTGACCCATCTTCTAACCATGGAATCCCTCATAGCATTTTGTCTGTAAACCTCGCAGATTTGCCGATGTATCTCCTTTGGTTTAACTTTCTTTGCATTTAGAAAACGAATCACAGATCTGAATTCACACGCGGTGGCATTTTCAATTACGGCTGACCTTATAAAGAATCACTACAAAGCACACGTCGGCAGCAGCGATCTGAAAATGGCGTACATATCTTCTCCTCGAGGTAGAGTAACTGCCGCGCGTGTTCGGAACTGCAATCGTAACGCTGGCGCGGATAGAAAGGGAACGTACTTTGTGGACGACCCTCGTATTTTGGATACCACTAACAAGGGGAACACCAAGTATGGTACCAACGGAATTTGATGGGTCGTAGGTATGTTGTGAGGGAATTCCTCCAGACCATCAAGCTAAAAGGATTTGTACCAATGGGCCTTGATTTCTAAGAAAATCGAAATCAAATTCGCAGCAAATTACCACGCGCAACGTGTCTACTTATATATGGCGGTTACCACTAAGCGAAACAGCGTGGTGTAATCGGCAAGATGTGAGGCTGCCATGCAGGCGACTTGCGTTCAAGTCCGACATGGGTAAATTACTTTTCACACCTGTCCGATGATTGTGCATAATTATGTATTTTTATAAACATTCTTATGTAAACGTTTGCAGTAAATGGTCAGGATAACAACATGTAACATTCGCTCAATATGTTATGTATTGCGCGACGATTATTTTATTCATTTTGTTTTTTCGAAGCATACTTTTAAGGCGAAATCGCTTCACGAGAAGACTCGATTCGAATACATTCATTACTGTTCCATCAGTTCAGCGCACTAGTCTTCGTTTCCATGATTAAATATGCCTGGTTTGCGTCGCAATTAATTGACGACCGAACATTGTTTTTGAATGTGAACGACCAGTGTTTTCCAGTATCGCTGATGAAAACGCCTTGCGCCTGTAAAGCGGTAGCATTTATTAGATGTGCGTGGTGCTACAATGTTTTGCGTTTTCGGTGCTTCTGTGACAATTATCACCCAGAATTATGTACAGGCGTTAAAGATAGTGACGATGGCGACAGTGAGTAAATAACACTGCGCAGTAAGTAAAATAATCAGTTGCTACTGTGTTATTTGCTATTATCCTGACTGTTTACTCAAGCTGTAACATAGGAGTGGGTATAAAGGCATATAATTATGCACAATAAAAGAAGAGGAATGAAGAAAAGTGAAAAATAAATGACCCGAAGGGGAAGATCTTCTTTTTTTTTGTAATTTTTTTTAATCGTTTAACTTTTCATTATTTTTGTTTTTCTTTCTTTATATCTTTTTCTTTGCTTAATTATTTATTAATTTTTATTTTTGAAATATAAAAAGTAGCAATTACAATTTTTAAAAATTGTTCTGCCGCTAGGTATCGAACTCAGGGCGCCTGCATGGGGTCCTAGCACCTTGCCCATTACACCACGCTGTATTTTTTTTTTTTTTTTTATAAGAAGAACTTTATTTACAAATTGTGTTTAGAAATAGTTATAATTTTGTGAAACAAATTGTCTTACAAAAAGTGAATGAATGGCGAAAATTTTTCTCTTTTCTATGGATCGTTGAGGATTTCTCTTTTTGCACAGATGATGTGTTGTCGAAAGTCGCTCATAGATCCACCTCCCGCAAGAGCGTAGTTGATGAACCAATATATGAACCAAGTGAGAGTTCTTGTCTTGGACACTGGGAAATCCTTGACATCCATGTACACCAGTTTCATCGTGTTGATGTCGTTGACACTCAGGGACAGCAATCCTGCCGATTTAAACTTGATCTTTGCTGAGCGGTAACCGCCATGCATACGTAGACATGTTACGCGTGGTAATTTACTGAGAATTTGATCTCGATTTTCTTAGAAACCAAGGCCCATTGGAATAAATCCTTTTAGATTGATGGTCTGGAGGAATCTCCTCACAACATACCTGCGACCCATCAAAATCCGTTGGTACCATACTTGGTGTTCTCCTTCTACATCTACATCTACATGGGATACTCTGCAAATCACATTTAAGTGCCTGGCAGAGGCTTCATCGAACCATGATTATACTATTTATCTCCCATTCCATTCTCGAATAGCGCGCGGGAAGAATGAACACCTGAATCTCTCTGTTCGAGCTCTGATTTCTCGTATTTTATTCTGATGATCATTTCTACCTATGTAAGTGGGAGTCAACAATAAATTTTCGCATTCGGAGGAGAATGTTGGCGATTGGAGTTTCGCAAGTAGCCCACGCCGCAGCGATAAGCGCCGTTGTTGTAATGGTTCCCATCCCAGGTCCTGTATCATTTCCGTAACGCTGTCTCCCCTGTATCGTGACAATACGAAACGAGCTGCCCTTCTTTGGACTCTTTCGATGTCCTCCGTCAAACCCACCTGATAAGGATCCCACACTGGGCTGCAATATTCCAAAAATGGACGGACAAACTTAGTGTATGCAGCTCTTTAGTAGTTCTGTTGCATCTTTTAACGGTTCTGCCAATAAAACGCAGTCTCTGGTTCGCCTTTCCCACGATATTATCTACGTGTTGTTTCCAGTTTAGGTCTGAAGTAATAGTAATCCCTAGGTATTTTGTGGAGTTTACGGCCTTCACATTTGATTGATTTATGTTGTAAACAAAGTTTAACGGATTTCTTTTCGTACTCATGTGGACGACTTAACACTTCTCATTATTTAAAGTCAATTGCCAATTTTTACACCATACTGATATCTTATTCAGATCGTTCTGCAGTTGGCTTTGATCTTCAGATGATTTTACTAGACGGTAAATGACGGCGTCATCTGCAAACAACCTAAGAGAGCTACTTAGATTTTCCCCTAAATCGTTTATGTAAATAAGCAATAGCAGAGGACCAATAACACTACCCTGTGGAACGCCCGATATCACCTCTGTTTTAGTCGATGCCTTACCATCGATTACTACGAACTGTGTCCTCTCTGACAAGAAATCCCCTATCCAATCGCAAATGTGGGGCGATATACCATAACCACGCAATTTGATTAAAAGCCGTTTGTGAGGTACGGTGTCAAAAGCTTTCTGGAAATCAAGAAATACGGAATCGATTTGCGAACCTTTGTCAATAGCACCTATCACTTCGTGTGAATAAAGAGCTAGTTGTGTTTCGCATGAACGATATTTTCTAAATCCGAGTTGACCTTGGGTCAATAGATCGTTCTGTTCGAGATAATTCATAATATTTGAATACAGGATATGTTCCAAATCCCTGTTGCAAATTGACGTCAATGAAATAGGGCTGTAGTTTAGTGGGTTACTCCTACTGCCTTTCTTGAATATAGGTGTGACCTGGGCAACTTTCCAATCTTTTGGTACAGATCCTTCTATGAGAGAGCGGTTGTATATGACTGTTAAGTAAGGAGCTATCGCTTCAGCATAAACAGGTAGAAATCTAATGGATATACAATCCGGACCAGAAGACTTGTTCTTGTTAAGTGATTTTAGTTGCTGCACTACTCCGATGATATCTACTTCTACGTTACTCATTACGGCATCTGTTCGTAATTCGAAATCTGGAATATTGGTTTCGTCTTCTTTGGTGAATGAGTTTCTAAAAGCTAAGTTTAGTAACTCTGCTTTAGTAGCGCTGTCATCGGCAGGATCGCCATTACTATCACGTAGTGAAGGTATTGTTTGTGATTTGCCCCGAATAATTTAACATATGACCAAAATCTCTTTGGGTTTTCCGTCAAATTACGAGAAAGAGTTTCGTTGTGATAAATATTGTAGGCATCTCGCATTGAAATCCTCGCTAAATTTCGAGCTTCTGAGTACGATCGCAAATCCTGGGGATTTTGTGTTCGTTTAAATTTAGTGGTATCCAAATTACGAGGGTCGTCCACAAAGTAAGTTCCGTTTCTATATATATCCGAGGCAGCGCTACGATCGCAGTTCCGGCAGTTACTCCGACACAAGGAGAAGATATTTACGCCTTTTTCAGATCGTGTGCTTTGTAGTGATTCTTTATAAGGTCAACCGTAATTGAAAATGCCACCGCGTGTGAATTTAGATCTGTGATTCGTTTTCTAAATGCAAAGAAAGTTAAACCAAAGGAGATACATCGGCAAATCTGCGAGGTTTACAGACAAAATGCTATGAGTGATTCCATGGTTAGAAGATGGGTCAGACTGTTCAGTGAATGACGTGATCAAGTGCACGATGAAGAACGAAGTGGACGCCTGTCAGTGGTTACTGATGAACTGGTTCACACAACTGAAGAGAAGATTAAGCACAGCCGTAAGTTTGCACTTAGTACCCTTGCTACGGAAGTTCTGCAAATCTGTCCTTGGTGGTCAACGATGAAGACGAGCTGAAAGAACTTGTTACCACTTGGTTGAATACACAGGCGAAAAAATCTTTGAAAAAGGCATACAAAAACTTGTGCCACGCTGTGACAAGCGCTTATAAAATTTCGGAAGCTATGTAGAAGAGTAGTTTAACAGTTGTAGCTTTTGTACAATAAATATTTTTTCCTTTATCTGTACACGTTTGATTTATATAACCGAAAGGAACTTGCTTTGTTGACATACCTCGTATTAGTTACCAAATGTTCAAATGTTTGTTAAGCTTATGGGACTTAACTACGGGGGTCATCAGTCCCTAAACTTACAAACTACTTATGAACTACTTACGAACTAGGACGACACAAATATCCATGCCCGAGGGGGGATTCGAACCCCCGACCGTAGTGGCCGTGCAGACCGTGACTGAAGCGCCTCAGTCCCCGCGGCCACCGCGGCCGGCGTATTAGTTAACACACGCTAATCTGATGCGTAGCTAAGGTAATCATTACTTGCCCAGGATGTTCCCCTTGTAAGTTATGAATGCTGATCGACGAATTAAGCATTGAGAAAAATTGTTTCTGTTGTTGGGGAGATTGATGTTCGGAATTTTATCCAGTGTTGCGGGTTAAGGGCCTAGCAACAGCCAGGCAGTAGCTATGTTGTGTGTTGTATAGAGCAGGCGACTGTGACGACAGACTCGCAGCTGGCCAGAGCGGCTGTTGCACATGGGACAGCAGACGTTGGCAGCAACACGTGCGGGCTGCCGTTGCCATGCGGGGGGTCTCGCTGCGGTGCTCCACAAGCAGGACACGTTCTGAGGGGCCGTGCCTACCACTCCTTGACAATCACCTCTCATTTTACTGCCCTACTTTTGCAAACCAGCACATCCGGGATCTATTACAGGAACAGGTGGCTCTGTGACTCCTAGGAAATGAGATGAATTTGGATGAATTTTCTGTATTTCACTCTACATCTACATAGATACTCCGCAAATCACATTCCAGTGCCTGGCAGAGGGTTCATTAACCACTTTCATAACTTTTCTCTACCGTTCCGCGGTGGAGTAGCCGACCGGTCTAAAGCGTCTCGCTGCGGAACGCGCGGTTGCTCGCCGTGGAGGTTCGAGTCCTCCCTGGGGCATGGGTGTGAGTGTTTGTCCTTAGGTTAGTTTACCTAGGTTTAAGTAGTTTGTAAGCTACGGACTGATGACCACGCAGTTTGGTCTGATAGATTTACAGACATTTGAACATTTGAAGAAGAAGAAGAAGATTTACGAACATCTACAATTCCATTCTCTAATAGCGCGCGGGAAGAAAGAACTCCTAAATCGTTCCGTTTTCGATCTGATTTCTCTTATTTTATTGGGATGGTCATGTGGATACTTGCAAAATATTTTCACATTCAGAAGTAAAGGTCGGTGATTGAAACTTCGCGAACAGATCACGCCGCAATGAATAACGTCTTTATTTTAATGATTTCCATCCCAATTCGTGCAACATTTCCGTGACGCTTTCCCCCCCGTAACGTGATAAAACAAAACGAGCTGCCCTTCTCTGAATATTCTCAATGTCTTCCGTCAGTCCCACCTGGTGAGGGTCCCACAAGGGGCAACAGTACTCCAGGAGAGGACGCACAAGTGTGATGTATGCAGTCTGGTGGAGCTGGTGCATCTTCGAAGCGTTCTGCCGATGAAACGTAGGAGAGTCCGGGCACATTTTCCATAGGGGCAGGTTTTCTAACTCCCTTTAATTTCGAAACAAACCGCTAGATGGGGCCACCGTTGATAATGTAGGAAGTAGCAACTAAGCACGGTCCATTTAGGAAATTTTCAGTGCTGTACCAGCAGTCACAACCCCGGCAGGGGCGTTTTCGTCATTTTTGCAAAGATGAGGAAACTTTCACATTTGTATTGAAACTTCAAATAAACATACTAGCGTTAAACCTATTATTTTGACACTGCACGCACTAAAAATGGGTTTCTTTCTTCACGTAACTGTGCATTTGTTTTGTAAATAGCTTACACTGTTACTCATGGACGTAGTGTTATAGTTCCGAATATGGTGACGGGGCACGTTTTCCCAGAGCATAAGGAGCACATTTTCCTTATTGCTTTGAGTCTTAACGCCAAGTCTAAAGCAAATGAAAAGTGGGTACTGTGCACGAACTGCAAGAAATGGGCGCATGGAGACTGTACGAAAGGGAATGTTGCATTTTTTGTTTGCTTACATTGTCATTCAGACAACGAGTATGAGTTTTGTTAAAAATGTCTGTAGTTGTGAAATATTTGAGTCACATATTTTGTAAAACCTTTCAGTAGCATTTATTTTTATTTAAAGTGGTTACTTTTACTATCCTTCTTTTGTAATGTATTGTAAACGCATAATAAAAATAAATATTCAGTGAATTCTAGATAATTATCTCTGTTTTACCATTTAAAGTATAGTTGGAAAATTTGCCCCTGTACATTTTACGTAAGCTGGAAAACGTGCCCCGCATACGGGGCAAATTTTCCAACGCAACATGGTCAGACAAAATCATTTGCTGCCAAGAAGGATATTTACTATTTTCAAAAATATCTGTACAAGACTGTAGATAAAGGTATAGGAAATATAATGTTCTGCTGTTTACCTCAAAACCGATAAAAATAAAAAGTACAAAAATAAAAATGTAAAATGGTGGAATGACACCACATTCTTCTGCAAAATATAATTCACAGAGAACTACGTAAAGCGCGCATGTAATCATGACTGTCTTTCTTGCTTGTTTGCATGTGAGACTATAAAAGAATATTGTCGCGGTGGAGTAGCCGAGCGGTATAAGGGGCGAGTCCGAACACGGCGACAGCGACTGCCGACGACAGCGCCGCCTCTGCCTGCTGTCGGAACACAGCGGCAGGCGAGCAGCGCGGTCGCAGAGGTGTCTGCCCACTGCCGCCGTTGCTGCGCTGTCGTTGCAGGGGGAAGACGATGACGGTGCTTTCTTCCATACTAAGGAATCACCAAACTGACAATGCCTTTATGTAAAAGTACAGCTGCCGAGGGAAGTTACAGGCCGTTGATTAAAAAAAAAAGTTTAGTGACGAATTTATTCAGGAGCTATTGTCGTTTAAATAAAAGACAGTTCAACTTCGTACCGAGTTCTACAGGGTGTCCAGAAAAGGGCTCCCTGATTTCAAAATTAAATATCTCGAAAACAAAGATATACAGAGGAATGCAGTAAACGGTACGTTTATTGTGAAAGCTGTAAGAAGTTTATACAGCAGTTTGAAATAATAGTTACAAAAGCTGCTGACAGATGGCGCTGTACGCTGTACACCTCATATCAGGATACATAAGTGAAATAATCGTATGAAACGACTCTTTGCAAACAATCACATCACAATGTTTTCAAAATGTTCACCATTGGCACTACAGAGGTGGCGCAAACGAAGAATGAAATTCGCCATCACATTTCGTAGTGTCTCAACCGAAATGGATTCACATGCCACAGAGATCGCCGATTCAAGCTCGTCCAGCGTGGCGGGATGCTTCGGGTAGACCATGTCTTTCACTGTGCCCCACAAAAAAAAGTCACAGAGTGTCAAATCCGGCGAATATGTAGGCCAATCCATGCCTGCACCAGTAAATTTGGGATATTCCAAAGCAATGACTCGATTCCCGAAGTATTCCTCAAGAAAGCGAAACACTTGTTCGGTCCGATGTGGTCGGGCTCCATCTTGCATAAACCATTCAGTACCTGCTCGATCCTCTAACGCTTGCTGTGAGGCGACAAATTGTTCTAAAATTGCAAAGTAACGTGCACCAGTGACCGTTTCTCGAATGAAAAAAGGGCCAATAATGCCTCTGCTGCATACTGCAGCCCACACAGTAACTTTAGGAGAATACAGGTGTTTCGCTTCACACCAATATGGCTTTTCTGAACACCAAAATCGCCAATTCTGCTTATTCACGTATCCATTCAGGTGAAAGTGTGCTTCATCTGTAAACCAGATGCAGCCAACATCAAATACTTCACTATCAATCATTGTGGGTATCTGATTAGCAAAGGCAACCCTTTGTTGCACAGCTCGTACAGGTATGGCCTGGTGCGTTTGAATTTTGTATGTAAACATGTGTAGGCTCTTTCTCAGTATTTTCTGCGTGCTGGAACGCTTCAAACCAGTCTCACATGCAATTCTACGGACGGATGACATTGGATTTCGCTGAATAATTCCAGAAACTGTGGCGATATTTTCAGGCGTAACTACGGTTTGCTTGCGGTCAACATGCCCCACTAGATCATCAGTTACGCTGCCTGTTCGTTGAACTTTTGCGAAGAGCGTACGAATGGTTTTCCCATCGGGTCCTTTTGGAACATTAAATCGTGCTTGAAAATTTCGCCTTGTTGCTGTAAGACTCTCTTCTAACCTGTGGTACTCTAGCACCAGAAAAACGCGTTGTTCAATGCAATGGAGTACATGGTTTCCTCAATATTGATGCTATGGCGGGCAAGAATTTGGCCTTGTCTAATAGATCAGTTAGGATTCACTTAGCTACATCAGTTTCAATTACTGTATTATGTTTCCACATACAGATCCATGTAGGTGCATCTTCAGTGAAATTCTCTAGATGATCGCCATAAACTCTTTTGACATTTTCAATTATTATTTTCATATTTAGGTCGCTTTGGGATTTCATTACCTTTGGCTGCAAGCAGAAAATCTCAAAAGATGCCTTGTTTTCTTCTGTAAACAGTTCTTCCAAATACGGAATAAACAGAGATTTTATGTCTTTCAACACTTTTCATATTCATTTGAAATTCCGTTTCCGCATTTTCTCTGTCACTAACTTTTTTTTTTTTTTTTTTTAATTTTTGAATATGTTCCGAAGCTTCTAACAAGTTAATGTTCACTGATTTTAGGATATTGGTGACAGGTTCTAATTTGACTGAATATTAAGCTATCACTTGGAGTAACAATAAATGTTACAGAAGTAAGTGTGCAGTAAAGTTGCCAGGCTTTTTGCCCAGTTTCACGATCTCCTTCTTTATGTAGCGTTCACAATGCTCAACAGTTTCAAAAAACTTTACCATGCGGTAATTTTTATTCTAGCCTTGGTCTTCCGTTAATCCAATAATGCTGAAAAATAGAAACATCTTACTCAAAACGTTCTATCTCTTTACAGCATTTAAATGTTGCGTGTAGAACTTGTAACCCGTTATCGCCTTTCTCTTAATGCAAGAAAACCACACAAGAATGACACTTTCACGCTGCAGCGGAGTGTGAACTGATATGAAACTTCATCGCAGATTAAAATTGTGTGCCGGAACCGGGACTCGAACCTGGGACCTTTGCCTTTCGCGGGCAAGCGCTCTAACCGACTGAGATATCCCGACAGAACTCACGATGCCGCCTCAAAACTTTACTTCCGCCAGTACCTCGCCTCCTACTTTCCAAACTTCACAGAGGCCCGCGAAAGGCAAAGGACCCAGGTTCGAGTCCCGGTTCCGGCACACAATTTTAATCTGCCAGGAAGTTTCATATCAGCGCACACTCCGCTGCAGAGTTAAAGTTTCATTCCGGAAACATCCCTTAGGCTGTGGCTAAGCCATGTCTCCACCATATCCTTTCTTCCAGGAGTGCTAGTCTTGCAAGTTTCGCAGAAGAGCTTCTGTGAAGTTTGGAAAATAGGAGGCGAGGTACTGGCGGAAGTAAAGTTGTGAGGCGGCATCGTGAGTCGTGTCGGGATAGCTCAGTCGTTAGAGCGCTTGCCCGCGAAAGGCAAAGGTCCCAGGTTCGAGTCCCGGTTCCGGTAGACAATTTTAATCCGCCAGGAAGTTTCACATACAGAATGTTTACCCAGTTAGTTAGTTAACACACCAGTATGAGGATGCTAGGTGTAGAGGTAGATTTGATAGATGGCAAAGTGCAGCACAGTACTAATCAGTCTAAATAAACAGCAGTTACACGTACAGTGCCATACTTGACCAACCAACGAATCTACCTCTACAGCTGAGAACGTGCTGTGTATTAGCATGATTATCGACTGTAATAATGGGTGTGTCATCGAACTGCCTGAGTCATCGGAAGGTGTTATGTAAAGTCACTAGTTAGAGAAAAAGAATTTTTTCTGCATGAGTGACTGCTGAACGTATGAAATGGGACTCAGGGTGGAAAACTGAAAGCGACTCAGATTTATGATCTGTTGACAAACTCAGATGAGATAGATTTTATATCCTGATCAGTATCACCAGTTCTTTCAAATGGGTGTTAATAGTGTCGCTACTGGTCCCCGTTTTCTTGATGGTGTAACATACAGATCATGTTCTACGAAACCTTAACATGATAAATGAAACTATTTAGTGAAGATTAGATGTAGGCCAACTTTTCGTTCTAGTTGATCCAAACAGGGGAGATCTTGTTGGATCTACAAAATGTAGAAAACAAGATACACAAATGAATACTTTCAAAATGAGATCAAATGTGTTGATGTACCTTCCACAGATTCTAAATGTAATTGCCATTGTGGGTGTGGACTCGACCAGAAAAACATAAAATATTTACATTTTTGAAGGACATAAGGCTTGTTACTACATTCTAAACGGTGAATGTACTAGGTACACATACGTTTTTTACAACACTTATTTACAATTATCACATTACTGCACAAGATTAGTACTGGAGTCAGATTGAACACAATATTTCCATTTTATGAATATTGTATAAAGAACATACACACATCTATCGCTACAGCTACGAAATTCATCAGTGGAGTTGCTTCCCAAAAAATCCCTGAGACTCTTTTCAAACTGACATTTATTATTGTATTACTGAACAGTGGACTCCTTTTAGAACCAAAAAAATCACACTGACGTGTTTTACGGCTCACTTTAGATTTGTAGTTTTATAAGTTTTTGCAAACATTTTGGGCCAAAATAATAATCTGAATAATAAAAAATTAATTAATAAGTGTGTCTGTAACCCTTTTAGGAACAAAAATTTGAGGTAGTTTATATATATATATAAACTCAGAACTTTATTTCACAATATTTTTACATTCATACAGCATTCTCATTACAGCTCCAACAATATTGCAGGACAGCACCATTTCAGTTACTTCTTTCCTGAGGCTGCACCCACTTTGGACTTCTTTGTCCCACGTACTTTCTTCATCCTGTTTTTCCTTTCCTTACGCTGCTTTCTTGTTGCTTTCTGTTTCTCATATAAACCATGCCTCTGTAACCTACACTTTGGTTCAAACTTTTTGGCATAATCTAGAGTATCGTATATCAATGCGAATCCTGTAGACTTTCCACCTCCAAATGCTGTGCGAAAACCAAATACAAACACTGTATCTGGTGTAACTTTAAACATCTTGTCGAGTTTCTCTCTTATATCTGTTTTCTTCACAGACGGCTGCCCTGGATGCAAAACATCGACAACCATCTGCTTTCGGCATAAAAGCCGATTTGTCATGAACTTCCTTGTTCGAATAGTTGCTGTTCCTTCACTCATAATTAGAACAATGTAAATTTATCTGCACGGAGAAAAGGAAGATTAAAAGTGGAATTCCGAATAAAACTCAGCCGAAAAGAACCGCACAAACTAACGATAGCTCTCTCTTCAATAGATACGTAATTTCAACAACCACATACCAGGTAGTGGTGGGATTCGAACCACTGACCTTCAGCCTCACAGTCAAACGCATTACCCACTACGCCACAGCTGCCAGTTTAGTTCTGTTCTTTAATCTCATACTATTGATGGTAGTTGTTAACAGATGCTAAAATGGCATTTGTAGACACTAGATTATCATTTATCGTACAAAGAACAACGTGGTTTTGTTAATTCTTCAGTGCACCGTTGCTTTGAAATGACAACGTGTAAGTTACAATAAGAAAATTATCAAATACGCAACGCAAGATGGCGTATGCCACAGAGCGTTCTGGGCGAGGAATGTCACGTGACATCTGCGATCGTCTGGTTTTCGTTAATTCAATGGAAGGTGTCGAAACTCCGTTATTTTTGCAAATATCTCTCAAACGATGCGAGATATGAAAAAAGCATAAAGGAACGAAGTTGTAGAGAATTTTCTCCTCTACAAATTCGTCTATTCAATTTTCGCGTCAGATGAACGGTTTATTTGCATTTAAAATTACATTACAAAAGGCTTTTTTTGGCATTACTAACGTATATCTTGTCCCAAATATTTTAAAAAGCGAGGTTCTGGTCTCTGGTAGCCAACAAATATGTCTGTAAAATTTGGTGCCGATCGGTTTAACGGTTCGACCTAAAAAGCGGGAACACGTTACAGCCAGACAGACATCGTCAATCCGCCGTTATTTTTGCAAATATTTCTGCAACGATACAAGATATGAAAAAAGTATAATAGAGCTAAGTTGTAGAGAATTTTCCCCTCTACCAATTAGGCTATTCAATTTTCGTTTCAGATGAACGGTTCGTTTGGAATTACAGTTATATTACAAACGGCTTTTTTGGTATTACTACCGTATTTTTGGTCCGAAAAATTTGAAAAAGGGAGGTTCTGGTCTCTGACGGCGTACAATTATGTCTGTAAAATTTGGTGCTGATCGGTTGAACGGTTCGTCTTAAAAACAGGGAACACGTTACGGACAGACAGACAGACAGACATACATCCCAAAATCGCCGTTATTTTTGCAAATATCTCTGAAACGATACGATATATGAAAAAACATAACAGAGCAAAGTTGTAGAGAATTGTCTCCTCTACAAATTCGGTTATTCAGTTCTCGTGTCAGATGAATGGTTAAGCCGTTATTTTCATTTAAATTTCGAGCTGTCAAAAAACGATCGCAAAGGCCCACTTTTAGTGTTACTACCGTAACCTAAAGTGGGCCAATAAGTGACTAAGTCTCTGTGAAAGTTGTTCTTGTCTCTAGTATTGATCCCATGAACTGAACTGTTGGTTAGAAAAAAAAGTGTATTTTTAATGACAAATTTAATTACAGAATAAATGTACTGGGAAGCAGTAGGTTGTATCCCCATTTCCATAAATGCCCTCTGCAAGATGTTCTTGAGTTCACACCGCAAATGATCTGTATTGCATATTTCTGGGCTTGGAAAACTTTTGCGTGTCCTGACGAATTACCCCAAAAAATAATCCCATTGTTACATCATGGAATGAAAGTATGCATAATACGCTAGCTTTTTTATTTTTATATCTCCCATGTCTGACATAGGTTGCATGGCAAATAGGGTCTTGTTTAAGGGCTTCAGCAGTTCTGTAGTATGCTCCCCCCAGTTAAATATATTATCAAGCTATCATTCCAAGAATTTGACACTGTCAACTGCTTCTACCTCGTTGTTGTCATGCGTTAAGCATATCCCGGAAGGAAACCTTTTGCAAGTCCTAAACTGCTTACAGTGTGTTTTTTCAAGGTTTAGCTTTAGCAACAGAGATTTGGCTAGGAATCATTAATTAATGTCCACGAAAATTTCATTAGCTGGCCTTTCTAAGGTAACACTTTGATTTATTATTTATTGCAATGTTTGTGTATCTGCAAATAAAACAAACCTGACATTCGGTAATGTTGGTAAGGAAAGGTCATTGGCATATATAAGAAACAGCAATGGCCCTAAGATGGAACCTAGGGGGATTAAACATGTTATTAGTTCCCAGTTGGAGGAGGCCTGATTGTTCAATATACAAAACTTTCCTTTTGACACCCTTTGTTTCCTGTCAAAGATATACGGTTTGAGCCATTTTGCAGCATTTCCCGTTACATTGTAATATTCTAGTTTGCTTAAAAGTATAATGTGATTTACACAGTCAAATATTTCAACCATTCAAGAAATTTCCCACTGATAAATGACTGGTTACACAAGTAACTTAAAATATCACTAAACTCAGAGGCATGCTGTTTAATCAATTTGTTGATAAATTATCATTTTTCTTATTTTAAGGATTTTATGTTGGACATAACTTCTAGCGGTGTTGTGTCATACTCATATTACTGTAGATATTTGTAATGACAGGTGTGAGATAATCCATTGACCCTCATAACCCCATGTTTTCATTAATAGCCATGAAACCCACATGTGTATAATATACTCTTCATCTGGGATTCTACCAGTATCTTCCTTTACTATATCCAATATTGTCTTTATTTTGTTATCTGGAGTGACTATCCTATTGTTATAATGCATTCTCTTTGATGTTCATGGTAGCATCTTCAACATTTTGCAGTTTGTCTCGTAATGATCTAAAGCTTTTACTTATGAACTGTTTCTACTTGATATTATTTACAGTCACAACTACAGGAAGCGCTGAGGAGGATGTCCGTACTTCTAACCGCAAAGCAAATGGTGCGTTTGTATAGATGTACCCCATTTGGACAAATTGGAACATCTCAACGAAAACCTAACTGCTGCTTTTCAATAACAAGTGAAGGCAGTTCTGATGTATGGTTGCGAAACTTGGAAAGTGACTAACCACATCAAAAACCATCTCCAAGTTTTTATTAACCCTTGTCTCCAGCGTATTTTAAACGTGAGAGGGCCAAATATAATGACGAATGAAGATCTTTGGAGAGAGACAAATCAGCAACCAATAAATATACAAATCAAGGAAAGAAAATGGGAATGGATTGGGCAGACATTGAGTAAGCCAGATGTAGGTGTTGAAAGTTGGCGTTGGACTGGAACCGTTAAGGAGTTAGGGAACGTGGTCGTCCCAAACACGCCTGGAAAAGAACGAACCAGAGAGAAGTTGCAGAGGATGGGAAAACCTGGAGTGAAGTGAAGAGACTTGCTAGAAATCGCATCAGGTGGAGAAATTTCGTTTCGGCCATTTGTTCCAGAGCGAACGACAGGAACTAAGAAAGTAAGTAAGTAAAGTGAAGACGGAATGCGCACTGAAGCGAAATGTGGCGCGCATGACGCAAACGTATGACAGGGGCCATAGGCCTCCCATTGTCGTAGAGAAGGTGCAGTAAGACACGGCAAACCATCTCTAAAGTATCGAAAAAATAAAAATTCCCCACTGGTGACCACATGTTCATGCGCCTGCAGCCTCATTTACCCCTGTTGAGCACTGGTTTTTTCATGTGCATCGATATAGTTAGCCCAAAACCAATCTCAGGTGGGTGAATTCTCACACTAATAGCCCAGTTTACACACTGCCTGGATACTGTCCCAATGAGGTATTTGATTGTTTCCTGAAAATCGCATTAAATGGTTAATTATTTCATATTACGCACATAAAACATGAACTGAAATTCAAATTAAGAAGCTCCATTGAAGTATGTGATGCCTGTAATGTCAACCCACATGTTTCTACTCCTGCTGACGTAAAATTCACCAAAAGTGAAATATTGTTTGGGCATTCACGTTTCGGAAAATGATCTATAAGTATTGCGTAATAGCCAGAGGCGTAAATTTCTCGCTTTAAGCTTGCCCAAGCTTGCTTGGAGGCAAGGCAGGCAGACCGCCGCACGTCGTCAACAGAATGGGCGGGCTGCTTCACTCCTGGCCAAGCCGAGCTCAACCCAGTCCAAGCAGGCTACGGGAAACTTGCTTGCCTGCCCGTCTTACGCTACTTAGCAGTTTACTTTACGTGCATTATCGTTATATTTAGGAAGTTAATGGAAAGTTCATACCTATTTTAAAATTCAAATGTTTGTATAGCTTATGGGACTTAACTACGGGGTCATCAGTCCCTAAACTTACAAACTACTTATGAATTAGCTAACACTAAGGACGGCACAAATATCCATGCCCGTGGGGGGATTCTAACGCCCGACCGTAGTGGCCGTGCAGAGCGTGACTGACGCGCCGCAGTCCCCTCGGCCACCGCGGCCGGCTACCTATTTTATCAGGGCATCAAAAAATGAATGTCAATGTTATATACAGGGTGTCGCAGCTATATTGTCCACCCAAAATATCTCTGGAACAATAACAGCTATTGGAAAACGACTTTCACCGGTATCAATGTACGGCTGGGGCCCATGAATGTACATATTTGGAAACATTCTAAAAGGAAAGCAAATACAAACTTACGGTTTTTTAAATAGACACCCTATATTTTTTCTTCAGCAATCCATAGCATGACAAATCACATAAACAATGGCGTTGATTGCATCGCAATATTCCAATTACATCCCGAGGTATTGCGACGCGAAGTTGACGCTTGAAAAACCCGAAATGCGCTGCTAGCGCACGTCCGTTTCGGACCTCTTGGTAAGTATGGAAGTGCGATTACGCATGTCAATCACATCGCGATTACGGGCAGCATGGGGTTCACGCCTGAGCCTCAGGACGTGCGCTAGCAGCGCATTTCGGGTTTTTCAAGCGTCAACTTCGCGTCGCAATATCTCGGGATGTAATTGGAATATTGCGATGCAATCAACGCCATTGTTTATGTGATTTGTCATGCTATGGATTGCTGAAGAAAAAAATGTAGGGTGTCTATTTTAAAAAATCATAAGTTTGTGTTAAAAAGCATATTTGCTTTCGTTTTAGAATGTTTCCGTATTTGTACATTCATGGGCTCCAGCCGTACATTGATACCGGTGAAGTCGTTTTCCAATAGCTGTTATTGTTCCAGAGATATTTTGGGTGGACAAGATAGCTGGGACACCCTGTATATATACACTTCAGGTCAAAATATGAGATTTCATTTGTCTTTTCTACATTTTAGGCGTATCTTTCGGACTTATTATTTTTAGATATGAAAGGTTTTCTCTGCAAATTCACTCTTCGAGTATTACTGATTATTCTCAATTCGAACCATCATATGAGTAGCCTATTATCATAGACGGACATCTGTCGTTTGGCGGAAACTGAGATAAACGTCATTTTTTATAGCGAAACGTAGAGCTAATATATTTACCAGCTGATTTGAGTATTATCAATTTTAATACTCGAGGATTTATACCTGTAAGTGGCTAATATCAATTTGATTACTCAAGCAGCTTCAAATTGTGTTTGAAAATACTGATGTCCGTCTTTGAAACCAAAACGTGTAGGTGTCCGCTTTCGATGTGAACACGCTTTCAGATGTTCGTTTTTGATACACAGAGATTCAGTGACTGCTGACGAGAATCTTTTACGGGTGTAAAATATGGGAAATTATAGGAATATCGACATAAAGTGGAAAATATTAAATTTTATATACAAAAGTATATGTTAAGTTTACATTAATTTGAGTAGTAATAAAACGTTTTGTATTTTTGAAGTTACTATAATGTGTGGACATTTCCCAAGCACATTATTAGCATAATGTCTGTTGAAACTGTCGCCAGATTTTTCCGTAAACATCCTTACGTTATTTCTGACATCAACTTTCTTTCCAGCAAGTGATAATTTCGTACAACACACCTTACAATAGAACAGTGTAGTTTACAAGCTAGTTTTAATTTTGTTTCTTTTCAATGCTTATTTTCCATTTTTCAGGTTGCCTCAACCGCTTCCTTCCTTTTCCTTCGGAAGCTGTGATATATTATGTTCCATTTCACTGGCTTTAAAATGGTTATGCCGGCCGCGGTGGCCGAGGAGACTGAGGCGCTCCAGTCACGGTCTGCACGGCCACTACGGTCGGGGGTTCGAATCCCCCTTCGGGCATGGATATTTGTGCCGTCCTTAGGATAAGCTAGTTGATAAGTAGTTTGTAAGTTTAAGGACTGATGACCCCGTAGTTAAGTCCCATAAGCTATACAAACAAAAAAAAAACATTAAAATGGTTGTTAGCAATAATATTATTAAAAAATACTGAAAAACTGAAGTACGGGCTAATATGTCTTAGTAGCTGGCACATACTATCGCCATGTCTGATTTTCGAGGTCATGTGATCATATACTGTGTCCCATTGCTGCCCACTGCTTTATTCAACAAGTGTCCGAATTTGATATCAAGCTCTTGTGTAGGTGTCCGCTTTCGATGTAAACAGTCAACTTTAACGTATGATTTAAAACATTTTTGAAAAAAAAAAAACGGACTCCACAAATGAAAAGAGCGGAAAAGCTGCCTTTGGGATCGACTGCTAACTAAATTTCGACCATTACGTCAGATGTCCAAGTTTGATATTAGGCTACTCATATAATCTTTTCCATAAAAAAAGTTAAGCATAATTATTACACTCCATTCTACCTTCTGTAACTTTAGTCAGTCAAGTATGACACCAGTTACACAAAAATGTAATTACTTTTCCAGGATGTATTTTGCTGGTTCTCTGAATTCGTATGATATTCACAAAATACTTCATTCTATATTCCAAAAATGCATTTTAACAAAATCGAAGCATATTTTTCGAATAATCTTTATGTAAATACCACATTACTAGGAATTCAGCGGCGAGTCTGAAGCAGTTTTCTCAACGCTTGAAGGTCTGCATCTGTAGCCAATCAGTTAGGGAAGAATAGCTTCAGATAAGTTCTACAAAATGCCTGCATATTTCGTTCACATTTTCGATTGTGCCTATGTCGGTCTTATTGATTGTAAATGCTAGGTGCCTTTTAAGGCATAAAACCACGGTAGAACTAAATGTAAGATTAGTTCCTTGTCAGACTCTAAATCAACTGTGGCTCCCTTAAATGGCGTAAGAAACGCTATATATGGTGGTCGTATTACAACATCTTATTGCAGGCACCTAAGCTATCTAAGGTAGCCGTCACTGAATCTATCCGAGAATGTACTGATAGAAGCATGTCAAAATAACTCTTCCAACGAGTTGAAACACGCTGCTTTAAAGATGATGCATGCAATCTCATACAGAGGCCTCTTCTCTTGAAATGGAAAACCGTAGTCCGCACTGTATTAAGAACAGCTAATATATTTTGGAACATGTTCTTTCAAAAACTGTTCGTTCAGAACACGTTTCAAGACTGTGTTTACAATGAGCCATTTATGGAAGACGTTTATAGGTATCAAGAGCTTTAACCCTTGTCCGTGACAAACGTAATTTCGGCTATGTCTTCACGAGAAACACCTATACCTTCTAAGCGTTCTTCCAACTCGTTTCGAATGTTTGTGGCAGTTTTTGGGCAGTCAGGAAATGTAGTGCCCATCAGCACAAATTTATTGAAACCCCAGTCGGAATTTCTGTAATGCATTGTGACGGACATGTAATGCACCCCCTTTGTAGTTGTCTGTCCACGGATCAATTGTTCTTACACCTACACCAGAACGAATCGCATGCACCACGTCTGAGAGCATTTTGCTGCGTACTTTATCAGCTATGATTTGGACGTTTCTGGCTACTGTCACTCTAGAAGGCGTAAGATTTTTAATATCGACTGATCCATATTTTTCCCCATGTCGATCAGTGTCTCGCCTGAATTTAGAAAGCCTTTTCCATCTATACTGCTAAATGGCCTCAGGTCCTTAGCACACATTTCCACCCACTTGTCAGTCACGGCCGGCCGCGGTGGCTGAGGCGCTCCAGTCACGGTCTGCACGGCCACTACGGACGGGGTTTCGAATCCCCCCTCGGGTATGGATATTTGTGCCGTCCTTAGTCTTAGCTAGTTCATAAGTAGTTTGTAAGTTTAGGGACTGATGACCCCGTAGTTAAGTCCCATAAGCTATACAAACATTTGAACATTTTTGATTTGTCAGTCACTAAACCTTTTTCCTCTTTCAAAATATTTAACAAACGAGGCAGCTGCTGGTCAAATTTACAAACATGTCGTAACATATTCGACGTCCCGTATGCGTACTTAATAGCTTTTTACTCTGTTTGCATTGCGACGCACATACCGATTTATTCGAAAGTGCCTCATAAACACACGAAAACTTTCCCATGCGGCACTTGTGCTGTGTTTCGATACTAGTATGTATTCACCAGTTGTTAATTTTTTCTCAATCTCGCTGAAGTTGGACTTATTCATGTTGTTGCTCCCGCTGTTGCGACAAATGCAGTCTAACTACCTGGCTGTTCTACAAACACGCTAACTTGACAGCGCAACCTGTTGTCAGGTGCAGCAAGTCGGCAGGGCTTGCGGGAACCCAGTGAGCCGCATAACTAACAGGCCGTCCCTACGTCACACTTAGAGGCCGCGGCCGCCACCTCACTGGCTGTCTAAAGCTCTGTATAGGGAAAGTACGGCCATCCTTTTCCGCGCCACTTGCCGCCGTCTGCAGCTCGTGATTGGCTGAAATCGAGTCACATGGTTCTTTCCGCTATCTTGGTCCTATACGTTGCTTGGCTGCCGTGAGAAGCCTTGTGAATATTCCTATGTTTTGGTTTGAATAATGCCACAGTGTTGTACTTTTGGGTGTTTTTAAGAAGTGAAGAAGGGAGGTAAACATTATAGTACTTCCATTACGTATCAGAAATACAGGAAGATGAACAGTATGGCTGATGAAAGTCGTCAGAGAAAACTAGGAGTCCAGAAGCGAACTTCGGTTCTTGTTCTGTGATGATTTTAATTCATAATGTAAATTAATATATTAAAGATTCACTAACGAATGGATCACGCAGCAGATACCTGTATTTTTTAACTTTAATAAATGTGTAAAGAAAATTCTTGCACAATGTCATGAGGTTAAATTATTCACGCGTCGTTGATTATATCTGCAGGTAGCTGCCGAACATACACAAATTTTTGACATATTAGTGAGTGAACTGGATTCCCGTTTGGATATGAAATTAATATACAGTTCCTGAAACAAGATTTTGTCATTCGTTTTCATGTGTTAGAGTCTATCATTACAGGAATAAAAGAATTGAAACAAGACCTATATTAGACATTCAAATGTAATTAACGTTGTAAAGGGACCTTTAATTTCTTTTTCTGGTAAAAGTCATGTAGTGGGTATCTCCTTGCATTTTTCGTAGTTCATGTGAGATATAAGTACATAATACGCAAGAAAATACAGAATTATCCATAATCTCAATTGTTTTCTTCATCTACACTATGCTCCGATGATGACATATTCGTGGTCTATTCGAATATTTGGGTACGGTACAGGTCAATCTGAATTTATAGGTGAACCCCTTAGATCTGGAGCCACAAACCAAACATTTTCTTGAAATCGGACGAAAAATATTCCGTAGAGCAGCCAGGTCCGCATGGACAGAACTACGCAAAGTTCCCGCATCTGTCCTTCGGATATAACACCCTGTATCTCGAGAATGAAAAGAGTTATCGTTCTGCTCTCAACCTTAAATAAAATGTCGATATCTTACCTACATTTCGTCCGCAGCATTGTATATGCTAAAATCAACCATACGCAAAGTCTACGCAATGCGATTTATCCTCTGCAAACTCTTCAAAATATTGCGCAGTGGTTTACTTAATTTGATTTAGCACGGAAACTATATGTAATAATGAATAGAAATTGAGATCATTATCGAGCGAATGTGTCACACTATAACACGTGAAAATTTTTTTTAATCGAATAGTTTTCTCAAAATCGGCTGATTAGTATTGTTAAGCGCTGGGAACGTTTCTGCGGTCGGTGTGCAAGCAGCAGCGGAATAGGCCCAGCCGGCCGCGGTGGCCGAGGGGACTGGGGCGCTCCAGTCACGGTCTGCACGGCCACTGCGGTCGGGGGTTCGAATCCCCCCTCGGGCATGGATGTTTGTGCCGTCCTAGTTCGTAGGTAGTTCATAAGTAGTTTGTAAGTTTAGGGACTGATGACCCCGTAGTTAAGTCCCATAGACTTTACAAACATTTTTTTGTTTTGTTTTGAATTGGCCCAGCATGGCTGCCGCTGGCAGGCTGGCCATACTTTCCCTATACAGAGCTTTATGGCTGTCTGCTGGGGCACGCCCACCGCCAGTCAGATGGCGGCCGCGGCCTCTAAGTGTGACGTAGGCACGGCCTGTTGTAACGCCTTTGCCTCTAGGTGGTGTTGGCATAACCCAGTGTGCTCGGTACACCGGCACTCAGGGCCGGCCTGTCCATATAGGAAAACTAGGCAATTGCCTAGGGCGCTCCAATTTGGGAGGCGGCACATTTGTCGTGCGCTCGCCGTGCGGTTTACTTTGCTGGTGTTCTGCGGTTTAAGGAGCGACGACTTCCCGGTTACTACACAGGACAGAGAAACAGGCAAGAGGCAAGACGCAAATCAATGTTTCGTGCATTCTCCTTGACTCTTCAGAAATTTGCTAGTAAGCGTTTAATGAACAGACGAGTAGCACTTTGCAGCTGATCACACCGTGATCAGAGGTGGCGCGCCGCCCATCGTGTCAGCAGGGGCGCCCTCACGGCCCCGCGCAGTCCAAAATGTTCAAATGTCTGTAAATCTATCGGACCAAACTGCGTGGTCAGCAGTCCGTAGCTTACAAACTACTGAAACCTAGGCAAACTAACCTAAGGACAACACACACACCCATGCCCCAGGGAGGACTCGAACTTCCACGGGGAGCAACCGCGCGCTCCGCAGCGAGACGCTTTAGATCGCTCGGCTACTCAACCGCGGCCCGCGCAGTCCGCCGCTCTGCAGTCTCTGTAGTGTACAATGACTTCTTCAATCAAAACAAACTGCTACAAATGCTCTGCTAAAAACAAAAACCTTCCTTGAAGGTTATAGAGGTGATATGAGATTTGAAAAATTGCTAGTAGAAGCAAGAGATTTCAGAAGCAGCCAATATTCTCGCATCATTTTCATCAAATAAGGAACCAGTCCGTCTAACACCTAACAATAGGTGAACCTATTCGTGATGCGCAAAATCATTCTAAAATTAATTTTTATTTTGTAATGTTGGGCTGGCCGCGGTGGCCGAGGGGACTGAGGCGCGCCAGTCATGGTCTGCACGGCCACTACGGTCGGGAGTTCGAATCCCCCCTCGGGCATGGATATTTGTGCCGTCCTTAGTGTTAGCTAGTTCTTAAGTAGTTTGTAAGTTTAGGGATTGATGACCCCTTAGTTAAGTCCCATAAGCTATACAAACATTTGAACATTTCAATTTGTAATGTTGGAAATGCAATAAATTCACTTGACGAGAGGTCTCATCACATTGACAATCTAAATCGTGTATTTGGCTGTCTGTACAAAATACATGATGTGCCCAAAAAAAAAAAAAAAAAAAAAAAAAAGAGCAGCTCCTAAAGCTGTTCTTGAAAAAGTGTTAATTTGGAAGAGTCTCTAACTCACAAAGACTGTAAAGATATTGTTTCTACTGATCTGTGCACTGAATTATAAGCCATTGATAGAAGAGTACCCAGTATCTCAGGGCCGCACGACGTTTTTAGTTATATTTGTGAAAATGAACTTACAAACGTTGTACCTAATTTAGTTACTGCAATAAGAGTGTTGCCTACACTTCCGGTGTCTGTAGCCAGTGGTGAGCGCAGGTTCTCGAAATTAAAAACTCATAAAAACATATCTGCGATCCACAATGACTCAAGAAAGACTTGTGGGGTTGGCAACTTTGTCAACTGAACGAGAAACAGCAGACACAATCGATTTAAAGGAGATGGTATCAGATTTTGAAAAAGCCAAGGCAAGAAATATGGAATTTGTGTGATTCTTTGGATAATGAAGCTTATAATATTATCAATTATTGTAAACCGTTTTAAAAACAGAATGTAAAAACGATGAAAAAGTAACATTGTTGTATAAAAGTGTATAATGTGCCCCATTTTAATGGGGAAATATGTTTATGTAATGTATATGTTGTGATTATGTTTTCAATTTTTTTTTAATATTTCAAATGTCTGTAAATCTATCGCACCAAACTGCGTGCTCATCAGTCCGTAGCTTACAAACTACTTAAACCTAGGGAAACTAACCTAAGGACAAACACACACACCCATGCCCCAGGGAGGACTGGAACCTCCACGGCGAGCAATCGCGCGCTCCGCAGCGAGACGCTTTAGACCGCTCGGCTTCTCCAGCGCGGCTGTGATTATGTTTTTGAATAAAAATGCAATGTGTATTTTACATTGATGTTTTATTGTGATTTTATTAAATGGGGTGCCACTAGAATAATTTGCCTAGGGCAGCGAGTTTGCTAGGGCCAGCCCTGCCTGCACTCTTGGGTTTACGTCACTTCAGGCTAACCTGCCTTAATAGTTGCAGTGGAGCTAGAGGCAAGCAAGCTAGAAGGGGAATTTGTACACCTCTGGTAATAGTACACTATACAAATACACCAAGAAAAACTGCAGAAAATTTGTTTTTCGTGTTCCAAGAAGAGCCGGCCGTAGGTTGCATGGGGGCCCTGTGCAAATCTAGTGCGCGGGGCTCTCTCGTATCCTACACCCCCCCCCCTCCCCGCCTCTTCACCAGAGGTTATACACCTTCGTCAAGCTCTAAAGAATTCTACGTTTCGTCGTTGACATACTACCAGTATATGAAAAGACTTGCTTCAACACACCTACTGTTACGATAGGAAAATAATGAACCGGTCTTGGAGACCATTCGACGCCCGCCTCTCTGCGAGTGCCACTCGGAGATATCCCAGTTTGCCGATTTGCACCTCCCCCATCCCGTAGATTCGGCGCTGATCCGCATTCATCTACATCTACATGGGATACTCTGAAAATCACATTTAAGTGCCTTGCAGAGGTTT
This sequence comes from Locusta migratoria, assembly GCA_026315105.1. Lineage (NCBI taxonomy): Eukaryota > Metazoa > Arthropoda > Insecta > Orthoptera > Acrididae > Locusta > Locusta migratoria. The sequence goes on from CM048755.1 coordinate 348,422,641, forward strand.
TCATCGAACCACCGTTGTACTATTTTACCTCCCATTCCATTCTCGATAAGCGCGCGGGAACAATGAACACCCGAATCTCTCCGTTCGGGCTCTGATTTCTCGTATTTTATTCTGATGATCATTTCTACCTATGTAAGTGGGAGTCAACAATATATTTTCGCATTCGGAGGAGAATGTTGGAGTTTCGTGAGTAGCCCACGCCGCTGCGATAAGCGCCGTTGTTGTAATGATTCCCATCCCAGATCCTGTATCATTTCCGTAACGCTGTCTCCCCTGCATCGTGACAATACGAAACGAGCTGCCCTTCGTTGGACTCTTTCGATGTCCTCCGTCAAACCCACCTGATAAGGATCCCACACTGGGCAGCAATACTCCAAAAAAGGACGGACAAGCGTAGTGTATGCAGTTTCTTTTGTAGTTCTGTTGCAGCTTTTAAGGGTTCTGCCAATAAAACGCAGTCTCTGGTTCGCCTTTCCCACGACATTATCTACGTGTTCTTTCCAATTTAAGTCAGAAGTAATTTAATCCTAGGTGTTTTGTGGAGTTTACGGCCTTCACACTTGATTGATTTATTATGTAAACAAATTTTAACGGATTTCTTTTCGTGCTCATGTGGACGACTTCCACTTCTCATTATTTAGACTCAACTGCCGATTCTTACACCATACTGATATCTTATTCAAATCGTTCTGCAGTTGGTTTTGATCTTCAGATGATTTTACTAGACGGTAAATGACGGTGTCATCTGCAAACAACATAAGAGAGCTACTTAGATTTTCTCCTAAAATCGTTTATGTAAATAAGGAACAGCAGACTACCTACCCTGTGGAACGCCCGAAATCACCGCAGTTTTAGTCGATGCCTTTCCATCGATTACTACAAACTGTCCTCTCTGTGAGGAAATCCCTTATCCAGTCGCAAATTTTGGGCGATTTACCGTAACCACGCAATTTGATTAAAAACCGTTTGTGAGGTACGGTGTCAAAAGCTTTCTGGAAATCAAGAAATACTGAATCTATTTGCGAACCCTTGTCGACAGCACACATCACTTCGCGTGAGTAAAGAGCTAGTTGTGTTTCGCATGAACGATATTTTCTAAATCCATGTTGACCTTGGACCAATAGATCGTTCAGTTCGAGATAATTCATAATATTTGAATACAGGATATGTTCCAAAACCCTGCTGCAAATTGAAGTCAATGAAATAGGCCTGTAGTTTAGTGGGTTACTCCTACTGCCTTTCTTGAATATAGGTGTGACCTGTGCAACTTTACAATATTTTGGTACATATCCTTCTTTGAGAGAGCGGTTATATATGGCTGTTAAGTAAGGAGCTATCGCTTCAGCATAATCAGATAGAAATCTAATGGGTATACAATCCGGACCAGAAGACTTGTTCTTGTTAAGTGATTTTAGTTGCTTCACTACTCCGATAATATCTACTTCTACGTTACTCATTAACGCTGCGAATCTTTTAACGTTCGATATTTCCTATGTTGTGTTGTAAAGAAAATAAATTTCAGAAGGCCAATAAATGAATGCAATGAATTTTTTTTAATTTCCCTGTCCACCTCCGTAGCTTAGTGATAGCAACGCTGACCATCAAAGCGAGAGGCCCAGGTTCGATGCCCAGTGGGTGTTGTGTGCTAGTCGTCATCACTGATCATCATCGACGCAAGTCGCCGAAGTGGCGTCAAGCGAAACACGAACCCTACGATCATTTCATTCCTTATTTGTGTTATATAACATGTCGCTTCGTCCTAGCAGTTACGAGTAGGATTTTGGCGCTCACAGAAGACAGGCGAAGCCCGCGGCAGCTTCCTGGCGGTCTCGTACAAAGCGCCTTACGGCCCCATTTGACTATTCAGAGCGCGGTGCAGCCAACGCCTCCTATATACAAGGCCTGTGCGCTGCATGCCAAGAGTAGTCATAACACACGCAAACTAATTTTCTTACGTAGCGCTGCGATGAGTTTTGGAATACGTAGACGTTGCACACTGTGTTTCAGAATGTTTTCCGTGTTATCTATGTGATTCTCCGTGCAGATTTTTGCTGGTATGAGAAAAAAATGCCTAATATGAAACGTCCGATTCCAATATCTGTAAGATAGCTTACTAACAGTTCATAAATATTTTATACCAAAACAAATTTGTCTGTGAATCACATAAATAACATTCTGAAAGAAAGTGTGCAACGTGTACGTATTCCGAAACTCATCACAGCGCTACGTAGTTTGCTTGTATTATGACTACTCTTGGCATGCAGCGCACAGGCCTTGTATCTAGGTGGCGTTGGTGCAGCTCAGCTGAAGATGGAACAGCCTGTCTTGTGGCAAACATCTGCGAACAGACAGATGTAATGCTTGATTTTTAGTCACAAGGATGAGCAGAAAGGACGCGGAGGAGTTAAGAAACAATGCATCGGGCACGCATCGGGTACCTCTTACTTTAAGCATGACTAATAGTCATGTACTGAACCAGCGGCGGACTAAGGGGGCGGGGGGGTTCGGAGGGGGCCGACCGTCTCGGGTCTCCGGTCTTGGGGAGCCTCCATTTTTTTTTTTTTTTTTTTTTTTTTTTAGTGCACTTGGCATTTCGTTCTGATGGGGCCTCCACATCTCGAAAACTACTTTTTTTAGACTGTCTCGTGCCTCTTGTCCTAGGGGGGGCCTCCAATTCTTTTTCATAGTAATACAGGTATTTCCAAGTAGACGGGGAGCGGGGGCTCATTTCGTTTCGCCGCCGCCCTGGGCCTCCAACAACCTTAAGGCCCGGCGCACACTTGACGCAGCAGAGGCAGAGGAGAGGCAGAGGCGAGGCCTCTGTCCGTCTGTAACGCATGCTTTCTAATGGGGTAGCGCACACTTAACGCAGCCGAGGCGGAGGGCAGGCGTTTCCTCGGTCACGCCTCTGTCCCGTTGTCCGAGGCGCACAGTTTTCCTGCGCCTCTGTTCCACCTCTGTCGCAAAGTGAAATTTCAAGTCATCGGATATGCTTCGAAAAAAATTGTTTTATGTAGACGAATATAAGCTTCATCCTTCTCTGTACTTAGTTTCTTTGTAACACTTTTACTTTCTGCGTAAAAAAATTAAAAATACTATTTTCCGATTTGTGCGTGTTTTGCGCTAACGCAGCTTCCACAATCGATTTTGCAGAAACTACTCACAAGAAAAAAATAATTTTTCTGTATCATATAGGTAAAAGCCACCGCATGACGTTGGGGAGGTTTTCTTTTCGTTATTGTACATAGTTATTGTTATAATAACAAATAAAGTACAACGCCGCGCATATTTTGAAGAGTTTGCAGTGGAAAAAGTAGTCGCTGGCTAGTTTGCGTTTGGTGCATTTTACACCATACATTACTGCGAACGAAATGTAGCTAACATATCGAAATTGTTTTTAACGGTGGAATGAGAGCTATATCTCTTTCGATTCTCGAGAAAATACGTGAGATATACGTTTGACGCGACGCGGTTGGCAGCTACGCGGCACACGCACGTCTGTTGCCGCCTGCTGTGCCGAGTGCGGAGCTGCCTCGTGTCTCCCTTCTTCGTACGCTGCCGATACAGACCCAAGCTGGAAACGAACAACTTACTGAAATAGAAAGACACCGAGATTCATAAACCGAAGATGCTGATTGTGTATTTTTACGGTCTATAGTCTCTGGTTTCAGTAAACTTTGTGGCAAGCATGAGAGCACTATATAAGCTAAAATTCCCGTTACTACTGAATAATAAGTTCGGCGATACCAGAAGGGACGTGCAACGATTTTTTTTTACTGTCAGGGACTTCCTTCAATTTCTTGAAACACAATGTCCACCCCTTCGTGGAGCTTCAGCTCACTGCTAAACCATAGATGATGCTAGAAACGTCTCTCGTCAGTATTTCTCAACCTGAATTCTGTACTACGTTCAGAAATTCAACATTTGCAAAAGTATTAGCATTAGCTTCACTAATTAGTAACAAATATAATGGCTGCTAATGGTAATTATCATTAGAAATGCAATGGAATGAAATACTGCATGTCATGCACAGCTACCGTTATAGAAGAAGGAAAAAAGCAAACGTCAGTATCTTAGTACTCAGGAGCATGTAAGAGCTACGAATAAAGACCTAATTAATGAAACACTTTGCGTGCAAATGCATTTAAACAAGGAAACTATAATTTGCAAAATTTTTCATATCGTTATATCTTTCAATCTAAGACATATGAAAAGCATACCAGGTGTCACCGAGAAGAAAAGTGTTTCTGATCGTATGTACTGCGCCACAATCATGATTAAATATGTCAGTTGTATAAAAGTTCTTGCAATTATTTGCTGTGACACTTGTTTCACTGAATTATAAAAGAAATGAAAGAAAAATAAATCTGACTTTAATTAAATTCCTAAAACATATCCCTAATTTTTCTTTAGCGGGTGTGACATGTCACACTATTTTTCTTCTCTTTTAAGTCCTTCTTACTGAGCATGTGACCCTGTTGGAAATGTCGTCTGTTTAGTCAGAATAGCTCAAGAGCTTATAATGAACTTCCATACACCAGAAAAGTTCGCCAAATATTTGTCACTTTTGCCTGTTGCTCAACAGACCTTGCAGTGCTCTTATACTCTATCAGAATACACACACACACACACACACACACACACACACTAAATTGACTGAGTTTTGAAGGAGATCCAGGAATTAAATCTGATTGCAACGAAAGGTTCGCAGATAAATTAGTCCCGACAAACCGGAACGTGTGTAGGGGCTTTAAGATATTACGAAATAAAAAGGGCGATACGACACTGAAACAGGCAACAATAAAGGGAGGGCCGCGGTGGAGTAGCCGAGCGGTCTAAAGCGCCTCGCTGCGGAGCGCTCGGTTGCTCGCCGTGGAGGTTCGAGTCCTCCCTGGGGCATGGGTGTGTGTTTGTCCTTAGGTTAGTTCACCTAGGTTTAAGTAGTTTGTAAGCTACGGACTGATGACCACGCAGTTTGGTCCGATAGATTTACAAACATTTGAACATTTTTTTGTTTGTTGTTATTGGGAAGAGGGGAGGGAGGTGGGAGGACGGCGCCACCTCGCTGGTTAAAATTCAAAGAAATAACCTATAAAGTATAACAAGCGTTGACATATAAATGAAGGTAAAATGGCACAGTTTGACGCGGATGTATTGATTTCACTTTCGCGAGTGGATGCTGTAGAGAATACGGTTGGGTGCGCGCGGAATGTCGCGTGTATGGGTTTAATCGGCGCTCGGTGAGCCCGCGTCGCGAGTGATCGATAGAGCTCAGGTGCGTGGGCGCGGCGTCGCGCGCGCCACACTGCGGTCGCCATTGCAACCCGCGCGTACTTCGCTCCAGTCCCGCTGCGCGGCGCCCTCACATACTGAGAAGCAACTAGACAAAAAATTAAGTATACACACATAAAGTGGAACTGTCGGCACCAAATGCAGAAAGTGATTTACAATAACAATACCTTAGGTGTACCACTTTCCTGGGGATTGTTAGCCGAGAATTGCCGCTGCAGATTTCTGAATTCTGAGGCCACCAAAAATTAAATTAAGACTGGAACAGTGTTGCCAGATGGCAGAGAGAGAGAAAATACCTACAGTCTCACAAAAATGTACCTACGTTTTTCCTACTTTCTCCTTACCACCTCATTAATGCCCCTACATCAGGGTCGTAGCCAGGATTTGGGTCTAGGAGGGGCTGAATCTAGGAGTCCGGCCAGCAGAGGTTAACCAGTTGATTAATGTGACATGTTACAGTTTTGAAAAACTTTAAAATAAACATTTGACATCATGCTTCACTTGCTAGATATGTTTTTCCAATGACTGATCGTTACTGATTCATTGAGTCAAGTGTAGATTATGCCGCTAATTCCAAGTGCTCTTTTACAAGAGGATTACTGATTTATCGATTGGACAAGGGTACATCAAGAACCTGTCAACCATAGAGAGTAACAGCATTAATTAGTTTCCCCAAGTAGGCCGCTGTTACACGAGGATAACTGATTTATTGACCAGACAAGGATACATCGAGACACTATCAACCATAGAGTAGGAACAGCAGTAATTATTTAGTTTAGTTATTATTATGTAGTCAACGAATATCTAACGCTTTGTTCATTATAACGTTGGCTGTCGCAAATGCTTTAGCGTTTACTTGTCAGCATCTTCTCATTTACAAGTACTAACTTGTGTATCGTCCTGACGTAAATAAATAAGTCTAGTCAGGGTAATAAAACGTCTTTCGTTCACTGAAACAATTAATTTTCCTTGTGCTGACCAAACCGACTCTTCATTCCACTGATATACATTGAAATGATATTTCGCAACAATTTTAAAATGTCTGAAACAAAGTTTTCAAATTAATATTGATTACTATGAACAGAAAACAACTATGCCGTCTGTATATCATTGGCTACTTCAAACTTTGCCAAAATTGGTCGGCTTCATTCAGGCGTGCTGACAACTGTTCTGTTGCCAACATTACCCGCTAGGCCTGTGTCGGCGATTGTAAAATTTTACCAAAGTACCTACACATTGGGGACTTTTGGATGAAAATTCCCTACATGATTTTAATCCTTAAAAGTACCTACGTGTAGGGAAAATTCCCTACGTCTGGCAACACTGGACTGGAAAAAGAGGGTGTTTCCGTTATTCATTGCCCCGAAGAAGATTTATGTAGAAGATAAGTTCCCCTAAATAGGTTGCACAAGTGGCGTAACTAGGACTTGGCTTTGGGGGGGGGGGGGATAGATCTTCTTCACGAGCAAAATTTTAGTTAGTTTCCAGACAAACTACCATCTACCACTCCCATAGAAGAAACAACTAATTCACTCCCATCCAATGAAAGATTAGGTAAAACACCCCACGTTTTCAATCTTTACCTTTTTTTTTTTTTTTTTTTTTTTTTTTTTTGAGGGTGTTCTGGGGGGGTTTCTATCCCACTCATCCCCCCCCCCCCCCAGAGTTACGCCACTGGGTTGCACTGTGGTAGAGCGCCAGACTACGAATCCAAAGGTTGTGGGTTCGATCCCCGCCAGGTCCTAGGTTTTTTATCTGTCACTGTCCACTTCTTTCACCTCTGACAGATAGTCCAGTCAAATGGTAGTTTGAAGTCGAAAAATTTGGTGTAATTGTTTTTAGTGGTTTATTCTATGTTTTTTGGGGTGCTGAACACGAATCTGAAGTTTTCCAACAAAAATTCCCTCGGCAAATATGAGAAATCACCAAAAAATCTCTAAAATATCACTTTTTTTGCGGTTATCAACTTATAACTCATAAAGAAAGCTATTTACACGAAAAGTGGCCTAGTAGTAAAATAAAGAGGAGAAAATTTCCTACAATTTATGTCTGTAACATTTTTCTGTAAGTCGTATGGTTTCCACAAAAAACAGTGGTAAAATATCAGGAAAATCAGTCATTTTTTGAAATCAACAAAAAAACATTAATATTAAGTTTTTATTTCTTGAAATTAAAGATTATTGTAAATCCTTATAACAGAGACCACCTATTGTGATGATGACATTATCAAATTCCGGATCTCCTTGTTGGCAAACTACAATAAATCTTGCCTTTAGTTATAGAGGCTGGTCGAAGGTGTTCACATCTGCTTGTTGATTAATTGATTTGCTCTGTTCTATGGATGCGACTAAAGCTGTATATATTGCATTGTGATCAGATGGTGGAGCGTTTATAAATGGTAGACAAGCAACATAGGTTGTATGAAAGGGAAGACTACTTGTGATTTGCTCCATGAAGCCACTCCATCCTGGAATTCCAGGCACATCTTTCCACTTGCCATAAAGCCAAAGTAGATCTGATAAAGAGGGCAATATTGAATCGGGTGATACAAATAGCTGTTTGAGATCCTCAATGTTAATATTCTTTAACCCAAGAGAACGTGTCTTCTCAAAATGTTTTAAGGAAACAGCTCCCATCTCACAAATTAGCGGAGCTGGTATTGGTTTCTTTACTCGGACAATTCTTTGATCCGGATCAATGGCATTTCTAGGAGTAATCAAATGTATTACTCCCATTGCATGGAAGGTATTATATCTATCCAATGTATGTGTGTTAAAATCAGCGTTGTCATGAACAAATTGATGGAAAGCTGTCGGATCTATTTGTAGTGGTGGCCTCATGATTGCTGACACTTCAAGACGAAGAGCTTCGGAATAAGAGGCGCAAAATCCCCAGGATGAACATCACCAATCAGTTTTCGTGATCCATACTTCTTATAAAAAGTTTGTAACGTGGAAAGAAAAGAAGTTGGCTTGACAGCACTAATAACACTGTGTGAAATGGCAACTTTTTTTCCACTTGTCAGTGCTTGTTCGCTTCTTCTTGAGTATCAGTCTTTCCAAGAAAACTTTGATAACCTCCGGGACAAGGCTTTCATTTTCGTCCATGAAAGAGTCTGGAGAAGGATAGTCGTCCATAGCATACGGTATTGATCGTATCTTTTCGAGAATTACATCAGCTGCTGTCTCAACTAATCGAAGACGTTCTTCCCGTTCTGACGAACGTCTTTCCATGTACCGCGCTTCAGTCAAAATCTTATGGTCTGTATTTTTGAAACATACGACTGTATTTTGTTTGATCTTTGATACGATAATATCTTCCCCATATCTATTCAATAAATGTTGTATTACAGTTCTTCTTTCAGGAATTAAGTTGCCCTCTATCTGAGTTATTAGCTGATCTAATGAAAACTGACATTCCTCGTCATTCCTTTCCATAAAATTGAAAATGTAATTCATAGCCCTCTGAATCTCTTCAGCATAAGAGCCAACGGTTTTCTTTTTATCAGCGTTGGACCTACTAATGTAAAGATTTTTTAAACATTTATCATGGTACTTACAGTCAGCAGCCACCATGTATGTTATCGGCTGGATCCTGTTAATAACTGCTACACCGAAATAATCTCCACGTAGTTGAGCCTGTTTCACAACTGTGTCTTTCATCTCAATGTTCGTCACCAGATGCACCAAATTACGTTTATGAGGAGGCAATCTTTGTTGTGACCTTGCGTAATCTTCAGGAATACCTGTTCCACACACAAAAGAATGTGTTTTCCAATGGAAATAGTCAGACGATGATCTTAATTTTCCTGAAGATGTGCTTGATTCAGCAGCTTTCTTCAAGTAGGCAGCTATCATTCTTTCATTTATGTAACTTTTCTGACATGAAACACGTACGCTGACAGATGTTTTACCCGCTAAAACAGCCACCTTCCTATCATTTCTCTTTTTACTAGCATCACGTAAAGTTTCAATTAGATTTTCCTTGACCACTATCACTGCACCCTCACCTAAATCTTTTTCACAAATAAAACACTTATCACTCGACATTGCGCCTGAGTTGTTGCGCTATATCTCAACGAAAACATTCAAACATAGCTTCATGTCTTTGAGAGAAAGGGAAATAACACGATCACGGCAGCGAACGTACACAAACTGGAGAATTGAGGACAGTTCGTTGTTTCGGCAGGAAGACCCCCCCCCCCCCCTTCGCCTGTCATAAATTTAAGCGCAGCGGCCGCAAAGGTGGGACGGAGGGGCGGGCCGCAGCCACAGGTAGACGGACAGCGTGGGCGCGCAGCTGAGTGCAAAAAGGACAAAAGGAAGAGCTGCTTCCATGGTTCGCAAGGTAAACACGTTGGAAGGCAAGGAACTGCTGATGAAATAATCCATCCGAAAAAACATACTATTTTTTCTATTTTCCAAAATTTACTGATTTCACCGTTTTTTCAACGCTGTTTTACGTGGAAACCATACGACGTACAAAAAAATGTTACCGACATAAATTGTGCGTAATTTTCTCCTCTTCATTTTATTACTGGGCTACTTTTTGTGTAAATTGCTTGCTTTTCAAGTTACAAGCTGAAAACCACTGACAATTGCGATTTTTAGTTGTTTTTTGATGATTTCCCATATTTGCCGATGAAATTTTTGTTGGAAAACTTCAGATTCGTATTCAGCACCCCAAAAAACATAAAATAAGCCACTAAAAACAATTACACCAAATTTTTCGACTTTGAGCCCTTTTTGTGCACGATTTGACTGGACTAAGAGGCGTGCAGCGGGCTTGAGCTACCCGCCCGGGCCCGTAGCCGCGCCTCCCGGGAGTGCCTGGCCACGCGCTGCCCGGCTTGCCGGCACCAGCCCCACCGGACGGTGGCGGGCAGCGCGGGTACCGGGTACCGGGTACCCCTCTGGCGTCTACCCGCCGAGCCCCGGTCCGCCCGGCCGCCCGTGGCGCTCTGCTGCCAGCCGGGCCACGCGCCCGCCAGCCGCTAGACTCTTACCCCGCGTCCACACATTGGTACCAACACTGGCGCCAGCATTGGCCAATATTTTTGGGACAGCGTCCACACACTGGAGCCAATATTCAGTTGAATTCGTCGAGAGCCAACGAAAACATATCTGACGCAAAAATCGCGGCCAATGCATTAACGCTTTTGAGTGTGAATAATTACATTTCGTCATTGTAAATCAAAGTGGGAAACATACGTAAAAAATGATGGGATGTTCTAATGTTCAAATGTCTGTTAATCTATCGGACCAAACTGCGTGGTCATCAGTCCATAGCTTACAAACTACTTAAACCTAGGTAAACTAACCTAAGGACAAACACACACACCCATGCCCCAGGGACGACTCGAACCTCCACAGCGAGCAATCGCGCGCTCCGCAGCGAGACGCTTTATAGACCGCTCGGCTACTCCACCGCGGCATGATGGGATGTTGTATCACTTTCTACCGAAAATTAACTATGGTACGAAATCATTAATTTTTTAAAATATGCAACAAGTAAACGATGCACATTACAAAAACTTAGACCTGCTACTATAAATGATTGAAAATAAAATAAAAAAGAGAGATGTTTTGGAGGGATGCTATTCTTTTGGTATTACGCTTCGATTTCTTGCTAAATGAGACAATATTAAAAGCCTACACTTCCCTTTTTAAATAACCATGTAATTGATATCACTAGTAGTGCTTGAAGTTTGCAAAACGATATTTAAAACTTGACAGGAAATATTAAGTACTGTACTGTTAATTTTAAAAATTAAATTCAGTAATAGGAGTGTGTCGAAAGTCTAGAAAGTTTTTAATTTCACAGTTCGCGCCTAAGTTATGCTGTGGCATTTCGTTTTTTGAGGTTTCTTTCAAAAAAAATGAATCACATTCTGATACAGTTCTAATATTTACAAAGAGATTTCGAAACCTTAAAACTGCGACGAAGAACGAACGAATAAAGAAACTGTTTCGAGATGAGCAGACGACAAAGACAGAATGAAACGTTGGCGCCAATGTGTGTACGACGTACCCATATTGGCCCCACGTCCTTTGATGTTTGGTCGAAATACCGACAAGCAACGACATTATTTACTATATATATATACTGTTTGTAATTACCTTGGTCTGATTTTTGCTTCTCATCCATTCCATCCCACTTTTCTCCGAGAACGGCTGCTGTGACTGCCCGCCATGACTCTCTCTTTTTTTCTCTGTTTTTGTATTCCTCGTCCCTTGTATTGTTCAGCCACAGATGTTTCTGCACTTCCATAATAATGATTTCACTGTCCAGACGCTCCATTCTGACACGTTATAGAAGACGGCCACAATGACAATGAAACGAGGGTGGTAAAGTCTGTCGAAATAGCGAGCTGCCGAGTCCCAGCCCATTAAGCCAGCAACGTCACGAGAACACCTGCATACAGGTTGCCCCACAAGTTTCTCCAACAGGCGTGCAGTATCCCTTGCCAAATCAGTGATGACACATTGACCAGACACAAATAATTTTTCATCATACCTATTATACTGATATAAATAACGCTTTATTATACTACACTTATATAAATAATACTAATATAGAGCCGGCCGCGGTGGCCGAGGGGACTGAGGCGCTCCAGTCACGGTCTGCCGGCCGCGGTGGCCGCGGTGACTGAGGCGCTCCAGTCACGGTCAGCACGGCCACTACGGTCGGGGGTTCGAATCCCCCCTCGGGCATGGATATTTGTGCCGTCCTAGTTCGTAAGTAGTTCATAAGTAGTTTGTAAGTTTAGGGACTGATGACCCCGTAGTTAAGTCCCATAAGCTTAACAAACATTTGAACATTTGAACAGTCACGGTCTGCACGGCCACTACTGTCGGTTGGTTCGAATCCCCCCTCGGGCATGGATATTTGTGCCGTCCTAGTTCGTAAGTAGTTAATAAGTAGTTTGTAAGTTTAGGGACTGATGACCCCGTAGTTAAGTCCCATAAGCTATACAAACATTTGAACTATACTCCGTTCACTGTGAAGAGGCGGCTCAAGGTGACGCAGCTGATTCCCCACTCTACACCCTCCCTCCCCCTCCCCTACTCCCTTGCCGCCACACTGCGCAGGCAGTCCGCTTAGACAACACGCCAACAATAATAAGCACTGCCGGTTTTTAAAATTAATTTATCACATTTTAGTGACCTTCATTTCGTTCGTTGCGATATGTATATAATGTACATCACTCCAGAGGTTATTACCAGACAATTACATTATTAAAGTGAAAAAGTTATATGTAACTCACCAAACAGAAACTACGGTGGACAGACATCAGCTTCACTATCTTCGTCATCACTGGAAGTCTTGTCACTATCGTCACGTAGATTTATTAAAATCCTCTGAATTTGTTCACCTCTAAGTCCTTCCTTCGCAAAGTCTTCTTCCTGCATTCGCTCCGCATGGGCAACGCATTTCTGCTAATCTTCTATTGTCACGTTTTTAATGACATCCTCCAGTAATTTTTTTTACATCTATTAATTTTAAATGTAGAATTCTTATCTGCTACCTCTCGCTTTATTTGAGCCCATATCAGTTCAATGGGATTGTACTGACAGTGATAAGGAGGAAGCCGTATTACTTCATGTCACATTTTTGTAGCTAGATCATCAAGCTCATATCGCCTAAAACTGCTGCTGTGTTGCCTGAGAGTTCAAAGCAATTCGGCTATCGTGTGTGTGGGATTATGAGGTATGCTTTTGCTTTGCAGCCATTCCAAAATATCGGCTTTCTTGAAACTTGAGTTGGGAATTTTTTCTTTAAGCATGGAATGATAGCTTGCATTGTCCATGACTATCACACACTCTTCTTCCAGGCTTCGAAGGAGATCAGTAAACCATTCCCTAAAGAGTGTATTATTCATTTCTTGGTGGTAATCAACACCGCTTTTAGACTGGAACACCAATTCTGCCCCCTCTATGAAACCATATTTGGCCGATCCGGCATGGCAGATTATCAGACGTGATCCTTTACCTAACAGGACCTTTAGACCACCGTTTCTTTTATAATCCTACCAGATAAAAGTTTTAGAATGGTTTTGATTTACCCATGTTTCGTCGATGTAAATGATAGGTCGAGGATGAGCTTCATTCCTTATTTCAAGCATTCTTCTTAAAAATGAGGCTCTTGCGGCTACAACATCTTTTCTCTCCATCAAAAATCTTCGACCGTCATTAGCTCATCTGTACCTGAAGCCAAGTTTTCTCACAATTCTAGGGAGAGATGTAATACCTCCTGCATAGTCTCTCTTATCTTTTAAAACATCTTTAAGGTTTTTAAGTGTTGGGTATTCACCATTATCGTAAAATTCTTGCATTGAGCGGCGGATTACGTCTTTTTAGAAATCGTCTAATTCTGTGACAGGCTTTTGACGAGTAATGTTTTTTTTTTTTTTTTGTTTTTTTTTTGTTTTTTTTTTTTTTTTTTTGAGATAAAAAGCTTGGCCCTAGGATATCTTCATTTTCGATTACACTTTTATGCGCTTCCTCACAGATGCGTTGCACTGTTCTTACCGACACCTGACAGTCTTCTGCGGTTGTTTTTTGAGTATCTCTGAAAAAGTCACAAACCTTTTCTTGGCAGATTTCCAACGCTTTGAAAAAATTATACAATTTATACACAATATCCTTTGACTGACGCCTAATATCACTCAGACTCGACATTGCAACAAATTTAAATGTAAACGCAGAGAAACGCTATCACACTGTTGTAGAACTGCAGAAGGGATAGACGGCGCGCTGGGGGGAGGGGAAAAGGCACTGGGGAGGGGTGATCACGTGACGTGCGGAGTGCCGGACGAATGACCTTGAACCGCCTCTTCAGAGTGAACGGAGTATAATATAGATTAGAGATGGGAAAAATGAAACATCTGACGGTTTCGAAACGAATGAAACCGTACCATCTGTGGTTGAAACCGTGAAGCAGTGTATGTTTTGTCATGAAATCTTCGTTCTAGGAGGGCAATATTTTTCACTATGTGGACTATGGTACATACAAAAGAACCTGTCAACCATTAGAGTATATATTTACTTCTTGGTCTGTACGGAACATGTTGATAAAGATTTTCTCCCGTCTTGTTGATGTTGCCAACATAGTCACACGAGGCCGCCGGTATGGTATGTAAAAGTTTACACCGTTAGAAACTCACAAACTGCAATACGGTACGCATACTACAGTGATGGATCATAAATGCTACTTTCTATACATACTAAATAAATTATAGGGAATAAAGGGCACACTAAATCACAAGTAATGCTATGGAATTACAAAAATAATAAAGAGGCAAGTTCATCACTTGTACGTCTTGACCGTTACACCACCGCCGCAATTCTTTTAACATGAGTGTCGAAAAATTATAACGACAGTAGGTAACTTCGTTTTCGCTCATAAGAAACCAACTCTTTAACACGAGATTAAATATGCGATCTACCCTTGTTAGTATAAAAAATGTCATTTCAGGCTTCATGTTTTATCTTATTTTAAAGAATGTAGTTCCACTCGTGTGTCTTTAATATGGTAGATAAACCTAGAATTTAACTGGTTTTTCAATGCAAAACTTTTACATTTATAAAGCAGACATTATGTCATTTCGGAATACAGCAGTCTCTTGCAAACGAATATTGATATCAGTAATCATAAGCTGCAGACTCAAGAGTGTCAACTACTATTTGACACACTCTAAATGGTTTATATACTGGTAAGTTCTATGTGTATCTGGGTGGAGCTTCAGTAAAATGAAACACCACATTTCGATAACATTAGTCTGTTCCGCGTTTCTGCATTAGTGGTTTGAAACACCGGTGTTGTGAAACCGACATGAAATCGTGAAACCGATACGAAACTGTGAAACCGATACGAAACCGTGAAACCGACAGGAAGAAACGGTTTCAGTGTATCGACAATCGACCGCGAATGTGATCCGAAACAGAACGGAATGAAACCGCATGGTTTCGAAACCGTGAAAGATGCCGGTTTCGAAACCATGAAAACGTTGTGTGTATCGAAACCTGGTTTCGAAACCATGGAACCGTAGCCAACTCTAATATAGATAATGCAAAAACGCACTCCGCTCTAGTAGACCCTGTACTGGCCTTGTTCCTAGAAGGCGGCAACCCCCAGGAGGGTCGTAAAACCGCGGCGTGTCTGCCGCCACAGACAAATATATACAGACGGGAAACCTCCGTAAGGGCTCGGCCCTACGCTCCGGGGTGCGGGGAGGGAGGGTTTTCAGCAGTTCCGTAAGATGTCCCATGATGGCGCTGAGGTCAGAAGCAACGGCAAGAGCAGGCAGCAGGTAGCGGCTGCCCCCACCACCACCTCCCCTCAAACGCCAGCAAGCCGGACACAGCCGTGGCCTCGTGGCAGGCGGCACGAGCTCTCCCCTCATCCTCCCCTCCACGCTACCCTCTGACGTGCGAGAGGCACCCTAAGCCAGCGATCCGCCAGACACCTGCTAGCATCTTACGGAACTACGAGGGGAGCGTAGGACAGTGGTTTAGAGGGGGCTGCGTCTCTGTATATGTTACTCTGTGCTGCCGCTCGTGTGGCCAGCGCCACAGAGTAACATATTTGTCTGTGCCAGCGGCACACGCAGGAGGGATGGAGGCCAGTACTGAGTACAGCGCGTTCGCTTGGCGTGCACGCCCAAGTCTGCAGGCCCGCGGCGTGCGGAAACGCGTCGTGTGCCAGCCCCATTCTACAGGCAGCGATCCACAATGTCGGCGTCAAGTCAAGCAGAAACGCGCGTCAAAAAAACGCCCGTGTGGGCGTAGCCGTAGCGAGAAATCCACTATTCCGATTTTCACGCTGTAAAGACTGTTCACGGTACATCCCACATCTATTTATGAACTTAGTTTTTCCTCACAAGCTTTACTTTGCATGTGATAAAAAAAAATTAATGTCTACTTTTTATTCCGGGTGAGTTCTTAGATTCATAATGCTTATCACTCGATTCTGATGAAACTATAGGGTTAAAAAATCTTATTTCCGAACATGTGATAGTACAGAATCTTAGCTTTCTAACAAAGCATTCAACTTTCCATAATTCGCAAATGTCGTTTTAAAATGACGCTATTAGTGAAGTACGGACACGTCATTTACAAATCGTGTATTGAAAAAAGATAGCAGGCAGCTTAAATGACCTATGCATTTTAGACCATACATTACCGCGAGTGAAATAGAGCTGTCTCATTTCACGAGTAATTGCGAGTTAAGGAGCATCAGTGCCGCGATAGCAAGTGTATGTATTCAGCGCGTGTTCTAACAGCGTTTCTATCGTCATTTCGATAAATTGTTTGATGTATCCTTGCGTAAAAAAAAAGGAAGATCGGGTTGTTACGTTCAGTTGCAATCGAGGTGGAATGTTGGAAGGTTCAGCTTACGCTCAAGCACTGCAAGGGAAGTAAACTAATTACAGTCCATCGATAAAGGCGTGTGGTCCATTGTTGCTTTTTTTTCACCCTTTTTCCTTTGGCTGGAGCGAGCTGAAACCCCGAGGGAGTCACCACTATCGGAGAAGTGACATTCAAGGTCGCAGTCATCAGTTTTGTATCGCTGGACAGATTGCATGTATCTTCAAAACATTTGTAATTTTTCCTCACTGAATGAATTGTTAGTGCAATATCAATTGCGAGTAAAAAAGAAAATCAGGACGTGTGCAGTAACGGATCTGGTAAAAACAGACAGAAGACGCCAAATTTTGTGCTGCAGAACCAAACGATAGCCGTATCGGCTCGCACCGGAAATATTAAGGCCCGGCGCACACTTGACGCAGCAGAGGCAGAGGAGAGGCAGAGGCGAGGCCTCCGTCCGTCTGTAACGCATGCTTTCTAATGGGGCAGCGCACACTTAACGCAGCCGAGGCAGAGGGCAGGCGTTTCCTCGGTCACGCCTCTGTCCGGTTGTCCGAGGCGCACAGTTTTCCTGCACCTCTGTTCCACCTCTGTCGCAAAGTGAAATTTCAAGTCATCGAATATGCTTCGAAAAAAATTGTTTTATGTAGACGAATATAAGCTTCATCCTTCTCTGTATTTAGTTTCTTTGTAACACTTTTACTTTCTGCGTAAAAAAATTAAAAGTACTATTTTCCGATTTGTGCGTGTTTTGCACTGACGCAGCTTCCTCAATCGATTTTGCAGAAACTACTCACTAGAAAAAAATTATTTTTCTGTATCATATAGGCAAAAGCCACCGCATGACGTTGGGGAGGTTTTATTTTCGTTATTGTACATAGTTATTGTTATAATAAAAATTAAATTACAACGCCGCGCATATTTTGAAGAGTTTGCAGTGAAAAAAGTAGTCGCTGGCTAGTTTGCGTTTGGTGCATTTTACACCATACATTACTGCGAACGAAATGTAGCTAACATATCGAAATTGTTTTTAACGGTGGAATGAGAGCTATATCTCTTTCGATTCTCGAGAAAATACGTGAGATATACGTTTGACGCGACGCGGTTGGCAGCTACGCGGCACACGCACGTCTGTTGCCGCCTGCTGTGCCGAGTGCGGAGCTGCCTCGTGTCTCCCTTCTTCGTACGCTGCCGATACAGACCCAAGCTGGAAACGAACAACTTACTGAAATAGAAAGACACCGAGATTCATAAACCGAAGATGCTGATTGTGTATTTTACTGGTTTCAGTAAACTTTGTGGCAAGCATGAAAGCACTATATAAGCTAAAATTCCCGTTACTACTGAATAATAAGTTCGCGAAACCAGAAGGGACGTGGAACGATTTTTTTTTACTATCAGGGACCTTCTTCAATTTCTTGAAACACAATGTCCACCCCTTCGTGGAGCTTCAGCTCACTGCTAAACCATAGATGATGCTAGGAACGTCTCTCGTCAGTATTTCTCAACCTGAATTCTATACTACTTTCAGGAATTCAACATTTGCAAATGTATTAGCATTAGCTTCACTAATTACTAACAAATATAATGGCTGCTGAAGGTAATTATCATAAGAAATGTTGACAGAGACAAAATATAAATGCAATGTAATAAAATGCTGCATGTACATGCACAGCTGCCGTCATAGAAGAAGAAAAAAGCAAACGTCAGTATCTTAGTACTCAGGAGCATGGAAGAGCTACGAATAAAGACCTAAGTAAGGAATCACTTTGCGTGCAAATGCAGTTAAACAAGGAAACTATGATTTGCAAAATTTTTCATATCGACATATCTTTCAATTTAAGACATATGAAAAGCATACCAGGTGTCACCGAGAAGAAAAGTGTTTCTGATCGTATATACTGCGCCACAATCATGATTAAATATGTCAGTTGTATGAAGGTTCTTTAAATTATTGAATTTGCTGTGACACTTGTTTCACTGAATTATATCCGTAATTTTTCTTTAGCGGGTATCATGTGTCACACTATTTTTCTTCTCTGTTAAGTCCTTCTTACTCAGCATGTGACTCTCTTTGAACTGTCGTCTGTTTAGTCGGAATAGCTCAAGAGCTTAAAATGAGCTTCCATGGACCAGAGAAGTTCAGCATGTTTTCGTCACTTTTGCCTTTGCTCAACAGACCTGTAACTGCTCTTATATTCTATCAGAACACACACACACACACACACACACACACACACACACACACACAAATTAAATTAACTGAGTTTTGAAGGAGATTCAGGAATTAAATCTGATTGCACGGAGAGGTTTGCAGTGGACATGCAGCACGTGCTGTTGCAAGCTACGTTGCCCTCCTCTGCCTGCGCTGCGTCAAGTGTGCGCTGACCTGCAGAGGCCCTGCGCCTCGCCTCTGCCTCTGCTCTGCCTCTGCTGCGTCAAGTGTGCGCCGGGCCTAAACCTGTTGTAACTCGTCGGCTTCGCGTTAGCCGGCTCCGATACGTTTGTAGGCAGTTTTATACTTTGCTCAGTATTCACTTACACAATGTTTCACTTTCACTTTATATTAAACTAAGTGATGGCTCTAACATGAAGAGCACGATGAGACCTTAAATCTCTTCAGTTCCTTGTTTCTGATAAATCTTCGTATTTTCATGTGTGTGCCGAAAAATGATATTCCCTACGTGATGTGATAATATTTAATTTTATTCAAGGTTGTCCTACTAATTATCTAGCTAAAATTCTGTCAAGATAAACAGGAACTCTTTAAAAAGCCAGTAGTTTGCGAAATGAGTAAGAATTTCATTCAAAATGAGTGCTTCAATAACCTCGACGACTTGCTGGTGGAAATCATCTTTCTTTAGAAGAAAATGTCAAGAACATAACTGAAGAACATTTGGAGGAACTTGAAAAACGTTCAAACATTATTTCCCTTCCTTGTCTATTAATAGCAATGGGATTCGCAATCTCTTGGAAGGCAGTGGCGGCTGGTGATAATGTGCTAATGTGCTACAGCACACTGTAAATATATTACTATAATTATGCCATTTCTCTTCGAATGCAAGCGAGCAATCGCTATAAAATTACATCCTTTCCCTTGGAATACGAGCCAATTCCTTTCCAATGCGTTTTAGAATGCTAGTAATAAGGATGAAAACGCATTTTGGAGCGCTCTCGCCGCAATAGCTGGAAACCAGCTCCATGTGCTGAAGTGGGATTCAGCTGCAATGGTACATGCGCAGAGAGGCGGCGCAGTCGTCTGTTCGCTAGTGCGCATGCACAGACGTGACGTCAGGCCTGGCGACTCGTGTGTTCTAAGACCGACTGCAGCACCAGATCAATATTTCTCAATTTCTCTTCGCGCTGCGTGTAACGGCTGCGGAAGAATAGTATATGACGAATATTGCGGCATACAGAGACAAATAGCGCGCTGACTC
Source organism: Locusta migratoria (assembly GCA_026315105.1). Lineage (NCBI taxonomy): Eukaryota > Metazoa > Arthropoda > Insecta > Orthoptera > Acrididae > Locusta > Locusta migratoria. Next base: position 348,442,739 of record CM048755.1, read on the forward strand.
AGGCGTCTTGCGCGTTGTCTCTCCAACCTACCTGTGTGAGGCTCGTACTCAAATACCACTGAGTCTAAATTTTTAATTTCTGTAAATAAAATTAATATTTTTAAACGTTATATTTACTACCCGCAGTGAATACATGCAGTTGGCAGCGCTGTTATAGATTCCCCTGAAGGTCGTACTGTCAATACAGTATTAATTGATATTTAATTAAAGGCAATCATACAATGGCTGACTTTTTATTTTAGTATATTTTGTTTCCTGTTTATTTTTGTAATATTGTAGCACACTTGTCAAATTTTGTACGAGCCGCCACTGTTGGAAGGAGCAATAATTTTAGAATCCACATAACTGGAAATTAATAGTAATAGCTTCTGGAAACGTCCAGTAACTTTTAGTCACATAAATCTTTGGTATTGCTAAGAGGTAACACATTTATTACATGTCTCGTTCACTCGTTGTACGAAAAGACTTTCACTTCTAACACTTAGATACAAATAAATACAGAAACACTGTTCTCGTTGAAAGTCACCAGAGTCGCTTGAACGTCTGTGGATCCTCTACTAAAACGTTTAGCCGCTTAATTTCATAACGAAAACTTGTAGGTTAACAGACAAGTGTAAAATACTTTAATATTGTATAGTGCACCTCTCCATTATGCAAAAGCCAGCATCTGCCCTTTTGATATGAACCTCGCCTCCTACTTTCCAAACTTCACAGAAGTTCTCCTGCGAAACTTGCGAGACTAGCACTCCTGGAAGTAGGAGGCGAGGTACTGGCGGAAGTAAAGTTGTGAGGCGGCATCGTGAGTCATGTCGGGATAACACAGTCTGTAATGCGCTTGCCCGCGAAAGGCAAAGGTCCCAGGTTCGAGTCCCTTACCGGGCGCCGTGGCTCAGCGCGCCCGGTCAGGGGGCTAAACGCCCTCTGTAATAAAAAAAAAAGCTGAGCCAACAACACATCGAACAAGAACGAACAAATACGATCAGCGTCCGCAACGAACAGAACTACACATAGAGCAAAAAAAAAAAAAAAAAAAAAAGTCCCGGTTTCGGCACACAATTTTAATCTGCCAGGAAGTTTCATATCAGCGCACACTCAGCTGCAGAGTGAAAGTTTCATTCTGGAAACATCCCTTAGGCTGTGGCTAAGCCATGTCTCCACCATATTCTCTCTTCCAGGAGTGCTAGTCTTGCATGGTTCGCAGGAGAGCTTCTGTGAAGTTTGGAAAGTAGGAGACGAGGTACTGGCGGAAGCAAAGTTGTGAGGCGGCATCGTGAGTCGTGTCGGGATAGCACAGTCGGTAGTGCGCTTGCCCGCGAAAGGCAAAGGTCCCAGGTTCGAGTCCCGGTGCCGACACACAATTTTAATCTGCCAAGAAGTTACATTGATGCGTAAACTACAAAAACCGTTAGTTGTACGTAGCAGAAAGAAACTTTTTCGTCTATAATTTTTGTATTTCACTTTATTTAATTTAATAAGGTGGAGTTTAAACTACTATATATCTGCGATATGGCAATAGGACAAAAACGTTTAAGAGGCACTGTGCTTAGGAATTTAAAAAATAAAAAAATAAACTCTACATAACATCACAGCTTTACGACAGAGCCTAATTGTCTTTTGGCTGAATATATGGTTGTTACAACTAAAAGATGAACTAATGAAGGAATATTAGAAACTTTCTTGTTTTAAGTAGCGTCTACTCCTTGTACATTGGTATGATCTGTCCTGTTCGTTACTTATTTCAGACATAACAATAATGTATAAATTGGTACGTAGGTAATGAAAAATTGCGCGATGCCTACGCTCTGATTAATACGTCTTGCACAGCGCTGCATTCTCCCGCTCGCAGCGCCTTGTGTACCGCTGTTGCAGGGCCCGGCGGGTAGCCGCTCGCCCGGCGAGTGTCGGGACTCGACGGCGTTCCGCACCTCGCTCGCTGTGTACTGCAGGCGGTGCAGTGGGGCCCCACTAGACTACCCGCGGTGCGGGCAGCAGAGAGCAGCGGCCGGACGCAGGCCAGCTCGGGCGGGTAAAAATATGGCGTGCTGCACGGCTCTGCTGGCAGTATCGCTCAAGTGAAAAATACCGAATAGCACCGTGGTTCGGAACCCACGTTAAACTGTAGGTCCCCCTATAACTGGCTGGGTAAGTCAGTTCGAAGGTCGGAGGAAGGCAACGGCATACCACCTCCAAACAGGACCGTGCCTACTAAAGCACTGTGGTGTTCAAACCAATCTTCGGATTGTTGACTGCTTTACCTATTGGCCCACTTTAAGTTACGGTAGTAACACTAAAAGTGGGCCTTTGCGATCGTCTTTTGACAGATCGAAATTTAAATGAAAATAACGGCTTAACTATTCAACTGAGCCGGCCAGGCTGGCCGAGGGGACTGAGGCGCTCCAGTCACGGTCTGCACGGCCACTACGGTCGGGGGTTCGAATCCCCCCGCGGGCATGGATATTTGTGCCGTCCTAGTTCGTAAGTAGTTCATAAGTAGTCCCATAAGCTTAACAAACATTTGAACATTTCATTCAGCTGACACGAAAATTGAATAACCGAATTTGTAGAGGAGAAAATTCTCTACAACTTTGCTCTCTTATGTTTTTTTCATATCTCGTAGCGTTTCAAAGATATTTGCAAAAATAACGGCGATTTTGGGATGTATGTCTGTCAGTCCGTCTGTCCGTAATGTGTTCCCTGTTTTTAAGACGAACCGTTCAACCGATTAGCACCAAATTTTACAGACATGATTGTAGGCCGCCAGAGACAAGAACCTCCCTTTTTCAAATTTTTCGGACAAAAATACGGTAGTAATACAAAAAAAAAGCTGTTTGTAATATAATTGTAATTGCAAACGAAACGTTCATCTGAAACAAAAATTGAATAACCTACTTGGTAGAGGAGAAAATTTTCTACAATTTAGTTCCCTTGTGTTTCTTTTCATATCTCGTATAGTTTGAGACATATTTGCGAAAATAACGGAGATTTGACACCCTCCATTGAATTAACGAAAACCATCCGTTCGGAGATGTCACGTGACATTACTCGCCTAGACCTCTCTCTGGCATACGCCATCTTGCGTTGCGTATTTGATGATTTTCTAATTGTAACTTTTACGTTGTCATTTCAAAGCAATGGCGCACTGAAGAATTCACAAAAACACATCGTTCTTCGTACGATAACTGATAATCTAGTGTCTACAAATGCCATATTAGCATCAGTTCAAATGTTCAAATGTTTGTTAAGCTTATGGGACTTAACTACGGGGTCATCAGTCCCTAAACTTACAAACTACTTATGAACTACTTACAAACTAGGACGGCACAAATATCCATGCCCGAGGGGGGATTCGAACCCCCGACCGTAGTGGCCGTGCTGACCGTGACTGGAGCGCCTCAGTCACCTCGGCCACCGCGGCCGGCTATTAGCATCAGTTAACAAAGGCCATCAATAGTATGAGATTAATAGACTCATCTTTTGATTGATAGCCGTAGTTGCCGGGCGCCGTGGCTCAGCGCGCCCGGTAAGGGGGCTCAACACTCTCTGTAATAAAAAAAAAAAGCTGAGCCATCAACACACCGAACAAGAACGAACAAAAACGATCAGCGTCCGCAACAAAGAGAACTACCTATAGAACGAAGAAAAAAAATAGCGTAGTGGCCAAGGCGTTGGACTATGACGCTAAAAGTCGGTGGTTCGGAACCCGCCACTACCTAATTAATTTTTTTTATTATTTTGATTATTATTTTGGCCCAAAATGTTTGCAAAAACTTATAAAACTACAAATCGAAAGTGGGCCGTAAAACACGTCAGTGCGATTTTTTTAACACTAGCGAGTAACGGGCTATCATCTATTAACAATCTAAATACAAAGAAATGTACGAGGTGACCTTCCAGTGGGCTTTAAATTAAAAAAGTAGGAAAGGTTTAAAATTTTTGTCTAGCAAGGAAACGAACCCGCCTCAACCTGCCTGCTAGCCGTTCTGTTCACTACGCCACTCCCTAGCTTGGTCCCTTGCGGACTTGGTATCATGGTTGTTACTTGTTCCATGGGGGAGGGCGGGCTGTTGTGCCACGTCGCCCCCTTCCCCTCCCTTCCAAAAGCCCTTACGCATGGAGCTTTTTCTTTATTTTTAGTTGCAAAGCATCCAGTGTTGGATAGTGATCTGAAAGAACAGACATCATTTTAATCCTGCAGCAGTGTCACCAATGGTGCAGTTGTCAGAACATCTGCCTAGTAATCAGGAGAACCTGGGTTCGAATCCCAGCTAGTGACAAATTTTCACCTTTCCTCATTGGTTTAATTCAGTGCCCACTGACTGCTGAAGTCGTAAATCTCTTTGTATCTTGTCTGATAATATCTGCAGGGTCAAGAATGGTGTCTGTTCTTTCACACCAGTGTTTTTCAACCTGTGGGACGCAATCCGCAGGAGGTTCGCAAAATCTTGTGCGGGGTGACGCCGTCACAAGAGGAAGTACTTGTATCATAAAATTAGTAGAGGTTCAGTAATACAAAAAAGTTAGCCTAAGTGAAATTTATTTATCGTTCAAATTACAGAGTTACTTATGTATCATTGCTTGTGAATTAAATAGATCATAAAGTGTTTTATAATACAATAAGTTAATGATGAACAAGCGCACAGCCTGAAAACAGTTTTCAGGAACCAATCGATAGGTAAAAGAACATGATACAATAATTAATTCTGAAAAATTCGAAAAAAATCTATTTCTTTACAAATTGTCTATACAGTTGGACCTTTCTCAATTAGCATAATTCGCGCCTGAGTCTTGCCTGAAATGCGAAACACTGGTTAAGCAAAATATATTTTTCTGTCGGAAATTTTGTAAAAATAGGTTAATGTGCTCCATTCTGAAAAATAGACACAAAGCACTTCGTCCAATAAAACGCCGTAGTAAAAGAAAGAGATTCAATTTTTTCCCCTTAAAGATAACATAATTTTGTTACGGTTTGTGAGGAGGGGGATCGCCAAAATATTTTTACTTGGAACTGGAGGCTCGCATATTCCAAAAGGTTGAGAAACACTCTTTTATCCCAATATAATTCAGGTGAATACTACCAATAATCTTTCTTCAGTTCGAATGCACACCTAGTCTGGACTCAGGGAACTCGGCGAAATGCCGCGAACTAGAGCTGGGTTTGAACATGACTCGAACTGTTCGAACAATTTACGTCATAGTTCGGGAAATCTCGGGATATGTTCGAACATTCGATCACGGCGCTATCTAGCAACGTCAGTACGTACTAGCGCTAGCATTTACAGCGATGATATTCATAAATCTTTTCGGCGCTGTGCAGTAAACTACTTATAACGAAAATTGTGTCATTAATGTATTATGGGTAATAATTATTATGAAATGCATTCTGTAGTAGCAGGTCATAATAAAAAAAAGCAACGAATTTAGGCTATACGTAAACGATAGAAATCGAGATTTAATATTCTAGTGCTGCGATCTAGCGGCGCTTGTTGGTACTACGTAAACAGCAGCTCGTGCACTGTTCATTCCGTGTTCGCAATTACAGTTCATTTTTGTATGAATTATTTCCATTATTTCCTTTATTGAGTATTAAATTTCTAATGTTTTCTCTATATCATCTGTTTTAATCTTGCTTTCCACGCGAATAAATGGGGGGAACATTTTTATCTGTTATTGTAACGTATAAACAAGAAATGGAATTGTCATTTGCAACCTATCTCTTATTACTGCATTAAACGTAATTTCTACTTATGAAGGATTCACTGTAATGAAACATACTCCCAGAAACAACAGTTTTTCCTTTGACTGTTAGCTTTGCAGTAATTTGATGCAGTAATTCTGTTATAGTAGCACATATTTTGTTTATCGAAGGATCATATCTTGTAGTGATATCAGACAGGTCACTTATGCACTGTTTCAAACAAAATATGCAGTTTATCATAGTTATGCCCTTTTTTTACATGTACTTATACTTCCTATGAAATCAATTCTGAGCAAAGCAATAGCCTGGTAACTTCAAAATTTCCAGCGTTCTGTTTGCAGATACGCAGTGCGAGACATTTATTACCCGAGTGTTCGAACAGTTCGATACTGTATCGAGCTCTCCGCTGTATCGGGAAATCCCGAGCATGTTCGAACGCGAGTACCGTTTGCCCAGTCCTACCGCGAACGATGAGTGATAATCGAGAGCCGCACTGTGTCAGTAGTGTGTGGGGAATTTTGCGTGTGGGGGAGGGGGGGGAGGGGGCGTTTAGGGTGACCCACGCGGCCGAGCTGACAGCTGTGTCCTCGGTGGGACCGGCTCAGTAGCTCACTGCGTTCCGTCAGAGGGCTGTCCGTCCTCTGTAATAAAAACTGACCGAACAACTCGACGATCGACGCAGAACAAACACGAATCCTCGCCCGCAAAGTACCGAACTACCTGAAAAAAAAAAAAGATGTGTCAGTGGTCAGTGTGAGTGCCTAGTCAGCAGGAGAATCCGGGTTCAAATCCCAGATGGGCACAAATTTACAACTTTCCTCTTTTACTTACTTATTTGCCTACTGGCAGTTAACGTCGTAATTGCTTTGTATCTTAAAATGGATAGGAGGGTGTTACCGGAATGCAATCATGTAGGTAGTAGTTCCCACGAATCCACTTCACGGGCATATGTCTCACTTAAATCGCATTGTAAAACTGAAAAATTCGACATTGAGAATTGATGTAGATGAATTTGTACATGCTTGGGTATTGAAATATTTGCAGGTATCACACACGAAATAATATACATTATTTACTACTTACACGAATAATTATGAATGATAGGAGAAAACATTAATTGATCTTGCTTAAAAGTAATTAGCGGGGGTCTACTGTTTTCTTGTTGAATTGGGCTATGGCATGGTTCAACTTCTTACCTATTCCTGATTTCTTCATATCGAAACCGCAGAGAAAAGCAACAGATGCAATATTTATAGTATCACCAGAGCTGGAACAAAATGAAGACTTTAAATTTAGTTTACAATGTGAATAATAATGTATATAATAATAATTATTTACTAATTTATGATTAAACACCTTTCGGTAAGAAAATATTTTCTAGAGTATCTAAGTATATTTGTGCCCATTTAAATCCTTGCAGGATTTTTGTCGTTGTTTCTGGGGTACATCGGTTTCTTGCTAGTGACATTCGTCTCACGAGCATTCTGATTTCGTTGTCGCAAAGGAATTCCTGTCTTCGAGGCTGTGTTTAGGGCTCAGAATTAACTTGCTGAGTGAGGGCTTGGCGAACCCGGGGTCCCTGAGCTGGGGACTGGTAAGCGCCGCCATTCCTCTTACAGGGTGACCTCTGGGCACAACCGTGTGGTGTGGCAGTGGAACGTTCTGTATCCACGAACAGGGGTTTAGTCTTCATCACCCGAGTCGCGAGGAAGGACAATACCTCTATAAAAATAAAATAATAATAAACCAGCCTCAGTAAGAAGGTGTGCTACGTGGTGATGAGATACATGGCTGTTGAGGTGGAACAGTCGCTAGCGAGCAACCTCTGGGTCTACTGCCGAAATCTCAGTTGTGTACGAGGCTTATCCTTGGCATGCGGGACTCTGTCTAGGCGGACATTTATTTCCCTAGCTGCTCGTTGGGCTGAGATGGATACTTCAACGTTTTCATTTTCACCTCTTAGTAGGATGGGTATACCACTGGGGGGCACCAACACCCAACCTAACAAGAGGGCTAGGTTTGCCAGTCCTCTGTATTCTGGAAGTATTACACAGAGCTTTTGGAATAGCAACAGAACACAGGCTGCTAGCCAGAAAAAGGCAGCTTTGAAAAAGTGTCGCCGTTTTACAATCAGAAAGGTCTAGAGGGTATTGCCGGCAATTTTACAAGGGGGAGTTGGAAAATAAATTTCCACTTTCGACTGTGGACAGAGTTGTGTATGGAAGGAAAAAACAGAATCAGACATTAAAGATAAAACATATCTTTAGTTTTCTACAGAATTTCCGAGTAAATTGAGACATTTGTCAAACCGCTATATAACCTTCAAAAAGCCGCCCAGTAAAAAATCAGGGCGTTGCGAACAGAAGAAGCGTTGAACGGCTATGGGCGAAAGACGACACAGCAGGTGAACGCGCACGTGCAAGATAGCGATACTCCAGTGGGTAGAGGTCGACCGCGATCAAGCATATGGCGCTGTTGCAGTTCCGGTGCAAAGCGGAGACCAGCCTCTCGTTCTTTTTCCGGAGATATGGAGAAAAGGTGCGTTTTGGAGATGTATGGGCCAAGTGTGATGTCGAGGCAAATGGTGCGGAGATGATGCCGCAAATTCAGTGATGAACGTCAGAAAGTGCCGGACATACCGAAACCTGGACGGACGCGCATGGCCACTACAGATGCAAATGTCAGGAAGGCGGATGACATGATTAAAGTGAACCGAAGTATCACCATCGATGGAGTAGCGGAAGAACTTGGAATCGGACATGAGCGAGCTCACAGCATCATCCGCGACATTCTTTGATACAGGAAGGTGTCAGCACGATGGGTGCCCCGCCAACTGATTTCGACACACGTGGAACAACAGATGGCGTTCTGCCTGGAACAGCTCGTGCGTTACCATGAATATGGCAATGACTTTCTGTTTCTGATTATGACGGCGGATGAAACGTGGGTCCACCATTACAAGCCCTAATCGAAGGCCGCATCCATGGAGTGGAAACATCCGTTACCACCTGTCCGAAAGAAGTTCAAAAGCACTCCGTCTGCAGGGAAAGTGCTACTGACCGTTTTCTGGAACGCCAAAGGAGTTTTGTTGCTGGACTTTTTGGAGGATGCAACCATCAGTGCTGTGCGGTACTGTGCCATGCCGAAATTGAAAGAGGTGATTCGGAAAAAGCGGCCTGGCCTTCTCATATCTGGTTTTCTGCTGTTGGATTACAATGCGAGAACACACTCGGCGACGGCAACACAAAACCATATTGCAATTCTCGGTTGGGAGCGTCTACACCATCCGCCATACAGTCCTGATCGCGCACCAAGTGACTTCCATCTGTTTTCAGCTTTGAAGCAGACACGGCGGAAGGCGCTTAGGAAACAATGCTGACGTCAAACAAGCCGTTCAACGTTTCTTCCGTATGCAATTCCCTGATTTTTTCCTGGACGGCTTTTTGAAACTTATAAAGCGATATGACAAATGTCTCAATGCACTCGGAAAAAATGTTTGTAAAGCTTATGGGACTTAACTGCGGGGTCATCAGTCCCTAAACTTACAAAATACTTATGAACTAACTTATACAAAAGACAGCACAAACATCCATTCCCGAGGGGCGATTCGAACCCCCGACGGGGAACGACCTCGCGCATCGCAGCATAGCGCCTCAGTGCGCTCGGCCGCTCCGCCGCGACGCATTTGGAAATTATGTAGAAAAATAAAGATACGTTTCATTCCATTTTTTTCCTTTCATAAACAACTCTGTCCACAGTCGACAGAGGAAACTTATTTTCCAACTCCCCTCGTATTATCTTTATATTACAATACCATACTGCCGGCCGCGGTGGCCGAGCGGTCTGCGGCGTGCCAGTCGCGTTCTGCACGGCCACTACGGTCGGGGGTTCGAATCCCGCCTCGGGAATGGATATTTTTGCCCTCCTTAGTATTAGCTAGTTCATAAGTAGTTTGTAAGTTTAGGGACTGATGACCCGATAGTTAAGTCCAATAAGCACTACAAACATTTGAACAATACCATACTCTTTACTGTAATATGTTGAGTACTCTGATAAATATGTTTTTTTGATTAATGGTGCATAAGGTTTCAGATTACCTAATTACGTTAAGTGAAAGGCCTATGGTAAAGCAATTTTTTTAAAAGTCAGTTGAGAAGTGTCCCGCTTTTTGTTACAAAGTTCTCCCTAACACAGGTGGGCAACATCATTTAAAATATTTGGCAGCACTTTAACCGTGTGTCAACATCTATGTCTGGTAAAGAACTGTCAACTGAATTCCAGTATGTTGTGACATAAAGTGAGCGCCACACGCCAGACGCACGAGAGAACGATCGTGGAGAAGGCAGCGGATGACCGGCAGCCAATCACACGCCGGCAGCGCGCCTCCTGGAGGGAGCAACGGAGAAGCGCGCCCTCTACAAGCAGCTATATCTAGGCCGACATGCGTCTGGAAGGGCACATCTGAACTCTGCTCTGAAATAGGCAGTGACTAGGACTCAGCGCAGCTAACATCGAGGAAGAAGACGCCGCCACGAGAAGCGACAGACACAGAGATTATAAGCTGAGTAAATAAAACTCGTATTACTAATCTGTATAGCTGTTTTAGATGTCAATGCATCCCAAGCGTCCTGATAGAACCTTCCTGAAAGACAGGCCGAGAAGAACGACTAAACACAGTATGATGATTCTTTCTTTCTTTCTCTTTAGCCATCTTCCCGCACCTGCAAGTTCGGCTTTGTTACGTATAGTGTTATATGTGTGAAAGTGTAAAGTGTTACGAAATGTTTGCGAATTGTGTAACATGACGCGGGACTTGGGTATCAGCCCGGTGTTCTCCTAGGGGGATGTGGAAAACCGCCTAAAAATCAGAGTCAGGCTGGCCGGCACTCCGACCCCTTTCGTTAATCTAGCGGGCTGGTTCGATCCGGGGCCGGTACGCCTCCTCGTCTCGCAAAGCGGTGATTCGTACTGTAGAAACGTATAATCCTCATATAAGAAGAGAGAGTTTGATATAAATTTTTTTGGAATAAATAATTGTATTGTTTCCATAAGTGTGAAAACTTTCCTTATCTTTCGAGATGCATCAATGGCGCAGGTAATGTCTTCTTCTGGGGGAGATAAATGGGTGTTCAGTGCTGAAGAAGTTCAAGATATTCATTCAGATTAGCATTCCAACCTAATACGAACTGTCGAAGTATTTTAATGTATACAGATGGAACACAGTTTGCACCATAAACGAAAACCAACTTCAGTCTTGTGATGGCTCTGGGAGAGCAATGTGATGGCTGATGCGATGCGGCCCAGATCTCAAGAGAGGAAGCTGGTGGAAACGACTTTTTAGTTCCGCATGTGTCTTTTGATGCAATAACTCTATAAGTCATCAGTTTTGTTCGCGGTAGACGTAGGTGCAATCGACTTTTATATTTACTCTTTTATTTAAGCATCCATAGATGGCTAGGAGAACTTCTTTAAAGAAATCATAAAACTTCGAAACTTAAGTCCCTGGAATCTCTGAAGCTAGACCCTATAGAATGAATTTGACTAGATCCAGTAACCTGGGGAAATGCTAATAGGTGTCTGCTCTACGAATGGGAAGAACGCCTCTGAAGAAAATATGAACCGAGATGCTGGTGGATGTGAAGCTGTGAGAATAGCCCTTGAAGCACTTGTGAAATTCGAAAGTCAACAGGTCCCATGGTGTAACGGTTAGCTTCCGAGTTCAAATCTGGGTGGGACCAAATATTTTTGAGGGTCCGGTAATTCAAAGCGTTCATTTAGCCCTTCATAGTGTAGATGATAATAATATTAAAAGACTGTGGTTTTGTATAGGAAGATATTAAAAACATCGAAAAAAGGGCGCAAAATAGTAAGGAGTATTCTAGGCACATAAGTGGTAGACCAGCAATACAGCCTCAGAATCAACCTGGAATACACATACATCGAGAAATGCTGATTAAGATTCTATGGACAAATTAAAAGACTGAAGACTACATATGGCTGAATATTGAACACCTCTTTCCAGATACGTATATGTAACTATATCTGTCTAAGTGTAGCTGTTGCTCACAAAGCAGATGAATATCTGATGAAGGAAATATCCAAAACGCGTAATTTTAAAGTCATACTCTGCCTGAAGTGGGACCAGGCGCGGCTCGTAGGTTTCATACAAGGAAAGGCTCTGACATTTACCGATCGGAACAAACCTAGACTTCGAGCTACGTATCAGTCTGTAACCACGACGATTTCCAGAAAGGGGGGGGGGGGGCAATGTCATATTTTACCTGAAACTTTACGTACTACACCTTCTTCCTGTTTCAGAAGCAATTAAAAATCAAAGGCTAAAACCAACATAAAGCCCTCTGATAGCTTTTATCTACTGATATTACGTCTCAAGACTTTATCGCAATAAACAGTACTAAATGACACCGTTTGCAGGAATCTTTAAAGTGGTGTGGATGAACTACGCTGCTTGCTTAATGTTATGATAATTTCAATTGTAAACATGAGGTGTAATATATAATTGTGAGTAAAGTGAATAAAGTGCGCATTTTGATACACTTCTTTCATTCTTATCCGAACTCCATTATTGCGGCCACTCATAACAGGAGCACCGTCGTAACACTGAGCTATCAGTTTTTCCTGTTTTTGATGTATATTCATTTTCTCCAGCTCGCAGAGAATTGCTGCAGTTACGTTCTCTGCAGTGTGGCTTTTCGCTCGTACAAAGAAAATAAATCTTTCATTTACTTTCCCCAGTAATTCACAGCGAATTATGAAGACCAATTGAGACAAATTTGCAGTCAGTCGTTTCGTCAACTTCGATTGTGAGGTAATTTGTTTGCGTCAGTTCACTCATGAGATTGAGCCCATTGAGGCATACTTCATAAATCGACTCTAGCATATCATTTTGAAGTAAAAGTCACTAAAACTTAGCCACAATACGTGCACAAAAGACGAAACTAATTACACACGTTAACCGCAAATTCAAATAAGCGAGAATGGAATCGAAAGTAACGGGACATATTTCGCGCGCTTTTTTCTTAAATCATTCCCAACTCTCTCGCTAGGTAGTGACACTTTACGGTACAGCATTGTAGTGCACTCTAGTGATAAATTTGCGAACTTATTCTAAGGCCGGATCCACACATTGGACCCAACGTTGGCGCCAACAGTGTTCGTCCAATGTGTGGATCGGTGAAATAGCGTTGGAACCAACGTTGGCGCTAACGTTGGTATGGCTCCGTTGCTTGTCGTATTTCGACCAAACATCAAAGGACGTTGGGCCAATATGGGTACGTCGTACACACATTGGCGCCAACGTTTCATTCTGTCTTTGTCGTCTGCTCATCTCGAAATTGTTTCTTTCTTCGTTCGTTCTTCGTCGCCGTTTTAAAGTTTCGAAATGTCTTTGTAAATATTAGAACTGTATCCGAAAGTGATTTGTGAAAGAAACCCCAAAAAACGAAATGCCACAGCAAAACTTACAAATGAACTGTGAAATTAAAGACGTTTTAGACTTTCGACACACTCCATTAATGAATTTAATTTTTATATTAACAGTAAAGTACTTAATATTTCCTGTCAAGTTTTAAATATTGTTTTGCAAACTTCAAGCACTACCAGTGATATCAATTACATGGTTATTTTAAAAGGGAAGTGGAGGCTTCTAGAACTGTCTCCTTTAGCAATAAATCGAAGCGTAATACCAAAAGAATAGCATCCCTCCAAAAAAAAAAAAAAAAAAAAAAAAAAAAAAAAAAAAAAAAAAAAAAAAAACCTTTCTTTTTTATTTTTATTTCAATCATTTAAAGTAGCAGGTCCACGTTTTAATAATGTATCGTTTACTTTTAGCACATTTTAAAAATTAATGATTTAGTACTGTAATTAATGTTTGGTAGGAAGTATGTTTCCCATTTTGGTTTACAATGAAAAAATGTAATTATTCACACTCGAAAGCGTTAACGCATTGACCGCGATTTGAGCGTCAGATATGTTTACGTTGGCTCTCGACGAATTCAAGTGACTGTTGGCTCCAATATGTGGACGCTGTCTCAAAAATATTGGCCAATGTCGGCGCCAGCGTTGGTACCAATGTGTGGACGCGGGGTAACACCGGATACAACAGCCAAATATCAAAAACAAAAAGTTATCTAAAACTCTATTAAAACAGTAAAACTAACGAGTGGTAAACCGCACACAAAAACATAATAGACATATACAGAGACAAGAGATTTGATAGTGGAGTTTCGGCCACTCTTTATTCCCTTTTGAAGTAAGCAGAAGAACGTGAAAGTAGTGTGGAGGTTGGTAGGACACTCTTAGGCTACAAGCTCGGAGCCTTCGAGACGCCCATAAAAGCAATACACCAACGAACCCCCACTCACAACCCTCCACTACATGGAGCTAAACGACACCTCAAGGCGCAGCCTTAAGGCTACTACCCGATTGAAAAACATCGTTCAATATCAATAGTTCCAAAAACATTCATCTTCATTCTTTACATCCGTGTGACGGAAAAATGCTAAATGAATTCTGATGATTATAATTCTGTAATCTGTTGTTGATACATATATTTCAAATATTTTTTTGGGTCGGCTCCGCCTCAGAGCCTTTAATTACGAGCCGCACCTGAGTGGGACCTATAATTTTTACGACCTATCTAGCTTCTCTGCCGGTCTGCCGATGAACTTGATCCTGCTCGCCAAACACCTAATTCCTTTCTTTATTTCTTTCTTTTTTTTTATGTTTGTAAAGCTAAGGGACCAAACTACAGAGCAGAAATACAGACTACTTTAACTTATGCTAAGAACAACAACACACACAACACACACACACACACACATACATACACACACACACACACACACACACATATACGCGCGGGAACGTCCGAGGGAGGACTCGAACCTCCTACGGAAAGCAACAGCGGCCACCCACCTAGGCGTCTTTGTCGCATTTACAAGATTGAGATGAGTATGTTTCAATATATCTTCTGGCAATAGTTATCGTTCACAAACTATTCAAAGGTAATGTTATAAAAGTTTCGTTATCACTACCAGGGACTAATGCAGCTGTAGATACAGTATAATTTTTGCAAGCGTGAAGAAAATATGACCTTCAGAAAATACTGAAATCTGGAGTGCTGAAAGCATTCTCGCTTACCAAAATAAATGTAAGATATAGTTTCTCTGAATTTTTCAGTTACTTAAAGCAGAATTTGATCAAAATATGCCCAATAAAATCAGTTTTATTAATTATGTAACATAATTGTTCTGGTGATCATATTTGCAAAAAAGTAATCTTATACCCAATACTATTTTGTATATTGTAACAGCATTATTTGGAATATGGGGAAAGTTTGAAACCTCTCTCCCCTCATCCCACCTACACGCCGATATCGATATTCCTACGATGCGGCCAATATCTCAAGAGAGGACGGCGGTTGCAACGTCTTTTTTACTTCTGACGTACCGCAAGTGTTGATGCAAGGACCCTATAAGTCATCAGTTTTGTTCGCGGTATAGGTTCGTGCAATCAACGCTTATATTTTTTTCTTTTACTTAAGAAGCTATATACAGTGGCGGACTAAGGGGCGGTCCGCCCCGGGCCTCTCGTCTTGGGCGGCCTGCAAATCTCAAAAGTAACTTTTTTATAGTAATACATGTATTTACAAGTGGATGGGGGGCCTCATTTTGTTTTGCCGCCGCCCCGGGCCTCCGACAGCCTAACCCCAGATATTATTGTAGCGCATTAGTATTATAACCGCTGGTTCCTTCGACTTCAATATAGGCATAATTTTCTACATCTGAAACGTACTACAGTGGCCATAGTCGTTTCGCAATGGGTGTATACTTAAAGCGGCCAACTTTTTCAAAAATCAGCGCGGGACATTTCGAGGATGTGGAGAAGAACTAAGATCACGCGACTCATTGAGCCAGTTATTATGCATCTACATAGATACTCCGCAAATCACATTTAAGTGCCTGGCAGAGGGTTCATTAACCACTTCCATAACATTTCTCTACCGTTCCATTCTCTAATAGCGCGCGGAAAGAAAGAACATCTAAATCGTTCCGTTTTCGATCTGATTTATATTATTGGGATGGTCATGTCTCCCTATGTAGGTGGGTGTTAGCAAAATATTTTCACATTCAGAAGTAAAATTCGGTCATTAAAATTTCGCAAATAGATCTCGCCGCAACTAATGTCGTTCTTTTAATGATTTCCACCTCAAATAGTGCAACATTTCCGTGACGCTTTCCCCCCTGTAACATGATAAAGCAAAACGAGCTGCCCTTCTCTGAACCTTCTCCATGTCTTCCGTCAGTCCCACCTGGTGAGGGTCCCACAAGGGGCAACAGTACTCCAGGAGAGGACGCACAAGTGTGATGTAGGCAGTCTCTTTGGTGGAGCTGGTGCATCTTCGAAGCGTTCTGCCAATGAAACGTAACCTTTGGTTCGCCTTCCCCACAATATTTTCCATGTGTTCTCTCCAGTCTAAGTTGTTCGTAATTGTAACTCCTAGGTATTTGGTAGAATTTGCGTCCTTAAGGTTTGAATAATTTTGAAGTTCAGCGGATTTCTTTTAGTGGCCATGTGTATTACTTCACACTTTTCATCATTTAGTGCTAATTGCCACCTGAAACTAGGAAAGAAATTTAGGCGAGCAGAGTAGGCCTAAGTAACATATCTAACACGAGTGACATTTTAAATCTTAATTTTCAATCTTTATTTATAATTCATAAATAATTTCTCATGCTCCTATTTTGAATTTTAGAGTCTGACAATTTTTTACGTATTCTTTCTCCGTTACTTTTTTCCGATCACCTTCGTTGTCAGTACTACTGTTATTTCTTCCAGCTCTTAGAGCAAAGTGCTCCATACATTTTGATAAGTAGCTTACTCCGCCTAAAGAATAATGTTTTGCAATAACTTAGAATTAAATTTGATAAAAACTACTTTTTAAAACCATTTGAGCTACTCTATTATAGTTCTTTCGGTGAAGTGTAGAACTCAGTTGTGCCTTACTACATGCAATGCTCACTCACTTTCGTTATAGCATTTTCACAATTTCAGTACCTTCTTATTCCCGAGGAAAGTAAGATGAATGCTGATACTGTATTTGCAAGTCAGATTTTAAATATGTTTATAAAGACTGTGATAATATTACATCATGTTTGCCACCTTGAGCATCGAAAAATATTCCATTACACTTGTTGAAACGTACTTAAAAAGATACAGAAAATATGCTAAAACAGATTTTTTTTAATAAGTCACCCTATCACCAAATGCAGCGCCAGCTTAAAACTAAAACAACTTCCACTGCTACCGAATTTGTCATATTGAAATAGTCAGATGATTTGTACCTTTCTTTTTTCTTGTGTGTTTAATGTAAGAAGACTGTCATTTGTTCGTAGCTCTTGCATTGTGAAGTTCACTTGCAAGCAGTATGACATAGCGTGCCATATACAAATAATTTCGGCTTGTGCTCTTAGACCAACAATTTTAAAATTACTGGAATGCGGGACGCTTTTGGCGTTTTGCGGGACATTTTCAGTAATAATCGCAATGCGGGACAACGAGTCCAAATGCGGGACTGTCCCGCAGAATCCGGGACGGTTGGCCGCCTTATATATACTTGAATTACATTACCGTAAAAGTAGTTTCAGAAACAAAATTACGAATGATAGTTTTAAAACTACGTTCTAATACTTAGCGCGGCACCTCTGGAAGCGCGTGGCCCTGTGCGACTGCAGCGTTTGCACATGCCAAAGGCCAGCTCTGGTTCCAGGCAATGAGAAAGGTGTAAAATGTTGTTGATACCCAAAGAGACTTTGGTCATATGTTAAATATACTAGTGGCAAAACACAAACAATACTCTCACTACGTGACAGTAATGGCGATCCTGCCGATGACAGCACTACTAAAGCAGAGTAGCTTTTAGAAACTAATTCACCAAAAAAGAAGAAACCAATATTCCAGATTTTGAATTACGAACAGAGGCCATAATGAGTAACGTAGAAGTAGATATCATCGGAGTAGTGCAGCAACTAAAATCACTTAACAAGAACAAGTATTCTGGTCCGGATTGTATACCCATTAGATTTCTATCTGATTATGCTGAAGCGATAGCTCCTTACTTAACAGCCATATACAACCGCCCTCTCAAACAAGAATATGTACCAAAAGATTGGAAAGTTGCCCAGGTCACACCGATATTCAAAAAAGGCAGTAGGAGTAACCCACTAAACTACAGGCCTATTTCAATTACGTCAATTTGCAGCAGGGTCTTGGAACATATCTTGTATTCAAATATTATGAATTATCTCGAACAGAATGATCTATTGACCCAAGGTCAACACGGATTTAGAAAATATCCTTCATGCGAAACACAAGTAGCTCTTTACTCACACGAAGTGAGGGGTGCTATCGACAATGGTTCTCAAATCGATTCTTGATTTCCAGAAGGCTTTTGACACTGTACCTCACAAACGGCTTTTAATCAAATTGCGTGGTTATGGTGTATCGCCCCAAATTTTCGACTGGATAGGGGATTTCCTGTCAGAGGACACAGTTCGTAGTAATCGATGGTAAAGCACCGACTAAAACAGAGGTGATATCGGGCGTTCCACAGGGTAGTGTTCTTGGTCCTCTGCTGTTCCTTATTTACATAAACGATTTAGGGGAAAATCTAAGTAGCTCTCTTAGGTTGTTTGCAGATGACGCCGTCATTTACCGTCTAGTAAAATCATCTGAAGATCAAAACCAACTGCAGAACGATCTGAATAAGATATCACTATGGTGTAAAATTGGCAATTGAGTCCAAATAATGAGAAGTGTGAAGTCGTCCACATGAGTACCAAAACAAATCCGTTAAACATTGTTTACAAGATAAATCAATCAAAAGTGAAGGCCGTGAACTCCACAAGATACATAGGAATTACTATTACTTCAGACTTAAACTGGAAAATAACAACTGGATAATGTGGGAAAGGCGAACCAACGACTGCGTTTTATTGGCAGAACCCTTAAAACATGCAACAGAACTACTAAAGAGCTGCATACACTAAGCTTGTCCGTCCGTTTTTGGAGTATTGCTGCCCAGTATGGGATCCTTATCAGGTGGGTTTGACGGAGGCCATCGAAAGAGTCCAAAGAAGAGCAGATCGTTTGGTATTGTCACGATACAGGGGAGACCCACTCCCATGAAGCACAGACATTGCCGAGGTGGGGTGGCTTGCGTGCCTCAACGATACAGATAGCCGTACCGTAGGTGCAACCACAACGGAGGGGTATCTGTGGAGAGGCCAGACTAACGGGTGGTTCCTGAAGAGGGGCAGCAGCCTTTTCAGTAGTTACAGGGGCAACAGTCTGGATGATTGACTGAGCTGGCCTTGTAACATCAGCTAATGTGGCTTTGCCACACAGCTACTGCGAACGGCTGAAAGCAAGGGGAAACTACAGCCGTTATTTTTCCCGAGGACATGCAGCTCTACTGTATGAACATATGATGATGGCATCCTCTCGGGTAAAATATTCCGGAGGTAAAATAGTCCCCCATTCGGATCTCCGGGCGGGGACTACTCAGGAGGATGTGATCATCAGGAAAGACAATACTGGCATTCTACGGGTCGGAGCGTGGAATGTTAGATCCCTTAATAGAGTAGGAAAATTAGAAAATTTAAAAAGGGAAATGGATAGGTTGAAGTTAGATATGGTGGGGATTAGTGAAGTTCGGTGGCAGAATGAACAGGATTTCTGGTCAGGTGAGTACAGGATTATAAATACAAAATCAGTTGGGGGTATCACAGGAGTAGGATTGATAATGAATAAGAAAATAGGAATGCGGGTAAACTACTATGACCAGCACAGCGATCGCATTATCATTGTCAAGATAGATACGAAGCCAACACCGACAACAGTAGTACAGGTTTATATGCCAACTAGCTCTGCCGATGATGAGGAGATCGAAGAAATATATGAGGAGCTAAAGGAAATTATTCAGACAATTAAGGGAGAGGAAAACTTAATTGTTATGGGAGACTGGAATTCGGTAGTAGGACAAGGAAGGGAAGGGAAGATAGTGGGTGAATATGGTCTAGGCAAAAGGAATGAAAGGGGAAGCCGCCTGGTAGAATTTTGCACGGAACATAATTTAGTTATAACAAACACCTGGTTTAAAAATCACAAAAGAAGGTTGTATACGTGGAAGAGACCAGGAGACACCGGGAGATACCAGATAGATTTTATAATGGTAAGACATAGGTTTCGGAACCAGGTTTTGAAGTGTAGGACATACCCAGGGGCAGACATAGACTCTGACCATAACTTGTTGGTTATGAACTGTAGGCTGAAACTGAAGAAACTACAAAAAGGTAGGAAACTAAGGAGATGGGACCTAGATAAATTGAAGGAACCTGAAGTTCTTAAGAATTTCAGAGGGAGCTTCAGGCAACAATTGACAGAAACAGGGGAAAATAAAACAGTTGAAGACGAATGGGTAAAATTGAGAGATGAAGTAGTGAAGGCAGCAGAGGACAAAATAGGTAGGAAGGCAAGACCTACAAAGAATCCTTGGATATCACAGGAGATACTAAATTTAATCGATGAAAGGAGAAAGTATAAAAATGCAGTAAATGAAACAGGCAAAAGGGAGTACAGACGACTAAGAAATGAGATTGACAGGAAGTGCAAAATGGCTAAGCAGGAATGGCTAGAAGGCAAATGCAAGGATGTAGAAGAATGTATAAATAGGGGAAAAATAGATACAGCCTACCGGAAAATAAAAGAAACATTTGGCGATAAGAAAAACAGCTCTATGAATATCAAGGACACTGATGGAAAACCAGTTCTCAGCAAAGAAGGGAAAGCTGAAAGGTGGAAAGAGTATATAGAGGGGCTCTACAAAGGAAATGAACTTCGAGACAATATTGTAGGAAGGGAAGAGGATGTAGATGAAGATGAAATAGGAGATACTGTACTGAGAGAAGAATTTGACAGAGCCCTGAAAGACCTAAGTCGAAACAAGGCCCCTGGAATAGATGATATTCCCTCAGAGCTACTGAAGTCTCTGCCAGAACCAGCCATGACAAAATTGTTTCATCTGGTGTGTAAGATGTATGAGACAGGTGAAGTACCCTCAGACTTTCAGAAAAATGTTATAATCCCCATTCCAAAGAAAGCGGGTGCAGACAGGTGTGAAAACTACAGAACCATCAGTTTAATAAGTCATGGTTGCAAAATATTAACACGAATTATATACAGAAGGATGGAAAAGCTGGTAGAAGCCGACCTCGGGGAAGATCAGTTTGGGTTCAGGAGAAATGTAGGAACTCGGGAGGCAATACTCACTTTACGGCTTATCCTAGAAGATAGATTAAGAAAAGGCAAACCTACATTTCTAGCTTTTGTAGATTTGGAGAAGGCTTTTGACAATGTTGACTGGAATAAACTCTTTCAAGTTCTGAAGCAAGCAGGAGTAAAATATAGGGAGCGTAAGGTTATTTACAACTTGTACAAAAACCAGACAGTGGTTGTCAGAGTTGAAGGGCATGAAAGGGATGCAGTGGTTGGAAAGGGAGTAAGACAGGGTTGTAGTCTTTCTCCATTGTTATTCAATTTGTACATTGAGCAAGCTATAAAGGAAAGCAAGGAGAAATTTGGAGAAGGAATTAAAGTTCAGGGGGAAGAATTAAAAACATTGCGTTTTGCCGACGACATAGTAATTCTGTCAGATACAGCAAAGGACCTGGAAGAGCAATTGAACGGAATGGACAGTGTGCTGAAAGGAGCATATAAGATGAACATTAACAAAAGTAAAACTAGGGTAATGGAGTGCAGCGTAAGAAAATCAGGTGATGCTGAAGGAATTAGATTAGGTAACGAAACAATAAAGGAGGTAGATGAGTTTTGTTACTTGGGCAGTAAAATAACAAATGATGGTCGCAGTACAGATGATATAATATGCAGAATGGCAATGGGTAGAAAGGCGTTTTTGAAAAAGAGAAATTTGTTAACATCGAATATTGATCTAAGCCTAAGGAAGTCCTTTCTGAAGGCATTTGTATGGAGTGTTGCCTTGTATGGGAGTGAAACATGGACGATAAGCAGTGTGGACAGAAAGAGGATAGAGGCGTTTGAAATGTGGTGCTACAGAAGAATGCTGAAGATTAGGTGGGTGGATCGCGTAACTAATGAGGAGGTACTGAACCGAATTGGGGAGAAAAGAAATTTCTGGCATACCTTGACTAAAAGAAGGGATAGATTGGTAGGACACATTCTTAGACATCAAGGAATTGTGAATTTAGCGTTGGAGGGAAGTGTGTGGGGTAAAAATCGCAGAGGGAGACCAAGAGACGCGTATAGTAAGCAGATTCAAGTGGATGTGGGTTGTCGTTCATATGAGGAGATGAAAAGGCTTGCTCAGGATAGAGTAGGGTGGAGAGCTGCATCAAACCAGTCTCTGGACTGAAGACCACAACAACAACAACAGGGGAGACAGCGTTACGGAAATGATACAGGATCTGGGATGGGAATCATTACAACAACGGCGCTTATCGCTGCGGCGTGGGCTACTTACGAAACTACAATCGCCAACATTCTCCTCCGAATGCGAAAATATATTGTTGACTCCCACTTACTTACATAGATAGAAATGATCATCAGAATAAAATACGAGAAATTAGAGCTCGAACTGAGAGATTCAGGTGTTCTTTCTTCCCGCGCGTTATTCGAGAATGGAATGGGAGATAAATAGTATAAAGGTCGTTCAATGAACCTTCTGCCAGGCACTTAAATGTGATTTGCAGAGTATCCCATGTAGATGTAGATACTGGGTTGTACAGATCCAAATGACCTAGCGGTCACTTCATGCATTTATTACAGTGGGGATCATTTTGATGTGAGTAAACACACAATAACACAATTATTATTCTTATTTTATTTATTTTGTCAAGTAGGCTCAACCACATAGATCGTGTATAAAACACAATAATATGACGCGTTTCGAGGGTCAAGCCCTCATCATCAGATAAAATATACAAGAATCTTTAAAACCCGAGACAAATAAAATCTAAAACGTAATAAAAGCATTTTACGTTTTAGATTTTATTTGTCTCGGGTTTTAAAGATTCTTGTATATTTTATCTGATGATGAGGGCTTGACCCTCGAAACGCGTCATATTATTGTGTTTTATACACGATCTATGTGGTTGAGCCTACTTGACAAAATAATTAAGCATACAACCACGACCTCAAATCAGTAATGGATATAATTAAAATTATTATTCTATTAGTACAGGCTAGAATAGAACAGGATATGGGGTTTTCGGCGCATGACAACGAGGTCTTTAGTGCCGGAACAAATAAAAGATGAGAGGAGTGTGAAGAAAAGGGGAAAAACAGCATCAGAATTAAAAGAAAACACAGCTAGCAAAATGTGAGAAGCTAAAGTAAAACACCAAATGCGACAGTGACAAGTCAAAACTAGTACTCTGTTACAAAAGAGAATGTTGGAGTAGTAGTTAAAACATATTAGCAAATGATCATGGCTGGCTGATCATAGGATCAAAAAGGATGAGGCAGCCACTCTGCATCACACTAAAACTACCAGCCTAAAACCTTCGGCCAGAGTCCACACAAATCACAAAATTTTAAAACTCTGGACACACTCACCTCATCATCATGTAAAACAGCGGGCAGATCTGCAACAAGATCCGCTTCTGTCATCTCAGCATTATATAAAACACATTCAAGTAACATCTGGCGCACAGTGATCTGTACACCACAAGCATTTCAAAACGGGGGATTCTTGCGACGGAGTAAAAACCGATGTGTGAAGGGGCAGTGGCCGATGCGGAGGAGGGTTAGGAACACTTCATCCCACCTCAGGGTCCGGCAGGAGGACTGCGAAGGTAGGTTAGTTGATTTCACCCGTCGCATCTTGATCGCCATCACTGCCATTTCTGACGCAACACAGAAAGGATGTGTTGCAAGGTGTAATGTATTTGGCCTGGAAAGTTTCGTTTGTTTGGATTAATGCAAACTACGATACCATATTTGGACGTGATATTTAACCTAATATTCCATATTTATATTTTATAGCACCACTACCGGGTCTTCTGTAATGTATTGACCAAGATGTAATACTTTGCTGACCGTAAAATTACGTAATTTAACCATTTTAAATAATGTAAACATATATTAACACTGCGCTAATTGTTATTTACTTACGATCTTTTGTATTGTTTTGATGTGAAAATTTTATAATTACAATTGTCATAATTTTTCTTATCTTTTCTTGATGAACAATTTATTTATGTTTCATGAACAAATTATTTAATTTAAAACATTGTAACTTCCATGTTCTAGAATGTTCTCGAAAATATAGTATGTATTAATACACGCGAATTGGCGCGAACTCAATCAGTAATAATGTAGTCTTAAAGCAGTCAATATGTAGTACGCAATCACTTTCAGTATGAAGTTGGTCAGTGAGTAATAAGTTTGTCTTAATCAGTAACAAGCAGTCTTAAAGATGTATTACTTCTGTTTATGTGCTTCATCAAGAATGAAAAATAAGTGTGTTTAAAATGAAACGTGTCACATTTATGGTTAATTCCATAAGACGCCTAAGAATCCGAAGTCCTATTATTTTCATGATGATTTAAAGGCAGGCGAGCTATTAAAACAACATCTACCACTGAACAACCGACGCAACAACGTGAAGTATCTAAAATAATGGTTTTAGTGTAATAGTAGTATTATTATATAAAAAACTATTATAAAGGGAATGGCACACTCAGTCACAAAATGGTCTCAACAGGTGTCCTTGGCAGCCCTATCAGCCTTTTCATTGCCCCGAATCCCCACGTCCTGGAACTCAGCAGCAGAATGACACCTGCTTCAAATGTTCAACTGTTTCTAGTGCTTATGGGACTTAACTACGGGGTCATCAGTCCCTAAACGCCATGGCGACGTCTGCTTTCCCCGCTGCTGAAGTGAGTGCCGTTGGTAGTGTATAAGCTGGGTGACTTTCTCAGCTGGGTACCAATGCTGCAGAGATTGCAGGGCGCTTAGTGAATCAGAGCAGATGAGAAACCGTGTGCCATGAACCCGCCGCATGTCAACCTGTGCCTTCAGAATTGCAGTGATCAGGATTTCGTGTGGCACTGTTGGCCGTTAGACCCCAGCCTGCCTGGCCGGCCGCGGTGGCCGAGGGGACTGAGGCGCTCTAGTCACGGTCTGCACGGCCACTACGGTCGGGGGTTCGAATCCCTCATCGGGCATGGATATTTGTGCCGTCCTTAGTTGTAAGTAGTTCATAAGTAGTTTGTAAGTTTAGGGACTGATGACCCCATAGTTAAGTCCCTTAAGTTATACAAACATTTGAACATTTTCGGCCTGCCTGGTGCAAGTCTTTAGGTGACGCCACATGGGCGACTTGCGCCTCGAAGATGATGAGGTCGACACAACACCGAGTCCCCGAGTGGAGAATATTTCCAACCCGACCGGGAATGAGCTCTGCAGGAAAAACATAAGTACGCAGTGGGAAGGCGAATCTAAGTGACACGGTCGGGAAACACCACGGAACAGCCCAGGAGCAACAACGCCCAAAGAGTAGACCGCGGCCACGTGACGCCGAGTAGGCCGCTGCTCGTAGCTGAGTGGCTGGCCGCTAGCGCCTGGAGGGCTGGGGCCTAGTGGACAGCCAGTGAGCTACGCGATCGCGACCTACGCTGCGTGACGTCACACGAGAGCCCCTTCTCTTTCGGTGGTGGTGCCAGGATTTCCCCGCCACCCTTTTGTGAACCGTCTACATCTACATACATACTCCGCAATCCACCGTAAGGTGCGTGGCGGAAGGTACACTGTACCACTACTAGGCATTTCCTTTCCTATTCCACTCCCAAATAGAAAAAAAAAAGAATGCCTATATGCCTCCGTAAGAGCCCTACTTTCTCTTATCTTGTCATTGTGATCACTACGCGAAATGTAAGTAGGCGGCAGCAAGATCGTACTACACTCAGTTTCAAATTCCGGCCCTCTAAATTTCCTCAACAGAAATTCACGAAAAGATCGTCGTCTTTCCTCCAGCTATCCCCAATTCAGTTGGCCGAGCATTTCCGTGACATTCGCGCATTGGTCGAACCTACCAGTAACGAACCTAGCAGCTCGCCTCTGAACTGCTTCTATGTCTTCCTTTAAACTGATCTGCTGCGGGTCCCAAACACTTGAGCAATACTCAAGACGTGGTCGTACAAGCGTTTTACACGCGGTCTTCTTTACAGATGAAGTACATCTTCCCAGAATTCTCCCAATAAACCGAAGTCGGCTGTCCGCCTTACTCACAACTTTCCTTACATGTTCGTTCCATTTCATATCGTTCTGCAATGTTACGCCTAAACAGTTGAACGACGCGACTGCACCAAGAAGCTCACTACTAATGCTGCATTCGAAAATTATGGGCTTGTTTAAAAATAGTGCACATTAGAAAAAAAAAGTTCAAATGTTTGTAGAGCTTATGGGATTTAACTACGGGGTCATCAGTCCCTAAACTTACAAACTAATTATGAACTAACTTATACTAAAGACGGCACAAACATCCATGCCCGAGGGGGGATTCGAACCCCCGACCGCAGCGGCCGTGCAGACCGTGTCTGTCACGCCGCAGACCGCTCGACCACTGCGGCCGGCTGCACATTAGATATCCATTCCGGATATGTGTGATCTGTGGACGTAGGAAAAGAAAGCCTGACAGGAAGGAAGGAAGCTTAGGGTTCAACGACCCGTCGACAGCGTGGTCATTAGAGACGGGAAAGCGTACAGGCGGAGGTGACATGTATTTGCAAGTCAAAATAACCCAATAAGCTGTTCTTAATGTGCTTATATGAGAGAGCTTAAGGTGACAGTTCAGGGTTTAACTACCGAATTAAATGATAGACCTGAGGCCCAACTACCTATTGAAAACTGAAAACAGTTCGGCAAGAAAGCCTGCTCACGCGTCACAACATGGCGGCGGTGAGAGGCTTAGAGTCTGAAAGATTGTAAACATTAGCAGTGCACGCTGTTTATACTGCATTCTTTCGTTCAGGAGTGTATTTATTACGTCAATTTGTGTTGTGTACGGTGAGTACGGTGAGATCGCTACGCTGGACGATTTGTGTGTGTGAAAACAACGTGTGATCTCTGTTTTACTGACAAAATGCGGTTTGACTGTTCTGTGCCGAAATGTAGAGGAAATTACGACTGTGGCCCAAACGTTACCGCCTTTAAACGTCAGTTACAGAATTTCATAACTATCTACGTTTTTATCATGATCTTCATGAAATCTGCACACTTGACATTCAAAATAAAGGTCAAGGCCTACATAAGATTTACGTGGTGGATGGCGGAGGATACTTCACGTATATAGTTTACAACATTTATAGTATTATTTCTAACTTGATGAAAATTCGAGCACTTGACGTCAATACTAGCGGAAGGTCACTGTCTACGTAAGTGTTGGGGAGAGTGGTACATGTGGTACATGGCGGAGGGTACTTCGTTAACAATTCTATAAAATCTAAAGTTTTATTACGATCTTGATGAAATTTCACACACTTGACATTCAAAACTAGCGGAAGGTCACTACGTAAGATTCGTGTGGTACATGACAGCGGGTGCTTCATTTAAGAATCCTCTAAAATCCAAAGTTTTATTACGATCTTGATGAAATTTCACACACTTGACAACTAGCGGACAACTACATTGCAAAACTAGAGGAAGAAGATTGTCTACGTAAGATTCGTGTGGTACATGGCGGAGGGTACTTAAGAATTCTAGCGGAAGGTCACTGTCTACATAAGATGTGCCTGATACATGGCGGAAGGTACTTCACTTACGAATTCTACTAAAACATAACAGGGGTACCATCATGTATAACATTTTGTTTCGTTAAGGGGGCCGGGGGTAGCTTACTCCACACTTAGTTCCGTGGCCTTTGATTTTGTTCGACAGAGCGTCTGTCTTGTCGTGGAGGAGGTAGAATAGACACTACGGTCTCACAACTAACAGATTCATTAGAGGCTACGCATCGCTAGAGTCGGTCATTTCCGCGCTGCCAGTGATACGCAAGAAAGCGAGATCGGGCACTCAACTGCCGTGTTACGTCGCGACTAGTACTTCCGGTTCACTTTACAACTGCCGACGGCAGCGCGCTGAAGCAAACTTTGTTTACGGCCAGAGAGGGCCGAAGGCGTCCGACAACACTCGACAGTACTCGATCGAGGCACGTGGCTCCGCATTCTACAAAAATATTCAAATGTTTGTAGAGCTTTTGGGACTTAACTAGGGGGTCATCAGTCCCTAAACTTACAAACTACTTATGAACTAGCTTATACTAAAGACGGCACAAACATCCATGCCTGAGGGGGGATTCAAGCCCCCGACCGCAGCGGCCGTGCAGACTGTGACTGGCACGCCGCAGACCGCTCGGCCACTGCGGCCGGCCGCATTGTACACTCACGCTATTGCCACAGTGCGGCTACGTAATCTTAGATTTTAGTATTAACAGCAAATGTATTTTTATCAGCTACCCACAAAACCAAATTATTACTTTCCAAAATAATTTTATTTTAATTCCGTACAATTTTCTGTAGAAAAATATATTAATAGAAAATGTATTATGCATTCGCTCCGGTTATTCCATAGTAACATCACAGGTTTTTTTTTTTCAGTTCACATATTTTTCCTTCAGAAGAATATATTAAAAACGACTGTAATGTTTTTTCTTTGAAAACATGCTGGAGCATTGTTTTATTGTAAAACAATACATTTATATTCTTAACATTCATTTCGATTGCTTTTCTGTTCAAGAATGAGTTGACAGAATGTACAGGTCTGTTATCTGTTTCATATGTACCAATGAACGTAAGTATAATGCCCGTACGCCATACGAAATAAATGATAGAACAAGTCAACAGTTCGCAGCGCCTTCAGCAGAAATGGCCATTATAAACTGAACGGGTAATACTGTGACAGTACATGCTTTAGTATTCGTCGCTAAGAAGTGTGATGGAAATGTTTCATCCTACGTCCCACGTGCTCAGTGGCGGCGCTAGGCGTCGGCGACGTCGGCAACCGCCGACGGCCTCGCGCCCATGGGGGCCTCGCTAAACACTGTTAAAATTTTAGTTTTCTTTCTTATATTTGTTGTTTAACGGCGCTTTTCAGTTGCTAAGTTATGCAGCGACGACCTACGTCTTACACTAGCTTAACCAAAGGACGAACACAGCATCCGTACCCAAGGGTGGGATTCCACCCCCGACGAGAGCGATCTCGCTCACCGTGGTATGACGCCTTAGTGCGCTACGCCATTTTCCGGTCGACAGCTATTTAGTTGTCCGTATTTATTTCCGTATGAATGCAGCAGTGATGCAATTTTTAGTTAAATAATTGCAAAACAACTTCCTCAGTACCTTTTAGAAAACAATTTGGAACAAGTATATCCAAATGTTTATATAACAATCAGAATGTTGCTTACAGTTCCAGTCAGTACAGCTTCAGCCGAGAGAAGGTTCATAAAGTTCAAAATGATTAAGACGTACATGGGAAACAAAGTGAGCCAAGAAAGACTATTTGCGTTGTCGGCACTATCAATTGAATCCGAAATAGTGGCTAGTATTAATTAAGATCTGATCTTAAAAAAATTCAGTGAGGCAAAAAGCCGAAAAGTTACTCTATATTTATTTGTGATTGTTTATTGTAATTTTTGTGGTTGCAATAATACTTGTGTATTATACTAATAAAATTTTAGTATAATGATTATTGACGTATAATTCAGCTCATTTTATTTAACATTTTCCCCCTTACTGAAAAAATGAAAGGGCCTCGCAAAGACGAGTTCACGGACGCCCATTTTTCGTCTAGCGCCTCCACTGCACGTGCGCAACCAAGCAGCACAGTGGCTGACTCGGAGGCAAACTGAGACGGGCGGCACAGCGCAGTAGAGATGGGTAGGTCCGGATGGAAACGGATCCTTGGACCCGCATCAGCTGCGCTAGTGATGGATGTAAATCCGAGTGCAGGTCGGACACGCATCCTCGGACACGCATCGGTTGTGGGTCCAGGCACAGACAAATATTACTCTGTGGTCCAGGCCAGCAAACAGGTCAGGCGCGGCCGGAGTTGGAAACGCAGTGGTGGAGTGGCAGGGAGACAGTTGTAAAGCCCACGCCGGATGTGGACCCCGCCATAAACATAGCAGGGCGGTCAGGCCGAGGCGACCTGCCGGGGTGGCTGGGCGGCTACCTGCTCGCCGAATTCCGCCAGCTGTGTGTGACGCTGGCCTGGCAGTTCGCTGTACAACAGGCGAGGCTGGTAGACAGGCGTATTTTTTCTGTCCGAGACTGTACTGGCCTTGGGCTGCGTCGCCTAACAGGAGTCGCATTACTAACAGATGTGTGGCTGAAACAGTTCAACAAACATAGTGATTTTGTTCGATTTCCTGAATTTGTGCTGCACTATTGTTCAACGGAAGATTATTATTGTAAGGTTATTCCCAATAACTCTAACTATTGATTGTGCCCCCCAAAAAAGTTGGTAGTAACATTTGAGTTCACGGTTATTGTGTATTTCATGGTATGGTTTTAAAGCGTGCCAACAAGGAATGGACAATGCACTCATGTCTGTCAAGCAAACATTGCAAGTCGATTTTGACCATGGCATACGATGTTATGGACACTAATCTTGGTCCAGTGATTTATTTACCAAACGAATTAAGCTTTTTAGTGATACACACATGTATGAGTGCCCGTGCTGGCCAGGTGTCATAGAACAGTTTTTTTCTTGTTTTCGTAGATTTCATTATTCCACCACCGAAGAACAGTGAAGTTTGGAATCAATTTACAGTCCGAGATAATAAAGGTAAATGCCGATATTGCTGTCTGGATCTCTCGTACAATCCAAGAACTCGAACAGGAAATCTCGTCAGGCATGTGAAGAGGAAAAACACTTAAACACGTGAAACACTTGAAATAAATTTACCTAGCAATGAAGAATTCACCAATAGCAGTAGCAATTCTAATAAAATTAATCACAATTCTTTACCTGAATCTGTGCCATCCAGTTCAGAACAAATATTACCGTCCACTTCAGCGTTCAAGTTCTTTATCAGATCAAATTTCTTTACAATTTATCGTTCCAAGCAAATTGGTAATCAGTGACTAAAAATGATTGTAAAAGAATACCATCAATTTAAGATTATAGAAGATCCAGAGTTCCGAAAACTAATGAATTTAATTTGTCCATCATATAATATACCAACTAGAAAATAAAATCTCGCAGTTTGTTGCCTGCCATCCACAACGAATTAAAAGAGGAAACTCGAAATTTATTGACGGGAGGAACAGATGTCAGGCGTCATAAAATAATCAGAATAATTTCTATTAAGACAGCTCACTTCATTGATGAAAACACAATCTTGCAGTGGTTTACAGTAAGAGCTTAGTCCACAAAGATTTTAATTTGATACAAATAATTAGAAAAATACTAATGTGATCTGGGTGTCATGTATAGCAAATGATCACTGTGATTTTATAATGCGACAGTGTTCGTGATTTTCTGGCAATAAAACATTTTTATCACAGTTAACTTGGTCTGTCTTTTACATCATTACTATATATTAATGAATTTCTACATATTCCTGTGTAACGCAACTGAAATCCTTCTCGGTTAGACAAGATTCGCTCGATAGATACGCCGGCTGAGCAACTGTACCAGTGCAGGTCCAGTGGACGCGGATCCACCCGACAGACACGGTCCGTCCGGCCGGCCGGCTGCAGCAGAGCCGGACCCGGACACGGAACCTGGATGCAGGTCCGCAGAGCTCGATGCAGATCCGGACCCGACTCCTTTAAAATCTCGGACCTACCCATCTCTACAGCGCAGTCTAATGGGGCCGCGCAGACAGGCAGTAGAGGGGACGCGACGCTGATGCGACCTGTACCTGCTCTGGGCTGCGTGTCGCTGCAGCCGAGGCACAGAAAGGGGAGGCGGGGAGCGGGCGAGCATTGCCGTACGCTCTGTATCCAAAGTGGCGCTATTGTTGGTTCTTCAAAATGTTACAATGTGTGTAAAACTATTGGACCATACTGCTATAGTAATCAGTCCATTGACTTACAAACTACATAAACCAACTTACACTAACGACACACACTAACACACACACACACACACACATACACACACGACTGAAAGTGTTTGTCATAGACTAGTGATTCGTTTTTCATCATTTAAGTTCTCGTTCTCTTTTCATTTGTGCATTATACTTTTCAGTTACTGTGTACTTATATCTGTACAGTTTTGTTTAGTGAAATATTGTAACATCATATGATCAACAACCAACGCAGAAAATTTTAATTTCGTAGTAGGACATCGTCGACAGTGTAGTAGATCAATGGATGCAATATTTTGTGACTTCTTAAATAAATTAGTCCCTTTCAAAAACCACCAACCAACCAATCTTAAGTAAATAAAACCAATCATTTTGTTCCTAAGGAACTAGTAAAAATCTAGATAATTTTGTCAGAATTATGATAGTTACTGTAATTAATGCTAAAGAATTTTTCAATACATAATGTGGTTAGAATCTCAAACATAAACTTTAAAGCTCAAGTCAACATTCCATATCTTCGGGAGTTGGTACGTTTATCTTTTCTTGGTTGTCATTTTTTGTATTAGTTACTTACTGGAAGATGAGCTTATGATTCGAAACATAGGTCATTCTTTATTAATAAATGAAATAAGGCTTTTGTTTGGTTAAAACACACACAATTCTGAGATTTCAACGTCTACCGTACCTCAAAGATACCGCCAATTCCAGTTCATTTGCAATAGTCTCTTGCAAAATATCACCGTCGGAGGTTCGAGTCCTCCCTGGGGCATGGGTGTGTATGTGTTCTCCTTAGGTTAGTTAGTAGTTTGTAAGCTACGGACTGACCATGTAGTTTAGTCCGATAGATTTACAAACATTTGAACATTTTTTGAATCTTACAAAATACATTCATGTAAGTCAATGGCGTCCTATATAATTCCATATTATACTTCTGAAAACTGGCTGTTAGTCAGTCCGATGTAAAATCAGCATCACTTGTCTTCGTAGTAGTTTGACATCTTCCACCTTTTCCATTCGCTCTCATATATTTATTTCGTGATATTTTTAATGCGCTAATAAATAAAGCAATAAAGCAATACTTCGTATGAAATTTGACGACTGATATGACCACATGATTCCCGATGCGCAGGGATGGAAATGGAAGCGCCAGTGCCTCGAAACGAATTAACATTTATCGTTTTGGTCGGTTTCAAATGAAAAGTCAGAATATTGTCTACATTTCAAACTCAGCAACTTTTGATCAAAAATCGACTGTACCAAAAACTCTATGCAATGTGATTTTACCAAAGCACATTCTTAATTTTCGTGTAATACTTCACTTAATACGATGCTACACAGTAATGAAAATAAATTTAGGCCCTTATTACATCAAACTATAATACATGTAAAATCTTCTGCGAATTATTTTCTTAATATGGAGTGACAAATGTTTCACTTGAACTGCAAGAACATTGTCGTGAGCTGAAAAAATTATTAAATTTATTGAATGAGTTGAGAGTATGGCATTAATGTGTTGAAATGATTTTCAGTACAATGGTATGAAGTTGTCTCGACACAAAACAGAAAGAAACTGATGAATACTTGATCTGAAGATCAAGTGTGCAAAATTTCAACAGAATCGTAAGAAAACTGTTGATTTTGTCGGATGCTGTGAATAAAGTTGCCATCGCCATCCATCACATGGAATATAGTGTAGGCAGTGATATTCCTCTTATTTTGAAGATGAAGTATGTAACATTTCATCAAGATGGGAATAAAATTGTAGATTTGTATGAATTACAAACATATGGTCGCCGAGCTCACGGACACAGCGAGTATGGATATGGCGTCAGAGTACCCGCGGAGCTCACGTCTGGTGGCTACTGTGTGAGCCCGCGAGTACGATGGGGCGGCTGCGCCAGCGCACTTAGGCCCGCTGTACTCGCGCAATTACAGTGGGGCTGAAGGGAGGCGTTTGCAGTGTATGCAACCCGCAAGACCGGGCTCATACTCGGCCCGTTTCTGACCTCTACCGAACATGCGTCAAGCCCCCCCCCCCCCCCCCCTGAATATACCACCGGAAAGGTCCAGAGATAAAAATAAGAAGTACCTGGCGATGCCGGTAGATGTCATGCCGGAAATGACACGTGATCTGCAGTACAACCATAGCACTCAGGTACAACTAACAGCTGTTAAACGAAAAGAAACGGAAGATCTGCGGAATTGCATAGTTCGCCTGTGAATTTGTAAAATAATATCATTTTATACATGTCACAATAGTTGTTATTCCGCTTACTAGTCCCATATACATATTATAAATGCGAAAGTTTCTATGTTTGTTAGCGCATCACGCTAAAACTGCAGTACTGATTAAGATGAAATTTCATATAGAGATTTCTTATATCTTGGATTAGGACATAGGCTACTTGTTTATTACAAGTTATTTATTTGAAATATATGCTTAGAAATACGTAACGGTTGTAAGAAGCTTCGAATACAACAGCAGAGGTACTATGAAGTGTATGTAATGTTTAGCCGCGAGGGTTAACGTGTCATGTTATAAACTTCAATTATTTTAGGCAATGGTTCGTGTCCTGCTATAGTGAATTTTTTTTCTTTGTTATTGTTATCTTTTTTACTTTCGAATATATGCCGCATTCATTTTCATTTGTTGTAATAAATGAATGAAGTATGTATATAAATTGAAGACTTTAAATAAAATATGCTCCAAGTACCATGGCAAGAAAAAACATTGACGTTTCGTGTAGAATGGGATCTAGATACCAAGCCCTATTTTGTGTACAAAGCGCGAACTGCCACGTATAAATAACGTACGTAAACTGCAATGAAAGTAGTAGCAAATGCACTCAACAGATGGCAGGCGGTACCCTGCTGTTAACATATGAAACGTGTGTTCCGGCCAAGGAGGTTATTTTTAACTCCATGGTTCCGGCCATGGAGGTAAAACCATGGTTCCGGCCATGGAGGTAAAAGAAGGGGAGATGGCACTGCAGACTTTCGCCGTACTTTGTTTTGAAGCCAGTGGGCGGGGCCAACTGCCATTTTGAATGCCGCAAGGCGCGGTGGCTGATGGGAGCAGTTTGCACCTGCTATAGCAGACTACACTACAGTTTACGATTTCTTCTCATTCTCGAAATTTCTGTCATGTTCAGACAACAGCTGTTTCAAATTTACTATGCTTACGTCAAATGTTTTTCTGGTCTTGAATGCGCATTTTATGCAGCAAAAACATACGTTTGGCCTTGTTTCTTGTTTATACATTTTGAATTTACAAGAGAAGTACAGGGTGTAAAAAGGTTGCTTTCGTAATATATCTCAACCCTTAATGTCCTGTTTATACGTCGACAGCTGATGACTGCGGAAGGATTTCATCTGATACTTAAATTTCTGTCGTGTCCAGACAACAGCTGTTTCAAATATAGTGTTCTTACGTGAATAACATAATAAGGAAAGCAATGTCAAACGTTTTTCTCGCCTTAAATACGCATCTGATTCAGCAAAATCACACGTTTGGTTTCGTTACTGTAACGGTGTTTTTTACATTTTCAATTACCAAGAGGATACATATGTGATGTGAAATTTGCTTTTGTAAAATATTCCAATAGTTTTTTCATATATTTGCGTCAACAGCTAATGAAGCCAGAACTCTGTAAGCAATGCTTGTTTGCTTACTGGTAGTGGATCTTATTAGTTACAATTTCAACAATCATTTTGAATGCACAACCCTTGCAATGTTTAAGTTGTGCCAAGAAAACTTATGTTTTCTTTGCTACTCCATCAATGAGGGAAGAAGCAAACCCTGCTATCACCTCTTGTACATATCAAGAAATTAAAAGATTCTCCAATGGCAAAGGAATACACTGTGAGTGGACTATTTTTAAAATTAGGATGTCAGTCTCACTATCATTTAGACATCATCTCACTTCAAAACACCTAAATCATTCAGCATGTGAACAATAAGTAATTTAAACTTGGTGAGAAAACTTACCATTTTACAACACTGTAGAATGCTATAAATGTAACTAGTGGCAGGTTTTAATGAGCTCTTAAACTAATACGTTCAATATTAGGTCAAAATATGACATTTGGGAATTTAACATATGGCTTTGCCAAGTATTTTCTGCTTTGTTCGTCTGATCTTTTGAATATCAGTTTAGATTAACACTTGTTCCACAAATTGTGAATTTGAAATATTAAAATGGTTTGAAATATCAGTTTAATAAAAAGTTTTTTTTAATATAAATATTTATCTCAAAAAATTCATCTATTGAGTAGAAGGGGTTATTATTCACT
The DNA here is from genome assembly GCA_026315105.1 of Locusta migratoria. Classification (NCBI taxonomy): domain Eukaryota; kingdom Metazoa; phylum Arthropoda; class Insecta; order Orthoptera; family Acrididae; genus Locusta; species Locusta migratoria. Next base: position 348,478,879 of record CM048755.1, read on the forward strand.
TTAATGCCAGTTGGCTGTCAGACTTAATGCTATTTGATAAGTTACCAAAGACAAGTACAAGTTACCCGATTCTGTTCCAAAGTTAGATCATGCAGCTATGCACATTGCTATTATGTTTGGATTGGGTTACTGCTAACATAGAGTGACCAGACATCCCGTATTTAACTTAATTGTCCCGCTGTCCCGACAAAATATTTCGTTAGGTCCTATATCATTGAAACGTGTTTTTAAGTAACATATACCAAAATAAAATGGATAGCTCGATATGTAATCTTAGGCAAAGGATAAACAAAAGTACACTTTTTAATTAAAGCACAGTAACAAGGAATGATTGATGTTCTTTCTTTAGTACTGTGTAATGGTTTCACATGGCGAATAGTTGTGCATTCGTTATTGCTTCAGGACATATAATTTAGGTCTGTCGTTTTAAACCATTAAGTCATTAGTTGCGTTACTCTTATTACATACATACCAAAAGGAATTAAGACGAGTTTTCATTTAAGAAATTACATCAACATGAGAAATTAGTTTTATGTTGTATAGAAGTCCTTTTTTCGTCAACAGTTTGACGTTTTGTATCACACAGCCTAGCTCTCTAGAGCAAAACTTCGTCAAACTATAGTATAATATATATAAAGTTGACGTATTGCGTTTGTGACTAAAATAAAATATTTATGGCTTTAGTAATGCACCATATTTTTACACTTTTTCTAAGTGTGTGTGTTTACAAAGGAGTATGTGTGCAGCTGTAGTATGGATGAAACATGTGAACTCAAATCTATTTACTGATACAGTATTTACGAAACATTTCATAAATATGGTTTCAACTTCTTGAGTCCCGTATTTTGATTTCGGAAATCTGGTCACCCTATGCTAACTAACAAGTACTAGCAAACATTTGGTCATTTGTTTTAATGTACTTAGACAACTTTATATGAGGAATCACACCATGGAAAAAATGTAGATACAAGCCTCTAAAGTGGCTACAAAATTCGTTGCAATTCTGAGAGCCAAGGTTTGACAGACCGTTGCCACTTTTCATATGAAGCAATCACATCAAGTTGAGAGGGTAATTCCCTCTGATGACCAAAATTTTCTATGTACACATTATTACGTATTTCTTAGGAAAGGCCATGCTCTAAGTTTTCAAAGTTATATTGTTTAAATTCTGGATCTGGCATTTTGATGAGTATCTTCATAATACCTTTCAAAAGTAGTGAAAAACAGACAACAATAAGCACAAAACATGAGGAAAATTCAAATTGTAATTGCAAACATTCTTGGAAACTACCCAACATTCAGTTATGTCCACCATTCACCAAGTGATTTATTTTGCCACAATTGATTGGTGGCTTTGTTGAATACTCATACTTTACCTGTGACAAGTAATAGAGTTATTAGATATGGCTGGGTACATAGTCCAGTTAATGTCTGAATAAGCAACTGGGCATTTCAATTAAATTACCATGAAGTAACAGGATAAAGGAATCAAATAAACAGACACACAGTGAATTATTATCTTTATTGTCAATGCTTGGGTTTCCACATCACCATAGAGGTACCAAGTTTGATGCGTTACTCTTTATTTTGCATGGCGAGTTCCCGAGGAGGCCTATAAACCATGTTACATACACAAATCAAGGGTAAATTTACAGACAATGATAAGAGAAATTCTTCATAACTCCACAAAAAAATTTGTACATCACAATGAGAAACAACAAATATGAATGAGCACATACATTCAAATACAAACACTTCTTAATAATAAATAACTTACAACTCAAACTAGGTTATAATAAAGAAAAATCGATGTTACGGCAGCATGAAACAGAACAAGAGAAGATAATCTACAAGCCACAATGTGTAAAAGTGGCAAATCTAAACAAAATACAAATATTGAATAATGGATACAAAGTATTGAAATATAAGCTACACATTACTTAAATGCTATGTTTACGTGACATTTCAATATTTCCACAAACACTTAACAATAGTCACAAAAATTACATTGATATGCTAGGTGGGCAAATATATCAGGCCAATAAATGTATTAGACATAGCTGGTACACACACACACACACACACACACACACGAGTCAGTATTACTGGCCCTTGAAAAGCACAACTTTCGTGTACTCTGCTCGCAACTTCTTTGCGTGTAAACCATCACTCACACATTTTGCTGAATGTTTATGCCGTTTCAGTAGGTACTTCTTGGCAACAGCCTTGATCAACAACAGTAAGTGATTGTCCAATGGATCCTGATCTTTCATGTGATCAGCCAAATCAATGAATACAGGCCTGAACAAAAAAGTGCCAAGCACCTCTGACACGCACTTCGAGAAGATACACTTTTCCATTTTCCAGTTTCCTGCAGAGTATTTCCTGAATGTCTTTTCTGCAGATAGACAAATGTCCACGACATCATTTGATGGCAGAACTAAACCACCTCTGTTTTTTTTTTTTATGTATAAGTGCATAAAAAGTGTGGCTGCCATCCCCTCGCAACACAGATAGGCATGACTCACATTTCAGTACCCTTTCTAGGTGGCGAACAACAAATCCTGCAATGTACACAACAATATGTGCTGCCACCTCAGAGAGAAATACACCGGCATCAACATAGTCATGATCATGACTCACCAAGTGGCTTTCTGTGTCTGCCAATTGTGAACGCCCAGCAGTGACATTTATGTGTTCTTCAATGTTTTGTCCATTGTAAGTCATAATGGGTATGTCTTCTAGTGGTACACAATTGCCTTTCTGTGACGCCCTAACCTCATTGTGCACTAAAAGTCTTTTGTAGGCAGACATGAACTGACGTGCCGTTGGGTTGTTATTCCACCCACCACGACTGCGTATGTCACTGAAAAACATTTCCAGGTGATCTTGTGAGCACTTATATGTGGGCAAGAATTTCAGTAAGGGTGCAGTCTGAGGTACGACTAGCTTTCTATAAATATGCAACATACTAGAAATACATACCAGAAAACCTACAAAGCCTGTCTTCCTATTGCAATCTACAAGTTTTGTTCCAGAAACTACTGGTGACAGAGTAAGTGCTCTGATGTAGTCTGCTGCATCCAACAAAAACCTTTCGACCACTATAAAGTTATGCACCCTCAATGGCTGCTTCCACTGAGTTTGAAAGAGGTTCCTGGAATTCAGCACATCAAAAAGGCGATTGAAAAGCCGAATAAACCTGACTGTTGCAGATGCATCATCAAAACCAGGTATATTCATATCATTGCAATATTGCATTGCATCTGCCACAGAATCACTGAGAAGTTGGGCTGCTAACCTGACTTTCATCTTATTCTGGACAAAATTAATGTGGCTGTTTGTTATTTTGTTCCCTATATGAAGTCCTTCTCTTATCTACACCTTATTGAGCAACTCAAAAAGATGCCAAGTAATGACTTCACCTTGGTCATCCCAAATGTTTTTTTCTCGCCTAGAGTGGTCCTAAACAATTTCAACATATGTGGAGGATCTAGAAGAAATGCCATTTCACAGCTCACACCTTCAACATAAAAAGTTGTTTTCAGAGCATGAGGGTCAAGACGGCATCCCAAGCATTTTGCCATGGCCAAATTTGAGGCACAACCATTGCAACACATGCAAACTACCCTAACACCACTGGCACTGGCAAGGCCTATGCATTGCTGGATAAGGTTTGCTTTCTGCTCTCCAGTTATCCCAGAAGTCAGAAAGTAACCCACTGGAAGTTTCCAGGAGCCATTAATTGCCACAAGCATAAGGACAAATGCCTCTTTAGCCACGGGTAAACTGTGTGTGGCAATAGAGGACCTCATATTGACATAGCCATAATACTGTTCACCATCAAACTCTATGTGTTGCCTAATAGCAATTTCATCAACTATTAGGCTACCAAGAGTGACATTATCACATCCCTGAGATCTTGCCCTAATTAAGTTAAAGGCCTCTGTGGTAAATCCTGGTTCCCCACCCACACACTGATACCACCTCGCCAAAGTTCTGGGATGTGGGAGACAGGTATTAAAGGCTCGTCTTACATAATTATACGCTCTCGGTGAATAAAAATGTAATGTGAGGGCGAATGCACGAAGTTCCGGCTTATATGCTTTGGGCAGACTTTTGGAATTTGCTTTTGCAGCTTGTCTCTGCAACAAGAATTTGTTCATTCCTGGTATGTTTTCTAGAATGTTAAGGCCACTTTCAAACATAAGATTGTTTTTGCTCAGTTCATCAATTACTACACCCATAGATGATACCTTCTTCTTCAGCCGTCTCTTTGACTGCTGAAGAACCTTTATCTTTTTTCTGAGTACTTCATTTTTTGAAGAGAGGTCACTTACACTTCTCTTGAGGCTCCTCACCAATATAGACTCATCACCTGATGTTTCACCAATACAAGAAGAGCTGTTGCCAGCAGAATAGAAGACCTGAGTTTCAGCTCCAGCAGTACTTACTGCAACCATCTGCTGCTGTGTTGGTGGTCTGTTCTCCACATTCTAAAAAAATAAACACAAACAATAGTGAAATGTAATTACAAGCTGTACAAAAGTTGTTGCCTACTATAACTTGATTGTTAGTAAATTTAAGGTTTCTGAAACAGTAAACTTTATGTGACAGATGGGAAATGTCCAAAACTGGACATAACTGAAGACCAGGATACCACCGATTGGCTTTGACCCATGGCATCATCAAAATGGCGGAAACGACAGATATCACTTACAGCCAATACGGCGACCGGAACAATCACAAAAACCATGCACAAATAAATATGCCAATATTTATGAAAACCAAAAACCTAGACCTTGGCTTAAGCTACAGATCAGTCTGTCGCCACGACCATCCCTCCTATTTTCACATTTATATACAGATGACTCCATAAGCAGCCATGTGCAAAGCAACAACATCAATAAAATCATGAAAAATGTTGGAAGCAGCTTCGGTTGCATGAAATCTTTATTTATTTACAGTAACCAATCAATTTTGGTCATTGAATGGCCTTCTTCAGTGCTACTAGAAAGGGAGCTCTGTGGGCACACACAATCTAGCAACAGGCATTTCACCATTAATACAACAATACCTAGTCATGTACAATGAAAACTCCTGGGGGATTTCCAGCGGCATTTCTGTAGTGTGTGTAGGTTGGAAAATACCATGTTGCATGTTGGTGGTGTGGTATGATTATTGCTTTTGTGAAAGTCAACAAATGCGAAAATATCATAAATATGTTGGAAGCAACTTCGGTGGCATTAAATCTTTATTTATTTACATTAACAGATTGATTTCGGTCAGTGAGTGGCCATCTTCAATGCTACTAGAAAGGAAGCCCTGTGCGCACACATATACTAGCAACAGGCATTTACCATTAATACAACAGCATCTAGTCGTGTACAATGAGAACTCCTCTTCAGTGCTACAAGAAAGTAAGCCCTGTGCAGACACACAATCTAGCACTGAAGATGGCCACTCAGTAACCGAAATCAATTTGTTAATGTAAATAAACAAAGATTTCATGCCACCGATGTTGCTTAAACATTTCTCATGATATTTTCACATTAGTTGACTTTAACAAAAGCAACAATCACACCACACCACCTATATGCAATATGGTATTCTACCAACCTACACACTACGAAAATGCTGCTGAACCCCCCCCCACCCCCCCATACATTGATATGAACCTTATGCCAACATCGGCTGCCACCTACACCAACAGAAACTACACTACAAAAAGTCAATGAATTAAAAATAAAAACTTACCAAAATTATGTCCAGCATATGTTTCACACTGGGGATAAAATTAAAAAAAAAAAAAAAAAAAAAAAAAAAAAAAAAAAAAAAGAGGCACCCACAATAATTTCATCACCTTCATTGGTTGCCAACATGTTGCACATTGACTACAGTCAGCTATAACACCAAGCAGGAGAAGAAATTTTATCATGGCCAACAGTCTCCCCCCCAGTGTGTCATACAACGAGAAAGAAATAAACTTCGTTATATTCTTACTATCAAAATAAAAACAATTAAACAAATGAAACTATAGAATGGCAAACTATACCACAAACAACACACTACTAAAATGCTTGGTAACGCAGACTTCACAGGAAGATGACTAGTACTGCTAAACATAAAACTAACAGTACAACCCTATGATTTTGTGACAGCACAGAAATGGCTCCAATTTGTAGTTTGTAGATTACTGCAGGGCCGGCGCAAGCCGAAGTGCCGCCCCGTGCGAGCTGCTAAATTGCCGCCCCCCTCCCCCGCCGTGTTTTTCTTTTTACGAAACGTTTATGGAATTTTTAGGAAATGTCAGCAATCAATCGCAATTTTTGCTTTTAGTTTTCAGAGATATCTATGTTTCGGCCACTGAGTGGCCAGTCTCGTAGCTTTTAATATGTGCTTACGTCTAAACCGTCCTGTTGACAGTTACGTACAGCATGACGGTACAGATGTAAACATAACTCAAAGCATTGATAACAGCCACACTGTTCCTGAAATCTATGTAGATCTGGAAAATAAAAATAATAAAAAAGAAACATTGTGACTGATTGGTGAATTTCTCTGCAGATTTGTACAAAACAGTAAAGCCGGTCGCGGTGGCCGAGCGGTCTGCGGCGCGCCAGTCACAGCCTGCACGGCCGCTACGGTCGGGGTTTGAATCCCCCCTCGGCATGGATGTTTGTGTCGACTTTAGTATAAGGTAGTTGATAGGTAGTTTGTAAGTTTAGGGCCTGATGATCCCGCAGGTAAGTCCCTTAAGTTTAATAAACATTTGAACATTTGAAAACAGTCGCTGGGCACCAGCTGAAAAATGGAGTCAAACCTGATTGAAAAGAATGTAGCCAATTTTAATAAGCCTTGTGAATTTATAAAAATGTTCAAGTGTGTGTGAAATCTTATATTTCTGTAGGATAACTCTGTTCATGAGATGAAGTCATAAGAACTGAGCCGCGTGAAATTAAATTTCAGGCCGAATTTCACTACAGACGCAGGTGAAACGGTCAAAGAGTGGGGCGGAAGACAATGGAGCGAGGAAGAATAAGAAGATGGAGTAACATAATGATTCAATAAATACACAGCCGGCCATCGATGGGTACTGATGCTACTCGAAATATATTAACTCACTGCACTGCGATTGTTCATTTCAAAGAACTGACACTCGACATCTGTCGTAAATTCCATGTGTCAGTTCTTGCGTGTCTGATTATGGAATAAGGTGTAACAAATTAGTCATCCCGTATCACTTCACTTTTCTGCCTTTATTTTCATTCTGCTAATAGGAAGACGAGTTCTTATTTGCCGACTTGCTAATTTTTGAAGTACAGTAACAGATAAGAAAAATAAATATTCCTATTCTGATATCTTGGAGAAAAATTGTAACTTATGAGTAACGTGCATGCGCAATACTAATTGTACCAATCTTGACTCCCTCGGCTAACTACCGAAACTAATTTAGTAGTTTTCGTTGTAGAGAACGCAACAATAGCTATTGCCTGGAAAGGCGAAGTGGTGACGCGGTAGTGCCAAGCACTAGGTCACGTGACGAGGTACAGCGATACTACGATTAAACTAATGCCCAAGAAGAAGAAGCAAGAAGCTCACAATAAGTATATAATATGGATAAATGTATTATCAGGCAGCAAATTTCTATGGCATTACGAACAATAGAAATACGAACTACGAAAACTCCACAACTTTTGTCAAACAGATGATGATGATGATCGGCATTTTAGGGCGCTCAACAGCGAGGTCATCTTTGCCCGTTTGTCAAACAGAAATGAGCTACAAAGCTAGCAAGGAAACCCTTAGAAGTAATGTTGTTTCTATGGATTTTCGTTTTGAAGGTGTCAAAAATAACGTTTTGTTTTGTGCGGAAGAGAGGGCATTGTTGCTAAAAGACCATACTTTCTCAGGTTTTCATCATAATCAAAGCGACCAGTAGTTTACTTAGATGAAACATGCATTCACACGCATTATACGGTAAATAAATGTTGGCAAAGTGATAGTGTGCGAGTAGTATTGTCAAACAAAAGTGCCGGCCAGAGTTTACTTGTTGTTCATACAGGCGGAGACAGGTGTTTCATGGCTCAAAAACCAAAACGTCCGACTATCACTCACAAACGGATAGAAAAAAATTTCAAAAATACGTCGAAACCCAACTTATGCCATGCTTATTACCAATGTCTTTATCCCTTGAAATTACTTGCAGTGTATTTGCCCATTCGCAATAATTCTAGCCATTGTAGGTGTTGGACATGTTTGACTGTAGTAATGTTCAACCATTTTTTCCATAATGCTGGAAGAGTAAAACACTCGAAAACTGCCACTGAAGGGCTTAGCAAAATTGCTTCAGGCTTAATATGTAACTGCAGTATCGAACATTGCATTCGAATTTCCAAATTAGAATTCGTGTTCTTCCTGTAGTTGAGTAAACGCACGGCACGTAATAGCACTCCACTCATAAGAATACTGGCATCGGCGTGTGCGTCAGACTTCTCCCCCCCCTCTCTGTTCCTCCGGCATAAACACGACGGCGCTGCCACAGTGGCGAGGAAGGAATCTGTCCTCGTCCTTCCCTTTGTCAAACAGGGGCGGCCGGCAGGAAGTCGAGGCGCCATGCCACAGTTTCCGAGGTGTTTGGTTTCGAATCCCCTCTTGGAGATGAATGTTGAGTTTGTCCTAAAGGGGGAAAAAAAAAAGCGGGCAGCACATTTGCTGCCCCTCGGAAAGTGCCGCCCCGTGCGGCCGCACGTTTCGCACAATCGCACGTGCCTCGCGCCGGCCCTGGATTACTGTGTATAATACCCCAAAGGCAGGAAAGTCTTATGTTTCCCTGATTGACTGTGGTACTGCTGGTCTTCTGCTTGCTAATTGGCTGAAAAAGGTGGCTGATGACGTCATATGTATTGGTCAATCAGGTAACGTAGACTTTATGGAAAGACACCATATCTTAAATTGTAATATTTGAAACTAAAACATCACAACTAGTAAACCAAGCATGGTAATCATTACTAACATACATCAGAGTAAGAAAACGCCCTCTTGGAATTTTACTGACACGGAAATAAAGATGAAAAAAATAAAAATAAGAAGAAGACGAAGAAAGAGAAAGTCCGAAAACCTATCAATTATATCTAGGCCTAATTTTTGGGAATACTGAAGCATGGGATACAACCAGTTGGCTCAGATTCCAGTTCTGACGTACATTCTTTTTTTTTACTAGTAACATATTGTAAAGGGGGTCAACTGAAGTACGGGATGCAACCAGTCTGCTTCTAAACAAACTATCGCCGGAGACTCAGATGTGACGTCATTGGTCAAAACCGACAGGTTGTACACCGTGCTTCAGATGACCCTAATGTTTTAAGATAATTCCAGATAAGCACCATCAAAATAAAATAGAGAACAAAAATTTAGTTTGGATACACCACAATACATTCCTAAAACATACCATTGCACAAAGATGTCATGCTCGGGTGTTTTACAGGTTAGGTTCTAGTTGAATTATCTCATATCAATTGTCCCAAAAGCATCATGTCCCATCCATCACTGTGCTTTTTTCATAAAAGGCAAAGGTAGGCAGATTTTTTAATGGACAAATGATTTGAATTAAAATGTTTTACACAGTTCAGTATTTCTTGAGCATAGGTACTCAATAACATTAAATGAGACTTATTTCTTCAACTTCACCAATAATTAAGCATATAACTAATGTATAGTTTTAGTGATACATGGGACTGCTTGCATATTTTTAAAAAAGTGCCACCCATGTAACTTATATAAGTTAATGCTGATAAATGATAGAAAAAGAGTTGCAGAATATTTCTATTATTTAGGTATTAACTTCAATGTTTAAGTTTTCACTGATAATAGTCATGCCTTTGAGAAATTTAAACTAATAAGCTACATCACTCATAGAATACCTGTATGGAATTATCATGGAGGTAAAAGTTTTACCTCCATGGGAATTATTAAATATGGAATCTGCACTAATATACACAGGTCAGCAGCAGGCTTAATTACAATTTGATTTTTCAGGAGCAATTCAAAACTATCATTTGACACTTTACATACCTCTTCTAAGTAGGCAAAGCAGAAAAACTTTGCGGCACATCCCTCTCTAGGAGTTTGATAATACCCACCTCTTCATCGCTTTTATTATTAACACAGGAAGAGAAGGTCGCTTCATTGTGAACAGGGCAATCAATACTTATTGCATCCACCTGCTGCTCTGTTGGAAGTGGTACTAGTGGGCTTCTCACCCTCTCATTCTAAAGTAAACGAAAATAATACTGATAATAATAGTAATAATAAAGTTCTGTATTATAAGGTACATCTTACATTTACATTATTCTATTAAATGTATTTCCACCGCATTTCTTTACAAAATGAACAGATCATGGTATTAACTGAATAACAAGTGTACAGTTATGCACGAAAGTAAACAGGAACAAAAGTAAAGTATGATACACTTCAGCTACAATACCTCTTTTAAGAGATGACAAACTGTAGGGAAAATTGATGGCACAGCAGTTTTCCCTGATACGCACTACTGAAAGTGATGTTCTGTCTATGTCCTCCTCTCGAAAATGCTTCGAACATATTTTACTGTGTCTGTTTGGTTTACAGTCTTTCCTACCCACAGCATTCACCCACAGAGTATTGCGAGTTGGATTGAGAGGAAATCTAAAGAATAGAACACAAATAAAATGCAAAAGTAAACTGAGTAACCGAAATTCATAAGTACAAACAGAAATATCGTTTGAATGGCTTCACTTACGAATGGAACGTTATTCCTTTAGACTTAACACTTCTATCACTTCTATCAGAAACGACACAAGCTGGCATTTTTATCACGACTCAACACAAGTAACACACCAAAAACAAATGTTCTTGCTTGAAACTATGAAAGTAAATCAGTGGTCTCGAAGCTCACGTCCACATGTGTACCTCCATGCGTGTACTGTATGGCCGTCTGCTTGTTTTGGGGCACCTAAAATGGCGGACTTTGCCATCACTTCTGTGACGTCATGTCATCTCCCCTCCTTTTACCTCCATGGTTCCGGCCATAGACCAAAGATCTTTGGTCTGTGGTTCCGGACAACTGCAACGAAAGTAGTAGCAAATGCACTCAACAGATGGCAAGCAGTAACACTCATGAAAATATTTCTCAGGACGTATAATGTGTATTCAATTGTGATATTATCCAGGTTCTTAAATATTGTTTTCCCCTTGGTTTTCGATGACGTGTATTGGACTGTCACCTTCAACTATAGATGTTCGAACATTGTGATATTATCGTTATTCTTTAAAATTGTATTCTCTTTGAATTTCAATGAATAATAGTTTCTTTGCTGATTTCGATTATCTATTGCATTCGAACGTTTGGTTTTAGTGCATTGACGTGACTTTGCTGGTTAGATTTCACTGATTCAATCTTTCTCTGGTGATTTCGTTGGTTTGTAAGACTTTGTTGGTTTGTTTCCCTATTGTATTTATTGTTTCTTTCATTCAGGGCCGGCTCAAGGCACGTGCGAAACGTGCGGCCGCATAGGGCGGCAAATCTGCCGCCCCCATTTTTTTTTTTTTTTTTTTTTTTTTTAGGACAAACTCAACATTCATGCTCGAGAGGGGATTCGAAACCAAACATTCGAGGGAACGGCTTCGGGAACTGTGGCATGGCGCCTAGAATACCTGCCGGCTGCCCCTGTTAAACAAGGGGAGTGAGGAGGACTACGTACACACCGACGCCAGTATTCTTATGTGTGGAAAGCTGCCAGCCTATTACGCGCCATGCGTTTACTCACAACTAATTTTGCAGAAGACGAAATATAATTTGGAAATTCGAGTGCAATGTTCGATACTGCGGTTACATGTTAAGCTTGAAGCAATTTTGATAAGTAATTAAAATACGACAGTCCAGATCGCAAGTCGGTCCGCTTTTTATTGGCAACCGGTTTCGGTGCTACAGGACCATCATCAGGTGTTTGGCCGACACCTCCGAGAAAACAAGGCCAACCAACAGGGGCTACTACGTCATGGTGACGTCACGGCAAGCGGCCCAACATGGCGATAGAATTTTGTTGTGAGAGGTTTGCTGTCGAGCTGTGAGTTGCTGAAAGTATTGTTTTTGTTGCGCATCTCTTTCACTACCGCAAAATACTTGTCTTTTACATCGTGGTAAACAAGTGTTGTGTGCCGGGTTGTAATGGAAATTACCGGACTGGGAAGAAAGTATCTGTGTTCAAATTTCCGAAGGATGCTGAACTTAGGAAGAAATGGACACATGTTATTCGACGGGAGAACTTCATTCCATCTGAACATTCAGTGGTAAGTAGTATATTTAATTTCATAAGAATGAATTGCTACTAAGCTACTAAGACTCAACTGTTTTCCTACATTTTCGTTGAAAGTGTTGTTTACACGACTTTTCTACTCTCGATTTAGAGTGTTTCACTTCAGAAGTGTCTACATGTTAAACAATAGATAAATTTGAGCAGTGTATTTCATTTAAGCTGCATATCGCTAGTACTGGTAGTTACAAATTTAGGCTTTCGAAAGTCCTGGCACTAAAGTTATTTTTGTTTGATGAGAGCATTTTTTTTTTTTTTTTTTTGTTAACAACAAAAACATTTTACACATTGTGTTAAAAACTGATTTCACACTGCTGTCAGAAATGTGTATCATATTTTAACTAACCTGAAATCTTTATAGAACGATATTACTTAAGTAGAATTAATTGATTTTGAAATTATAATGGAATAATTTACATTTACTTTCTAGGTTTGCCAAGAACACTTCAGTCAGAGTGACCTGATTCTTCAAGCCACAGCAGTTGACTGGAAAACAGGGCGAACTCTGACATTGCCTTTGGAAAAACCAAAACTGAAAGAAAATGCAGTGCCTTGTTTCCTGCCGAACTGTGCCAGTTATTTAAGCTCAAGGCCAGATGTTCAACGAGAGCCCCCAAGTCAAAGAAGGCAAAGGCTAGAAGCAGATGCCTTGAGAAAAGCTATAGCCCAAAGTATAGAATCAGCTTCTGCAGAAAGGGAAAAGGACAGTATTCAAGATTATGGTGAATTTGTGAGAAAAAGTGATGATGTTACACTAAATGAACAGTGGAGTAAAGTTGTGAAAGAAGACTGTGTATTGTTTCTCTATTTTAATTTTGAGAAAACTCCACATGAAATTGTGTATTTAATAGTTTGCAGAAACCTCAGTGTTAAATTGTTTGTAAATGGTGTTGAGATTGTTGCCAACATACTTCCAGAGAAAGTTAGCAGTGTAGCTCAAGTTGAAAATTTAATTAAGCTTTGCTCAGTCTTTATTGGTGGCAGAGAGAGTGACTTAAATATCTTGTCAGTTATTCACTCCCTTCTTGATACATTACCAGTTAAAGAAGGTAAGAGGAAAGTTATTTCATTCTTGAGGTCACAATGTGAATTAACTCTTCAATACAAGGCACATCATAAATTTGATCCAGAGCTTTTGATTCTTTGTTCTTTGTTGTTTGCTATTTCTCCACATGCTTACAAGTTTTTGCGATCATCTGGTATTGTCATACTACCACATCCAAACACATTAAGGAAGCTTAGTTGCAATATAAATGTGAACCCAAGTAATCCAAATTTTGTAAGTCATTTGAAAGATGAAGTTTCATGTTTGGATCCACATGAACAGTTTGTGACCTTTATGCTAGATGAGATTCACATCAAACCATATGTAGACTATAAAGGGGGGAATATTGCTGGAATGACTTTGGATACTGCTGAGATAGCAACCAGTGCACATGTATTCATGATTCAGAGCATTCTTTCTCCTTTCAAAACTGTCGTACATATATTGCCTGTGAAAAAAAATGCAGAAGCCTTATTTGAAGTAGTAAAAACTTTAGTAGTAGGTGTAGAAGCAGCAGGCTTTACGATTGTTTCACTTGTGGCAGATAACAATGCCATTAATAGAAAATGTGTTACCTACTTTGCAAATCCTCCACAAGCCAGTTTTGTATTCCTGTCACCTACAGATGCTAAAAGACCATTGTTTTTTCTGCATGACACTGTCCATCTGCATAAGGAACAATTGGATAAATTTGAAAAACTACAGGCAAACATTTTGTTATCCAGATTTTGATAATCTTGATATTGTTAGGTATGCATCTTTCGCTGCAGTTAGAGAATTGTATGATTTGGAAAACCAGAAGCTTTTAAAATATGGTTATGGATTATCTGTGAAAGCTCTATGGCCTTCATCTTTAGAGAGGCAAAATGTTAAGTTGGTCACTTAAGTATTCAGTGATTATGTAGAAAGTAGCTTGGTTCAGTTGGAGCCAATTCATAAAAGAGAGAACTGGGAGGGTACTGCTAAATTTATAAATCTGATTAGGACTTGGTGGGGGATTGTCAATGTTAAAGCACCTCTGAAGGGATTCCATCATAAGGAAGAAATGCAGAAGCCTCTTACCAATAAAGAAGAAGACATACGTTATACTTTCCTGGATAAATTTCTTTCTTGGCTAGATAAATGGAGAAGTTTAGAGTCACAGAATGGTAAACTGTCTGTGGAACCGCACACAGCACTTCGACTCACAACATACGGTTTAATGCAAGTAACTGAATATTGTAGCAAGGAACTAAATATGTCATATATTTTGCCAGGCAAGTTCCAGACTGATTCTCTGGAAGCCAGGTTTGGTTTATATAGACAGCTGTCAGGATGTCAATATCATATCTCACTTAGGCAGTTGTTGGAAACTGAAAAGAAGTTAAGGCTCATGACTGTTTTAGAACTCAATGTCCACCCACAAGAGAAGTTTAGAATTCTAGATATGCATAGTTATGATGAAAGTACTGAAAGGAGTGTTTATGATAGTGAATATGCTTTCCACGTCAGTATCAGTGAAGATGATTTTAAAAATGTTGAATCTGAACTCCCTGTTTTAACATATATTGCTGGTTACTGTTGCCACTCATTGATTAGGAAACTGCAGTGCAATGAGTGCACAGATTTTTTGATACTAGATAGGTCGATGACAACCGAGAAGCAGTTTAATTTAATTAGACAGTTGGACAGAGGAAGTTTGAAATTTCCACGTGAGTTTCCAGTGACAATAGTTACATACAGTTACATGGCTTTACAAAAATTGTTGGCAACATCTTCATTCCTGAAGCAGATGAATCAGAGAGCAGTAGCAGCTGCAATAATTTGGAAAATAATTACGGTTAATGATATAATATGTGAAAGTCCATGTCCTCAACACACTGTATCAGAAGTGTGTAAGAAAATTCTATGGGCCACTGTAAACATTGTTCTAAATAATTTTTGTAAAATGAAAAATGATGAAACATCTGTACAGTCTCTAAAAAGTGCTAAAAACAGGAAACTGCAAACACTTTGCCACAATAAGAAATAAATTTCTTTTGTTTAATGTGTTTAACCTGTATCATTACTACCTCTCACCTAGTTCCTTATGTCCAAAACACAACCTGTTTTTATTCTGTGATGAAATGCACAATAAGCTCAATATTTAGAGTAAAATCAGTGTCTTTAAAATGCTAAGAGTAAAATGTCTGCCGTGGTGTGGGTGCAGTTCCAAAATGTTTGTTACGCAACAGTAAGTGAACATTAATTGCTCCCTGTCACTAACGTCCAGGGATGTAAACTGCTTTCACTCTTTAAATGAGTGAAGCTACACTGTCACAAGAGTGAAACCAAATGTAAGTTCTTTATGGTAAAAAGGAAAAGTTAACAATATTCTGGGCAAAGTCTGACAAAATTATGTTATTGCTCGATAGACACTGCTTGTTGCTTACCACTAACCATTAGATGATCCTATTACAAAAATGCTTTAACTTTTTAAATGAATGTTGTTACGCTCATTCAAAAATGTTAAATCAAAAGAAACTGTTGTGCAGTCTCCTGAAAAATGGTAAGAAACAAAACTTTGAGTCTTTCTGGCACAGTATTGACATTTTATGTTATTTCGTAGCATGAATTGATTGGTATGTGTCATCAGCCAGCAGCTGAGCCCACAGTAAAAAAAAAATTCAGAACCATTTAACTAACAAATTATGGGATATGTGATATAATTTCATGGGTACATTCATTATTTGGTTAGACAGATGCATAATTTTAAAATTGCTGCATGGTAAATTGTCCCTAGGGGAAATATACAGCACTAAGATTTACCACATATGGCTGAGTGTAGATAAATTACTGGTGTGGAGAACTGAATATATCATATATCCTGACATGTAGTTTCAAACTGACTCACTATAAGCACAATTTGGACTTTACAGGCAATTATGTGGAAGTCAGTAACATATATCACTTAGGTAATTGTTAGAATCAGAAAAGAAGTTAGTATTTTATGAGAAACTTATCTAATTAAAACTTCACCCCCCCATAGGGAAATGCAAATTGTACAGATGAAGGCTCATCTGAAGACGGGGTACTGCCCGTACTCTTTGACCCGTGACATCGTCGCTGCATGGTAGTTGTCAAATGTGTGAGTGTTTGTAAGTGGCTTCAGTAATTATGTGATGGCTGTGTATAAGACAGCAGTTTATTTAGAAGCAGAATATAGACTACAGATTAATATTTTGTGTTTAATGAGTGATCTGTTGCATCTCTGATGATAAGGTTAAGGTTAACTGAGAGGTTTTTTTATTTCGCGTGTGCGCGCCAGAGGTACAAATTTTTGGGCGGAGACCTGTGATCAATGGTACAGTCTGTTGTTGTAATCTATAATTTACGAGAATAAACACAGATTACTTATCTACAATACATATATTACCCCATATTTGTGTTTTCCGGCATATTGGTGGCGTTGTGGGACAAAAGTTGACATGTGGCATCCCAGTCTTCAGTTATGCCCAGATGAATGCTGGTGAAGTGAATCCAGCAATGTATGTGTAAATATTGCTCCATTTTCAGATGTGTGTGTCAATGATGATTTTAAAAATATTGAAGCAGCTGTCACTTTTAACATACATTGCTGGTTTCTTTTGCCAGTTTATCGTTTATAGTGCACAGTTATATTCTAACATGGAATGTTTTGCTACATCAGTAATGTCAGACTCAAAGATAGGCATAATATGTTTGTAAAACTCAGACATCTGAGATCCTTGGTTACTCAATGTTTCTTACTATATATATGACACATCCCTACTTCTAGAACTCTTTCAAAAAGTGTTAGTATCAGAGTGAATATCAAACTGTAAGGTTTTATAGAAGAAAAGCACTTTGTTAGTACCAGATACCAACAATGAGGGTTGTGCTTGGTGATTTCTCTATCATAAAGGAAGCAACTTGTAGAGAGTTTGAAAATGGTAAGTAAAAATGCCCTTGGTTGTTTTTCATTTATTACTAATCTTACCTTTGATAATTTTTTAAAATTGTTTCTAGAAGTATATCTTCAAAATCACAATTAACTTCAAATTGGCAGACTTTCCATGAAAGGGGGACGGGAGAGAGAGATAGCAATCCCTTAGTATCATAGAGCAAGAAAGACTCCTCTGTTCAGTGTTGACTTTGTTGTAGAGAAAGTAACATGTTGTAGAGTGTTTTATGTCTGTCCTTTGAAGTTCCCATTGTCTCTTACTGTGGATACACTTGTACAAATTCTTGAAAAGAACTCTCACCATGAACATGTAAGTAAATTTACAGTAGTCAGTGCTTTTATGTGAAAAAGTACTCTTGCTACCTTACTCTAAAAGAAAGTTGAGAGGGTTTTGCTAAGTATGACAGATAATGTAGTTTGAGTAAAATGTCTGGAAAATGTGAAGTCCAGCTTTTAGTTAGCATTTATCACCACCTGTGGTGGTACTTGAGACTTTTTGAGTATAGGCCTAAAGCGGAAGGCATCAGAGTTTTAAAACTTAATAGTGGTCTGACAATTGTAAAAGAATGGCCAAGTTCCTCAATCGATTTTATTTATTCCTGCCCCCATATGTAATCGGTATTTAGTTACAACACTTTGTCGTTTATAAGAATGTATATAATTTGGTCTTTGGCTTGAAAATGGTTTTAAATTAAAGCAGACGTATGTAACTACACTGTATAACGTCCGGCTAAACGCGGCGCGTTAATTAGCAATTAGTTAAGATGTTTTTGTATGACGGAAAGACGAGAGTTAGCACCAGGCGCATGTATACGTAGGTATCCTGGGCCGCTCAGTGTGACGTCACTAACGTTGCTGGACGGCCTTGTTATACCGGGGGTGTCGGTTTGGCACCTTGTTGGTGGACGGCGACGGTGGCCGGAGCATGCGTCCTATTTTAATTATTTAAAAATTAATAGATCGCTGTTTCCAAAAAATAAATAAATAAAAATTAAAAAATTGCATTCAAAAATTTTGCTAAGCCCTTCAATGGCAGTTTCCGAGTGTTTTATTCTTCTCGCATTATGAAAAGAAAGAAAATCGTTGAACATTACTACAGTCAAACATGTCCAACACCTACAACGGCTAGAAGTATTCCGAATGGGTAATTACGCTGCTAGTAATTACAAGGGATAAAGACATTGTTGCCGGCCGCGGTGGCCGAGGGGACTGAGGCGCTCCAGTCACGGTCTGCACGGCCACTACGGTCGGGGGTTCGAATGCCCCCCTCGGGCATGGATATTTGTGCCGTCCTTAGTTGTAAGTAGTTCATAAGTAGTTTGTAAGTTTGGGAACTGATGACCCCGTAGTTAAGTCCCATAGACTCTACAAACATTTGAACATTTGAAACACATTGTTCAAAAACGTTCAAATGTTTGTATAGCTTATGGGACTTAATTACGGGGTCATGAGTCCCTAAACTTACAAAATACTTATGATCTAGCTTACACTAAGGACGGCACAAATATCCATGCCCGAGGGGGGATTCGAAGCCCCGACCGTAGTGACCTTGCAGACCGTGACTGGCGCGCCTCAGTCCTCTCGGCCACACCGGCCGGCATAAAGACATTGGTAGTAAGCCCGGCATCAGTTGGGTTTCGACGCATTTTTCAAAATTTTTGCTATCTGTTTCCGAGTGATAGTCGGACGTTTTGGTTTTTGAGCCATGAAACACCTGTCTGTGCCTCAATTAAACTCCGACCAGCACTTTTGTTTGACAATACTACTCGCACACTATCAGTTTTCCAACATTCATTTACTGTATACTGTTTCCCGTTGAATACATTATCTGTTCACAACCAGTGAAAATGTTTATTTACGATCTGCATCTACATCTACATGGGATACTCTGCAAATCATATTTAAGTGCCTGGCAGAGGGTTCATCGAACCACCGTTATACTGTTTTATCTTCCATTCCATTCTCGAATAGCGCGCGGGAAGAATGAACACCTGAATCTCTCCGTTCGGGCTCTGATTTCTCGTATTTTATTCTGATGATCATTTCTACCTATGTAAGTGGGAGTCAACAATATATTTTCGCATTCGGAGGAGAATGTTGGCGATTGTAGTTTCGTAAGCAGCCCACGCCGCAGCGATAAGCGTCGTTGTTGTAATGATTCCCATCCCAGATCCTGTATCATTTCCGTAACGCCGTCTCCCCTGTATCGTGACAATACGAAACGAGCTGCCCTTCTTTGGACCCTTTCGATGTCCTCCGTCAAACCCACCCGATAAGGATCCCACACTGGGCAGCAATATTCCATAAAAGGACAGACAAGCGTAGTGTACGCAGTTTCTTTAGTAGGTCTGTTGCATCTTTTAAGGGTTCTGCCAATAAAACGCAGTCTCTGGTGCGCCTTTCCCACGACATTATCTACGTGTTCTTTCCAATTTAAGTCAGAAGTAATTGTAATTCCCAGGTATTTTGTGGAGTTTACGGCTTTCACATTTGATTGATTTATCATGTAAACAAAGTTTAACGGATTTCTTTTCGTACTCATGTGCACGACTTTACACTTCTCATTATATAGAGTCAATTGCCAATTTTTACACCATACAGATATCTTATTCAAATCGTTCTGCAGTTGGTTGTAAGTTAATTGTAAGTTAATGCCGCGCGGGATTAGCCAAGCGGTCTAGCGCGCTGCAGTCATAGGCTGTGCGACTGGTCCCGGCAGAAGTTCGAGTCCTTCCTCGGGCGTGTGTGTGTGTGTGTGTGTGTGTGTGTGTGTGTGTGTGTGTCCTTAGGATAATTTAGGTTGAGTAGTGTGTAAGCTTAGAGACAGATGACCTTAGCAGTTAAGTCTCATAAGATTTCACACACATTTGAACATTTTCGTAAATTCATAAGGCTTATTCAAATTAGCTAGATTTCTTCAATCAGGCTTGACTCCATTTTTGAGCTGGTGCCTAGCGACTGTTTTGTACAAATCTGTAGAGAATGTCACCAATCAGCTGCAAATTTTGTTTTTATTTTCCAGATCTACATAGATTTCGGGCACAGTGTGGCTATTCTCAATGCTCTGAGTTATATTTACATGTATATCGTCATGCTGAACGTAACTATCAACATGGCGATTTAGATGTAAGCAGATATTAAAAGATTTGAGAC
The DNA here is from genome assembly GCA_026315105.1 of Locusta migratoria. Taxonomy (NCBI): domain Eukaryota; kingdom Metazoa; phylum Arthropoda; class Insecta; order Orthoptera; family Acrididae; genus Locusta; species Locusta migratoria. The sequence continues at coordinate 348,499,370 of CM048755.1, forward strand.
CGGCCAGTCAGTAGCCGAAACATAGGTCGATCTGAAAAGTGAAAAGAAAAATTGCGAGTGATTGCTGAAATTTCGTACCGATTTGTTTAAATAAAAGTCCACAAACAATTAGTAAATAATAACAATAATAATAATAATGGGGGCGGCAATTTAGCAGCTCGCACGGGGCGGCACTTGGGCCTGCGCCGGCCCTGCTTTCATTCGTTTAGTTCGTATTTATAGGATCAGGATAGTTTCTTTATTCGTTACATTTGTTGTTTCTTTTGTTGGTTCGCTTTGCATTTGTAGGATCTCAACAGTTCGTTTCTCCGTTATATTCCTTTTTTATTGCGTTACTTTTCTCCGTTAGGTTTGTTTTTTATTTCGTTACTTTTCTCCGTTAGGTTTGCTGTTTATTTTGTTCCTTTACTTGGCATTTGTTTTCGATTACTGTATTGTTGTTATAGTAGTTACTTACTAGATTTTGTTGTTCGGTCGGATATTTTACGACACCTCACTTTAGGTATTACTGTTTACGTTTCTAATGCCTAGCAAACGCAAGACAAATCTATCTCGGAGCTCTAAACGCGCTCGAGCTATGAAGATAGCTAGACAGCAACAATTGCCTACAGATGCTGATGAGCGTCTAAGGTTCATAGCGCTAAACCAAAGAAAGCTGTGTGCAGATAATTACGTCCATCTCCAAGACGCAGTTGCGAACGATGCCAATGTAAATCCGAACGACTTAGGTCAGATGGTCATTCTCCCGTCATCATTTGTCAATAGTTCGAGGTTCTCCACGAATACACTCAGGACGCGTTCTCCTATGTCCGGAACTATGGTCGGCCGGACTTATTTATCACCTTTACGTGCAACCCCGAGATCAGGGAAGAACTGATGGTCGGGCAGAAACCGACAGAATGCCATGACACTGTAGCGCGCCTTTTTAAGATTAAAGTACAAAAGTTGGTGGCCCTCCTTACGAAAGGGCAAGTTTTTGGTGAAGTACAGTCCTTCGTGTATTCCATTGAGTGGCAAAAGCGCGGCTTGCCGCATGTGCACTTGCTGCTATGGTTAAAACAGAAATTGCGGCCGAACCAAATGGATGCACTGATATCAGCAGAGCTACCTGACCCCAATGTGGACAAGCAGCTATATGACACGGCCACTAAGAGCCTACTCCACGGTCCTTGCGGAATACTGAACCCTATGTCTCCGTGCATGAAGGACAGAAAATGCAGCAAAAAGTATTCTCGACCATTGTTAAAAGAGACCCAAACGAGCGAAAATGGATATCCATTGTACAGACGTAGAGCGGCCGAGTATGGGGGACATACAATGAAACTGAGAGGTATGGCACAAGAAGTCGTACTGGACAACAGCTAGATCGTTCCATACTCACCACTCCTTTGCAAAATATTTAATGCCCACATTAATGTGGAGTACTGTAACTCAGTTAAGGCAGTTAAATACATTAGCAAATACATAAACAAAGGCAGTGATCAGGCGATATTTATTGTGCAACATCAGGGCTATGCTAATATTGATCCAAGAGATGAAGTGCAGATGTTTAGCCGGCCGTGGTGGCCGCGGGGACTGAGGCGCTCCAGTCACGGTCTGCACGGCCACTACGGTCGGGGGTTCGAATCCCCCCTCGGGCATGGATATTTGTGCCGTCCTTAATATAAGGTAGTTCGTAAGTAGTTTGTAAGTTTAGGGACTGATAACCCCATAGTTAAGTCCCATAAGCTTAACAAACATTTGAACATTTTGAGCAGATGTTTAGAGCCGGTCGATATGTCAGTAGCAACGAAGCTGAATGGCGGATATTGGGCTTGCCGCTTCACGAGAGGCATCCGACAGTGGCACACCTGGCGGTGCACCCTCCCAATGGCGAGCGCGTGTACTTTACGGAGTCCAATTTGCGCGATCAAATAGCGACACCGCCAACTACCACCCTCACCGCATTTTTCTGTCTATGCCAGGCCGACGAATTTGCCAGAACATTGCTGTACATCGATGTGCCAAAATATTACACATGGAACCAGTGGCGTAACTATGGGGGGGGGGGATGAGGGGGATAGAACCCCCCCCCCCCCAGAACCCGAAAAGAAAAAAAAAAGAAAAAGAAAAAGAAATCGTATAACAGCAATCTGGTAAAGGTAAAGATTGGAAACTTGGGGCGTTTTACCATAAGCTTTCATTGGATGGGAGTGAATTAGTTTCTCCAACGGGAGTGGTAGATGGTAGTCTGTCTGGAAACTAAAATTTTGCTCGTCAAGCAGATCTATCCCCCCCCCCCCCCCCACACACACAAAGCCAAGTCCTAGTTACGCCACTGCATGGAACACGACACAGAAAAAACGGAAACGACGTGTGCAGGGCACCCCGGTCGAAGGATGGCCAAGTGTGAAGGCGTCAGTTGCTCCGGGCAGAATTTCCACAGTGCATGTAACACATTTTGTGTGTTATTGCGTACGTTTGCTTCTGACCCGTGTCCGTGGCCCCATCAGTTTTCAGGCCCTGAAAACAGTCGACGGACAAGTAAAAGCCACGTTCCAGGAAGCATGTGAGGCGATGGGACTTTTGGAAGATGATGGCCATTGGGACGCTACAATAGAGGACGCTGTATTGTGCCGGTCATCAGCCAAGTTGAGAGAGCTCTTTTCTATAATGCTGAGCGCCTGTGGACTCTCGAACCCTATGGCACTTTGGAATAAATATAAAAGAGCGTTTTCTGAAGACATCGCGCATCAGTACCAAGGGACAGCACGGGCCAGCGATGAAATATATTTTAACGAATCTCTTAAGCTTATTGAGGATAAAGTTTTCTCGATGGTGGGGAAAAGGCTGTCTGATTTCGACATGCCCACCCCACAACGATCAGGAGAGTTCTCCACTGATTTGCTCAGGGAACTCAGTTATGACATGACAGATTTGGAGTCCCAAGTTGCCCAAACTGAGCCCCTGCTATTACCAGAGCAAAGGCATGTTTTCAATACAATTTTGAGTCGCGTGGAGAACGGAAAAGGGGTCTCCTTTTCTTGGACGCGCCTGGGGGCACTGACAAGACATCCCTATTGAATTTGCTGCTGGCCCAGTTGCGCAAGGACAGGAATGTCGCGCTAGCTGTTGGTATAGCCGCGACCTTGCTCAGCGGAGGAAGAACTGCCCACTCGGTATTCGAGTTTCCTTTGAACCTTGCGAGTGAGGAAACGCCCACTTGCAATATAAGCAAAACCAGTGGTCGCGCCGCTCTGTTGCAGCAGTGCAAATTAATTGTGTGGGATGAATGCTCGATGTCACACAAGCGTGCGATGGAGGCGCTCAACCGAAGCTCGCAAGACATCCGTGGTAACGGAATGTTGATGGGTGGAGTCGTCGTCTTGCTCGCAGGCGACTTCCGACAGACGCTGCCGATCACAGAGCGAGGCACTGCGGCAGACGAGATCAACGCGTGCCTCAAATCCTCGCCTCTGTGGGCACACGTAGAAAGTTTACAGCTCAAAACTAATATGAGGGTCCAACTCTACAACGATCAAGAATCTGGGCTCTTTGCTCAATACCTCCTCGACATCGGTGAGGGCCGCGTCGCAAGGGACGCGGAAGGCCTAATAAAATTTGAAAAACACTTCTGCACTGTTGTAAGCTCGGAAGATAACCTAATTAATGAGGTTTTTCCAAGTTTACATGACAACTTGAGCAATGCGGAATGGTTATGTGAAAGAATTATCTAGGCACCTAAGAATGAATCGGTGAGAAATATCATTAACAAAGTTATTGCTCATGTACCTGGTGAGGTGACTACTTACATGTCAATCGATACAGTAATGACAACAGATGACGCAACTTTCCGAAATTCGTTCACCAAAGAAGACGAAGTGAACACTCCAGTATTCAATCCAAGAACAGCTGCCAGCATGCGAAACTTAGAAGTAGATGTTCCTGGAGTAGTAAAACAACTTAAGTCACTAAACAAAAATAAATCTTCCGGGCCAGATTGTATACCAACTAGATTCCTCTCGCAGTATGCTGATGTAATAGCTCCGTACTTAGCTATAATTTACAACCGATCACTCAGCGAAAGATCCGTACCCAAAGATTGGAAAGTTGCCCAAGTTACTCCAATATTCAAGAAAGGCAATAGGAGTGATCCCCAAAATTACAGGCCTATCTCATTGACGTCGATTTGCAGTAGGATTTTGGAACATATACTTTGTTCGAATATTATGAACTACCTCGAAGAGAACGACCTATTAACCAATAGTCAACACGGATTCAGAAAGTATCGCTCTTGCAAAACACAGCTTGCCCTTTATTCACATGAAGTGTTAAGTGTCATCGACAAGGGATCTCAAATCGATTCCATATTTCTGGATTTCAGGAAGGCTTTTGACACTGTACCCCACAAGCGGCTTCTTATGAAATTGCGTGCTCATGGAATATCTCCCCAATTGTGCGGTTGGATTCACGATTTCCTATCAGAAAGAACACAGTTCGTTGTAATTGACGGTAAGTCATCGAGTAAAACAGAAGTGATATCTGGCGTTCCACAGGGAAGCGTTATAGGTCCCCTACTCTTCCTCGTGTTTATAAACGATTTAGGAGACAATCTGAATAGCTCCCTTAGACTGTTCGCGGACGATGCTGTCGTTTATCGGTTAGTGAAGTCAACAGAGGATCAAAAGCAACTGTAAAGCGATTTAGACAAAATTTCTACATGGTGCGAAAATTGGCAATTGACACTAAATAAAGAAAAGTGTGAAGTAATACACATGACCACTAAAAGAAATCCGCTGAACTTCAATTACGCGATAAATCAGTCAAACCTTAAGGTCGTAGATTCTACCAAATACCTAGGAGTTACAATTACGAACAACTTTGACTGGAGAGAACACATAGAAAATATTGTGGGGAAGGCGAACTAAAGGTTACGTTTCATCGGCAGAACGCTTCGAAGATGCACCAGCTCCACCAAAGAGACTGGCTACATCACACTTGTGCGCCCTCTCCTGGAGTACCTTTGCCCCTTGTGGGACCCTCACCAGGTGGGACTGACGGAAGACATTGAGAAGGTTCAGAGAAGGGCAGCTCGTTTTGTTCTATCACGTTACGGGGGGGGGGGGGGGGGGGAAGCGTCACGGAAATGTTGCACGAATTGGGGTGTAAATCATTAAAAGAAAGACGTTATTCATTGCGGCGTGATCTGTTTGCGAAGTTTCAATCACCGACTTTTACTTCTGAATGTGAAAATATTTTGCTTTCACCCACCTACTTAGGGAGACATGACCATCCCAATAAAATAAGAGAAATCAGATCGAAAACGGAACGATTTAGGTGTTCTATCTTCCCGCGCGCTATTAGAGAATGGAACGGTAGAGAAAAGTTATGAAAGTGGTTAATGAACTCTCTGCCAGGCAACTGAATGTGATTTGCAGAGTACCTATGTAGATGTAGATGTAGATGAACTTCATACCCTGTAGAGTTCGTAAACTCATTAGAGCTGTCAGGGGTGCCATCCCACAAGTTGGAGCTGAAGGTGGGTGTGCCTGTTTTATTGATGCGTAACTTGGATGCACCACGATTATGCAATGGCACCAGGTTACGCATCACGGACCTGAGAAGGCATATCGTGCAGGCCACCATCATCACCGGTGGAGCCAAGGGAGAGACTGTATTAATACCACGAATTCCCATCATCCCAACAAACTTGCCATTCCAGTTTAAACGGTTACAGTTCCCATTGAAAGTGGCCTTCTCGATTACTATAAACAAGAGTCAAGGACAAACATTAAAAGTGGCAGGTATTCATCTAGCCACCCGATGTTTCTCGCACGGACAGCTCTACGTAGGCTGCTCCCGTGTATCGAGAGCTAGAAATTTCTACGTATACTCGGAGAACAAGAAGTCTCGAAACGTCGTTTACAGGGAGGTATTGCAATAGAGTTTTGGCTCTCCATCCGTTCCAAGACGATTATATGTTCCGTGCTAACAATGTCGCAAACAGTCATGTAGTTTCCAGAATGAAACTTCACTCTGCAGCGGAGTGTGCGCTGATATGAAACTTCCTGGCAGATTAAAATTATGTGCCGGAACCGGGACTCGAACCTGGGACCTTTGCCTTTCGCGGGCAAGCGCACTACCGACTGTGCTATCCCGACACGACTCACGATGCCGCCTCACAACTTTACTTCCGCCAGTACCTCGCCTCCTACTTTCCAAACTTCACAGAAGCTCTCCTGCAAACACGCAAGACTAGACCTCCTGGAAGAAAGGATATGGTGGAGACATGGCTTAGCCACAGCCTAAGGGATGTTTACAGAATGAAACTTCACTCTGCCCGCGAAAGGCAAAGGTCCCAGGTTTGAGTCCCGGTTCCGGCACACAATTTTAATCTGCCAGGAAGTTTCAGTCATGTAGTTATTTATGCCCTTTCTTGGCACTTTAATGCCTGACTATTGAACCGCGGGTAACACCGCGGGGAGCAGCTAATATGTACTAAAGCCAGCCTCCATCATTTAGCACTAACACGCTATCATTTGTGTTTACAATGTTGGTTGTAATATTACAGTGCTCTGACATAGCATCTGGAACGAGTTTAATAAATTTTACCATCTTTGTTTCAGTTTTTTAAACTATAATCCATGATGTTTCATTAATGTATATATTAAACTCCAAAGAGAATTTAATGAAGTGTTATTCCCATGTTTAAATCATGAATGGCCGTTTCGGGTAAATTGAATTTACTGGGCAGATAAAATGACAGACTAGTCATCTCATTCAAACATTTCGTAAATCATATTAATGAACTTTTGATACTAATTTACAATACTGAGCATGTGTAACAAGTATAAAGGAAGGACCAACAGGCTGAAGTGGCCAAGGGAATCGATGACCATTGTGCAGGAGGTGCATTGGTATGCGGAACTTAGAAAACAGAGGAAAATCACCAACAGAAGACAAACTGAAGAAAAAGAAACATAAAAGACAAAATAAGAAAAAACAAATGTGATGAGGCATTCTTAAATTCCACAAAATCAGTCAACTACACTCAAGACGACGATGATCATGATTTCGTTAGAGAAGAAGTTTGTGAAATCAGCAATGACTGTGGTAAATTAGGTACTTTATATGGTTGTTCTTGCTTTCGTAAATGGGCCCAAGTTGCTTGTACCTAGCTCACTGCGGCAAATACGAAGCACAAAGCAAGTGTATACCACTTCTGTGCTTAAAATAAAATGATTTTTTTATCCAGTTGTGTTTTCCTTTATCAAATTACACGCATACATTCGTCATATTATTCGCAAACGAGGGTAAGATGACGAGTTTGACATCATTTGAAAAAAAAAGTCAAAGTAATCGCTTTAAATGTTACCTTTAGAAAAACTACGACATCTGTAGTTAGAAACAAAACTCTAATGGTTTCTCTAAAGTATTCATGTAAGCGACAGATTTAAAATAAGGGGAAGAAAAAATTCGAAAGCTTACTGTTATCTTGCCCTCCTTTCCCCTACACTCGCTCTTTATTCCGTATTACTGCACACATATGCTCGTAATCAGTTTGCTTGTATGGTATTGGTAGGTACGATACTTATGATTTGATAGTACTTTTCATACACCATTTCAGTGTAAGAATCCTTCAACCATTCCCTAACACACCAACAGCATCCTTTTTTAACAATTCTCTTACACATGATAATGTACTCTCGAAAGTAAAGTGATACGTTGTTATCTGTGTGCCATTTACTAAATGTGAGTACGTTGAATATTTTACTATAATTCCTGAGTTGTCATTTATGTGTTTAGCAAATTCTTGTCGCAAAAAAAGCATTGATAACATGTCGAATTACTCATTTCTTTAAGAAATACGAAACGACAAAAATGTTCGATAAACGTGAAAACAAAAACTGAACCTTTCTTCCCTGAACCACACACAAAACAAAAATGAAATGAATAATGTTCTGTTCCAAAGATCTTCTGCAGAGACTTCTCTGGTTTCATCTCCGGCGGTATATTCGGGGGCTAGCGTCAACAGGAGTTATTATATCCCAGGCAAAATTTCTTTCCCTCCAATGAAATTAGCTGTTACATTAGCCAATGAACGACGACTTTGGAAAGTGACGTGAAAACGATATTCACTTGTTCCTTCCATGCCACAGGCGCCATCTTGATTTGTCGTATATCTCACAGTTTTGGGTTTATAACTCGCAGTAAACAGTTTCAGGGCTACAGCGAATAGAAGATGAATTGCAAAATCATATCTGGATCAATTTATTATAACTAAATGTAATTAAAATCATATTAACATTGAGAACCAAACATGTGGGAACTAGTATACAAATCATAAAGAACACAGTGGCATCGAGTTGCTGTAGTGTACTGTGTAGCATACTGGATTGCCATGGAAGAGGTGCTGTGTTCAAATCTCTTCTGAACAACATTTTCTTTTTTAATCTTATCGTTTGTAACACATTGTAGAAGTTATTTATCCACAACACTTTGTGGGATTTTCTTATTCACATAACAGTATTATGTTATTCAGTAATCTTATGTGCTGTCTTCAGGAGTTAGTAACATCGATTTGATGACTTATGTGTGACTGAACAACGGAGAATGAAATTACTGCTGCCAGTGGTACGATCAGCAATGACATTTGTGTTCTTCCTTCTCACAAATATTTGACTTTGTTCCAATTATGTTACAGTTTTCGAGAATATTGTTGGAGACAAAACTATGCGAACGTTTAAATTGCTGCTACAGTGAGTGAAATGAGCATAACTGACATTTAGGCCTACACTATTCGCTATTCAGAAAGATTTGGCTATGTATTTCCGAATATCTCGTGATTTCCGGAAGTATGGAAAGGCTGATATTTCTTGTTGTTCCCCAATATTTTGCTGCTTAGTTTCGAATATATCGTGCTTAGCCTGATATTCTTTACTTGTCACCAATATTTGGTAGTTTGTTTCTGAATATGTCACGATTACAGTGTGTGAGGTCAACTAAGATCCTATCAGGATAAATTTAATTTCTGTTTCAAGTGTTTACAAAAATACTCAGAACAATGTCGTATGCTCACATCTCTACATCTGTACCAAGGAGGTTAGAATACCTCCTTGATCTGTACTGCATGAACGTTTTAGATGTTTGCCTAATGTCAACAGGTAGTATCTCTGGGAAAGATTTTTTCGCCTGGGATATAAGCGCACGTAGCGTCAACAGGGCGCCGACCCTGTGAGCGCCATTGTATCTGGAGTAGAGTTTCCGTCCAGGGCTGAAGAAATTCCTCTCAGGTAGCCATTACCATCAAAACAAAGTTTTATCCTCGTCGTCAATAACTGTTGCATTCTGCACTATGCAGGAAATAAACTAACGATCAAGTCAAATTCTATTTATTTAACTCAAAATGCCTTCTTGACGTGCACTCAAATACAAACCAGTGATAACGGAGAAAAGACATAAACAACTGCAGACAAAGTAACAAACAAGTACAGGTAGTGAAAGTAGGGTTGCCAGATATCCGGGCGCCGCCCGGAGTGCCCGGATTTGGAATGAATTCTCCGGGTCTACGGGCCAATGACTCTCATCTCCGGGCTTGAATGTAACTTTCATCTTAACGCTTTTTAAGTACTATGCTCATGTAGCGACGATCTACATCGAACTTAATGTAACTTAAACTAAGGACGAACACAACATCCCTGCCCTATGAGGGGAGGGATTCGAACCTCTGGCGGGAGAAGCTCTTCTTGGTGGCGCGCGATACTTCACAGTGCGCGGAGTCGCAAGCGGCAACTCTTGGAAGGCGCAGCTGTTGATGTGAGCAGCTTTGATGCTGCCGCCACTTCTGCTGCCACGCCGACTGAAGTGTGCCGAGTGTTGATCCACAGCAACTGGCGGCCTGGCCGGTCAGCTGCGGCACGTGAAGGCCACCGCTAGCATTGTTCCAGTTCCACCGGGGGGGGGGGGGATGGGGGGATACTTGCTGGGAGGAAGGAGATGATTAGGTTTTTTTTACTTTATTTATTTATTTATTTATTTATTTATTTATTTTTTTTTTTTTTTTGACTTCACGTGTAATCCTGGTGGGGGGCGGAGTTGGTCGCAGTTGGGTGGGGGGTCATTGGCCAAGGGGGAGGGGAGCACGTCTGGTCTCCGGGCCTGCCTCGAGTTCAATCTGGCAACCCTAGGTGAAAGCCTCACTCTACACAAGCAGCACCAGTCAATAGTGGCGCTAGGCCAAATAGATTCAACTACTACAAGTTAACCAAGCACAACGGTGAGTGCCGATGAAGCTAGAGGCGGCCAGTCACGGTCCCTGCTGTAACTGCACTTTCGCTGGTACGCTTAAAAAGCAGAGGGCTACACTCACAAGGGATGGTCAGACTTGTCATGCCGAAACATGTATTGATTTTTTTAGCACTGTTAGTTAACTCGAAGGAAGTCTGTATGCAGAATGTTAGCTGTTGACATGATCTGGAAGTCACCTAAAATATCACGAAAATGTTCGTTTTTCGTGCTAGGCGCTTGCGGTGACACCCCTGGAAACGGCGAGTCGCGAGCTGTTGTTATGATGAGCGTTGTGCGCATGGTCACAGACAAATATATACAGGTGGGCAACCTCCGTAAGGGCCTGGTCCCACGCTCAGGGGTGCGGGGAGGGAAGGTTCCGTAAGATGTCCCATGATGGCGCTGCGGTCAGAAGCAGCCCTTTAAACTGGCCAGAGCAGGCGGCAGGTAGCGGCTGTACCCACCACCATCTCCCCTCAAACGCCGGCAAGCCGGACTTATTTTTACAAGGTCTTTGAGCCGGACACAGCCGTTGCCTCGTGGCAGGCGGCACGAGCTCTCCCCTCACCCTCCCCTCCCCGCTACCCTCAGAAGCGCCTCTAGTGTCGTCTACCGGTACTAAGCCGGGGAACTAGAGCTGGGTTTGAACATGACTCGAACTGTTCGAACAATTTACGTCACAGTTCGGGAAATCTCGGGAAAGATTCGAACATTCGATCACGACGCTATCTAGCAATGTCAGGAGGTACTATCTCTAAGATTTACAACGATGATATTCATAAATCTTTTCTGTGCTGTGTAGTATACGATTTATAACGAAGATATGGTGTCATTAATGTACTATAGGGATTGATAAGTGTGAAATTTCGACTATAGTAGCTTCTAGGATGCAGCTCATAAATTAAAAACAGTTTCGAATGTAGGCTATAAGTAAACGATGGCAATCGCGATTTAAAACTCTAGTGCTGCGATCTAGAGACGCCGTTGCTATAGAGTCGCAAACGTCATCGCTAGCCTTCAGTCTGAATGTTTTTATAAATTGGCGACTTTAAACCACCATATCTTTCACCCCCTTATAGCTATCGGCATGGAACTGGTATGATGTACAACGGGAGACTTCGGACAACAATTACACACAGACCATTCGTTTGAGTTATGTAGTTTTCGCTGCAGAGCGAAATATTAACACACATACACGTAGAATTTTATATACACCGATAACTTTCCATTCCAATATACTCCACCATTTTATCATTATCAACCCTCAAGCAACAATGCAACCAATAAAACAATTTTCAAAGAGTAAATATAATTTTCAAAGAGTAATTCTTGTTCCGCATGTCACGTTATATTCTTCAGATTGCTAAATATTTATCAGATGGCTGTAAAACCGTGGCTAAAGCTTTCATCAGGTATAAATTAGTAACGGTACAAATATTTAAGTCTCTGCGTCTTGTCGTTCGTACGTGATAAGCGTACACCAAACAGACATTCACCTTAATTAATATATATCGTTGCAGTTGGGCGGAACACACAACGTTTCATATGTTAACTGCAGCGTACCGCCTGCCATCTGTTGAGTGCATTTGCTACTACTTTCGTTGCAGTTTACGTACGATATTTATACGTGGCAGTTCGAGCTTTGTACACAAAATGGGGCTTTGTATCTAGATCCCATTCTACATAAAACGTGAATGTTTTTTCTTGCCATGGTACTTAGAGCATATTTTATTTAAAGTCTTCAATTTATATACATACTTCCTTCTTTTGTTACAACAAATGAAAATGAATGCGGCATAAACGCCAACATTCAAATTTCTTGTGTATGTAATTATATACCAGTTAAGCCGTTTTGGCAGTATCCAAGAATCTTTTTGTATATTCGAAAGTAAAGAAGATAATAACAAAGAAAAAAAATTCACTATAGCAGGACACGAACCATTGCCCAAGAAACGTATAATTATAACATCAGGCGGTAACCCTCGCGGCTAATCATGACATATCCTACAGAGCACTTCTGCTATTGTATTAGAAGCTTATTACAACCGTTACGTATTTCTATGGATATATTTCAAATAAATAACTTGTAATAAACATTTTGAAAAGTAGCCTATGTTCTAATCCAAGACATAAGAAATCTCTATATGAAATTTCATCTAAATCAGTGCTGTAGCTTTAGCGTGATGCAGTAACAAACATAGAAACTTTCGCATTTATAATATGTATATAGGAATACTGTATTAACAGGGAATGGAATGTTAATTTGCAACCTATCTCTTACGATCACATTAAATGTAATTTCTGCTTATGGAAGATTCACAATTATTTCCTTTCAATGTTAGCCATCAGTAATGAGGTGCAGTAGTTCTGTTCTTGCAGCAGATATTTTGTTTATCATTGGATCAAATCTTGCAGTGACAGCAGACACATACGTATGCACTGTTTTAAATAAAATATACAGTTTTTTCATAGTGTTGCCCTTCTTTTGCTTTAAATGTTCTTGTACTTCATACGAAATTAGTACTGAGCAAAGCGATAGCCCGCTAACATTAAAATTTCCCGCGTATCTTTGGCAGATGTGCAGTGCCAGTCATTTATTATCTGAGTGTTATAACAGTTCGATACTGTATCGAGTTCTCCGCTGTATCGGGAAATCCCGAGCATGTTCGAACGCGAGTGTCATTTGCCCAGCCGTCTGACGCCTGCTAGCATCTTACGGAACTACGAGGGCAGCGTAGGACATAGGTTTAGGGGGGCGGGGGTTCTCCTCATGGTCGGGAGGTGCGGCCGTCTTATCGCGGCGTTCACTAAAGAGGAAGATCGTTGCACAGTTTTGGTGGAAAGGGGAAACGAATATTCGTTTCTGTGGCATGCACTTCCTTTTCATTTCTGGTACGTATTTCAAAACATACAGTCCTAAAACTGGTTAGAGACGTGAAAGATGTGTACATCTACGTCTATACTCCGCAAGCCACTTTATGGTGAACATTCAATCTCCCCTCACAGGTGATGGCAAACCCTGTACATGTTTTGCTGCTTCCCGTGGAGATATACCACAGACGCCAAATGAAGCAATCAACAGAAAACATGCGTCAAGACTATGCGATGTGCGACATGGTAGTTAAACTTCTAGACGAGCATGTAAATAGCGCAGACATGTGGCTAGAAACGACTGAAACACTCGATACTGCAGACTGTGAATCTACAGACGGCGAAGAAACGGAAGAAAGTTGCACACATGAAGACTCTTCGAGTGATAGTGCCACGTGCCATCATCAATTATCTCCGAAAGCAACACCAGCAACTACAATTACATTATCAGGCAAAGAAAAAGCGGTGAAGTATTGGTTGAACGAAAGTGGTAAGAAACGCCTATGTGTCAGTACTGTTCAAAATAGGTATCGCTTTGTCCGTTCTGAACGTGAATTGTATAGATGGAAAAAGGAAGTCGCTGGAAGACGTAAGAGTCGACTGGAAATTGCGACGGAGATAAATGCGCGACTTTTTGAGCAATTTACCGATGCCAGGCGACAGTCACAGAGTGTCAGCGACACAACTTTGCGTGATTGGGCGTTACAGATTGCCAACGCGATAGGCGCTAAAGAATTTACAGAGTCTCAAAGTTGGATTAGTCGCTTCAAAAGATCACATAAAATGGTGGCACGAAAAATAACAAAATTTGTATCGAGAAACAGGTCGGAAAATGAAGTGACTCAAATGGAAATGATAGAAGCTTTTCTTACGACTGCAAAAAATAAGATCGTCAGTTTTAGTGAATCTTACATTTACAATGCACATCAGTCAGGTTTTCAAAAAGAAATGCGCGCGAAAATAATACTGTAACTCAAAGGGGGAAAACATACTGAGGCAATTGCGCAGTCCACAACTGCACTCACCCATTCATAAACTATAATGCCCATAATTTGGATGGTTCATTGCTGCCTAAACTATTATGTGTGTCTTCAAGAACCAACTGGACGTTTCGGACCACGTGTCAAACAAACAATGTTCTTCGCAGACAGTCTTGTGGTAGACGGATCGAAGTCTTGAAAAATGGAAAATGATAACGTTACATTTTCATGCGTCATGCTTTTCTTCCGTTCTGCGGGAACAAATCTCTGCTCCTTCTAGATTCGTGGTCAGGTCATAAAAGTTCTGATTCATTAAAAGCTGTATTCCGAGCTCACCCTGAAAAAGAAGTAGAGATACTTCAGATTCCACCTGGCACGACGAACGTAATTCAACCGTTAGACAGAGAACTTTTCCGCCAGTGGAAGGCATTTTACAGAAAACTAACAGAGAAAATTATTGTGTGCAAATCACTGCAGTTTCCTGTCTATCGCCGTGACAGTATTCTCAAGTTGCAATCAGTCGTACATTATCAGTTTTCCTCCCCACGGTTTCGAAATGTGATTAAACATGCGTGGCACGCCTCGAAATATACTGATATTAGGCCTGATTCCTTCCTAACACCGGCCGAGTTTTGTCTACGGACGTCTAACAACGTCTGTGATTCGCAGGGCTGTCATATGACGTCTTTGTTTGTATGTTCTTGGTGCATAAAAAACCTATGTTTTGAACATTGTATAAATATTTCGCATTTTTGCGGTAATTACAAGAAATAAAAGTTTGACGTGTTCTAAACCGTATATGTATTTGGGTCTACTTCACAGCTATTTGGAAAGAATGTTGTAGATAACATATCAGCTACATTTGTCAACGGATTTATTGTTATCGTATTTATTAATTATCGTACCGCCGGCCGCGGTGGCCGAGGGGACTGAGACGCTTCAGTCACGGTCTGCACGGCCACTACGGTCGGGGGATCGAATCCCCCCTCGGGCATGGATATTTGTGCCGTCCTAGTTCGTAAGTAGTTCATAAGTTTAGGGACTGATGACCCCTTAGTTGAGTCTCATAAGCTTAACAAACATTTGAACATTTGAATTATCGTACGATCGCTTTCACTGGGCGAATCAGCTCTCTCACTGCTGTGGCAGGAGAGCGACGCGTAGCTAACGCAACCTTGTCCCTAGATGGCGTTGGTATAACGTAGCGAGAGAGGTCAGGGTTGTACAACAGGCAGTTATAAGAGCGGAAACCATGAGACAATAATGTCATACATAATAAAAGTTTTTACAGACTTCCACGTCATGTCAGCAGCTAACAGTCTGCATACGGACTTCCTTCAATGTTAACTCACAGTGGTAAAAATAGCAACACAGGTTTCCACATGACAAGTCTGACCATTCCCTTGTCAGCCACACATTTCTGATTGGTGGGACACAGTCACATGGGGCATCTCACCAATTAGTACCGTATTACAGCGCCGTCTTGCAGGAAGCTGAAATCGTCGTCGTTTTGGGTGCTGTTTACGTGAGGGTTACCAGATTTACAAACTGAAAACAGGGGACACATTTGGGTACCGATGCGTGTGACACTAAATGTTTCCCTTACCTGTATCATTAAAGCATACTTAAACACACGAACTGATGCACACACAGTAATTGTGAAGAAGTGAACAGAGCCAGTGCCCCCTCCCTTCCCAAACTGACGTGTCGTATTCGGTGGTACTCGTGTTTACATTTGCTTTTATCGAAATCGCTTATTTTAGAAAACTATTACCACAACAGGAATAGTATTTAATTGCTTAAAGAAGATGAAAGCAACGGGACAAGCATCCGAATTACGGGTTTTTGGGAAGGGTCAAACTATACACAGGGTGTTTCACTAAGTGTGTTTGCCTCTGTAACTTATAAAATAATAGGTGATGGGAAATTTTAATGCGGTAGGTCAACACAAGAAATGTTACACTTTCTGCGGAGCTATGAACATAGTTTATTGTATCATTTTCCACAGAGTTACAGCGCAAAGATATGGAACAATAGTTTTTTTCTATCGTGCATTGGATTCGTTGAAACCAGCTGCGTCCAAATCAATTTAAACTACATTCCTATCACTGTTAGTTTGGAAGCTACAACCCTTCAAAGTTTCAGGGGCAGATACCACAAGCGCTGCGCATAATGCAATGCGCCTTCTAAATGTGGTGCAGCCGAGTTGTAACGGAGCGAGAAGCTTCCTCGATGCGCTGTTGTTCGTGTACGCCATCGTCACCCGATGTCAGTAACTGTGGTATATTGAGCCCCGGTTGTTTGTGTGGTTCAAAATGTTCAAATTTTTGTACAACTTATGGGACTTAACTACGGGGTCATCAGTCCCTAAACTTACAAACTACTTATGAACTACTTACGAACTAGGACGGCACAAATATCCATGCCCGAGGGGGGATTCGAACCCCCGACCACAGTGGCCGTGCAGACCGTGACTGGAGCGCCTTAGTCCCCTCGGCCACCGCGGCCGGCATTTTATAAGTTACAGAGGCAAACACACTTAGTGAAACACCCTGTATAAGGCAATTTCAATACCTAGGACATACCTAGTCAGTTGCTACCGGTAATACAAAACTTAACCAAACATAGCTACTCCCCGCGGTGGAGTAGCCGAGCATTTTAAGACGACTTGCTGCGGTGCGCAAGGTTGCTCGGCGTCGGAAGGTCAAGTCCTGTCTGGGTCCTGAGTGTTTGTGTTGTCCTTAGGTTAGTTTAAGTTAAAATAGTTTGTAAGTCTAGGGACTAAAATCCAAAGAAATTGCAATAATAATTAAAGAAGTACTTTATTCTTTTAAAAAAAATGTTCAAATGTTGGTAAATCTATCGGACCAAACTGCGTGGTCATCAGTCCGTAGCTTACAAACTACTTAAACTAAGGTAAACTAACCTAAGGACAACACACACACACCCGTGGCCCAGGGAGGACTCGACCCTCCGACGGCGAGCAACCGCGCGCTCCGCAGCGAGGCGCCTTAACCCTTTCAGTCCGGCGCCGTGCTTGTTGCGCCGTGCGCTGTGGACGAGCGCCAGTCGCGCCCGGCCGTGCCCGCTGTACGGCGCATTTTCCGTACTCCCCAAACACCACCTAGAGGACAAGGCGTTACAACAGGCCGTGCCTACGTCTCACTTAGAGGCCCCGTCCTCCATCAGACTGGCCGACTGCTGCGCGGCGGTGGGCGTGCCCCAGCCAACAACCAGTGAGGTGGCGGCCGCGGCCTCTTAGTGTGACGTAGGCACGGCCTGTTGTAACGCCTTGTCTTCTAGGTGGTGTTGACTCCCCACGGCGCTACTCCGTCCTGCTTTCACACTCTCACTGTTATCGCAGTTATTGTACTTTATACTATATATTTATTAGGGAAAATTCATTTGGAATACAAACAGTTTTCTTCCTTCTTTCAGATAATTCGCGTAATTTTTTCGTCAATTCTAAAAGATCCAAGTTTTGGGTTCAGCTCTGGTGGGGTGTGGACTTTATTATTATAAACGCATATTTCGCTTGTTAAATAATATTTATTTACAATTGCTTTACGTTACATTTCAGTAGCATTATATTACGAGAATATCATTTCACAGTGTCACATTTCAAAAATTCTTTTGTGTGTGTGGTAAATCTTGAAGCAGGGAAAGGCGCGATACCATTTAGTGGATTTTCTTACGCTTTCCACGGTATTTATTACCGTGTGACTTTTATCGACAGAGCCCATTGATTTATTGTAGTCTAATACTTCGTCCGCCTCTGTAGTCTAGTGGACAGCGTGATGGGTTAACACGCAGGGGGCCCAGGTTCGATTCCCGGTCGGGTTGGAAATTTTCTCCACCCGGGGACTGGGTGTTGTGTTGTCCTCATCATCATTTCATCATCATCATTGACGCGCAAGTCGCCGAAGTGGCGTCAGATAAAAAGACTTGCACCAGGCAGGCTGAACACGACCCCAGTTGGGGTCTAACGGTCATTAATGCCACACGATCATCATCATCACTGAAGGTTTCAGTTGCTTCGCGACTGTCTGACGATCCATCTTCGATGTTTCCACCATTTCTGCAGAGTGGACTGTTGAAAGCATATATACATCTTTTTTGTCACGCCATTTCAGTGCCAACACATATTCCGATGCAGAACGGAAAGTAAGTTCTCCTTTCTTTAGTTTCTCAGGCAAGTTAGCCATAGCTTTTCTTGTGTGCCTGACTGTACCACAAGCATTAGTTGTCCGGTCGTACAACCAACAAAACAGGGCAGGACTTGTGTACCAATTGTCACAGTACAGCGTGTGTCCCTTCTGCAAATATGGCTCTATCAATGTCGCTACAACATTTCCTGAGATACCGAGATCAAAGTTCTCAATATGTGAGCCACAGTAGACAATAAAATCTAAAATATAATTTGTCTGAACGTCGCAAATAATGAATATCTTTATTCCAAAACGGCAACGTTTAGCAACTGCTTGATTTTTAGCTTGCCTTTGAATAAAACAAGACTTTCATTTATACATAATTTTTCATAAGGATAAAAAATTTTCATGAGGATACAAATTTTCCTTATATTGTTTTCTGAAGTGGTCAATTACTGGCCTTAGCTTATACAAATAGTCACTGTCGTGAGGCTCTTCGTTATTGGTGAAACGTAAAAACCGCAAGATATATTGAAATCGGTCTATAGGAAGCAGTTTAGAAAATATTGGTGTATGAATAACTGGATTCTCAGATCAATATTCAGACAGGCTCAGTTTTTTTACTCTTGTCATGATAAACATAGTGGCAATAAAGATGTAAATATCATTTTCATTCACGTCAGAAACGCGACCACCAGCCATCATTTGGGAGAAGTATCTGTTAGTTTCCTCACACAAAATGTTTATGAAATCTGTGATAAAGAACAACTGAAAGAAACTTAGCATGCTGTCACTGTCTACGATACCTTTCAGTCCAGAGGTAGCTGCGTCAAACGCGTGTTTCGTCGGATTCAAGTTGTCATTTTTCCACTTTATTTTTTCCTTGTTCGGTGGTTCTGCTGGCTCTTCGTCTATTTCATTATCTGTATCAAATCCAACTCTGTGGATGTCAATAGAACAGCAGGAGTAGCACATGTACGTGATGCAGAAGCAGCTACAATAGGCGTTTTATGTTCATCGTCAGATTCGGACGATGATTCACTTTCATCCTCAAAGTCACTTCCCAGTATTAGGGAAAGAGTTTCCTCCACAATATATCTCTTCTCTGTCATATCACTTCTAGTAGACACTGAGGTTAAAGGCCCTATTACACGATACACCTGAGGCGTACGCCTATGCACCAGCGCCACAAGTGTGATTATCTGGAACTACGTACTGCTTCACGTAAACGCACGGCGGATATTTCTCCGCGCGAATCCGCGCATGCGCAGTAGACAGCAATAACGCGCACGAAACACGAAGAAATAAGAGCTCATCTAATCGTTCATTCATACCACACAAGAACCCGAGGGAAGCTGTGATTTCCTGGAACCTCATTCATTAAATAATTTCTGTGAGCTTACGGTTCCTATTTAATGTGAAGTTGTCATTTTTTATTAAGTATTTCTTTTTTTCTTTTGTAGTTAGCACAGAATTGAGTCACTATTGCTTTGAATTACAGACTCAACACTTTAGTTTTATATAAGAGTTCTAAGTTTGTGTAGGTAATGGCCAAACTACTTTGGTTATCGGTTCCTAGACTTACGCCGATGACAACATGCACACAAATGCCTGAGGGAGGACTCGTTAACTTCGGCGGGAGCGGCCGCGCAATTCGTGACAAGGAGCCTCAGACCGCGCGACAGCTTTATATTACGACACTACGGTGAAAATGTATATTCTGTCTAAATTTACATTTATATAGCATTTCGCACAAAGGGCACAATAATGACGAGAACCAGACGTTGGGTTCGACTGTGGCCGGAAAGAAGGAAGGTAGGGGAATATAATTACAGCTAATAAAAGAACTGAGTCCCGGAAATCCGCAACAAATTTGGAACTTCGTGAGGAAGAACGTGACCTGTTTTGAAAAGCTGCTGTTTATAAAGTTGTACGCATATAATTGAGGAGTAAACAATTGCTGACAAAGGGATCGTGTGGGTTATACAAACAACTTTCCTCCCAGTACGCCTGAATAATGACTCAACGGCTCGCTGTTCCATTTCATTTCTATAAGTATGAAGCAACCAATGTAAAAACGCATTTTCTTAAACACCTAGTATAAAGGTCTGCTGGCAAACATGTTTCTTGTTTAATTACTGTATTTATGAAAATTTACTAGCTGAAAAAGCGGGAAGAAACCGCAACACGGAAGTCTGACATCACAAATCAGTTCTAACTACGAATGTCATACACAAACAACAAGCAGAAAGCTTCCTGCAGTATCCGCTTCTGCGCATGCGCGAGTTAGCGCTGCCTAGTGCGCATGCGCGGATTCACGGGAGTTTAGAACTGGTCCCTATTCAGGCGCGCGGATAAAGAGTCTGCTAATAATCATGGTTCCGCGGTAGTTCCACGTGTTTCGCCGCTAGATGGCTGTCGCGCTAGACCTATACCTTTCGCGGCGGATCGTCGTGTAATACCGCCTTAACAACGCGTCAGATATAAACAAGGAGGGAAACGAGCAGTGCAACTCAAGCGAAACCAACGCTTTGCAACTGAATGTAGAGTTGTGGCGATTCGTCAATGAGTCGTTCATTTGAACGAATACAAATAAAGAATCGTAAGAATCGAATCGTGATCCGGACGAATCGTCGTTCAAAAGAATCGTCTGTCTCGTGACGATTCCAAGATCCAACGATTCACGATTCGAAGGCGACTGCCGAATCTTGCCGAATCGTGCCGAATGCACGAAGAAGAGGGAGGACGAATCGTCGTTCAAAAGAATCGCCAGTCTCGTGACGATTCCAAGATCCAACGATTCATGATTCGAAAGCAAGTGGGGAATCGTGCCGAATAATTACGAAGGCCAGATAGCGTGTGAACAAAGGAAGGACAGAAAGTAGATCGTGAGCTGTTAATCATTAGCCTATTCACGAATTACAAATGACAGAAACAAAACGCAGCGAAATACACAGCTGCCAATACATACGAATATACGTCTTTTATACAGTTTACATATTATGTATTGAAACGAACAATCTTTACACATTTATATTTTGTGCATCCCGGAAATGGCTGTAACGATTTGGATTATATTTTGTGTTTAGAGAGGTTAAGCTTTTCGAGTTCATCTACATAGTTGTAGTTTTTGTAAAAACTCAGTTTTACAAAAATATTCTTTTTATATAAAAACGCTATTTTAAATGTTTTTAAAGCCATCTCAAAAATCTTTTTTACCATTTTGGTTTTTACGTTATCAGCTTTCCTGAAATAAACCGATTTTACAAAAAAGAAATATTTTAATAAACGCGAATTTCTTGTATCTCGAAAGAAGTTTAATTTTTAGAGACGGAGTTTTATTTTTAATGTTTATTTATATAGATGTGTTTCATTAAACTAACTGATTTTACATAATAATTATTTTATAATGATTATATGTGTGTTAATTATCAGAGCTTTAATTAAATTTATAATTAAATGGCCGAAGTATTCAAAGAGAACGAAAAAAAAGGTTACAGCAGTATTCGAAATAAGTGACCTACGTTCACTAAACCTACAACACTACTAAATGAGCTATGATGACAGCAGAAATAGTTGGCAGTGTAATATGTATTTATAACCGCTTGCAAAACTTCAGACTATTTTCTCGAGAATTCTTGAGAGTTGAATCGAATGGCTTTGCCTCATATTATTTTAAGTCTGAACTTTATGCACCATAAATATTAAAACATCCGATACCCATATTGTCACCTTTTCGGCATTTTGTAAGAATCATGCCGTCTCAGACCAGAGAGAATCGTGAACGAATCGTAGGAGCAGATGCAAAAGGTTAAGATTCCAACATCCATGACAGACATGTATTGCCATCTATGAGCAAGATGTAGAAGTAAGAATCGCGCCAATGCAGACTAAAGAATCGCGTAAGAATCGTGAACGAATCGATTCACAATGTGCAATTGAATCGTAAGAATCGATTCCTAAAAAAGAATCGTGTTGCCCAACTCTAACTGAATGCAACTGCCATCTAGTTAACTACAGACTATCAACAAAGCCGCTAGATGGTGCATAAGTCAAACTTCCACACAAGTCGAACGTAGTGAAGTGGAGAAATGTGACGCAAGGCGGAACTGCTGCAGCAGTCCACCGGCTGTGGAGCACATTCGCTCCCGACTTCTGCACAAGTTCGCCGTAGCGAAAGGGTTAAGGTACGATTCCGAACCCGACGGCAAGCGGCAGTCGTCGCTGACCCGCGACAGGCGGCACCACTGGTCCCCATTGCACAAGCGTCTGGGGACAGCAGTGTGCCGGACCCCAGTTACCGTACCAACCAATAGATGTCTCTACGGTCGCAAGCTACGTCCTGCAGAGTAGAGATGGGATAATTGAAACATCTGACGGTTTCGAAACCAATGAAACCGTACCATCTGTGGTTTCGAAACACTGTTTCGAAACCATGAAACCGTGAAGCAATTAATGTTTTATCCTGAAATCTTCGTTCTAGGAGTGCAATATTTTTCACTATTTGGACAAGGGTACATACAAGAACCTGTCAACCATAGAGTATATATTTACTTCTTGGTCTGTACGAAGCATGTTGATAAAGATTTTCTCCCGTGTTGTTGATGTTGCCAACATAGTCACACGAGGCCGCCGGTATGGTAGGTAAAAGTTCACCCCGCTAGGAACTCACAAACTGCAATACGGTACGCATATTACAGTGATGGTTCATAAATGCTACTTTCTATACATACTAAATAAATTATATGGAATAAAGGGCACACTAAATAATCACAAATAATGCTATGGAATTACAAAAATAATAAAGTAACAGGCAAGTTCACCACTTGTACTTCTTGACCGTTACACCACCGCCGCAATTCCTATAACATGACTGTCGAAAAATTATAACGATTGGAGGTAACATCGTTTTCACTCGTAAGAAACTAACTCTTTAACACGAGATTAAATATGCGATGTACCCTTGTTGGTATAAAAAATGTCATTTCAGGCTTCATGTTGTATCTTATTTTAAAAAAATGTAGTTTCACTCGTGTTTTTAATATGGTAGATAAACCTAGAATTTAAGTGGTTATTTCAATGCAAATAGTGAACGTTGTTTTAGTGTTCTTTTACATTTATAAAGCAGACATTATGTCATTTCGGAATACAGCAGTCTCTTGCAAATGAATCTTGATTTCAGTAATCATAAGCTGCAGACTCACGAGTGTCAACTAATATTTGACACTCTCTTCAGTAAAATGAAACACCACATTTCGATACCATTAGTCTGTTCCGCCTTTCTGCATTAGTGGTTTGAAACACCGGTGTTGTGAAACCGACACGAAACCGTGAAACCGACAGGAAGAAACGGTTTCAGTGTATCGACAATCGACCGCGAATGTGATCCGAAACAGAACGGAATGAAACCGCATAGTTTCGAAACCGTGAAAGATGCCGGTTTTGAAACACTGAAAGTTTTGTGTGTATCGAAACCTGGTTTCGAAACCATGAAACCGTAGCCAACTCTACTGCAGAGACGCCATTTTCCATTTCGTATTTTCATGCTTTTCTACTTATAATTCGTGTGTTGCTATCTCGAAGTTACGGCACACTTAAGTGATACCAAAATCATGTCGTTCTTAGTACAATTAGTTGTAAATTACAGTCAATAAATGCCATATTAGCGACTAACCCTTGATATTGATTGTAATTAAAACAGAGAGCTCTCAGTTGCGTGCTTCTTGTAGCGTAGCGGATAAACGCATCTCCTTGAGGAATTGCTGAGCGTGGGTGGTGGTTCGCTTTCCGACCATCGGAATTCTTTTTTTTTTCTTTTTTACTTTGACTCAAAGTTTTCTTACACTGTTGTTAATTAAAAGGAATTTACATTTTGCGATATTTCGACATATTTACGTATACAAGCGCTTTCTCTAAAAAGTGCGATTGTTCTCTTTGGTGAAAATACTGTGAAGTATGGGCCAACGGATTGTGAATATTGTCTCGTGAACTACCTGTACATAAACTGAAGACACACTACAATAATTAATGTTCTAAATATGCTGATTCAAATAATTTTACATATAGATTACATACTAGAGTTATGTGGCAACTGTCGTTTCTTAATGAGACTGAACTGCATTTTTTTTCGCAACAGCTGTTATACACGTTCTTGTATCCTATATGCATTGTTTGTGAGTAACTGCGCTGATACTGTAGCCATTTAACTGATCTCAAGAGCTTTGTATTTTCTAGTAAATGTATGAAACTATTTGTATCAGCATGTCATTTGCAACATTCACTATAACAATGTGCCCACACTTTATGTGCAGGTACTGTGGTTTAGAAAACAGTGTTTACAATTTGTTGGGCCATATTTCACGGCATGTTCACTAAATAGAAGAAACGCACTTTTAAAAAACAGCTGTTGTACTTGCAAATATGTCGGAATATCGCAACTCGTAAATGCTATTTAATAAATGTGTCAGAAAACTTTTGGGAGTCAAGGTGAAAAATAAAAATATTATCGGAAGCGAGAAACGAACCACCGCCCACACACACACACACACACACACACACACACACACACACATCCGTCTTTCTTTTAATATATATATTTCCCCTAAGCTTTGCCATTTCAGGCGTTGGCTCCTGTCACCTATATTACCACCAAAAATTTACTAAATAAACCTACAAATAAAAATATCTAGTGCCACCGCCACTTTCGCCGTAAGCTAAATTGACATAATATCGCCATTTCTTCAGGCGCTACCGTCAAGGAAAAAGGAATACATTCAGTTTCCTCTAAAAGCCGATCTATTCTGTCACCATCTGTGAAATAATAACAATATTTAATATACCAGTGCCATTCATTCTCATACAAATGACACTCGAAAACTAACACGTGAATATTAACAAAACAGAAATTCACTTAGAACCTCAGCTCTGCTTTCCGCTTTATTTATCAGGAAAGTAACCTCAGATTTATGATGCGTCTTTTTACAGTTTAAGTTTCGAACTTCAAGTTTTAGGCTGCTGGAAAGTCTTACTTGTCATTTTAATAGTGCAGTGTTACAGAAGTATCATGGAATATTACAGACACACTTCTAATACAGTAATACTGAAGCCTTAGAATGATTCATATTTCGAATGTCAAAAGACGAGTGTAAATATTTACGTAAATTAAACAGCAAGAATGATAAATAGAAGCCTTGGAGTCGCAAAGCATGATGGTAGCATAACCCGGTGAGACATCTATCGGTTCGTACCGGTAACTGTGTTCCGACACACTAGGAGCGCGCGCCACATAACTTGGCGGGTGAGGTCCGGATGCGCAGAAGCACAGGTAGGCCAACGTCACGCCACGTGACCTGCTGGCCAATAGCCGTCAGACAGCCGTTGTGCGCGCTCGAGTTCGTGTCGTACTGTGCGGAGCGACAACTGGTTTTGGCATTCTGCGTTGTGTTGTTTTGCGAGTTATTTCGGAGCATTCAGTTGATTATGAGTAGCAACAGCAAATCTCAACCTGTATTACACAAACAGGCAAGAGAAATAGTGTTTCGCGTATATCAATTCTTTAGACGGGAGTCGGAAGCGGCTGATCACAAAGCCTCTACTTATTACCACGTTAAAAATTATTTTGTGGCAGTTAAGCATGTATTGTGTAACTTTATACTATGTGTGCTTCCCTGGCAAAGGAATTGTAACACGATTTTTGTTCTTACTTATGCTGTTTCGTCGTGGATTTTGTTTAAAGCTTGTCTTTCGGCGTCAAAAGCTTTGACGATTTTGTTATGAACTCTATTAACGTTGAGTATTATCCGTTTCCTGACTGTGCCTCGACGATCGTCTTTGCAGTGTGTAGCAAGCAATCATTATTTTATTGTTATTACAACCTGAACTTTCCACTGTAAAATATCTCTTTGTTTTATTTATGCTAGTGGGACATCTATTTTCACTTTTGAAAAAATTGTACGGAAATCGCTAGACAAAAATGTTTTACAAAAACTTTTATTCATGGCCGATTTCGACAGCTCTTGGTTGCCATCATCTGATCTTCATTGCATGGATTTCAGTATTTTTCATTTACCTGTACAGAATCAATTTTACAAAAAATAAATCAGGAAATTTGAAACACCTTGCTTTGATCAGTAAGCACTTGCTTGATGGGCATCAGTACGAAGACTGAACATGTGTCGCTTGTAACGTTTTTAGATAGTCTCCTCTTCTTGTACAATGTCAAACATATACAAATATTCTATCATTTCATATGATATGTCAGTTAAGTCATTGATACACTATTTTAATAACTGCTTCGAAAAATCCAGATTTCGAGATACAATAAAGGGAAAAATCTAAAATTTGTCAATTTCTAATTTATAACTTTTTTATGTTCACAAATTTACTTTGAATTCGTAATCTGTCGTGAACGTCTAATGTGGTTCTTCAGTTATAATGGATAGAGTGATCTCCCTAGAAGAACTGTGTATATAATTTACAGATATTTCGTCTTAATCGACTGAGCTACGAAATGAATTTCTGTGCCGCTCAGAAAATTATGCTCTGCCCTGTAAACATGATAGGTACAAGAGAAAGAGACTCATAAATACTCGTAAATGCGCCACAGTTTTCCCAACAATCAAACGAGCGTTGTTTTTCTGCATTACACTTTTTATACAGCTGTGTGTGTTCAAGACCCGCAGCTCGACATTTCCTTGCGCTTGTATGCGGCCGTAACTTTAAAGCTAAGCGGCTGTCAGCAGCTAACGCACAGTCCGGCTACGCTGCAACAGCTGGTCTCACCACTATTCACAACCACCTGCGCAGCAGAGCCAGTCCACCCGCCAAGTTACGTGGCGCGCGCTCTACTGTCCCTAGACGCCTGTGACCCGACCCCCCCCCCCCCCCCGCCGAAGACCGGTTTTATGACAACACCCAAGGGAAATGACTTCTTCAGACTCTCACGAGCCGCGGCGGAGTGGCCGAGCGCGTTGAGGCGCTATCCTACCCCGACTGGGGTTCGTATCCCCCCTTGGGCATGGCTGTTTCTGCCGTCTTTATTATAAGCTAGTTCATAAGTAGTTTGTAAGTTTAGGGACTGATGACCCCTAGTTAAGTCCCATAAGCTCTACAAACATTTGAACGTTTGAACTCTGACGAAAAGAAGTCCGTAAACACAGTAGCAACATATCCTGTAATATTTGATGCAGGAAATAACGAGTACAGAAATGTTTTAGTAGAAAATGTCTGGAAAGTTACAGTACAGTAGTTAAACAGGACTAGTAAGTGCATGAAACTTGTTATTTATCAACGAATGGATTCATATGTGTGTTATTTGTAACTATGTATTTTCACTGTAGTGTTTTTAAAGAAAACGCCTTTTACTACTTGCAGTAGCAAAAGTCGTTTTCTTTAAAAACATTACAGTGAAAATACATAGTACTCAGCTGCTGCTCAAATGGCCACCACAAGCAACGTTGTTTCTAACCACTGAAGCACTTGGGGATAGGTCCTCAAGAAACTGTAAATTCAGATTTTGTTCGTTTTAATTTATTGAGACATAATTGCATTGAATGTAATTACAAGCAGAAGACATCAGTGCCTTGTCTCTTCTACTTAGTAGTGAGCTTCTTGATGCTGTCGAGTCGTTCAAATATCTAGGCGTAACATTGCAGAGCGATATGAAATGGAACGAGCATGTAAGGACAGTTGTGAGTAAGGCGGACAACCGACTTCGGTTTATTGGGAGAATTTTGGGAAGATGTACCTCACCTGCAAAGGAGACCGCGTATAAAACGCTTGTACGACCACGTCTTGAGTATTACTCAAGTATTTGGGACCCGCAGCAGATCGGTTTGAAGGAAGACATAGAGGCGGTTCAGAGACGAGCAGCTAGATTTGTTACCGGTAGGTTCGACCAATGTGCGTCACGGAAATGCTCCGGCAACTCAATTGGGGATCGCTGGAAGAAAGATGACGTTCTTTTCGTGAATTTCTGTTGAGGAAATTTAGAGGGCCGGAATTTGAAGCTGAGTGTAGTACGATCTTGTTGCCGCCTACTTACATTTCGCGTAAAGATCACAAAGACAAGATAAGAGAAATTAGGGCTCGTACGGAGACATATACGCATTCTTTTTTTCCTCGTTCAATTTGGGAGTGGAATAGGAAAGGAAATGCCTAGTAGTGGTACAGTGTACCCTCCGCCACGCACCTTACGGTGAATTGCGGAGTATGTATGTAGATGTAGATGTACAGATCGGATTGAAACTTGCATTTGTTGTTTGTAACAGGGAAGAAGAGTTGTCAAGTTCCACGAATAAATGTACAATAGGCCTGGAACTGTGCTGAATCAGTCGGGTATTTTTGTTGTAAATTCTGATAAACTATTTAATGATGACTACGGAGGAAATACCTGTAAGCCGCGGCGGAGCGTCCGAGCGCATTGAGGCGCTACGATGCGCGAGGCCGTTCCCCATCGGGGGTTCGAATCCCCTCCTCGGGCATGGATATTTGTGCCGTCTTTATTATAAGCTAACTCATGAGTAGTTTGTTAAGTTTAGGGACTGATGACCACGTGGTTAAGTCCCATAACCTCTACAAACATTTGAACATTTTATGCCTGTAAATTTTTGACGTGGCATATCAATGACGACTCAGAGGAAGCTACACTCATTAATATCTTGTAACACGGTTTGCTTCATTCTTGTAGCAACTTATTGCATTTTCCATAATACTTAACCATTAAAGTTAAAACTAAACACAAACTGTGGTTTATGTTCAAAAGAATTAAGAAATTGTTAACTATCGATAATTACATAAACGGTGTTCTTAAAAATGATTATGTACAGCAATAAAGCCTTTTGTGTAAAATACGGTCAGGACAGGCTTATTTACTTCATGTTACACGATAGTTGACAATCGATTAATTTTATGTACCAAGCCAGAAAAGAAAACGGAATAAAACTATGGTACAATATTAAAAGTGTGAAAGGAAAGGGATGAAAAGAGTCAAAAGTTACTAAAGGCCTTTATGCGAAGCAAATATGATGATATTGAATTATTTTCTGGACATATCAGTGCAGTTTCGGAGTTCATTTCCAACATATAAATCGAAAGAAAAATAATAGTCGCATTGTTTCTGATTACGAAATGATGGGTCCACAGTGCAACACAAATCAGCAATTAAGAGATAACAACACACCTTTAACATCCACATCGCTGGTACGGTATTCCATACCAGTTGTTGAGCAAATTTTAAATAATGAAAGAGTTTTTGCGTACTTCTCAGTGTAAAATGTAATTTTTCTTCTTCAGTTATTGCATTTCTTAGGCATTGCGGTTTTATGTCATTCGAAATACAGGGTGTCCAGAAAAGGAACTCCCTGATTTCAAAATTAAATATCTCTAAAACAAAGATCGATAGAGGAATGCAGTAAACTGTATGTTTATTGTGAAAGCTGTAAGTAGTTTATACAGCAGTTTGAAATAATAGTTACAAACGCTGCTAACAGATGGCGCTGTAATCGCCATACGTAATGCCTAGTATAAATAGTGATCCGAAGCCCAGAGCGATCAGTTCCACTATTGAAATGTGAAAGGAGGTTAGCGTACCGAAGGAAGAGATTAAAACCATGTACTCCAGTGAACAACGCGTTTTTCTGGTGCTAGAATACCACAGGTTAGAAGATAGTCCTACGGCAACAAGGTGAAGTTTTCAAGCACGATTTAATGTTCCAAAAGGACCCGATGCGAAAACCATTCGTACGCTCTTCGCAAAATTTCAACGAACAGGCAGCGTAACTGATAATCTAGTGGGGCATGTTGATCGCAAGCAAACTGCAGTTAAGCCTGAAATTATCGCCACGGTTTCTGGAATTATTCAGCGGAATCCAACTGTCATCCGTCCGTAGAATTGCATCTGAGACTGGTTTGAAGCGTTCCAGCATGCAGAAAATACTGAGAAAGAGCCTACACATGTTTCCATTCAAAATTCAAACGCACCAGGCCATACCTGTAGGAGCTGTGCAACAAAGGGTTGCCTTTGCTAATCAGATGCTCTCAATGATTGATAGTGAAGTATTTGATGTTGGCTGCATCTGGTTTACAGATGAAGCACACTTCCACCTGAATGGATACGTGAATAAGCAGAACTGGTGATTTTGTGGTTCCGAAAAGCCATAATGGTGTGAAGCGAAACCACTGTATTCTCCTAAAGTTACTGTGTGGGCTGCGGTATGCAGCAGAGGCATTATTGGCTAGTTTTTCATTCGAGAAACGGTCACTGGTGCACGTTACGTTGCAATTTTGGAACAATTTGTCGCTACACAGCAAGCGTTAGCAAGCATGGTTTTGCAAGATGGAGCCCGACCACATCGGAGCGAACAAGTGTTTCGCTTTCTTGAGGAATAGTTCGGGAATCGAGTCATTGCTTTAGAATATCCCAAATTTACTGGTGCAGGCATGGATTGGCCTTCATATTCGCCGGATTTGACTCCCTGCGACTTTTTTTTTGTGGGACACAATGAAAGACATGGTCTACCCGAAGCATCCCGCCACGCAGGACGAGCTTGAATCGGCGATCTCTGTGGCATGTGAATCCAATTCGGTTGAGACACTACGAAACGTGACGGCGAATTTCATTCTTCGGTTGCGCCACCTCTGTAGTGCCAATGGTGAACATTTTGAAAACATTGTGATGTGATTGTTTGCAAAGAGTGTTTTCATATGATTATTTCACTTATGTATCCTGATATGAGCTGTACAGCGTACAGCGCCATCTGTTAGCAGCTTTTGTAACTATTATTTCAAACTGCTGTATAAACTTCTTACAGCTTTCACAATAAACATACCGTTTACTGCATTCCTCTATCGATCTTTGTTTTCGAGATATTTAATTTTGAAATCAGGGAGCCGTTTTCTGGATACCCTGTAGAACTCAGTACGAAGTTGAACTGTCTTTTATTTAAACGACAATAGCTCCTGAATAAATTCGTCACTAAACTTTTTTTTTTCTTTTTCTAAATCAACGGCCTGTAACTTCCATCGGCAGCTGTACTTTTACATCTACTCCACCACGGCAATATTCTTTTATAGTCTCACATGCAAACAAGCAAGAAAGACAGTCATGGTTACACACGCGCTTTACGTAGTTCTCTGTGAATTATATTTTGCAGAAGAATGTGTGTCATCCCGGAGGTCGATATTTTCACATAATGATCACGACATAAAGTATTGTGAAAATGAGTTCTTATTATAATTACTTCCTTCACAGTTTGCACACTAAATATATCGTTTTTGCAGTCCATAAAATATTTGTGATGGAGAACACTGTTTCCACATCAGCATTTGCTCCAGATATCTTCAGACGCAAAAAAGTTGAAAATGAGAGACAAGTTTTTTTTTTCCCAACGCGCTACACAGTTCTCAATTAATAAATTTTATCTTCACGTATATGTTGAAGATGGTTCGCTTTCTCAATAAGCCGATCTGAGCTGATCTTGACATGTTTCTCGCAAAATATTTTCATCAAACTCAGATATCTTTTTAATTCTTTACTGAACAGACGTCCATAAAAAAATTGAGCTGACACTAGTTAAAAGCGTTTAGCACATGAAATGGGTAAGGCCATTGTGGTGTCGCACAAGTATGAAGTGGGCGCCACGTACTTTCGCCGCGCGCCGCCATGCACGCACGGCGCGGCGTTCTTACGACGTCAGCCACGAGCGCCCTCTGCTACAACTCCGCTCGTGGCCACCACTGAACCGCATCGTCACTTGGGAATCAGATAGGCACCAGTTAAGACTTGGTTATCGGATAGGCACTAGGAATCATCAGTAGGCAGGCCTCTATATAAACTATGTATCAACATTCTACTAGTCTGCTGCTCTCCAAGTTAAGTATTGTACCATCTCTATGAAATATACTACTTGTTCTAATTTAGCCTAGTGTTTCTAGTTTCTGCTGTCCCACTGGCTGGTCACCTCCGTACCTGCACGCGCGTGCATCCTATTTCCCTGTGTTGGTCTCTCTCTACTCGGCCACCGACACTTAGGACCACCGGTGGCAACGAGATACAAAAGTGGCGACGAGAATCGGACATAAAAGCCATTTCGCTATGTAATGAGTTAACGTCTTGTGAAATGAACTTAAATGTGCAAAAAATCAGACACTTTCAGCACACTGTATTCTTGCAGTAAATTCACTAATCACTGAATTTGTGTAGTTGGAAGTCTTGTAGATGTTGTGTACAAGCATTAATTAAAAAGGAAAAAAAAAATCATAGGTTACCCAAGAATACTTTAAAACTTATATAGCGATTTTGGAGACCCGCTTATTTGCATTTAAAACAAAAAAGATCGCTCCCAAAGGGATATGTTGGAAATATATGAAAAAAATTACATCAAAACTCATGACTCATCCCCTCTGAGTTGAATCCTATTGATTATGAAAACATTTGTTCTCCGTTTTGTTAGGCTTACATTAATTTAAAATATGTTAATTCAAAATATATGGGACAGTTAGTAAAATACGGGACAACATGCGTCCCGTATTTATTTAGTCGGGACAACGGGACATTTAGGCAAAATAAGGGACGATCCCGTAAGTACGGGACGTTTGGTGACCCTAGTTTACGCTCTGGAGGTTTGTCAGTGTGAGAGCAGGCAACCCGCCTTGGCTGACTGTTATGCGGGCCCTCTAACAGCTAGGGGGGCGCTACCACACAAGGCGCACCACGTCTAACATCTTTAAATAAGATGGTCGTGCAGACCCATACAACGTGCTCCTACAATCGAGATGGCACGAAGGTTCTATAAAATCGAAGCAGGAAAGCCCTGTCTGCTCCACACGAAGAGTGGCTATGACATTTTAAAAGACTTTATTGGGAGAATTTTGGGAAGATGCACTTCACCTGTAAAGGAGACCGCGTATAAAACGCTTGTACGACCACGTATTGCTCAAGTGTTTGGGACCCGCAGCAGATCAGTTTAAAGGAAGACATAGAGGCGGTTCAGAGGCGAGCAGCTAGATTTGTTACCGGTAGGTTCGACCAATGCGCGAGTGTCACGGAAATGCTCCGGCAACTCAATTGGGGATCGCTGGAAGAAAGGCGACGTTCTTTTCGTGAATTTCTGTTGAGTAAATTTAGAGGGCCGGAATTTGAAGCTGAGTGTAGTACGACCTTGCTGCCGCCTACTTACATTTCGCGTAAAGATCACAAAGACGAGATAAGAAAAATTAGGGCTCGTACGGAGGCATATAGGCATTCTTCCTCGTTCCATTTGGGAGTGGAATAGGAAAGGAAATGCCTAGTAGTGGTACAGTGTACCCTCCGCCACGCACCTTATTGTGAATTGGGGAGTATGTATGTAGATGTAGATTGAGTGCTTGGAAAAATGTTCAAATGTTTTTTAAGCATAGGGGACTTAACTGCGGGGCCATCAGTCCCTTACTTACAAACTACCCATGAACTACCTTATACTAAAGACGACACAAACATCCATGCCCGATGGGGGATTCGAACCCCTGACGGGAAGCGGCCTCACACATTGGAAGATAAAGCCTCAATGCGCTTGGCCACTCCGCCGCGGCTGAGTGCTTGGAGGCCCAGTTGTTTCAATTCTTTAAAGTGTTTATAAATTCTGACATTTTCAGAGGTCAGGTAAGGTGTAGCAACCAAGTCAGTTTGAACTGAAGTCAAATATGAGGCCCAAAAACCTCATGGTGTCTTTAAAAGTCACCACATTATCCCTCATCTTCAGCTCAGATAAGTTTAAAACAGAGCAGTAATAGTTAGACAGAACACACACAGACCTCTCAGTCAAGAACTTAAAACCAGCCTACCCTGCCCATTCATCTAACCATCAAAGAATTGCTACTGAAGTGTTGTCATTGCAAGGCTGGAAGAAGAGCAAAAGACAGAGAAGTTATAAACAAGTAATGAACACATAACAGAACTTTTAACAAATGGCAAACAAAGTCACATTTAAAATACTACCCTGATGGACACATTTTTCTGCTCAAAGTGATGAGACGTAAAATAGCATGGAGGAAGAAAGGACTGAAAACCCCAGTCGTAGAGCTGCCTGAGGATAAGATGCCTCCAAGTTGTATCGTAGCCCTTCTCAATGTCAAAAAAATATACCCAATAGTTGATTCTGGCACAGGAAAGCCTGTTTTATAGCCGCTTCCAGAAGTGGCGTAACTATGGGGGCGATGAGAGGGATAGACCCCCCCCCCCAGAACCCGGAAAAAAAGGAAAAGAAAGAAAATAAATCGTATAACAGCAATCTGTTAAAGGTAAAGTTTGAAAACTTCTGGTGTTTTACCATAATCTTTCATTGGATGGGAGTGAATTAGTTTCTTCAACAGGAGTGGTAGATGGTAGTCTGTCTGGAAACTGACTAAAATTTGGCTCGTCAAGCAGATCTATCCCCCCCCCCCCCCCCCAAAGCCAAGTCCTAGTTACGCCACTGGCTTCCAGGAAAGCCAGGTTATCAATGGTGGATCTATATCTTCTGAACCCGCACTGAAACCTTCCAAGTTGCTGCCTGGATTTCAACATCCAGATAAGGCGGCGGTTGACCATCCACTGTAAGGTGTTCCCCTAGATAGCTGCTTCGGCATGTGCAGTCTTTTCCAGGTTTTAATACAGGAAGTAACATTGCCTCCCTCCACGAGTCGGGAACTGGCCTGATGCCCAGATTACATTAAAAAGATTGAGAATCATTTCCTTACTGTGTGCCACGGGATCTGCCACGAGCTGCAGACAATGCAGAATCCAGCTCAGCCGGCCGCGGTGGCCGAGGTGACTGAGGCGCTCCAGTCACGGTCAGCACAGCCACTACGGTCGGGGGTTCGAATCCCCCCTCGGGCATGGATATTTGTGCCGTCCTAGTTCGTAAGTAGTTCATAAGTAGTTTGTAAGTTTAGGGACTGATGACCCCGTAGTTAAGTCCCATAAGCTTTACATATACAAATCCAGCTCACACACGGTGAAGTGAAAGTTATAAGTCCCATCCACGGTTGACACGAAGTACAAATTGTTTCTTTCGGCAGCCACTCGGTGGCGTTGGAAAGCTGGGTCCTGTAACTGTGAAAAAAGCGGCCACCAGATTCTGGGCAATATCCTGTGGGATGGTGTGGAAATACCTCTCTCCTCTCCCAGATATCCTCCTGATGGTCTCCCACACTTTTGTACTTTTCATGGAACGATTAACAGAATCCAGGAACTACTGCCACGATCTCTTTCTGCTCTCTTTAGTAACTCACCGACATTTTGCCCTTCGCACCCGAAAGGCAGTCAGGTTCTCTGTAGTCGGCTGACACTTGAACAGATGGAGAGCTGCCCTCCTGGTCCCGATAGCAGAAAGGCATTCGTCATTCCACCAAGATGACTGCAAAATGGATATATCACCAGCGTGGAGGATCATGTGGGCGATACGATCCAGTCATCGGTGAACACTGATGTGATGTTCAAACATTGTAAGTTGGCTATAAAGTGTCCAGTCTGATCTAATGCGCAATGATCGTGGCTATTGTCTGACAGGCCACATTTCATCTGGCAGGTAGTTACAAATTGGGAAGTGACCATTCCCCATTGAGTAGTGGGGGCAAGGACTGGAGAGCAAAGGGAAAGATCGATGGTAGAGAACAGTGTTGCCAGACGTAGAGAATTTTCCCTACACGTAGGTACTTTTAAGCATTAAAATCATGTAGGGAATTTTCATCCAAAAGTCCCCAATGTGTAGGTACTTTGGTAAAATTTTACAATCGCCGACACAGGCCTAGCGGGTAATGTTGGCAACAGAACAGTTGTCAGCAAGCGTGAATGAAGCCGACCAATTTTGGCAAAGTTTGAAGTAGCCAATGATATACAGACGGCATAGTTGTTTTCTGTTCATAGTAATCAATATTAATTTGAAAACTTTGTTTCAGACATTTTAAAATTGTTGCGAAATATCATTTCAATGTATATCAGTGGAATGAAGAGTCGGTTTGGTCAGCACAAGGAAAATTCATTGTTTCAATGAACGAAAGACGTTTTATTACCTTGACTAGACTTATTTATTTACGTCAGGACGATACACAAGTTAGTACTTGTAATGAGAAGATGCTGACAAGAAAACGCAAAAGCATTTGCGACAGCCAACGTTATAATGAACAAAGCGTCAGATATTCGTTGACTACATAATAATAACTAAACTAAATAATTACTGCTGTTCCTACTCTATGTTTGATAGTGTCTCGATGTATCCTTGTCTGGTCAATAAATCAGTTATCCTCGTGTAACAGCGGCCTACTTGGGGAAACTAATTAATGCTGTTACTCTCTATGGTTGACAGGTTCTTGATGTACCCTTGTCCAATCGATAAATCAGTAATCCTCTTGTAAAAGGGCACTTGGAATTAGCGGCATAATCTACACTTGACTCAATGAATCAGTAACTATCAGTCACTGGAAAAACATATCTAGCAAGGTGAAGCACGACGCCAAATATTTATTTTAAAGTTTTTCAAAACTGTAACATGTCACATTAATCAACTGGTTAACCTCTGCTGGCCGGACTCCTGGATTCAGCCCCTCCCAGACCCAAATCCTGGCTACGACCCTGATGTAGGGGCATTAATGAGGTGGTAGGGAGAAAGTGGGGAAAACGTAGGTACATTTTTGTGAGGCTGTAGGTATTTTCTCCCTCTGCCATCTGGCAAGTGGCAACACTGGTAGAGAATGACCCTATGGCAGCGCATAGATGTTTGCTCTGACCTGTATTCAATATGCGTACCACTAGAGGACATGAGACACTTCTCAATTGTTCCGCTTGTGGGGAAGGTAGTTGCGGAGCCCCAAAGCACATTTTGTGCATTAAAATCACCACAGACGCTGAATGGGTGAGGGAGGTCGGTAAGAAGATCTCTGAGAGCTGCTTTATCACGCACATCATGTAGCGGCAAATACAGGTAGTATACTGTTAGTCTATGGGGCACATTCACTGACACTGTGCTTGGAGGCTTGAGGCGACAGAGAGAAGTTCAGTGGTAGGCCGTGTTCAGAAAAACAGCCACTCCTCCTTTAGCTCTCATTCCACTGATGTAATCCTTTCTGCATAGATTGTAGCCACAAATCTCAGGGTCGGTGGAAGGCTTGAAATTCATCTCACGAACACATATACACATAGGTCTATCCTGAGATAGAACGCTTAGTTCCTCCACATATATCCTTGCATGAAAATTTTTTTTGAAAAGTCTCGGTCGCAATATGCTTTATTTCACATGACGCGTTCGAGTACATCATCATCAGATCTGTGCTTTAAAAGGAGAAAATTACATTTTAGATGTTTAAAGCACGAGACAACAGACAGAATCTGAAAATAAGAACAGTTCTGTCTGTTGTCTCGTCATCATAGTGTTAAGTGACTTATTATCCTTTCATATACTTTATCTACCTAGGACTCTTGATAGATTTTTCTACAATATTAACTTGTAACATATGGCGAGCAGCTATGTGACTGTCACGTCTTAATGGTCTAGCTTGCGTACTTTTTGACATTTTTTGTGTGGTTTGTGCTGTATTTAGCAACGCCCAATCCCATTCTTTGGTCCTCCCACGCCTCCCTTGTCGTATGCCCTCTCTCATTAGTATTTTTAATGTACTTAAAATTGGTGTCATATATTTTTATAAGACTTAACACATTTTGTAGCCATATTTTTCACAGTTTCTATGTCTGCACACAGTACAGAGGGCCCAAGAAGATGTATGTGTAGTTTTTATTCAAGTAACTTTTAATGCTAACCCTGCGCCATCTGGTGGCGAGTGGGCCTAGTTTTCCTGTTACGGTGTTTCCCCCTCTCACCACAGTTGGGCACGTGAGTCTAGTTCAGCACCGTCACTAGACGTCCACGATGGTGTTTTAAGTTTTAGTCAAGCATCTATACTAAGATGGTTGTAATTACCATCGTTTCTTTTAATTTTTTGTAAGTATATATGTATTAATATGGTTTTTACTCCTTGAAGATATTGTAACTACGTGCTTTAAACATCTAAAATGTAATTTTCTTCTTTTATACCACAGATCTGATGATGATGTACTTAAAACGTGTAATGTGAAATTAAGCTTACTGCGACCGAGACTTAAAAAATTCATGCATGCCAACGTATGGTCGCTTGTCCGCATAATGGAAGGTTTCATGAACCAAATGATAAACATACATCCTTAATCCATTCAGGTTCCACTATTAAGGCGGCAGAACTTCCATCCTCTCTTTCCGCTGGGGCTGAGAGCCTGACATGGTGGAGGCTCACTCTTGGGGCAAGGTGGCTGCCCCCGGTACAAATTGCACCCCATTAATTCTGGAGAAGAGCCAGAGGGGACGTGAGTAGAATTACCTCGACAGGCTCCGAGGGTTTATTACACAGCTTGACTCTTTTCAGGTACTTTCTTGTGCTCTGTAGTCTTTGTGGTAGCTGAGGCAACAGTAGATGGAGCAGTGCTGTTCTGCTGCCATAGCCATGCAACCGAGGGCGCTGGGAGGTCTTAAACAGTAGCCTTCTCAGAAGTCCTGCGGAGGCGGGGGGGGGGGGGGGGGGGGCAAAGGCTCAGTGACAACTGCAGCCTTACAAGTGCACTCACGAATGCAAGTGTTAGTGCCGACACTATCAACATCGGCCTCGGAAACCGGCTTGTTAATGACAGCAGCAAAGGTGACAAATGAAGGAGACTGCATGGCCTTAAAAGTCTTCTTGGCCTCAGCACAGCTACACGCTGCCAGCCCCACTCCAAACAGGATGCTGCTCAGAGCTGTTTACACATTTAGGAGGTGGTGAACAAGGTACCCTGTCATGTGCGGCCTTACCACATGCGCCACAAGTGGCTTCTCCCTTAGAACCTAAGGTGGCGAGCCCAAAGTGCTGGCATTTAAAGCAGCGTGTACGGTCTGGACATAGAGCTATACTTTTAAATGAAGGAAGCCTGCCTTCACATATCCAGGGAGGTTTGGGCTATTAAAGATGAGGATGAAGGAGCCAACTTTCATTAACTCCCAAGTCACACTTTTGGTGATGTTCTAGACATCAACAGTGCCTTCAGGAGCTCACTTACATTTCAGTCCGTCAATTGTAATGTCTAATAGACCCCTAAATGTAACAACACCTTTACTGTAATTAAGTGTACTATGGAGCTCTGTCTCAATAGCTACTCCTCCAAGTGACTTGGATTTTTTTTTTTTTTTTTTGTAATTTTGCCACTTGTTGGGAGGTAAATGTTTTGACCAACAGCATTCCATTGCGCAAGTGCTTAAGTGCTTCACAGACTTCAGGTTGCCAGCAATACCCTCTAGTCCCTTTTGTATATAAAATGGAGACACCTTTTCAAATGAACCCTCTTTAAACCAATAATCACAAACACATTCTGTGTTCTTTCATTATTCACAAAACATTTTTTTCGTGATTTCTGAATCAGGATAACTGGATAGCTGCGCCCTCTTGTTAGGCTGGGTGTTGGCACCCTATACTACTAGGAGGTGTGAAGGAAAATGTCGAAGAATGCATCTCAGTTCCACAAGCAGCTAGGGAACTAAATATCCGGCTAGAGAGCTCCGCATGCCTCGGTAAGCGTTATACAACTGAGGTTCAGCTGTAGCCCCGCAGGTTGCTCGCTAGCGACTGTCCCGCGTCAACAGCCGTGCATATGCATCTCATCAGCATACCTTGGCAGTGAGTTTTTTGAATAGTGGTATTTTCCTTCCTGAGATCTGAATGGTCAATTCAATATCCCCATTCCCTGAGACACCGTGTTTTACTGCTGCGCCACGCGGTGGTTGCTGAAGCGTGCCCATAGGTTACAGTGTCAGAGGACTGGCGGCTCAGGGACCCCAGGTTAATACTGAGGTTTCTGTCTGATCAGTAGGACAACAAAAAGCTCCAGCTCATGACTGCCCATGGCTGGACGTAATTGGCACACGGCTATTGCACATTGACTCATGACTCCACTGTGAAGTGTCTCATTGATTGCCACAGAACTTGGCCATGATGTTCTCATAACATCAGCAATCCACTTACATGATGCTCTTGTTCTCCTGAGCTTAACACTTTTGATTAGTTTTAGCCTATTCTTCCTCCACTACTGGTCTTCTAGGATCGTATTTGGCCCTGTATTCTAGCACACACAAAACTAGTTCTCCACTATTTATATTGTAACCACTGTAATTATTTCCCTGTTCAGTAGAATGATTCCCCATTCATCTCTGCTTCAAGACTCCAACCATAAACGTTACTCACCTGATCTCTCGCCTGTGTTGTCAACAGGCAGCATTAAATATCAGGTGGTGGTCATAATAACTGGGCTCATTAGTGTGCATTTTCAGTGTCGTTACATTTCATATAGGTGGACTGTCTGTTATGACAAGTGCCGCGTGCCGAGTGGGTGTACGTTTACATTAAGATTGCAGTTACAAGGGAATGACCTCAGATATAGCCAACCAATTTGGTTAATTTTTGGCAGGTCGCTTAATGAAGGAATGTTGGATGTTTTGGCTAACATTCCCAGATTTTGAGAAAACCGCCCTTATAACTGATGCTACTGAATTGACTCAGAATTAATCGTATCACTAGATAAATTTAAACTGTGCATCTTTTATCATCATGTATGTTTTCCAAAAGCATGTAGGAGTACTATCAGAGAAAGCAACAAAAGAAACTTTTAAGACTGTTGCTTATACACCCAGTAAGGTAAACACGTTTAAGTGAAAACAGCACAAGCTGAGTGACTTTTGCCAGCACAGAAACTCAGGGCATTTGGTCAGAGAGCTAACCGTCCTCTGCAATAAAAAAAGAACTGAGCCAAGAACTCAACAATCATGATAGAGCAAATGCTATCTCACATCTGGAAAAAAAAAAAAAACAAAAAAAAACTTGTTTGATTCATACATGGATAGAGACTTTTCCCATATGTAATGCTGGACAAACTAGTACTGTCATATACAATACCATGTTTACAGACGAAATGATTACTTTTATCGCCAAGTAATATATATACATATATATACAAATTTCCATTTCCTTCTGAAAACCAAGTGGAAATGACAGAACTGTTCAAACTCAATCACATACCATAACATTATTCAAGATCAACTTTCAACGCTGGATCATGGTGTGCATCAAAATTAATTACCACTAAATAAATAATTCTAAATGCTAACCAAATCTGTCTACTGCCAATTCTTGGGAAGGAATGTTGTAGCTGCTCGAAAATAGCATTTATTAAATGTTCTTGGTATAAAGAAAATACAGGGTGTAAATTTTTTTTAACTATATGAAATTACTTCTAAGCAGTTTGCAGTAGGACGTTCAAACTGCACAGGTGGCCGCAGGGCGCAGTGGGAATTAGTATGCTATGTAGCGACGAAGCACACTTTCATTTGTGTGGGCTTGTCAGTAAGCAAAATTGGCGCTTTTGGGGGATCTGAACACATACAAGTCCTTTTTGAGGGGCTATATTAAAGATGAGGTGTTCAGCAATAAACCCAAAAACCACTGCTGAGAACAGTCATTCAGGAGGTCATCAACAGCATCAATGTTCTGAGACTTCATGCAGAATTTCACTCTTCATCCTTGCCACATCATCACCACAGAAGGGAAGCATATCGAACATGTTATAATCTAAATCTGAAAAAATTATATGTTGAATAAAGTGTGTGCAGGCTATAGTTTTAACTAATTTAGCTTATGTTTTATGTAGTTCTATAACTGTCACCCTGTATTTGCTTCAAATGTTTATACAGGGTGATTTATCCACATTGTACAAACTCTAGGGATTGATTGACAAGAGGATACGGAACGAAAAAGGTATAATAAACTTATGTCTGGAAATGTTTCCATACTACAGACCATTTATTCAGTCATACTTTGTTACAGAGAATGAAGTCTAATTACTAGCTGTACCATGCACACGTTGATACTGTTCTTCATACTGTTCCACTGATGATTCAAAAGGTATGTTGCTGTCACAAATTTTGTGGTCTCCATCTACATCTTCTACTTCCAGTATGTTACTAGGCATAATGAAATCCTCCCTATTTTTGAAACATTTTGGAAATTCCAGCACAGGGAGAAAGAGAACCTGAAGTGACAGTGTAGCTCTTAAAACTTGAATTGTACAACCTAGTCGCTCTCTTGATATCACTCAACTGTTTTCCGCTAAATGTTACCTGACTTTTTTTTTTTCTTTGAAGAAATCATATTACTTTTTTTCATTAGTAATGAACTCAATGTTGAAGTGTAGAGAGTTGATCGGAACTCTGTTTTATTTTTACATGCAATGATAAAAATTCTTTCAGTGGCTGCATTACTTTGGGCCACCAACAAAATTGTCATAATCAGGACAATCCTGTAAAATTTGTTTTGGCTGAGGAATCAAATTGGGAAATGTTATACCATGTGATATCTGCTTGTTCATGAAGTACATCTTCCAAAGGATGAAACTGAAAATTACTGAACTCTTCTTCTAGTCCTTCAATCTCACTAGAAGACAAGACACTTGGAAACTGAGCCAATAAGTATTCCACAGATACGAAGTTCATAATCTTCCTTTTGGATAACTCAGCATGTAATAAGAAAGGATCTTCTAATGAAAACTTTTCTTTTATATATTGACAGCTCCGAACATAAAAGTTCCGAACTTCTGAATAAAACACCTTTGTATCTTTTTTATTCAATGATGCATTCTTTTTATAAGCTCGGGTCTTTGCACCAACTGCAATTTCTATATTGTTGTGGTCTTCAGTCCACGGGACTGGTTTGATGCAGCTCTCCACGCTACCCTGTTCTGTACAAGCCTCTTCATCTGAGAATACATACAGCAACCTACATCCTTTTGAATCTGCTTACTGTATTCGTCCCTTGGTCTCCCTCTATGATTTTTACACCACAAACTTCCTTCTAATTCTAAGTTGATGATTTCTTGATGTCTCACAATGTGTCCCACCAACCTATCCTTTCTCTTAGTCAGGATATTCCAGAAAATCCTTTTCTCCTAATTCGGTTAAGCACCTCCTCATTAGTTACGTGATCTACCCATCTAATCTTCATCATTCGTCTGTAGCACCACATTTCGAAAGCTATCATCTTTTTGTCTGAATTCTTTATCGTCCATGTTTCACTCCCATACAATGTTACACTCCAGACAAATGATTTCAGAAAGGACTTCCTAACATTTAACCCTGCGGCAGGCGTGCTTGAGATTGTTGCGTCAGCGGGCGACGGCGGCACTCAGTGACGCCCACATTTAAATACATAAAAAAGCAGTTTTTTTAAAAGTTTTTGGTGGAATTAATTATTTATTTTTTATAACATCATTCTTAACAGCAACTTTTAATATGAGCTATATACATATATACAAGATGCATGGAAAAATTAAAATTGTTACAGAATATCTGACATAAGTTTCCAGGATATTTCCTAAGCTCTACTTTAATAACACATTCTAAATAAATTATAACCACAGATATGACTCGATTGGTTACCATTGTTAAGGCAAGTTTTACAAAAAAAGTGTAATATGTATAAAAACTTTGTAGTAATAATAAAGAATAAAGCAATCAGTAAATACATATCAAGAATCACACACTTTCTTTCTCCGGAGAAGCTCTGCAATCATTACATGTGACAACATTGTGGCAATATTGCTTGCAAATGAATCTTTTTGCAGCTAATGCAAGTGACAAGAGTTTTACTTTTTTATTTTTATTTTATTTATTTATTTAATTTTTTTTACCACCTGAAAGGTGGTTCTTACAGCCTCATCGTGATTGGCAGGAATTGGTTGATGAGTTGACAGAAATTCTTGAATATCTCTTCGTAGAGTACAGAGCTGAGCCGTTTCTTTCAAATGGCAGTCCATCAGAGCCATGGCCAGCTTTCTTAGGTAGGTTCTTCTTCTGAATCTTTTCTCTGGATTGTTTGCAAAAAACAAGACCTGGGAATTTATCCCAGCAATATCCAGAT
Organism: Locusta migratoria; assembly: GCA_026315105.1. Classification (NCBI taxonomy): domain Eukaryota; kingdom Metazoa; phylum Arthropoda; class Insecta; order Orthoptera; family Acrididae; genus Locusta; species Locusta migratoria. The sequence continues at coordinate 348,543,609 of CM048755.1, forward strand.
AACGAAAGAACAATGCTAAGGGACATCTTCTTGTTGTCCTTTGTGTAGAGTAGGATGTACACATATAATCCACAGTATCGACTCCACCTTTGTTGCACCTTGTCTATAATGGTTTCGATTTCTTCTGGTGTTAGGCCTTTCCTTTGTGCAGACCTGGGAGACAATAAATTAATTCTAATACCAAAGCAGTGTTACTAATTGAATCATCATTCACCCACGGAGTTGTAAAACAAAGCTTCTAATCATCAAAATATTGGACAGTGATACAGCTACATGTACTTACATTACCGAGCGCGTGCGGTACGCAGTACCGTCTCGGTGCAGTCCATTTTACAGGTGAGTCACAGCTGTTATGGCGGTGCAGTAGTGCAGTTTGGCGCGTGACTAAACAATTGAAGCATATCTAGCACCACTGTTGTGCGCTCGGCGCGCTGACGTAACTATTGAAAGAAAACAAAATTGGCAGCACTGTATGCCGCCACGCGCCCGCTGCAGGGTTAAACTAATATTCAATGTCAACAAATTTCGCTTCAGAAATGCTTTTCTTCCCATAGCCATTCTGCCTTTACTTCAGCCATCAGAAGTTATCTTGCTACCCAAATAACCAAACTCATCTACTACTAATCTAATTCCTTCAGCTTTGCCTGATTTTCTGACTCTACATTCCATTACCCTCATTTTACTCTTGTTAATGTTCATCTTGTACCTTCCTTTCAAGACACTATCCATTCCGTTTAATTGCTCTTCCAGGTCCTTTGCTGTCTCTGATGGAATTACTGTACTATGTCATCAGCAAACTGTAAGGTTTTTATTTCTTCTCCGTGAACTATAATTTCCTCTCTAAATTTCTCCTTACATTCCTTCACAGTTTGCTCCATGTAGAGATTGAACAACATTGGGTAACGGCAACGGCCCTGTCTTCCTCCCTCCCCAACAACTGTGACCCTTTCGTGCCCTTTGACTCTAATAATTGCTGTCTGGTTTTTGTACAAGTTGAATATAACTCTTCGCTCCCTGTATTTTACCCCTGCTACCTTTGGATTTTGAAAGAGTGTATTCCAGTCAAGATTGTCGAAAGCTTTTTCCAGAGCCACAAATAATAAAAACATAGGTCACCCTTTCCGTAATCTATGTTCTAAGAAAGTCATAATGTAATGCCTCATGTGTTCCTACACTTCTCCTAAATCCAAATTGATCTTTCCCAAGGTCAGATTCCACCAGTTTTTCCATTCTGCTATAAATAATTCCTGTTAGTATTTTGCAATCATGACTTATTAAACTGATAGTTTTGTAATTTTCACATTTGTCCGTAATTGCTTCCTTAGGAATTTGAATCACTATTGTATTAACATTTTTCGGCAGTCATCTAGGCCGCCATGTGATACAGAAATATTTGTAGAACCCACTACACAAAAAACATGGCTTTGAGATTTCGCAAAAGCCCTCAAACAAGGATATCCTTCATTATGTTCCTTGCAATATTTTTGTTGGATACAAGTTTTTAATCCCCCCCCCCTTCCGCAGTTATTCATAATAATCACTTTCACAAGGATTAGCTTCTTCTTGTGACAAAAACTTTTCATTTTATAAAAACAAACGCTCAAATGATATTACATTTATTGGTGATTTTCTCATAGAACTCTATTTTAAAAATAAGAATTAAGAACTGTTCATCAGAGACTTTGCCACAGCACATCACACACATGAAATCTCTGTATCATTAGATACAATGCAATAAAAACCAAAACCAACACAACTTCAACTTTTGGACACAGATTAATGAACTAGGAATGATGAAAGTTTTTATTATTGCCCATACACATCACAATTTTTTTCTGTGGGCGCGCAGCTCCAAGTGACATACTGCATTTTCACTGATTGCTGCTAGATTACACAATGGCCATTGTGCATTCATAACATATGCTGTATTAGCAGTTTTTGAATTTGTAGAACTTACTGTCAATACAGCTGATTTCCACAAGAACATGCTAGAAGATATTGCTCATAACCTTTGTTCATGCTTGCTTTTATGTGGTTCTGGTTTTCGTGCAATTGAGTGACGAATTTTTGTGTGATATAGTATTTTGATGATGAGTTCAACAAAGAAACTATATACTTGCATCAGTCTTTCAGGGACGCATTTTCTGAATTTCCATGTTTTTATTTATTTATTTTTATTACTGAAAGGTGAAACATTGCACTCCGTTCCATGTGTTCGTGTGATATAAGCATTCCTTGTGGAGAAAGAACTGAACTAATTTATCATATTATATTCATCAAACAAGTGTCCAAAATGAAAATGAAGGATAGCAGTAGGAAAATTGATTCATTTTTACCGCTTGATATAATAAGAGCAGAATATTTGTTCACTTCACTTTTAATTGCACATAGTATTCCGTTAGCTGCTGCTGTTCACGCTGGAGCTATGTTTGAAGACCTTGTGACATATGCTCACGTTAAATTTTTGAGATTTGGGATCTTCTGGATTTCTGTTTTTGAAAGTTGGCAGGTATGCATATGATAAGCCACTGTGGCTTGCCCCTTGCACAGCTTCTCACCTTGTCTATAGCATGGACTAGTCTGAGCAACACCATTCTGATATCAGCCAAATTTTTAGAGTTAAATCATTCAAGTCAGATGTACTGTATTTACCTGAATCCAAGCAGCACATTTTTCCTGTTTTTGTGATTCAAACAATGCCTGCGGCTAAGCCCATTTTACACAACTGACTTTTGGGACTCAATTGACTATTTGAAGTGTGTGTGCCTTTGGTGTCTGCATGTAAATCAGCTATTAACCACATCACGAGTGCGTCTATGACATCATGATCTACAGGTTGTGCCAAGTGTGGAGTTCTAATAATTCGGTGTAAAGCAAACAAAAGTTCTGAAACACGGTGGTATGAGTCACAACTAACTTTTGCCATTGAATATTATCAGTGCTACAGATGCTTTGCATACACACATATCATAATGAATAGAAGGTAGATCTGTATATTATGATCAGATTAATACTGATGCCAATAAAAATATTAATAGCAAAGGTATAAGACAAGTACACTTTTTTCCTTGAGTTTCGGCCACTGAATTTTAATGTCATTCAATGAGGGTAATAGAACTTCTCATCTTTGAATGTAGCAACCTTTCAAATATTTATAGTTACAAAAATAAACTTCTTTACATGAGTACCAACAACACCCAAGGCTTTAGGATTTTTGCATGAGCTAGTAGCTGTGAAAATGTAATGATGATTTTAGAATATGTGGTTCCTGATTTCCAAAAGGCCACAGTGCAAATTGCTAATGAAGGTACGAACATATGGAATAGCTTCCCAGATATTTGAGATACTTGAAGACTTCTTAAGGAACAGAACCCAGTATGTTGTCCTAGATGACAAGTGAGTATCAGAGACAGGGTATCTTAACAAGTCTCTCAAGGAAGTGTGATAGGATTATTTTCCATCTACATATATGGTCTGATGGACAAGCTGAATAGCAACATGCGGCTGTTTGCTGATGATGCTGTGGTGTGAGGGAAGTTGTCATATTTGAGTGACTGTAGTAGGATACATGATGAAATAGATAACATTTCTGGTTGGTATAATGAAGTGCAGCTAGCTTTAAATGTATAAAAATGTAAGGTGATACATATGATTAGTAAAAACAATCCCTTATTTTTCGAATATAGTATTAATAGTGAGCAGGTTAGTATAGGTATAACACTGTAGAGCAATTTGAAATGGAAGAGGCATGTAAGTACAGTTATGGGAAGATGAATGGTTGACTTCAGTTTATTGGGAAAACCTTGGTAAGATGTAATTCATCTGTAAAGACCACATATAGAACCATAGTGTAACCCATTTTGTAGTACAGCTCAAATGTTTGGGGTTCCACCAGAGCAGTTTAATGGAATACATAGCAGCAATCCAAAGACTGGCTGTTAGACTGTCACTTATAGATTTGAACAACATCCGAGTGTTGTGGATCTGATTCGGGAATTCAAATAGGAAATCCCTAAAAGGAGTACAACATTCTTCCAAGGAAAGCTATTGAGGAAATTTACAGGGCTTGCACCTGAAGCTGTCTGCTGAACAAGTCTACTATTACTAACTTTTCTTGCTCCACTTGAGAGAGAAATAAGAAAGGAAATAACTAGTATTAGTACAAGGTACGTTCACCATGCACCATATGGCGGCTTGTGGAGTATCTATGTACATTTAGATGCACAGTGCCAAAGGAGCCATTCTTGGTCTTTTACTATTCTTGATCTTTATACATGACTTATCATAATGGTCCAAAGCTGAAATTAAATTTTACCATTTGAGGTAATTTTCACTCATTAAATGTAAGTCTAAATCAATGCCATATGCATATTTATTTTATAGGCATACATATAGAGATAAAATTCACTATGATCTCATTAATTATCCAAGTTGTTTAAAACTACTGACTATATAATTATACTGTGATAGTGTGTGGCATTGCGACAATTGGCAACACAATCAATGACAACACACTAGGCCATGCCTCTCCATAGGTACGTGTGCAACTGCATCACCAGGTTTTATAAGATAAAACACTGCAAGAATCAGTCATTTATGTGCTGATTTAGGTTGAGACATCAGCTAGGACAAGCAGGCTCCGTGCACTTATTACTGATCAGTATAGCTTGGCTTCCAGTCCTGACAGTTTGAGGATTGGCAGAAAGACTCATATAGTTTAGTATTCAGTTATATACTTGATGTCCGTCTGTTAGTCCTGTCTACTGTTCAACCTCTACGGACTGAAGACCACGCAGTTTGGTCCGATAGATTTACAAACATCTGACATTTTGTTCAACCTCACAAGTTCAGTATTCTGTTAATAAATTACTTATAATTTTGCTATCTAATAAGTGTTGACTTGTTGCAGAGTATTTGGCCACCTCTGTCCTATTGCATCCTCATTCCAATTCCTGCAGTCGGATACAACAACTGGCTATGAAAATGTCTACAACCTATAAGAGAACGCTGACCCTGTGGAAGAACGAAAGAGACCTGGAATTTTCAATTTTTGTCGAACTGATCTCTTCTTTTAGTGACACTGCATTGCTGAAACTTATTATCAGAATTGTGTGCCTTGCCTTATAGTCCTTCAGCATGACTGCACCTCAGGAAGAGATGTCGCTAACTCAGATTATTCAATTTCAAGCTTGTCAAATTGAAAAGTGGATTGCTTACTTCCTCTCCACTGTATGTCCCTCAGTGTTTGGTCTGTGCAGAAAGCTCATCCACATTATCGACCCCTCCGACGTCCCTTATGAGGAACTAGCCGAAAAGTTGAATGTGTACTATGTCACCACAGCTAGATTAAAATTTTTTAGGCTCAAGAAAGAACTGGGACAAAACTACAAGCAGTGGCTTATGGAATTAAAGGGACTAACCAGACATTGTAAATTTAAGTAAACATGTAGAATGAGCTACAGTGATCTCATGTTGCAGGATGCTATCATACAGAATGTTCTGGATATTAGGATTCATGCTGGCATACTGAAACTGCCAGACCCAGACATGCAAACTGTGATTTCCATAATTGAATTGCAAAGCTTAGTGGACACTATGGAGGTGAACTTTGACCCTCCTGTGAATTCTAATGTGATTAGTGTTTCATGGAATAGGTCACAATGCAAAGGCAAAACAGGGAATAAAAGCAAGGTGCAGTCACAGGTCATAGGTACTTTCTTCCAGTCTCACAGTAAGTGTAGAGGCCCTCAGCAAAGAATGTGAAAATTGTGTCTGCAATTAAACTTCCTGGCAGATTAAAATTGTGTACCATAACCGGGACTCGAACCTGGGACCCTTGCCTTTCGAAAACAAGCGCTCTACTGACAACTATTTCGACACACTTCACGCTTCATATCAGTGCACACTCCGCTGCAGAGTGAAAGTTTAATTCTGGAAACATCCCTTAGGCTTTGGCTAAGCAATGTCTCCACCATATCCCTTCTTCCAGGAGTGCTAGTTCTGCAAGTTTCACAGGAGAAGTAGGAGGCAAGGTACTGGCAGAAGTAAAGTTGTGAGGACGGACTGTGAAGCGTGCCAGGATAGCTCAGTCAGTAGAGCGCTTGCTAGCGAAAGGCAAAGGTCCCGGGTTCGAGTCTCTGTTTTCAATTTTAATTTGCCAGGAAATTTCATATCAACACACACTCCGCTGCAGAGTGAAAGTTTCATTCTGTGTCTGCAATGTTTCACTAGGCACAAGTGCTCCCAATGCTTTAGCCGGCAGAACTTGTGTATGACCGTCATCATCGGACATCGTTGTCTCTTCTGTGACCACCACAGAAACAATTTGTTCTGTCTTTGAATTTGAAGTTCAAGGTTGATGACAAAATCTTCTTTATGGTCTATGGATGTAACCGTTGTTGGGAACCAGGTATCATTGTTGAAGTCTCGGGTCAGTCTACGTATTTGGTTCAGGGTTCCGCTGGGCTGCACAAGCGTCGTCAAAATCAGCTGTGACACTCAAATCTCGGTGATTCTGCTGCAGAACTTCTGTCAGCAGATCCAGCACAAGGTAGAGGTCCACATCAGTGGACACCCCCACCGCTCCTGTCTCTGTGTACGGTACCTACAGATTGGTGCCGACGGACAATGACCACGCTACCACCGCCGAACCCAATGTGGATGACGATGCCACCGACACTACCCCCGTAGCAGCAGCCAATGCCGCTGCCTTCTTCGGCAGGACCCACTGTCGTCAACACGCCGCTTCCGATCTCTTGTAGCACAGTCCCGGAAGCACCTCTAGTTGTCGCTTTACCCGTGCCGTCGTCTCCTACGGCCACCCTGGTCTCCGACACGCTGGCTGTGTGCAGTTTTCCAGCCGGCATTCCTGTTCGCTCGCAATGTGGATACCGGGCTGCAGGTGGGCAGCTGCTGCCGAGCAACATTCCAACTTCCACCTGTTCCCCTAAGTCAGGGCCTGGGTCGCCCCCTCCTTGTCGTGGAAGATCAAAACATTATTCCATGGTAATGTGCCATTTTTGGGGGTAGGAGTGATATGTTCTGTGCTAGTGTGTGACATTGCAACAGTTGGCAACACAATTGATTACAATGCACTAGGCCAGGCTCAACCAAGAATATCGCCCGGCGGGCGCGGCCGCACCCTGAAAGAGACCAGACAGAGTGTCAGCTGTGGAGAGAGTGAGGCCACAGAGAACTGCTCATACACACTCGCCGTATGTACAGTAAGTGTCTTTTCCAAAGGATATATCATGTAACAGCTTTTTGTATCCCTTTTCAGAGTTTAGACAGCGGATCCTTAGACTGCTGTTTTGTACACAATTATTTTAATTTACCAAGTTTGCAAAATTACAATAAAAATAGAATTAAGGTTATACAGACTTTTAATTCTGACATTCCATATTGTTAAGGAATACAATTAACATTTTACTATATATATATATTTTCCACAAGAGAAGCACGTGTCCAAAGTTTATCAGTGTTTGGTTCTACCTATATTTATGAGCGCTTTTTCTCTCATTCTCTTCTGGAAAATTCTTCCAAAGCTTTACACATAAGAAAGCAGTCCTTCAGGCATATCTCGCACTGCAGATCAATCAGCTCTAGTTGAATCACTTGTGAGCCGTCCTCTGCCCGAAGGGAAAACGGGCGAACAAATATATCTATGGTCGGTTGAAGCTCACTTATCTCAAAAAACCTATTTTCAAACTCTTCTTGTAATTCACAATGATTTGTACATAATCTGAAAAACCCACATCTTCTTTAATGCTATCTAATGAAGGGAACTGTCCACAATTCTGCTCGTGCAACTATTTTTCATAAGTTTTTATTATTATTATTGAATCGCCGGCACTAAATCAACAACCGTGTAATTTTCGCCTTGGAGTGTAATGTTCAAAGTATTTAAATGACCGGTTATGTCACTCAAAAAAAGCCACATTCGCCATCCTCTTAGGATCACGAAGTAATTCTTATCGACGTCCTTTCATTTCCAAAAGCGTATTAATTTTGTCCCCCAAGCAGAAAAAACAATTAAGCACTTTTCCTTTGCTCAGCCATCTTACCTCTGTGCGGTAGGGGATGTCCGGGTATTCCACATCGATATCAGCCAGGAATTCTTTAAATTGGCAATGTGTGCCTCCATGTGATCGAAGCTAATTAACTGTTCGAACAACTGTGTCCATAACTTGTTTTATATTGACAATCTTTGCACAAAGTGCCTCCAGATGTATAAGACAATGAACTGCCGCGAATAAGAAACAGCCGACTTCAGTCATTTTTGCCCTGATGTAACTCAGGAATCCAGTGGGTAGTCCTTGTACCGCAGGGGCTCCATCGGTTATTACACTGGTCAGGCGTTCCCATTTAAATGCACTGACTCGAAGTCGTTTTCCACGGCTAGAAAAGTATCTAAACCTGTGGTTGTGTCTTTTAATGGTACGAGATCGAGAAATTCTTCGGTGACACGCAGATTGTCGTCGACACCCCGAATGAATATGACAAGCTGAGATATGTCCGAAACGTCCGTGGACTCGTCAAGAGTGATAGAAAATAAAATGAAGTTTTTCGCTCTCTGTTAACTGCTGCTACATATCTGAGGCCATATCTTTGAGATTGAGGTGAAAGAGCTATTTTTTAAAAGAGCTATTTTTTCAAATTTTTCTGTGAGGTCTGCTGGACAAATACAAGCTGCCGAATAGACCAAGCAATCCTCGATGAGATTCCCAGCCGCAAAGGTTTCCCTGCTTTCGCAATTCTCAACGACCATTTGTAACTGGCGCGCAAACTTTGGGGACCTGTTTCCTGTTCCTACAATGGCAGAAAAAGGTACAATTAATTGTTTAAATTCCTGTTTTATCATTTTAAAAATTGTTTCAATCATTGAAACCCAAATAAAAAACTAACAAAGAAAGGTAGGTTTTAGTTGTGTTTTCCTTCAGTTTTTTCTGAAAAGCGATCATGGACGTTAGCAAGGACAGCGAAATGTGATTGCAAAATGAATTTTTATCTACTGCAATATTTGCGTTTTAATTGAAAACTTGAATCAAACTACAACATATGTTTTCCCAACCATCAAAACACGAATACACAAAAACAAAGAATGACTCTTAATGACATTTTGCTGTCTGAGACAGCATTTGTGACGGCTTTTCAGAAAGTGGTGTAATATGACAAACCTGAAACATTTTCTTGTGTCTATGTGACGCAATTTAATACAACCAAAATATAAAAATTAACCAAAAGGAAATGTTCCTTGTCGCTGACAATCTGATATTCTATAACTAGCACATTGCTCAGCGACATATCAGATTGCGAAATATAGTTTCATTTATCATCTTTAGAAATAATGAAGAGTGATACAATAGGATACATTTGCTTCACTGTAATGCTGCCTGAAATTTTCTTTCAGTACTTCAAGCTTTGACTGGCATTCCTCTTGTGACAAATTTTCGAACTGATCTTTGTGACAGGTGTTAAAGTGCTATTCAATCGAATACTTTTTTAAATAAATGAGGTTTCGATGACATATTAAACATTTGGCATGATTTTCAAAAGCAGTACAAAAGAAATCAATTTTCCACTTGGGTTTAAACAGCTCCTTTTTTCTTTACCTGTTGCTGTTGCTATTGGACAGCTGATCGACGCGGCAGCAGCAGGCAAAGTTGCCCGGGGCACTGGCCGCGGGCGACCGCGGGCGCTAGTGCCCCAGGGGCACAGTTTGGACAAGCATGCACTAGGCCATGCCTCTGTACAGTTGTATGTGCCGCCACATCATTAGGTTATATAGGGCAAAATACTCAAAGAATAAGCATCATTTATGTGCTGCTTTAGATTGAGGCATTAACTAGGACAAGCAGGCTCCGTTCACGTAGTACTGATCAGTATAGCTTGGCTTCCAGTCCTGATAGTTTGAGGCATGGCAGAAAGACTCATATAGCTTAGAGCGCGCGCCACGTAACTTGGCGGGTGGACTGGCTCTGCTGCGCAGGTAGCTGTGTGGTGGTGGGGGAAGCTGCTGTCGCAGCGTAGCCGGACTGTGCGTTAGCTGCGCTCCGTTCCATTCCGCAGTCAGCTGCTGACTGCCGCTTAGCTTTAAAGTTACAGCCACATACAAGCGCAAGGAAATGTCAAGCTGCGAATCTTGAACACACACGGCTGTATAAAAAGTGTAATGCAGAAAAACAACGCTCGTTTGATTGTCGGGCAAACTGTGGTGCATTCACGAGTATTTATGAGTCTCTTTCTCTTGTACCTATCATGTTTACATGGCAGGGCATAATTTTCTGAGCGACACAGAAATTAATTTAGTAGCTCAGTTGATTAACACGAAGTATCTGTAAATTATATACAGAGTTCTTCTAGGAAGATCAATCTATCCATTATTACTGAAAAACCACATTAGACATTCACGACAGATTACGAATTCAAAGTAAATTTGTGAAGATAAAAAAAGTGCAATACAGACTGAGATTTGCTGTTGCCACTCATCCGAAATAACCCGCAAAAACAACACAACGCAGAATGCCAAAACCAGTTGTCGCTTCGCACAGTACGACACGAACTCGAGCGCGCGCAACGGCTGACTGGCGGCTATTGGTCAGCAGGTCACGTGGCGTGACGTAGGCCTACCCGTGCTTCTGCGCATCCAGGTCTCACCCACCAAGTTACGTGGCGCGTGCTCTAGTATTCAGTTAGATACTTGATGTCAGTCTATTAGTCCTGTCTACTGTTCAACCCTCAGAAGTTAAGTATTCTGTTAATAAATGATTTATACTTTTGTTATCTAGTATGTGTTGCAGATTATTTGGTCAACTCTGTTCTATTGCATCCTGATTCTGATTTCTGCAGCACTCTACAGCATATGTAACATCGACTTGGAATAATGCACTGCTGGCCATTGAAAATGAAACACCAAGAAATACTGGAGATTGCACAGCCCATTTTATTTGCAAGGTAACACATTGTACAAAGATCAAGATTGTAATACAATAAGTGAGGGAGATGACAAAATCAGTATTGAGGAGGCTGGCATTGCTGGCTACAGCAGCTGCTACACACCTTGGCATTGAATTAAAATGACTCTGTTGTGTGCTGATGCAGTACACCAATTGATGCTATTTGCGTCCAGTGTTTCTAACTTGAACGTGTGAGAACATTTCCTATATATTTGTGAGTGATGTAATTGAGGTGGGACTTGGGTGCCTGCCTGGTATTCAGGTACTGAGATGTAAAAATCTGCCCGAGGCTAATGCCACACTAGGTGTTTTTCTCCGCTGAAGGTCAACAGTTCCTGTCACGCTGGAAATGGCACACACTGTAGCAAACGGAGGGTACCACACCGGGCTGAATTTGTTGCTTCGTCAAGTTTCTGTACGTGACTGTCACTGATGAATGGGCCTGGGCCTATTTCTGGCACGGCAATAGTCGACGGTACCCCTGCCACACTAGGCTGTTTTTGTTGCAGTCGTGCAGCAGCCACCAGCTACTGTACTCATATGGAGACCACACGGATATCAGATTTTAGCATTTCTTTAAACTTATGGTATGTGAAGTTCAGAACTTAAATAACAATCAGCCAAAGAAAAGAAGGCATTAAAGTTAGCAATTTTATATTAACTTAGTAGTTGATAGAATCCAATGGCAAATACTATTTAAGAAAAAAAAAAAAAAACAATACATAACTGACAAATTACTTTCTCTTGTACAGGTTATGGTATTTTTCATGGAAAAATATGTATTAAAGGAAATCATTTATTTATTCTAAAATGAATATAATCACATGAATGAGGTGCAATACTATTGCTGTTGATATAAAACAGAAACTTCACTCAGTTTGATCAACATGTTTATTTATAATTAGCAGTGACATTTTACAAGTTAACACTATGTTTATAAAATCCTAACATTCTCCTAAATACCTCTGGGTTATACCCCTCCAATACTGGTTTACCTCTGATATATGCACATGAATTAAATAACTGTATTCTTGGAATATGCCACATTACATTCTTTACACCATCGTTGCCATCCAAATTCAGTGTGTTGAGCTGGAACACTAAAAAATGGAACCACTTTCCATCAGTCTGTATGCACTGCACTGCAACTGGTTCCGGTAGGTCCTTGACATCGTCCTAGGGAAACAGAAAAACATGATGAATTACATTCCAAACAACAAGATAGTTGAAATTACCAGAAGGTGTCTCATTACTATTAAAACTTTCTGTGTTTGTTAAGAAAATTGAAATTACAACTGCAACAACACAAGTGTATGGTCTATAATACAAGATGCTGCAATGTCACGGGATACTGGGACACAGGTAAGTCGTTTGCTCTGTTCCTCTGGCAGTTGTTTAGAAGATCTGTTGAAATATGGCTGTGCAACACTGCCGTGAGCTTTCTCCCTTCAAATGTGGTCTGTTAGGCACTGCCTGAAGAATGGGCATTTGGCAGTGGTGCAGACATTCAGATTTACAGGTTCAACTGTGTCCAGGGTGTGTCGTTAATATCCGAATGAAAGTATCACACTCTACATCTACATGGGATACTCTGCAAATCACATTTAAGTGCCTGGCAGAGGGTTTATCGAACCACCGTTATACTATTTATCTCCCATTCCATTCTCGAATAGTGCGCGGGAAGAAAGAACACCTGAATCTCTCCCTTCAATCTCCGATTTCTCGTATTTTATTCTGATGATCATTTCTACCTATGTAGGTGGGAGCAAACAATATATTTTCGCATTTGGAGGAGAATGTTGGCGATTGGAGTTTCGCAAATAGCCCACGCCGCAGCGATAAGCGCCGTTGTTGTAATAATTCCCATCCCAGATCCTGTATCATTTCCGTAACGCTGTCTCCCCTGTATCGTGACAATACAAAACAAGCTGCCCTTCTTTTGACTCTTTTGATGTCCTCCGTCAAACCCACCTGATAAGGATCCCACACTGGGCTGCAATACTCCAAAAATGGACGGACAAGCGTAGTGTATGCGTTTCTTTTGTAGATCTGTTGCATCTTTTAAGGGTTCTGCCAATAAAACGTAGTCTCTGGTTCGCCTTTCCCATGACATTATTTACGTGTTCTTTCCAGTTTAAGTCTGAAGTAATAGTAATTCCTAGGTATTTTGTGGAGTTTATGGCCTTCACTTTTGATTGATTTATCTTGTAAACAAAGTTTAACGGATTCATTTTGGTACTCATGAGGACAACTTCACACTTCTCATTATTTAGACTCAATTGTCAATTTTTACACCCTAGTGATATCTTAGTCTGATCATTCTGCAGTTGGTTTTGATCTTCAGATGATTTTACTAGACGGTAAATGACGGCGTCATCTGCAAACAATCTAAGAGAGCTACTTTGATTTTCCCCTAAATCATTTATGTAAGTAACGAACAGCAGAGGACCAATAACACTATCCTGTGGAACGCCCGATATCACCTCTGTTTTAGTCAATGCCTTACCATCTATTACTACGAACTCTGTCCTCTCTGACAGGAAATCTCCTATTCGGTCGCAAATTTGGGGCGATATACCACAACCACGCAATTTGATTAAAAGCTGCTTGTGAGGTATGGTGTCAAAAGCCTACTGGAAATCAAGAAATACGGAATCAATTTGCAAATCCTTGTCGATAGCACCTATCACTTCGTGTGAATAAAGAGCTAGTTGTGTTTCGCATGAACGATATTTTCTAAATCCGTGTTGACATTGGGTCAATAGCTCATTCTGTTCGAGATAATTCATAATATTTGAATACAGAATATGTTCCAAAACCCTGCTGCAAATTGACGTCAATGAATTAGGCCTGTAGTTTAGTGGGTTACTCCTAATGCCTCTCTTGAATGTAGGTGTGACCTGTGCAACTTTACAATCTATTGGTACAGATCCTTCTTTGAGAGAGTGGTTGTATATGGCTGTTAAGTAAGGAGCTATCGCTTCAGCATAAACAGATAGAAATCTAATGGGTATACAGTCCGGACCAGAAGACATGTTCTTGTTAAGTGGTTTTAGTTGCTGCACTGCTCCAAAGATATCTACTTCTATGTTACTCATTACAGTCTCTGTTCGTAATTTGAAATCTGGAATATTGGTTTCATCTTCTTTGATGAATGAGTTTCTAAAAGCTATGTTTAGTAACTCTGCTTTAGTAGTGCTGTCATCGCCATTACTATGACGTAGTGTGGGTATTGTTTGTGTTTTGGCCCTAGTATATTTAACATATGACCAACAACAGATGAACTAATGGCTGTACAGCGACCCTCAATGATCTTGACCAGTGACTCAGAGACCGATCATCAATAGTGACACAAGGACAACAGTGCAACAAATCTTGGCTCAGTTCATCACAGGACATGCTAGACACATCTAGTGGACAATCTGTAGGAACATGGGTTACAAGGGGCATTGGAGCCAGCACTGCGCATGGCTGCCACTGTTAACACAATGTCATCAGGCACCACGGCTTGCATTTGTTGCCAGGGGTGGACACTGGGAGAATGATGGTTGTGATATACTCAGACAAATCACTATTTCAGTAGTACTGTGTGTAGTGCAGACCACACAAATTGATGCACCCTGCCTGCCAAGATGATGTGGTCCAGGGCCGTGGTGTCTCTCTAACGGTCTGGAGTGCATTTTCCTGGTATGGAATAGGCGCTCTAGATGTTCTAGAAGGCACTTGGAATGGCTGTTGTATGTTGAACTGCTCAGTGCCACCTCCACCCACTTTTGACCTTCCAACACCCAGACAGTTGTGCAGTATTTCAGGATGATAATGCCTCACTAATTCACTCCAGCATCACCCAGGAAGATACAGGGTACGCCGAACGACTGAGATGGCCACCCTGGAGCCTAGATTTGAACCCCATCAAATACATACGAGATGTTATGGAACACAGGTTCTGTGCCATGGATCCTGCACCCACAAAATGTCCAGGATTGGCTAGCACTGTGCAAACGATTTGGCGTCAGTTGTGTCACAGTTCGTAGGGGCTCGTAGACTCGATCACACTGCGTCTCACTGTAGTCTGAAGGACCACAGGAGTCCCCAGATGACTTTAGGTGCCGATCTTGTGATATTTGCTAGGTCAGTGTATGCCAAAATTAATTTAATGTTTGTACTATCAGTTGGCTTTATGGGATATATAAAATTAAATGTACACATTTTGCTTCAGGATTTTAAAATTAGTTGCCGACCTCTCATACAAAATTGTGAGGATCATCTTTAAAGTTAATCTTCACCCACTGTTATAAAAATATGAACACTTCCTATGGGATTAAGATCAAGATTATTTGGCACACCAATATACGTGTGAGAGAATATCTGAGTGTTGGAATTTTGAAAGATGGGAGTGTTCACAGCATACTCATCATAAAGACATAGAAGAGAGCACGGCATTTTATCACCAAGAATTTTAAAATAAACGTCATATACAAATTTGGCTTCACACATTGAACCCTGTTCAGGATGTCTCATGAATGGTTGAATGAGAGAGTTACAGTCCACAACAGTGGAACTACTGGCCATCCAAATACCTCAATGATAGTGACTGACAACATCTGAGACAGATCATCAATAGTGGCAAGTAACAGAGGTAACAATATAACAAACCACAGCTCAATTCAGCACAGGGCATGCTATTTTGAAAGACAATGTAGTTGTAGTTCATAGCTAATCTACGTTAATGTTACAGGACTAGTCACCAAACTTTATTTTCGGAGGTTGTAAAACATGAATCCTGTAAACTTTTATTGCAAAATCACTTTATTAGTTCATAATAATGTACATGATTGTGGATATACTGAAATGAGTAGCAAAGTAATCAAATTTCATTAACAAAATTAATAAGATCTGTAACATATTAAGCTATTAATGCAATATATGTTCATACTTATAGTTTCCCAGACATAATTCAGCCTCTTCATAAGAAAGGAGAGAACACAACAGTACAAGACTGATGATTAATCCCACTGCTACATAAGATTCATAACTATTTCTATTTACCGGTATTTCATTTTATTTACAAAACCTCAATATAGAAAATTTCTGAGTGACAAGCTGTTGGAATTCAAATCTACTGTCAAATGAACAGTCTATATTCGACTTGATGGGTTATTTACTTTATTTAAAATCATGTTTTTGAATACTTCAAAAAGAAAGGAAGATAAGCATATAACCACCCACTGACGGAGCTCACACTTTGACAGTTTTTGTCAGGAATGGGGAATGAAATCGGCCATGCCCTTTGAAAGGAACTATCCTAGGATTCGCTTGGGGTGATTTAGCGAAAATCATGGGAAACCTAAGTCCGGATGTTTCAAGATGGGTTTGTGCCATTGTCATCCTGAATGCAAATCCAGAGTGGAATACTTCAGACTGTATTAATTGTGATATTCTCATGAAAAAGTAAAACTACTGTGGAGTAAGCACAAAGGAAAACAAGTAGATGGGACATGGATAAATTGAAGGAACCCAAAGTTCTTGGGAGTTTCAGAGAGAGCTTTAGGCAACAATTGACAGAAATGGGGGAAAATAACACAGCAGAAGAGGAATGGTTAGCTCTGAGGGATGAAATAGTGAAGGCAGCAGAGGACCTAACAGGTAAAAAGGTAACAATAATAAAAATCCTTGGATATCACACGAAATACTAAATTTCATTGATGAAAGGAAAATATATAGAAATGCAGTAAATGAAGCAGGTAAAATGAAGTACAGATGAACAAGAAATGAAACTGACAGGAAGTGCAAAACGGTTAAGCAGGAGTGGCTAGAGGGCAAATGCAAGTCTGCAGAAGTCTGTGTAATTAGGGGGGAAATGGTAGTGCCTACAAGAAAAACAGACACACATTTGGAGACAAGAAAAGCAGCTGTATGAATATCAAGATCTCAAATACAAAACCGGTTCTGAGCAAAGAAGGGAAAGCTGCAAAGAATGTGTAGAGGGGCTTTACAAAGGATATTAACTTGGAGTCAATATTGTAGGAATGGACGAGGAAGTAGATGACGATGAAATAGGTCACAGTAAACTGAAAGATGAATTTGACAGAGCACTGAAAGACCTAAGTCGAAACAAGGCCCCTGGAGAAGATCATATTCATTGAGATGAGTATTTGAGTTTACTGGTTTTGTAATGTTGTATCATAATATATCAGATAAGGATATCATTGATATCTTCATGAACAGTAGTGACGAAGGTGGTTGTGATGATTCGGACCTATCTTCGGATGCAGATGTGGATGTGCACAGAATTACTTCTTCATTAATACTAGGAACATTATCAGAAGTTTCTTGTTCTGAAGATGGAAAAGAAGATGAAGTTGTTAGCATATCGTCGATCTTGCAGTCAATGTTTATATTCTTTCAAATATTCCTGCTAGATTTCTGATTGCACAAAGAAACATTACACTCTGCATAATGGAAGTTACACAAAAGTAAAACAAGAAAGCCATGCTTAGAGACTCAACTATTTCCTCACTATTACAGCACTGGTTACTGAAAATGTGTTCAACTTATTTTACCACAAACCCTACAATTGTTCAATTGCAAACACTGACTTATTTTGATGATGAAACTTACCCCAAATCTGTCTCTAGCTTGAGCTGCTGCAACTGCAAATGCCTTTGCCAGAGTTCTGCCAAGTATTTGCTTCTCAGTGACAGGAGTTTCATAGATATTAAATACTTTTGTTTCATCAAAATAAATAATTGCTGTATTGACATACTGTGAAGATTTACCACTGTTGAAAACTGCAATTTAAAAATTGGCTATTAATTACAGAAGCAACAGACAAGTTTTTAATGTTTAAAGTATGTATTTACTGGAACAGCGACATTACAAATAATTATGATAAATTATGTTAACTATGAACAGATTTTGTTTCCTGTTGCTGAGGTAAATACTGCAGAATGTTTATTTCTCAAAGAATTTATAATTCATGACTCAGATACCATTTTGAAATTAAGATACTGTTAATTTAGACGGATTAGTTGGCAAGCTATACTTCATAATTTTTGAGTTAAGAAAATATTTTCAGTAAAATCTCAAATGTTATAATAATGGAATATTTTGGGATAAAAAACTGAGAAAGACAATCAGTAACACAGAAATGAATACTGGTTGTAGAAGTAAATTTTCACTATGGTACCTTTTATGTTCAAATCAAATGTGTAACCCAAAAAGCACATGAAACTCTTAATGAGACTAAGCTAACCTCTATGTGCATTCTTATTAACTATTTAAAAATTTACAAGTGCAAGTTTTTGAGTAGATGATGTATACCAATCTTCACACATCATCTTCCAATAAAGAAGCCCATGAGAGTGCATGATCACCTAATCTAAGTCAAATGGTCAAATGTTTATAAAGCTAAGGAACCAAACCGCAGTCATCATCAACCTTTAGACTTACACACTACTTTAACTGATGCTAAGGAAAATAAATACACACACACACACACACACACACACACACACACACACACACACACAAGGGAGGACTGGAACATCCAATGGGCAGCAGCTGTACAGTCCTCAGCAAAGTGCCTTAAAGCACACAGCCATTCCCATGCGGCAAGACCACTGTCTACATTCGACGACACCATGTGTAAGTCTGGACTTAATTCTGAATTTTGAAGCCAGTCTTGATAAAAAGTTTTCTTGAAACTATTTAGACAAACATGAAAAAAACTATCTTCACTATGAGCTCGATTGTGTACACTAGAGACTCACAGTGTTGTGAGACCCATAGTGATATGAGGCTTCTCATATGACTAAGGATATATTCAGCTGGAGGATTTAAAAGTTGCACCTATCTATCAACAACACAACATGTATGCTTGAAAATAATGAGGCCACATGACTCTAGTGTTCAAAAGATTTCTGTGTAACTTTCTAAGCAGATGATAGACATCCTTCTGTTCATTTAAAAAGGTGTTATGCATAGTAAGAGAGAATATTATCCCATGTTGCACCAGTGTAGTTTGAAGTTTGAGATAGGCACAGTAATGAGTGCCCGTCATTATCTAGAAGTCACATGGCCTCATTATTATCAAGCATGAATGTGCAACTTTAAATCCTCCAGCTGGACATATCCTTAGTCATATGAGAAGCCTCATATCACTATGGGTCTCGTAACATTGTGAGTCTCTAGTGTGCACAACCGAGCTCACACTGAAGATTTTTTTTTTTTTCGCAATAAGCACTAGATAGTCCATACAGTTTGCTAGTTGGACACGAAAACAGTAAAGGCTTCAAAGACAAAAAATTTTAGCAGCCGCGGTACTGTCAACCACAAAAAATTTCACAGGGCAAACCACCAACTTGTAAGCCGAAGGAGCCATGACCTGGCCCAAGGCCAGAATCCATTTACAATTGTAGTCTTTCATGTGCCGATCAATGGGCAACAATGGTGGTGAATCCAGTCTAAAGTTAAGTGTGATAATTCAGAACAGAGACCGAGGCCCATGTGTCCACTTGTAAGGTTACAAACACATCAAACAACTGAACCTTGACAATTTAGTAAGGCAAGACTGAAAACTACCCACAAAATTGATGTCCATATCCATGTCAGTAGAAATGGGCCACAAATTGAACACAGAGGCCATGTGGCCTTTTTTATGACAACTGTTGCAAACAACCCAACACTTAGGGCAGGCCGCCTGGTCGTGATCCACGAGACAAAAGGGGCAGGAAGGAAGAAATTTCAGCGCGAGGTACTGTTCACACTGCGGAGACTGTTGGCGCTGTGTATCACGAGCCTGTTGACAGCTGCTAGCATGGCAAGTGGGGCACTCCCCCAACGTGGCAACCTAGGAGATATCGGAAACAGCTGGCTGACCAGTATCTGGAGAAACAGCAACTACATCACCCCATGCTTCAATCTGACCCCAGAACACGGGTGCTGGCTGCGGTGGCCGAGGGGACTGTGGCGCGTCAGTCACGGTCTGCACGGCCACTACGGTCGGGGCTTCGAATCCCCCCTCAGGCATGGATATTTGTGCCGTCGTTAAGAGTTGTCAGTTCATAAGTAGTTTGTAAGTTTAGGGACTGATGACTCCGTAGTTAAGTCCCATAAGCTATACAAACATTTGAACTTTTTTTTTTTATCACAGGTAACCTTGAACGAACGTGTAACATTCAAAAAGTCAGCAAGGATCGGGTTTTCAAATTGGAGAGCACGTTGATGGACCTCGCAATTCGGCTTCAAGTGCAGAATAGCGTCACAAACCATGTCGTCTGCGTAGGATTCCTGATGTGAGGCAGTAGTAAACATACAGCAGTGATTAAGACCATGGAGTTTGGCCACCCATGCAAGATAGGATGGATTAGGCTTCTTCTGCGACTGATAAAATTCAACACGGTCCGCAATAACGTGCATACGGGGCCGGTAATAAGCAGACAGTAAACGACTCATTTTATCATAGGATAAGGCCGAGCTGACACATCAACTGGTAAATTCTGGGAGAAATCCGAGACAGAAAAAGAACTTTACACAAGTCCATATCAGAGACACCAAAAGTGAGGAAATGTTGCTGCAACCATTTCTCATAAGAGTCCCAGTCTTCCAAAGAGTCGTCAAACATGGAAAACGGTGGAGGAAAAGGAGCAGTAACATGTCAAGTAACAAAACCAACCGACACCGTGCTGCCCATTGTCACCAATGTAACAGCAGAGGCAATGGAGATCAAATATTCCGCGAGCTGACATAACCATAACTAGCTGTCAAACCTTACCAACCATAGTTTGCAACCCGGTCTGAAGTAACTGAGCCCACGGACGGAGGTGAAAGTCCGAGGAAACAGTAGCTGGTTATGAATCCATAGACAGAGAAATGAACTGAAAACACACGGAAGTTCGAACACTACTCGTCACCAATAAATGTGTTGTAACATGTAACTCATTTAATAGTTATGTCACATTACAGGGTACATAATAAGCACTAGATAGTCCATACATTTTGCTAGTTGGCACACAACTGGCCACATAGGTCTGATCGTCATGGGCTGTGGTGGAACTATCATTATCTGGGTCGCCATCTGGCGCACGCTATTTGTGTTGCGCGCATCGTGGAGTTATAAGAGTCATCACTATTCATGTGGACATGATTACATAATTTATGCTACCTGAGAGTAGTATTCAAAACTTAATAACATTTAAAAATGTTCTACAGGAGAACTAAATCACAAATCTAAAAAAAGTATGTTTTAGGAGTATTAGTAGGCCATTTGTGTATATGATATTAACAAACATGATCTCACTGATATATATTCCCAGGAATATGGCTGTGTCTATGATTCCATGTGTTTGTACAATATTTCAACAACTCACTAATTCTATTATGTATATTCTCAAGTTATAACAATGTTTTTACAGGTACCAGGTTAAAGTACCATAAGACATCAAAAAAACTATTCTTATTTATGTTGATGCCATTCACAGATATACATCCAGATTTCTCTGACGAGATGATATGATATTTCAATGGTTTAACTGGCTTCAGGTGACATTGCAAGTGCACAATCATGATTCCAGCATGACAGCGCACTTGCAAATCTCACCTGAAGATTGAAGCCAGTTGAATCACTGAAATATGATGATGTCAGGACAATGAAATACAGCTGCACGCCCATAATGAATATCAACATTTACTATGTTGGGAAAATCTTTGCTATCATATTCTTATTTATATCTTCAAATATTAATATATAACCAATTCTTTGGAATCATGCATATATACAAGAGTAGGAACATGGAAACATTTTAATATTTGTAGTCAGTAACACTTACGTGTCTGGTCCTTTACTTCATAGAAGTTATTTTGCTCAAGAGTAGCAGTACTTGATATAGGGTAGATATCAGGGAGTGAAATTCCCACTGTATCATCTGCAGCAGACAGTGGTTTCAGTGGTGAAGAACATACATGAGCTAGATCAATGGTCAAATTAAATTGGATGAGTTTATTCTCCTTGTCAAACCAAATGGTCGTATTTCCATTTTCAAGCAATGAGGATTTTGTAGACGATCCTTGGACCAAGGATTCACACAACTGTAAGAGTCGAGATGACAGTAGCTTCCTGCATAAGTAAAGAATAGGTGTTTTGTAAATAATTTTACTTACAACTGACATTCACATTTATAAACACATTAAACCAAAATCATTATCAGATTTCTAAACTGATACATCACTGGTAACAGGAAAGCATTTTTGTTAACAATATTTAAATAAGTGTGTTAATGAGAATAATAACTTTATTCTGACACTTTCTGCAGGTACTACAACATAAAAATTACAGCGTACAGGTAACTCATCAATATAATGAGGATAAAAGTTTTTTTGGTGGTGTTAGCACATGTCGAAACAATCTCATGTCATCGTGAAACATAATGTTTCTATCCTCTGTAGTGAGAACTGTAACACACACACTGCCACATCAGAATACAGTCATTGAAAGACTGCTGACTGCCATAATAGCTTATCATGTCTTTCATGAAGTGTTGAACCTCATCTTTCACCTCATTATTGGAGGAAAACAACTGTCCAAATGAATGTCCTCCACCCCGGGGAACTTGTTGTTAGGTGCCAAATCTAGATTTTATTGTTAGTGGGTGATGATGTTCTAGTAGAAGTTTTTTTAAGATTCAGAAAGTATCGCTCTTGCGAAACACAGCTTGCCCTTTATTCACATGAAGTGTTAAGTGCCATCGACAAGGGATCTCAAATCGATTCCATATTTCTGGATTTCCGGAAGGCTTTTGATACTGTACCCCACAAGCGGCTTCTAATGAAATTGCGTGCTTAAGGAATATCTCCCAAATTGTGCAATTGGATTCACGATTTCCTATCAGAAAGGACACAGTTCGTTGTAATTGATGGTAAGTCATCGAGTAAAACAGAAGTGATATCTGGCGTTCCACAGGGAAGCGTTATAGGTCCCCTACTCTTCCTCGTGTTTATAAACGATTTAGGAGACAATCTGAATAGCTCCCTTAGACTGTTCGCGGATGATGCTGTCATTTATCGGTCAGTGAAGTCAACAGAGGATCAAAGGCAACTGCAAAGCGATTAAGACAAAATTTCTACTTGGTGTGAAAATTGGCAATTGACACTAAATAAAGAAAAGTGTGAAGTAATACACATGACCACTAAAAGAAATCCGCTGAACTTCAATTACGCGATAAATCAGTCAAACCTTAAGGTCGTAAATTCTATCAAATACCTAGGAGTTACAATTACGAACAACTTTGACTGGAGAGAACACATAGAAAATATTGTGGGGAAGGCGAACCAAAGGTTACGTTTCATTGGCAGAACGCTTAGAAGATGCACCAGCTCCACCAAAGAGACTGCCTAGATCACACTTGTGCGTCCTCTCTTGGAGTACTGTTGCCCCTTGTGGGACCCTCACCAGGTGGGACTGACGGAAGATATTGAGAAGGTTCAGAGAAGGGCAGCTCGTTTTGTTTTATCACGTTACGGGGGGGGGGGGGGGGGGGAAGCGTCACGGAAATGTTGCACGAATTGGGGTGGAAATCATTAAAAGAAAGACGTTATTCATTGCAGCGTGATCTGTTTGCGAAGTTTCAATCACCGACTTTTAGTTCTGAATGTGAAAATATTTTGCTAGCACCCACCTACTTAGGGAGACATGACCAGCCCAATAAAATAAGAGAAATCAGATCGAAAATGGAACGATTTAGGTGTTCTTTCTTCCCGTGCGCTATTAGAGAATGGAATGGTAGAGAAAAGTTATGAAAGTGGTTAATGAACCCTCTGCCAGGCACCTAAATGTGATTTGCAGAGTATGTAGATGTAGATGTAGATGAAGAAACGTACAGTTTCATGGGCAATGTGTGGGCAGGCAGCATTATTTTAATTTTTCAGTTTCACAGTACAGTAGAACCTCTCAAACTCGATTCCTGAAAACTCGACATTCCGTAAAACTCGACAGGGCTGGTGAATTAATTTTTCTTTTTTTTACACCGCCCATAACGTAAAGCTTTCAATCAGTACATAGGCCGCCTGAGAGCGCTAGAGACTCAGACTAGGTTACTGGGTTTTCCAAGGTTGTTCAACGCACCCTTTACCTGCCCAGCTGGGGCGGGCTGTTGTTTGCACACGTTTGGGGATTTCTGTGGCCACTTTCCTTATCGTGAGGCCGCACATTGAGCTGAGATTCCCGGGCAGGTCATAAATTACCCTCGCTAGATTGTTGTCACTGGGTGTTCAGTTTAGTGTTTGTTGAGACACAGTTGTGGTCAGTTGCTTTTGTTCGAGAGTGGCTGACAATTGTTTAAACGGGTTTTGTGCTGGAATATAGAGCGACAGTATGGGGAGAAGAAGAGGAAACAAGTGTCAGTGTCAATGGAAGCAAAGTTTGATGCCTTAAAAAGACTAGAGCATGGTGAAAGCGTAAATAAAATAGCATTGAACGTGAACATTGGTAGGTCTACAGTGCTCGGATGGAAGAGAAAAAAATCTGAAATTGAATAGTGGTGTTTGAAAAGACAGTGTACAGAATCCATTGTGGAACGAAAAACAATGAGAAGTGCAGAGTTTGAAAAAGTCAGCGAAACCCTTTACCAATGGTTTCGAGTGCACAGGGAGAAGGGAATGCCTATATCAGGACACATTCTGCAAGAGAAAGCTCTTCAGTTTAATGAACAATTTAAGGATGAAGGAGAGCCTAGGTTTTACAGCGAGCAATGGTTGGTTGTCAAGGGGGAAACAACGATATGGAATTAAGCTGCTCAGTATCTGCAGGGAAAACTGTCAGCTGACCCTAAAAACGCGAGTGACTTCAAGACCAAACTACACGAGTTTATTGAAAAAGGAGGACTGTCAGGTGATCAAATTTACAATGCAGGTGAGACAGGACTAAACTTTCAAATGCTTCCTACTAAAAGCTGCACCAGGTTTTAAGAGAAGTAAGGAGCGTGTGGCTATTCTTTCCTGCAGTAATGCAGCAGGAGAGCACAAACTCAAATTAGCGCTAATTGGAAAAGCAAAAAAACAAGAGATTTAAAACTGTCAGATGAACAAGTGATGGCAACTTTGAGCTCCCAGTTTGGTATAGAAATCAATCTAATGCATGGATGAGCGAAGCAATTTTTAAAGAGTGTGTTTTTTTTTTTTTCAACAGTTCGCTCCAGAGGTTGAGAGGTTTCTGAAAAAAAAAAAAAAAAAAAAAATCTTCTCAGGAAAGCTCTACTGATTCTCGGTAATGCTACGACTCACCCTGATGTGCAATATTTACAGGACAAAGACATGAAAGCAATGTTTCTACCGCTGAACGTCACGTCTGTCAACCGATGGACCAAGGAGCTTTGGCAGCGTTAAAGAGAAGGTACAGACGTAACCTTTTGTCATCTTTGGTGTTGTTCTTGGAATCGAGTGAGGAGCTAACGCCTAAACTAAGAAGATCGATTTATTAGATGTCATTGGATGGGTCTCTCAAATCTTGGATCAAGCTTGAGACCATAACTCTCACTCGTTCTTGGAGGAAACTTCTAGATATGCAGGCAAGGATTTGTCAAGTGACGATGGAATCAATTCTGAAAATAGCGACTTGACTGAACTCATGAAAAAAATCCCAGGATGTGAGGAGTCTTCAAGCAATGATGTCAATGAATGGATGGATCTCGATGGAGCATCAAAACCATTAGGAGTAGATGAAATCATTGCAGCTGTCAAAGGGCGTGACGTAGAAGGGGACGATTCGGAAGAAGAAGAGAAAGAGGACCATCGACAAGAAAGAAAAGTTAGCCACAGTGAGGCTGTGAAATTTATTGAAGGGACATTGCAGTACTTAGAGCAGCAAAATGCGACTGGAATGGAGATTCTGTTCCTCAGGCGACTCCGTGATCAAGCTGCAAGACGCCGTGTGGAGACAGAAAAGCAGTCTTCAATCACAGGGTTTTTCAAATGACTTCGGTAAGTTTTCTTTTACACTTTTCTTTTAGTGTTCCGAAAACTTCCCATAACTAACTGTGATGGACTTTTTATAAGCAGCATAAACAACTTCAGTAATAATTCTAATGAACACTGTATTTTCAGATTCTACTAGGCCTTTTGTCTCAGAATTGTTTTTGATTTTTTGATTATAAGTTATAAATGTTGATATAAATATATAATTGTATATAATAAATCAATAAATGTACAATTTTAATACTCTAAATAAGCGTTTTTATTCAACTCCTAGTTATTTTTATTTAAGTTCCCTAAAACTCGACAACCTCAAAACTCTACAACCTTTAAGTCCACATTGTGTCGAGTTTGAGAGGTTCTACTGTACCTGAAAATATTAATTGTTGTCTCAGCATACAGAACATTGACCAAAAATACCACCTTACAGTCCCAAAACATGTGCTATGACATTAATGGTTGTTAAATATGTTAGAATCCAACACTGGATGCAAGTGCACAGTGACTGTTGACATAAATACTAAGAGGAAACAGCAATAACTCATTTGCTCAATTCCCTTAGCTTCAAGCATGTTGTCCACCATTGCAGCTCTGTGGGGTAAGCATTTCTGTCCACTAGCAGGGACCCCATCTCCTATGGCTCCAGTGTTAGGCACAACAAAACATTGAAAGATCTCATCTCTGTACCTCTGAGCAATCAAAGTGCCATTCTGAATTACATAGAGGTCCGTACATCTGCCAATACTGACTCCTATCCACACCATTCATCCACCATCATGATATGGTGAAGTTTCCTGCACAAAAGCAGGATTGTTCCAAGTTCCATGTTCTCTCCAGATGAGGGAATGATGATTTTTCTGGCTGAACACAAAATCTTGACACATCTGTGAACAGAACCCAGGACCATTCATTAGGCCCCCAATCCTGATGTTCCTCCGCCTAGTTTCTGTGAGCTAAATGGTGACATTGTGTTAATGGGACATACGCCATAGGTCTCTGTTCATAGAGGCCACATTCCCGAAGGCGATTTCGGACTGTTTGTGTCGATATTGTGCGTCCTGTTGCTGCCTGGAGGGTGCGTTGCAGCCGAGTTGCATTCAGCCTCCTGTCTCGACGAGTCGTTGCCGATGTTACCTGTATATGGCCTCGACCTTGCCTTCTTTTAACGGTTCCTGTTGACTGAAATTGCATTCAGGTCCTGGAAATTACACTTTGTGCCACTCCAATAGCTGCAGCCACCTTGCTCTGTGCCTGTCCCACTTCCAACCTTCCTATGGCTTTCTCTGTGGCCTGCACCACAAATCTGTCAGAGTGCATCAACAAGGATTTTGCTGGTCCTTTTTTGAGCTCGTATGGGCTGCCGACTCTCCCACTTTTTCAAAATTTCGCTGTCATTCATTTTTTCTTGTCACTTAGTGTAAAGATTTAAGCACCTAAAAGTGAAAAAAAAATTAAAATAATTGAAGGTTTACCATTACCACATACATTTTTGACTGTAGATAGTCCTCTGTTTGCATCTCAAAATTTTCAGGAATTCTATACTCAGCAAGGCAATCATAATATGATGACCCCACCTTTTCACCCACAATCTAACAGTTAGGCAGAAATCCTTGTGTACTCCTTCAAGGTACAAATGAAAAGGTACGTTGAAAATGCTTCCATGGTGGAGGTTCTGATACAATTTTCCGAGTTCCTACAGATTCCTGCCAGTGGGCTATCACAGTCAGGCTGTGGCTACTCCAAATGCGGCAACTATGCATTCTTCTACATCTGTTAATGCCATCCCATCAATGCCCCCCTCACCATGGTTTACTCCAAACACTGCAGTTTCTGACAACTGAAATGGAACACCAGCTACTGAAACCACAGCTGTGTCAACAGTTGAATCAGCAACCATCTCAGCAGAGTGCTCTTCTCCGGGGTCAGGTGCTACAACCCTTCATACCAAACCAGCTGCAAGGAGCAGTGTTCACTCACTCTCAGACTTGTTACATGTTGTTACCTTGTTAACATATAAAGTCAATAACCTGGTGTTCAAAAGTCTCCCTGCTGTTGTTTGTGACCTACATGATGATGATACTACTACTACTACTACTACTTATAATAATATTAGTTAACTTACGCTCGACGACTAAACGGTACGCCATACACTCTTGGAAATCTAAAAGCAGGCCGTTCTGGATCATGTATGTGAGGCAGCTTGTCGAGAGTGGCATCAAACAAATGTGATGACAGAATATACCTGAAAACCACAGAAATAGTTTGTCATTTACCAGCTGTGAAGTGGGAATGCTATGACAATTTATTGAACTAAATAAAATGGCAAAAAATCACACAAAACAATGTTTTGAAATCTACAAAACAGGCAACACAGCAAGCATGTGGCTATGATTGGCTAGTGATTGGCTCCTATCACTTGACTCACTGAAACACCAGTCACAAAGTAATTTTAATTGAAGTGTAGCCATGTCAATATTTTACACATTTGGCTTTCTTAACTTCTTTCCTTTTGTATGTCATAAAGAAACACTTTGCCCTTAAATATCAATTGTCCTTCACTTTCACCACCAAACTTGTATTTATTCTTTTGGGAAAGTGGACATTTACCTATTTATGTAAAAGTAAAAAATTCAGAGTAACCAATGGTCATTTTTCAATATATTATACTGAAAGATGTTAAGTAATGGATACATTTTTACATTTCATAAAGTGAATAGAAGAACTAAACACAAGAAATGACAGAGTCTAGAACTCCACAAACACCAAGTCATTAACTCTTAGTTGGGTGAAGGATGTAGAGAAATTTGGCTGTGGTCATAGTACCATCTGATTGATGAAATTTTTGTAAAACCAAGGAAACTTAAAAAAAAGATAAGCAGTACCCTGCTTGACAGAGCACAGAAAATGTGTGTGAAAAATGAACACTCTTGCCATGACAAGTCAGTTAACAGCAGGTGAGAAATGTGTCTCATGCCAGACATTTTACTATTCTTAATAACTGTCAGGT
Source organism: Locusta migratoria (assembly GCA_026315105.1). Classification (NCBI taxonomy): domain Eukaryota; kingdom Metazoa; phylum Arthropoda; class Insecta; order Orthoptera; family Acrididae; genus Locusta; species Locusta migratoria. The sequence continues at coordinate 348,572,535 of CM048755.1, forward strand.
TATCAAAAACATTTTGCAGTGCAAAGTGTATAAAAGTGTCAGTTTAGTTATTCATATGGCAATGGAAGGACCTCGGTGGAATATGAATAAAGGAAGGAATAAAAGGTAACAGATCACTGGAATAGAACTGTGGTTTAATAAAAATAAATTCATAAATAAGTAACCCTAACAGGAAGTAAAGACTATTGCACTCTTGGCTGAAAAAAGAATGAGCAAATGAAGACAGGCAAAAGATTTGAGTGCCTGTAAAAGATCTATGTTGTAAACATACAAGAACTACTACCATCAGACCTTAGCTAAATATCTTACTACAGAATCCAATAAAATTTGGTCCTACATAAAATTGCTAAACAAATTGAAGGCTTTAATTCAGTCACTTGTTTATCATTCTGGTGTAACAATAAAAGACAGCAAAAGGAGAGCTGCATTTAAGGAATTATTCACACAGGAGGGTCATATAAATATAGCACTGTTTGCACATCACACAGACTATTGTGTGGGGGACATTGTAATAAGAATCCCTGGTTTAGAGAAGCAAGAGTTGAAAACAAATAAGTCACCAGTTCCAGATGGAATCCCAATTCAGCTTTACAAAGGGTACTCTGTGGAAATGGCCTTTTAGTAAACTTGCACTTATCAATAATCTCTTGCCCAGTGAAAAGTCCCAGGTGGCTGGAAAAAGCTCAGGAGTTTTCTGTATACACAAAGGGTAAAACGGGCCAGCAGAATTACAAATTAATATAATTAATGCAGGATTGTAACATTCTTCTTGAATATATTCTCAGTTTGAATTCAATAAGCTTCCTTAAGATGGAAAAGCTTCTATGTAAACATCAGCACTGTTTTAGAAAGCATCACTTGTGCAAAACTCCGCTTGCCCTTTTCTCATATAATATGTACCATGAAACCTGAATATAAGGGTGGATTCCATATTTCTATAATTGCAAAAAACATTTGACATGGCATCCCATTGCAGATTGATAATGAAGGTACAAGTATATGGAATAGGTTTGCAGATATGCAATGGGCTCAAAGACTTCTTAAGAGAACCCCTATGTTGTCCTGGATGGCAAGTGTTAATCATGAGAAGTGCCCAAGCAATTTTGATAGGGATGCTATTATTCTTTATCTACACAAATGATCTCGTGGACAGGGCGAATAGCAATTTGCGGCTGCTTGCCAATAATGCAGTGATGTACAGGAAGGTGTTGCCATACTAGGTGGGGTGCAAGGATATAATACAACTTGGACAACATTTCTAGTTGGTGTGGTGAATGACAGCTAGCTCTAAACATAGAAAAATGTAAGTTAATGCAGATGACTGAGAAAAATAATCCTTTAATGTTCTAATACAACATTAATAGTGTGCTACTAGATAGTGACACTGATTAAATATCTAGGTGCAATGTTGCAAAATATGAAATGGAGCGAGTATGTAATGATAGTTTTAGGGAAGATGTGGTTCATCTGTCAATAAAACTGTGTACAGAATACTAGTACAATCCATTCTTAAGTACTGTTCAAGTTTTTGGGAACGCCAAATGTCAGATTAAAGAAAGACATAGAAGATGAAGCCACATACAAGGTAATTGATGTAAGTGGGCCAAGCCTATAGCTGCTGACAGGCAAACACCTGGGTCAGATGTTCTGACCATACAATGATTCATGGGCACTGTCCAAGACTGCTTGCAACATTTCTCTACCGTGACACCGAGGCCAACGAGAAAGACAGGCTGCAGCGCGCACGTCAAGTGACGTGATCGGGTGAGGGCCGAGCCGGCGTGATCGCTGGCTGATTGGGCAGCCGCCGGGGCACAGCCCACTGCCTCATAGCGGCCAGCCACTCAGCTAGCGATCGCATCTGCTCGGACCTCACTCGATCACGTGACGTGACGTGGGCGCCGTGGCCTGTCTATCTCATTGGCTTCGGTGAGACCGGTGCCTGCTCATCTGCATCCCACCCTCCTCCTTTCTGAAAAAGTCATGAAGGAAGTACAATGGACATGTTTGTGTTCAGACCTCCACTGCAAAACCAGCAGTGGATCTATTCCCAGAACAGGGCAGTGTTGGTGCAGCTGATGCCTCCAGAGTGGTGGAAGATAATGGGGTGAAATGGCTGGTTTGCTTGCATTGGTGGGGTCGAAGGCTCACCAATAGGCGAGTGGCGTAAGAAGGTTACTGGTTCCAATTCGATGGGTCTTGTAATGGAAGTCACAGGAGTGATGGCCATCGGTGCCTTATTTTATGGGTGAAAATAAGATGGGAAGACAAGTTGGGCGGGCAGCGTGTGTCCTCATTGCCACGTGGGAGCCTGTCCCCTCGAAAATGTTGTGACAAACCCCATTGTCACACTGGTGCAGAGATGGGGTATTGCAGACCCAAAAGACTGCAGATGAAACTGATAGGAACAATGGGTCAGTTACTACCAGCTGATACCCACCACAAACTTATGCTGAACTTCGCGGCACACCACCACACCTGGTAGCCAACCGTGCTGCCCAACTGAAAGACTGAGGCCCATGAGGAAAGTGCAGTGAGCTGCAATGGTCTGGGACATGCAACTCACAACTTGAAAAGAATCTGAGACTGATGCCCACACATTCTGCCAGACTGCACCCTATCCCCAATAGTGCTTCAGGAATGGCCAAAGGGGAAAGCTGAAATGGTGGCACAGCCTTGTTTTGCTCTGTGGCCACCAAAAATGTTCAATAATGTAAACAATCACCAGCCAGTAGACATGGCATTGTGTCACAGCCTTGACGAAACACCCCCCCCCCCCCAAACAATGCAGCAATAGCTGAGTTAGTGAGGGCAAAATACCACCAGGACAAGCACTTAGCAGACTAGCTCCTCTTTGGGAAGTCTCTGACCATGTTGAGGCAGTCAAAAAGGGTGAAAAAATACTTCAGGATTACTCCATTTCCAAAGGACAATCTCAGGCCATATTGTCAAGACCATTAAAGCAATTTTATGAAGAAACAGGTTGAATGTCAATTGGTTGCACATGAGGCAACACTTGAGACATTTGAGACTTCAGTGTTCTGTGAGACTGGGGCCTCTGACAACCAACTGTTGCAAACTGATGTCAAGTGGCCTATTTTGTGGTAACTCCATCATATTTATGTTTGGACAATTATGATCAATATATTCCTCACGACAACTGAGGCAGGACTGTCTACTTGTTCATTCAGAGGAAACTGATGTGAAAATATAACTGGATCATTGCCTTCTGGATAACATATAGCATTGTACAATTTTCGTTTCAAATTTCTGTGCAGGCGTGCTACCTCCACTCTCTCAGAATGGGACTTTTGCTAACTGACTTATTACAAAATTCTAGGGAGCTTGTTTCATATATAAGTTACAACTTTTCTTAACCTTCATGTGATAAGCTGTCTCCATCACCCAACATTAGGCAATGAAAAGCAGAAAAAATATATATCAAATGTTACCAACATCTTAATGGCTGTGTGATGCAACACTCATTCCATACTGTGAAGGACAGTGTAGTAATCTGTTCAAATTTTGGCCAAGAACCAGAGTATTTTATGTTAATTTTTCCTTTTCATTCAGTTGAGCTACTTATAATCAGAACACCTTTAATAAAGATTAACGCACGAGAACTCACGCCTTTAAAAGTTACGCGAGCAATCGCGTGTATAGCATTTTGCTGATAGTCAAAGAACAGTTTGGAGTATACTTAATATGTCTAAATAAATATTTATAGTTGCGTTTATAAGAAAACACACATATTTGACTATTTAAAATTGGTAAAATGCTGATTGTTTTAAAATTACTGTGAGCAAAATGCTCACGCGTGGGTCCTCGCGGGTTAAAGACTAGTAGGAAAATTTCTGTGTTCCACATTATTCTATAAGGCACACTGATCATGAGTGCTCTGTTTAACTATTGCTAAATTAATTTATTATCATCATTATTATTTATGCAGATGTCAGAGTCATCCTATATTGATAAGCTGACAGAAGATGATGCTGTCAGTGAATTTTAGGCAGACACATCACTTTTATTACACAACACACCATACATGACTCCATTTTAATTTCTATCCCACACTTCTGCACTGAATGCAGTAAATCAATAACCCATCTCCGATAGATTTACAAACAAATCAATAACCCATCATCACATATGTAATAATTATTTAATGAGTTATAACAGAGGCATAATTGACTCTAGCACCCAGTCAGAAGTATGTCTCGCTTATGTCAAGGTGCGGGGAAGATGACTAAGTGAATCTGAAATCAAAACTGTGACAATCTTCAAAGAAAATTCTTATTTTGTCCATTAAGCTTTTAGTATAGGTCAATGATAGTGACAAGACTATTTTTGAGCAATGTTTTTGTAGTAACTTTAATAACACACAGAACACAACACTTTACAATGACTGTATAGTATCACAGTTTGCATCAAACAGCCGCGCCCAGCCGAGTTGCAGGCGAGCCCCAGTTCACCTATGGGGCACTATCTAGTTGCCACGGCGCCCCTACATTACTCCGTGTGCATTATGTGCGGTGGCAGATTTGATATTTCAACAAACTGTCACAAGACTTTACCCTCTCTGAGAAAATCTCTTCACATTGCGGAGGTGTTGTGCAGTGTGGAGACATCCATCGACTCTCGATGTGTTGTGGACAAGCCACACGGTGCTATTCTAATGTATGGGCGAAAGTGCCCCAGATGGGGACCTTTGCATGGAACACAGACCCGTGACTGAATGATAGGTGACGTCTCTGAAGTATCAACTGCAGGTGATGGAGAAGTTGGCGTGCTCTCTGCTGAAGGCACACGTCCTCGTGACTGAATGACGGGTGACAGCTGTGATGCATCTGGTACATGAGACTGTGATGCTGGCACACTTTCCTGCACAGTCGGCTCATGTGAAGGTAACACCTCTTCTGTAGGAGTAGACCAGGTGCGTGGATTTGTGAGCAGTAAAGGTGGGACCCAAAGATGATATCTATTAGTGTCTGAAGAAGTGGAAACGGTCCCGAGTGGAAAGAACGGCAGCAGCGGCAGTTACACCGGCTGTGGACGCATCTGGTCAAAATGGCGAAAAACCATTCCTTCGTCAGTACGGATGTCGCACAATCGACGGCCATGAAACTTTCTGATGGCTCCTTTGATCCACTTGGGGTGAAAGCCGTAACCTCGTACCCAGACAGGAGCACCTACCCGGAACTTATCAAGAGGTTGAGAAACAGCCCGAGACTGGTGGGAGCGAAGACGATGTAACAATAAGCAACGGCTGACGACCGTGTAAGAGCTCCGGGGCGGGCTACGATCACCCGTGGGTGTAAAGTGATAAGAACTTAGAAAATGGAGTAAGGTGTCATCCGTAGCAAACTCAGTGAGGAACTTCTTCATCTTACACTTGAATATGCAAACAAGATGCTCAACCTACCCATTCAACTGTGGATGGAAGGGCAGCACTGGGACATGACAAACACCGTGGCCAGAACAGAACTCTGCAAAAGCCTGTGACAAAAACTGAGGACCACTGTCCGTGACAAGGCTAGACGGTAGACTTTCAAGAGTGAAAATCTTTGCCAATGCATTGTGGTTGCCACAGTGGAGGGAGATGCACAGCGAACCACAAAAGGAAATTTTGGAATAAGCATTTATGACGAAAAACCAGTAAGTACCAAGAAAAGGGCCAGCAAAATCGGCGTGGACACATTCCCACGGGTGCACCGGGAAAGGCCATGGGTAAGGGTCTGCTGGGGAGGCTGCCGAGTGCTGAGCACATTTGGTACACAAGCTGACCATGTGCGAAATGTCCACGTCAATTCCTGGCTAGTACCCATGTCGGCAAGCCAGGACACGCTGATGCAGGGAAGCAGGAACCACTATCCAAGGATATAAGCCATATGTGAAGAGGAGGACCACCTGTCACGAACAGACAGTTGCACATGCAAGGCGTAGTAGTTACGAAGAGGGTCAGATGCCTTGCCTGAGGGTCTGTCAGGCCACCTTCATTGAATGAACCTAATCACCCTACGGAGAACTGGGTTGTCAGCTGTTGCAGAAGCAACATGGTCCCCTGTAATTGGAAAACCGTCAACTGCAAGACGTTCTTCCTCATCCACGTAGAAACAGAGTAACCCTTCGCGGTCAAAGATGGGGTCAGGACTGATAAGCAGCCACAATAAGCTGTCCTCATTTGGGTGCTCAACTTTGTGGTGGTAACAAAACTCATAGTGAAAACGAGACAAGTATAAAGCCTAATGTTGAAACCTGTGAGTGGCCTTATCCAGAAGCAACGCTGAAGGATGAAACAAGGAGATCAGAGTCTTATGGTCGGTGATGAGATGAAACTTGGAACCATACAAGAAAAGATGGAATTTTTTAAAGGCATACTCAATGACAAGCACCTCTTTCTCAATCTGAGAATAATGCCTTTGAGTCTTACTGAGCATCTTTGAAGCATAAGCAATAGGCCATTCTGATCCATTGTCATATCAGTGTGCGAGGACAGCCCCGAGAGCATGTTGGGATGCATCCGTGGCCAACACCAGTTGCCACCCTGGGCAGAATGTGGCTAGACACGACACTGACTGAAGTTGACCTTCAAGACATATAATGGCATGTTCGCGGTCGTCAGTTGAGTGGAAAGGAATGTTATTACAAAGCAGCTTATGCAAGGGATGAACCACATCAGCTGTGGAGGGAAGGAATTTATGACAGTAGGCAATTTTGCCAAGAAATACCTGAAGGTCTTTAAGGGGCGGATCCTGTCAAGTGACAGTTGAAACCCAAGATACACAATGGAAGACTGAAAAAATTGAAATTTAGCGAGATTACACTTTAACCCCGCCGACAAGAGAACTTGAAAAAGCATGTGAAGATTGGTAAGGTGCTCATCTGTGGTAGCACCATTGACAACAATATCATCCTGATAGTTTATGCAACCAGGCACAGAAGCCGTCAGATGTTCTAAAAAATGCTGAAAAACAGACGGCATGCTGGCAATGAGAAAATGGCAGGAGTGTTTAAGATGAGAAATGTTTTGGAAGCGGTGTCTAAGGGCAGCTGGTGATATGCCTCAGATAAATCAATTTTGGAGAAAAACTGTCTGCCTGCAAGTTTAGGAAACAACTTGTCAGGATGAGGAAGTGAATAAGTATCAACAAGACATTAAGTGTTGAGGGTCTTTTTAAAATCACCACACAACCACATTTTGCCATTGGGTTTGCAAACCATAATGAGGGGGGATGCCCATTCACTAGAAGTAACAGGGAGGAGACCGCCAAAGACACCAGATGATCCAATTCAGCCTTGACTGGGTCATTTAATGCCACCGGAAGGAGGTGGGCACGAAAAAACTTCGGGCGGGCTGCCAGTTTGAGCATTATATTTGCCTCAAAATTGACAGCACAGCCCAGGGTGGAAGAGAAAATGGTGGAAAATTCTTCAAACAATGCATCTAACTGACTGTAAGTAAGAGAATCAGATACAAGATGTACATCATCTGTAATGGAGAATCCAAAAAGTTGAAAGACATCATATCCAAGTTTTCCATTTCTGCATGATCAACATAAAAGGTGAGAGAACGAACAACAGACTTGTAAGCAGTGGATGCCTCAAACTGGCCGATAATCGGAATCTTCTGTTTGTTGTACTTCCGCAAATTTCACGTGACAGGAGACAGCAGCAGAGAACCCACTTCCAAGTATGTGTGGGAATTTATGAGAGTAACAGCAGAGCCCGTGTCTATCTGCATGCGAATATTTTTGTCAAGGACCTGAACATCTATGTATAACTTGTTAGTGTGTGAGAGCACACAATTGACAGTCATGACAGATTCATCATCATCAGCAACAGCAGGCGTCTTATTACACTGGCAGACAGATGAAATGTGACCTTTCTTATTACAGGAGTGACATGTAGCCCAATGCTGAGGACAATCTACTCTTTCGTGTTTGATAAAGCAACATGGACAGCATGAGAGCACCAAATGAGTCTGATTTTGCTGCCGTGACTGCTGCATCTGCCACTGTTGCTGTTTCTTAACGCGCGGTTGCCCCGTTGTCGTTGACGCAATTTCCCCATCATCATATGAAACAGATGCGCTGTCAGCTGCAGGATGAGACTGCACAACACTGACATCCATGTATTCGTCAGTTTGGGCACTGGTGGCAGGAGAAATTTCATATGATTGGGCAATCTATATCTATAAATGTGAATGTCTGTTCAGTGTACGTTTATCACGTCTGAACCACAAGACATAAAGAGCTAAAAGTTTGCACAGTTACTAATGTCTACACGGGGAAGGCTTTAGGCACAGTTTTATGGTGATCGGGTAGCTATTTTGCTATATATAATAAAGTAAATGTCTGTTTGGTGTATGCTTATCACGTCCGAACGAGAAGACACAGAGACTTAAATATTTGTACAGTTACTAATTTACACCTGAGGAACGTTTTAGGCAAGATTTTATAGCGATCTGCAAGATATTTAGTAATTTGACGAATATAACGCGAAATGCCAAATAATAATTACTCTTTGAAAATTATATTTACTCTCTGAAAATGGGTTTATTGGTTGCATTGTTGCTTGAGCGTTGATAATGAAAAAAGGGTGGAGTATATTGGGATGGAAAGTTATCGGTGTATATAATATTCTGTGTGTGTGTGTGTGTGTGTGTGTGTGTGTGTGTGTGTGTGTTAATATGTCGCTCTGCAGCGAAAACTACAGAACGCAAACGGATGATGTGTGTGTAATTGTTGTCCGAAGTCTCCCGTTGAACACTATAGCAGTTCCATGCTGATAGCTATAAGGGGGTGGAAGATATGGTGGTTGAAAGTTGACAAATTATAAAAAAATTCGGACTGAAGGCTAGCGATGACGTTTGCGACTCTATAGCAAGGAGGTTGGTTACATACAGCGAAACGTGTTGCCACAGACCATATCTTTGGTCTATGCATGCTACAATGTCTTCAGCTATTTCTCTGTAAGGATAAGCATACGAATAAGGAAATATAAGAATAAATAAATAAAGCAGTAGAAAAGAAATTTCTTTTAATACATCTCTCTAAAAACAATTTGACGTTTTGCGCATTACATCCAGTGATCGATCGGTGATATTATTACAATCGTTATTTTTTTTATTTTTTATTTGAATGTTGATTATAACTGTTTGTTTCTAAAGAAGGTATTGTATTTAATTTCATACTTCAAAACCAGTCTCATAGAACACTACTGAAAGACAGCTTGTCTATCATAATCAACCAACACGTGAGCAGAGCCGCGGGTTTAAGCTAGTATTCAATAAGTCAGGTAAAGAGGGGTTCAGGAGCTGGAGGGCCCGTTGTCCGACTTCCTTAGCTGGAGCTAACTGAAGTATAGCATTTCGAACCATGGAATCAGCATATGACTCACGATGCACGTCTATAACAAACTGACACTTTCTACTAAGGCCCCCTGTAATTCCGCAGCCCATGCACGGTACGACTGATGAGGTGTGCCACTTGTAAAAAGCTATTCGAGAGGCAACAACATTGATGTTTTTGCAATAATATTTAGAGAGCATGTCACACATTTCAGTAAAAGACAACAATGCCAGATCCCACAAGGGGGCAAGCTGAGACAATAGTTGATACACCTTTGGAGAAATCCACAAAAGAAACGTAGATTTGCAGAGCTGGTCGTCGACAACGCCGACAGCCACAAAATGTCGCCACAGACACTTTTTAAAGTCCTCTCATTCTTCCAGCGCTTCCTCGTATGGATGGAATGGAGGCAGAGAACGTGGTGGGACCTGACTAGTCAATGACATAGACACACAACTGACGTAAGCATCTGTGGTAAGTCATGTAACGACACTACTAGGGCAGACTGTTGCTCAATGTGTGTACACTATAGCCGGTCTAAAGCCTACATATGGGGACACCGGCAATGAAAATGTGTGGAGTATTTCACAACTCGTCACCACTTAAGTGTAATAACTTTAATAACACACAGAACACAACACTTTACAATGACTGTATAGTATCAAAGTTTGCACCAGACTGCCGTGCCCCGCTGAGTCGCAGGTGAGTCCCAATTCATCTAGGCGGCACTGTCTAGTTGCCGTAGTGCCCCTACATTACTTTACGCGCATTATGCATGGCAGCAGATTTGATATTTCGACGCACTGCCACAACAGATTTCTCTTTTGACCGTTCCCCATGAAAGTCTGAAAAACTGACCTATTGCATTTGACTTGTATAAGTGCTGAACAGGAATCAAATAAAGGAAAGAAGGAGGCATAGGGGTTACCATCCCGTTGACACAGGAATCAAACCAAGGTTCAGAGTCTGAGAACTGATTTTTGTGTTACCAAGACATCATGGATTTAGCCCTAGTGATCCCATTTGTCTTGGTAAATGAAGCATTTGGTACGCTTTCTGTCTACGTGTGTAAAAGTAGAAGGATCACCAATGTACAGTTGTTTTCTAAATCCATAAGTTACAGGTATTCAAGATACTATAATTCTGTGTACCTATATTTACTGAGACAATCCTTTACATGTCAGTACTATATTTTCATTCGAAATTTGCTGCAAATATAAACAATAATAAAGTAATTGATAAGATTAATTTTTGCAATATTAATGGAGTAAGCATTTCAAAAAGCATTGTTTAGAACTAGAAGACTTTTGATACTGCATAATTATTTTGTAATGTGTCTTAGTATGGCACAGTCTTAGTTCGGCTCAGTCTCAGTGATTGTAACACCATGTTGTAGTATCTGTTTCTTTTCATTCTTTTATACTGATGCAATTTATGTTTTTGAAGATAATAAACAGAAGTCAAACATAGGGCATTGTACTTCCATTTACTACAAAGATTCGAGGTTGCCAAATTGAATAGTTTCAGGACAACTTTGATACTGTGAAGCTGATCGACATGGCAGTTTTGTCTACATCAACAAAGCAGGTGATGGCGATTAGTATTAATTATTTGAACTTGTGTTGGGGTTGTGGCAGTCCTATTCTAACTTATAGGTAGGATTGTCACAAAGAGTATATGATGCCTTACTACAAAATTTCAGTACAGCATACGTCCCCCTTCCACAAACTGCATTTATAGTCACTAAATTTCATATGATGAAATCAGTGAGTAGGCACACACACACACACACACACACACACACACACACACACACACACACACACAAAGGGTTGCACCACCTTGTTTCCAAGGTTGCCTAAACACTGACCTTAAACGTGTATATTGCATCACGAACACGGTTCCTTAGATTGTCTACAGATGTCAATCAACCCACGCACAAAGATGAGAACAACCACGCATGAGCAGCGCCAATGTGATGGAGTGGGTAAGACGGGTGATCATTCAAGTAATAAAACCAGGAAGGAAGTACACTGCTTGTACTGACTGTAGTTCTGCCATGCCTGGAAGGCCAATTCCAAAGATTTATCGTATCCACATTTTTACTTTCTGTCAGAAGGGACTCCTATCAAGGAAAGTTTCCAGAAACCTTGGAGTGAAGCAAAGTGATGTTATTCGGATGCAGAGGAGTTAGAGATGCAGGAACTGTCAATAACTGGCCTCCCTCTAGCCGCCGAAAGACTACCAAAGCAGCTGATCACCACTATTTATGAATTTCAGATCAAAGGAACCCAGAGAGGAATGCCAACATCTGAATTTTCGTGCATTTGCAGGATGTCATGTTTCAACACAAACTGTACATAATAGGCTGTATGACATGTAACTTCAATCCCAATGTCCTTGCAAAGTCCAGTTTCAACAGCCACACACCATGCAGTGCAGTACATATGGGCCCAACAGCTGCTGTATAGACTAGTAAGAATTGGCATCAAGTGCTATTCACAGATTAGACTCCCTCTGCCTTCAACCAGACAATTGTCGCAGCCAGTTTTGGAGGCAGCCTGAATGTCTTAGACACACCGTACAGTGAGTGCAGCAAGGTGCTGCTCCCCAGATGTTTTATAGTGGCATTGTTTCAGTGACAGATTCATGTTAATGGACAAACATTCTTGCACTCATCGTGCACATCCCGTGAATGCACTCCTTCGTGATAATGATACCACAAGATTAGATTGACCAGCATGTTCTCCACATATGAAGCCTCAGATACATTGAAAAGGGCTGTTCTTTGACGAGATGTTTTACCGACCAATGTGACAGTTACGACGAATATGGACCAAAAGTCCCTTAATGATTTAGTAGACAGTATAACAGAATGAATACAGGCACATATCAGTCAAAAAAAATGTTTGTATAGTCTATGGGACTTAACTGCGGGGTCATCAGTCCCTAAACTTACAAACTACTTATGAACTACTTACGAACTAGGACGGCACAAATATCCATGCCCGAGGGGGGATTCGAACCCCCGACCGTAGAGGCCGTGACTGGAGCGCCTTAGTCCCCTCAGCCACCGCGGCCGGCGCACATATCAGTGCAAGACGACGTTTTACCAGGCATTAGGTGTGCTGGTGAATGCTGCAATGTGGAACACAAGTTCAGAATCTCTAAGTAGTTGTCATACAAAATGTCAATTTCTGTTTTCATGAGCAATACAGATAACTGAAATGTTGATTTTGTATGTCTCGATTCCATTTTTATGTAAAGAACCATGAACCCCTAGAATTGTGGTGATACAAAACTTTTCTTGATGGGTGTATTTCTGAGGGATCTCTCTTCACTGATTACAAAAACCCCCAGCTGTGCCACACAGGAGTGGCCGTGCACTCTACGGTGGCTTGCTGCGGAGTGCGCATCTACTTCCTGTCAAAGGTTCGAGTCCTCCCTCGAGCGTGTGTGTGTGTGTGTGTGTGTGTGTGTGTGTGTGTGTGTGTGTGTGTGTGTGTGTGCGTTGTGTGTGTGTGTGTGTGTGTGTGTGTGTTGTTCTCAGCATAAGTTCCTTTAAGTAGTTTGCAAGTCTAGTGACTGATGACCACTGCAGTTTTGTTTCATAGCTTTAAAAACATTTGAAAATTTGAGCCCTAGCAATGTTTATCAAGGAAAAACAGTAACCAGTTGCAAAAATACCCGATTTTCGCTATAGGATAGCCACCATCGGTGCATATATCAACAAGTAAAATTAGATTTCAAGTTCCATACAGTTACTTTTAAGTATACAAACAGCGGTTCAGATATAAGTTTTTAAAACATTTACAAGTGATATTTGAAACAATATTGTGATGGAGACAATGGCGTACTTACATACTAATGCTGCTCCTTTTAATGTTAATAGAGCATACTGGCAACTGCTTCATATTTTCGCTATCTTTGTTTGATATTCTTGGCTTAACAGTGTTCTAATAACACGAGTGAGTAATGGTTATGCGTGCAGAACCTTTCTGGAACCTTACTATTGTTTTAAATTAAAAAAAAAAAAAAAAAAAAAAAAAAAAATCGATTCTTCAGAATTATTCTTTCTGAGTGTTGCATTTTTCACAAACTGTGTACTAACAGTTGTGCATCTACTTTTCTGCATAAAAGGCAATAAGATACCAAAATAAAACCATGAAGTTTTGTGTTTATTTCAGCTTCTTCCTGTAGCATTGCACTGTCTACTAGTAACAGGTAAAAAATTAGTTCGTAATGAAGGCATTCCTAACCAACAATTTTTTTAAGAAAAGCAATTTCATGAAGAACATGTAAAGGAGCACATTAGGACATAATAAACATGAACAATTGATTTTTATACAAACAAATCCACACAATCAATGGTAATTCAATAATATCCTAAATATCTGACAACACAAATTTAGCAAACAAAGTAATGTGGTCTTACCTTTTGACCAATTTATCATTTTGTACTGAATTTTCAGATGGAGTTAAGTTTTCCACAGTACGTGGCAGACCATCCTCAGTTTCCACTGTCTTTGTTAATACTTTCATCTGATCAAGCCCCTCAACAAGTACATTGTGGTCTGCCAACACTGAACATGGGTTCTTCTTGTATAATGGGTGGTTTTCATCAAGAGGAGGTTCCAAATTGTAAGTACCAACTATCTTTATTCTAGAACAAGACATGAAATTGAAGAAGTAAATTCCACTGAAATCTTAAACAACAAAATATACAGACTCACATAATGTATACACCTACATCTACACTAAGACTCTGCAAGTCATGACACTGCGTTTGGGGGAAGGACACCTTGTACTACTTCCAATCATACAACTAAATACAAAGAAGTAGAAGGCATTACTATCAATTGTCCCAATATTTCCCACCATGCACGGCCAAATTTCTAAGAAAATTCATTCACCATAAATAGTATTTTTCATGTGTCGTAAATCAGTATAAAATTACTGGAAATGCCAAAATATTTCACTTGTGTTCTCAAAACACATAGTATACATAAAATACACCTGTAAAGTAGTTGGGGAGTTACTATTACATACAAGTGATACTGTTAAGGTTGACTATAACTTTGGTATGTACAAAAGGCTGAGATTAAATCATAAGTCACCTGTCACCTGAAGGTCTTTGCTACTACTGCACTAAAACTGCTGCTGTAAATTTTTAATTTCACACAGTTGTGGTCCCAATGAGTACATGTGCTATGAAATGCTACAGCTTAGCGAGTACAGTAGGATCGGGATAATTCAGTATGCTTGGGGATCTGTCAGTGCCAGATTATCAAGGTCACTTTTAAGAACCTGATCAAAAAGGGGAGGGGGGTATAAGCAAAACCTATAATTTTAACATATATATATATATATATATATATAATTTTAACATATATATATATATATATATATATATATATATATATATATGTTAAAATTATAGGTTTTGCTTATACCCCCCTCCCCTTTTTGATCAGGTGTGTGTGTATATATATACACACACACACACACACACACACACACACACACACACAGTGCTGTTCTAAAGAAACAAAACTGAATAAAAGTCAAATACTGCAGTGCTCCATTAAAGCAGTTTTATGCTCAAAGTGTTACAATAGAATTCATAAATAATTATTTTGTATGCTAGTTATGAAATAAAGTAAGCACCACTGATTTGAAAATATCAGAAGACAGATAATTAATAAAAATTCTTAGCAAGGGTTTGGTGCAGTTTAATTGAAATCAGTGTCTTTAGAACAGCAAACCAAATAGAACAGAATATTTGATGTTGTCAAGGGTGTGGAATACGTCAGACTGGTGTCTACCACTAACTGCTTGGATAAAATTTTCTTCTGGGCAGCTAAGCAATTTGCAAAAATGCTAAACTATTTCTTGCCCTTTGTTGACAAAATTATTTTGTGACGTGTAGATTCATAGGGTTTTGGGCGCTCGACATCTAGGTCTTCAGTGCTCGATCAAATTTAAGAGGGTAACAAGCAAGAATTTTAACAGTAAAGAAACTGATAAAAGAAAGGAGTGCCACCACCAAGTAACACATGCAGCTGAGGTAAAAGACAAAAGGAGAACATTAAAGATGACAGTGGGAAAAGTACCCCGCTGGAAAAGCTGGAGAAAGAGTTAAAACAACTAAGCAGAGGACCAAGGCTGGCTGACCACAGCAAGGAAAGGGGTGAGCCAATCACTCTGCAATATACTAAAACCTCCATCCTAAAAGCTTAGGCCAGAGTTGAAACAAATCACAAATTTTAAAACTTTCTTCACAATCGCTTAGTCATTACCTAAAATAGAGGTCAAATCTGCACCGAGATTCGCCACAATCCTCTGTGCACAATATAAATCACACTCTATTAAAATGTGGTGGAGAGTAAGCTGGTCGCCACAGGCATCACGCAGCGGGGGCGCCTCCCGTCGGAGTAGGATACCGAGCGTCAGTGGACAGTGCTCAATGCGGAGGCGTGTAATGGCGACTTCATCCCGCCTAAGAGGTCGGCAGGAGGAACGCCACAGACGGGCAGTGGGCTGCTGGTAATGCAGCTTATTGTGAGTCACTGAGAGTCAGTCCTCCTCCCACAACTGCAGGGACCGTAGCCGTAACAGGGAAGTAACGTCCCACAAGGGAATAGGACACCGCGTCACATCGGGAGCGCTACAGGCCTCTTTGGCAGCCTGATCGGCATCTACGTTACCCTGAATGCACACGTGTCCCAGCACCCAGCAAAATGACACCTCGTCATGTATATGCTGCAGTAAGGTCTCAGATGGATACAGCTCGTTCGACGACTGCAGTACATTCAGAGAATCGGAGCAGAGAAGAAATCGTTTGCCCTGAGTACGACGTAAGTGCTCCAGTGCCTTCGAGATCGCATGGAGCTCTGCAGAGGAAACAGAGTAATTCTCGGGAAGGCAAATCTTGACAACACGGTCAGGGAAAACAATGGAACATCTGACTGAGTCCCCCTGCTTGGATCCATCTGTGTACAGAACTGTAAAATCGTGATGCCTATCTAAAACAGTTAACAAGAACGACTGATAGGTAAAATCCGACGTTTGTTCCTTCGGAAAACATGCCATGTCGAAAATAATTCTGGGCTTCTGGAGAAGCCAAGGGAGACCCTGCCCCAACCTCTATGTAAAACATTAAAATCAGCTACTCCCATTTCTAAAAGGAAATACTTTGTACGAATCCCGTACGGTCTTGTCACTCTGTGATGAGCATGAAACATCGGAGGCCGAGCAGCAGTGAGGTACGCCGGTGTGAAATGTGTGGACAACGTTTTATATGCCTGGCACACCACGAGTAGCCGTTGCCTGACGTGCAATGGCGGCTCTGCAGCCTCATCACAAAGACTTGGTATGGGGCTCATCCTAAATGCCCCCAGTGGCCAGCCAAATCCCTGCACAGTGTACTGTGTCCAACACCTTTAAATAAGAGGGGCATACAGACCCATACACTGTGCACCCATAATCCAGACAAGACCCACAAAGGCTCTATAAAACCAGAGCAGACAGGTTCTGTCTTTGTGTCCTTAAGGTGGGGCAAACATGTGAGTTTAGAATCGAACGTGAGGCCCAGAAACATCACTGTGTCTTTAAAATGCAGAACAGAGCCCTACATCTGCAGGTCAGGTAGATTAAAAACAGTACGTGAACAGTAAAAAAGAACACAGACAGACTTTTTGGTTGAAAACTTAAAACCAGTCGTCCCTGCTCATTCGTCAAACCGTCGAAGATTTAACTGAAACTGATGTGTAGTTGTTGCCAGATTGGATGAATAGCAAAAGACAGAGAAGTCATCCACAAAAAGAGAAAACTGTACAGGACTTATCACAACAGAAGTAGTACTGTTAATTGCTATTGCAAACAAGGTCATGCTTAAAACACTACTCAGAGGGACTCCGTTCTCCTGCTCAAAGCGATCATAAAGGGCGTCACCGACCTGTATCTAAAATGCTGAGAGGAAAGGAAGGACTGAATAAAATGGGGAAGACAACCACGAAAACCCCATTCGTTGAGCTGCCGAAGGATAAGATGCCGCCAAGTAGTATCATTGGCCTTCTCAAGATAAAAAAATATACCCAAAAGATGTTGTCGGCGCAGGAAAGCCTGTTATATAGCTGCCTCCAGGAAGGCCATGTTATCAAAGGTGAAGTGATATCTCCTGAACCCACACTGAAAGCAGCTGAGTAGCTGTCTGGATTCCTGCATCCAGACAAGGCGGTGGTTAATCATCCACTCTAAGGTCTTTCCCATGCAGCTAGTGAGAGCAACACTACAATAACTACTGGGGCTGGTGCGGTCTTTCCCGGGATTTAAAATGGCCTCTCTCCACGAGTCTGGGAACTGGCCTGACGTCCAGATGACATTATAAAGATTGAGGAGGATTTCTTTGTTCTGCCTTGTAAGGTGTCGTAACATGCTGTAGTGGATACCATCGTGACTTCGGAATGTGTCACGGGCCACGAACAATGCAGAATCCAGCTCCCACGTGGAAAAGGGGCAGTTATACTGTTCATCATAGATGGACCAGAAGTCCAAAATTCCCCTCTCAGCAGCTACCCGGTGGCGCTGGAAAGCTGGATTGTAACTGGTGGTGGCAGTTACTGTAGCAAAATAGACCGCCATGGTCTGGGCAATGTCTCGTGGGTTGGTCTGGGGACTACCATTACCTATCACAGCAGCTACTGGACACCTGCTACCTTTTCCTGATATCCTCCTAATGGCCTCCCATACAATGGAACTCTCAGTTGAACAGTTAATGGAATTTAGGAACTGTTGCTGCGAACTCTTCTTGCTCTATCAAATAATCTGGCGACACATGGCCCTCGCCACCCGAAATTTTGCGAGGTTTTCTGCAGTCGGTCTACACTTGAACCGATGCAGAGCCACCCATCTGATCCTAATGGCAGCATTCATCATTCCACCAAGGGACTGGATGCCGTTTTGGTCACCCCGACGGCCGTGGGACGGATACAGAGGCAGCGTAGTGGATATTAGCAGTAATATTATCCACCCATTCCTGGACATTGTCACGGGGTTCAAATTCGGCAAATTGACCGTAAAGTGTCCAATCTGCCCTGTGAAGAATCCATCGTGGTGGCTGTCTTTCGGGTTCTACTCTATCTGGGAGGTGAATCCAAATGGGAAAATGATCACTATCATGCAGGTTGTTGTCCACTTCCCGTTGAATAGAGTGGGTAAGGGCGGAGAGCAGAGGGACAGGTCAATGGCAGAGAATGACCCCGTTGCAGCGCAGAAGTGTGTGCTCCGACCTGTATTTAGGAAGGTGGCACCTGAAGACAAGAGAAGCCTCTCAACAGCTCGACCCTGGGGCAGGAGGTGACGGAGCCCCAAAGCGCATTATGTGCATTAAAATCTCCACAGAGGATGAATGGGTGGGGGAGCTGTGTAAGAAGGTCTTCCAGAGCCTCTTCATTAAGTGTGTTATGTGGTGGCAAATACAAGGAGCATATAGTCAATTGGTGATGCATGTACACTAACACTGCAACCGCTTGGAAGTTAGTGTTGGGTTCAGAGGGGTAGGCTGTGTCGATGAAAACAGCCACTCCCTCCACTAATGTTGTCCTTTCTGTGGAGAACGTATCCGCATATCTCTGGGGTATCTGAAGGCTTGAAATTCATCTCCTGAAGACAGATACACAGTGCTGTCTCTGAGATAATAAACATAGTTCCTCCACATGTGTCCTAAATCGCTGCAAGTTCCATTTTAATATGGGAGCCATCTATCAAAGTGGTTTAACTTTGACCCTCTCTTGACAGAAGTCTGCCATCGGCAAAGTGACCATCTGTTGGTGGGATGTGACGCCGACCAACTGTTGGTGGGATGTGACGCCAAAGTGCACAGTCTAGTGTTGGACAGCACGGACACCAACAGTAGAGGTGAGCACATTCTTGAATTTGTCCTATCTAACAACTTGGAGATCCTGAATACCGGTGATGAACCTACATTCAGGAATAGTAGAAGGCAAGAAGTAATTGACATAACCTTTGGTTCCATAATGATGGGCAGTTATGTCAAACAGTGGCATGTGGTCTTGGAGCCATCCTCATCAGATCACATGTATATTAAATTCAAGGTCGAAATGGGAACCAGATAGACCATGGCCTATAGGAATCCCAGGAAAACAGACTGGGAGACATATAGGAGAGACCTTGATTTCAGCCTGTTGTTGTTGTGGTCTTCAGTCCGGTTTGATGCACCTCTCCAAAATACCCTATCCTGAGCAAGCCTCATCATCTCCACATAAGAACGGCAACCTACGTCTGTCTGAATCTGCTTACTGTATCCATCTCTTGGTCTTCCTCTGCGATTTTTTCCCCACACACTTCTCTCCAATGCTAAATTCACAATTCCTTGATGTCTAAGAATGTGTCCTACCAATCTATCCCTTCTTTTAGTTAAGGTATGCCAGATATTTCTTTTCTCCCCAATTCTGTTCAGTACCTCCTCATTAGTTACACAATCCATCCACCTAATCTTCAGCATTCTTCTGTAGCACCATATTTCAAAAGCCTCAATCCTCTTCCTGTCTGCACTGTTTATCGTCCATGTCTCACTCCCATACAACGCAACACTCCACACAAATGCCTTCAGAAAAGACATCATTAGGCTTAAATCAATATTCGAGGTTAACAAATTTCTCTTTTTCAAGAACACTTTTCTACCCATTGCCATTCTGCATTTTATATCCTCTGTACTGCGACCATCACTTGTTATTTTACTGCCCAAGTAGCAAAATTCATCTACCTCTTTTATTGCTTCGTTTCCCAATCTAATTCCTTCAGCATCACCTGATTTTCTTACACTGCACTCCATTACCTTAGTTTTGCTCTTGTTAAATGTTCATCTTATATGCACCTTTCAGCACACTGTCCATTCCATTCAATTGCTCTTCCAGGTCCCTTGCTGTATCTGACAGAATTACTATGTCGTCGGCAAAACGCAATGTTTTTAATTCTTCACCCTGAACTTTAATTCCTTCTCCAAATTTCTCCTTGCTTTCCTTTATAGCTTGCTCAATGTACAAATTGAATAACAATGGAGAAAGACTACAACCCTGTCTTACTCCCTTTCCAACCACTGCACCCCTTTCATGCCCTTCAACTCTGACAACCGCTGTCTGGTTTTTGTACAAGTTCTAAATAACCTTACGCTCCCTATATTTTACTCCTGCTTGCTTCACAACTTGAAAGAGTTTATTCCAATCAACATTGTCAAAAGCCTTCTCCAAATCTACAAAAGCTAGAAATGTAGGTTTGCCTTTTCTTAATCTATCTTCTAGGATAAGCCGTAAAGTGAGTATTGCCTCCCGTGTTCCTACATTTCTCCTGAACCCAAACTGATCTTCCCCGAGGTCGGCTTCTACCAGCTTTTCCATCCTTCTGTACATAATTCGTGTTAATATTTTGCAACCATGAGTTATTAAACTGATGGTTCTGTAGTTTTCACACCTGTCTGCACCTGCTTTCTTTGGAATGGGGATTATAACATTTTTCTTAAAGTCTGAGGGTACTTCACCTGTCTCATACATCTTACACACCAGGTGAAACAGGTTTGTCATGGCTGGTTCTCCCAGAGACTTCAGTAGCTCTGAGGGAATATCAGCCTATCGGAAATTAAAACCTCGATAAGGAATCCAGCAGAGTTTGAGGAAGTAGCAGAGGCTGTAACCTCTGCTATAGTGACCTCATACCAGGACAACTGCTCAATCACTAAGAAGAGCACAAAATTATAGGAGTGTGCCTTAGTGGAATAATAACCTGGAAATGCAAAGGAAACAGGTACGAAGACTGTTTAACCTTGCGATGTGCAAAGGACAATGGGCAAAGTATCTTGAGGCCCTTGTCAATTAAAACCTTGCCATCAGATGAGCAAAGCAGGCATCCTGGAAGGTATTCTGTGAGGAAGTGGAGGGCACGGCTGCTCTAGCCAGACTTCATAAAATCCTCACTAGAGTACCAACTAATCCAGGAGGAACATCAAGGAAGGAGGATGGGGAGTATAAAAAGACAGCACATGAGATGCTGGAACTGCTCCTCAAGACTCACTTTCCTCAATATACTCTGGTGGATAACACAGACCAGAATGCGATCCCTGAGAGACAACGGTTCTCAGGTATTCACAATGAGGACTGGGATTTGCCCAAGGAGTGTGTCGATTTCAGTAAGGTCCGATGGGCAGTGGGAACATTTCAACCGTTTAAGTCAGCTGGCCCTGATGGAATCTTTCCAGCTCTCCTGCAACAAGTGGGAAAAATCTTATAAGATTCCTATGCAGGTTATATAGGGTTAGCCTACATCTACATGGGATACTCTGCAAATCACATTTAAGTGCCTGGCAGCGGGTTCATCGAACCACCATTATACTATTTATCTCCCATTCCATTCAAATGTTTGTATATCTATCGGACCAAACTGCGTGGTTATCAGTTCGTAGCTTACAAACTACTTAAACCTAGGTAAACTAACCTAAGGACAAACACACACACCCATGCCCCAGGGAGAACTCGAACCTCCACGGCAAGCAACCGCGTGCTCCGCAGTGAGACACTTTAGACCGCTCGGCTACTCCACTGCAGCCCCATTCCATTCTCGAATAGCGCGCGGGAAGAAAGAACACCTGAATCTCTCCCTTCAATCTCTGATTTCTCGTATTTTATTCTGATGATCATTTCTACCTGTATAAGTGCGAGTCAGTTTTCGCATTTGGGGGTGAATGTTGGCGACTGGAGTTTCGTAAGTAGCCCACGCCGCAGCGATTAGCACCGTTGTTGTAATAATTCCCATCCCAGATCCTCTATCATTTCCGTAACGCTGTCTCCCCTGTATCATGACAATACAAAACGAGCTGCCCTTCTTTGGACTCTCTTGATGTCCTCCGTCAAACCCACCTGATAAGGGTCCCACACTGGACAGCAATATTCCAAAAATGGATGGACATCCGTAGTGTATGCAATTTCTTTTGTAGTTATGTTGCATCTTTTAAGGGTTCTGCCAATAAAACGCAGTCTCTGGTTTGCCTTTCCCACGACATTATCTATGTGTTCTTTCCAATTTAAGCCTGAAGTAATAGTAATTGCTAGGTATTTTGTAGAGTTTACGGCCTTCACTTTTGATTGATTTATCTTGTAAACAAAGTTTAACGGATTTCTTTTCGTACTCATATGGACGACTTCACACTTCTCATTATTTAGAGCCAATTGCCAATTTTTACACCATACTGATATCTTATTCAGATCGTTTTGCAGTTGGTTTTGATCTTCAGATGATATTACTAGACGGTAAATGACGGCGTCATCTGCAAACAACCTAAGAGAGCTACTTATATTATCTCCTAAATCGTTAATGTAAATAAGGAACAGCAGAGGACCAATAACACTACCCTGTGGAACGCCCGATATCACCTCTGTTTTAGTCGATGCCTTACCATTGATTACTACAAACTGTGTCCTCTCTGACAAGAAATCCCCTATCAAATCGCAAATTTGTGGCGATATATCATAACCATGCAATTTGATTGAAAGCCGTTTGAGAGGTATGGTGTCAAAATCCTTCTGGAAATCAAAAAATACGGAATCGATTTGTGAACCCTTGCCGATAGTACCCATCACTTCATGTGAATAAAGAACTAGTTGTGTTTCGCATGGACGTACTTCGTGTGAATAAAGAAGTAGTTGTGTTTCACATGGACGATATTTTCTAAATCTGTGTTGACCTTGGGTCAATAAATCATTCTGTTCAAGATAATTCATAATATTTGAATACAGGATATGTTCAAAAACCCTGCTGCAAATTGACATCAATGAAATAGGCCTGTAGTTTAGTGGGTTACTCCTACTGCCTATCTTTAATATAGATGTGTCCTGTGCAATCATTTGGTACAGATCCTTCTATGAGAGAGCGGTTGTATATGGCTGTTAAGTAAGGAGCTACTGCTTCAGCATAATCAGATAGAAATCTAATGGGTATACAATCCGGACCAGAAGACTTGTTCTTGTTAAGTGATTTTAGTTGCTGCACTACTCCGATGATACCTACTTCTACATTACTCATTATGGCCTCTGTTTGTAATTCGAAGCCGGCCGCGGTAGCCAAGGGGACTGAGGCGCTCCAGTCATATATACTGACAGTATACATGTTTTGCAAACTACAACTGTCTGAGCAAACCCACAATAATAATTTAAAAGGAAATATGTAAGCCCAAGAAGTTATTGTGTCAGGATTAAAATCAGTGTGTCACTTCTTATGCTAAACGAAATGCTTATCGTAAAAATGTGATCAATTGCAACAAAAAGTGTAGTCTATGGTGTCATGCTGTGGTCTGGGTGGCCAATCCCACCACAAGTTCGAGTCTTCCCTTGGCATATGTGTGTTGTGTTGTGTTGTGTTGTGTGTGTGGGGGGGTGGGGTGGGGGGGTGGGTGGGTGCGTTGGGGTGTTCTTATTCTAAGTTAGTTTATGTAGTTTGTAAGTCTAGGGACTGATGACCATAGAAGTTTGGTCCAATTGGTTTACAAACATTTTGTAACAAAAAGAGGGTTGAGAGGAAGATAGGGGAGTCACTTGTACATACGTATTTTGGTGTCATATACAACCATGAAGATGAAAAATTAAGAAGCCACTTCTGTTTTCTGAGGTTATATACAACAATCAAAGAGCACATAAACAGGATTTTGATCTTTCCTTCCATTCAGTAATCAAGAATTTATGACAAAATGCACAAAAGTTTTAGATTCAAACCAATGACAAGACATAACTTTAAACACAAGTTCTGATGACACAGTAAACAAAGATAATTATTTAACTGGCTGCTGTCAGATAATGGCACTGGGTTACAGTATTATAGATACTGTTCAAAGTTCAACACTTAAGCATACCAATCGTAATTTAAATTTAGTATTTTCTTTTCGGCTCTAAACGTAGATTTTCATCAACCTTATATACAGCAGTATATGCATATAACCAAATAATTACCCACTTAGGAGTGTCAACTTTTCTCCTAGACAGCAAGTGAATGAATATACCGAAATACTAATTATTTTCACTTATTTGCAAACGCAAGTCAAATATGGTGAGTGCAATTTTTGGTAAATCTATTGAAACAGCCTTTAGTCTGTCTACATATTTATTAGATTTGCCAACGCACAATAAAATTGTCACCTTCCGTTCTAACGTAAATCTTGGACGATGTTAAATTTCAGACTGTCACCAAAGTCAAGATTTTGAAATAAACATTATAACATTCGTTCCCAATGCCTTTCCCGGTAACACATTACAAAATTAGCAATTTTAACAGAATGATTGCTATTAATTTGAAATAATTCTGAACTCTCTCAAGGACTGAAATTCCTTTCTCAAATACTATTTTCAAATGGTCTTAATTTGTTGTCACATATTATTTAATAAAAAAATACGTTATAACCTACTTTTGGAACGGGTGCTTTTCATAAAGTACATCTTCTGGATTATGAACAGTTTTTCCAAGAGATGTTAACACATCTTCCGCTGGCGTTTTATAGATCACAGGTGATCCATATATTTTCCATTTTCTTTTGAAATGCCATCCTATATGCTGCCGAAGTAAAGTAGTTGTGGTTCGCATGGTCACTTAATTCACTTTGTAAACAAACCCTCGGATCAAACAAAAACAAACTGTTTATGATAGCTATAATCTTTGAGAGACCAAACTGAACAAGGAGAGTCTAACATCCTTGAAAAAGAAAGCTGACAGGCTCATCTTTGAGTTCGTCTCTATAGTTATTTGCTCACTGGTTTGTTTTGAAATTGAATGGTAGACAGTAGATACTAGATACTGACACCAGTGACGTAGTGTTAGATTTCATGTAAACGAAAAAGTTTTGTTCTGTTCTGTCCTGTCTGTTGTATTCGAGTTTTTGATCCATTATGTCGGACTACGAAATGTGTAGGACCGGCAAACTTGTGCTAAAAGGGGAAAAACGGAAGAAGTGAGTACGAAGCTATTAGGTTAGTCACAATAGTTTAATGACTAATTACTCTATCCTAGTAGTTATAACGTACTTAAGTTCAATACTCATGCATTTGTTTCATTGGTAGCATTTTCTACTATGACTAATATTTTCCATTTAGAATACTACTCAATAACTCGTTAGTGTGGAACTAAAATATGTTAGTCATGTTCAATAACTATATGCCTTATGGAAATCGAAGTAATGTATGAGGAGCTAAATGAAATTATTCAGACAATTAAGGGAGAGGAAAGCTTAATTGTATGGGAGACTGGAATTCGGTTGTAGGACAAGGAAGGGAAGATGATAGGTAAATATGGTCTGGACAAAAGGAATGAAAGAGGAAGCCACCTTATAGAATTTTGCACGGAACATAATTTAGTTATAACAAACACCTGGTTTAAGAATCACGAAAGAATGTTGTATATGTGGAAAGAGACCGGGACATATCAGATATATTTTATAATGGTAAGAAATAGATTTTGGAACCAGGTCTTAAAGTGTAAGACATACCCAGGGGCAGATACAAACTCTGACCACAACTTATTGGTCATGAATTGTAGGCTGAAACTGAAAAAACTGCAGAAAGGTAGGAAAATAAGGAGATGGGACTTAGATAAACTGAAGGAACCTGAAGTTCTTGAGAATTTTAAAGGGCGCTTTAGGCAACAATTGCCAGAAACGGGGGGGAAATAAAACAGTAGAGGAAGAATGTGTAGCATTGAGAGATGAAATAGTGATGGCAGCAGAGGACAAAATAGGTAGGAAGGCAAGACCTACAAAAAATACTTGGATATTACAGGACACACTAAATTTAATCGATGAAAGGAGAAAATATAAAAATGTAGTAAATGAAACAGGCAAAATGGAGTACAGACGACTAAGAAATGAGATTGACAGGAAGTGCAAATTGGCTAAGCAGGAGTGGCTGGAAGGCAAATGCAAGGATGTACAAGAATGTATAAATATGGGGAAAATAGAAACAGCTTACAGGAAAATAAAAAAATATTTGGAGATAAGAAAAACAGCTCTATGAATGTAAAGAACACAGAAGGAAACCAGTTCTCAGCAAAGAAGGAAAAACTGAATGTGAAAAGAGTATATAGAGGGGCTCTAAGAAGGAAATGAACTTTGAGGCAATATTGTAGGAAGGGGAGAAGAAGTAGATGAGAATGAAATAGGAGATACTATACTGAGAGATGAATTTGACAGAGCACTGAAAGACCTGTTGAAACAAGGCCACTGGAGTAGCTGACATTCCCTCAGAGCTACTGAAATCTCTGGGACAACCAGCCATGACAAAACTGTTTCACTTGGTGTGTAAGATGTATGAGACAGGCAAAATACCATCAGACTTTAAGAAGAATGTTATAATTCCCATTCCAAAGAAAGCAGATGCAGTCAGGTGTGAAAACTACAGAACCATCAGTTTAATAAGTCATGGTTGCAATATTTTAACACAAATTATTTACAGAAGGATGGAAAAGCTGGTAGAAGCCGACCTCGGGGAAGATCAGTGTGGGTTCAGGAAAAATGTAGGAACAGGTGAGGCAATATTCACTTTACGGCTTACCCTAGAAGATAGATTAAGAAAAGGTAAACCTACATATCTAGCTTTTGTAGGTTTGGAGAAGGCTTTTGACAATGTTGATTGGAATAAAGTCTGAAGCAAGCAGGAGTAAAATATAGGGAGCGTAAGGTTATTTACAGCTTGTACAAAAACCAGACAGTGGTTGTCAGAGTTGAAGGGCATGAAAGGGATGCAGTGGTTGGGAACGGAGTAAGACAGGGTTGTAGCCTTTCTCCAATGTTATTCAATTTGTACATTGAGCAAGCTATAAAGGAAAGCAAGGAGAAATTTGGAGAAGGAATTAAAGTTCAGTGTGAAGAATTAAAAACATTGTGTTTTGCTGACGACACAGTAATTCTGTCAGAGGCAGCAAAGGACCTGGAAGAGCAGTTGAATGGAAAGGACAGTGTGCTGAAAGGTGTATATAAGATGAAGAGTAACAAGAGCAAAACTAGGGTAATTGAGTGCATTCTAAGAAAATCATGTGATGCTGAAGGAGTTAGATTAGGTAACAAAACAATAAAGGAGGTAGGTGAGTTTTGTTACTTGGGCAGTAAAACAACAAATGATGGTTGCAGTACAGAGGACATAAAATGCAGAATGGCAATGGTAGAAAAGTGTTCTTGGAAAAGAGAACTTTGTTAACATCTAAGATTGATTTAAGCCTAAGAGTCCTTTCTGAAGGCATTTGTGTGCAGTGTTGCCTTGTATGGGAGTGAAACATGGGTGATAAACAGTGCAGACAGGAAGAGGATAGAGGCTTTTGAAATGTGGTGCTACAGAATAATGCTGAAAATTAGGTGGGTGGATCATGTAACTAATGAGGTGGTTATTGTTGTTATGGTTTTCAGTGCGGAGACTGGTTTGATGCAGCTCTCCACCCTACTCTATCCTGAGCAAGCCTTTTCATCTCCTCATAAGAACGGCAACCAACATCCACTTGAATCTGCTTACTATATGCGTCTCTTGGTCTCCCTCTGCGATTTTTACCCCACACACTTCCCTCCAATGCTAAGTTTACGATTCTCCGATGTCTAAGAATGTGTCCTACCAAGCGATCCCTTCTTTTAGTCAGGGTATGCCAAAAATTCCTTTTCTCACCAATTCTGTTCAGTACCTCCTCATTAGCTATGCGATCTACCCATCTAATCTTCAGCATTCTTCTGTAGCACCACATTTCAAAAGCCTCTATTCTCTTCCTGTCCGCAATGCTTATCGTCCATGTTTCACTCCCGTACAAGGCAACACTCCACACAAATGCCTTCAGAAAAGACTTCCTTAACCTTAAATTAATATTCGATGTTAGCAAATTTCTCTTTTTCAAAAATGCTTTCCTTCCCATCGCCATTCTGCATTTTATATCCTCTGTACTGCGACCATCGCATGTTATTTTACTACCCAAGTAACAAAACTCATCTACCACCTTCATTGTTTCGTTACCTAGTCTAATTCCTTCAGCATCGCCTGACTTTCTAAGACCGCATTCCATTGTTTTTGTTTTTCTCTTGTTAATGTTCATTTTATACGCTCTCTTCAACACACTGTCCATTCCATTCAACTGCTCTTCCAGGTTCTTTACTGTCTCTGACAGAATTACAATGTCATCAGCAAAACGCAAGATTTTTATTTCTTCCCCCTGAACTTCAATCCCTATTCCAAATTTTTCCTTGCTTTCCTTCACCGCCTGCTCGATGTACAAATTAAACAACATCGGAGAAAGGCTACAACCCTGTCTTACTCCCTTCCCAACTGATGCTTCCCTTTCATGCCCTTCGAGTCTAATAACTGCGGTCTGGCTTTTGTACAAGTTGTAAATAACTCTCCTTTCCCTATATTTTACCCCTGCTGACTTCAGAATTTGAAAGAGTGTATTCCAGTCAACATTGTCAAATGCTTTCTCCAAATCTACAAAAGCTAAAAAGGTAGGTTTGCCTTTCCTTAATCTATCTTCTAAGATAAGACGTAAAGTGAGTATTGCCTCCCGGATTTCTATGTTCCTCCTGAATTCAAACTGATCTTCCCCGAGGTCAGCTTCTACCAGCTTTTCCATTCTCCTGTAGATAATTTGTGTTAAAATTTTGCAACCATGACTTATCAAACTGATGGTTCTGTAATTTTCACACCCGTCTTCGCCTGATTTCTTTGGAATGGGGATTATTACATTTTTCTTAAAGTCTGAGGGCATTTCACCTGTCTCATACATCCTACACACCAGTTCAAATAGTCTTGTCATGGCTGGCTCTCCCAGAGACTTTAGTAGCTCTGAGGGTATGTCATCTACTCCTGAGGCCTTGTTCCGACCTAGGTCTTTCAAGGCTTTGTCAAATTCATCTCTCAGTATAGTATCTCCTATTTCATCTTGATCTACTTCCTCTTCCCTTCCTACAACATTGTCTCTAAGTTCATTTCCTTTGTAGAGCTGCTCTATGTACTCTTTCTACCTTTCAGCTTTCCCTTCTTTGCTGAGAACTGGTTTCCCATCTGAGTTCTTGATATTCGTAGAGTTGCTTTTCTTGTCCCCAAATGTCTCTTTTATTTTCCTGTAGGCGGTATCTACTTTTCCCCTTGTTATACATTCTTCTACAGATTTGCATTTGGCTTCTAGCCACTCCTGCTTAGCCATTTTGCACTTCCTGTCAATCTCATTTTTTAGTCGTCTGTACTCCATTTTGCCTATTTCATTTACTGCATTTTTATATTTCCTCCTTTCATCAATTAAATTTAGTATTTCCTGTGATACCCAAGGATTTTTTGTAGGTCTTGCCTTTCTACCTATTTTGTCCTCTGCTGCCTTCACTATTTCATCTCGCAATGCTACCCATTCCTCTTCTACTGTTTTATTTCCCCCTGTTTCTGTCAATTGTTGCCTAAATCTCCCTCTGAAATTCTCCAGAACTTCGCTTTCCTTCAATTTATCTAAGTCCCATCTCCTTATTTTCCTACCTTTCTGCAGTTTTTTCAGCTTCAGCCTACAGTTCATGACTAACAAGTTATGGTCAGAGTCTATATCTGCCCCTGGGTATGTCCTGCAATTTATAACCTGGTTCCGGTACCTATGTCTTACCATTATAAAATCTATCTGATACCTTCCGGTGTCTCCTGGTCTCTTCCACATATACAACCTTCTTTTGTGATACTTAAACCACGTATTTGTTACGATTAAATCATGTTCCGTGCAAAATTCTACCAGGCGACTTCCTCTTTCATTCCTCCTGCCAAGTCCATATTCACCTATTTTTCCTTCTCTTCCTTTTCCTACTACCGAATTCCAGTCTCCCATCACAATTAAGTTTTCCTCTCCCTTAACTGTCTGAATAATGTCCTTTAGCTCCTCATATATTTCTTCGATCTCCTCATCATCGGCAGAGCTAGTTGGCATATAAACCTGTACTACTGTTGTCGGTGTTGGCTTCGTATCTATCTTGACAACGATAATGCGATCACTGTGCTGCTCATAGTAGTTTACTCGCATTCCTATTTTCTTATTCATTATCAGTCCTACTCCTGTGATACCCCCAACTGATTTTGTATTTATAATCCTGTACTCACCTGACCAGAAATCCTGTTCATCCTGCCACTGAACTTCACTAATCCCCACTATATCTAACCTCAACCTATCCATTTCCCTTTTTAAATTTTCTAATTTTCCTACCCGATTAAGGGATCTAACATTCCACGCTCCGATCCGTAGAATGCCAGTATTGTCTTTCCTGATGACAACATCCTCCTGAGTAGTCCCCGCCCGGAGATCCGAATGGGGGACTATTTTACCCGAGAGGATGCCATCATCATATTTCCATACAGTAGAGCTGCATGTCCTCGGGAAAAGTAACGGCTGTAGTTTCCCCTTGCTTTCAGCCGTTCGCAGTAGCTGTGTGGCAAAGCCACATTAGCTGATGTTACAAGGCCAGCTCAGTCAATCATCCAGACTGTTGCCCCTATAACTACTGAAAAGGCTGCTGCCCCTCTTCAGGAACCACACGTTTGTCTGGCCTCTCCACAGATACCCCTCCGCTGTGGTTGCACCTACGGTACGGCTATCTGTATCTTGAGGCACGCAAGCCACCCCACCTCGGCAATGTCTGTGGTTCATGGAGGTGGAATGAGGAGGTAATGAATAGAATTGGGGAGAAAAGATATTTCTGGCATACTTTGACTAAAAGACTGGATTGATTGGTAGGGCACATTCTTAGACATCAAGGAATTATGAATTTAGCATTGGAGGGAAGTGTGTGGGGTAAAAACCACAGAGGAAGACCAAGAGATGGATACAGTAAGCAGATTCAGATAGATGTAGGTTGCCAATCTTATGTAGAGTTGAAGAGGCTTGCTCAGTATAGGGTATTGTGGAGAGCTGCATCAAACCAGTCTCCGGACTGAAGATCACAACAACATGCTTAATAACGCAAATTACGATTGACGCACATACTCTGTGGAATGCAACAAGTAAATATGAATGTGCTAGCCTTTTCATTACATAAGTGTTTGTTATTGAACCAGTTGGAGGAAGGTAACAAGTGTTCAGTGTGACAACAAACTTACGCTTAGACACACAGGATTTATTGTGAGAGAGAATTTCTTTTTAAATTAATACATTTTGCCAAGGATGACAACAAAAGTTGTTCTATACATGCAGGTCTAGTGTTATCCTTTTTCATAAGCCCATGTTATGAATGTGTGAATTGGTGGGAGTCAGAATGATCCAAATATGAGGAATAAGGTGGATGTTTCTGCAGTTCATACTTGAGATTGCTGCTAAAACAGATTTTTGGGGAGCTGTTTGCTGTGATGAAAGATGTTTTTTTCTCCTGTTCCGGCCTATTCCATCTCTTTTATTGTTAAGAAATTCTGTATTATATCCACCTGTCACACCTTGAGTGTTTCCATTATCACTGTATGACCGAGCAAGGTGGCACAGTGATAACACACTGGACTCACATTCTGGAGGATGGTGGTTTCAATCCACCTCCGGCCATCCAGATTTAGGTTTTCCATGATTTTCCTAAGTCCCTCCAGGCAAATGTCGGGACGGTTGCTTTCAAAGGACACGGCCGATATCTTTACGCAAAACTCCGAGCATTAGCTCCGTCTCTAATGACCAAATTGTCGACGGGACATTAAACGCTAAGGTTCCGTCCTTCCTTTCCTTGCTGTAGGATCACTGAGCTCCACCCATAAAGTATATTGCCTTTTCATTTATGATATGGATTAGTGACCCTGTCTCTCATATAGGCCTACAGTAACAGACAAGTTGCATGTCCATTAAAATTGGCCTGCAAGAATTATTTTCACACTTTTAGTCAGCAATAAATTAAGAATTACCAACTATTTCTGTTGTCAGTAAGTGATAGAGTACTCAATATAAAGAATATTAAGATTGCACAATATTCACACCTATTATTGGAAAAGACACACCCACGGATTCTTTAGAAATCGAGCTATTATGTAACATTTATCATGACAAAGTAGACAAAATGTGATCAATGCCATTGTAGCACAGTGCATTAGGTCATGCCTTCATAGGTGAAAGTTTGCTTGCCATTTTATGATATAGTTGGTGATGTTGGCAATGACTGGAGCTGAGCAATCATGGCTTGTAACAGAAGTTTTATCTTCACAATAAACAGTATTATTTTAACACAGTTAAAGGAATTCTCGCGGAATGCTGACAGATCTGGTTTTTATTCTGCTTCCAAATCAATGTTTTTTCTTTTTTAAATCTCACAGGATGCATACAGATCTATATTTTATACCATTTTCATTACTATGAAGATGCATGTGGAATGTAGGGGTTTGGGGTAATTTTATTGTCTCGTGGCATAGTGTGCTAAGGTTGGCAACAAATTGTTTGCTTTACAAGGATAATATTTACTAACTGGGCAAGAGTACATATAAGAACCTATCAACCATTGAACATGAACAACATTGTTTATTCCGTGATGTGCTAGTCTGTCTTGGTGACATAAACATACTACACAGCTAGGACAGTAGGTCAAATTTTAATATGGATTACTTTTTTTCTCTGATCATGAAGTAAATAATTAATGCTGTTCCAGCTCCATGCTTGACACTTTCATGTATGTACCCTAGTCCGTTCAATAAATGAACTGTAATCATAACCAGAACATTTTGTAAGGAAACATTTTTGTTACTATGAAGAGGCATATGGAAGACGGTGTTACTAGTTTTTAATGCTATCACTTGCTTGGCTACTGTCACATGCAGCAGTCATTGCCAACATCACCACACACCACACAATGCCACAACATGGCAAATAAATGAGAGAAATCAATTGGATCATCATGACAGTAGGAACTGAATTAAAAAAAAAAAAAAGACAATGGCTTGACCACAACACCCGTTTGCTTTTTTGCAGGGCTCACAAAGGTGAATGCACAGCTGAATATTGTGCTTGAAGGTTCTGTAAACATCCTGTCCCACCCTCTGACCAATAGCCAAATGAGCCTTATGGTATATGAACCTCAGATGAATAGCATTTGTACCTTATGTAACAGGATAGATCAACTTAGTAATAATGTCAGTCTTTCAGCAGCCAGTAGTTCTGTGGTTCATTCATTATGGTCGTCTATTTCACAAAGTCGACTTTTGGCAACTGGTTCAGTTAGGAAAATACAGTTTTTAGCAGAATTGCCTCATACTCAAGATAATTCATAGCAGAACCACCATTGCATATTGACATGGTATGATCCCTGTCTTAGCACTGCACTCTCTTCTCCGTGGTGATACAAGGATTCCGTAGAACCTCAGCTGCATGCTAATCAATGGAAAAATATAATGGCAATATCCTTAGCATGATAGCAGAATGCCATACAATAATATACTGTCATTACACTCATTGAACAAATATCCGGGTGCCATAACAGACTGTGGTGCAAGAAGAGATTGTGGGATAAGGCATATCATATACTTTGTCAGCAGCAGCCCAACACAGTATGTAATGCCTATGCAAAATTTCATAATATATCAATCTTTTCATATTGCGATGTGTGGTTTTAGGTGTTCTATACATTGCCTAGTCATTTTATAGAGCGACAGACTCCACATAACGCCAATAATAGATATACTGGTGAACCAAAACAATGTAAGTGCTTAGTTGTTTGTGAATCTTCTGGGTAGAAAAGTTGTGGTCCATGAAACATGAGTTTTCCTGACTTTTGTCCAGAGTTTATTGATCATATTCAGAGGCAATCAAAATATCCATGGGTGTACTGCCGGTCTATAGTGTCCAACGGGCACAATATTTCGGCGATCATACATGTTGCTTGAACCCAGTTCCCTTCGAGCTGCCGTAGCGTGCGGATCTCAGAGTTCACCTGATGATGGTGACATGTATGATCGCCGAAATATTGTGCCTGTTGGACACTATCGACCGGCAGTACACCCGTGGATATTTTAATTATCAAATACGCCGGGAGAAACTCAAGAATCATATTCAAAGGCTTTCCTCGTACCTCTGACTATTGCTGACTGACCTGTCAAATGTTGCGGCATAACATAAATACTGTTAAAAGAGGGTGTGCCAGGAGTTTACAAGCTGATTAGGAAAGATAATCATTCTCAAAGATAAAACTTACTAGGAACATCTATGAAGATGTTAGGAATGATAGTTTCACCGGCCCCTAAAATACAACACCGAAGACTAAACAGTAACTACGACAACTAGTTGTGAAAACCAAATTGATTATCACAAATAATACCCAAATTAAGATTTGAATATCACGAATAATACCCAAATTAAGATTTAATACTGCTTGGTTATGTTATGGGCAGGGCAGATTGTTATCAAATGAGACGTGGGAACATGTGTTTTAGAAGTTGCAAATGTGGTTGGCTATTCATATATTAATATCATGGGTATCCATGGAAACTGGTTGAAAGATGGTAAAACCACAAATAGGCAGCAAGGTGTTGGATTTAGATATCTTATCTCAGAATGATTACCTACTCTGCACTGTAGTACGTGGCAATTTGGTAAGGAGTACAATGCTGACCCAGGTAAAAGTGTTTTCGAGTACACTATGCAGTGTTCATTGTTGGAGAGTGCCAGCAGATGAGCCACAGAGGTTTCATGTTGACTCAGTCATTGTCAGTTATGATTATGAGGGGCAGAAGGTAATTAGGATTGAACAGTGCACCAAGGGAAACGTGTCTTCTTGCTTGAAGAATAATACTTAGTGTTACAGTGTCAGTCATGTGAACAGCTTTTCAAAACATTCACTGCTCCATGGGTGCAGGTTGGTGGGGCAATATTATGCAATGGCGCACAATTACCTTGGGCTTTAATGGGAACTGTTATTGTAATCAAAGACATAATGAAGTCTGTGAACTGTGTGAACATTATTGCAGATTACCTGCATCCCTTTGTGCTTGATGTCTTCTCTGATACTGGTGGTATCCTTCAGTAGGATATTAGCTGTTTATGTTGCAATTCTGTACCATGAGTTACTTTCCAGCCAGTAGAAAAAATGAGTGTCTGCTGGTGTAGCAGGTCATGCGCACCTGATACAGACGAGTTTGTAGGTATGTAACTGAATCATGGCTGAAGAATTGAGTTTCAAGCTTGGCTCACTTCTTACCCATTTAAAGTGAAACTCTATTAACATGAAGTAACCTTGATTTTTCCAGTTAGAAGAACAGAGTGCTATAGTTGAATAATTAATACGAAGGTTTTATTGTTTATGTGAAATGTATAACAAATCATGAATTTGCTTTTAAGGTCACACAAGAAGAAAAAGACACACGAGCCCAAAACAGAGCTTAATGAAGAAGCAAAGAAACTGAGTGATGAAGACACTGTTAAGCATGGTATGTAAATGAATGTTAACAGCTGTTTAACACATCTCTATATTTTTGTGTGTCTCCAAGACTGTCAAATTTTTCCCAAGTGCATTTTTCTCACATTGGACCTAAATCATTATTGAATAACAGGTCAAGGTCTGTGTATAACTGGAGCTATAGTAATTTTTAGAATCATGTGAAATACACAAAGGTAATTATTAAAAAGTAGTGCAATGACTTATACTGATGAAATATTGGACTAAAATTAGGAGGATAAAGGTCCACATCTTGCACTGTTCATTCTCATTGCTTTCCTTTTGTTATTTTTTTCTGCCAGTTGTTGGATAATTGTACAGCAAATTCACTAGATTATTTTAGATTAGATTAGTGGTTGTTGCTTAAATCATGCATATGACATTCTGTAGGTCATTAGAAGAGGCAAGGCTGTTAATGAAGATGCTATACCTATGCAATTTGATACAGATGAAATTTCACCTCCCTCCCTCTTTCAAATTAGAAAAATTAATGAAATCAATAAAAAGTAAAAGCTCATGTGGAATTGATGGCATTTCCAGCAGAGTACTAAAAGCTTGTTCCAAACAGGTAAGTAGGCTTCTCAGCCACATATGTAATAGCTCTCTTGAGCAAGTCTTTTTCTCTGATAGACTGAAATCTGCTATTGTAAAGTCATTAAGTAAAAAAAGGGGATTGGTCTGATGGGAATAACTATCGACCAATCTCACTACCGACCAATCTATTCAAAACTATTGGAAAATGTATATATTCAAGAGTAGCATCACATAATTCTAAAAATACAGTACTAACAAAATGTCAGTTGGTTTTCAGAAAGGCTTTCAACAGAAAGTGCTATATACATTTTTACCGCTCTGTAAAGTGTTGTTAGGGTGGTTGTAAGGGTGTTTATTTGAGGCGTCTGCTGTTTTGCGTATTTCTTATCATTTGGTTATTTTGTCAGGATAGCGATGCATTTGTGGGCTGTGAACTCTACTCAACCTGGGAGAAGGGCGACAGTAAAACAGTGGTTTAATCAACAACAACATTTATTGAAATATTCTTACAACCAAAATGCCAGTAGAGAGTGTGCGCATATTGTCACGAGCCACGCCGGCGCTCGCTGCCGAAGTCGCTGACTCCGCTCTGCCCCGCTGGAGGCGGGTGCTGACGCCTCAGCTCTCTGGCCTCAGCTTACGAAGCCCAGTAGAGTGACGTCGCCCGGCCATGTGCCGCGTCTGGCCTCGACGACCTCGTGGCCGGACGACGATCATAGAACAGGGGTGTGGCCCGGGTGTTGAACCCCAGTCGCCTTCCGCCTCCAGCTGTTGCCTCGGACAGGTCACGAAAGCACTCCTAGTACGGCCGCGTCCTTAGGTATGTACTGTGCTCTCGGGTCAAAGCTGTGCTGTTTGCTACCACCTTGCTACGCCCGGTGCTGGTTCGATTCCCAACAGTACCCTGTTGTGGTCGTGGTCCAGTTGCTCACCGTCCTCGTAGACTCTAGGCTCTACTTTCCGGCAGGGAAGCCGTGTAGACCACAGTGACCCAGCCGCCACATTGCAGAACTCGCAACCTGCGCCCAACTCAACTAAAGATTAACATTGGCAGCGACTAGTGGCGCAGTCGGGACGGCAGGTATCTGCCCAGCCGTGGCTGACACACACACACACACACACACACACACACACACACACACACACACACACACTCTCTCTCTCTCTCTCTCTCTCTCTCTCTCTCTCTCTCTCTCTCTCTCTCTCTCTCTCTCTCTCTGGCCGTGGCTGACTTCCTGACTCTGACTCTCTCCGCCTAGCCTGCCTTTTCCTCCAATATTCATATGCTGGAGTTGACCCCGTTGGTTTGCGTTTCATAGAAGTAGGCTAGCTGACTTGCTACACATGATTGAGTCCTATTTTTCGGTCCCGTAGACCATGGCTGCTTCTTCCCTTAAACAACACTGCTGCTCGGAGTCGTTACGTAGCACACACGGCTGTCGACACACTTGCGACACTTGAAGTTTGCTTTGAGCTACTTAATTTTGCTGAGCGCCCGACCCACTATGCTTTGCGACACTGCCGGCTTACGCAATTGTAACACTTCCCTGTCCGAGTGCCAAAGTCCACTCACCACTTGTTCGATTTATTACATTACATTAAATGTCTAAACTTTTACTTGTCCCGTACACTCCTCCACAGCTCAAATATTAAATGTTTTGAACACTCGGACATCACCTGTTGGGATTTATTGTGATCTTTAAAAGGTTTTGTGTAAATTGTGGAATTCTTCTAGATAAGCTCAAGCATTGTGGTATGAGTGGGACAGTGCACCAATAGTTCAATTTTTACTTAAATGGAATAATGCAGAAAGTTGAAATGAGTGGTTCACATAATGTTTAAAAATCAGCCATTTCCTCAAAAACTGGGGTCCCACAGGACCCAGTCTTGGGTCCTTTACTGTTCTTAATGTATATTAATGACTTGCTGCAAAGTTAAGTGATTCCCTGCAAATGGACTATAGTTAACCCTGTGATGCATGAATTATTAACATGTGAGGAAAAATTCTGAAATAGGGCTTACATACTCGGCTCAAAACAATTAGAGAATCGGATGAGATATCATACACAATATACATATGGTAACATATTTTATTCAGATACTGGTTAAAGTTGTAATTTGTACATGTTACAGTACAATATTTTGATTTTTCAACTCTTTACTTGAGGTTTACTTAGTGATAGGGCTACCATAATAGTGAAAGTCATTCTCATTGCCCTCTAATATTACATGTGATTACCTCGGATGGTCAGTACAGTTGTGTACCTGCATGGCCTGGACAATATGAGGCTATCAATCAGCTCTTGAGGGATATTTGGCTATTCTATAATAAGTGCAATATCTAGCTCTGCAACCATTGTGGAAGGTGCTGGTCTGGCTGCAGTTCATCTGCCAGGTGCATCCTGGACATGCTCAGCCAGTTTTAAGTCTGGTGAATAAGCTGGCCACTCCATTTGTTCAATTCCCCCAGCTTCAAGCGTGTTGTCCACCAGTAGAGCTCAATGGGGACAAGTGCTATTGTCCAATAGAAGGAACCCATCTCCTATGTTAGCACCAGGTAGGGCACGACAAAAGGTCTGTATGTCCACTAATACTGACTCCTGCCTGCACCATTCATCCACCACCGTGATATGGTGATGTTTCTTGCACATCAGCATAATTGTTGTGAGTTCCACATTTTCTCCAGATCTGGGAATGGCTGTTGTTCGACTGAACACAAAATCTTGACTTATTTGTGAACAGAACTCACCGTTTCTACTACTCCCATCCTGATGTTCCTCCAACTAGTTAACTGTGCTTTAAGGAGTGTCATGGTTTTAATGGGATGCACACCATAGGTCTCCGTGTGTAGAGCCCACATCCCCGAAGGTGATTTCGAAATTTTTATGTTGATATTGCACATGCTTTTGCTGCCTGTAGGGTGCATTGCAACTGAGTTGCATTCAGTCTCCTGCCTCTTGCTGATGTTATCCATGGACGACCTTGCCCTTGCCTCGTTTGAACGGTTCCTGTTGTCTGAAATTGTGTCCAGGTCCTGGAAATTACACTTTGGGACACTCCAACAGTTGCAGCCACCTCCCTCTGCATCTGTCCCACTTCCAACCTTCCTACGGCTCTCCATGCCATAGCTTTGAGTAAGTCACAGTGTTTTTGCATTGCACTACCTGTTCACTACGCTATCTGAACCCAACGTCTTGTGTAATTTTTTTGTTAGAGTAAACCCATGTCAACACCAACCCCTCTGCAGCAACTTCCTGTTACTGCCTCTATCTTGGTTGGCGTAATGTTGTTGTCTCCAGTCCATAGAACAGAAAGAAAAATGTCAAACCATTTTAGTTCATTCTGTTGATGACAATATTTTAGAATCTAGGTATCTCATCTGATCCCCTAATGGTTTTTACCAGTGTAGTGAAGATGGATGTCCATTTTCATATAATAATAATAATTAGTCATGCACATTTGAGTGGTCACTGTGCACTTGAGACCTCTGAAGTCGTTTCTGGGAGATTTTCCTTTTTGTAAGGAATCTTTTGAAGCAATGTGGAAATGC
Organism: Locusta migratoria; assembly: GCA_026315105.1. Taxonomy (NCBI): domain Eukaryota; kingdom Metazoa; phylum Arthropoda; class Insecta; order Orthoptera; family Acrididae; genus Locusta; species Locusta migratoria. Next base: position 348,612,397 of record CM048755.1, read on the forward strand.
AGGCTCCTTGCATTTAGTTCAAATTTACTTTGTCCTTTATTTTATTTATTTATGAAATTGGTGGATTACTGTTAGAGAATGCCCAATGCACTTCATGCTTGCTTTCTTAACCTGCTACTGACATTGGCTGAAAAATCAACTCTTATCATTTCATCTTGCGACATCTGCAGTACAGCACATGTCAGTAAGGTCACGCCGAGTGGACTCCATGCAATGAGAACTTGAAAAATGATCTAGGATACTCAGAAATGTTTCCAATGAAAGCTGTATACTACAGCAGAGGCTATGCACCATAGGCAGGGCTGTATTTAGGGTATACAACGCCCCTGTGCAGTAATTTAACCCTCCGGTATCAGAGATTCACACCGATTTCTAAAAAAAAAAAAAAAAAAAAAAAAAAAAAAAAAAAAAAAAAAAAATTATTATTATTATTATTATTATTATTATTATTATAATAAAATAAAATTCCTTTCTGAATACACCGCTGCTATAAAAAAAGAAAAGAAAAAGAAAAAAAACTGAATTTCAGTATTTATTGCTGTAATCAAAACTCTGAATAATGATTGTTCAATTGACTTTAAAATAATATTTAAAACAAATTTTCGGTGGCAAAATTTTGCCACCCTGTACAGCTGTACACAATGCACCTCCTAAATACAGCCCTGGCCATAGGGTTAAATTTTGATAAAAGACAGTAAATACAGTACTGTACAGTAAATGGCATGACACCATTTATATACATAGACGTTGGAAATAAGTCTGTAGGTAAGGTAGAACATTCAAAAATGTTCAGTGCTTGTAATTATGAGAGATTGAATTGGAAGATACACATTGATGAACTGCTGAAATGTTTTAGTTCCGCTACTTATACTATTAGGGTTATAGCAAATTTTGGTAATAGACATTTCAGTAAATTAGCATACTATGCCTATTTTCATTCAATTCTCTCACATGGCATCATATTTTGGGGGCAATTCATCACTGAGTAAAAAAGTATTTGTAGCACAAAAGTGTATAATGGGAATAATTGCTGTAGCCCACTCAAGATCACCCTGCAGGCATTTATTTATAGAACTAGGGATCTTCACAGTAGCCTCACAATATAGGTGTATAAATTATGAAATTTGTTTTTTAACCAAATTAAAAAGTAATAGTGTCTTCACTGTTCAAGGTTAAATCTACATATGGCCCAGAAATGTAGCGCACACAGGGGTATTTGATACAAAAAGTTGGCCAAATTTATCTTCTTACATTTTCTGCACTGTGAGATCGTATACAACATATTTTTAGGATATAATGAATTTGTGTATTTGATAGAATGAAATGAAACAAAATTACGGTATTTTTATTACATTGTTTAATTCATAATTACAATTACATGACTATTAGTAATTTAGATGATGCGCCCAAGCCTTATTCATCTCAGCAGACTGTTTCAGTTGAGGCCTCCCCTTAATCTCCATTTTCAACTTGATGGAACTGCCTAACCCCTTCTTCACTTGGCAGAAGTAAATGTAATGTCTCTGCTAAGAAAGATTTGCTGCTGTTCCTTGATGTGTGTCCCTGACCCGTTATCAATGGATCAGATGTTAGTAGTAGTCAGTATATCCAAATTGCATACCTCCCGTAAGAATTTTCTGGCAAAACTTTGTCTATGCAAACGGAAGTGCTGATTGCAGGCCTTTTTCCAAACAATGAGGTCTTTGTTCTTGCGACTAATAAGTTGAAGAGGCACTAAAGATGACGGAAATATGTTCGCATTGAGACCTTTTGTTGTCAATGTGTGTGAAATATTATGGGACTTAACTGCTTACACACTACTTAAGCTAAGTTATTCTAAGGACAACACACACACCCATACCGGAGGGAGGACTCAAACTAACTGCACAGTCCATGTCTGTAGCGGTTTAGACAGCTCAGCTAATCCCGTCGCTTATCTCCGTTTAGCGACAGGGGCCTTTTGGACAAGTCCAGTGGCAAACCTCCTTGCTGAAGCTGGAGTCCTCCCCCTGCGATTTCGCCGGCAGCAATTATTATCCTCCTATGCTACCCACATTCATGCATCACCTCACCATCCGAATCGCAGGCTTTTCTTCGCAGCTGCAGCACTCCCGTCCCCATGACGCCGGCCGAGGTCGGGTCTCCCGATCGCGGTTCGTGTTCGCTTTCTCCTGTCCTCACTAGAGTCTCTTCCCGTCCCTCCCACTTTTCACTACTCTTCCTACACCACCCCTTAATCCCTTCCACGTCTGCAGCTTCAGCTGGACTTATCGCATATCTCGAAAGCCTTTGTTGCCCCGCTGAATCTCCGTCGCCAGTTTGATGGTTTTGGAGTCATTTCATGGCGCGGAAGTTGTGTACACGGGTGGTTCCCTTGTCGACGGCCGTGCTGGGTATGCTTAAGCCCATGATGAGCATATCGAACAGCATTCACTGCCCTGTGGGAGTAGCGTGTTCGCTGCGGAATTGGTTGCCATTTTCCGGGCACGTGAACATCTCAGAGTGTGCCCTGGGGAGTCTCTAGTTATCTGTTCTGACTTCCTGAGTGGCTTGCAAGCCCTTGGCAAGTGTTTCTCAAAACAACCCTTGGTGCGATCCATTCAGGAGTCTGTTTCCAGGCTTGTTCGGTCTGGTCGCTCTGTGGTCTTTGTTTGGACCCCATACCACATAGGCATTCCTGGCAACGAACATGTGGATCAGATGGCTAAGCAGGCTACTACCTTCAGTCTGTTGGAAATTGGTCTTCCAGTGTGCAGCACTTAATCTTTATCCCAAGGATGATACGAAAATTGTACAACCCATCCCAGTGCTGCATAAATAAGATGGGTTGGAGGCGTTGTCAGGATGGATGGCGGAGCGGTGAAGGCCTGTGGGCGCCCTAGGAAAGGGTGGCTGATTGGCAAATAAGAGATAGGCTTCCAGTTAATATTGGATATATTCTTGACATACGGAATGATTTCCCTAAACTATTTTAGACTGGCTGGTCATCCTGTACACCAGAGAGCGATCTCCGACTGGAGTTCCATCAAAAGATACTTGGCCTTTGGAATTCTGAGTGGGCTAACTCTGCTCAACTAAGCAAGCTCCGTGCAGTGAAGCTTTTATGCTAGGAGACGACACTGCTATGGTTAACCGTGTTTTAGATTTTATTCATGCAGCTGGTTTTTATCGTGTGATTTAATGGTGGGTACCTAAGTCTGATCTTTCAGGCACCAGCCATTCAAACGGTATTAATGTGTCGTCACTTTCGTCCTGTCAGTCCTATCTTTGGCAGTCCTGGTATGTGCAGAATGCCCCTCAGGGGCTCAGCATTAATTTGCTGAGTACGGGCTTGGCGAACCCGGGGTCCTGAGCTGTGGGCTGTGTCGCGCCAACAGTCCGCTACACCGTAAGCTCTGTGCGTGCTTCAACGACCACCGTTCGGCGCGACGGTGGAACGTTGTACGTTTCAGAGCCCGGGGATCTTGGCTTAATCGCCCGGGTCGCGAGGACGGTAAAAACCTCTCTAAAAAACCCCTCAATCTCAAGGTGTGCTACGTGCCGAGGAGATGCATGGCTGTTGAGGTTGAACAGCCGCTAGCGAGCAACCTCTGAGGAACCTGCCGCACCTCAGTTGTACAAGGCTTACCCAGGCAAGCGGGGCTCTGCCTGGGTGGACGTTTAGATCCCTAGCTGCTCGTGGGACCACAATGAAACGAGCAAAAGAACACGTTGGTGGACGTACAACCACCGTCTCTAAGCGTGGTAAAAGGGACTACAATGCTGCAGATTATGATCCCCAAACGTTTCCTTCTCTGGCTACACCTTGGGAAGAACGTCAGGGAAGACAGAAGGGTGAGGCTTATGCCCCTAAGTATCTGGTCTGTAGCCGTAGTGATGGGGAATCTTTTAAGAATACCAAACCATTATTTTTTGTTGAGAACCTTGAGGACAAGTATGGAGAGGTGGAAGGCATGTCGAAGATGCGGTCGGGATCAGTATTAATAACGACGTCATCCCCAGCTCAATCGCGGGCACTGCTTGCCTGTGACAAGCTGGGTGATGTTTCCGTTACCATTACGCCGCACAAGACCCTAAATATGGTGCAGGGTATCATCTTCCACAAAGACCTCTTGCTGCAGTCAGATGACGAATTGCGTGCCAATCTAGAACGGCGGGGAGTACATTTTATTTGGCGAGTCCATAGGGGTCCGAAGGACAATAGGGTCGCGACCGGTGCCTTCATCTTGGCTTTTGAGGGTGATTCATTGCCCGAGAAGGTCAAGGTGATGGTTTACCGGATCGACGTAAAGCCCTACGTTCCTCCCCCTATGCACTGTTTTAAATGCTGGAAGTTTGGCCATATGAGCTCCCGATGTGATGCCAACCCAACATGTCGGGAGTGTGGACGTGCAGTTCATCCGAACGTCCCTTGCACGCCGCCTCCAGTATGTGTCAACTGCGGCCAGAATCACTCCCCTTGCTCGCCTATGTGTGCAGTCCTGCAGCAAGAAAGGAGAATCATGGAATACAAGACCAGAGATCGACTGACTTATTCAGAGGCCAAACGGAAATATCAGAAGCTCCATCCTGTCCGCCTGGTAACTACCTATGCCGCGGTAGCCTCATCGTCCTCGTCCACTGTGCCTGCTGTTCCACCTGTTCCGTCAACGTTAGCGCGCCCCCAGGCCCAATCGACTGACCCGGCCCCCCTACCAGCAGGGGGCACCTCATCTTCGGTGGCTCCCACTCTTTTCACAGTGGGAGCATCACCTGCTACAACACCGGGGACCCCAGTCCCCACCTCTAAGCCGGGGAAGGAGAAGCCTTCTCCGGCCCCTCTCGCTCGGAAGGGGTCCTTAGAGACAACCCCTTCTGCAGCTTCCCAGAGTGCTCCGGAGGATCCTGGCCGCAGTCTTCAGGATCTCCAACCTGCCGGTCGAAGAGCTTCCCGCTCTTCCTCCGTCCCGGATGCCACTTCTGGGAAGCCCCCTCGGCCCTGCAAACCAAAGGGCCAGCGAGAGGACAAGAAGAAGAGACATAAGAAGAAAGAATGTTCAGTGGCTTCAAAGCCACAACCACCCACATCCTCCTCTTCGGAGGATGAAGTCGAGATCCTCGCATCTCCTGAGGATCTTGCAATTACAGATTCCCCAGAAAATAAGATCTCTGGTTCCATGGATTCCAAGCACATGGCAGCAGACGATCCGATGGAGTGATCTGCTTTTTATTCGTCATGGCGGTACAGCCAGAAGGAAACATCATCCTCCAGTGGAATTGTAGCGGCTTTTTCCATCACCTGCCTGAGCTACGACAACTTCTCAGCCAAACACCTGCCTTTTGTATCGCTCTTCAAGAGACCTGGTTCCCAGCGACGCGGTCCCCTGCCCTTCGAGGCTACAGGGGCTATTTTAAAAATCGGCCTATGTATGACAGAGTATCTGGTGGAGTTTGCATCTATGTCCTAGCCACTGTCCCGAGCGCTGCCGTGCCCCTTCAAACGCCCCTAGAGGCGGTTGCTGTTCGGCTCCGGGCAGTGCAAGATGTTACAATCTGTTCAATCTATCTCCCACCAGATGAGGCTGTCTCTCCTGTGGACCTCGCTGCCTTGGTCGCCCAACTTCCCCCACCCTTCCTTCTTTTGGGGGACTTCAATGCCCACCACACTTTGTGGGGTGGCATGCAGACCTCGGCACGGGGTAGGGATGTTGAGACACTACTGAACCAGCTGAACATCTGCCTCCTGAATACTGGTGCTGCTACGCACTTTAGCATAGCACACGGTACATTCTCCGCCATAGACCTGTCTGTCTGTAGCCCAAGCCTGCTTCCGCACTTCACTTGGAGGGTCCACGATGACCTGTGTGGCAGCGACCATTTTCCTATCTTCCTGTCGCTCCCACAGTGTCCACCTGCTGACCGTCTGCCTCGCTGGTCCCTCCATAGGGCCGACTGGCCAGCATACTCCATAGCTGCTGTGCTTCCCTCTCCTCTTCTGGCTGATATAGATACCGCTGTTCAGCAGGTCACTCATTCGATCATTTCTGCTGCTGAGAAAACCGTACCCGTCTCACTGGGATCACTCCACCGTAAGTCAGTGCCCTGGTGGACGCCGGAGATAGCTGAGGCCATCCGGGAACGTCGGCGAGCACTACAGCGCCACCGACGCCACCCTTGTGTCGAACATCTTGTTGCCTTCAAGCGTCTCCGTGCACGGGCACGGCGATTGATCCAGCACAGCAAGAGAGCCTCCTGGGAGCGTTATGTCGCCTCCATCGGATCCCGAGCATCACCTTCACGGGTATGGTCGCAAGTTCGACGCCTCTTTGGCCACCGCCCACCAGTGGGAATTCCGTGCCTCCACATTCAGGGTACAATTTGCACTGACCCTGTCACAATAGCTGAGCATTTGGCACACCACTATGCTCGCACCTCAGCGACCGCTGCATATGATGCGGATTTCCGCGCCCTTAAAGAGCGCACCGAGCGAAAACAGATATCCTTTCAAACGCGACGCCAGGAAATCTATAACATCCCTTTCAGCGAATGGGAGTTCGAAAGCGCCCTTGCCGCATGCCCAGCCACGCCATCTGGACCCGACCGCATTCATAGTCAGTTCCTCCGACATCTGTCATCAGACTCTAAACGCCAACTTCTCTCCTTGCTGAATCGTCTCTGGGTTGAGGGTGTCTTCCCGTCTCAATGGAGGGATAGCATCATCATCCCAGTTATGAAGCCGGGGGCTGATCCACAGGTGGCTGATAGTTACCGCCCCATCAGCCTCACCAACATTCCGTGTAAACTCCTCGAACGGATGGTGAGTCGGAGGCTCATGTGGATCCTCGAGGACTGAGGACTCTTGGCGCCTCAACAGGGTGGATTCCGTCAAGGCCGCTCTGCTATCGACAATCTCGTGTCACTAGAGTCGGCCATTCGTACAGCATTTTCTCGCCGTGAACACCTGATTGCCGTCTTCTTTGACCTGCGGAAAGCGTACGACACCACCTGGCGCTATCATATTCTGTCTACGCTGTACGATTGGGGCTTACGGGGTCCACTTCCTACATTCATTAAGAACTTCCTGGCATTGCGTTCTTTTCGTGTTCGTGTTGGTTCTTGTTTCAGCTCACCTCATTGTCAAGAGAACGGAGTCCCACAAGGTTCCGTTCTTAGTGTTCCTTTGTTCTTAATCGCCATAAACGGCCTTGCTGCGGCTGCGGGGTCATCGGTTTCCACTTCCTTGTATGCCGATGACTTCTGCATGTATTACAGCTCCTCCAGCATCAGCGTAGCTGAACGGCGGTTGCAGATCGCAATTCGAAAGGCACAGTCGTGGGCGTTTGCCCACGGTTTTCAATTTTCTGCATCCAAAACCCGTGTGATGCATTTTTGTCGACGTCGGGCAGTACACCCGGAACCCGAACTGTATCTCGCTGATGACCTGCTGCGTGTCGAAGAGACGCACCGTTTTTTAGGAATGTTATTCGACAACCGTCTCACCTGGGTGCCACACCTTCGCCAGCTCAAACAAAAGTGCTGGCGACACCTTAATATTCTACGCTGTCTAAGCCATACTGTTTGGGGAGCGTCACGCCCAACGCTCCTGCAACTTTATAAGGCGCTCATCCAGTCGCGCCTAGACTATGGCTGCGTAGTATACGATTCGGCTGCACCTTCAGCACTGCAAACATTAGACCCAGTCTTACACTCTGGAGTTCGTTTGGCGACAGGGGCTTTCCGCACGAGCCCTGTGACAAGCCTACTAGTTGAAGCTGGGGTCCTTCCTCTGCGGTTCCGCCGGCAGCACCTGCTGGCTTCGTACGTTGCCCATGTTAAGGCCTTGCCACACCATCCGAACCACCGGCTTCTTTTTCCAAGCGCTGCACTCCCTATCCCTCCAAGACGACCTCGGTCGGGTTACCCATTATCAGTCCGCGTTCATTCTCTACTTTCGTCCCTCGAACCCAACCACTCCCTGCCACTTTCCACTATTCCTTTCAAACCCCTCCTTGGTCCATTCCTCGTTTGCAGCTTTGTCTGGATCTGGCCAATAGATCAAAGGACTCCGTTTCTCCAATGCAACTCCGACACCAGTTCCTGGATCTCTTCAACTCTTTCCGTGGTGCTGAAGCCATCTATACTGATGGGTCCCTAGCTGATGGTCGTGCTGGGTATGCATGTCTCCATGGTGACCATGTCGAACAACATTCATTGCCCCGTGAAAGTAGTGTCTTTACTGCAGAGCTGGTCGCTATCCTCAAGGCTCTAGAACACCTCCGAGCCTGCCCCAGGGGGTCATTTGTCATCTGTAGTGACTCCCTGAGTGGCTTGCAGGCACTCGACCAGTTCTTCCCTAGTCACCCGTTAGTGCAGTCCATTCAAGACACTACTTACTCTCTAGGCAAATCTGGCCGATGTGTGGTCTTCCTATGGACCCCTGGCCACGTCGGCATTTTGGGGAATGAACGTGTTGACCGGTTGGCCAAACAGGCCGCCACTGCGTCACCCTTCACCATTGGCGTCATGGAATCAGACCTCAGGACATCATTGCACAAGAAGGTGCGTGATGCTTGGAGTGCTGAATGGTCTACCACGAGTGCAACAAACAAGCTCCGAGCAGTGAAGCTATCCACAACCCTGTGGAAGTCTTCACTGCGGCCGATCCGCCGAGAGGCGGTTGTCCTCTGCCGCCTCCGTATTGGGCACACGTGGTTGACCCATGGGTATCTCCTTCGCCGTGAGTCCCCGCCCGTGTGTCGATGTGGTGCCGCAATGACAGTGGCCCATCTCTTGATGGACTGTTCGCTTTTAGCCAATCTGCGGCATTCTTTTAATCTCCCAGACGCACTACCCTTAGTTTTAGGTGACGATGCCTCTATGGCTAACAAAGTTTTAAGTTTTATCCGCGCTTCTGGTTATTATGCATCTATCTAACCGTGGGTGTTGAGGCCTGATATCTTAGGCCACCAGCAACCCAGCTTTTTACCTTTTCACGTCCTTAGGAGTTCTTATTGTGTGCAGTGTGGCTGGCTCATCCTGTTTTTTCTTTGTGATCAGCCAGCCAACGTACTCTGCTATCCAGTTTTATTCGTGACTTTCTTTTACTAATTCTGTGTGTCTTCGTTTTGTATTGTCAGTGGCTCGTCCATTCTTAACCTGCCCTTTTATGCGATGTCACTTTCAGGGCATTGTTTTATCTTTATTGACAGTTGACTCTCAGCTAGGAACAGGGGACTGATAACCTAGCTGTTTAGTCCCCTCAAAACAACCAACAACAACAACAACAACAATATGTGCAGAATGGCTCATCCCTTATTATCCTTGTGATCAGCCAGCCACATTCTTCTGCTGTGCTATTTTAGTGCTGTTTCTGTTTGCTCCACTACTTCAGTGGTTTTCCTTTAAATGTTGTCGTCTTAGCACTCAATGTCACTTTGACCCGCTCATTAAATGATGTGCTCTCTTAGCTGGGAACAGGGGACTGATAACCTAGTCGTTTAGCCCCCCTTTAAAAAAAACTCAACAACAACAACAACAACAATTGGGAACGGTTGTTCATTAAGACGGAATTTATTGATGCCTCGTATTTCGTATCGTTGTTGGCCCCTTAATGGTTCTTGAGGTCCCTTTTTTTTAACAAGTTGGTCCCTTAAGTCCCTATTTATTTTTAGATTTCAGCCAAAAACACTGAACTGATTTAGGCTTCCGAACTGCTGAAGTCTGCTGCATGGTTCCTATAGCTACAAGAGATTCCTTTCTGATAGAATCTGATAGTTGGTCAAATCTATTAGTAAAACACAGTGTAACTGTCCAAATATCTCACTATCCTAGCAGTCTTCTTGCCAACAGCCAGTTCCCATTTCCCGGCCTCTCTTTCCCTCCTCATCCTATGTAGTCCCTCCTTTGCATTTTGTAACTTCAGCTGCAGTCCATAGATCTTATGCTCCTGTTCTTCTTATTCTTGAGATGTATCGTGCAATTCAATGAAAGGATATCACTAGAATGCCCACTGGATTCCCTTCTGCATTCCACCAAACGAAAATACTATGTACAAATTTTACGCCGTAATACATTACTACAAATCTAAACAGATCCCACACTTCTCACTCATGGTAAAAACTTTTACAGCTACTGATTAAAAAGAACAGCAGCAGCACAACAAAGGCTGAGTTGAATGAAAACACACAACTAAATGATCTATATCACAAATGGACCCTGTTATGCATCACAAGACCAAGCACTGTTACTTTATATTTCTGATGTGAGCGCAATTAGTGCTGTTTAGTAGTGGTGTACAGTGAGATTTCACTACTAAGTGAAAGTACACTAACCTTTCTTTGGTGCAGAAAGTTGAGAAACATTCATACATAAATATATTTTAAAAACACGTAACATTTAGGTTCCATTATGTCAGTTATGACATATTGCGCTTGGACTAGTGATGCATAACACCATCCAAATATTCATCTATGTGTACATGGATACTCTGCAAATCACATTGAATTGCATGACAGAGGGTTCATCGAACCACTTTTATGATATTTCTCTATAGTTCCACTCTATAATAGCTCACAGGAAAAAGGAACACCTAAATCTTCCTGTTTTCGATCTGATTTCTCTTATTTTATTATGATGGACATGTCGCCCTATGTAGGTGGGTGCTAACAATATATGTTCATATTCTGAAGAGAAAGTTGGTTAAAGAAATTTCGCAAATAGATCTCGCCGCAACAGATAACGCCTTTCTTTTAATGATTTCCACCCCAAGTTTTGCGTCATTTCCGTAACACTCTTTCCCCTATATTGTGATAATACAAAACGAGTTGCCATTTTCTGAATTTTCTCTAAAATTGTCCGTCAGAAATTGAAACCTATAACTGTATAAAAAAATGGATATTGATTGAATTGTAGTTGTTCCACAGGGAAGCGTTATTGGTCCCCTACTCTTCCTCGTGTTTATAAACGATTTAGGAGATAATCTGAATAGCTCCCTTAGACTGTTCGCGGATGATGCTGTCGTTTATCGGTTAGTGAAGTCAACAGAGGATCAAAAGCAACTGCAAAGCGATTTAGACAAAATTTCTACTTGGTGCGAAAATTGGCAATTGACACTAAATAAAGAAAAGTGTGAAGTAATACACATGACCACTAAAAGAAATCCGCTGAACTTCAATTACGCGATAAATCAGTCAAACCTTAAGGTCGTAAATTCTACCAAATACCTAGGAGTTACAATTACGAACAACTTTGACTGGAGAGAACACATAGAAAATATTGTGGGGAAGGCGAACCAAAGGTTACGTTTCATTGGCAGAACGCTTAGACGATGCACCAGCTCCACCAAAGAGACTGCCTACATCACACTTGTGCGTCCTCTCTTGGAGTACTGTTGCCCCTTGTGGGACCCTCACCAGGTGGGACTGACGGAAGATATTGAGAAGGTTCAGAGAAGGGCAGCTCGTTTTGTTTTATCACATTACGGGGGGGAAAGTGTCACGGAAATGTTGCACGAATTGGGGTGGAAATCATTAAAAGAAAGACGTTATTCATTGCGGCGTGATCTGTTTGCGAAGTTTCAATCACCGACTTTTAGTGAAATATTTTGCTAGCACCCACCTACTTAGGGAGACATGACCATCCCAATAAAATAAGAGAAATCAGATCGAAAACGGAACGATTTAGGTGTTCTTTCTTCCCGCGCGCTATTAGAGAATGGAACGGTAGAGAAAAGTTATGAAGGTGGTTAATGAACCCTCTGCCAGGCACTTAAATGTGATTTGCAGAGTATCGATGTAGATGTAGATGTAGATGTAGTCCAGCACTTGTAGCATAACTCCAACAAATGGTGAACTCGAGGTAATAAATTTTTGTACAGGACATACATATTTGTCTGGACACTAAAGGTTTAATGTACCTCAGATAATCATGTTTTTAGTGACTGATTCAATTTTGGGCACAGTCTTTCACTGTAACTGTCATTCATTACTGTCATCATTGTGTTTTTGCAAGTAACTTGTGTTACAAACCAAGTGGCAATATTTTAAGATGTTAGCATTTCACACCTGACACAGTGTCAGGCACATGATCATAAGTGTTGTATTGTTTAAATGTCACTTGCACACTGTTAACATGTCTCGTCAAGTTTCATTGTGAATTTTCATGTATTGAAACTTTTGCTGCTTGTTGTCTGAGATCTATAATATCTGTGATCTTCCTTTTTACTTACAGGTGGTTGGTGGAAAGCTAGTTCCATTTATGATGTGCATGGACCAATTGCTCTTGAATTTGGAAATAATACATATGCAAAAGCCTTAGATGATGGCCTCTTTATGCTAGGAGCACCACACGATGAAGGTAAATTAGTTTCTTAATCTACATTTGTCAGCTCTTTTGTGGGTACATGTGATGCGTGCATGGGTCCACGAGCCACTGCAGCCTTTCTCCTCTCCTGATCTGCAAGCTGCATTACCTCTTACAGTTCTCCCTCCTTCCCCTGCTAACTCCCCCCCCCCCCCCCCCCCCCCCGGGCTCTCTCTTGCTGTTTCCTTTAAGATGACTCTGCTATTCCCATTGTTGAAATGGTCTTCTCACATTTACTTCTCGCTTGCCCGCCCCCCCCCCCCTTTCTTTTTTGGCATAGTTTGGTCTTCCCAAGGTTTGACCTTGCTTTATAATGTTCTGTTACAGTGTTAGCCATTTGGGGAAGAACTCTGTACTAGCCTCTAGAGTGTTGGTTCCCATCCCTGACCTTTCTCGCTTATCTCCTTGCTGCAGGGTCATTTCATGTCAAATCGCCTAATTTTGGAACATTTTCCTGCTCGACCATCATGGATTTTGATGAAATTTTAGGTGAACATTCACACATGTCCCAGTGGCAGACGAAGACTGTCGGAGGCCTGGGGTGGTGGCAGAACAAAATGAGGTCGCTGTCCACTTGCAAATACATGTATTACTATAAAAGAGTAACTTTTGAGATATGGAGGCCTCTCAGGACGAGAGGAATGGGACAATCTATGAAAAACAGCTTCCTAGATTTGGAGGCCCTAGAACGAGATGCCAAGGGCACTCAAAAGAAAAGAAAAGAAAAGAAAAGAAAAGAAAAGATAAGAAAAAAAAAGTGCTTTCAAGAAATTTGGGAATAATAATAAAAATAATTTTATGTGCCATTATACAGCCAGAAAAATTCAGCCAAAGTTGCTAAAAATTGGCGCCCCAAAAAATCTTCAAAGTTCGGTGTTCTATATCTGGGGGACTAAAGCTATGGTGAACATGAAACTTGGCATCTGGTAACCTAAAAATAGAAGGTTTGCAAACATAAAGCTATAAGAAATGTGATTTTCTGGATGCTTGCTTGATAACATGCTCATTCCAACTGTGAATATATTCAATTCAATTATGGAAAACAAATTATCAAAAAGCTAATTAAATGAGATACATATTTGAAATTTTACAAAAATCGAAAGTTTCAAATGTTTGTAAATCTATCGGACTCAACTGCTTGGTTATTAGTCCGTAGCTTACAAACTACTTAAGCTAACCTAAGGACAACACAAACATCCGTGCCCGTGGCGCTCCAGACCGCTCGGCTACTCCCACATGGCAATCGAAAGTTTGAACTGTTTTTTGTAGAAATCAGGAAAGCAGCACGTGAATGATATCTTACACTGGGAAACCTTATAGGGCTATTACTAAGTTGTTGTGTGCAAAATTTTACATTTATCATAGTTTTCATTAAAGAGCGATTAAAACCTTTTTCGCAGTGCTTTTTTTCCACCTGGTGTGGTTCCATTTATGTAGCATTGTTCGTCAATGTTGGCATTAAACCCATGCGTCTGTGGTTCCTTAAAACATGCTGTTTCATATGAGGCATATTGATTAATTTATATTTACATTGATGTGATCATGTATATACAGCTCAATTCTAAACCTGTTTATTGTGTTTGTAGGTGAAGGCCCATCTCCAGAAGAAATTCTGTCAGCTCTTAGAATTGATGATACAAAAATTGCCTTAAAATCAGGATATGGCAAATATGTAACTGCTTGTAAAGATGGAAAAGTGACTGGACGTTCAGCTGCAGCTGGACCTATGGAGCAGTGGGAACCAATTTTCCAGGTACTTGTGACACAAGGGAACAATTCCATTAAATAAATGTGCTAAATGACAAAGACTGCATTTTCACACAGACAAAAATTCATTATGTACATTAGGCCCATCATTAAGAACAACACTTTAAAAATGACCATCTGTAAGCCTCTGTATGATCCCTAATTCCTCTTATCATTGTGATCTTTACAAAAAGTAAGTTAGTGGCAGTAAAATCTACATCTACTATATATTCCACAATCCACCCAAAGGTGTGTGGCAGAGGGTACTCAGTACCACTACTAGTTGCTTGCTTTTCTGTTCCACTCCCATATAGAACAAGGGGAAAACAAATGTGTATATGCATCTGTATGAGCACTAATCTTTCTGATCTTATCTTTGTGGTCTTTATGTGAAATGTAGTTTGGTGGAAGTAGAATTGTTCTGCAGTCCGCTTCAAATTCTGCCTCTCTACTAAGCATTGAGCGAACCTACCAGTAACAAACCTAGCTGCCTGCATCTAAATTGATTTTCTGTCTTCCTGTAAACCAATCGGGTGGGGATCACTAACAATTGAGCAATACTCAAGATGGGGTCATACAAGCATTTTATATAAGGGCTCCTTTACAGACAAATCATACCTTCAAAATTCTTGCAATAAATGAAAGTCAACCATCCGTGTTCCCCACGACTGTCCTTATACGCTCGTTCCATTCTATTTCGTTTCATTTCTTGATGCAGTCACGTCATTCAAATATCTAGCCATAACATTGCAGAGCGATATGATATCGAATGAACATGTAAGGACAGTTGTGAGTAAGACGGACAGCCGACTTCAGTTTATTGGGAGAATTTTAGGTAGATGTACTTCACCTGTAAAGGAGACCGCATTTAAAATGTTTGTACGACCATGTCTTGTGTATTGCTCAAGTGTTTGGGACCCACAGCAGATCAGTTTAAAGGAAGACATAGAGGTAGTTCAGAGGCGAGCAGCTAAGTTTGTTACTAGTAGGTTCAACCAATGTGCGAGTGTCACAGAAATGCTCCGGTAACTCAATTGGGGATTGCTGGAGGAAAGACAACGTTCTTTTCGTGAATTTCTGTTGTGGAAATTTAGAGGGCCTGAATTTGAAGCTGAGTGTAGTCCAATCTTGCTGCCGCCTACTTATTTCACATGATCACAAAGACAAGATAAGAGGAATTAGGGCTCGTATGGAGGCATATAGGCATTCTGTTTCTCCTCGTTCTATTTGGGAGTGGAATAGGAAAGGAAATGCCTAGTAGAGGTACAGTGTACCATCTGCCATGCAACTTACGGTGGATTGTGGAGCATATATGTAGATGTAGACATATCAGTATGCAGTGTTACGCCTAGATATTAAATTGACAGAAGTCTGTCAACCAGAACACTATTAATGTTGTATTCGAACATTACGGGATTGTTTCTTCTACTCATCTACATCACCTTACATTTTTCTACATTTAGAGCTAGCTGCCATTCCTCACACCACCTAGAATTTTGGTCCATGTTATCTTGCATCCTACTACATTTATTGAATGATGATATCTTCTTCTACACCGCAGCATCATCAGCAAAGAGCCACAGATTGCAACCCATTCTGTCTGTCATATCATTTATATAGATAGCAAAAAATAGTGGCCCTACCACACTTTCCTGGGGCACTCCTGACAATACCCTAGTCTTTGTCGAATGCTCACCATCAAGGACAATATACAGGGTACTATTACATATTCCGTATGTTTGTACCTTCATTAGCAGTCAGAAGTGTGGTACCATGTCAAACGCCTTTCAAAAATTGAGAAGTATGCAAACTGCTTGTTGCTCTTCATACATAGCTTAAAAGGTATCATGAGAAAAAAGGACAAGCTGAGTTTTGCACATTTAATGCCTCCTAAAGCCATGCTAATGCAGGGACAGAAACGTTTCTGCCTCCGGGAAATTTACTATATTAGAACTAATAATGTGTTCTAGAAATCTACAGCAAACTAATGTTAATGATATAGGTCTGTAATTTTGTGGGTCCGTTCTTTTGCCTTTCTTATATACGGGAGTTACTTGCACCTTTTTGCAGGTGCTTGGAACTTAGCACTGGATCAAAGATTTATGATAAATGCAAGATAAGTGAGGGGCCAGTGCTGCAGAATACTCTTTGTAAAACCGAATTGGTATCCCATCTGGACCTGGCGACTTGTTTGTTTTCAACTCTCTCAGTTGCTTCGCTACACAGGCTATGCCTATTCTGCGTCCTTTACTTGGGAGTTAGTGTGACCATCAAATGAAGGTATGTTTGCATGGTTCTCTTGTGTGAATGATTTGTGAAATGTAAAATTTAAAACTTCAGCCTTCATTTTGCTAGCTTCTATTACCATTCCAGAATGACCGAGTCACTGGATAGAGCCCTTTGATCTGCTTACTGATTTTACATAGAACCAGAATTTTTTCAGGTTTCCAGCAAGATCATTTGCTAGGTAGTTGTTGTATGCTTTGTGCTTCATTCTTTTTTATAGCAGTGTGACTGTACTAAGATTTACCTTGTTTGATTTGCTTGACCTTTTTTGTACAGAGAGTGCAACTGCCTTTGCTTTCTCAGCATTTTTCAAATATTATTATTAAACCATAGTGGGTCTTTCCTATTCTTAATTCACTTTGTTGGCACATATTTCTACACCACTTTATTTACAATGCATTCAAATTTTGCCCATAATTCCTTTACGTCCGCTGTACCAGAACTAAACAACATCAATTCATTTCTGAAGTGAGATGCTAATGAAACCTTATCTGCTCTTTCTAGCACAAACAATTCCTTGACCTCTTTATTAACTTTGGTGGCCATTGTCACTATGAAGACATCATGAACTCTAACCCCTGCCTCTACAGTGACGACACTGACAACTAATAAGGCATGGTCCAGATACCTTCACACTACTGAGCGTAAAGTGCATTCAGCTTCAAATACTAGCCTTCTAAATTTCCTCAACAGTATTTTTCAAAAAGAACATCACCTTCCCCCAGCAAATCCCATTTGTATTCGGTCACGGCGGAGCGGCCGAGTGCATTGAGGCGCTATGTGCGAGACCGTTTCTCGTTGGGGGTTCGAATCCCCCTCGGGCATGGATGTTTGTGCCCGTCTTTAGTATAAGCTAGTTCATAAGTAGGTTGTAAGTTTAGGAACTGATGACCCCGTAGTTAAGCCCCATAAGCTCTACATACATTCGAACCCATTTGTATTCCTGCAGCATTTCCATAACACTCGTACATTACTCAAATCTACCAGTAATAAACCTAGCAGCCCCCTCTAAATTGCTTCTATGTCTTCCTGTAAACTGCTCTGCTGGTGATCGCAAACACTTGGAAATACTCAAGAAGGGGTCGCGCGTATTCTGTTGTGGACTCATTTACAGATGGACCTTATCTTCCCTAAAGTTCTCCCAGTAAACTGCAGTCGACCATACATGTTCCCCATGAAAGTCATTCCATGCTTGTTCCATTTCATGTTGCTTCAGAACATTACATATGGATAGTTAATCGAAGCGACGATGTCAAGCGGCACACCACTGATGCTGCATTAAAACATTATGTGGTTGTTTTTACTACTCATCTACATTTAGAGCTAAATTCCATTCCTCACACCAGCTAGAAATGTTGTCTGCCATCTTGCATCTTAGTACAGGTTTAGAGATTACACCTTCACATATATCACCTTATCATCAGCAAACAGTCACAGACTGCTACTCACACTGTCTGTTGGATCATTTAGGTTGCTAGGAAATAATTATGGTCCTGTCATACTTCCCCGGAGCACGCCCTGACTATACCCTTGTCTCTGATGAACACTCACCATCAAGTTCAAAATACTGGGTTCTATTACTTAAAAAGTCTTCAGGCCACTCGTGTATCTCAGAACCTATTGCAATATGCTCATACCTCCATTAGCAACGTGCAGTGGGGTAATGTGTCATACACATTTTGGTAATCAAGGAAGATGCAGTGTGCTTGTTGCTCTTCATCCATGAGCCAGAGGCGAAGACTTACTGATCCTAGGGTAATCCTCTCCTAGTGCGCCATGAAAAGTTCAATATAGGAGAATATACAACATATCTAAATTGGGGCTTATGGATCCCAGAATATGTTTGTCTCGAATTTATTAAATGGCTACTTCTTAAATTGTCTATATGAGTCTGCGGATACGGCTGCCAAGGAGGCAGTTCTCCTTCCTCGGCTATCTATCTTTCCTACTAGCTCTGATGACCTTTGCGCTGGCGTCTCCCGGCGAATCATCTCCCGTTGGTTTTTACATTGGTCATCCCTTTCAGGGAACAAATTGCGGGCCATTGAACCTGTGCCTGATCTTTGGTCAATGTCATCTCGACCCTCTCGTCGAGAGGAGATTGTCCTGGTCCGGTTTCGTATTGGCCACTGCTGTTATAGCCACCAGTATTTACTTGGTGGTGATCCTGCTCCCTTATGTGAGCACTGTGATGAAGCTTTTACTGTGTACCACCTTTTAGTGCAATGTCCATTTTTTAATCGTCTTCGTCATGATCTATGTTTACCGTTTGAAATGTCTGATATTTTAGCTGATGTTCCCCATTCTGCTAACAGAGTTGTACTTTTTATACATCATGCAAATATGGCGAAAGCCATTTAAGTTCTAACCCCGGTTCGATTTTACTATGGGCAGTGTTGGGCGCTAATGACCTCAGCAGTTGTGCACCCTAAACAACAATATAAAAAAAATTAAATTGTCTATAGATTTCTTCAGGTCATTTTGTATGATGCTATTAACACATAATTTACTCCCATTTTTGCAAAGAGATTCAGTAAGGTAGAAACATGTGTCAGTAGTCTTTATGTTAACTAATGGTTTATTTTTATGATGGAATCCCTGATGTTAGAATACTTAATGTGTACTTTCTTTGGAAGCAAATAACATTTTATGACATATGGTGATTTCTATTTAATGTTACACTAAAGGCAAATCAACAATAATTTTAGAACAGAATGAGCTATCTCAGTTGAAGTAAAGAGAAATTGTAGGAGTTTTCCATGGATCTGATATCTTTGTTTGTGTCTTGTGGAAGAAGCAGTAAAACATATTAAAACATTCTTTGTAAGAGGAGCAGTACCAGCACAATGGGTCAGTCGGAAGATCTTTGTCACTTCAAATACGGGGTTGTCATTGGATGTCACCAGAGTAACAAACACATCAGGGACATTGTAAGCCTTCTAAAGCTACCCAAATTGCCTGTGCTGATGATGACTGTGAAGTGAAAATGCAAAGGGACAACCACATCTAAACCCAGACCAAACTGACTCCATGTACTGACTGACAGGTATTCTCGGACATTACAGGAGGAGGATTAAAAATGCAGTATGAATTCAACACCAGAAATCACTTGTGAGTTCGAAGGTGCTATCAGCAGCCCTCCTATCACAGTAACTGTGTGTAGGGAGTTAAATAATGGCGGCAGAATTGTTGAGCAGCTCCTCATAAGCCACACATCACATTTTTTATGATGATGATGATGATCGTGTGGCATTTATGACCGTTAGACCCCAACTGGGGTCGTGTTCAGCCTGCCTGGTGCAAGTCTCTTTATCTGACGCCACTTCGGCGACTTGCATGTCAATGATGATGGAATGATGATGTGGACGACACAACACCCAGTCCCCGAGCGGAGAAAATCTCCTACCCGACCGGGAATCGAACCCGGGCCCCCTGCGTGGCAACCAGCAACGCTGTCCACTGGACTACGGAGTCGATGCTAAGTGGCTGTAAAGATGAAGTGAATTGTGATGCACTTTATGCAGTTCTGTTTAACTTGGCACTACATAGACTGATACAAAAACTGTACGAAAGAGGCACAATAATGATGGAAACCAGTCAGATATGGGCTTGTGCAAATGGCACTGCAATTTTGAATAAAATAAGTTTTGAGTGTAGTTTCACACACTCGTAAAACAAACAAGCAAAGTAAGTGCCAACATTTTTACATCTATGCTGTAGTCTTTTTCGGGACAGTTAACTGACGAAACTCTGACCCTATATACTGTCAACTTTGGTTCATGTTTGGTACAAGTGTCACACACCTGGGATGGTAACAGACTAATCAAGAGAGGCTGTGAAAGGGGATAGCTGTGCAGTTGAAATCGACAGTATATAGGGGTAGACTTTAAACTGTGTACAACAATTAACAGTCTTGAATATCACTACTGAGTAATGTATGAAACATCAGCAGCTATAGTGTTTTAACAATAACATGGCCCAACACCAAAATTATTTTATTCAAATAAAACTGACCACGGAAGCCTATGAACATATATCACGATATTGCAATTGTCGCAAGAGATGTAAAGATTCTTAAAGAATGCCACGAAATAATTCAATCAGAAGAAGCAAAAAATGCACATGCTGTAAATGGAAACAAGACAAAATACATGGCAAAGTCAGTCTTAAGGCTCAAAGAACACCACAAGACCTAAAGGCCTCTACTAAATGTTCTAAAGATATCAGCAGCTTCCATGATCTAGGTGTCATTTTAATAATCAATGATAAAATGAGACAGTGTATACCTTATTATGTTACTTTAAACTTATTTAAGAATTGACTACTTACAAAAACAACTAAGTTGAGAATATACTATTCCGTTGTATGACCAGTTGTGTTTGAATGAAAAATACTGCGAAAAAATTACAGGGCTCTGAGAGAGGCAGTGGGTTAGAGGGTAAGGTGCAACCATGATATATGAGAGCTTATACAAGGGAAATATAGAGTAAAATTTATATGGAGAAGATGCCAGGTGACAGGATGTCCAAACATAAAATGAATCGAGGATTGTAGTGTCAAGTGGTAGTGGTGGAAAGATTTGTGCTCATGGCGAATGTCTGGAGAATATCTTCTGTCATGTGTAGTACCAATAGTGGAGTAAGAGAATGTGGTGTTACAGATTGGGGGTGTTTCTCATGGTTATGTTACGTTCCTCTTATTGTGCATTTGAAATTGTTAAATGTGGAATGATACAAAGACATTTTATAGCGTTGTATGCAGTGTAGGAACAGTCGTGAGTAGTTGATAGTATCAGCTTAACAGTTCATCATCTCTTAAAGCAGCATGTGTGATGCAATAGTATTTGGACAGTAATCTTGTGAAATAGATTGGCCTGCCCAGAGTCATGAGCTGAATTCAATGCACTACCTTCTGGATGAGTTTCAATATTGACTTTGCTTCAGACTTCAGCACCCAACCTGTTATAGTTTCAGGTCTTGAGAAAGAACAGCTTGCTATTCTTCAACAGACAGTAAATCACCTCATTGAAAGTGTTCCCAGCAGAATTACAGCTGATATAAAGGGAAAGGCTGGACATATCCATTATTTATGTTCAATAATGGGTGTAGCTGGATGACTGGGCAGCTTTTTTCTGCTGAAGATGGATGAAGCATAGCAGGAGAAGACAGAAGATTTGAAAACTTCTTAATTAATGTTTCTTTAAAATCATTTTACTTCAGAGCTACTCAGTGGCAGGTGAAGTAAATTCATTGTTCTGTGTCACTCAGTGTGCTGCCATTCAATTGATGCAAAGGATATATTGCCGAGTGGGTGTCTCCATCATAGTTGCTGTTTGAGAAAAGGCTCACATTTTTCATTTCATGCCATGCCAGCCCAATGCAGTTGGCTCACGGTGAATAAATCGGACTGGGCAACACACAGTGCTGCAGGCCGTGGAAGGTCCTCATTGATACCTTGGCATAGGCTAGTAATGAGAGAGTATAAAATGAACATTAACAAGAGCAAAACAAATATAATGGAATGTGGTCTTAGAAAATCAGGTGATGCTGAAGGAATTAGATTAGGTAACAAGACAATGAAGGTGGTAGATGAGTTTTGTTACTTGGGTAGTAAAATAACATGCGATGGTCGCAGTACAGAGGATATAAAATGCAGAATGGCAATGGGAAGAAAAGCATTTTTGAAAAAGAGAAATTTGCTAACATCGAATATTAATTTAAGTGTAAGGAAATCTTTTCTGAAGGCATTTGTGTGGAGTGTTGCCTTGTATGGGAGTGAAACATGGACGATAAGCAGTGTAGACAGGAAGAGAATAGAGGCTTTTGAAATATGGTGCTACAGAAGAATGCTGAAGGTTAGGTGGGTAGATCGCATAACTAATGAAGAGGTACTGAACAGAATTGGTGAGAAAAGGAATTTTTGGCATACCCTGACTAAAAGAAGGGATCGCTTGGTAGGACACATTCTTAGACATCGAGGAATCGTAATTTTAGCATTGGAGGGAAGTGTGTGGGGTAAAAATCGCAGAGGGAGACCAAGATACGCGTATAGTAAGCAGATTCAAGTAGATGTGGGTTGCCGTTCTTATGAGGAGATGAAAAGGCTTGCTCAGGATAGAGTAGGGTGGAGAGCTGCATCAAACCAGTCTCTGGACTGAAGACCATAACAACAACAGGCTAGTAGTCCTAATTAGATGACAGAGTGCCTGGTCGATTAGGTGGAGCACAGAGGTTTGAAGTCATGTGGCTAGAGATGCACCATCATCAGTATGATGCTGAACAGGGCTGTATTTAGGCAGGTGCAACATGTGCAGCTGCACAGGGCGGCAAAATTTTGCCATTGAAAAAAAAGTGTTACGGTATTATGTTATCTACATAATTGATTAAATAATATTTTTATTCAGAGTTTTGATTACAGCAATAAATTTTAAAATTCAGGTCGTTGTATTGACAGCAGTAGCGTATCCAGAGAGGTGGTTTTTTTAAAATTATTTTATTACAGGTGGAGAGCGTAAATAAATTACTGTACAGGGTGTTGAATTCCCTAAATACAGCCCTGGTGCTGAATAACACAGACTGTACTACACATTGCAGTCAGCTGTTTTGTGGTGATGCCTGGCCTGGGTGGTGTTTAAATGCAGCTCTGATAGTCGACATTGTAATAGTAGCTGTGTTTGTATGTCATGCTAAATGATCTGGAACAGAGAAAAAACCTGGGTCACCTGTCGTAAATGGCATTTGGTTTGGCTGTATAAAACTTCCTTGAGACTGGTCTAGTCTTCGGCATATAGAAGTTGTCAACCTAGATTGTCTTAAACCCTGGCCTCATGGCGGTGAAATTGTTAATGGTGTTGAAGAAGTGTCATGTTACTGTTTGAGGAGTGCATTTCCTGGTGCTCTGTTCTTGGCTCAAGCTCTGCTACAGTCTATCCTTTTACAGCATACAGATAGATGTCTAGTTACTTTCGGTCTGAGAGAGTAATAATGTTTTAAGTAAACCTTGCATTTCCTTCACTGCAGTGATGAATTTTTTTTGTTTATTTTGTTTAGTAATCACATTTGTTGCAGTTGATAAAAGCAATAAAAATAAATGAACAATCTTTGTTGTTAATATGCACAACGCTATTGTAATTTTCATATTTATAGGATGGAAAGACAGCACTTCTTGGCTACTCTGGTTGCTTTATGAGTGTATCTGAAGATGACATGCTTATGGCTGTGAATCGTGTTGTTGGACCTAATGAGATTCTGCAAATTCGTTCTTGTGCTGTGCAAGAAGCTCCAAAAACTTCAAGTTTGCCAGCAGAAGAGGAAGGAGATGTTAAACAAGTAGAAATCAATTTTGTGTAAGTAAAATCGTAGAAAATTTCTTATAAGTCAATTTCCAATACTTGGAGTGTGTTCCTATTCTGGCTATAAGCAGATGTATGTTGGAAAATGAATTAACTATTTTTTAGTTATTTAATGATTTTTTTTAATAATATGTAATGCTCAGAAACATAGTACATTATTTTATCTTTGAAGATTTTTGTGATATTTTTTCCTTGTAAGGTAGTCATGTGCAGCAGTATTGCATAGATTTTGTGGTGAAGGCATTTCACTTATATACATTTGAATCGCACAATACAAGTCATTTAATGAAGCAGTAGGACAGCCAAAATAGCACTCAAAGTGCAACTGCTATTTATTTGAATTAACTTGGGAATAATTTAACTGCATTACTACTTTTCCTGTGACACTGTTTTACATTTCAATAAGTTAAAACCAGTGTTGACTTTACAGTACCATGTTTGCCTCCTATATCTGAATGAGTCATGACAGTGTTCTTTTCATGATTTAATTTTTAACACTTCGAAGACCGACAGCTGAGACCAATGGGTCCAATGGCCTGGCCATTTTTACCTTTTTTTTTTTTTTTTTTTTTTGAAATGTAACTGGTGTGTTTCTATTTAAGATATCTTAAAACAGAAAAAACATTTTTAAAGAAAAGTCCTTAAGGTTGATTTCAAACTGGCTGTAAATGCGACATTGCCTGGGTGTTTATTTATCCTAAACTCTCATAGTCCACATGCCCTTCGCCCCTCTCTCTGCATCCACCTCTTTCTCTCTTTAAAGGTCTTGTGTGCAAAAATTCATAATGATTGGAAGAAAACCATGCATTTTATAAAATTCCGTAAGTTAAGTACCCTCCACCGTGCACCAAACGACATTTTATACAGACAGTGACATTCTTCTTGTTTTTAAGGTAGTGTGTGCAAAATTTCATCAATATCGGAAAAAACTACAGATTTCTATGCAATAGAAACACAGGGTCACATTGAAAAATGCACTTTGTGTTTCTCAAATATTCCAGTTTTATTTCATTTATTTATTGTTCTGAGAATAACGAAAACATCAAAAAAAGGACCTGTGAAATCAGTCGTGTTGTTCTCAAGTTATGGCGTGATCAACGTATTTATGGATCTATTTTTATGTTGCAAGGTACCCACCCCCATGTACAGTATGAAACTGAAGGTAGACGCTGACCTTCCTCTTGTTTTGAAGGTCAAGCGTGCGAAATTTCGTGAAGATTGGAATGAAACTGTAGATTTTGTGAGTCTGTAGGAGAAGTATGCTCCGCCATGTACCTATCACAAAATACTATCTTAGCTGACATTTTCTACCTATAAACTACATTCCTGGCAAATTTCAGCTTCATAGTTGAATTAGTTTTCGAGATGTCGTGTTTAGTCAGTGAGTGAGTGTCCTTTCGCTTTTATGTAAATGAAGATTAAGAAAACAGATTGCTTAATGTTGGATGAAAGGCAATTAAGGGAGACTTAAAGACAAAAATAAATAGTAACATGCAAATCTGTAATGCTAACTTTATTTGATACAAGGTAATGCCTGAAGTGACAGTTTTACATCGAAACAGTTGTGAGCGGTAGACTTCTTTTCGTTTCATCATTTGGTGTGTGTGCGGGGGGGGGGGGGGGGTTACAACACGCTTCATAAATGTCTTGCATGAAAACTTTGTTGCAGGTCCATAACTACTCCCATTTTCTAATAATTGACACATTAAACTGGGTATTGTCTCATTATTTATGATGTCATATCTCCTGAGCTATGTGTCATGCTCTTTTGTTTTTTGGGTCAGAAACCTTCGTTGGTGTACGGTGAATAGTTCACCAAAGTTTCATTGCAATCAAATGAATGGTTTATGTACACACAGAGGACACGCAGACAAACATTCATTGTTATATATAAAGATGTTTATTTTAATTATATCAGTTGTTGTTGAAATTAATGACTACAAAAGTAAAATTTGATTTCGGTATATAGTTTTGTGTAAATTTGGAGGTAATTAGCTTACAAAATTTCTTTTTCAGTCAGAAAATTTGACAGAACAATAAACAAGAAATGGCATACAGTAACATGAACATTGAGTCTCATGGTTACAACAATGCACAAATGGTGCAGCATTTTACATTAGATTACATTAATATTTGTTCCATAGATCATAAATACGACATTTCGCAATGATGTGGAACATTTCAGTTTAATAAATGGTGTCTACACGTGACACTCAATATTTTAAGGAATTTTTTTCCTCTTGTTAGCGAAATTACTAAATTTTATCTAAATATTCATCTAAAGTGTAGAAGGAGTTGCCATTCAGAAATTCTTTTAATTTATTTTCAAATACCAGTTGACTATCTGTTAGACTTTTGTTGCCTCTTTGTAAGCAACTGAAGACTTTCGTGGCAGCATAATTCACCCCTTTCTGTGCCAAACTTAAATTTAACCTTGAATAGTGAATATCACCCTTTCTCCTAGTGTTGTAGCTATGCACATTGTTATTACTTTTGAATTTGGTCAGATTGTTAATAACAAATTATATTGATTACATGCTTTTGTGCAATGACTACTTTTTTACTCGCATTGAATTGTCTCTACGCACGAAGACCTATGGTGTGTCCCCCATTAAAACCGTGACACCATTTATTCTGCAGTAACTGGGCAGAGGAACATTAGGATTGGAGTCGTAATGAATGGCACTGTGTTCTGTTCACAGATAATTCAAGATTTTGTATTCAGCCAGACAGTTGTCGTTCCCTCATCTGGAGAGAAAGTGGCACTTTGAACAATCTTTCTTATGTTCAGGAAACATCACCATATCATGGTGGTGGACGAATAGCATGGACAGGAATCAGTATTGGCGGATGTTCGGACCTCTATGTCATTCAGAATGGCACTTTGACTGCTCACAGGTATAGAGACGAGGTGCATCAACCTTTTGGTGTGCCCTATGCTGGTGCTGTAGGAGATGGATTCCTTCTGGTAGGCGATAACACTTGTCCTCACAGATCTGCACTGCTGGACAACATGGTTGAAGCTGAGGGAATTGAACAAATGGAGTGGCTAGCTTGTTCATGAGACTTAAACCCGATTGAGCCTGTCTGGGATGCACTTGGCAGACTCCTTGCAGCCAGATCAGCACCTCCTACGATGGTTGCAGAGCTGGATATCGCATTCATGGAAGAATTGCCAAATATACCTTAAGAGCTGATTCTAACTGATAATCTCAGACTGTCCATGCCACACAAGTGTGCAACAGTACTGGCTGTCTGAGGTGATCACACACCATATTAAAGGGCAACGAGAATGACTTTCTCACTACTATTGTAGCACCATGGTGCCAAGTTCTAATTACATGCCATGTAAACCTTCATTAAAGAGTTGAGACAGCAAAATTTCATACTGTCTCACACACAAATTACAATTGTAACCAATATTTGACTAAAATAAGATACCATAAGTATATTGTGAATGATATCTCACCTTATCCCCTAACTATGTGTTCTCTCCCTGTCACCTAAAATACCAGAACAATCTGTGTTTCGTTTGGGTGACTTTGTCTCTCCTGCTGGAAGAAGTACCATTAATGATTCGAAGGATTATGTTGTTGCTACATGATGGTACTCCAGCTCACTTTGTGTATTCGTAAAATCTCAAACCATGCAGTTTATGGTTATAGGGCCATCTCAAAAGTGCGTATGCAGAGCCCATTACAGATCTGGACACACTGAAGAAACATATTTATGCCGCTTTTGACACTGTTCGGTTGCAGCCCCTCTGATGGGAACATGTGAGGCAGAACATACTATGACACATACATGCATGTGTTCAGTTACATAGAAACCATTTCCAAAACATACTATAACTGACTGCATGCTGCAGTGTGCATTAGACTGCAGTCTCTGTAACAAAGTATGATTGAATAAGTCATCTCTAGCACAGAAAGCTTGCATTTCCGGACATCAGTTCAATGAGGCTTTTTGTGGACAATGCGGTAATTTATCTAGAAGTTGCAATACTGTGAAAGTGTAACGTAATGCAGGATGATCTACAGTCTATTGATACCTGGTGCAGGTAATGGCAATTGAACCTCAACATAAACAAGTGTAAAGTGCTGTATTTACATTGAAAGAAAGATCCTTTATTATATAACTACACAATAGCAGGACAAACAGTGAAAGCAGTTACTTCCATTTAATATATGGAAGTGGACATTAGGGGCAATTTTAAATGGAACGACCATATAAAATCAATCATCGGTAAGGCAGATGCCTAACTGAGATTTACTGAAAAATGCTCAGGAAGTGTAGGCTGTCAACAAAGAAAGCAGGTTACAAAACTCTCGTTTGGTCAGCACTTGCATATTTCTCATCAGTGTGGGATTCATACCTGGTTGGGTTAATAGATGACATAGAAAAGAGCCAACGGAGAGCAGCACGCTTCATTACAGGCTCATTTAGTAAGCGCAAAAGTGTCACTGAAATTATTAGTAAACTCTAGTAGCAGACGCTTCAAGAGACATTCTGTATCGTAGTACCGGCTTCTGCCAAAGTTCTGATAACATATGTCGCATGAAGCGTCAACCAATATATTGCTTCCTCCTGTGTATATCTTGCTTAGTAACCACAAGTATTTTTTTCCGCACACTATAAACAACTGGAATAGGATGAAGTGACACCACTCCACACTGTGAGGTGGCTTGTAAAGTATGGGTGTAGATTTAGATACTTGTTTTGTTCTATATTATCTTCTTGGTCAATCCCTAGAGTTTGAACACAGTAGAAAAAAAAAATCCTGCATATCAGTGCTATAAAAAAGTCTCTCATATTGCCTTCAAATACTCAACTTGGTCACGTCATGTTGTTGGAGAAACTCATTTATCACATCCTAATGGCTGGTTACTGTTATTTTACAATAAAATGAGGATAGGTTGCCACTCATTGCACAGTTGATTATGGAGCCAGATGTAATAAGATATATGTTGCTGTTCTTCATGGGTTTGTGGCTGGATTACGTCATTCTGCTGACACGATATTTCAGCGGTCCTCTTGGCCGCCATCTTCAGGAGCGACTTGTGCACAGTCACGCCGGAACTCAGGACACATCACATACGCCGGCTCCTTTATACCGTGGGAACAGGCCAGTGCGCGTGTGCAAGAAGCAGAAGGAACACCCTCTGGGAAGAGAAGAGTATTGCAGCGCCACCAGCGGTAGAAGTTGGCCAAAGCAATCAATCAAAATTAAGAAAGAGTTGGTTGAAAACTAGACCGTTGTTGTTTAATATATGATAAAATAGGATTCCACTGTTTACTTAATAGAAATCCTTTTCCCCTGTTAATCAGATGATCTGATAATCATATTTTGATAATTTCTTAAGTACAAAATCCCAATAATGGGTGGCTGGAGCAATAATTTGCGCGTCTTTGAACAACATATTATGCCTTTCATTAAGACAATGTTCACCATGGCATACTTTTCCAGTTGGAGCAGACGTGTGTGCGCCTTTGATGTTCTACACATCGGTCATGAACTGTATGAATTGTCTGTCCAAAAATGCCTTTCCACAATGGCATGGGATTTTATATACTCCAGGCTTCCTCGATCACAGATAATCTTTTATGGGTCCTAGAAGAGCTCTAGTTTTTGCCAAAGGCAGTTACACACTTTTAATATTGTATATTTTGAGGATCATCTGATTAACAGGGAAAAAGGATTTTCATTAATTAAACCGTGGAATCATATTTTATCAGATATTAAACAACAACAACGGTCTAGTTTTTGACAAGCTCTTTCTTAATTTTGGTATCGCTTTGGCCAACTTCTACCGCTGGTGGTGTTGCACTACTCCTCTCTTCCCAGAGGGCATTCCTTCCGCTTCTTACACATGCGCACTGGCCTGTTCCCATGGTATAAAGCAGCTGCCGTATCTGATGTGTGCTCAGTTCCATTGTGATTGTGCACCAGTCGCACCTGAAGACCTCAAATTAGACAATCATTCTCTCACTTTTAAAGGCTAATGACTTATATCACTCTTTTTGGGATGAGCGGTTGACATTCTAAGCACATTTTTGTGTGGTTCTAAACATTGAAAGTCACTCACTTTCCTTTTGATCGGCAGATAGACTCATAAAAAGACACACATACTGTCCTTATGCTGAATCCCAACTAAGCTGAATAGATTTTTTGATAGAGGAGGTGGGTAGGAATGTTGAAGAAAGGTAGGGCCTGGGGAGGGGGGCAATTTGGGAGTTGGTTAGGGAAGTGTGTGTATGAGTGGCATACATGTCCTTCATGTGAGGTGATAGATTGACAGATACTTAGATGGGACTAAGGAAAAACACTGAGGACACTAATACAAGTGAGGGGAACTACCATTAAGTCAGTTGATCCATGGAGGAATACAGTAGTAATGAAGGAATAATAGGCTTTTTTTGAAACAGTTTGTGAAATGTAGTGGGAACGAGATAAGAACTGGAGTCAGGTAGAGGACGGGAACATGCAGAGATTGATGTAAGGAACGGGACCATAGGATGCAAGAATCAAATTTACAATTATTTCTGCTTTTATGTAACAGTAAGTAAACATATAATAAAATAACAAAGTACTACACAGCTGTCATACATTTTAGTTGTTTCGTTGGAAAGTAACACTCAGTAGCAATATATGTGCTAAATTAATATATTTATATATTTGCAGAAGTCAGTCACACTTATTCTTGATATTATATTTCTTTTGATTCACAGGAAAAAATTCCAGAAGTTTCAAGACAAAAAATTGCGTATAAATCCAGGTGATTATAAGGAAGTAAAAAAGGCCAGAAAAGAAGGAACTCTTCATGGAGTGCTGCTCGACCGCCGAGCTAAAATGAAGTCAGATCGATACTGTAAATGATTTTACAGGGAAGAATTGTTAACATATGTCATTGTTAGAACTGTTGAGTTGTACAGTATGTGCATGTGTATCTGCATATCTTACCAATGATCTACAAACAGTTTTCAGCTGATTTTCTGCTGACACCACCCATTGATAATTAGTTATATTTCTGAAACATGTTAACAGTTCTCTATGTCTAAATATCTTGGCATTATTTTATAGCCCACATTATGTAATATTTCACTTGTACATTTTATTGTGCAATGCATTCTGTAAAAAATCTCTACAAAATTAGTAAAAGTGAAATAAAACATAACCACTGTTATTTAATTGTAACCTGAAGCAATTTCCAACATTTAAGGCAGTCTCCAATAAGTGTTCCAAAAGCGAGTGACAGCTTTGAGCAACAAATCTGTATCAGATGTATAGTTACGGGTCTGTCCTACATGAGTGACATTAGTATTCCACTAAGTCAGACTTGACAATGGGCAAAGTTTTAATTTCAGACCAGCTTGAATCTTGTTGCTATCACAAGTTACAGCTTCCCAAGGTGTGTCTGCTACAACAAGGTTAGCACAATGCCACAAGAATTTTATGAAGTGTTGCTTTCAGAAGTGTGCCAAAGATGACCGTTGTGGGACATAAGTGAAAAAAATACAACAACAGGTATAGTTGTGATAGTGTGTGGACTGAAGTGACCTCTGAAGCGGGCTCAACAAAGAAGTATGCAATGAAACATTTTGCACTGTTATTAATAATGCAATCATTCCTGATTTTGATAAAAATTGGATTTTATAATCTTGATTAATCTGATGTTAATTCTCCACTGAAATGTGTCAGTAATATTAAAATTGTAACTTATTTCCATCTCTCAGTTTGCATCTTGTGTGTGTGTGTGATTAATGGCACTACAAATCTAAGGTAAGTACTGACCAGCCACTCCCTCTTTTGCTAAGTTTTCCTTTAGGTTTCATATTATTTGTACATTTCATTCTTTGATTTTCACAAGTGTAAACAATATGTGATACTTCACTTTTTATCTTGCAAAAACACAAATTCAGTCTGCTGTTACTTTTTAACTACTTTTATACTGTGCTGAGAATGATGGAGGTAAGCGACTTAGTAAAATATAAAGGCACTTCTGTTTTCATTTTTAAATATGATCAATGATATGGATCACCAAGGAAATGTATTTTGTGTTTTACTTGCCTGTGTATTCTGTATGTACAGCTCTGTACAATAGTGGATGAACAGTCTCTCTTATGTTTGACTCTGAAAACATTTTATGATACATGTCTACTATTGCTTATAGACAGCTGTTGTAATATGTTTAATGTGATGAAAAGTATAGTAGTTTATTTTTGTGAGGCTTGACAACTCAAAGGAAAGGAAAGAGTTTGTAACTTATTATATTTTCAGTGGTCATGGAGTCAAACTTCATAACCAGGCACGACTTTTTAATTTATCGTGCCTTTACTTCTTACTCTACTCAAAATTCACTTTACAGTTAAGTATCTACATATTTTACCAAATATACCTTCAGCATTGTATGACTGTACATCTATCAGGTCAAAAGGTATGATGTCATAAACATTTAGATGTGTAAAAAAATTAGCTTTTTCTAGAAACAGAGTACAAAGGATGGCATTTAGTGACTTCCAACAAGCTTCAAACACAATTTCAAATCCTTTATAAACTTTCCCTGATTACATGCTTAAAGTAAAATATTTAGCACATTAACTCATTTTAAGGTAAACAGACATTTAATGCAGTTCTGTGCATGGGAATTAAATTCTTTATTGAATCTAGGGTTTCACTAGGTAACACTATGAGCAGCATCCCAATTTCAACAAATGAATATGAAGCAAGCTTGTCAGGGTAAATTTGATCATTACTGTGACAACAGAATAATTTCATCTGATACATTAACAAATCTTATGTATGTCAGTGATTAGGTACAATAAGAATTTTCATACAGGCTACAAGTATGACAAGGAAGGAGAGGCAGCATGAATATGGCAGTGATCTATGTTTCTTACCAGTGTAGAATGTACTGTAAGTTAAGTCAGAATAATGAGAGACTACCACAGTGATTACATTTATTTGTTGACTAATTCTTAATTTTAAAATGTAAAATAATAAGAAACACTGCAAACAGTTACCACTTTGACATGTTAGCCACAAATAAAATCAACCTAATGCAAGCTTTCATTTAACTAAATCTTAGCACCCTCCGGAACACCCAAATAATTTCTGTCACTGACATCTGAACAGACTAAACCACAGATCTTGATTACCATCTATTAGTTTCGATCACTGTTTCAAGTGGTTGAAATATTGGGCACTTTTAAAAGATTAACAATGCGGTCTCACAAACCTGAAGAATTTTATTGACAATATTGATATTGATATATCTTTGTTTAGTTATGTCTGAAACATATCCGGGATATGTGTAATAAAAAAAGGTGCAAGTTCATGACACTTTTTGACTTATGATGAGTGTACCAATATAATTTTATTATTATTATTATTATTATTATTATTATTAGCGAATGTCCCCATGGGAGAACGATAAGCAGGTGATTTATCAATATTTCTTAAGGTTCTTCTTATTTTCCCAATATTTCTTCATTTTCTCCCTAAAGGCCTTATTTCTTTTTTCGGTCCACTTTGGTCGATATGGTTTTGGTGCCGTCTCTGAAGTAAACTTCCACTTGTCAATTTTTCTTCTGAATGTATCCCTGTCTGATGTGTTTATGTGAATTTTTGCTTTTGTCAAATCCTTAACTTCAGTTACCCAGGGTATTGTTGCTTTAAGTGATGTCACATAGTCCAGTAGACGTTTAGTTAACATGTTTCCAGGTAATCTGTGTAGGTGTCCATAAAATTTCATTCATCTCTTTCTGATGTCAGTTTTGATTTTTGATAGTTTTTCGGTTGTCTCAATGGTCTGCAGTCTGTATCCATCTTGTGTGTATCATGGTCCCAGAATTTTCTTAATAATTTTTCTCTCTACTTTCTTAATTTCTTGTAAATCTAGTTATCTATTCAGTGAGAGCGTTTCACTTGCATATGTGACTGTAGGTTTGATAACTGTGTTGTAGTGTCTGATTTTAGTTCCTTTTGACAGGCATTTTTTTGTTATATATGTTTTGAACAAGTCTGAATGCTTTCTTGATTTTCTGTAATCAGTTGTTTTGTGCTATTTTCTCAAGTCCTGTTGTTTCAATAACTTCGCCGAGATACTTAGTGTTTGTCTCGGTTGATTTCACAATAATTTGAGTTTTGGAATATCTAATTTGGAGCAAATAAATTCAGTCTTCTCGAAGGAGATTTGCAGGCCAATCTTCTCTGCACATTCTTTGAGGATGTCAATTTGTTTTATTGTGGTTTCTTCACTGTCAGTTGTAATTGCTAGGTCATCTGCAAATGCTAAATAAGGGATGTTCAATTTTCGTTTACCTATTCCTAGTTCAATTGGCTTCCAGAAGTTTTGTTTCCTTAGTTCGATTTCCCATTCTTTCATTATTTTGTCTAAAACTATGTTGAATAATAATGGTGAGATCCCATCTGCTTGTCTTACTCCTGTTTTAATTAAGAATGCTTGTGAAATCTCATCTATGAATTTAATTTTTGATTTGGTTTCTGTCAGTGTTTGTTTAATTAGTTTTCAGGTTTTGGTGTCTAGTCCACATTTTTCGAGAATGTTAAATAGATACTGTCTGTCTATAGAGTCATATGCTTTCTTAAAATGTGCACACTATTTGTTTAGACCAGATTGCTTTAATTTTTAAAATAGCTTTAAGGTTAAAGATCTGTTCAGGGAATGATCTATTAGGTCGAAAGCCTGCTTGGTAGTCTGAAATTGTATGTTCTAGCAGACACGCGGATAAAATTTTATAGGTCACAGGTAAAAGTGAAATGCCTCTGTAGTTGCTTATGTCTGCTCTCTCCCCCTTTTTATGCAATGGATGAATTAGTGCACACTTCCAATCCTCGGGAATATTTTCTGTCTGCCAAATTTCTTTGATGATTTGGGTGATCTCTTTTAGGGAGTTTGGGCCAAGGTTCTTCAGTAGTTCAGCTACAATTCCATCCTCTCCTGATGACTTATTATTTTTGAGCTTCTTAATGTGGCTATATATTTCTTCCTGAATTGGCGCTAGTGAAGTTTCATTTGTGTATTCTGGTTGTAATCAGGGGAATCTTGTATTTGGTTGTAGGCAATTTAGAAGTTGTGAGAAATATTTAGCTAGTTCTTGGCAATTTTATTTGTTAGTTAGTGCCAATTTTCCATTCTCTTTCCTGAAACAGAGGTTTCGTGGAGTGTATCATTTGATTTGTGAACATTTTGTAAAAATCTTGTGTGTTGTGGTTCCTGAAGTCTTCTTCAATTGAGTTTAGCTGTTAGATATTTTCTTTTAGTTTGTGTAAGTATTTTAGCTGTTTGTTTTCTCACTTCGAAAAATGTCTGTTGCATGGTTTCTGATTTGTCACAATTGTAATTTAGGAAGGCACATTGTCTCTCTATTGCATTATCACAATTTGAATTCCACCATGGGTGTTTGGATTTTTTCTTTAATGGGATCAGTTCTCTTGATTTCTGTACAATTTTTGTATGGAAATCTCTCCAGTTGTTTGTAGGTTGCTTTTCCCATACTTCTGTAATTTTTGATTCTTGGATTTTTTCAAATCAAATTTGGGAATTAGTGGGGTTTTCTTTCCTCCTTTCCTTTTTGGAGTGCACTTAATTTTCACTCTGGTAAGAGTGGTCAGAATCTATATTTGGCCCTCTGTGGACTTGAATGTTGTGTATTTCTTTTTGGAAACCATAAGAAATCTCAACATGGTCTGTTATTTTTATTTTAAAATAAAACACACTGAATTCCCAACTATCTGTGCCATCACTTGGCCCCATTTTAAACTTATGCTTGCCTGTCAATTCACTGTGTGGTATTCCTACTAAACATACACATTATCAGACTAATGCTTGTTTATCTATGTATCACATGACTACAATTGTTTACATACCTCACAGCATACTCCATCATGCTATGCTAAGATCATCTTGTAACTTATTCAGTTTTTACATGGTTTTACACCTTTTATTCGAGTAGAAAAAAGTACGCTTTTCACCTGTGTCACTTGCTATTTCAGGTCATTTCACTCAAACTGACATATGCAATTACTTATTTCAATACCATTATTTTAGAGGATTTTAATGCAATTTATGTTATTTCTTTTAATGTTATATAAGTACATGAGTATATGAAAAAAGCCTTTATGCAACAGCAACAATGCATTATTTAGAGAAAATCTGAAGATTTCAATATGATAATTTCTCTCTACAGCAGAGTGTGTGTTGATAGCAAACTTCCTGGCAGATTAAATCTGTATGCTGGAACCGGAATTCAAATGTGGGAGCTTCGCCTTTCGTGGGCAAGTGCTCTACCAACTGAGATAACCCGGCACGCTTCACGACCTGTTCTCACAACTTTCCTTCTGCCATTATGTCACCACCTACTTTCTGAACTTCACAGAAGTTCTCCTGTAAACCTTGCAGGACTAGTACTCATGGAAGAATGGATATGGTTGAGAGCCTTGGGATGTTTCCTGAATGATGTGAAACTTCCTGGCATATTAAAACTGTGTGTCGAACCAGATTTTGAATCTGGGGGACAGTTTTAATCTGCCAGGAAGATTCTCCGCAGCACAAAACATGTGATAAGTCGAATACAGCCTATGTGAATAGGCCCACAAAAATAACCACACCCAAGCATACAAGGTTTGACCATGTCTGACTTGGGGCCGAGCATGGAAGGCTTGACCGGGTCTTGGGCAGTGTTCAACTCATGTAAAGTGCACCTTTTTCACGAATGACTACAACCAGCACAGACTTGTCATTCTTAGTGTGCCTGTCTGAAATCATGCAACTATAGTAAGAAGTAGTGAAAGAAATGTGTAGCGTATACATTAAAGAACCTACAAAATCGATGCCTATAATATATTTCTGTTGACTTTGGATGGAAACCACGCATGTCTTGGAGACTTATTATGCATATACTTCTCTATATTGTTGGTTTCCAGTTGTGAAAGAGAAAACATTTGTCAGAAATCTCTCACATAACTTGCTCAGGGATAGCAGTTGTAGTAATTGGGAAAAAAGTGTGGTAATATTTTTAGCATTTTTAATTAACTTCCATGTGTGATTTATGCTAGCAGCTTATTTATTTTTACAGGAGATGCTAGGGATTAAATCTGATACCTGATTCTCCTATGGTTGGAAATTATTATTGTTTCCAAATGTAAGATTGCTGTGTTCTTGTGCCCATCATTCTTTATGTATATCAATAGACCTGACATAAATGAAATGCAGGAAATCCACAGCAAAGTGCGAGAAATGTGTGAGATTTATGTAGGATTCTTTAGGTAATCATTTTTGTGAACTTAGTTTATAGTGTCTTGTAGCCAAATGGAGGTATTGTAAGTTGTATAATATTTCATTGACCTAAAAAACTGCATTTGGTTATGGCTTCATAATTTCCACATCACATCTGTATTACTTCTTTCATTTATCATCACAGTGCAGTTTTGTCTCCATCTAGAGAGGTCATTTCGAGGAATGGATGAATAAAGAAACCTAAGCAGATGAGAAAGTTGTGCATATTTCAATGCACCCTGGAGATGATACCTTGCAATGGCTGGACAGACATGAGAATCTCCCAGGACTAGCTGTAGTTGGAAGACGTATTTTGTGTGTCCCAGTAACAAGTGTGCCTAGTGAATGGTGTTTCAGTAAAGCATGTGTAATATTGGCAGGTCGCTGTAGTCAATTAAGTACTGAGCGCATCAGTGATCTGGTTTTGATTCATAATAACCTGATGTTCTCATGTCGTGAACAAATGAAAAGTACTATGAGCTATAGCTGTAAATATATATTGTTCGTTGTATATCTTCTATATATATATAAAATGAATTGCTGTTCGTTAGTCTCACTAAAACTTGAGAACGGCTGAACCGATGTGGCTAATTTTAGTCTTGAAATATTCCTGTAAGTCCAGGGAAGGTTTAAATGGTGATAAAATATGGAAAATTTGTGCGGAAAAGAGGAAAATTGCGTAAAACTTGAACAGCTTTTTCCAGTGAGCTATCAATACCGTTTGTCCTATTGTGATAAAATTTTGTACATTTCATGTTGAAAGCAAGAGGAATGTTTGCATCAAATAAAAATTTGGAAAAGTCACCCAGAAAGTAGGAAAATTTAGGAAAAACCGAAAGTGATTTTTTTTCTATGAATAAAAATCCATTGCCACATGTTGTAAGAGCATCACTTGAGTATGGCTTCTCAGGACAAGGTTTGTATGAAATAAAGTTTTTGGAAAATCTGCCTGAAAATTTGAGAAAAACTGAAAGTGAGTTTTTCAATGTGTTTTTGATTGAATTCAGCACTATAACTGACTATTCGCACGACAGAGAAGGTAATTATTTTTTTGTTTTGTTCATTATAGTCTTGGAAAAGTTTTCAGTAAAAGGGAGGGGGGGGGGAAACACCCCCTCCACACACACACACACACACACACACACACACAAAATTACCTTGTATTGCGATGAAAGCTAATTTTGGTTTAATGAAGAGTTACTGGAAATGAATGTTGCTCATCCATCATGAAACAGTAAGGTATCAAACAAGTTGCATCTTGAAAGCGACTGCTTTTGTAAATGCAGCCTTGTAACTGTAGAAGTAAAATTTCATGTCTTCAACATGAATACAAAAATATGTTGGTTTGTATGAAAGCCAGAAGAAATGTAGTTTACTGTGTTGCACCCAACAATCAGTTAACATATAATGACATTTTACTAATTAAATTCCAATTCCAATTTGCTGCAGGCCCCAAAGAGAAAAAAAAATCAGTTAACAGTTTATTTGAGGATTCAGAAGAAAAGATACTTCAATAATGACCAGTAATACAGAAACTGTGTAAACTATCTGTGGACAATGTGCAGTTCTAAGGTTTTTCATCTGCAGACAGATACATAAAATCTATACACTACTAACAAGTTTCATATCAGTGCACACTCTGCTGCAGAGTGAAGTTTCATTCCAAATAGCTTTCCAAGTGTTAAACCCTTGTTGAGCCAACAAATGATAATGATAATGCAAACCCATGTATCTGTTGGAGTCTTTCAATGTTGCCAACCAATACTTGTACGTGTTCTTGCTTAGTATCTGTTGTCATGATGTTAAATCAACAGGAATTATTATTTACCTGAGTTATTGGTCTCATGTCGTCGCTTTTATGGTTTACTTTCTCCTATTTTCCATAAAACCACCTATACCTCCTGATCCACTGGCCACATGGGAAGGAATGCTTTTGCAGCTGAATTGATAATAATATTGATGAAAAAGTAGTAATCAAGGATGTTTTTTTCCGCATGACAGAAGAATGATAACGATTAAAATAACAATAGAAAATGCCAATATCTGTTCATTCACTGCAATGATTTTTGGTACTATGTTACTGAATACCTTTTAAGACATTTTTCACAGGAGGGAAATAGACTTGGTCACACATCGTTAGTACAGTGATAGATTGTTAATCAACTATGCTTGCTGTAGATCTCGAGACGAGAATGGTGCCACAGAGTTAACATTACAGTGCTGGTTCAGCTGTCTGACATTTTCCTCTCTGTTGACAGTTGAAATGAAATGTTGAAATGTTTGTAAATCTATCGGACCAAACTGTGTGGTCATCAGTCCGTAGCTTACAAACTACTTAAACCTAGGTAAACTAACCTAAGGACAACAAACACATCCATGCCCCAGGGAGAACTCGAACCTCCACGGCGAGCAACCGCGCGCTCCGCAGCGAGGTGCTTTAGACCGCTCGGCTACTTCTGTTGACAGTTAATACAGACAGTCGCGACATATATACAATATTGTCTGCATTTTAAGCAGGGAACGACCTTCCTGTGGTCAAAATTAAATTAAGGTGACAATGTCATTTAAATACAATGACTAATCTCAACTCTTCATGAATATTGGTAAGTTATACAGCAGGAATGTTGGAAGTGAGTGAACAATCATACAGTCGCCTATCATTGTCTGCAATACTACCAAGCAATAGGAAGAACCTCTTGGACAGCCCACAACATCCTCACGCCTACGAACAGCTTGCCTCAGCTAGCTTTTAGCCATGCCACATAACCAAACACCATTCTAAGGAAAGGCTTCAGTTCAACAGCAGATTACAGCAATTTAATGTATAAAACACCCTTCCTAAACACAAATTCAGTTAACTACTACAATGTGTTATGAAGTGAATTTTTCAGAATATTTAATTGAGGTGACAAGAAAAATTCAACTGATTGTGGAATTACAAATCAGACTCACACCTACATGATGCCAGAGTTACCAAACAATACCTATGACGTTGGAAATCTTCGTTACATTGAAGACCTGATGAACGAGTATTTGTAGGTGGCATCCTGCATGTTAGGATTCGTAAGTCCACTCTCCAAATTACATGTATGCTACGTGGCCAGGAAAAAGAAGTACAATGAATACCCCACCGAGCGTTATTCCCAGTTTTGTGACTCAGTTTCAGATTGAAGCCTAAATAGGTCTTATCGTTACGTTTACAGTTTACACCATTAAATAATCGAAAGAGTAGCAATTTGTCGCCGAAGAGTCTTTCTAAATACTCAAATTTTGTCCGAATTTCTAGCAGTTTACTTCCTAATAAACTGTCAGCTGGTCAATTTTGAAATTATAAGCTATGTGTTATTGATAGAACATCTTGCTAGGTTAAGTAGCGTTCCATTTGAATCCAACACTAATTTTGAGCACGTTCCTTGATGAGGTACGGAATGGATTCCGAACGTGTCTTAATGTTGCTTGTCTCTTTAATTTCGCAAAGTGTTACATAGTCTGATGGCCGGAACGTTGCAGACGCACTCTACAGCTCGTTGACGGGTTTCACAGTACAAAATTAATGTTGAAGTTTAAATTCAAATGTTTGTAGAGCTTATGGGACTTAACTATGGGGTCATCGGTCCATAAACTTACAAACTACTTATGAACTAGCTTATAATAAAGACGGCGCAAACATCCATGCCCGAGGGGGGATTCGAACCCCCGACCGCAGTGGCCGTGCAGACCGTGACTAGCACGGCGCAGACCACTCGGCCACCGCGGCTGGCGACGTTTAAGTACCAGGTATCTCACGTCGACACATTCTCTTTCGATCGGCATCGGCTGCAGAAAGCGGATGACATTAATATAGTAACTACTGAAATGGTGACGTAGCCTAACATGTCTGGTGCTTGGCTGACTTGTTTTGTTTCTTGTGTTCAATACAGTTCGTGAATTTTATTTATTTTTTTATGTTTGAGTCAAAATGCGTAAGTTCGGGAAAGCCTACCGCACTTCTGTAACACTCTGTCTGTGATGGCCTCGTCTATTCAGTACAACTATTCTTTCTCTCCAGCAGGCGCGCTCCGCCTCCTCAGTTTCCAGACGCGCGCGCTTTGCTCGCTCGGCGTACCGCATTTGCCGAACGTGACCGTGGCCGCCACTGCCGCGTCACACTTCGTATCGACTTCAGAAAGTTAATATAATAAATTACCCTTCAAAGGAAGGAAGCAAGCTTGGAGTTTAACGTCCCGTCGACAGCGTGGTCATTAGAGACGGAGCTTACGCTCGGAGTATTTGGGTAAGGATGGGGAAGGAAATCGGCCGTGCCCTTTGAAAGGAACCATCCAGGCATATGCCTGGAGCGATTTAGGGAAATCACGGAAAACCTAAATCTGGATGGCCGGAGGTGGATTTGAACCACCATCCTTCCGAATGCGAGTCCAGTGCGTTACCCTTCAAGTTAGTGGCAACTAGTCGCTACTGTTGGCCTTGTTCATGATGCAAGAGCCGCGGTGGAGTAGCCGAGCAGTCGAAGGGTTCGGCCATAGTGGGCCGCTCCACGCTTCCTGCTTCGCGACGGCAGGGAGGCGGCTGGAAAACCCAGTGGGTGATCCCATTGGGGTGGCCATAGTGCACCCGCGCGGCCGCCTCTGCTCGCTCACATCGCTTTCACAGGCGCGTGCAAGAAAGAATTTGTTTCTTGTGCCGCTTTCAGCTCGCGGGTGCCGACGTTTCAACGCTGTGCGCTGCGCGTCGAGTTTAATGGGAGCTGATAAAGA
This sequence comes from Locusta migratoria, assembly GCA_026315105.1. Taxonomy (NCBI): domain Eukaryota; kingdom Metazoa; phylum Arthropoda; class Insecta; order Orthoptera; family Acrididae; genus Locusta; species Locusta migratoria. Next base: position 348,654,171 of record CM048755.1, read on the forward strand.
CGCGTTTATCTCAAAAGTGTTGAATGAAAGGCCGTTAATTCACTGTAGCTGAATTTTATTGAACTTTTGTAGACTCGCACAACCGGTTTTGCATCTTGTTGCTCATATTGGTGCAAGAATACCAGTACTTTAATATAGCGAACAACTAGACATTCAAGATAATTTATGTGTAGATAGGTTATTTAGCTCATAATATGAAATGGTTACTTCTTTTGGCTTCTTTGTGAGCCACTAATACGAGGCTACTTCATTCTTAATTACTTTGCTGCCATTCCATGTCCATTTACCTTACCAAAAATTGTTTTGTTCGTGAACAGTGTAAAATGTCGGTATGTGATTAGGAACATTGATAGTGAAATAATTGTAACTGCTGTCTTACTATAATCTCAAAATACATACACTCTGACTGACGGTACACTGTCAGTTACAGGGTAATTTCAAGTAAAAACAGTCTTGGTTGCAAAGTGGTGTTATTAATTACCAATGACGAGCTCTGCCCGCACAATAGGCCATCATCTTACCTGCATGACAAATGTTACACAAGAATTACTACAACATTTAAAGTAGTGAAACAGGTGCTGTTGTAGCAATTTGCGTAACGTTTGTCATGCAGATAATGTGATGATACCCTGCTGTGAGGGCGAAACGCGTCATTGGTAATTAATAAAACCACTTTGCAACCAAGACTGTTTTTACCTGAGATTAAAATTTGACTGGTTGCTGTATCAGCCACACCATGGACTATAGAAAGCCTTAGATAGTTACTTTGTATATTGAGGTTATAGGACAGCAGTTGCAACTTTTTCCCAGTCGTGATCTAACAGTTACTACCCCATGCCAGCAACTAGTGAGTCCAGTTTTGGCATTTTACACAGTTTGCGATCAGAACATTTTTTTTTTTCGTCATCATCATCCGTGGATGGTGCCAAGTTATAACAGCAGTTACATTATAGCACCATTGATTTACTTGCATTAAACTCAACTAGAAAGAAGATGCACTTAAGCTGCACATACGAACTTACTATTCCAACTTAACAGTGCCGTTGAAAACATCTTTAATGTCCCACCGCTCTTGTTTTTTGTGGAGAAAGTCTAATTACATATTGATTCAGATGAAAAATGCTGCAGCGCCTTGGATAACATTTAGACGCTTGCTATTGGATCCTGTCAAAAATTCTTCTGGTAATTTTAGTCTTCCCATTTCTATTGCATGTCGGAAGGGGCATTCAACACAAACACTAGCATTCTCTTTTCCTTACAACCCTACAGTCCCCATTATGAACTTGCAATTTTCCGTCAGTGACAGCTAGCAATCCAATATTTGTAACTTTAAGACATAGAACTAGATTTACTGTCTTTTTTTTTTATCCGAACTTGTATGCCACCAATATTTTAAAAGGAGCTAGAGAACTGGTATCTGTCCTGGATAAACTTTGCTATTTTTTAAAGTCATTTTCTGTTGGCTCGGGCATGTGTTTTATTACGAAGGCTGACTGACTGAGCTGCAGGCTAGAGGCTCAGTAGTTGTGCACATGGCGCGCCGAAGGAGAGCGCGCGGCTCTAGCGCCCTCAAATTTGAACACCCAGTTCGCAATACTGGAGCGATGTATAGCTTTCTATTTGGGTTTAAAAACAATTTCACAATGTTGGCTACATTTCGTACGCAGTAATGTATAACCTAAAGTTAACCAAACGAAAAGTAGTCAGCGACTATATTTTTCACTGCAAAAGCTTCAAATGTTATGCGATAGGTTAACTGGAAATTAAGTATCGTAATAACTATGGCGAATACCGGAGAAACAGACACTCCGTTATGAAACTGTTATGTTAGCCTGCAAGATGTGCAAAACTCAGTGAGGTACGACAACTAGTTTCCTCAGAATCGAGTGAGAAGTATCCTACGTCAAGGAAAACGCACAAAACCGGGAGAGGTGGTTTTTATTTTTTATTTTTTTCAGCAGGAGAATTTTTATCGAAAAACTGACACCGGAGTGCGATGTAGCTTTGTTTAATACACATGCAGTTTTTTTTTCAGTACGAAAATCGAAAAGTAATTTTGGTCATATATTGGCACCAGCCGGCGCGCGGTTGGCTGCGCACTGTGGCCGCCACCAGCTGCCATCGCGCCGTTGCAGCGCGCGCGGGGCGGCCGCTGCGAGTTACGCCTCGCTGCGGAGCGCGCGGTTGCTCGCCGTCGGAGGTTCGAGTCCTCCCTGGGGCATGGGTGTGTGTGTGTGTTATCCTTAGGTTAGTTTAACTTAGTTTAAGTAGTTTGTAAGCTACGGACTGATGACCACGCAGTTTGGTCCGATAGATTTACAAACATTTGAACATTTTTTTGAACATGATGCAAGAACAAGTTATGTTTCAGTGTTGCTATGATGACTAACGTAGCTACTAAAAATTTTTGGAACTATCTTTAACGCGCCAGCAATTTTCATGTGGACGAAAGTTTCTTTATACGTCTTACAAGGGAACTGTCCAATACGACATGTCGAAACCTACCTTGGAATTTTTTAAACAGGAGGAAGACAGCGAAAGAAATTCACTGTCAAAATTTTAGCGGCTAAGAGGCTCTGAAAGTATTTAAAAAAAAACTGAAAATTGCCAAAATCGTTGTGCGCCATGCAGCAATAGAAACGTAAACCTCTACTGGCTCTGCGCATGCGCAACAAGGCACACATACACAGCCGGGGTCGGCAGTACATTTGTAAACAGGATACACGACACAACCTGATCGTAATTTGTAAAAGACGTTCACGATCTCGTTCGTTGATCGTGTTCAAATGTTTTTTCAGCTTATGGGACGTAACTGCGGGGTCGTCAACATAAATTTACAAACTACTTATGATACACATTATATTAAAGGCGGCACAAACATCCATGCCCGAGGGTGGATGCGAACCCCCGATGTGGAACGGCCTCGCTCATCGGAGCATAGCGCCTCAATGCGATTGGCCGCTCCGCCGCGGCTTTGTTAGTGTTCCTCACACTACAGTACACAGTTCTATTCTCTCGATTAGCCACTGAACTAACATCTATTATATTATCAGTTGCTTTTTGCAGTGTTGGTAAGTATTGACAAAGCCAACAAAAACTGGCGTAATTAGGACCGGCTAAATTTTGCCAAGGCTGGGAAGCATTTACATATGATCCTTAAAGACCAGATTTTTCCCCTGCGTTTCCCATATGTGCTGGAGCCATGAAAAGGGACAGTCATGGCCATCGGTATGCTTCTGGCAAAGAAGTGCACACCTGGGTAAAAATTATGGTCCTGTAGGTAACTGCTGCAGACATTTGCGGTTAGAGGAATTGACCGTCTTATCTCACAGTGGGATAAATGTTGTTATAATTACTACTGAAATAAAGAGCAGTTTTACTATCGGTAATTACAATGTCAGTCATATATTACGGTGTCAGTAACATTTCTTGATGCTCGTATGTAACGACTCTGGGTTCAAATGTTTGTAAACCTACTGGACCAAACTGATATGTTCATAAGTACCTAGATAAACTACTGAATCTAACCTAAGGACAACACACACACACACACACACACACACACACACACACACACACACACACAGCTATATCCGAGTGAGGGCTCGAACCTCCAATTTGCTTAGCAGCAGGTGCCTTATAACGCTCGGCCATTCCGCCGTGGCGACTCTATGTTCCTGTCTAGTCAAATAGTATCTGTACACTTATTTTTTGTCACTGACAGCTTAAAAGTACCAGAAAAATTTGAGTGCTTCTGTTATCAAGCTTCACGCACTCTCTTTCTGATTCCCATCCGTTTTTCGGTCCTAATTTTCCTATCTTTATGATAATATTTGTCTTGCTCCTACACTACTGGACATTAAAATTGATACAACAAGAAGAAATGCAGATGGTAAACGGGTATTCATTGGATAAATATATTATACTAGAACTGACATGTGATTACATTTTCACGCTATTTGGGTGCATAGATCCTGAGAAATCAGTGCCCAGAACAACCACCTCTGGCAATAATAACGGCCTTGATACGCCTGGGCATTGAGTCAAACAGAGCTTGGATGGCGTGTACAGGTACAGATGCCCATGCAGTTTCAACACGATACCACAGTTCATCAAGAGCAGTGACTGGCGTATTGACGAGCCAGTTGCTCGGCCACCATTTACCAGATGTTTTCAGTTGGTGAGAGATCTGGAGAATGTGCTGGCCAGGGCATCAGTCGAACATTTTCCGTATCCAGAAGGGCCCGTACAGGACCTGCAACATGCAGTCGTGCATTATCCTGCTGAAATGTAGGGTTTCGCAAGAATCGAATGAAGGGTAAAGTCACGGGTCGTAACACATCTGAAATGTAACGGCTACTGTTCAAAGTGCCGTCGATGCGAACAAGAGGTGACCGAGACGTGTAACCAATGGCACCCCATACCAGAGCATATTTTAAGGGATTTTCACTGGGCGACATTAGAAGGATGATCCGGGGGTTCCAGGAGCCCTCCCCCGAAAAAATTTCAAAATATTGATGCCTAAAATCGTATTTTGAAGCCTTTTTTTATTAAAATCAAAGCTACTTAATTTTTCCTTGATTTTGACTTTGGACTTTGAAGAAATCATTTATGTCTCCTAATTTTGTTAAACAATCTTTCAATTGTTTTGTTGTCTTTTATTTGTTAAGTAGTTAAAGAGAATACAGTACCTATTATAAGTTCACTTTAATTTGATATGGCTATTAAATGAAAATAGTATTAAATTAAACTAATATCAGTACTGTGATTACTTAAAATACCTTCCTGTGCACTTTCTGTAAAAATTAATAAATCATTATTTGTCTTAAAAGCTCATATTACGTTATCGTCCTCAATTTGTATTTTTGCTCTAGAGAATTCTGTTCACCAACGGGAAAGAAACAGAATTACAATTTTAAGCTATCTAAGAAAAGTACTTAATTCTGAAGAAAATGAGTCATGAGATGCTGGTGCTAAAAACGTCTTTAAACAACTTAAAGTTCTAGTGTGACAGTTTTCTGTCAAAGAGTATTGAACAGTAATTTTATACTATACCTTCACTTGTAAGACTGTAGGGGGGAAAAACTTTTAGCCTTTTTTATAAATGTTTTAATGCACACAAGAAATAATTTTCAATAAATATTTTAAAATAGACCTACAACAAAATTTTAAAGGATAATGAAATTACTGGCTTTACAAAATATTTTGATTAAAAAAGTTACAAAGTCTCTAACTAAAGGAATCGAAGAACATCAAATTTAAAGGTTACTATCATTTGCAAAAAACTTGTTTACCAACTATTGGTCTTGATACAGTTCAAAATCGGACAGCTTCTTTCTTCTCTAGGAACTTCGCCACGGATGGCCTTGGGTTGAAAAAGGCTGTCCCAACAGCGTTGAGAGCGATGCGCATTCTAGAGTTGAGAGCTTCTCGTGACAGGCCAGATTGTTTGTTTGATTTTAAAGTCGTATGTAGTGACACTGCTCTTTCAGGACCTGCACTGTGCGGTGTCAGAGAAATATATGACTGCACCAACTTTCTTAGGATCGAGTGAGGTTGAGATACTTTCACAAAGTGGTACAGCTTTCTAGTAGATGATGTCATACTAGACGGAGCAGCGAGTTTTTCTGCTGCAAACAACCCTACAACGTCATCAGTAAAATCTGATACTTTATCTCTACCAAACAGGCTTCCAACGTCTCCACGAACTGCGTTCACAAGCTCAATAGGATTTTTAGAATTTGAAATCCTACTGCAGGTTTCCTTCTGGTCTTCGGGAAGCCGTTGTAAGAAAAACTCTTTGCAGCTCGCTACAACCTCTCTTCCCGCGGTGGCCGAGGGGACTGAGGCGCTTCAGTCACGGTCTGCACGGCCACTGCGGTCGGGGGTTCGAATCCCCCCTCGGGCATGGATATTTGTGCCGTCCTTAGTTGTAGGTAGTTCATAAGTAGTTTGTAAGTTTAGGGACTGATGACCCCCTTAACAAACATTTGAACCTTTGAACATTTTCTCTTCTCGCTGCAGGCCAGTGTCGCTTTGTTGAAACAAATCGTTTTACTTGACGTCTTCTAGGAAGATCTTCAGTATCTGATTCGCCACTTTCTAGTTCTCTTGCACCTTCTCTTTCCAACTTTTCTTCATATCCACCAGGATAACAGTCTTCTTCCATCAAAGATAATGAATCAACAAATATTTTTTTAGATACGTCAATATCAGGGATTGTAACAAATGACCTCTGACGATCTTTTTGCAGTTTTTCCAGACGTTTCAGAAGATCTAGCATAAGACTGGTAAGTCGCTGTTGTTCGCCACCTGTCTCTCACAAACGCAGAAACCCATGTGCTGAAGCTTTTTCAACTTTTGAGGAATCAGTCTTTCCAAGAATATTGCTCCAATGTTGTTGCATTAATGGAAGGTTGTTCCAAACTGCTTTGGCTAAATTGTTGAGGTGTTCTACAAACCTCACATCAAAGTCTGCTGGAAAGCGGTAGACAGTTTTCTTGGTTAACGCAGCAAGCTCTTCAAGTTCTTCAAAGCGTAAAGCCGATGCCCTATAAAACGTTCCCACGGCTTTTAAATTTGTCTTCCAGTGCTGAACTTCAGTGACTGCTGATTCTGACATGGATGGCTAGGTCAGATCGATGAGCCACAAACCAAATACAAAGTAAGTCTCTTCCTAAGTATTCTTCATTCGATCCCATAGGCCACTGGATTTTCCTGTATTAGCACTCTCTCCATCTGTAGTCAATCCTGTCAACTTATCTTTTGCTGTATAAATTTTCAAATAAAAGTTTGACCGATTCCATAAGACCTTCTACCGCTCGCAGACTCGAATTGCTTTCACCTAGAAACACAGATTTCATCTCGTTATCTTCTGTAATGAATCGTGCAGTAATGAACTTGTTGTCAACTCCATATTTGTCTACGGAGCCATCAAACTGAATGTAAAAAACATTTCGAGTTTTTTAACTGTGTGACCACACCTTCCATTATCACTTCTCCTACATCAAGCATCTCGCGATACATTACAGGGTTTCTGTACTGCAATAAAGCTGGAGAAGAAGTGAGAGGAGAAAACTCGGATTCCAAACCATTGTCTTTGTATGACGAAATTTGGGTGTCACTGTGAATCTTTGTTAGTGATCGTGACGGCCACGAATGAGCAGAAAGAGTCATTGTACGACTGTCATTATACACATCCAATGCTATTTCAATCATTAGTGTTATTTTCTCTGCAGTGTAAGACTTAAGGGTTTTAACCCAAGGGCGCTTATGAGATTGTGCCATCCATTTTTCTTCCATTTCATTAAGGTTAAGTCCGAGTATTTCATTGCAAGAAAATAGGACTTATATTTTGACAGCGCAGGATAAAAGTTCAAGTCCGTAAACTGGAACTTTACCAACGCAGAGTTCAAGTCGGAGATCTATCTATGTTTAAGCAACTGTGTGATCAATGAGTAGGCGAGGAAAATAAAAAAATCGTGTTTTAATCTTCCGTTATTTAGCATCCATCTGCAGTTATGAACTCAATTAAGCAATATTTCTCGGCTATGGATAATCAGTACGTCAACACTTGGATATTTTCAAAGATGTTTCAGCCAAAGAAGAATCCTTCTGAATGCTCGAAGATAGCACATTCAAAATGGAATTTCACCTTGGTACATTTTGGCGAAAAGCAGAAGCCGAATATCCTGTTATAGCTGACAGAGCTCTAAGAACGTTAAGACAGTTCGGTACCACTTATAGATATCAGAGTGGCTACTCAAAGCTACTGACAATAAAAAGTAAGACCATAAACCGTCTCAATGTGGGACATCACCTGAGAAGCACCTTAAGCAAAACAACACCAAATATTAGAAAACTTGCGACTGGTAAACAGAACCCACCTTTTCATTGAATATAATTGTTTCATTGCTGCATCGAAAGTGTAAAAGATGTGTATCTTATGCACTGTATTATGATTAACAAAGATTGGTAGTGTTTTCATGTATTGCTTTCTTTGATAATATTTTAATGGGTGATTTTATTTTTGCGCGGGGGGGGGGGGGGTTAAAATGAGTTTCTCTAGTAGGTCTTAGGGGTAACAAGACTGAAAAGGTTGGGAACCTATGCTCTAAAAGATTTACTAGAGAATAGTTTTTAATTCCCGGTACATTTGATACGTCATTCAATAAAAATAAATTGCCGGCACTACCCTTAGCCACTGGGCGACAAAATCTCGGCAATGGGCGACACAAGTTAACATGTTATTTTATGCCCTGGTTCTGTTACTGCTAGGCTTTAAACTGAAGGAAATGTAACTCCTATTAGGTTTTGGAAACTGAGTAGCAGCTCTGAAACACAATGGACTAATGTTCAAATGTTTGTTAAGCTTATGGGACTTAACTACGGGGTCATCAGTCCCTAAACTTACAAACTACTTATCAACTACCTTATACTAAAGACGGCACAAATATCCATGCCCGAGGGGGGATTCGAACCCCCGACCGTAGTGGCCATGCAGACCGTGACTGGAGCGCCTCAGTCTCCTCGGCCACAGCGGCCGGGCAGAATGGACAAGAAGAAGAAGAAAAAAAATTATGAGTGACGAAGGAATATCTGCAGCCGCGGTGGAGTAGCCGAGCGGTCTAAAGCGTCTCTCTGCGTAGCGCGCGGTTGCTCGCCGTGGAGGTTCGAGTCCTCCCTGGGGCATGGGTATGTGTGTTTGTCCTTAGGTTAGTTTACCTAGGTTTAAGTAGTTTGTAAGCTACGGACTGATGACCACACAGTTTGGTCCGATAGATTTACAGACATTTGAACATTTTTTTGAATATCTGCAAATCGAATAATAAATTACTAACTTTACTCTTTTTCATTCTACAACTATGTATTTCCTTGAATAACGCGAAAGTCAATGAAGTTTTGCATAGTAACCATGTGGCAAAATACTCCCCTCTTTGCATGTTATCAATTGTCACAATATCATTTTGATATCTCTAACCGTGTATGAAATACTCAATGATTCATTCTGGCCTTATCGCCATCGGAAATGAGTGCGCTAAATAAAATAAAGTTTAGCGGTATGAGTGAAAGGTAAAGATCTCCTAAGTCGAAAATAAAATTAAATCCATTAGGAAAGTTTCATCCGCAGCAACACGTGGTGCAACAAGCACCAAACGGAATATCATAGCAGCCTCTATTTTTTACTGCAAACTTTTCCTAATGTAGCGCAGTCTCTTATTTCGAAGCCAATATCTTATTAACTATGACTATTAACGAAATGACGAGCACTTCGTCACAATGCTGACATATAAAGATTTAAGTAGTGGAAAAATTAAATATTTCTAGCAATTAGTTTTTGGGAAATCGTTTATGAAAGATGGCAGGGCATGCGCCTCTACGCTGTTAGTGCAGCGCGATTCCAACCATGTTGGGGAAAACATGGCGGACGATTCAGCCTGAGGCCAGAATGGACTGCGCAGTCGGAGGTAGAAATTCGTCGTACTGCGCATGACGTCACCGCCGAAGCACGCGGCAGCAGTTGTGGGAGTAGCCCTGCAGTAGCTTGTTGTTTACAGTGTATGTTTTGTTTCGTTTATGCGTTTGTTTTATGACAAAAAATTCGATTAATATTTGATATTTTAAATTCTCCCAGAATCGTTGACAAAAAGACATTAGCAAGTGCCTATGGAACAAACGAGCAGCTCCAAAAAACAATTCTCAGCATAAGGTATTTGTGCTGTGAAATAATACAGATTGGAAGCCGAAGGAAGCTGTTACCATTTCAGAAAGGACTCTTCATGTCAATTAATTCTTTACTTGGCCTTCATTCTGACCTTTTGTCACTAGGCATTAAGTGTATATTAACCCGTGAGAGCATGCTCCTTTAAAAGTTACACGATCGATTACGTGTATAGTATTTTTCTGACAGTCAAAGAACCAGGAATATCTTGAAAATTTGTTTTCACAGATTAGAGGTATTGGCCATTTCTATCAGCATCCTCGCCCAAGACACACCATCTCAGACACACCGTCTCAGACACACCGTCTCAGACATAGTTTAAGAAACATCATGAAACATCGGAAACATTTATGATCCATCACTGTAATATGCGTATTGCAGTTTGTGAATTCGTAACGGGGTAAAATTTTACCTACCATACCGGCGGCCTTGTGTGACTATGTTGGCAACATCAACAAGACTGGAGAAAATCATTATCAACATGTTCTGTACAGACCAAGAAGTAAATATATACTCTATGGTTGACAGGTTCTTAGTGTTTCAGACACACCGCTTCAGACACACCGCTTCCAAAGACACCGCTTCAAAGACACCACTTCAAAGACACCACTTCAAAGACACCGCTTCAGACACACCGCTTCAAAGACACCGCTTCAGACACACCGCTTCAAAGACACCGCTTCATAAACATCGCTTCATAAACATCATGAAACATTTATGATCCATCACTGTAATATGTGTATTGCAGTTTGTGAATTCCTAATGACGTACACTTTTACCTACCATACCGGCAGCCACATATGACTATGTTGGCAACATCAACACGGGAGAAAATCTTCATCATGTTCCATACAGACCGAGAAGTAAATATATACTCTATGGTTAAGAGGTTCTTAGTGTTTAAGACCCACTGTTCCAGACCCAATGCTCCAGACCCACTGTTACTGTTTCAGAAACACAGTTACTGTTTCAGAAACAGTTACTGTTTCAGAAACAGTTACTGTTTCAGAAACAGTTACTGTTTCAGAAAGACTGTTTTAGAAACACAGTTTCTGTTACAGAATCAGTTTCAGAAACATTGTTTCCGGAACACTGTTTCAGTTTCTGAAAAACTGTTTTCAGTTTCAGAAACACTGTTTCTGTTTCAGAAACACTGTATCTGAAACACTGTTTCTATTTCAGAACCACTGTTACAGAACACTATCTCTGTTTCAGAAACACTCTTTAAAAACACAGTATCTGTTTCAGAAAAAACTGTTCCTGTTTCAGAAACACAGTATCTGTTTCAGAAACACTATTTCAGCCACACTGATTCTGTTTCAGAAACACTGTTACTCTTTCAGAAACACTTTTTCGGAAAAACTGTTTCTGTTCCATTTTTTTTTTTGTGGTTTTAGGGCGCACAACTTCTACGGTCATTAGCGCCCAGACAAGAACATAGATTCGCTAGATCTCAATAAAATTGGTGACTGTCAGTTAGAACATCAAGAAGAGGCTAAAAACGAAAGATGAAAGACAATTAAAAGGGTTAAATATCCTTCGATAAGTTGGCGAAGTTGATAAAACGCAAAACTCGAGCAGCTGCTCGTGTGTCATCAGCTAAAATTTCCTCCAGAGTAGACGGAAAGTGAAGGGCTACACGGAGATGATTAAAATTGGGACAAGACAGTAAAACATGTCGCACTGTCAGCAGTTCACCGCAGGAGCACAGCGGTGCAGGGTCGGCGGATAGCAAGTGACGGTGGCTGAAACGGCAGTGACCAATCCGCAACCGGGCCAGGATGACCTCCTCCCGCCGAGAGGGGCGTGAGGAGGTCCTCCAAGCGGTCGGGATCGGTTTTACTGTTCTCAATTTATTGTTGTACAGTGAAAACCACGCACTGTGCCATGACGACACGATACTCCGGCGAAGAGCCCGTTGAACATCGTCCGATGGGACGCAAAAGGTAGCCATGCGAGGCAAAAGAGCTGCGGCCTTGGCTGCTATGTCGGCGGTCTCATTCCCGGGCACACCCACGTGGCCAGGGACCCACAGGAAAGAAACGTGACAGCTGTCATCTGCTAGCAACTGGAGGGAGCGTTGGATCCGATACACGAGAGGATGGTTCGAGAAAGGGTCCTTAAGACTCTGCAGAGCACTAAGGGAGTCCGAACATATGGCATAGAAAGGTTGGCGGTGGCGGCAGGTGTACAAAACGGCCTGGTGGAGGGCAAAAAGCTCAGCCGTGAAATTCGAGCACCGGTCTGGGAGCTTGTATTGGAAACAGTTGTCCCCGACGACGAAGGCAGATCCCGACACCGGCAGTGCTCTTGGAACCATCAGTGTAAATAAATATGGCATTATCGAACCGCGAACAGAGTTCGACAAGCCTCGAGCGGTATACCAAATCCGGAGTGCTCTCCTTGGGGAGCGAACTAAGTTCAAGGTGTGTGTGAACCTGGGCCTGATGCCACAGTGGCAATGGGCTTCCGCTCAACCGAAAGGTGGAAGGAAGGGTAAAATCGAGCCGCTGTAGTAGGGGGCGAAACCGAACTCCAGGTGGAAGCAAGGCAATCGCAGACAACTGATAATGGCGATCGAGTGAATCGTCAAAAAATAATCGGTAAGATGGATGGTTGGGCATCGACCGCAAGCGGCATGCGTACCGACACAAGAGTATGTCACGCCGAGTGGTCAAGGGTAATACAGCAGCCTCGGCATACAGACTTTCAACAGGGCTGGTATAAAATGCACCGGTCGCCAGACGTAATCCCCGATGGTGAATAGAGTTGAGACGGCGGAGAATCGACGACCGTGCAGAAGAGTATACAAGGCTTCCGTAGTCGAGCTTCGACTGAACAATAGCCTGGTAAAGGTGAAGCAGGACGGTACGATCCGCTCCCCATGACGTGCCACTGAGGACACGAAGAACATTAAGGGATCGGGCACAACGGGCAGCCAGGTAGGACACATGTGTGGACCAGCAAAGTTTACGATCCAACATGAGTCCCAAGAATTTTGTAGTCTCCACAAAAGGGAGAGCAACAGGGCCGAGATGTAGAGAAGGTGGAAGAAATTCCTTGTATCTCCAGAAGTTTATACACACCGTTTTCTCAGTAGAGAATCGGAAGCCGTTTGCGATGCTCCAGGAATATAGTTGGTCAATACAGCGTTGAAGAGAACGCTCCAAGAGACACGTCCGCTGGGCACTGCAATAAATTGCGAAATCGTCAACAAAAAGGGACCCGGAAACGTCGGCTGAAAGGCAATCTACGATCGGATTGATTGCAATGTCAAAGAGAGCCACACTCAAGACGGAGCCCTGTGGTACCCCATTCTCCTGGCAAAAGGTATCTGACAAGACAGAGCCCACCCGTACCCAGAACTTGCGATCCGCCAAAAACGCTTGAATGAAAAGAGGAAGGCGGCCCCGAAGGCCCCATGTGTGCAATGTGCGGAGAATGCCCGCTCTCCAACAGGTATCGTATGCCTTCTCCAAGTCGAAGAACACTGCTACTGTTTGACGCTGCTTTAGAAAGTTATTCATAATGTAGGTCGACAACGTAACGAGGTGATCAGCAGCAGAGCGGTGTCGACGAAATCCGCATTGGACATTTGTTAGGAGGCGGCGAGATTCGAGGAGCCAGACCAACCGAGCGTTAACCATGCGTTCCATCACCTTACAGACGCAGCTCGTCAGAGAAATGGGGCGATAACTGGAAGGAAGATGATTGTCCTTCCCTGGTTTGGGGATGGGGACAACAATGGCTTCACGCCAACTTGTGGGATCATGACCTTCAGTCCATATGCGATTGTAGGTACTAAGAAGAAAACACTTGCCCGCAGGATAGAGGTTCTTCAACATCTCAATATGGATTGAATCGGGCCCGGGAGCAGAAGATCGGGACAGGGCGAGAGCACGGTCTAGCTCCTGCATGGTGAAGGCGACATTATAATTTTCACGATTGAAAGAGTGAAAAGAAGGCGGCCGTGCCTCCTCTACCTGTTTGCGAGGGAGAAAGGCAGGGTGGTAATGGGCAGAGCTCGAAACCTCCGCAAAGAAACGGCCCAATGCGTTGGAAACATCAGCGAGGTCCACGAGGACTGCGTTCTCCACGGTCAGGCCAGGAATCGGGGAGTGGACCTTGATGCCGGATAAACGGCGTAGGCCACCCCAAACAACCGTGGAGGGAGTAAAACGGTTAAAAGAACTAGTAAAAGCAGTCCAGCAAGCTCTTTTGCTGTCGTTTATGATACGACGACATTGCGCTCTCGTACGTTTATAATTTATGCAATTCTCCAAAGTTGGGTGGCGGCGGAAGGTGCGTAAAGCACGTCGCCGGGCTTTAAGCACGTCGCCGGGCTCTAAGCGCGTCGCGGCAGGCTGCAATCCACCAAGGGACCGGAACACGACGTGGAGAAGAGGATGTACGAGGTATGAAATGTTCGGCAGCGGTGAGAATAACCTCTGTGAGGTATTCGACCTGACTGTCACAGCTGGGAAAATTCTGATTGTGAAAAACAGCCATGGAAGAATAAAGCCCCCAGTCGGCTTTAGAAATGTTCTAACTGGTGGGACGAGGAGATGGGGAATGATGCAGGAAGTGGATGATACAAGGGAAATGGTCACTCGAGTACGTGTCAGAAAGTGCATACCACTCAAACCGACCGGCAAGCTGAGGAGTGCATATCGCAAGGTCTATGTGGGAGTAAGTATGGGTTGTGTCAGAAAGGAAGGTCGGTGCACCAGTGTTGAGGCAGACAAGATTGAGGTGTTGGAGAAGCTCCACCAAAAGGGAGCCTCTCGGACAAGGTGCCGGAGAGCCCCATAGGGGGTGGTGGGCATTGAAGTCGCCTACCAACACGAAAGGTGAAGGGAGCTGGTCGACGAGGTGTAGCACATCTGCCCGAGTAAGGGCAGATGACGACGGCGAATAGACAGTACAGAGGGAAAAGGTAAATGTGGATAGAGTGATGCGGATGGCAACTGCCTGTAGGTGAGTATGCAATGAAATGGAATGGTAATAGACATCGTCTCGAATGAACATCAGAACCCCTCCATGGGCTGGGGTACCTTTCACAGGTGGCAGGTCGAACCGCACAGAGGTGTAGTGGGGTAAGTCTGCATGATCACTTGGATTCAACTTAGTTTCTTGGAGACAGACTAGAAGCGGGCAGTGCAATCGAAGGAGTAGTTTTAACTCCTCCCGATTGGAACGAATGCCGCGAATATTCCATTGAAGGAGCGCCATGATATAAAAAGAGATAAGAAATGAGGATAAAACGAACAATCAAGCGGGGTCACCTCGACGGCCGCTGAGGACCGGATTTCGAGGGAGCACTGCTATCGCTGTATAGGGGCAAATGGTCGTGGTCCATAGGTTCGACCGACGCGCCTGCCACCTCCCTGAGTTGATCAGGAGGGGCAGTTTCCACCGCCGGTAAAGGTCCGGGTGCCCGGCAGACGGAGCGTCCCGGTGAAACAGATGACGGCCGAGGCCGGCAACTGTTGGATGGCGTGACTGAAGAGTCACGACATGGCGGGGAAGGAGGGGGGCTATTCTTTTTGTGAGCCTTCTTTGAGGCATGACGGGCAGAGGAAGCGGTTGACGATGGAGAGGACGTAGTCTTGAGGAAGTCTTCACGAACAGGTTCTTTTTTTGAACTGCGGGCAGCGGATTTAGGTGCCCAGGATGTTTGGGAACTGGCTGACGTATGTACTGTAGAATGGGCAGAAGGGATCGGAGAGGTGGAACGAGCAATTTTCGGGCTAGCCGACCTGATAACAGTATCACAGAATGTTAAGTCGCAGGTCTGAATGCCTACCTCCTTAGTTGTTCGAGGTGAGGTGAGGACCTGGCTGAAAGTACCCGATGGGAGTACAGCGGGCTTCCTACTCGCTAACAACTTCCGAGCGGCATAGGTGGAGACCTTCTCCTTGACACGAATGACTTGGATGACCCGCTCTTCTTTATAAACGGGGCAGTCCCGCGAAGAAGCAGCATGGTCACCCATGCAATTAATGCAGCGAGGGGATGGAGGTAGACAGTCACCCTCATGGGTGTCCCTGCCACAGGTGGCGCACTTGGCTGCATTTGGACAAGATTTACTGGTATGATTGTACCTTTGGCAATGGAAGCAGCGCGTAGGGTTGGGTATATACGGGCAAACAGAGATGACTTTGTAGCCCGCTTTCACCTTAGAAGGTAGGTCAACCCTGTCGAAAGTCAGGAAGACAGTACGAGTTGGCACAAGGTCATTGTTAACCTTTTGCATGACACGATGGACTGCCGTAACTCCCTGATCAGACATATAGCTGAGTATTTCCTCATCGGATAACCCATCCAGGGATCTCGAGAAGACTACCCCCCGTGAAGAGTTGAGGGTGTGGTGAGCCTCCACTTTTACTGGGAAAGTATGAACTAGTGTAGCCCGAAGTAATTTTTGTGCCTGGAACGCATTCTCAATCTCAAGCAACAAGGTCCCATTGCGCTGCTTGGAGCAGGTCTTCAAGGGACCTGCGATCGCATCGACTCCCTTCTGAATGATGAACGGATTCACAGCAGAAAAATCCTTATCGTCAGTACGTGACACCACTAGGAACTTAGGAATATTAGGCAATACTTTCTGTGGCTGAGAATCATCATGTTTCCGCTTATGGGTCAAGGTTAAGGATGATTTGGAAGGATTCATAGCGGAGGTGTCCCCCATGATTACCGGCGTCCCCGATGGCGCGCTCCTTCCTTGTGGGGGCCCTCACTGAGGGCACACCCGCCTTAGGTGACTGTTCGCACGTCAGGTCACACCTCCTGAGAACGGACGGAGGGACTAATTGGCATGTTCGGAAGGTATCAGCTCGGGTAATCACCCCTCCCTAGGCCCGGCCTTTACCGGGGGGTACGTACATGCCCTACATGTCTACCCGGGGCGGGGAGTTACGCCTTACCTCATCACCGGCTACGCAGAGTGTGGGTTAACCTTCAGACATGCATATGGAGGAAAAAAGAAGGAGAGAAAGGGATGAAGGAGGGAGAATCTCAAACGCCGAGGCAGAGATTAAAGGGCGGGTCGAGGACAAGGAGAAAGGAGAAAGGGGAGAAGGCTAAAGAACAGGACCAAGAAAAGAGGAAGTAAGAGAAAACGAAAAAAGAAACCTTGGACTGACTAGAAACGCCCGTCTCTGGGCGAAGGCACAAACCGGGGGGAAAGAGGGAAGCGGCCTGGGGCGGAAGAAAGGTCGCTTCAGCTCGGGGCCCGTGTGCGCCACACACGTACCCGAAAAAAAGCTGTGGGCCCCCGGGGGGTTTCAGTTTCAGAAACACTGTTTCAGTTTCAGGAACACTGTTTCAGTTTCAGAAACACTGTTTCAGTTTCAGAAACACTGTTTCAGTTTCAGAAACACTGTTTCAGCCACGTTGTTTCTGTTTCAGAAAAACTGTTTCTGATTCAGAAAAACTGTTTCTGCTGCAGTCATGCTGTTTCTGTCTCAGAAACACTGTCTCAGAAATATCATGAAACATCAGAAACATTTATCATCCATCACTGTAATATGGATATTGCAGTTTGTGAATTTTACCTACCATACTGGCAGCCTCGTGCGACTATTTTGGCAACATCAACATGTTCTGTACAGACCAAGAAGTAAATATATACTCTATGGTTGACAGGTTCTTAGTGTTTCAGACACACCGCTTCAGACACACCGCTTCAAAAACATCATGAAACATTTATGATCCATCACTGTAATATGTGTATTGCAATTTTGTGAATTCCTAACGAGGTACACTTTTACCTACCATACCGGCAGCCACGTGTGACTATGTTGGAAACATCAACAACACGGGAGAAAATCATCATATTCCGTACAGACCGAGAAGTAAATATATACTCCATGGTTAAGAGCTTCTTAGTGTCCCAGCCCCACTGTTCCAGCCCCACGGTTCCAGCCTTACGGTTCCAGCCTCACGGTTCCAGAACCACTGTTCCAGAACCACTGTTTAAAAACACTGTCTCAGACACGCAGTCTCAGACATGCAGTCTCAGACACACAGTCTCAGACACACTGTTTCACAACCACTGTTACAGTGTTTCTGGGGACAGTGTATCAGGAGACAGCGTATTCCGGGGACAGCGTATTCCGGGGACAGCGTATTCCGGGGACAGTGTTTCCGGCGACAGCGTTTCCGGCGACAGCGTTTCCGGCGACAGCGTTTCCAAATGTTCAAATGTTTGTTAAGCTTATGGGACTTAACTACGGGGTCATCAGTCCCTAAACTTACAAACTACTTATGAACTACTTACAAACTAAGACGGCACAAATATCCATGCCCGAGGGGGGATTCGAACCCCCGACCATAGTGGCCGTGCTGACCGTGACTGGAGCGCCTCAGTCACCTCGGCCACCGCGGCCGGCTACAGCGTTTCCGGAGACAGCGTTTCCGGAGACAGCGTTTCCGGAGACAGCGTTTCCGGAGACAGCGTTTCCGGAGACAGCGTTTCCGGAGACAGCGTTTCCGGAGACAGCGTTTCCGGAGACAGCGTTTCTGGGGACAGTGTTTCTGGGGACAGACACGCTGTTTCAGAACCACTGTTTCATAAACACAGTTTCATAAACACAGTTTCATAAACACAGTGTCAGACATACTGTTTCAGACACACTGTTTCAGACACACTGTTTCAGACACACTGTTTCAGACACACTGTTTCAGACACACCGTTTCAGACACGCCGTTTCAGACACACCGTTTCAGACACACTGTTTCAGAAACACTGTTTCAGAAACACCGTTTCAGAAACACCATTTCAGAAATACCGTTTCAGAAACACCGTTTCGAAAACATCATATAACATCAAAAACATTTATGATCCATCACTGTAATATGCGTATTGTAGTTTGTGAATTCCTACCGGGGTAAACTTTTACCTACTGTACCGGCGGCCTCGTGTGAGTATGTTGGCAACATCTACAACACTGGAGAAAATCATTATCAAACTTGTTCCGTACAGACTGAGAAGTAAATATATACTCTGTGGTTAACAGGTTCTTAGTGTTTCAGACACACATTTCCAGGCCCACATTTCCAGGCCCACTGTTCCAGGCCCACTGTTTCTGTTTCAGAAACACAGATTCTGCTTCAGGCCCACTGTTTCTGTTTCTGTTTCGGAAACACTGTATATGTTTCGGAATCACTGTTTCAGAAACACTGTTTCAGCAACCACATTTCGGTTTCAGAATCACTGTTTCAAAAGTACTGTTTCTGTTTCAGAAACACTATATCAGAAACACTGTTACAGGACCGCAGTTTCTGTTTCAGAAACACTATTTCAGTTTCAGAAAGACTATTCTGTGTCAGGAACACTGTTTCTGTTTTAGAAACAATGTTTCAGGAACACTGTTTCTGTTTCAGAAACACTCTTTCTGAAACACTACTTCTGTTTCAGAAAAAGTGTTCCTGTTTCAGAAACTGTTTCATAAACACTGTATCTGTTTCACAAATACTGTTTCTGTTTCAGAAACACTATTTAAAAAACACTGTTTCTGTTTCAGAAACACTGTTTCAGACACACTGTCAGAAACAGTGATCCAGAAACACTGTTTCGGAAACACTGTTTCTGTTTCTGAAACACTGTTTTAGAAAAACAGTTTTTGTTTCAGAAACACTGATTCTGTTTCAGAAACATCATGAAACATCTGAAACATTTATGATCCATCACATTAATATCCATATTGCACTTTCTGAATTCCTAATGGGGTAAGTTTTTACCTACCATACCAGTGGCAACATGTGACTATGTTGTCAACACGGGAGAGAATCTTCATCAAAATGTAACGTACAGATGGAGAAGTAAATATATACTCTATGGTTGACAGTTCTTATTGTTTCAGAACCACTGTTTCAGAACCACTCTTTCAGAACCACTCTTTCAGAACCACTCTTTCAGAAACACTCTTTCAGAAACACTCTTTCAGAAACACTCTTTCAGATACATTATCTCAGAAACGCTGTTTATGTTTCAGAAACGCTATTTCGGAAACACTGTCTCAGAAACACTGTCTCAGAAACACTGTCTCAGAAACACTGTCTCAGAAATATCATGAAACATCAGAAACATTTGTGATCCATCACTCTAATATGGATATTGCAGTTTGTGAATTTTACCTACCATACTGGCAGCCCCGTGCAACTATGTTGGCAACATCAACATGTTCTGTACAGACCAAGAAGTAAATATATACTCTATGGTTGACAGGTTATTAGTGTTTCAGACACACCACTTCAGACACACCGCTTCAGACTCACCGCTTCAGACACACCGCTTCAGACACACCGCTTCAGACACATCATGAAACATTTATGATCCATCACTGTAATATGTGTATTGCTAATTTTGTGAATTCCTAACGAGGTACACTTTTACCTACCATACCGGCAGCCACGTGTGACTCTGTTGGCAACATCAACAACACAGGAGAAAATCTTCATCATATTCCGTACAGACCGAGAAGTAAATATATACTCCATGGTTAAGAGATTCTTAGTGTTCCAGACCCACTGTTCCAGCCCCACTGTTCCAGACCCACTGTTTAAAAACACTATTTCTGTTTCAGAAATACTGTTTAAAAACACTGTCTCAGACACGCAGTCTCAGACACGCAGTCTCAGACACGCAGTCTCACAACCACTGTTTCACAACCACTGTTACAGTGTTTCCGGGGACAGCGTTTCTGGGGACAGACATGCTGTTTCAGAACCACAGTTTCAGAACCACAGTTTCAGAACCACAGTTTCAGACACACAGTGTCAGAAAGACAGTTTCAGAAAGACAGTGTCAGACACACAGTGTCAGACACACAGTGTCAGACACACAGTGTCAGACACAGTGTCAGACACACAGTGTCAGACACACATGTTCAGAAACACTGTTTGAGAAACACTGTTTCAGAAACACTGATGCAGAAACACTGTTTCAGAAACACTGTTTCAGAAACACTGTCTAGAAACGCCGATTCTGTTCAGAAACACTGTTTCTGATCAGATCCAACATTTCTCTAGCAGAAACACTGTTACTGTTTCAGAAACACTGTTTCTGTTTCACGAACACTGTCTTTCTGTTTCAAACTGTCTTCCTGTTTCAGAAACACTGTTTCAGAAACACTTCTATTTCAAAAACACTGTTTCAGAAACACTGCATTAGACACACTGTTTCTGTTTCAGTAACTCTGATACTATTTCAGAAACACTGATTCTGTTTCAGACCCACTGATTCTGTTTCAGACCCACTGTTTCTGTTCAGAAACACAGTTACTGTATCAGAAACATTTACTGTTTCAGAAACAGTTACTGATTCAGAAAGACTGTTTTACAAACACAGTTTCAGTTACAGAATCAGTGTCAAATACTGCTTCTGAAACACAGTTTCAGTTCAGAAACACTGTTTCAGAAACACTATATCTGTTTCAAAAACACTGTTGTTATTTTAGAAACACTGCTTCAGTGTTTCTCTTTCAGAAACGCAGTATCAGAAACACAGTATCAGAAACACTGAAACAGAAACAGTGTTTCTGAAACACTAGCAATGTTGCTGAAAAAGTAACAGTGTTTCTGAAACACTAGCAATGTTGCTGAAGAAGTAAGTGTTTATGAAAAAGAAATAGTGGGTCTGAAACAGAAACAGTGTTTATGAAAAAGAAATAGTGGGTCTGTAACAGAAACAGTGTTTCCGAAACAGTGTTTCTGTAACAGAAACAGTGGTCCGAAACAGTGTTTCCGAAAAAATGTTTCTGAAACAGAAACAGTGTTTCCGAAACAGTGTTTCCGAAACAGTGTTTCTGAAACAGAAACAGTGTTTTCGAAACAGTGTTTTCGAAACATTGTCTCTGAAACAGTGTCTCTGAAACAGAGTCTCTGATACGCTGTTTCAGAAACTCTGTTAAACACTGTTTCAGAAACACTTTTTCAGAAACACTGTTTCAGAAACACTGATTCAGAAACACTGTTTCAGAAACACTGTTTCAGTTTCAGGAACACTGTTTCAGAAACACTATTACAAAAAACTCTGTGCCTGTTCCAGCAACGCTGTGTTGGTAATACTGTTTCAGGTTCAGAAACACTGTTTCAGAAACGCTGTTTCGGAAACACTGTCTCAGAAACACTGTTTCAGAAATATCATGAAACATCAGAAACATTTATGATCCATCACTCTAATATGGATATTGCAGTTTGTGAATTTTACCTACCATACTGGCAGCCCCGTGCAACTATGTTGGCAACATCAACATGTTCTGTACAGACCAAGAAGTAAATATATACTCTATGGTTGACAGGTTATTAGTGTTTCAGACACACCACTTCAGACACACCGCTTCAGACTCACCGCTTCAGACACACCGCTTCAGACACACCGCTTCAGACACATCATGAAACATTTATGATCCATCACTGTAATATGTGTATTGCTAATTTTGTGAATTCCTAACGAGGTACACTTTTACCTACCATACCGGCAGCCACGTGTGACTCTGTTGGCAACATCAACAACACAGGAGAAAATCTTCATCATATTCCGTACAGACCGAGAAGTAAATATATACTCCATGGTTAAGAGATTCTTAGTGTTCCAGACCCACTGTTCCAGCCCCACTGTTCCAGACCCACTGTTTAAAAACACTATTTCTGTTTCAGAAATACTGTTTAAAAACACTGTCTCAGACACGCAGTCTCAGACACGCAGTCTCAGACACGCAGTCTCACAACCACTGTTTCACAACCACTGTTACAGTGTTTCCGGGGACAGCGTTCCTGGGGACAGACATGCTGTTTCAGAACCACAGTTTCAGAACCACAGTTTCAGAACCACAGTTTCAGAACCACAGTTTCAGACACACAGTGTCAGACACACAGTGTCAGACACACAGTGTCAGACACACAGTGTCAGACACACAGTGTCAGACACACATGTTCAGAAACACTGTTTCAGAAACACTGTTTCAGAAACACTGGAGAAAATCGTTATCAAACGTGTTCCGTACAGACTGAGAAGTAAATATATACTCTATGGTTAACAGGTTCTTAGTGTTTCATACAGACATTTCCAGGCCCACTGTTTCTGTTTCAGTAACACAGATTCTGCTTCAGGCCCACTGTTTCTGTTTCAGAAACACTGTTACTGTTTCGGAAACAGTTATTGTATGAGAAACATTGTTTCAGAAACACTGTGTATGTTTCGGAATCACTGTTTCAGAAACACTGTTTCAGCAACCACATTTTGGTGTCAGAATCACTGTTTCAAAAGTACTGTTTCTGTTTCAGAAACATTATTTCAGAAACACTGTTACAGGACTGCAGTTTCTGCTTCAGAAACACAGTTTCAGAAACACTATTTCAGTTTCCAGAAAGACTATTCTGTGTCAGGAACACTGTTTCTGTTTTAGAAACAATGTTTCAGGAACACTGTTTCTGTTTCAGAAACACTCTTTCTGAAACACTATTTCTGTTTCAGAAAAAGTGTTCCTGTTTCAGAAACTGTTTCATAAACACTGCATCTGTTTCACAAATACTGTTTCTGTTTCAGAGACACTGTATCAGAAACGGTGTTTCTGTTTCAGAAACACTATTTAAGAAACACTGATTCTGTTTCAGAAACATCATGAAACATCAGAAACATTTATGATCCATCACTTTAATATCCATATTGCACTTTCTGAATTTCTAATGGGGTAAGTTTTTACCTACCATACCGGTGGCCACATGTGACTGTTGTCAACACGGGAGAGAATCTTCATCAAAATGTACCATACAGATGGAGAAGTTAATATATACTCTATGGTTGACAGTTCTTATTGTTTCAGAACCACTGTTTCAGAACCACTGTTTCAGAACCACTGTTTCAGAACCACTGTTACAGTCTTTCTGGGGACACAGTTTCCGGGGACACAGTTTCCGGGGACACAGTTTCCGGGGACACAGTTTCCGGGGACACAGTTTCCGGAGACACAGTTTAGTTTCCGGGGACACAGTTTCCGGGGACACAGTTTAGTTTCCGGGGACACAGTTTCCAGGGACACAGTTTCCGGGGACACAGTTTCCGGGGACACAGTTTCCGGGGACACAGCTTCCGGGGACACAGCTTCCAGGCTCAGCGGTTCTGGTGACAGCGGTTCCGGGGACAGCGGTTCCGGGGACAGCGGTTCTGGGGACAGCGGTTCCAGGGACAGCGGTTCCGAAACACTGTTTCAGAAACACTACTTCTCTTTCAGAAACACTGTTTCTGTTTCAGAAACAATGTTTCAGTTTCTGTTTTAGGAACACTGTTTCTGTTCAGAAACACTGTTTGAGACACGCTGTTACCGTTTCATAAAAAACACCGTTTGAGATACACTGTTTTTGTTTCAGAAACACTGCATCAGAAAAAGTGTTTCCCTTTCAGAAACACTGTTTCCCTTTCAGAAACACTGTTTCTCTTTCAGAAACACTGTTTCAGTGTTTCAGACCCACTGTTTCTGTTTCAGAAACATTGCTACTGTTTCAAAAACACTGTTTCCTTTTCAGGAACACTGTTTCTGTATCAGAAAGACAGTTTCACAAACACCTTTTCTGTCTCAAAACCTCTGTTACTGTTTCAGAAACAATGTTTCATTTTCAGACACACTAAAAACTGTTTCTGTTTCAGAAACACTTCTTCTGTTTCTAAAACACTGATATTGTTTTAGAAACATTGTTTCAGGAACACTGTTTCTGTATAAGAAACAATGTTTCAGTAACACTGTCTCAGAAATATCATGAAACATCAGAAACATTTATGATCCATCACTGTAATATGCATTTTGCAGTTTGTGAATTCGTAACGGGGTAAAGTTTTACCTACCATACTGGTGGCCACGTGTGACTACGTTGGCAACATCAACAACACGGGAGGAAATCTTCATCAACATGTTCTGTACAGACTGAGAAGTAAATTATACTCTATGGTTTAAAGGTTCTCAGTGTATCAGACACACCGCTTCAGACACACCGCTTCAAACACACCGTATCAAAAACATCATGAAACATTTATGATCCATCACTGTAATGTGTGTATTGCAGTTTGTGAATTCCTAACGAGGTACACTTTTACCTACCATACTGGCAGCCACGTGTGACTATGTTGGCAACATCAACAATGCAGGAGAAAATCTTCATCAACATGTTCTGTACAGACTGAGAAGTAAATTATACTCTATGGTTGACAGGTTCTTAGTGTTTCAGACACACCGCTTCAGACACACCACTTCAAAGACACCGTTTCAAAAACATCATGAAACATTTATGATCCATCACTGTAATATCTGTATTGCAGTTTGTGAATTCCTAACGGGGTAAAATTTTACCTACCATGCCGGAAGCCACGTGAGAGTATGTTGGGAACATCAACAACACGGGAGAAAATCATCATGTTCCGTACAGACCGAGAAGTAAATATATACTCTATGGTTAAGAGGTTCTTAGTGATTCAGATACACATTTTCAGACCCATTGTTTCAGACCCATTATTTCAGACCCACTGTTTCAGTCCCACTGTTTCAGACCCACTGTTTCAGACCCACTGTTTCAGACCCACTGTTTCAGACCCACTGTTTCAGAAACACCGATTCTGTTCAGAAACACTGTTTCTGATCAGATCCAACATTTCTCTAGCAGAAACACTGTTACTGTTTCAGAAACACTGTTTCTGTTTCACGAACACTGTCTTTCTGTTTCAAACTGTCTTTCTGTTTCAGAAAGACTGTTTCAGAAACACTTCTATTTCAAAAACACTGTTTCAGAAACACTGCATCAGACACACTGTTTCTGTTTCAGTAACTCTGATACTATTTCAGAAACACTGATTCTGTTTCAGACCCACTGATTCTGTTTCAGACCCACTGATTCTGTTCAGAAACAATTACTGTATCAGAAACATTTACTGTTTCAGAAACAGTTACTGATTCAGAAACACTATTTAAGAAAGCCTGTTTCGGTCTCACTAATACTGTTACAAAAACACTGTTTCTGTTTCAGAAGCACTGTTACTGTTTCAGGTTCTGATTCGAGAACACTGTTTTAGAAGTATCATGAAACATCAGAAACATTTATGGTGCATCATTGTATTGCAGTTTGTAAATTCCTAACAGTGTAAACTTTTACCTACCATACTGGTGGCCACGTGAGACTATGGTGGACACATCAACAAACACTGTTTCAGAAACACTGTTTCAGAAACACTGTTCCAGAAGCACTATTCCAGAAGCACTGTTTCAGAAGCACTGTTTCAGAAACACTGTTCCAGATACGCTGTTTCAGATACACCGTTTCAGATACACCGTTTCAGATACACTGTTTCAGATACACTGTTTCAGATACACTGTTTCAGATACACTGTTTCAGATACATTGTCTCAGAAATGCTGTTTATGTTTCAGAAACACTATTTAAGAAAGCCTGTTTCTGTCTCACTAATACTGTTACAAAAACACTGTTTCAGAAACACTGTTTCTGTTTCAGAAGCACTGTTTCTTTTTCAGAATCCCTGTTTCTTTTTCAGAATCACTGTTACTGTTTCAGAAACATTGCTAGTGTTTCAGAAACACTGTTTCTGTTTCACAAACACTATCTTTCTGTTTCAGAAAGATTGTTAGAGAAACAGTTCTGTTTCAAGAACACTGTTGTTATTTTAGAATCACTGTTTCAGGAACACTGTTTTTGTTTCAGAAACACTGTTTCAGAAACACTATTACAAAAAAACTCTGTTCCTGTTCCAGCAACACTGTGTTGGTAACACTGTTTCTGTTCAGAAACACTGTTTAAGATACACGGTTTCTGTTTCAGAAACTTTCTTTCAGAAACACTGTTACTTTTTCAGAAATACTCTTTCTGTCCCAGAAACACTAGTCCTGTTTCAGAAAAAGTGTTTTTGTTTCAGAATCACTGATTCTGTTTTAGAAACACTGTTTCTGTTTGGAAAACACTGTTTCAGAAACATCATGAAACATCAGAAACATTTATGGTGCATCACTGTAATATGTGTATTGCAGTTTGTAAATTCCTAACAGTGTAAACTTTTACCTACCATACCGGCGGCCACGTTCGACTATGGTGGACACATCAACAACATTGGAGAAAATTTTCATCGACATGTTCCATTCAGACCGAGAAGTAAATATACACTCTATGGTTGACAGGTTCTTAGTGTTTCAGGCACGCAGTTTCAGAAACACTACACAGTTTCAGAAACACTGTTTCAGTTTCCGAAACACTGTTTCAGTTTCAGAAACACTGTTTCAGTTTCCAAAACAATTTCAGTTTCAGAAACACTATTTCAGAAACACTATTTCGGAAATACCTCTCAGAAAGACTGTCTCAGAAACACTGTTTCAGATACAGAAACACTTTCTCAGAAATCCTGTCTCAGAAACCCTGTCTCAGAAGCACTGTCTCAGAAATATTAAACATCAGAAACATTTATGATCATCACTGTAATATGCATATTGCAGTTTGTGAATTCCTAACGGGGTAAAATTTTACCTACCAT
Source organism: Locusta migratoria (assembly GCA_026315105.1). Classification (NCBI taxonomy): domain Eukaryota; kingdom Metazoa; phylum Arthropoda; class Insecta; order Orthoptera; family Acrididae; genus Locusta; species Locusta migratoria. Next base: position 348,681,418 of record CM048755.1, read on the forward strand.
CCTGGCTGCAACGTGTGACTATGTTGGTACAGACCGAGAAGTGAATATATACTCTATGGTTAAGAGGTTCTTAGTGTTTCAGACACACATTTTCATACCCACTGTTTCAGACCCACTGATTCTGTTTCAGACCCACTGTTTCCGTTCAGAAACACAGAAACTGTTTTGTTTTAGAAACAAAGTTTGTTACAGAATCAGTTTCAGACCCATTGTTTCCGTTCAGAAACACAGAAACTGTTTTGTTTTAGAAACAAAGTTTGTTACAGAATCAGTTTCAGACCCACTGTTTCCGTTCAGAAACACAGAAACTGTTTTGTTTTAGAAACAAAGTTTGTTACAGAATCAGTTTCAGACCCACTGTTTCCGTTCAGAAACACAGAAACTGTTTTGTTTTAGAAACAAAGTTTGTTACAGAATCAGTTTATGAAACACTGTTTCTGAAACACTGTTTCTGAAACTCTGTTTCTGAAACTCTGTTTCTGAAACTCTGTTTCAGATATATTGTCTCAGGAACACTGTTTAAGTTTCAGAAACACTATTTAAGAAAACCTGTTTCTGTCCCTCTAATACTGTTTCAAAAACACTGTTTCTTTTTCAGAAACACTGTGTCTGTTTCAAAAACACTGTGTCTGTTTCAAAAACACTGTGTCTGTTTCAAAACCACTGTGTCTGTTTCAAAAACACTGTGTCTGTTTCAGAAACACTGTGTCTGTTTCAAAAACACTGTGTCTGTTTCAAAAACATTGTATCTGTTTCAAAAACACTGTATCTGTCTCAGAAACACCCTTCCAGAAACACTGTTTCTATTTCACACACTGTTGCAGAAAGACTGTTTCAGAAAAACTTCTGTTTCAAAAACACTGTTCAGACACACTGTTTTTGTTTCAGACACACTGTTTTCGTTTCAGACACACTGTTTCAGAATTATTGTCTCAGAAATGCTGTTTATTTTTCAGAAAGACTATTTAAGAAAAACTGTTTCTGTTACAGAAATACTGTTTCAAAAACACTGTTTCTGTTTCAAAAACACTGTTTCTGTTTCAAAAACACTGTTTCTGTTTCAAAAACACTGTTAATGTTTCAAAAACACTGTTTCTGTTTCAGAAACTCTGTTTTCTGTTTCAGAAACTCTGTTTTCTGTTTCAGAAACATCATGAAACATCAGAAACATCACTGTAATATGCATATTGCAGTTTGTGAATTCCTAAAGGGGTATGCTTTTACCTACCATACCGGGGCCTCGTGTAACTATGTTGGCAACATCAACAACACGGGAGAAAATCTTTGTCAACATGTTTTGTACAGACCAAGAAATAAATATATAGTCTACGGTTGACAGGTTCTTAGTGTTTCAGAAACCCTGTCCCCAGAAACACTGTCCCCGGAGACACTGTCCCCAGAAACTCTGGGGTAAATTTTGAAATTTTTCCATGAGTGAAAAGTGTGGGCTCTGTCGTAGGGTCGAGCGTAGTGTGCTGCAGTGTGGGATTTGTAGTAAGTATTTTCATGGGGAGAGTGTAGTGGGGAAGCCAGTGGGAATTGTGGTGATGTTCTCTCCTGAACTGTAGCATTTGCAACGGGAATAAGATGTTAGAGGAGCAGGAGTGTTTGATCTGTGCCCTTCAGGTGCAGTTGAAAAATTCTGAAGAGGAACTATGTTGGTTGTGGAGGGGAAGGGGGGCTGGGGAATGGGAAGTGGTAGTTGGCAAGAAGGTACCTAGGAGAAGGTATTCAGATAGCTTTACATTGCAAGTTGCAAATAGGTTTGACCAACTGTCAGAGTTGAGTGGAGATGAACCTCCTGTAGCTGTAGGTGTAGTATGTACGCAGCAGACCTCAGCTTTTAGGACGCCGAAATCTGTAGAGAGCTCTCTTAGGAAGAAGAAGGTTCTGCTGCTAGGCAGAGGTGGCAGAGGTGTCGGCCAACAATTGGAGGAAGTACTTGGGAGTGAGTACCAGGCCACCAGCATAGTGAAGGCTAGTGCAGGGTTAGCTCAGGTCACTTGTAACATAGGGGACTTAAGTAGGAATTTTTCAAAAGAGGGTCAGGTAGTTATAGTGTGTGGGGCCGGGAATAGTCTTGATACGGACGGGGAATATGATATAAGTGGTGATCTGGAAAGAATAGCAACTCAAACTGGTGGCACGAATGTGCATTTCGTGCATCTGTTTCAGCGTCATGATAAGCCTTGTCTTAATACAGCTGTCAGCCATGTTAACATGGGGCTTGAGAAGGCGCTGACGACGGAGGGCATAGATCACATTGCAGTGGCGCCAGTTGAGACTATCCAAAGGTCGGATTTTACTAGGCACGGTCTGCACCTCAATGGGTATGGGAAGGGGAGGTTGTCAAAGCTCATCGGTGACAGTATAGTAGGGGGTGGGGGTGTCACTCATGGAAAAATTCCTGTAGTAGTTGGTGTTAGTGCTGCACCTTTTTTAGACTGAAGACAGCTGATAGGTATTCCTGCTTAAAGGAAGTCCCTCTAAGAAAGGAACCACCTTTGATAAAATCTAAGAATATAAGTAATATGGGAATTACTGTTTTTCATCAAAATATATAGGGTACCACAGATAAAGTTAATCAACTGCTTAATGGTACTGATTCTGACATTGTTGGTATTTCAGAGCGCTTTTTAAGTGGTGTGACAATTCAGAGACTTCCTTTGCCTGGATACAGGTTAGCTGCCTTCTACTCTAGGAGTTCCTTGCAGTGTGGGGGAATGGCCATGTATGTAAAAAACGATTTTTCGTCGGAGTCAATCGATTTTTCTAAACACTGCACAGAACAGATATTTGAATGTTGTGCTGGAGTTGTTAATGTTAATGGAACTAAACTAGTAATTGTTATTATTTATAGATCCCCTGACTCAGATTTTAAAATGTTTCTTCCCAAGCTGGAATTGGTTCTAGGTTCACTGTATAGGAAGTATAAAAATTTAATTGTGTGTGGAGATTTCAACATTAATTGTGAAGGTGATAGCTCAAGGAAAAGTCAACTGTTAGATCTATTTAATTCCTATAACATGATGCAAACAGTATTTTTTCCAACGAGAGTGCAAGGAAATAGCAGTTCTACCATTGACAATATTTTTGTTCATTCTTCATTATTAGAGGGTCACTCTGTCAGCAGAATAGTAAATGGCCTATCAGACCACGATGCCCAACTTTTAATTCTAAAAAGTATTTGTTCTCAAACAAATGTTAAACATAAATATCAACTACTCAGGAAAGTTAATCCAGTTGCAATTGAGACCTTTTTAAGCTTAATTAAGGAACGAGAATGGCAGGATATTTATAGTGCTGATAATGCAGATGATAAATATAATGCTTTTCTGAACACATTTGTAGACAACTATAGACCTATTTCTATGCCATCAGTTTTTTCTAAAGTTATTGAAAAGGCTGTATATTTAAGATTAATTGATCATTTCAGTTCACATAATTTATTGTCGAACATAGAGTTTGGTTTTAGAAGTGGTTTAACGACTGAAAATGGTATATTTTCGTTTCTCTGTGAGGCACTTTATGGGTTAAATAAGAGGCTACGGACATTAGGCGTCTTCTTTGATTTAATAAAAGCGTTTGATTGTGTTGATCACAAAATATTGTTGCAGAAGTTGGAACATTATGGAATACCGGGAGTAGCCCACAACTGGTTCACCTCTTACTTTAATAATAGACAAAAGAAGGTAATTCTCCGCAGTGTAGAAAATGGCTATCACGTGCAATCCCAATGGGGCACAATTAAGTATGGGGTGCCCCAGGGGTCTGTTTTGGGACCGTTGCTGTTTCTTGTTTATATAAATGATATGCCTTCGAGTATAACAGGTGATTGTAAAATATTTTTGTTTCCTGATGATACCAGCTTGGTAGTGAAGGATGTCGCTCGTAATATTGACACAGTATCAAATAATGCAGTTCAAGAGATAAGTTCATGGCTTGTAGAAAACAAGTTGATGTTAAATCACAGCAAAACTCAGTTTTTACAATTTCTAACACATAATTTGACGAAAGCTGACATTCTGATTACACATAATGGGCATGTGATAAGTGAGACTGAACAGTTCAAATTTCTAGGTGTTCATATAGACAGTAAGCTGTCATGGCAAGCCCATGTTCAGGATCTTGTTCCAAAACTAAATTCTGCTATATTTACCATTATAACAATATCTGAGATAAGTGATTTTAACACTTGTGCAGAAAGGGGTACAGTATTCTGCGGCGTCCATTTTCAATAAGCTGCCACAAGAACTAAAGAATCTTAGCACTAATCCACACGCTTTCAAATCTAAATTGAAGAGTTACCTCATGGCTCACTCCTTTTATTCTGTCGAGGAACTCCTAGAAAAGTTAGACAATTAAGCTAATTCATTTTTCTTTATTGATTCTTTTCACTTTGACTTAAGATTGTCGTGTGCAAAGGACTACTTAAAAATTTTCTACAGTATTACCATTCTTGTGTAACAATTAATGTGTTGACTTGTTCCATGACCATGGAGTTTCACTCCTTGATTGGGTCTTCTGGAACAGAAAAAACCAATAAATAAATAAAATAAAAACACTGTCCCCAGAAACACTGTTCCCCCAGAAACACTGTTCCCCCAGAAACACTGTTCCCCCAGAAACACTGTTCCCCCAGAAACACTGTCCCAGAAACACTGTTTCAGAAACATTTATGATCCATCACTGTTATATGCGTACCTACCATACCGGCGGCCTCCTGTGACTATGTTGGCAACATCAACAACATGGGAGAAAATCTTCATCAACATGTTCCGTACAGAATAAAAAGTAAATATATACTCTATGGTTGACAGGTTCTTAGTGTTTCAGACACACTGCTTCAGACACACTGCTTCAGACACACTGCTTTCAGCTAGTACTGAATATTCCGATACCACCCATTTTCTTAGACAGATGACGTCAGGCACAACGTCATGACGAGAACAGAAATTTCTATTTCTATTTCAATGCGAATCGATAACAACATGAAATAAACAACGACACATATATAAATGTAAGCGAAGAAAAAAGGGAAAAAAAAGGAAAAGAGTTTCGCGAGATTCCTGTGGGAATTAGGGGGTTTTGGGTGGGGAGATTCTAAACAGAAAAACAATAGAAATAGCAATACTGAAATAAAAATGAAACGTCGAAAGAAACATCCAATGATAACATTTCAGTGTATGTAAATAGCACTTCCGGACAATGTAGGACACAAAATTAACCTGAAAATGGCTCGTTTATTGAAGTTCTTGAATACAATCTAAACTCAGGAGAGCTTTTTTTCGTAATAATGAGGTACAATTACGAAATTAGGTGAAATATGGCAACGAGGGACTAGCGAAGTGTGAAAGTGAAGCCACTTTTTGCGATGTTCTTTTGTTAAAAAATGAAGCCGAGGGAACGGAGTATGTTTCGAAAAAAAAAATGTTCCCAGAAATGTTACGCACACGCTATTGCTTGTGCGTTTAAGAACGACGTAAATATTCATGTTTCAGTTTATTTATAAAAATCACGGGATGCAGACCGATCTGTCCTTTACCGCAGTCATAGGAATGCCCTGATTAATGTGCTGTGTAAAATTAAAGAAAAAAAGGAGATGCGGGCAGAATGATGTTTAATAAGCAGACACGAACTTTAACGCCTATACATGAAACACCACTCGCGGACTCAAACTGCTCTTCAGCTCTTATAACTCGGGTCGTTTTTAAATATTTTTCAAGTATTTCCTATCGCTGTAGTAACTGATCAACACAAAATGCGCAGGTAAATAAATAAATAAATGCATTCTAATAAATATTACCTCTGACATATTTACAATATAATCAGAGACTAGTAATAAACAAATAGAAACACATCGATGACAAAATGACGTAATACATGGCGCTAAGGCTCCTATAAACGACTTACGGAATTTTCGACATGAGACGAACTTTTTTTCTGTTGAAGTTAGGAGAACACATTACGCGAATGGGTGTCACTGTGAATCTTTGTTAGTGATCGTGACGGCCAAGAATGAGCAGAAAGTCATTGTACGACTGTCATTATACACATCCAATGCTAGTTCAGTCAGTGGTGTTATTTTCTCTGCGGTGTAAAACTTAAGGGTTTTAACCCAAGGGTGCTTATCAGATTGTGCTATCCATTTTTCTTCCATTTCATTAAGGTTGACAGCAGCTTTGTGAGCTTCGCTGCCAAAATTGTCAATAATTCTTTCCAATTCCTTTTTTCCGTCACATCGGACGCTATCAGCAATGGGCAAAGTACCCTTTTTTGCAAATTTCAGTGCTTATTGAATATGTTTAGAACAAATTTCACATTTTACACCAGAACGCTTATTTCCTAGTTTTACTTTTGCAAGAAAGTCGTAGGTTTTTAACAGCCAAGACGAATCTAACATATTACCCATCGTAAACAGCGCTAAGTATCTGAATTTAATTTGTGTCAAATTTAATTTGCCAGTCTAGTTCATTTTCGTTAGTACTGTTTTAAGAGGTTTATTCCCGCGTAATTGCAGATTTCGTTTGTACTACTGTTTCAATAGTTTATTCTATCGTATTTGATAAATACTGTTGCGTTTAGTCTACGTCTTTGACCGGTGTATTTCAAAACAAGTCAGAGACCGTTACTAAAGCTGGTTTTCAGTCAGTCCAGTGCCAGCTGTCACCACTGCCACATCGTAAACAGCGCTAAAGCTGCCGGACTCAGTTTTGTTGATTTGAAAGTGTAGTTACCACTGACCACAGTTCAGTCAGCAGCCAGCCACCTTCATTAGAGTCCTAGGCTTCTTTAAAGTTGATTATTTAATTTTCTACTTTCTGCTGTTAATTGTATCGATAGGATGGATAGGATGTGTGCCTGCTGTGTGCGGAATCAGGAGGAGTTGGCCGCAGTTCGCGAACAGCTGAGCGTGCTGTTGTCTACGGTCAGCCGTCTCCAGGCTGCTGTCTCGGGGTGCAGCGATGGTGGGGAGTCTGGTGCGTCGAGTGGGACACCTCAGGTGTCTCACGCTTCGCTCTCTGTCCCTGTTACCGAGGCACCTTCAGGTGTACCGGACGTCGTCGAGCCGCCTTCTCCGCAAGGGGAGTGGCGGGTTGTACGGCGTTCGCGTCGCTCGAGGCGGAAGGCCAATGTGGAGGCTGGACGTCCGTCCGCGCCCGTTCGTCCTGTGAGTGAAAGTGTGGCCACTCCTTCAGCAGGGTCCAACCAGGTGCACGGGGGGAGGGGATTACTAGTTATTGGGAGCTCCAATGTCAGGCGCGTGATGGAGCCCCTTAGGCAGATAGCGTCCAGATCTGGAAGGAATTCCAACGTGCACTCGGTGTGTCTGCCGGGGGGCCTCATCCGAGATGTGGAGGCGGCCTTGCCGGCGGCTATCGAGGGTGCGGGGTACTGTCGACTGCAAGTCGTGGCTCACGTCGGCACCAATGACGCTTGTCGCTTGGGTTCGGAGGACATCCTCAGGTCCTACGAGCTGCTGGCGGAATTGGTGAAGGCTGCTGCCTTCGCACGTGGGGTGCAAGCAGAGCTGTCGATTTGTAGCATTGTTCCCAGGGTTGATCGGGGTCCTTTGGTTTGGAGCCGAGTGGAGGGTCTGAACCAGAGGCTTCGCCGACTCTGTGACAGTCATGGCTGCAGATTTCTGGATCTGCGTTATCGGGTGGGGAATTGTAGGGTGCCCCTAGATAGATCAGGGGTGCACTACACTAAGGAAGCGGCTACTCGGGTAGCAGAGTACTTGTGGAGTGCACATGGGGTTTTTTTAGGCTAGGCGCTAACTCTGATGAGCACTATCAGCATTCAAACAGAGAATTCAGGCCACGTTCGGAACAAAAATTCGAACATATAAATATTAGCCGCGAACTTACAGAGTATTAGAAACAAAGTTCCCGAATTTGTAGCGCTGCATGGAAGTTATTGTGCTCAGATAGTTTTAGGCACCGAAAGCTGGCTAAATGATGATGTGGCAAGTTCAGAAATATTTAGCGAAGCGTGGAATGTATATCGGAAAGATAGATCTGATACAACTGGAAGAGGAGTGTTCATCGCTGTGGACAAAGACATTGTTTCTACTGAGATCGAGGTTGAAAGTAACTGTGAAGTTATCTGGGCACGCATAACAGGTATGAAAGAAGTAAAGTTAATAATTGGGTGTTTTTACCGCCCCCCCCCAGTGCTGCTGTAGCAGTTTTAGAATCATTCAAGGAAAGTCTACACCAGGTAGTGCATAGGTATCCGGGCCATGTAATATTAGTTGGAGGTGACTTCAACCTTAAGAGTATAGATTGGGACCTCGCTAGTTACATTTCAGGCGGTACAGACAAGCAGTCTTGCGAGCTACTTTTGGACACATTCTCCGAAAACTGTCTTGAGCAGTTAAACCGGCAACCCACGCGCAATGGAAATATTCTAGACCTTATAGCCACAAACAGGCCTGACTATATTAACGATGTCTGTGTAGAGACAGGAATTAGTGATCATGATATCGTCATAACGTCGATGGTGACCAAAGTTCATAAACCAATCAAGAAGGCTAGGAGCGTGTTTTTGTTGGGAAGAGCCGACAAGCAAATGTTACGATCGCACTTAGAAAATGAATGGGCATCGTTTAATTCTGGTACTATGGATGTAGAGGAATTGTGGACTAAATTTAAGTGCATTGTTAATAAAGGGTTAGAGAAATATGTGCCAGTAAAGACGATTAAGGATGGAAAAGATCCACCGTGGTATAATAATGTTAGAAAGCTGCTGAGAAAGCAAAGGCTGTTGCATTCTCGATTCAAAAAAGAACACGCAAGTGATGACAGGCAAAAGTTAGTAGAGATTCGTGCGTCTATAAAAAGATCGATGCGGGAAGCATACAATAATTATCACAGCCATACCTTAGCAAAAGATCTTTCCGAGAACGCGAGAAAATTCTGGTCCTATGAAAAATCGATAAGCTGGTCAAAGCCCACTGTCCAGTCACTAGTTGATCATTCCGCGGCAGTAATAGAAGAAAGCAAACGGAAAGCTGAAGTTCTAAATTTAACCTTTAAGAGATCTTTCACGCAAGAGGACCGCACAAATATCCCATCATTTGATCAACGTACTAATTCCGAAATGGGGGACATAGCGATAGGTATTTCCGGTGTAGAGAAGCAGCTGAGAGAGCTAAATACGAAAAACTCTGCTGGTCCGGATGGAATACAAGTTCCGTTTTACGAAGACTATTCTGCGGCGTTGGTCCCCTACTTAGCTTGCATTTATAGCGAATCTCTAATTCAGCGCAAAGTTCCTAGTGATTGGAAAAAAGCGCAGGTGACTCCCGTGTATAAGAAAGAAAAGAGAACTGACCCATACAATTACAGGCCAATATCGTTGACATCAGTTTCATGTAGAATTTTGGAGCATATTCTCAGTTCGAATATAGTAAATTTCCTTGAAACGGAAAAGCTTCTTTCCATGAATCAGTACGGGTTTATGAAACATCGTTCATGTGAAACTCAGCTTGCCCTTTTCTCACATGACATCTTGCGAGCCATGGACGAAGGGCAACAGGCGTTTTGTGTTTTTCTCGACTTCAAAAAGGCGTTCGACGCGGTACCACACTGCAGACTGCTAACGAAGATACGAGCTTATGGAATAGGTTCACAGATTTGTGACTGGCTGGAAGACTTCCTAAGTAATAGAAAGCAGTACGTTCTTCTCGACGGCGAGTGTTCATCAGAGACGAGTGTATCGTCAGGCGTGGCCCAGGGGAGTGTGATAGGACCGCTATTATTTTCTATCTATATAAATGATCTGGACAGAGTAAGTTGTAATTTGCGGCTGTTTGCTGATGATGCTGTGGTGTATGGGAGGGTGTCGTCTGTAACTGACTGTAATAGCATACAGGTTGACTTAGACAAAATTTCTAGTTGGTGCGAAGAATGGCAGCTAGCTCTCAATGTAGAAAAATGTAAGGTGATGCGCATGAGTAGAAAAAACAATCCTATAATGTTCGAATACAGCATTAGTAGTGAGCTTCTTGATGCTATCTCGTCGTTCAAATATCTAGGCGTAACATTGCAGAGCGATATGAAATGGAACGAGCATGTAAGGACTGTTGTGAGTAAGGCAGACAGCCTACTTCGGTTTATTGGGAGAATTTTGGGAAGATGTACTTCACCTGTAAAGGAGACCGCGTATAAAATGCTTGTACGACCACGTCTTGAGTATTTCTCAAGTATTTGGGACCCGCAGCAGATCGGTTTGAAGGAAGACAGAGGCGGTTCAGAGGCGAGCAGCTAGATTTGTTACCGGTAGGTTCGACAAATGCGCGAGTGTCACGGAAATGCTTAGGCAACTCAATTGGGGATCGCTGGAAGAAATTCGACGTTCTTTTCGTGAATTTCTGTTAAGTAAATTTAGAGGGCCGGAATTTGAAGCTGAGTGTAGTACGATCTTGTTGCCGCCTACATACGTTTCGCGTAAAGATCACAAAGACAAGATAAGAGAAATTAGGGCTCGTACGGAGGCATGTAGGCATTCTTTTTTTCCTCGTTCAATTTGGGAGTGGAATAGGAAAGGAAATGCCTAGTAGTGGTACAGTGTACCCTCCGCCACGCACCTTACGGTGAATTGCAGAATATCTATGTAGATGTAGATGTAGATTTATCTTACTACTGCAACCTGGTTTATTATCGTCACTTGAGATATTGACTGGGCTTGCAGTTTCATCTTCTTTAATTTCCCGGTCTTTTTTTGAGCGTTTTTTTTAACCAACACAAATAAATCCGTTATTGTTGTTCTCTTAGCCAGGGCGTATGTTCGTATAGTTATCATCTGAAGCCATTGAAAAGTTAGTAGCATGACATACACCTAAAAATAAAAAAAATAGTATTTTAGTTTTAAAAATAAATTTTTTATAACTAAAATTAGGAGTAAAGCTTTTTGTTACGAAAGCACTAATAAAACATCAAAAGGGTCTTCTGCCTGGCTCCCATTTCGATACAAATGCATTACCGTATTTTTTATAATTAATGATATATTTATATAATTATACAAGAAAACATGCTGAAAGCGGAACGTGTATAATTCGGAAATCCCCTCAGTCAGTACAAGCATTTCAGTCAGATGACCGTTTTAGTCTGTTTTAGTGAAAGAACATGGCAACGAGGATTTATTTTACTTTGCAGAGCAACATCACATCACTTTAGTGCTGATTCTCTCTGCCCATTTACAAATAGGACTCCTTCTGGAAAAGCAAGGAACACAAAAAGAGAAAGATTTTACTCGAAAGTAAAAGAAAATCTGTCGAAATGTTGGCGTATCTTTCTAACTTTTCCGGTGACATTTAGTCCAAGTATTTCATAGCAAGAAAATACGACTAATATTTTGACAGCGCAGGATAAAATTTCAAGTTACGTCCGTAAACTGGAACTTTAACAACGCAGGGTTCAAGTTGGAGATGTATCGATGTTTAAGCAACTGTGTGATCAATGAGTAGGCGAGGAAAATGAAAGAATCGTGTTTTAAACGTCCGTTATTTAACATCCGTCTGCAGTTATAAACTCAATTAAGCAATATTCCTCAGCTATGGATAATCAGCTCGTCAACACTTGGATATTGAGACCATTTTCTGTTAAAGACGGAATTTTCAAAGATGTTTCAGCCAAAGTAGAATCCTTCCCATTGCTCGAAGAAAGCACATTCAAAATGGAATTTCAAAATTATGACCTAGGTTCATTTTGGTGGAAAGCAGAAGCAGAATATCCTGTTATAGCTGACAGAGCTCTAAGAACGTTAAGACAGTTCGGTACCACTTATAGATATCAGAGTTGCTTCTCAAAGCTACTGACAATAAAAAGTAAGAACAGAAACCGCCTCAATGTGAAACATGACCTGAGATGCGCCTTAAGCCAAACAAAACCAAACATTAGAAAACTTGCGACTTTTCATTGAATGTAATTGTTTCATTGCTGCATCGAAAGTGTAAAAGATATGTGTCTTATGCAGTATATTATGATTAACAAAGATTGGTAGTGTTTTCATTTATTGCTTTCTTTGATGATATTTTAATGGATGATTTTTTTTAGGGGGGGGGGTAATATGAGTTTCCCTAGTAGGTCTTAGGGGTAACAAGACTGGAAAGATTTACAAGAGGTTATTTTTTAATACCCGGTATATTTGATATGTCATTCAATAAAAATAAATTGCCGGCACTACCCACAGCCACTGGGGGACAAAATGTCAGCACTGGGCGACACAAGTGTCGCCCAGTCAACATGTTATTTTATGCCCTGCTCTAAACAAGCTACTGCAGGGCTACCGCTACCACTGCCGCCGCGTGCTTCGGCGGTGACGTCATGCGCAGTACGACGAATTTCTGCCTCGGATGCGCAGTCCATTCTGGCCCAGGCTGAATCGTCCGCCATGTTTTCCCCAACACGGTTGGAATCGCGCTGCACTAACAGCGTGTGCCCTGCCATCTTTCACAAACGATTTCCCAAAAACTAATTGCTAGAAATATTTAATTTTCCACTACTTAAATCTTTATATGTCAGCATTGTGACGAAATACTCGTCATTTCGTTAATAGTTATAGTTAATAAGATATTGGCTTCGAAACAAGAGACTGCGCTAGATTAGGAAAAGTTTGCAGTAAAAAATAGAGGCTGCTATGATATTCCGTTTGGTGCTTGTTGCACCATTTGTTGCTGCGGATGAAAATTTCCTAATGGATTGAATTTTATTTTCGACTTAGGAGATCTTTACCTTTCACTCATACCGCTAAACTTTTATTTTATTTAGCGCACATGGCTATGAGGTGAGAATTGAGTATTTCATTCACGGTTAGAGGTATCAAAATGATAAAATGCAAAGAGGGGAGTATTTTGCCACATGGTTACTACGCAAAACTTCATTAACTTTCGCGTTATTCAAGGAAATATATAGTTGTACAATGAAAAAGAGTAAAGTTAGTGATTTATTATTCGATTTGCAGACATTCCTTCGTAACTCACAAATGTTTATTTTTTTGCTTCTTGTCCATTGTGTTTCAGAGCTACTACTCAGTATTCAAACCTAATAGGAGTTACATTTCCTTCAGTTTAAATCCTAGCAGTAACAGAACGGAAGTTACTAGACCTAATGAGGATTTTATGTGAGAATACTTGAAAATGACAGATAGCAAGGATCTCTTCACTAGCTAACGAACTGACTTGTTCTCATTTCCCATGTTCTCATTTTCCAACATGTACCTAATTATTAGGAGCTCTAATATGGAAGACGTGTTACTACTAGACGGCCGGGCGGATCCCAGTGCGTCATATTCAACTGACGTTATCTCCAGTTATCATTTCTCACAGAGTTGCTGTTTGGAGAGGATGAAAATTTGATGTATTTTGAACTTTTCATTCGCGTAATGTGTTCTCCTAACTTCAACAGAAAAAAAGTTCGTCTCATGTCGAAAATTCCGTAAGTCGTCAGAAAGTGCATGTTAGTAAACTATCAGTATATGCTATTTATAAATTATTGCCATAAATAAGACTAAAAAGAAAATGTAGGGTACTTCTTAACGAAGACATTGACGAAAATTCCAAGTTGATACAGTGAGTAGTTTGCGAGTGTGAGCGAGCTGAATGAAACGCGAGGTAACGCGTGAGCTTCGTCCGGAACGTTGCAACCCCTACAGCTTGGGGAAAAATGGCGGACAGTTCAGCTCGGGTTTATAGGAGCCTTAGCGCCATGTATTACGTCATTTTGTCATCGATGTGTTTCTATTTGTTTATTACTAGTCTCTGATTATATTGTAAATATGTCAGAGGTAATATTTATTATAATGCATTTATTTATTTATTTACCTGCGCATTTTGTGTTGATCAGTTACTACAGCGATAGGAAATACTTGAAAAATATTTAAAAACGACCCGAGTTATAAGAGCTGAAGAGCAGTTTGAGTCCGCGAGTGGTGTTTCATGTATAGGCGTTAAAGTTCGTATCTGCTTATTAAACATCATTCTGCCCGCATCTCCTTTTTTCCTTTAATTTTACACAGCACATTAATCAGGGCATTCCTATGACTGCGGTAAAGGACAGATCTGTCTGCATCCCGTGATTTTTATAAATAAACTGAAACATGAATATTTACGTCGTTCTTAAACGCACAAGCAATAGCGTGTGCGTAACATTTCTGGGAACATTTTTTTTTTTCGAAACATACTCCGATCCCTCGGTTTCATTTTTTAACAAAAGAACATCGCAAAACGTGGCTTCACTTTCACACTTCGCTAGTCCCTCGTTGCCATATTTCACCTAGTTTCGTAATTGTACCTCATTATTACGAAAAAAAAGCTCTCCTGAGTTTAGATTGTATTCAAGAACTTCAATAAACGAGCCATTTTCAGGTTGATTTTGTGTCCTACATTGTCCGGAAGTGCTATTTACATACAGTGAAATGTTATCATTGGATGTTTTTTTCGACGTTTCATTTTTATTTCAGTATTGCTATTTCTATTGTTTTTCTGTTTAGAATCTCCCCACCCAAAACCCCCTAATTCCCACAGGAATCTCGCGAAACTCTTTTCCTTTTTTTTCCCTTTTTTCTTCGCTTACATTTATATATGTGTCGTTGTTTATTTCATGTTGTTATCGATTCGCATTGAAATAGAAATAGAAATTTCTGTTCTCGTCATGACGTTGTGCCTGACGTCATCTGTCTAAGAAAATGGGTGGTATCTGAATATTCAGTACTAGCTGAAAGCAGTGTGTCTGAAGCAGTGTGTCTGAAGCAGTGTGTCTGAAACACTAAGAACCTGTCAACCATAGAGTATATATTTACTTTTTATTCTGTACGGAACATGTTGATGAAGATTTTCTCCCATGTTGTTGATGTTGCCAACATAGTCACAGGAGGCCGCCGGTATGGTAGGTACGCATATAACAGTGATGGATCATAAATGTTTCTGAAACAGTGTTTCTGGGACAGTGTTTCTGGGGGAACAGTGTTTCTGGGGGAACAGTGTTTCTGGGGACAGTGTTTTTATTTTATTTATTTATTGGTTTTTTCTGTTCCAGAAGACCCAATCAAGGAGTGAAACTCCATGGTCATGGAACAAGTCAACACATTAATTGTTACACAAGAATGGTAATACTGTAGAAAATTTTTAAGTAGTCCTTTGCACACGACAATCTTAAGTCAAAGTGAAAAGAATCAATAAAGAAAAATGAATTAGCTTAATTGTCTAACTTTTCTAGGAGTTCCTCGACAGAATAAAAGGAGTGAGCCATGAGGTAACTCTTCAATTTAGATTTGAAAGCGTGTGGATTAGTGCTAAGATTCTTTAGTTCTTGTGGCAGCTTATTGAAAATGGACGCCGCAGAATACTGTACCCCTTTCTGCACAAGTGTTAAAATCACTTATCTCAGATATTGTTATAATGGTAAATATAGCAGAATTTAGTTTTGGAACAAGATCCTGAACATGGGCTTGCCATGACAGCTTACTGTCTATATGAACACCTAGAAATTTGAACTGTTCAGTCTCACTTATCACATGCCCATTATGTGTAATCAGAATGTCAGCTTTCGTCAAATTATGTGTTAGAAATTGTAAAAACTGAGTTTTGCTGTGATTTAACATCAACTTGTTTTCTACAAGCCATGAACTTATCTCTTGAACTGCATTATTTGATACTGTGTCAATATTACGAGCGACATCCTTCACTACCAAGCTGGTATCATCAGGAAACAAAAATATTTTACAATCACCTGTTATACTCGAAGGCATATCATTTATATAAACAAGAAACAGCAACGGTCCCAAAACAGACCCCTGGGGCACCCCATACTTAATTGTGCCCCATTGGGATTGCACGTGATAGCCATTTTCTACACTGCGGAGAATTACCTTCTTTTGTCTATTATTAAAGTAAGAGGTGAACCAGTTGTGGGCTACTCCCGGTATTCCATAATGTTCCAACTTCTGCAACAATATTTTGTGATCAACACAATCAAACGCTTTTATTAAATCAAAGAAGACGCCTAATGTCCGTAGCCTCTTATTTAACCCATAAAGTGCCTCACAGAGAAACGAAAATATACCATTTTCAGTCGTTAAACCACTTCTAAAACCAAACTCTATGTTCGACAATAAATTATGTGAACTGAAATGATCAATTAATCTTAAATATACAGCCTTTTCAATAACTTTAGAAAAAACTGATGGCATAGAAATAGGTCTATAGTTGTCTACAAATGTGTTCAGAAAAGCATTATATTTATCATCTGCATTATCAGCACTATAAATATCCTGCCATTCTCGTTCCTTAATTAAGCTTAAAAAGGTCTCAATTGCAACTGGATTAACTTTCCTGAGTAGTTGATATTTATGTTTAACATTTGTTTGAGAACAAATACTTTTTAGAATTAAAAGTTGGGCATCGTGGTCTGATAGGCCATTTACTATTCTGCTGAGAGAGTGCCCCTCTAATAATGAAGAATGAACAAAAATATTGTCAATGGTAGAACTGCTATTTCCTTGCACTCTCGTTGGAAAAAATACTGTTTGCATCATGTTATAGGAATTAAATAGATCTAACAGTTGACTTTTCCTTGAGCTATCACCTACACAATTAATGTTGAAATCTCCACACACAATTACATTTTTATACTTCCTATACAGTGAACCCAGAACCAATTCCAGCTTGGGCAGAAACATTTTAAAATCTGAGTCAGGGGATCTATAAATAATAACAATTACTAGTTTAGTTCCATTAACATTAACAACTCCAGCACAACATTCAAATATCTGTTCTGTGCAGTGTTTAGAAAAATCGATTGACTCCGACGAAAAATCGTTTTTTACATACATGGCCATTCCCCCACACTGCAAGGAACTCCTAGAGTAGAAGGCAGCTAACCTGTATCCAGGCAAAGGAAGTCTCTGAATTGTCACACCACTTAAAAAGCGCTCTGAAATACCAACAATGTCAGAATCAATACCATTAAGCAGTTGATTAACTTTATCTGTGGTACCCTATATATTTTGATGAAAAACAGTAATTCCCATATTACTTATATTCTTAGATTTTATCAAAGGTGGTTCCTTTCTTAGAGGGACTTCCTTTAAGCAGGAATACCTATCAGCTGTCTTCAGTCTAAAAAAGGTGCAGCACTAACACCAACTACTACAGGAATTTTTCCATGAGTGACACCCCCACCCCCTACTATACTGTCACCGATGAGCTTTGACAACCTCCCCTTCCCATACCCATTGAGGTGCAGACCGTGCCTAGTAAAATCCGACCTTTGGATAGTCTCAACTGGCGCCACTGCAATGTGATCTATGCCCTCCGTCGTCAGCGCCTTCTCAAGCCCCATGTTAACATGGCTGACAGCTGTATTAAGACAAGGCTTATCATGACGCTGAAACAGATGCACGAAATGCACATTCGTGCCACCAGTTTGAGTTGCTATTCTTTCCAGATCACCACTTATATCATATTCCCCGTCCGTATCAAGACTATTCCCGGCCCCACACACTATAACTACCTGACCCTCTTTTGAAAAATTCCTACTTAAGTCCCCTATGTTACAAGTGACCTGAGCTAACCCTGCACTAGCCTTCACTATGCTGGTGGCCTGGTACTCACTCCCAAGTACTTCCTCCAATTGTTGGCCGACACCTCTGCCACCTCTGCCTAGCAGCAGAACCTTCTTCTTCCTAAGAGAGCTCTCTACAGATTTCGGCGTCCTAAAAGCTGAGGTCTGCTGCGTACATACTACACCTACAGCTACAGGAGGTTCATCTCCACTCAACTCTGACAGTTGGTCAAACCTATTTGCAACTTGCAATGTAAAGCTATCTGAATACCTTCTCCTAGGTACCTTCTTGCCAACTACCACTTCCCATTCCCCAGACCCCCTTCCCCTCCACAACCAACATAGTTCCTCTTCAGAGCCGGCCGCGGTGGCCGCAGGGACTGAGGCGCTGCAGTCACGGTCTGCACGGCCACTACGGTCGGGGGTTCGAATCCCCCCTCGGGCATGGATATTTGTGCCGTCCTAGTTCGTAAGTAGTTCATAAGTAGTTTGTAAGTTTAGGGACTGATGACCCCGTAGTTAAGTCCCATAGACTATACAAACATTTGAACATTTTCCTCTTCAGAATTTTTCAACTGCACCTGAAGGGCACAGATCAAAGGCTCATGATCCTCTAACGTCTTATTCCTGCTGCAAATCCTACAGTTCAGGAGAAAACATCACCACAATGCCTACTGGCTTCCCCACTGCACTCCCCCCATGAAAATACCTACTACAAATCCAACACTGCAGCGCACTATGCACGACCCTACGACAGAGCCCACACTTTTCACTCATGGAAAAATTTCAAAATTTACCCCAGAGTTTCTGGGGACAGTGTCTCCGGGGACAGGGTTTCTGGGGACAGAGTGTCTGAAACACTAAGAACCTGTCAACCGTAGACTATATATTTACTTCTTGGTCTGTACAGAACATGTTGACAAAGATTTTCTCCCGTGTTGTTGATGTTGCCAACATAGTTACACGAGGCCGCGGTATAGTAGGTAAAAGCATACCCCTTTAGGAATTCACAAACTGCAATATGCATATTACAGTGATGGATCATAAATGTTTCTGATGTTTCATGATGTTTCGGAAACAGAAAACAGAGTTTCTGAAACAGAAACAGTGTTTCTGAAACAGAAACAATGTTAATGAAACAGTGTTTCAGAAAAGTGTTTCTGCTACAGAAACAGTGTTTCTGAAACACTGTTTCTGAAACAATGTTTCTGAAACAGTGTTTCTGAAACAGAATCAGTGTTTCTGAAATAGAAAATGTGTATCCGAAACAGTGTTTCTGAAACAGAAACAGTGTTGCTGAAACGGAAACAGTGTTGCTGAAAAAGTAACCGTGTTTCTGAGAAAGAGTAGGCCTAAAACACTAAGAACCTTTCAACCATAGAGTATATATTTACTTCTCGGTCTGAACGGAACATGTTGATGAAGATTTTCTCCCATGTTGTTGATGTTGCCAACATAGTCACACGTGGCTGCCGATATGGTATGTAAAAGTTTACCCCGTTAGGAATTCACAAACTGCAATACTCATATTACAGTGATGGATCTTGGAAGTTTCTGATGTTTCATGATGTTTCTGAAACAGTGGTTCTGAGACAGTGTTTCTGCAGAGAGTGTTTCTGGGGACAGGGTTTCTGAAGCACTAAGAAACTGTCAACCATAGAGTATATATTTGCTTCTTGGTCTGTACGGAACATGTTGATGAAGATCTTCTCCCATGTTGTTGATGTTGCCAACAGTCACATGTGGCCGCCGGTATCGTAGGTAAACGTTTACCCCGTTAGGAATTTACAAACTGCAATACACAAATTACAGAGATGCACCATAAATGTTTCTGCTGTTTCATGATGTTTCTGAAACAGAAATAGCAATTCTGAAACAGAAATAGTGTTTCTGAAACAGTGTTTTTGAAACAGAACATTGTTTTTGAAACAGTGTTTCTGAAACAAACAGTGTTTCTAAAAGTGTTTTCTGAAACAGAAACAGAGTGTCTGAAACAGTGTTGCTGAAACGGTAACAATGTTTATGAAACAGTAACAGTGTTTCTGAAAAAGAAACAGTGGGTCTGAATCAGAAACAAGGTTTCTGAAACAGAAACAGTGGGTCTGAAACAGTGGGCCTGAAAATGTGTGTCTGAAACACTAAGAACCTGTCAACCATAGAGTATAATTTACTTCTCGGCCTGTACAGAACATGTTGATGAAGATTTTCTCCCGTGTTATTGATGTTGCCAACAGAGTCACACGTGGCCTCCAGTATGGTAGATAATACTTTACCCCGTTACGAATTCACAAACTGCAATATGCATATTACAGTGATGGATCATAAATGTTTCTGATGTCTCATGATATTTCTGAGACAGTGTTTCTGAAACATTGTTTCTGAAACAGAAACAGTTTGCCTGAAACAGAAACAGTGTTTCTTAAACAGAAACAACGTGGCAGACACACTGTTACTGAAACAGAAACTGTGTTTCTGAAACAGAAACTGAAACAGAAACAGTGTTTCTTAAACAGAAACAGTGTTTCTGTAACAGAAACAGTGTTGCTGATACAGAAACAGTGTTTCTGAAAAAGTAGCAGTGTTTCTGAAACAAAAACAGTGGGTCTGAAACAGTGGGTCTGAAAGAGTGTGTCTAAAACTCTAAGAACCTGTCAACCTTAGAGTATATATTTACTTCTCGGTCTGAATGGAACATGTTGATGAAGATTTTCTTCCATGTTGTTGATGTTGCCACCATAGTCACACGTGGTCGCCGGTATGGTAGGTAAAATTTTACCACGTTAGGAATTTACAAACTGCAATACACATATTACAGTGATGCACCATAAATGTTTCTGAAACTTTTTTTAAACCGAAACAGTGTTTCTAAAACGGAATTAGTGTTTCTGAAACAAAAACAGTTTCTCTGAAACAGAAACAGTGCTTCTTGAACAGTGTTTCTGAAACAATTTTCTGAAACAGATACAGTGTTTAGTGTGTCTGAAAAAGAAACAGTGTATCTGAAACAGTAGCAGAGTTTCTGAAACAGAAATAGTGGGTCTGAATCAGAAACAGTGTTTCTGAAACAGAAACAGTGTGTCTGAAACAGTGGTTCTGGAACAGTAGGTCTGTACAGAACATGTTGATGAAGATTTTCTCCTGTGTTATTGATGTTGCGAACATAGTCACACATGGCTGCTGGTATGGTAGGTAAAAATTTACCCTGTTAGCAATTCACAAAGTGCAATACGCATATTAAAGTGATGCATCATAAATGTTTCTAACACAGTGTTTCTAAAACTGAGACAGTGTTCTTGTAACAGTGTTTCAGGAAATACCGCCCCCGGAAAGACCGCCCCCGGAAAGACCGCCCCCGGAAAGACCGCCCCCGGAAAGACCGCCCCCGGAAAGACCGCCCCCGGAAAGACCGCCCCCGGAAAGACCGCCCCCGGAAAGACCGCCCCCGTCCCCGGAAAGACTGTCCCCGGAAGCACTGTCCCCTGAAACACTGTCTCCTGAAACACTGTCTCCTGAAACACTGTCTCCTGAAACACTGTAACAGTGGTTCTGAAATAGTGGTTCTGAAACAGTGGTTCTGAACAGCGTGTCTGAAAAACAGTGTCTGATACTGCATGTCTGAAACAGTGGTTCTGAAACAGCATATTTGAAACACTAAGAATTGTCAACCATAGAGTATATATTTACATCTCCATCTGTACGGAACATGTTGATGAAGATTCTGTCCCGTGTTGGCAACATAAGTCACATGTGGCCACCGGTATGGTAGGAAAAAATTTACCCCATTAGGAATTCAGAAAGTGCAATATGGATATTAGAGTGATGGATCATAAATGTTGCTGATGTTCCATAATGTTTCTGAAACAGTGTTTCTGAAACAGAAACAGTTTTTCTAAAACAGTGTTGCTGAAACAGAAACAGTACTTGTGAAACAGATGCAGTGTTTATGAAACAGAGTTTCTGAAACAGGAACATTTTTTCTGAAACAGAAATAGTGTTTAAGAAATAGTGTTCCTGAAACAGAATCAGTGTTTCTGACACAGAAACAGAGTTTCTGAAACGGTGTTTCTGAAACAGAGACAGTGATTCTGAAACAGAGACAGTGATTCTGAAACAGATACAGTGTGTCTGAAACTGTCGGTCTGAAACAGTGGGTCTGAAACAGTGGGTCTGAAATAGTGGATCTGAACAGTGGGTCTGAAACAGTGGGTCTGAAACAGTGGGTCTGAAACACTAAGAACCTCTTAACCATAGAGTATATATTTACTTCTTGGTCTGTACGGAACATGATGAAGATTTTCTCCCGTGTTGTTGATGTTGCCAACATAGTCACACGTGGCTGCCGGTATGGTAGGTAAAAGTGTACCTCTTTAGGAATTCACAAACTGCAATACGCATATTACAGTGATGGATCATAAATGTTTCTGATTTTTCATGATGTTTCTTAAACTGTTTCTGAGACGGTGTGTCTTGGGCGAGGATGCTGATAGAAATGGCCAATACCTCTAATCTGTGAAAACAAATTTTCAAGATATTCCTGGTTCTTTGACTGTCAGAAAAATACTATACATGTAATCGATCGTATAACTTTTAAAGGAGCATGCTCTCGCGGGTTAAAATACACTTAATGCCTAGTGACAAAAGATCAGAATGAAGGCCAAGTAAAGAATTAATTGACATGAAGAGTCCTTTCTTAAATGGTAAAAGCTTCCTTTGCCTTCCAATCTGTATTGTTTCACAGCACAAATACCTTATGCTGAGAATTGTCTTTTGGGGCTGCTCATTTGTTCCATAGGCACTTGCTAATGTCTTTTTGTCAACGATTCTGGGAGAATTTAAAATATCAAATATTAATCGAATTTTCTGTCATAAAACAAACGCATAAACGAAACAAAACATACACTGTAAACAACAAGCTACTGCAGGGCTACTCCCACAACTGCTGCCGCGTGCTTCGGCGGTGACGTCATGCGCAGTACGACGAATTTCTACCTCCGACTGCGCAGTCCATTCTGGCCTCAGGCTGAATCGTCCGCCATGTTTTCCCCAATATGGTTGGAATCGCTCTGCACTAACAGCGTAGAGGCGCATGCCCTGCCATCTTTCACAAACGATTTCCCAAGAACTAATTGCTAGAAATATTTAATTTTTCCACTACTTAAATCTTTATATGTCAGCATTGTGACGAAATGCTCGTCATTTCGTTAATAGTCATAGTTAATAAGATATTGGCTTCGAAGTAAGAGACTGCGCTACATTACGAAACGTTTGCAGTACCTTTCACTCATACCGCTAAACTTTATTTTACTTAGCGCACTCACTTCCGATGGCGATAAGGCCAGAATGAATCATTGAGTATTTCATACACGGTTTGAGATATCAAAATGATATTCTGACAATTGATAACATGCAAAGAGGGGAGTATTTTGCCACATGGTTACTACGCAAAACTTCATTGACTTTCGCGTTATTCAAGGAAATACATAGTTGTAGGATGAAAAAGAGTAAAGTTAGTGATTTATTATTCGATTTGCAGATATTCAAAAAATGTTCAAATGTCTGTAAATCTATCGGACCAAACTGCGTGGTCATCAGTCCGTAGCTTACAAACTACTTAAACCTAGGTAAACTAACCTAAAGACAACACACACACCCATGCCCCAGGGAGGACTCGAACCTCCACGGCGAGCAACCGCGCGCTCCCCAGCAAGGTGCCTTAGACCGCTCGGCTACTCCACCGCGGCTGCAGATATTCCTTCGTCACTATTACATTTTTTTTTCTTCTTGTCCATTGTGTTTCAGAGCTGCTACTCAGTTTCCAAAACCTAATAGGAGTTACATTTCCTTCAGTTTAAAGCCTAGCAGTAACAGAACCAGGGCATAAAATAACATGTTAACTGGGCGACACATGTGTCGCCCATTGCCGAGATTTTGTCGCCCAGTGGCTATGAGTAGTGCCGGCAATTTATTTTTATTGAATGACGTATCAAATGTACCGGGAATTAAAAACTATTCTCCAGTAAATCTTTTAGAGCATAGGTTCCCAACCTTTTCAGTCTTGTTACCCCTAAGACCTACTAGAGAAACTCATTTTACCCCCCCCCCCCCGCGCAAAAATAAAATCACCCATTAAAATATTATCAAAGAAAGCAATACATGAAAACACTACCAATCTTTGTTAACCATAATACAGTGCATAAGATACACATCTTTTACACTTTGGATGCAGCAATGAAACAATTATATTCAATGAAAAGGTGGGTTCTGTTTACCAGTCGCAAGTTTTCTAATATTTGGTTTTCTCAGGTGATGTCCCACATTGAGACGGTTTATGCTCTTATTTTTTATTGTCAGTAGCTTTGAGTAGCCACTCTGATATCTATAAGTGGTACCGAACTGTCTTAACGTTCTTAGAGCTCTGTCAGCTATAACAGGATATTCGGCTTCTGCTTTTCGCCAAAATGTTCCAAGGTCATAATTTTGAAATTCCATTTTGAATGTGCTATCTTCGAGCATTCAGAAGGATTCTTTTTTGGCTGAAACATCTTTGAAAATATCCAAGTGTTGACGTACTGATTATCCATAGCCGAGGAATATTGCTTAATTGAGTTCATAACTGCAGATGGATGCTAAATAACGGGAGATTAAAACACGATTTTCTTATTTTCCTCGCCTACTCATTGATCACACAGTTGCTTAAACATAGATAGTTCTCCGACTTGAACTCTGCGTTGGTAAAGTTCCAGTTTACGGACTTGAACTTCTATCCTGCGCTGTCAAAATATAAGTCCTATTTTCTTGCAATGAAATACTCGGACTTAACCTTAATGAAATGGAAGAAAAATGGATGGCAAAATCTCATCAGCGCCTTTGGGTTAAAACCCTTAACTCTTACACTGCAGAGAAAATAACACTAATGATTGAACTAGCATTGGATGTGTATAATGACAGTCGTACAATGACTCTTTCTGCTCATTCGTGGCCGTCACGATCACTAACAAAGATTCACAGTGACACCCAAATTTCGTCATACAAAGACAATGGTTTGGAATCCGAGTTTTCTCCTCTCACTCCTTCTCCAGCTTTATTGCAGTACAGAAACCCTGTAATGTATCGCGAGATGCTTGATGTAGGAGAAGTGATAATGGAAGGTGTGGTCACACAGTTAAAAAACTCGAAATGTTTTTTACATTCAGTTTGATGGCTCCGTAGACAAATATGGAGTTGACAACAAGTTCATTACTGCACGATTCATTACAGAAGATAACGAGATGAAATCTGTGTTTCTAGGTGAAAGCAATTCGAGTATGCGAGCGGTAGAAGGTCTTATGGAATCGGTCAAACTTTTATTTGAAAATTTAGACCTATGTGATACAGCAAAAGATAAGTTGACAGGATTGACTACAGATGGAGAGAGTGCTAATACAGGAAAATCCAGTGGCCTATGGGATCGAATGAAGAATACTTAGGAAGAGACTTACTTTGTATTTGGTGTGTGGCTCATCGATCTGACCTAGCCATGTCAGAATCAGCAGTCACTGAAGTTCAGCACTGGAAGACAAATTTAAAAGCCGTGGGAACGTTTTATAAGGGCATCGGCTTTACGCTTTGAAGAACTTGAAGAGCTTGCTGCGTTAACCAAGAAAACTGTCTACCGCTTTCCAGCACACTTTGATGTGAGGTTTGTAGAACACCTCAACAATTTAGCCAAAGCAGTTTGGAACAACCTTCCATTAATGCAACAACATTGGAGCAATATTCTTGGAAAGACTGATTCCTCAAAAGTTGAAAAAGCTTCAGCACATGGGTTTCTGCGTTTGTGAGAGACAGGTGGCGAACAACAGCGACTTACCAGTCTTATGCTAGATCTTCTGAAACGTCTGGAAAAACTGCAAAAAGATCGTCAGAGGTCATTTGTTACAATCCCTGATATTGACGTATCTAAAAAAATATTTGTTGATTCATTATCTTTGATGGAAGAAGACTGTTATCCTGGTGGATATGAAGAAAAGTTGGAAAGAGAAGGTGCAAGAGAACTAGAAAGTGGCGAATCAGATACTGAAGATCTTCCTAGAAGACGTCAAGTAAAACGATTTGTTTCAACAAAGCGACACTGGCCTGCAGCGAGAAGAGAAAATGTTCAAAGGTTCAAATGTTTGTTAAGGGGGTCATCAGTCCCTAAACTTACAAACTACTTATGAACTACCTACAACTAAGGACGGCACAAATATCCATGCCCGAGGGGGGATTCGAACCCCCGACCGCAGTGGCCGTGCAGACCGTGACTGAAGCGCCTCAGTCCCCTCGGCCACCGCGGGAAGAGAGGTTGTAGCGAGCTGCAAAGAGTTTTTCTTACAACGGCTTCCCGAAGACCAGAAGGAAACCTGCAGTAGGATTTCAAATTCTAAAAATCCTATTGAGCTTGTGAACGCAGTTCGTGGAGACGTTGGAAGCCTGTTTGGTAGAGATAAAGTATCAGATTTTACTGATGACGTTGTAGGGTTGTTTGCAGCAGAAAAACTCGCTGCTCCGTCTAGTATGACATCATCTACTAGAAAGCTGTACCACTTTGTGAAAGTATCTCAACCTCACTCGATCCTAAGAAAGTTGGTGCAGTCATATATTTCTCTGACACCGCACAGTGCAGGTCCTGAAAGAGCAGTGTCACTACATACGACTTTAAAATCAAACAAACAATCTGGCCTGTCACGAGAAGCTCTCAACTCTAGAATGCGCATCGCTCTCAACGCTGTTGGGACAGCCTTTTTCAACCCAAGGCCATCCGTGGCGAAGTTCCTAGAGAAGAAAGAAGCTGCCCGATTTTGAACTGTATCAAGACCAATAGTTGGTAAACAAGTTTTTTGCAAATGATAGTAACCTTTAAATTTGATGTTCTTCGATTCCTTTAGTTAGAGACTTTGTAACTTTTTTAATCAAAATATTTTGTAAAGCCAGTAATTTCATTATCCTTTAAAATTTTGTTGTAGGTCTATTTTAAAATATTTATTGAAAATTATTTCTTGTGTGCATTAAAACATTTATAAAAAAGGCTAAAAGTTTTTCCCCCCTACAGTCTTACAAGTGAAGGTATAGTATAAAATTACTGTTCAATACTCTTTGAAAGAAAACTGTCACACTAGAACTTTAAGTTGTTTAAAGACGTTTTTAGCACCAGCATCTCATGACTCATTTTCTTCAGAATTAAGTACTTTTCTTAGATAGCTTAAAATTGTAATTCTGTTTCTTTCCCGTTGGTGAACAGAATTCTCTAGAGCAAAAATACAAATTGAGGACGATAACGTAATATGAGCTTTTAAGACAAATAATGATTTATTAATTTTTACAGAAAGTGCACAGGAAGGTATTTTAAGTAATCACAGTACTGATATTAGTTTAATTTAATACTATTTTCATTTAATAGCCATATCAAATTAAAGTGAACTTATAATAGGTACTGTATTCTCTTTAACTACTTAACAAATAAAAGACAACAAAAACAATTGAAAGATTGTTTAACAAAATTAGGAGACATAAATGATTTCTTCAAAGTCCAAAGTCAAAATCAAGGAAAAATTAAGTAGCTTTGATTTTAATAAAAAAAGGCTTCAAAATACGATTTTAGGCATCAATATTTTGAAATTTTTTCGGGGGAGGGCTCCTGGAACCCCCGGATCATCCTTCTAATGTCGCCCAGTGAAAATCCTTTAAAATATGCTCTGGATTACAGTGTATGTTTTGTTTCGTTTATGCGTGTGTTTTACGACAGAAAATTCGATTAATATGTTAATGATCATTTGATATTTTAAATTCTCCCATAATCGTTGACAAAAAGACATTATCAAGTGCCTATGGAACAAACGAGCAGCTCCAAAAAACAATTCTCAGCATAAAGTTTTTGTGTTGTGAAACAATACAGATTGGAAGCCGAAGGAAGCTGTTACCATTTCAGAAAGGACTCTTCATGTCAATTAATTCTTTATTTGGCCTTCATTCTGATCTTTTGTCACTAGGCATTAAGTGTATATTAACCCGCGAGAGCATGCTCCTTTAAAAGTTACGCGATCGATTACGTGTATAGTATTTTTCTGACAGTCAAAGAAGAGTTTATAATGAAACTTTTCACTCTGGAGCGGAGTGTGCGCTGATATGAAACTTCCTGGCAGATTCATTCTGGAAACATCCCTTAGGCTGTGGCTACGCCATGTCTCCACCATATCCTTTCTTCCAGGAGTGCTAGTCTTGCGTGGTTCGCAGGAGAGCCTCTGTGGAGTTTGGAAAGTAGGAGGCGAGGTACTGGCGGAAGTAAAGTTGTGAGGCGGCATCGTGAGTCGTGTCAGGATAGCACAGTCAGTAGTGCGCTTGCCCGCGAAAGGCAAAGGTCCCAGGTTCGAGTCCCGGTTCCGGCACACAATTTTAATCTGCCAGGAAGTTTCATATCAGCGTACACTCCGCTGCAAAGTGAAAAGTTTCATTCGGAATACTAAGTTAAATATTTACTAACCTGGTATAAGAATATCAGTATTAGATACGATTGCATAATATTGTACTTAACTACAGCATACCCACAATTTTTAGGCGCGAGGAGAGACTCCTAGGCGTTAAACGTGGGTCTGTCTGGCGACAGAACGCATTTGGCTGTTCGGACGTTTAGTTGCTGGAAATTTACGTCACGTGACTGTCCCACATGTAAACACAAGGCTGCAGTCCTGCTCCTAACGGAATTTGTTGTTCAAACTATTGAAGAATTCAGTTTAACGGGAGCTGTGCAATTTTCTTAGGTTATGTTACATGTGCAGAGGATGCCAAAAATACTCAACGGAAACGTGTTTGTTTTCTTTTTCTCTGCGATTATCTGGAACTTTTAAGTCTTATAATGAAATGTGATTAACATTTCAAACAAGTGTGGCGAAAACGTCGACACTTCCCTACACTGCAGATCAGGTTACCACCACGTCTTATTTCGCACGCACATTTGTTGGCTTCGCCAACTCAAAAATAGCTGTCACTGTTCAATGACACCTGCACCACAGTCCAGAGCATTTTTTAAGGGATTTTCACTGGGCGACATGGGAAGGTGATGCGGGGGTTCCGGGGGCCCTCCCCCGGAAAATTTCAAAATATTGATGCCTAAAACCGTATTTGAAAGCCTTTTTTTAAATTAAAATCAAAGCTTCTTAATTTTTCCTTAATAGATTTATAGTCATATATGTTTTTAATGATAAATAAAAATGTTTGTGGAACAATACTGAATTTGGAATTTGAAGATATCATTTACGTCTCGTAATTTTGTTAAACAATCTTCCAATTGTTTTTTTTTTTTGTTATTTCTTAAGCAGTTAAATAGAATACATTACCTGTTATAAGTTACTTTAATTTGATATGGCTATTAAATGAAAATAGTATTAAATTAAACTGATATAAGTACTATGATTACTTAAAATACCATTCTGTGCACTTTCTGTAAAAGTTAATAAATCATTATTTGTCTTAAAAGCTCATATTACGTTATGGTTCCTCAATCTGTATTTTTGCTCTAGAGAATTCTGTACACCAACTGTAAAGAGGCACAATTACAATCCAAGAAAAGTACCTAATTCTGAAGAAAATGAGTCATGAGATTGCTGGTGCTAAAAACGTCTTTAAAGAACGTAAAATTCTAGTGTAACTATTTTCTTTCAAAGAGTATTGAACAGTAATTTTATACCTTCACTTGTAAAATTGTAGGTAAAAACAATTCTTCTGGCGTTTTTATAAATGTTTTAATGCACACAATAAACAATTTTCAAGAAATATTTTAAAATAGGCCTACAACAAAATTTTAAAGGATAATGAAATTACTGGCTTTACAAAATATTTTGATTAAAAAAGTTACAAAGTCTCTAACTAAAGGAATCGAAGAACATCAAATTTAAAGGTTACTATCATTTGCAAAAAACTTGTTTACAAACTATTGGTCTTGATACAGTTCAAAATCGGGCAGCTTCTTTCTTCTCTAGGAACTTCGCCACGGATGGCCTTGGGTCTAAAACGGCTTTCCCCAACAGCGTTGAGAGCGATGCGCATTCTAGAGTTGAGAGCTTCTCGTGACAGGCCAGATTGTTTGTTTGATTTTAAAGTCGTATGTAGTGACACTGCTCTTTCAGGACCTGCACTGTGCGGTGTCAGAGAAATATATGACTGCACCAACTTTCTTAGGATCGAGTGAGGTTGAGGTACTTTCAAAAACTGGTACAGCTTTCTAGTAGATGATGTCATACTAGACGCAGCAGCGAGTTTTTCTGCTGCAAACAACTCTACAACGTCATCAGTAAAATCTGATACTTTATCTCTACCAAACAGGCTTCCAACGTCTGCACGAACTGTGTTCACAGGCTCAATAGGATTTTTAGAATTTGATAATCTATTAATCCTACTGCAGATTTTCTTCTGGTCTTCGGGAAGCCGTTGTAAGATAAACTCTTTGCAGCTCATTACAGCCTCTCTTCTCGCTGCAGGCCAGTGTCGCTTTGTTGAAACAAATCGGTTTACTTGTCTTTTAGGAAGATCTTCAGTATCTGATTCGTCACTTTCTAGTTCTCTTGCACCTTATCTTTCCAACTTTTCTTAATATCCACCAGGATAACAGTCTTCTTTCATCAAAGATAATGTATCAACAAATATTTTTTTAGATACTTCAATATCAGGAATTGTAACAAATGACCTCTGACAATCTTTTTGCGGTTTTTCCAGACGTTTCAGAAGATCTAGCATAAGACTGGTAAGTCGCTGTTGTTCCCCACCTGTCTCTCACAAACGTAGAAACCCACGTGCTGAAGCTTTTTCAACTTTCGAGGAATCAGTCTTTCCAAGAACATTGCTCCAATGTTGCTGCATTAATGGAAGGTTGTTCCAAACTGATTTGGCTAAATTGTTGAGGTGTTCTACAAACCTCACATCAAAGTCTGCTGGAAAGCGGTAGACAGTTTTCTTGGTTTACGCAGCAAGCTCTTCAAGTTCTTCAAAGCGTAAAGCCGATGCCCTATAAAACGTTCCCAAGGCTTTTAAATTTGTCTTCAAGTGCTGAACTTCAAAGACTGCTGATTCTGATATGGCTACGTCAGATCGATGAGCCACACACCAAATACATAGTAAGTCTCTTCCTAAGTACTCTTCCATTCGAACCCGTAGGCACTGGATTTTCCTGTATTAGCACTCTCTCCATCTGTAGTCAATCCTGTCAACTTATCTTTTGCTGTATCACCAAGGTATAAATATTCCAATAAAACTTTGACCGATTCCGTAAGACCTTCTGTCCCTCGCAGACTCGATTTGCTTTCACCTAGAAACACAGATTTCATTTCGTTATCTTTTGTAATGAACCGTACAGTAATAAACTTGTCAACTCCGTATTTGTCTACGGAGCCATCAGCCTGAATGGAAAAGCATTCCGAGTTTTTAACTGTGTGACCACTCCTTCCATTATCATTTCCCCTACAACATCAAGCATCTCGCGATACATTACAGGGTTTCTGTACTGCAATAAAGCTGGAGAAGGAGTGAGAGGAGAAAACTCGGATTCCAAACCATTGTCTTTGTATGACGAAATTTGGGTGTCACTGTGAATCTTTGTTAGTGATCGTGACGGCCACGAATGAGCAGAAAGAGTCATTGTACGACTGTCATTATACACATCCAATGCTAGTTCAATCATTAGTGTTATTTTCTCTGCAGTGTAAGACTTGAGGGTTTTAACCCAAGGGTGCTTATCAGATTGTGTTATCCATTTATCTTACATTTCATTAAGGTTGACAGCAGCTTTGTGCGCTTCGCTGCCAAAATTGACAATAATTCTGTCCAATTCCTTTTTCCGTCACATCGGATGCCATCAGCAATGGGCAAAGAACCCTTTTTTGCAAATTTCAGTGCTTATTGAATATGTTTAGAGCAAATTTCACATTTTACACCAGAACGTTAATTTCCTAGTTTTACTTTTGCAAGAAAGTCGTAGGTTTTTAACAGCCAAGACGAATCTAACATACTACCCATCGTAAACAGCGCTAAGTATCTAAATTTAATTTGTGTCAAATTTAATTTGCCAGTCTATTTCATTTTCGTTAGTACTTTTTTAAGAGGTTTATTATTCCCGCGTACTTGCAGATTTCGTTTGTACTACTGTTTTAATAGTTTATTCTATCGTATTTGATAAATACCGTTGTTTAGTCTTCGTCCATGACCGGTGTATTTCAAAACAAGTCAGAGACCGTTACTAAGCTCGTTATCAGTCCGTCCAGTGCCAGCTGCCACCAGTGCCGCATCGTTAACAGCGCTAAGTATCTGAATTTAATTTGCCAGTCTAGTTCATTTTCGTTAGTACTTCTGTTTTAAGAGGTTTATTCCCGTGTACTGTTTGATAAATACCGTTGTGTTTAGTCTTCGTCATTGACTGGTGTATTTCAAAACAAGTCAGAGACCGTTACTAAGCTCGTTATCAGTCAGTCCAGTACCAGCTGCCACCAGTGCCACATCGTAAACAGCGCTAAGCTTATATTCCCGGGCGTTTGATAACGGTGTATTGCACAGATATTCTTGTTTAATTTGAAAACTGCCGGACTCAGTTTTGTTGATTTGACAGGGTAGTTACCACTGACCACAGTTCAGTCAGCAGCCAGCCGCCTTCATTAGAGTACTAGGCTTCTTTAAAGTTGATTATTTAGTATTCTACTTTCTGTAGTTAATTGTATCGATAGGATGGATAGGATGTGTGCCTGCTGTGTGCGGACGCAGGAGGAGTTGGCCGCGGTTCGCGAACAGCTGAGCGTGCTGTTGTCTACGGTCAGCCGTCTTCAGGCTGCTGTCTCGGAATGCAGCGATGGTGGGGAGTCTGGTGCGTCGAGTGGGACACCTCAGGTGTCTCATGCTTCGCTCTCTGTCCCTGCTACCGAGGCACCTTCAGGTGTACCGGACGTCGTCGAGCCGCCCTTTCCGCACCTCAGGTGTCTCATGCTTCGCTCTCTGTCCCTGCTACCGAGGCACCTTCAGGTGTACCGGACGTCGTCGAGCCGCCTTTTCCGCAAGGGGAGTGGCGGGTTGTACGGCGTTCGCATCGCTCGAGGCGGAAGGCCAATGTGGAGGCTGGACGTCCGTCCGCGCCCGTTCGTCCTGTGAGTGAACGTGTGGCCACTCCTTCAGCAGGGTCCGAGCAGGTGCACGGGGGGAGGGGATTACTAGTTATTGGGAGCTCCAATGTCAGGCGCGTGATGGAGCCCCTTAGGCAGATAGCGTCCAGATCTGGAAGGAATTCCAACGTGCACTCTGTGTGTTTGCCGGGGGGCCTCATCCGAGATGTGGAGGCGGCCTTGCCGGCGGCTATCGAGGGTGCGGGGTGCAGTCGACTGCAAGTCGTGGCTCACGTCGGCACCAATGACGCTTGTCGCTTGGGTTCTGAGGACATCCTCAGGTCCTACGAGCGGCTGGCGGAATTGGTGAAGGCTGCTGCCTTTGCACGCGGGGTGCAAGCAGAGCTGTCGATTTATAGCATTGTTTCCAGGGTTGATCGGGGTCCTTTGGTTTGGAGCCGAGTGGAGGGTCTGAACCAAAGGCTTCGCCGACTCTTTGACAGTCATGGCTGCAGATTTCTGGATCTGCGTTATCGGGTGGGGAATTGTAGGGTGCCCCTAGATAGATCAGGGGTGCACTACACTAAGGAAGCGGCTACTCGGGTAGCAGAGTACTTGTGGAGTGCACATGGTTTTTTTTAGGCTAGGCGCTAACTCTGATGAGCACTCGCCTGTCAGCATTCAAACAGCGAATTCAGGCCACGTTCGGAACAAAAATTCGAACATAAAAATATTAGCCGCGAACTTACAGAGTATTAGAAACAAAGTTCCCGAATTTGCAGCGCTGCATGGAAGTTATTGAGCTCAGATAGTTTTAGGCGCCGAAAGCTGGCTAAATGATGATGTGGCAAGTTCAGAAATATTTAGCGAAGCGTGGAATGTATATCGGAAAAATAGATCTGATACAACTGGAGGAGGAGTGTTCATCGCTGTGGACAAGATATTGTTTCTACTGAGATCGAGGTTGAAAGTAACTGTGAAGTTATCTGGGCACGTATAACAGGTCTAAAAGAAGTAAAGATAATAGTTGGGTGTTTTTCAGGCCCCCCAGTGCTGCTGTAGCAGTTTTAGAATCATTCAAGGAAAGTCTACACCAGGTAGT
Source organism: Locusta migratoria (assembly GCA_026315105.1). Taxonomy (NCBI): domain Eukaryota; kingdom Metazoa; phylum Arthropoda; class Insecta; order Orthoptera; family Acrididae; genus Locusta; species Locusta migratoria. Next base: position 348,715,179 of record CM048755.1, read on the forward strand.
GCATAGGTATCCGGGCCATGTAATATTAGTCGGAGGTGACTTCAACCTTAAGAGTATAGATTGGGACCTCGCTAGTTACATTTCAGGCGGTACAGACAAGCAGTCTTGCGAGCTACTTTTGGACACATTCTCCGAAAACTGTCTTGAGCAGTTAAACCGGCAACCCACGCGCAATGGAAATATTCTAGACCTTATAGCCACAAACAGGCCTGACCTTATTAACGATGTCTGTGTAGAGACTGGAATTAGTGATCATGATATCGTCATAACGTCGATGGTGACCAAAGTTCATAAACCAATCAAGAAGGCTAGGAGCGTGTTTTTGTTGGGAAGAGCCGACAAGCAAATGTTACGATCGCACTTAGAAAATGAATGGGCATCGTTTAATTCCGGGACTATGGATGTAGAGGAATTGTGGACTAAATTTAAGTGCATTGTTAATAAAGGGTTAGAGAAATATGTACCAGTAAAGACGATTAAGGATGGAAAATATCCACCGTGGTATAATAATAATGTTAGAAAGCTGCTGAGAAAGCAAAGGCTGTTGCACTCTCGATTCAAAAAAGAACACGCAAATGATGACAGGCAAAAGTTAGTAGAGATTCGTGCGTCTATAAAAAGATAGATGCGCGAAGCATACAATAATTATCACAGCCATACCTTAGCAAAAGATCTTTCCGGCGTTGGCCCCCTACTTAGCTTGCATTTATAGCTAATCTTTAATTCAGCGCAAAGTGCCTAGTGATTGGAAAAAAGCGCAGGTGACTCCCGTGTATAAGAAACTGACCCATACAATTACAGGCCAATATCGTTGACATCAGTGTCATGTAGAATTTTGGAGCATATTCTCAGTTCGAATATAGTAAATTTCCTTGAAACGGAAAAGCTTCTATCCATGAATTAGCACGGATTTAGGAAAAATCGTTCATGTGAAACTCAGCTTGCCCTTTTCTCACATGACATCTTGCGAGCCATGGACGAAGGGCAACAGGTGGATTGTGTTTTTCTCGACTTCAAAAAGGCGTTCGACGCGGTGCCACACTGCAGACTGCTAACGAAGATACGAGCTTATGGAATAGGTTCACAGATTTGTGACTGGCTGGAAGACTTCCTAAGTAATAGGAAAGCAGTACGTTCTTCTCGACGGCGAGTGTTCATCAGAGACGAGTGTATCGTCAGGCGTGCCCCAGGGGAGTGTGATAGGACCGCTATTATTTTCTATCTATATAAATGATCTAGACAGAGTAAGTTGTAATTTGCGGCTGTTTGCTGATGATGCTGTGGTGTATGAGAGGGTGTCGTCTGTAACTGACTGTAATGGTATACAGGTTGACTTAGACAAATTTTCTAGTTGGTGCGAAGAATGGCAGCTAGCTCTCAATGTAGAAAAATGTAAGGTGATGCGCATGAGTAGAAAAAACAATCCTATAATGTTCGAATACAGCATCAATAGTGAGCTTCTTGATGCTGTCGCGTCGTTCAAATATCTAGGCGTAACATTGCAGAGCGATATGAAATGGAACGAACATGTAAGGACGGTTGTAAGGCGGACAGCCGACTTCGGTTAATTGGGAGAATTTTGGGAAGATGTACTTCACCTGTAAAGGAGACCGCGTATAAAACGCTTGTACGACCACGTCTGGAGTATTGCTCAAGTGTTTGGGACCCGCAGCAGATCAGTTTAAAGGAAGACATAGAGGCGGTTCAGAGGCGAGCAGCTAGATTTGTTACCGGTAGGTTCTACCAAAGCGCGAGTGTCACGGAAATGCTCAGGCAACTCAATTGGGGATCGCTGGAAGAAAGACGACGTTCTTTTCGTGAATTTCTGTTAAGTAAATTTAGAGGGCCGGAATTTGAAGCTGAGTGTAGTACGATCTTGTTGCCGCCTACTTACATTTCGCGTAAGGATCACAAAGACAAGATAAGAGAAATTAGGGCTCGTACGGAGGCATATAGGCATTCTTTTTTTCCCTCGTTCAATTTGGGAGTGGAATAGGAAAGGAAATGCCTAGTAGTGGTAGAGTGTACCCTCCGCCACGCACCTTACGGTGAATTGCGGCGTATGTATGTAGATGTAGATTTATCTTACTACTGCAACCTGGTTTATTATCGTCACTTCAGATATTGACTGGGCTTGCAGTTTCATCTTCTTTAATTTCCCGGTCGTTTTTTGAGCGTTTTTTTAACCAACACAAATAAATCCGTTATTGTTGTTCTCTTAGTCAGGGCGTATGTTCGTATAGTTATCATCTGAAGCCATTGAAAAGTTAGTAGCATGACATACACCTAAAATAAAAAAAATAGTATTTTAGTTTTAAAAATACATTTTTATAGCTAAAATTAGGAGTAAAGCTTTTTGTTACGAAAGCACTAATAAAACATCAAAAGGGTCTTCTGCCAGGCTCCCATTTCGAAACAAATGCATTACCGTAATTTTTATAATTAATGATATATTTATATATACAGTAAAACATGCTCAAAGCGGAACGTGTATAATTCGGAAATCCCCTCAGTCAGTACAAGCATTTCAGTCAGATGACCGTTTTAGTCTGTTTTAATGAAAGAACATGGCAACGAGGATTTATTTTACTTTGCAGAGCAACATCACATCACTTTAGTGCTGATTCTCTCTGCCCATTTACAAATAGGACTCCTTCTGGAAAAGCAAGTAACACAAAAAGAGAAAGATTTTACTCGAAAGTAAAAGAAAATCTGTCGAAATGTTGGCGTATCTTTCTTTTTCAGTGAAATGTAGTCCGAGTATTTCATAGCAAGAAAATACGACTAATATTTTGACAGCGCAGGATAAAATTTCAAGTTACGTCCGTAAACTGGAACTTTAACAACGCAGGGTTCAAGTTGGAGATCTATCGACGTTTAAGCAACTGTGTGATCAATGAGTAGGCGAGGAAAATAAAAGAATCGTGTTTTAAACGTCCGTTATTTAACATCCGTCTGGAGTTATAAACTCAATTAAGCAATATTCCTCAGCTATGGATAATCAGCTCGTCAACACTTGGATATTGAGACCATTTTCTGTTAAAGACGGAATTTTCAAAGATGTTTCAGCCAAAATAGAATCCTTCCCATTGCTCGAAGAAAGCACATTCAAAATGGAATTTCAAAATTATGACCTAGGTTCATTTTGGTGGAAAGCAGAAGCAGAATATCCTGTTATAGCTGACAGAGCTCTAAGAACGTTAAGACAGTTCGGTACCACTTATAGATATCAGAGTGGCTACTCAAAGCTACTGACAATAAAAAGTAAGACCATAAACCGTCTCAATGTGGGACATCACCTGAGATGCACCTCAAGCAAAACAACACCAAATATTAGAAAACTTGCGACTTTTCATCGAATGTAATTGTTTCATTGCTGCATCGAAAGTGTAAAAGATATGTGTCTTATGCAGTATATTATGATTAACAAAGATTGGTAGTGTTTTCATTTATTGCTTTCTTTGATGATATTTTAATGGATGATTTTTTTTTGGGGGGGGGGGGGGAATATGAGTTTCCCTAGTAGGTCTTAGGGGTAACAAGACTGGAAAGATTTACAATAGGTTATTTTTTAATACCCGGTATATTTGATATGTCATTCAATAAAAATAAATTGCCGGCACTACCCACAGCCACTGGGCGACAAAATCTCAGCACTGGGCGACACAAGTGTCGCCCAGTCAACATGTTATTTTATGCCCTGCCCCATACTATCACACCAGTATGGCGATGACGAATACACGATTCCAATGTGCGTTCACCGCGATGTCGCCAAACACGGATGCGACCACCATGATGCTGTAAACAGAACCTGGATTCATCCGAGAAAAAGGCGTTTTGCCTTTCGTGCTGCCAGGTTCGTCGTTGCGTATACCATCGCAGGCGCTCCTGTCTGTGATGCGGCGTCAAGGGGAACCGCAACCATGGTCTCAGAGCTGATAGTCCGAGCTGCTGCAAACGTCGAACTGTTCGTGCAGCTGGTTGTTGTCTTGCAAATGTCCCCTCTGTTGACTCAGTGATCGAGACGAGGCTGTACGATCCATTACAGACATGCGGATAAGATGCCTGTCACCTCGACTGCTAGTGATACGAGGCCGTTGGGATCCAGCACGGCGTTCCGTATTGCCCTCCCGAACCCATCGTTTCCATATTCTGCTAACAGTCATTGGATCACGACCAACGCGAGCAGCAATGTCGCGATACGATAGACCGCAATCGCGATAGGCTACAAGCCGACCTTTATCAAAGCTGGAAACGTGATGGTAAGCATTTCTCCTCCTTACACGAGGTATCACAACAACGTTTCACTAGGCAACGCCGGTGAACTGCTGGTTGTGTATGAGGAATCGGTTAGAAATTTTCCTCATGTCAGCACGTTGTAGGTGTCGCCACCGGCGCCTTCCTTGTGTGAATGCTCTGAAAAGCTAATCATTTACATATCACAGCATCGTCTTCCTGTCGGTTAAATTTCACGTCTGTAGCACGCCATCTTCTTGGTGTAGCAATTTTAATGGGCAGGAGTGTATTTTGGAAAATAGATAGAGTTTTTGAGAAATTTACTAATTTTGTATCTATACCTTGGTGACTACCTAGTATACAGTCCTTTGGAATAAAATGTAATATGCCGCGGCGGAGCGGCCGAGCGCATTGAGACGCTATGCTCCGATGCTCGAGGCTGTTCCCTGTCGGGGGTTTGAATACCCCCTCGGGCATGGATGTTTTTGCTGTCTTTAGTATAAGGGAGTTCATAAGTAGTTTGTAAGCTTAGGGACTGATGACCCCGCTGTTAAGTCCCACAAGCTTCACAAACATTTGAATAAAATGTAATATATGCAGTATTAGTACTGTTTGCAGTTCTATTAAGAGTACGCGTTACTGCAAAGTTAATTCATTGAAAACCCCTCCCGAAATTATATCCTGGCTACGTCTATGATTGACAATAATGATAAAGCTGAATTAATATTAATTGTGCTTTTGTAAGACATGCCTGCTAATAGGATCTTTTTTCTTCTTCTCTCATTTTCACAGTAATGTGGTATCCAATTAACATTCTCGATTTAGCAAAGATGAAATATGAAGAACGTGGTTTCCAGACGAAATCACATACTTCTCCTGAGGTCTTACATATGTGTCATTTGTTGACTGATTTCTTTTGAAATTGTGGAAACGTTAGAAGAAATAGGAAATAACTGTGACGATTTTACGAATTGTAGTTCGGACGACGTCAGTTGTATCAGTAACAATTCTGAAGAAGAATACTTTCTAAGCCTAAAAACATATTTACTGCAACAGCTTTCAGCGACAAAGAAAAGTCAGTGAAATATTGGTTACACGACGGAGGGGAAAAACGCTTTAAGTTAAGCAGTGTGCAAAGGCGTTTTCGTTTCGTTAAATCTGAATGTTAACTTCATAAATGGAAGAAACAATTGCATGAAGTAAGAAATTTGCCCCAAACTGAAACTCTAAAACCTCTGAAAGAACTGTTCGAAAAAATTAGAACTGCTCGTGAGAGCCAGTACACCGTTACCGATGGAGGTCTACGAGACCTGGCCTTCCGAATTGCATCTGACACGAACTTTGCTGATTTCCAGTCTCCCACGACCAGACTACACAGATTCAAGAAATGGTAAAGAATAGGAAGTCACAAAATTACCAAGTTTACGCACGTAAACTTCCAGATCAGCTGCTAGTGATAGTCAATTCTATAAGAAATTCGTAGCTGACATTAAGACGCAGCTGCAGGTAATAACGCTGATCAGTCAGGTTTCGTGAAAGAACTGCGTGCTCGGCGCACTTTATCATTTCGGGGTGGAAAAAGACGGAGTCGATTACCAAATCAATGAATGCAATGACACATTTGATTTCCAGAAAGCTTTTGATACCGTACCTCACAAACGGCCTTTAATCAAACTGCGTGGTTATGGTATATCGCCCCAAATTTGCGATTGGATAGGGGATTTCTTGTCATAGAGGACACAGTTCGTAGTAATCGATGGTAAGGCATCGACTAAAACAGAGGCGATATCGGGCGTTCCACAGGGAAGTGTTATTGGTCGTCTGCTGTTCCTTATTTACATTAACGATTTAGGGGAAAATCTAAGTAGCCCTCTTAGATTGTTTGCAGATGACGCCATTATTTACCGTCTAGTAAAATCATCTGAAGATCAAAACCAACAACGGAACGTTCTGAATAAGATATCAGTATGGTTTAAAAATTGGCAATTGACTCTAAATAATGAGAAGTGTGAAGTCGTCCACATGAGTACGAAAAGAAATCCGTTAAACTTCATTTCCCAGATAAATCAATCAAAGGTGAACGCCGCAAACTCCACTAAATATCCATGAATTACTATTACTTCAGACTTAAATTGGAAAGAACACGTAGATAATATCGTGGGGAAGGCGAACCAGAGACTGCTTTTTATTCGCAGAACCCTTAAAACATGCAACAGAACTACAAAAGAAACTGCATATAGTACGCTTGTCCGTCCATTTTTGGAGTATTGTAGCCCAGTGTGGGATCCTTATCAGGTGGATTTGACGGAGGACATCGAAAGAGTCCAAAGAAGGGCAGCTCGTTTCGTATTGTCACGATACAGGGGAGACAGCGTTACGGAAATGATACAGGATCTGGGATGGGAATCATTACAACAACGGCGCTTATCGCTGCGGCGTGGGCTACTTGCGAAACTCCAATCGTCAACATTCTCCTCCGAATGCGAATATATATTGTTGACTCCCACTTACATAGGCAGAAATGATCATCAGAAGAAAATACGAGAAATCAGAGCTCGAACAGAGAGATTCAGGTGTTCTTTCTTCCCGCGCGCTACTCGAGAATGGAATGGGAGATAAATAGTATAACGGTGGTTAGATGAACCCTCTGCCAGGCACTTAAATGTGATTTGCAGAGTATCCCATGTAGATGTAGATTTAGATATACGATAATGCCAGTGATACGTATGAGTGGGTTACTATTTCCGCAGCTTTATGTCTGTCTTTAAGAACCTCATGGCAAACTAGGACCAAAAATAAAAATAATCTACGGTTTAGCTGCAAACATCTTGTAATCGACGTTTCAAAATGTCGAAAAATGAGAAAGATTAATTTTCAACTTTCCGTTCGAAAAGTATTCCTACCAGATGCGGAAACTAATTCATTGCTTTTGTTATATTCATAACGACGCCTATGTTTCTGAGGAGTACGCCGAAAAATCTGTAGATGTAATGTGGATTTCGCCTAGAACTATTATTTTGATTCAACCTCTCGATAAAGAACTTTTTCGACTTTGGAAAGCATTTTTTCAGGAAATTATCAGACAATTTCCGATGCAGTTTTCTGAAGCTCCAGTCATATGTGCATTACTAGTTTTCTTCGCCACGCTTTACGAATTTGTTCAAGTGTGCCTGGTATGCAGCGCAGTATGCACAACAACGGCCGGGTCCAGTTCTGGCCTTATCCCAGTTCTGTCTAAATAAAACTAGTGGTTACTGCGAAGTGCATGAATGCATCAGTTTTTTCCTTTGTCTGGTGTGCCTGCTGCAAGAAAAATGTTTTTGTCATTCAATAGACCCTTCGCATTTTTTGGCGACTACATGGAATAAACAAAGAACTGTTTCACTGATAGTTAAATGAGACCTGTTACGTATATATGTCACGGAAAGATCGCGATGGTGAAAGTTCGGGTGAAATGAATTCACACTAAGGCTTGCCAGAAACAGTTTTAACGGCAGAAATTCCCGACTGGAAGAGAAACAGGAGGAAACAGCGGTGGTATAAAAAGTGCTCTCCATCACGCACCAATTAAGAAATAGTGTTAATGGAGCAGTGTCATCCAGTTATGGTGAAAGTTCAAAGTCTCTTGTTTAGTGGGAAGTTGTTTTGTAATCAACTGCAATATTTGTACCAACACACGGACCCACAAACAAAGTAAGCTCTATCGCACACGACCCTCGACAACGTGGTCATTGGAGCGCAGGAGAAGCCGGGATTGTTATGATAAGGATGGGGATGGAAATTGGCTGTGTCCTGCCGCAGGGACCATTCCGGCATTTGCAAATATCAAATCAAATGTTTGTAAATCTATCGGACCAAACTGCGTGGTCATCAGTCCGTAGCTTACAAACTACTTAACCCAAATAGCACTGACATCCTTCCAGAAGGACGACAACGGCAGCTTAGTTTTTTTATTCTTGTCAGTAAGAATTCGTGCACACTGTCATTTTATTTCTTTGAATATCCTGCTCCCATCTCAGATCAATTTTAGCTTGTATTGTCGATTGCAAAGTGGTTGGATACAGCTGCAAAGTTGAGGTTCCTACAGAAGATATTCAAGACTTCCTCATATTTGGGTTTAAATTTCTCGAAATTTCTTCAGTTTTTAAGACATTTATATGTATATATTTCATCTTAAACGTTATTTTAATAATAATGATTCATGAAATTAAAATTACAGAAAATTTATTTTGGCGTCATTCCAAAAAGAAAGGCAGTATTGCAAAACTAATGGCGTGATTGTGAAAAAAATCACTTATAACGATCTTGTGCATTCGTATGAAGGTAATTAATCGCTTTTCAGAAAAAAAATTAAACCAAAAGTAATTCCGCGCTATCTGGATTAAACTAAAGTAAACTAACCTAAGGAAAACACACATACACCTATGCCCCAGAGAGGACTCGAACCTGCGACGGCGAACAACCGCGAGCTCCGCAGCATGGCGCCTTAGACCGCTCGTCTACGCCACCGCGGCATTTGCACGGCCTGATTTAGCAAAGTCATGGAACACTCAAATCTGAACCGCCGTGCACCCGAAAGTGAGTTTTGTATGTTACCATTGCGCCAACTCGCTCCGTACGAGAAACGAAAGCAAGTAAATATTGTCACCTGTTTCTGAGCTACGTTGTTTCAAGTTTCAATTGTACAATTGGTACCAAACACACAATAGACAATAAAGATACGTGTTCCAACGCAGTGGCGGCCAGTGAGGATTTCTAAGGTGGTGCGCCGGCCGCGGTGACTGCGACGCGTCAGTCACGGTCTGCACGGCCACTACGACCGAGGGTTCGAATCCCCCCTCGGGCATGGATATTTGTGCCGTCCTTAGTCTTAGCTAGTTCATAAGTAGTTTGTAAGTTTAGGGACTGATGAACCCCAAAGTCCCGTAAAAAAAGTGGTGCCAAACAAAAAAATTAAATAAATAAATAATCTTAAATACATAATGAAACTTCACTCTGCAGCGGAGTGTGCGCTGATATGAAACTTCCTGGCAGATTAAAATTGTGTGCTGGAACCGGGACTCGAACCTGGGACCTTCGCCTTTCGCGGGCAAGCGCTCTACCACTTAGCTACCCCGACACGACTCACGGTGCCGCCCCACAACTTTGTCGTGTCGGGGTAGCTCAGTGGTAGAGCGCTTGCCCGCGAAAGGCAAAGGTCCCAGGTTCGAGTCCCGGTTCCGGCACACAATTTTAATCTGCCAGGAAGTTTCATCTTAAATACATGTTTATAAACATTGTAAAGTAGTGCCACAGTTATTAACATATTACCCAATTTTGGCAATTATTTATATATCTCATAATATACTATAATACCAAATAAAAAGTAAGGGGTAACAGGAATAAACATTTATTACAGTAATGCTGTTCTTACATACTAAACGTTCAAATGTTTGTAAAGTTTATGGGACTTAACTACGGGGTCATCAGTCCCTAAACTTACAAACTACGTATGAACTACTTACGAACTAGGACGGCACAAATATCCATGCCCGAGGGGGGATTCGAACCCCCGACCGTAGTGGCCGTGCAGACCGTGTGTGAAGCGCCTCAGTCTCCTCGACCACCGCGGTCGGCTCTTACATACTGCCTCAATTGCTTCTGACGAGGCGCACTTATGGTGACAGGCATTATTACTACAGGCGAAAGCTGGCCATAAAGCACATTTCTTTACGATTGCGAAACAAATGGAAAAACGTAAAATCATTGGCTATCTGCAGCTAACTTGTGATTGGCCACCTTCACTCCCCATGATCCATTGCACTGTTACCAACATGCCTAATAAAAACTACGCCGTGGCGGAGCGGCCGAGCGCATTGAGGCGCTATGCTACGATGCGCGTGGCCGTTCTCCGTCGGCGGTTCGAATCCCCCCTCGGCTGTAATGTGGATATTGGGAAGTGAATTTCAACAAATTACAGACATTTAAAATTACAACCATTGTATTCACCAAAGGCAAAAACTTTGACTGGTAATACAGCTTCAAAATAATTAATACGACCGGGATTGAAAATCCATTCTCTCCTTGTTGGAAAGTAACTCAATCGATCTTGAATTGAAATTTTCAATGTTGCATAGAAATGACTTCTCACAGGACAACGTCCCTAAGACACTCAGACTTTCTTCTTATATGGTATTTCTTAGCAATGTTTTCATTTTCTTGAGCACTCAGATTCTGAGGCAGGTAATGTGATTAGCAGTTTCAAAACTACGTCTATTCGAAAGTTTCGGAAAATTCGTCGTCTAGAATGAGCGAAAGAACTGGAACTGTGTCAGAAAGGGATCTCAACTCAGGCCTAGCAGAAAACCTGAAGTTCTCCCTTCCACTTTCTTTTTTCGAGAAATGTATATGTGTCAGTAACTTCAAGATATTTTTTAGGAGTTATTTTTATATATTTGTCGAACAAATTCACACCGAATAAATTGGTTGCAACGAGGTGTCAAGTGGACTGAAAACGTCATTTTATTTCACTAAGGATTGCTTCGCACACATGTATCTCAACATGCAAAGCATCTCTCTTTCTCTCTCTCTCTCTCTCTCTCTCTCCTTTGTTTCTTTCTTTTATTTTTACAGTCATCAGTGATCCATTGTTTCATTACAAGCAACCGGCTTGAAGTTAGCTTCGGATTCGTTTCCAGAAAACAATGCGGGCCGTATAACTCCCTGGCGCAAGCGAGAGTAGTGCCAACCTCCACATTAAAAAACGACTACACTCTCTACAAATAAGCGATGCGCAATATTTTAGTGAAATGAAGCTTACAGAATATTCAGAATCCTATTACCTGAACTACGTTAACGAATCAGTAACCTACTGTAAAATATGAAGTAAAAATATAAAAAATAAAAAATAAAAACAATAAACCATACACCAGTATTAAGTAAATGGATACAGGAACAGTACACACATTGCTCCCTTTCGAAGCACCAAAAATACTTCCTCTTGTATATTCGATAAAACATAAAAGATATTCGAAGCTCATAAGCCTATTAAAAATCGGCAAACTTCCGGTCAGCACGATTCTCCCGTTTCCTACTACACTGAAGCAAACAATTCCAAAGAGGTGTTTACTGTCGTCCTTTAACAGTCTGTAGAAGTGCAGCATACGTATCAAAGTATTGCCTGACAACATACCAAGGCAGATTAAAGAGAGCATCAGGTTGTACAGTACATAGAAAATCGGAAAAAGTTCTGTTTGTCACCGAACGGCCGTTCATAGTAAGCTCAAACGTAAGTAACGAAAAATTGTTAGACGTCGTTCATGACACTCTGCTGAGGCATACCAGAAACATACAGGTCCTAAGTGACAAAGTAAGGAAAAGGATTACCGAGCAGATTACGAGATAAGATTCTTAGACATTCGTCAAAATTTCTGTCGTAGCACGGATTTGCCTTTCCACCCTACATTCAACGACGTGTAACTAAAGCATTACTGGCCGTCGCCATATGACACTCTGTATACGTATAGCACACACGTCCAAGTACTACGTGACAAAATCTGAAGGCAGATTAACGAGCCGATTATGAGATATGATTTTTCGAATATCGTTAAAATTTCCGATGTCGCTCCGAAAAGCTTTTCCGTCCTACATTCAAGGGCGAGTAACTAAAGAATTACTAACTGTCGCCATATGACACTCTGTATACGTATATAACACACGTCCAATTATTACGTGACAAAATATGAAGGCAGATTAAGAGCCGATTATGAGATATGATTTTTCGAATATCGTTAAAATTTCCGGCGTCGCTCCGAAATGCCTTTCCGTCCCACATTCAAGGGCGAGTAACTAAAGAATTACTAGCCGTCGCCATATGACACTCTGTATACGTGATTTGGAATATTGTTAAAATTTCCGGTTTAGCTCGAAATTGCCATTCCGTACTACAATCAAGGGCGTATAACTAGAGTATTAGCTTTATAAAACATTTTTGTTAACGATAAAGCAATGTTTATACAGAAAATGAATTTATCTTCCGAATCCAGGACTTTATATCTCGTTCGGTGGCGTTGATGTCAGTTTGGGCTGGAATCAGTCATGTGCGAAATGGGGTTGTGCCACCTCTGCAGAAGTGTACGCTTGATTTGCTTCTCCCTCCTTTTTTCTCGGGCATAAACACGCGGTGCTGCCACCGCGGTGAGATTCCCACTTCGCTTTGCTGTATCATATTTAAAATATCGATACGACAGTACTACTGACGGCATCGACAACAAAGTGCAGTCTGCAATGATGATTAACAGCACCAATACGATTATTTCTTCTGCTAACAATTGTATGCACCTTTTGTTAGACGAGTCCAACTGTTGGTCCCAATGAGCTAGTGGGGTGCGAACTGGTTACACTGATACTGATTATTTAAAAAAAATCTGCATTAACCGTTTGACTGCTGGTGGCATGCTTACAGTTCGTCACGCTGCGGCCTGCTTTGTCGGACAGTAATCCGTCTACCTGAGCTGAGCGGTTTCACAGACGGTTTCCGACTGGGCCACCCCTATGCCTGAAAGCACAAATATATACAGACGGGAAACCTCCGTAAGGGCCCCTACGCTCAGGGGTGCAGGGAGGGAGGGTTTCCAACAGTTCCGTAAGATGTCCCATGATGGCACTGCAGTCAGAAGCAGCCCTTTAAACTGGCCAGAGCAGGCGGCAGGTAGCGGCTGCCCCCACCACCACCTCCCCTCACAGCCGTGGCCTCGTGGCAGGCGGCACGAGCTCTCCCCTCAGCCTCCCCTCCACGCTACCCTCTGACGTGCGAGAGGCACCCTAAGCCCGGGAACGGCCTGACACCTGCTAGCATCTTACGGGCAGCGTAGGACAGTGGTTTAGGGGGGCTGCTCCTCTGTATATGTTACTCTGTGCTGAAAGGCGTGATCAGGCGTGCGGCAGCGACCACACCCTGCAGTTCTGATTCTGGTTCCCACTGAGGTGAAGTGAATACTCTCACTGACTCTTTACCATATTGCTTTTATTTTTTCTTCGCTTGGTAGCTTCTTTCACAGAGACCTGAAAATTATTTCTGCGCTAAGAATGATGTACTTTACATAATTTTCGACACGATTTTATTAGTTTCTTGTAAAAACGATTATTATGCATCGAGTACTTCGGTCTTCATTGTTAGCTACCCACCCACAATCCACTCTTTCCTACGTGATAGTTACCGAACTGGTTGTGTGATTCATCAACTTTTCTGTTAAAAGGTCTTGAAACTTTTAGATTACTTCTAGTTGCTATCTGACATTATGTGAAACCGAATAAGAGAACGTGGTCGAAAACCACTGTTCTTCCAGTGGAATACATGTTTAAACCATACTATTTTCTGGAGAGTTTGTTTATATCTTCAGGTTCTTCGGATTCTGAGTTATTGTTCACTGCAGCTCTCAAAGTATCAGGCTTATGTGCTATATCTGCTGTGTTCAGAGCTCAGGAATATTAGTGTCAGATATTGCTGAAGAGTCATCACTATTACACCATCGAGGAATTCATCCTTACTGCCCCTTCCAGTATCTACAAGATTTCATCATCTCTGCAATCTTCTCTGCATATAACAGAACAGTTTACAGTGTAAACCCCTACTAATAATCAGCCTCAAAATGATGCAAACAACTGCAAGGAGAAACCGTCACAGGCAACACACACAGAAAACCAAACTATTCTGCAACAAATCTGAACACCTGCAGAAGAGTGGACAGGAAATACGCCTTTCGTGTTTATTTGGAATCGCTTCTTGCTACCCGAAAGTGGTTGACAATCTACGACTGATTTTTATTTTTTTGTGCTCAACTTACTGCAGGATCCGAAATGACCTGCAGCTCTTGTTCGTCTATGGTAACACAATACCTCTGAACCACTTTCACGGTATGTCGGGAAGCTCTATGGACATTTACTATTACAATTCGAGCGTATAAACCTTATGTAATTCCCCCACGTGTTTATCAAAGTCAAATAATCAAGGATTCCTAATATTGATACCTGAATATTTGTTCCTCCACTTAATGAGAATAATATGTATAATTGTTTCATTGGTGCAATACGTATTGTGGTATTATTTTTTATGCCTCCATACAAAGCACATAATTACAGCATCTGAAACGTGCAAAATTTGTCTTTTTGTCAGCACAGCACACAACTTGAGACGCGTTTCAAAGCTAGGAACTGTTGTGTTCGAGTGCCTTTTCGATCTTCCTATATATTTCCCGTCCTTCTTTTGGATCCGGGCTTTGGACCGGCACTGGCGAAGTTAAAAACTTTTTTTTATTTCTTTCATTTTATATCTTTTATTTACTTTTGTTTTCAATTACTTACAAAATGTTCAAATGTTTGTAAAGCTTATGGGACTTAACTACGGGGTCATCAGTCCCTAAACTTACAAACCAGTTATGAACTAGCTAATACTAAGGACGGCACAAATATCCATGCCCGAGGGGGGATTCGAACCCCCTACCGTAGTGGCCGTTGAAACCATGACTGACGCGCCGCAGTCCCCTCGGCCACCGCGGCCGGCTCAATTACTTTCAAAAATTACGAATGGCATTTTGCTGTGTCATTATCGACAGTTAATTTTTATTTTATTTTATTTAATTAATTTATTTTTGTGATAAGCCTCGAAACCACACACAGTGGTATATTGCATGTTCTGCATTCGTACCTGGTCTCTCGGCGCACTTTCTGCTTGGAACAAACGGCACATCTTCGCATTGGCCTACTTTTCTTCGAGTTTTCGCTCTCAGTTATATTCGGAAAATGCCTCCCGATAAATCGCAGAGGATTCTCGTCATCAGAGCGCCTCCCTTTGCCAGCTTTCCTCCGTTCTGTGGCGTAAGTCTCAACAAGTTCTCTTACCAGAGACAGGTGAAATTCTGCTATTGGCATCTTTCGCCCTGTTACTTCTCTATGGAGAGCATGGACGTTTAAAACGCGCAGATCTGATACATGGAAGAACAACTTGTGAACTTCTTGTCCACTTTACTGTCTTCGGGACTGATTCGACTGAGCTCAGTAGCATGTCGGTACGGTCAACTGCCCCCGTACTCGCGATGTAATCTGCAACGCATTGTAGTTTCCTGCGTCTTTCACCAGTCTTCCTGTCTGTCTTCTCCGTATCACACGTTTCTGCAGTATTACAGGTGGTCAACATCCACACTTCTCTCTTATCACACCACTTCATGGCAAAAATTGTATTAGTCGATATAAACTGTACTTCTAAAAACGTTCAAATGTTTGTATAGCTTACGGGACTTAACTTCAGGCTCATTAGTCCCTAAACTTACAAACTAATTATGAACTAGCTAATACTAAGGATGGCACAAATATCCATGCCCGAGGGGGGATTCGAACCCGCGACCGTAGTGGCAGTGCAGACCGTGACTGGCGCGCCGCAGTCCCCTCGGCCACCGCGGCCGGCGCTGTACTTCTCCTCGTTTCAGTTTGTCCTGCAATTTTGGCAAGTAACGTCTGTTTTTACGAACAGTACCACAGGCATTCGTACCGTGGTTATGAAGCCAGAAGAACAGGTCTGGTCTTGAATACCAGTTGTCGACGTAAAGCATGTGTCCCCGTTGCAAGTATGGTTTCAGCAGTGTGGCTACTATGTCGCCATTTTTTCCGCAGATTGTGAAAGCCAACTTCAATCGTGGTGCCTGTATATACAATGAAATCCAGTATGTAACCAGCACAAATGTTTTTATTTCAAACCTAATTCGTTTGGATGGAATATATTCTTTGAAAGACAATTGCCCTTTGAAAACCAAGAGGCTTTCGTCGATGTAAAGCTTTTGGTAAGCGTGAAATGCGGTGTGGAATGTTGTGCGGGCCGCGGTGGAGTAGCCGAGCGGTCTAAAGCGTCTCGCTGCGGATCGCGCGGTTGTTCGCCGTGGAGGTTCGAGTCCTCCCTGGGGCATGGGTGTGTGTGTGTTTGTCCGTAGGTTAATTTACCTAGGTTTAAGTAGTTTGTAAGCTACGGACTGATGACCACGCAGTTTGGTCCGATAGATCTACAAACATTTGAACATTTGAATGTTGTGCGGACCGTATCAGCAATATTTCTAATCTTAAATAATCTGTCTCCTTCAATAATTGGAAAGTTGTCACTAAAATGAAGCATTCTTAAAATTAAGAGAAATCGATTCCTGGAAATTATTTCGCTAAAAATTGGAGTATTAGAGAGTATGTATCTGGATCAATAGTCACTAACTTTCAATTTCTTCACTCGAGCCATCAGCAGACAAACAGCAACGAAAGATTACAATTCTTCAAATCCAGTTTCTTTCCATCTTGACAAACTAGAATGCTCTGATACTGGCGTATTTTCTTTGTTATATAAATGAAATCTGTTTGTTTCGTCTGCAACATATTTCGTTTGACCTTCCTTTAAGAATACCAGAAAAAATGACAGACTATTTGAATCGTCAAATGCATGCACAAACGGAGGATAATAATTTTTCCCAGTCAAACGTGTTGCTAAATCGTCCTTTTTTTCTCTCTCTCATTTTCTGATTCATCAGATTCTGAAAGATTTTCATCCGTTCTTGAAACAGGTGGTTCTGTTACAATACCTGATGAATGTGGCGCAGGACTGTTACTCCGAGATTCTGTCAAAGAGTCGTCACAGTCGATGAGTTCACTTTCACTGTCACTTCTAGTGAGCATCTCAAAGATTTCTTCACCGAGCGAGGTGGCGCAGTGGTAACACACTCGACTCGTATTCGGAAACTTGTTGGTTCAAATCTACCTCCGGTCATCCAGATTTAGGTTTTCCGTGATTTTCCTAAAACACTCCAGGCAAACGCTGGGATGGTTCCTTTCAAAGGGCACGGCCGATTTCCTTCCACCATCCTTACCCAAAATTCCGAGCATAAGCTCCGTCTCTGATGACCACTCTGTCGACGGAACGTTAAACCCTAATATTCCTTCCTTCCTTCATCCGTACAATTGCGACAGTGTACCATTTTCTTCGCAAAAACGGTAACGTCGTCAATATACAAGAAATAAAACTCAGACGAACAAGGAAAGACAAGATTACAGCAGTAAACGCACACGAGACTGCAACTGATAAGGGGAGGTCGCGACGTTCGGATCACGGATTAACTTCAAACTTTGTACGCTATTAGCACTATATTAGTACAACGTAATGTGCAAGTACTAAGGCGCACTACTCAGGCGATTTCGGATGTCGTCGTAGTACCGTGGTTAGCGTAAACTTTTTGTTAATTCGAGCCATGTTATTTGTTCGCACTAATCTCTCTCTCTCTCTCTCTCTCTCTCTCTCTCTCTCTCTCTCTCTCTCTCTCTCACACACACACACACACACACACACACACACACACACACACAAACCGAAAGGACCCTCATTCATACACTCACTTACTGACTGAACACGAAATCTCGTAAAATACTTCACCTATGAAGCTGAAATTTGGCAAAAATATAGTTTATAGGTAGACGTCAGCTAAGAAACGATTTTGCGATAGGACCGATATTCAGGAGATATGACGTCATGAACAATGAAAACTTCGCCGTCTTGCGGCTTGTGATACTGTGACTTTATCAGTCCACTATTTGAGAAGGAGAGCACGTAGCGACTAGCAACAAACTTTATACATAATTTCAAACCTTTGGGATACTTTTTCTCGCTGACAACCATAGTAAAATGATGAAACGAAAAAAAGTTTCTCGCTTACTACATTTCCGGTGTTCATGCAGTAAAATTACGGCGTTTGGTATGACGCTGCAATTTCTTACTCGTACACTATTAATTGTATTCGTGAGAAATCTTACAGACAGTATACACACATACCACTCAAGGTACGTTCAAAATTTTGTCGTAGTACGACACGCAGTTCATGAGATATGGAGTCATAAACAATTAGGATCATGGAAAACCGCCTCATCAGTCATGACGTTTTGATTTGTTGCGTCTTTCCTACTATCTCTGATCGCGACGTATTTTGCAGACATTTTACATATACACCACTGGATGTACCTTCGAAATAATATCGTATTACGACATCTAGTTCAGGTGCTATCACGTCAAAGACAATGAATTGCATGAAAATTCTCTCTAATATGCATGAGATTGTAATTTACAACCAACTCCATTAACAACACATTTCGTGGTCAGTTTTCTAATATTTCACTGTACGAATGTGGTAAATAATTTTTTTTGCAGGACACATAATTTAGGAGGTATATATATATATAAGCGAAAGGTCAGTCACGCACTCACTCACTAACTAAACACGAAATCTCTAAAACTAATGCACCTATGAAGCTGAAAATTTTCGGGCATGTAGTTTATACGTAGAAGACTTCAGCTAAGAAAGTACTTTCGATAGGACAGAATTAAGGTGCAAAGGGGAAGATACTTTTCCTACAGACTGACGAAAGCTACATTTTCATTCAGATCTTCACGAAATTTTGCACGCGTGAAGTTCAGTACAAGAGGAAGTTGTTCAGCGTCTACCTAAAGTTTCATACGGTGCATGGGGGAGGGTATCTTGTAACATAAAAATGTATCCCTGAATACCTTGGTCGCACCATAACTTGAGAACAGCTCGACCGATTTCACAGATCTCTTTGGGTTGCTTTCTTTATTCTCAGAACAAGGGTTGTGTGAATTAAAACTGGAAAATTTGAGAACAACGAAGTGCGTCTTTCAATGTGACTCTGTGTTTCTATTGCATACAAATCTATAGTTTTGTTTCGATATTTATGAAATTTTGCACACTTCTCCATAAAAACAAGAGGAATGTCACTGTCTGTACAAAATTTCGTTTGGTGTACGGTGGAGGATACTTAAAATACGAACTTTGAAAAAATGAATAGGTTTTCTCAGATACTGATGAATTTTTGCACACACGACACTTATACCAAGAGGATGGTCACAAGATACATGTAAGTTCGTATGGTACATGGCAGAGGGTGCCTCGAAAAAAACATTGCCGAGAAAGGGAAAGGTGGAAGCGAACAGAGACATGGGAAAGAAAGAGATGAATCAAGATAGAGGAGGGAAGGGGAGGTGGACTACGAGAGTGTAGAATAAACAAATACCCGGGCAACGCCAGGTTTACAGCTGGTCGTCCATATATGCGAGATGCTTATTTTGTTTTCGGCTATTTTAATCTCACCCTGCCAGTCTATCGTTTTCAACGTATGATCCATAAATAATATAAACAACAGTGTCCTATCCCTGGAACCCCCCTGAGACAGTTTATTTGAAGACTATTGGCTGTAGCTGGACTTCTGCGGGAGTGAACGTAGCGTGATTGGCGCGTGCTATCTCGGCTTGTTATCGTGGCGGGAGTCTTTTAATGTGACTGTTTTTATTGCATACTGATAAAATTTTGCATATCTGAGCTTAAATAGAAGAGGAATGTCACTGTCTGTATAAAATTTTGGTTGTTGCATGATGGAGGGTACTTAACTTACGGACTTTAACACAGTGCATAGTTTTGCTTCGATCTTGTATTGTTGAATAATTGTAATAGATTGTAACCTCGCCAGTATCAAATATACCGAGACCTACTTAATTACCTGGGCGACCGAGCTTCGCTCAGTATCTTAGGCCGTGTTCACACTGCCGGCCGGGCTGAGCCGAGCAGAGAGATGAAACACATTGTTTCCAATTGCGCTGTTCATACTGCCTGCCGAGCCAAGAGGACTTCGCTTCAGCCGACGACATTCGTAATCCTATACATATTATATCCTATACATATTATAAATGCGAAAGTTTGTATGTTTGTTACCGCATCACGCTAAAACTGCAACACTGATTTAGATGAAATTTCATATAGAGATTTCTTATGTCTTGGGTTAGGACCTAGGCTACTTTTCAAAATGTTTGTTACAAGTTATTTATTTGAAATATATATGCATAGAAATACGTAACGGTTGTAAGAAGCTTCTAATACAACAGCAGAGGTGCTATGTAGTGTATGTCGTGTTTAGCCGCGAGGTTTAAGGCGTCATGTCATAAACTTCCATTATTTTGGGCAATGGTTCGTGCCCTGCTATAGTGAAATTTTTTTCTTTGTTATTGTTATCTTTTTTACTTTCGAATATACAAAAAGATTCTGGGATAGTGCCATAACGGCTTAACTGACATATAATTACATACACAAGAAATCTGAATGTTGGCGTTTATGCCGCATTCATTTTCATTTGTTGTAACAAATGAAGGAAGTATGTATATAAATTGAAGACTTTAAATAAAATATGCTCTAAGTACTATGGCAAGAAAAAACATTGACCAAGCCCTATTTCGTGTACAAAGCGCGAACTGCCACGTTTAAATAGAGTACGTAAACTGCAACGAAAGTAGTAGCAAATGCACTCAACAGATGGCAGGCAGTATAACACTCATGAAAATATTTCTCAGGACGTATAATGTGTATTCAATTGTGATATTATCCAGGTTCTTAACTATTGTTTTCTCCTTGGTTTTCGATGACACGGTCGGGGGTTCGAATCCTCCCTCGGGCATGGATATTTGTGCCGTCCTCGTTCGTAAGTAGTTCATAAGTAGTTTGTAAGTTTAGGGACTGATGACCCCGTAGTTAAGTCCCATAAGCTTAACAAACATTTGATTTTTCGATGACGTGTATTGGACTGTTACCTTCAACTATAGATGTTCGAACATTGTGATTTTATCGTAATTCTTTAAAATTGTATTTTCTTTGGATTTCAATGAATAATAGTTTCTTTGGTGATTTCCATTATTTATAGCATTCGAACGTTTCCTTTTAGCGCATTGACGTGACTTTGCTGGTTAGATTTCACTGATTCAATCTTTCTCTGGTGATTTCGTTGGTTTGTAAGACTTCGTTGGTTTGTTTCCCTGTTATATTTATTGTTCTTTTCATTCGTTTAGTTCGTATATATAGGATCAGGATAGTTTCTTTATTCGTTACATTTGTTGTTGTTTAATATTTCCAACGCGAGCCGCCTGGGCTATGGTACTGCTTCTGCAGCACAAGTATCTCGCGTCTCCAGCCTGTTTTCATCACAGGTTTCTCTGAATGATACCTTTTTAAAAAATAATACCTGTGAAAAAATGTTCTGTTTATGTTTTCTAGTATTACTATTAATTCAGAAAAATGAATAAAAAATTCAGACATGTTTGTTAACTGTTCTCATAAGGAAAAACTCTCCTAAATGACAGTCGAAATTCATGGGATGAGTCCATTATCACCTGTTTCTTCTATGCTTAAAATACGATGTGTCACTACAGTGTGAGAACAACAGTATTAAAATGATAAATCAATTAACAGTTACCTGACTCGAAATAGACGGCAATGAACAAGTTTTGGTCACCCCCGTGTTTCCTTACATATTCTGCTGACAATGGGTGGGGATTCCTTGTTGGTGCAGACAAGCCCACCAAGAAGGAAAAATAAATAAATAAAAAAAGTGACACACGCTTCTGTCCTACAGTGTCTGAGGCTATACTAAACCAGCGTATTTTTTCTATCAGTTGCAGTATAAAACTCGAAATGAAAGTACTATAATCCAGGCAAAGAAAATTGTCATCAGATGATTCAGTGAAATTTTCATCGAAACTTAGTTCCCCTTGACAGGTTCCTTAATATGTACAGGGTGTTTCACTAAATGTGTTTGCCTCTGTAACTTATAAAATAATAGGTGACGGGATATTTTAATGCGGTAGGTCAACACAAGAAATGTTACACTTTCTGTGGAGCTATGAACATAGTTTATTGTATCATTTTCCAAAGAGTTACAGCACAAAGATACATTTTTTTAATGGAACAATAGTTTTTTCTATCGTGCATTGGATTCGTTGAAACCAGCTGCGTCCAAATGAATTTAAACTACATTCCTATCACTGTTAGTATGGGAGCTACAACCCTTCAATGTTTAGGGGGCGGAGGCTACTACAGCGTAGCTGACTGGCTGGTGGTCATGAGACAGTGAGCCGTGCCCCAGGGGTCTCATGACCCACCAGCCAGTCAGCTACGCTGTAGTAGCCTCCGCCCCTAAACATTGAAGGGTTGTAGCTCCCATACTAACAGTGATAGGAATGTAGTTTAAATTGATTTGGACGCAGCTGGTCTAAACGAATCCAATGCACGATAGAAAAACTATTGTTCCATTAAAAAATGATATCTTTGTGGTGTAACTCTTTGGAAAATGATACAATAAAACTATGTTCATAGCTCCGCAGAAAGTGTAACATTTCTTGTGTTGACCTACCGCATTAAAATTTCACGTCACCTATTATTTTATAAGTTACAGAGGCAAACACACGTAGTGAAACACCCTGTATATCTATATCTCACGTATGCCTCGAGCCACCAGTTGCAGCCTTTCTTATAAGGAGATAACTGCGTGTTTTTAATGTCACTGTTCCGTATTGTTTTTTTACTTAATTCATTCTTAATTTAATCTCAGACGTGAGGGTACCGCTTTTATGTGGGACACGCTGTGTTTTCACGTTGAGTTACGACATTTTTCGAGAGCTACAAAAGCGAAAGTAAGGATATATTTTGTATTAGGAGTAGATGCATCCATAACTGTAATTGTATTTTTTAGCTTCTTCTTCTATCATCGCCAACGAGAAAGCCATTAAGTATAATGTTAGAATATTTTATTTCAGTTCATCAACAGTAAAGTCGCAGTTTACATTAATTTTTTCCTATTCTACTTCCAAACACGAAATAGATAGTCCATTAATTGACTAGTGTGGATAAAAATGCAGTTGTATGCCTCTCATAAAGTCGAGTATGACCTGAAGTAAAACCGTAGCAGATCGTTGTCCATTGTAATCGATCGCCACCCATGAAAAATCACTTCATGCTTGTTTTCAGTGCTTCACGTTACGCTCAACAGCCGCCGAGTTCGTAGGCTTGCGATTGCGGCATGACGCCGCTCAGATAACTCGCAATTACTTGTGAAAGAAGGTAGATATCGGTTCGACTACTATTTCAAAAACTTTCCTGTACTTTTAGCTCCATTTCACTTGCTGTAATGTATGGTATAAAATGAATAGAACAGTAAACTGCCCGCTATCGAACTTTTTCAATACACGATTTGTAAATCGAGTGAGCATACTTGACAAAAAGCATCATTTAAGAACGACTGTTACGAATTTCGAACAGGTGAATGTTTTATTCGAAAGCTAGGACGTTGTACTACCATGTTTCTACAAATTAGATTTTTTTAAACGTATACTTTCATCAAAATCGAATGAGGAGCGTTACGAAACTAAAAACTCTCGCGGAATGAAAAGTACACTTTTTATTTTTTCACAGGCAAGGCAAAGGTTGTAAGAAAAAACTAAGTTGAAAAAACGACGTGGCGTGGTCTTATACACCGTCAAAATTTTTTACAGCTTGAAAATAGAAATAGTTGATTTTCCCCCTCTTCTTCATCTCAGCTCGGCCCGGCGCGCAGTGTGTACACCCAGGCCGGCGGCGTGTGCCGACTATTACTACTACTATTACTACTACTAGGTGCCAGACTATTACTATTACTATTACTATTACTACTACTAGGTGCCAGACTATTACTATTACTATTACTAGGCGCCAGACTATTACTATTACTATTACTACTACTAGGCGCCAAACTATTACTATTACTATTACTACTACTAGGCGCCAAACTATTACTATTACTACTACTAGGCACCAGACTATTACTATTACTACTACTAGGCGCCAGACTATTACTATTACTACTACTAGGTGCCAGACTATTACTATTACTACTACTAGGTGCCAAACTATTACTATTACTACTACTATGCGCCAAACTATTACTATTACTACTACTATGCGCCAAACTATTACTATTACTACTACTATGCGCCAAACTATTACTATTCCTACTACTAGGCGACAGACTATTACTATTACTACTACTAGGTGCCAGACTATTACTATTACTATTACTACTACTAGGTGCCAGACTATTACTATTACTATTACTATTACTACTACTACTAGGTGCCAGACTATTACTATTACTACTACTACTAGGTGCCAGACTATTACTATTACTATTACTACTACTAGGTGCCAGACTATTACTATTACTATTACTACTACTAGGTGCCAGACTATTACTATTACTATTACTATTACTATTACTATTACTATTACTACTACTAGGCACCAGACTATTACTATTACTATTACTACTACTAGGCGCCAGACTATTACTATTACTATTACTACTACTAGGCGCCAGACTATTACTATTACTATTACTATTACTATTACTATTACTATTACTATTACTAGGCGCCAGACTATTACTATTACTATTACTATTACTAGGCGCCAGACTATTACTATTACTATTACTAGGCGCCAGACTATTACTATTACTACTACTAGGCGCCAGTCTATTACTATTACTACTACTAGGCGCCAGACGGCTCGGCACATTCCGGCTGGGCTCGAACCGGCCAGCAGTGTGAACGCACCCTACCCCAGCGATAAGTCAGTGTAATTAGCTATGGCATCTGGAACAACTTAATCCACAGGAGAACATGAACGAGTTGTACTATAATTATGAAAAGACTGTTTCTCCATTCAGAACACAAATGAACACTATAATATGCATTTTAACTTTAGCATACCCCCTCTCCTCCTTCTCACTTGCCCATGGGGGTACAATGGCGGTATACATAAGTACTGCTTTAGTTATCTGCTTGCTAATTTCATTCAGAAGAATGAATGGATAGCTCAGTCAGTTAAAACATTAAAGAGTGGTTTGAGTTGAAAGAATGACTAGGCCTAATTTGTTCAGCTGACAGAAAAGCTAATGTGTGCTTTCACTTGAAAAGAAAGGATGAGTAATTCAGTCAATGTACAAAGCTGCAACACAGTCGAATAGTTTCATTCGGTTCCTCCCACAGACTGCTTTCACTCGAAAAAATAAATGAGTAACAATCCAACCGACACCAAACTGATCATTTGATTCGGTCGCTTCCACCGAGGGGTTTTACGCGAAGGAAAGAATGAGTAAATCCAACCGACTGTGTCGATTTTTTAATTCGGTTCCTCCTACCGACTGGTTTTACTCATAAGTACGAATGACTAGTCTGACCGACTGGTTTCACTCAAAAGATCTAATGAATAATTCAGCCGATACGTAGAACTACAGCCGAATGAGTCGATTGTTTTCCAACAACCGAATAAATCAATTATTTTCATTCGGTTGTTCCCATCACTAGTTCCTAATCTATCATCTTACTTTATCGGTTTGATTTGATTTGATTTTTCCAGGGAAGCCAAAACAGTCTTGGCCCAACCCGCCACTGCCCGCACTGAAACTAAGTTTATTCTGCGGTATCGCTCCCTGTATATCTAGTGAAGCCAACCAATGCCCTTGAACAGTGCAAGGAGTCCCTTTACCAGTTCTTTATTAGACACAATTTCTTCGGGTCTGGTTGTCCCAAATATTCTGTGCCTTTTATTCTCCAATGCAATGCATTCGAAGATTAAATGTGATGCAGTTTCATCACCGTCATCACAGATCCTACATTTAGGGTCCTCTTCTGTTATTCCCATTGTATGTAGGTGTTTTTTGAAATTCCCATGGCCTGTCAGCAATCCAACCATGAGTCTAATCTCTCTCCTGTTCAGACCCAGGATTGCAGAGTTTCTTTTAAAACATGGCTTTGGCATCATTACCTTGCCATGTTTTTGTTGATGGACTTTGGTCCAATATTCTACGTGCTGTCTTCTGAGCCAGTTACGTAGCTCCAATTTGATCATTGCCTTGGTGATTGTCAGGACAGGTTCCGGTCCAATAAATGGAGTCTCTGCCCCCATCCTGGCTAATCTGTCGGCATGTTCGTTGCCACTGATCCCCGAGTGGCCGTGGCCAGCGACCCACAAAAGGTTTACCTTATTGCTTTCCCCTAGCTCCATCAAAACCCTGTGACATTCTGCAACAATTTTAGACCTTGTTGCAGTAGCTGCCAGTGATCTCAGGGCTGCCTGGTTGTCTGAATATATATAGATGCTACGATCTTTGTAGCACCTATGCAAATTCTCCTCCACACACGCCCTGATGGCAGTGATTTCGGCCTGCAATACTGAGGCCAGTTTTCCTAGAGAGATGACGCCCTCCAGTCTTGGCTGCACCCCATATACCCCGACCCCAACACCTTGGTCTGATTTTGATCCGTCGGTGAACCAGACAATATCCCCCGTATGGTGTCGAACTATTTTCTCCCAATGCCCCCTACTTCCAATTGTTATATTGAAAGGCTTGTTGAAGAAGTATGGGGTTATAATAGAGTCGGCTGGCATTTCCCCAACCTTTCCTATATTTACCTCACTCACTATTTTAGTGTGTGATTCTGGATATCCCAAAGAGTTCCAGATGTTGCCAGATTTGCGTCTGTATGTACCAGCCGCTGCCTCCATCTTGACCCAAAGGTGTAATGAGGGCATATGCAGCATGGTTTCCATCCCAGCAGTTGGTGTGCTGCTAATTCCGCCTGTTATGGCTAAGCAGGCTAATCTCTGCACCTTACCAAGCTCCTTAGCAGAACCTGCTGTTCAACCTTCTTCCACCACACGACCGCCCCATAGGTGATCCTTGGTCTAATCACTGTGGTGTATATCCAGTGCATACCCTTGAGGCTCAGGCCCCAATTTTTGCCACAAGCTCTCCTGGTACTCACAAGAGTACCTTTTGCCTTGGAGCAAATATTCCTGATGTGAGGGGTCCATGTCAGTTTCTCATCTAGGGTAACCCCTAGATATTTCACTGTCCCCTTCACAGGTAGCGCTTCATTGAAAAGCCTTAGATTCCAACTTGAATGTTGTATATGCTTCTTTGTGAATGGTACAACAACAGTCTTCTTAGGACTAACCCCCAGATCCTGTTTTCTGCACCGGTCTTGCACAATGTCCAACGCACCTTGTGCCATATTCTTGACAGTATCGGGTTCTGAAGTTGACAAGGTCTAAGAATTATCTCGCGGCTCATGATGTGATGATGATCTCTCTTACTTAGAGTTCATTTCATGCTCTGCCATTAATGTAAGTGCTGCAGTTTGCACATTACCCAGGAGGTACACAGCTCAATGCGTTACCCTATTTTTAAAAGTGGTAGGTTCGCCTGTAGCCGTATTTCCACTAATTCGTAGAGAGCTTGAGCAACAATTTATTAATCAGACTTAAGAGCAAGGTTGCATACTTTGCAAGTGAAAGATTTCTTAATGTCGGTAACATTGCTGAAGTATGTACAACATGTTTCAGGTATCAATCGCTCACATAGTCTGCAATTTGCGCTTCGACAGCCATTTACTCCTAAACCACAGTAAAGACACTTACATTTCATATTGCCAGACATCTGCAGAAGGTTCACTTGCCAAAATAGTCTGACGTCTGATGTATTTACACCATCAGTGAGTGACCCCCCTAGAGACAGCATATACATATAATTTATAACAAAAATTCCACAGCTGGAATTATCTTTTTGTTTTGCGTGTTGCCACAGAACTAATTTAAAGTCCCTGCAAGAAACTGTCGAACTCTGTTATGTAATTCCAAGACCTACATAGATTTTTGAAACTTGTCCAGCACTCTTCAGCATGTTCACTTTGCGCTCCCAACGAATCCAAATACACCGCTTCTTTGAGTTTCAAATTGACTGCAAACAAACACCAGTGATTGCCATGTACATGGACTAAAAAAATATCCTGTCAAAATAACTCAGAATTTTTTTGTGTAAATCGGATTGCTGCTACTAATTCTTCTTTTCCATATGCAGTTAGCATACAAATCTTTTGGACGGCTCTGGAAAATAATTGCTGCACAGCAATCTATAGCAAAATTTGTCAGCCAGTTGTTATCGAAGAGCGACTTGTAATCCTCACTTCTTAAAAACAGCTCTCTTTGTGACTCTACCGTGTCGGAAAACAAAATCGTCTTCGCATCCTTTCCTGTGCTGGGCTGGATTTCTGAACAGGCCATTTGGGAAACGATCTGGTATACATTTGGAGTCAATATTACTCACGATCGTCGAATGAGAAGCACATTTTAGTTCTGCCAAACCATGATCAAAATATTGAATAGAAGGAAAACTTTTGATTGAAATAATAATATTTCGGCTTCATTTTCCTTTGCCAAATTTTTCTGCATCTGGACCATCATTATTTCTAAGCCTTGTTTCCCTTTTGCCTCTCCAGCAACTCGATCAGAGCTATGAATTGTGAACTCTTTGAGACGCGACCTTACTTGGGTCTCCATGATCTCTACGAAGCGCCCGACCTTCTGTTTTCTGAAGTTAAGGAGAGGTCCTGTTTTAATCTGCCCAAACCAATTTTCAACTGTGACATTACTGCACCTCGTAATATTTTCTCCGCCCGGCAAGAGGTTAATGGCAATCCCAGACCACAAACGCACTAATGGCATATACCTCTTTAAAATTTGTATGACACAATCTTCATCATAAAAAGGATTCTTGACGGCATTGCTTTCCTGACGTGTTTGTACTCGTATTTCCTTTACCTTCTTTCTAAAAATCCAATAGAATCTGTTCCTTTTGTACAGTGATATTCGAAAAATCATATCTCACAAAAGGCTCGTTAATCTGCCTTCAGATTTTGTCACGTAGTACTTGGACGTGAATGCTATACGTATACAGAGTGTCATATGGCGACGGCTAGTAATTCTTTAGTTACTCGCCCTTGAATGTAGGAGGGAAAGGCATTTCGGAGCGACGCCGGAAATTTTAACGATATTCGAAAAATCATATCTCATAATCGACTCGTTAATCTGCCTTCAGATTTTGTCGCCGCGGTGGAGTAGCCGAGCGGTCTAAGGCGTCTCGCTGCGGAGCGCGCGGTTGCTCGCCGTGGAGGTTCGAGTCCTTCCTGGGGCATGGGTGTGTGTGTGTGTGTGTTTGTCCTTAGGTTAGTTTACCTAGGTTAAAGTAATTTGTAAGCTACGGACTGATGACCACGCAGTTTCGTCCGATAGATTTACAAACATTTGAACATTTTCAGATTTTGTCACGTAGTACTTGGACGTGTGTGCTATACGTATACAGAGTGTCATGTGGCGACGGCTAGTAATTCTTTAGTTACACTCACTTGAATGTAGGACGGAAAGGCATTTCGGAGCGACGCCGGAAATTTTAACAATATTAGAAAAATCATATCTCATAATCGGCTCGTTAATCTGCCTTCAGATTTTGTCACGTAGTGCTCAGGGCATAAAATAACATGTTAACTGGGCGACACTTGTGTCGCCCAGTGCTGAGATTTTGTCGCCCAGTGGCTATGGGCAGTGCCGGCAATTTATTTTTATTGAATGACATATCAAATGTACGGGGAATTAAAAAATAACCTCTTGTAAATCTTTCAGAGCATAGGTTCCCAACCTTTTAAGCCTTGTTACCCCTGGGACCTACTAGGGAAACTCATTTTACCCCCTCCCCCCCAAAAAATCACCCATTAAAATATTATCAAAGAAAGCAATACATGAAAACACTACCAAAATTTGTTAATCATAATACACTGCATAAGACACATATCTTTAACACTTTTGATGCAGTATTGAAACAATTATATTCAGTGAAAAGGTGGGTACTGTTAACCAGTCGCAAGTTTCTTAATGTTTAGTTTTGTTTTGCTTAAGGCGCAACTCAGGTCATGTTCCACACTGAGACGGTTTCTGGTCTTACTTTTATTGTCAGTAGCTTTGAGTAGCCACTCTGATATCTATAAGTGGTACCGAACTGTCTTAACGTTCTTAGAGCTCTGTCAGCTATAACAGGATATTCTGCTTCTGCTTTCCACCAAAATGAACCAAGGTCATAATTTTGAAATTCCATTTTGAATGTGCTATCGTCGAGCAATCAGGAGGATTCTACTTTGGCTGAAACATCGTAGAAAATTTTCTCTTCAACAGAAAATGGTCTCAATATCCCAGTGTTGACGTGCTGATTATCAATAGCTGAGGAATATTGCTTAATTGAGTTTATAACTGCAGACGGATTCTAAATAATGGAATTTTAAAACACGATTCTTTTATTTTCCTTACCTACTCATTGACCACACAGTTGCTTAAACATCGATAGATCTCCGACTTCAACCCTGCGCTGATAAAGTTCCAGCTTATGGACGAAAATTGAAATTTTATCCTGCGCTGTCAAAATATTAGTCCTATTTTCTTACTATGAAATACTCGGACTTAATTTCCCTGAAAAGTCAGCAAGATACGCTAACATTTCGACAGTTTTTTCTTTAACTTTTGAATAAAATCTTTCTCTTTTTGTGTTCCTTGCTTTTCCAGAAGGAGACCTATTTCCAAATGGGCAGAGAGAAGCAGCACTGAAGTGATGTGACGTTGCTCTGCAAAGTAAAATAAATCCTCGTTGCCGTGTTCTTTCGTTAAAACGGACTAAAACGGTCATCTGACTGAAATGACTGAATTTGACGCAAAATAAAAACCGAAAGTACACGAGGTGGTAAGCAATCTGTCATCAACATGTTTTACAGTTGCACAAATACGTCTCTCCGACGATACCAAAAGGGTGAAATGGAATGCAGAGTTTTATTGGCAAGTTAATATGCTTATTGGTGTAAGCGAAAAACACTTCAGAAATGGACAAAGAAATTTTAAACGCAAACTGGGTATTCTAAAACATGTCCTGTGTTTATTCAAGGCTGTGTGTGTGTGTGTGTGTGTGTGTGTGTGTGTGTTGAATGGGAACGTTTTATAGGGCATCAGCTTTACGCTTTGAAGAACTTGAAGAGCTGGCTGAGTCAACCAAGAAAACCGTCTACCGCTTTCCAGCACACTTTGATGTAAGGTTCGTAGAACACCTCAACAATTTAGCCAAAGCGGTTTGGAACAACCTTCCATTAATGCAACAACATTGGAGTAACGTTCTTGGAAAGACTGATTCCTCAAAAATTGAAAAAGCTTCAGCACGTGGGTTTCTGCGTTTGTGGGAGACAGGTGGCGAACAACAGCGACTTACCAGTCTTATGCTAGATCTTCTGAAACGTCTGGAAAAACTGCAAAAAGATCGTCAGAGGTCATTTGTTAAATCACTGATATTGAAGTATCTAAAAAAATATTTGTTGATTCATTATCTTTGATGGAAGAAGACTGTTATCCTGGTGGATATGAAGAAAAGTTGGAAAGAGAAGGTGCAAGAGAACCAGAAAGTGGCGAATCAGATACTGAAGATCTTCCTAGAAGACGTCAAGTAAAACGATTTGTTTCAACAAAGCGACACTGGCCTGCAGCGAGAAGAGAGGTTGTAGCGAGCTGCAAAGAGTTTATCTTACAACGGCTTTCCGAAGACCAGAAGGAAATCTGCGGTAGGATTAATAGATTATTAAATTCTAAAAATCCTATTGAGCTTGTGAACGCAGTTCGTGCAGACGTTGGAAGCCTGTTTGGTAGGGATAAAGTATCAGATTTTACTGATGACGTTGTAGGGTTGTTTGCAGCAGAAAACCTCCCTGCTCCGTCTAGTTGGACATCATCTACTGGAAACCTGTACCACTTTTGAAAGTATCTCAACCTCACTCGATCCTAAGAAAGTTGGTGCAGTCATATATTTCTCTGACACCGAACAGTGCAGGTCCTGAAAGAGCAGTGTCACTACATACGACTTTAAAATCAAACAAACAATCTGGCCTGTCACGAGAAGCTCTCAACCCTAGAATGCGCATCGCTCTCAACGGTGTTGGGACAGCCTTTTTCGACCCAAGGCCATCCGTGGCGAAGTTCCTAGAGAAGAAAGAGAGAAGAAGGAAGCTGCCCGATTTTAAACTGTATCAAGACCAAGAGATTGTAAAAAAGTTTTTGCAAATGACAGTAACCTTTAAATTTGATGTTCTTCGATTCTTTAGTTAGGGACTTTGTAACTTTTTTTATCAAAATATTTTGTAAACCCAGTAATTTCATTATCCTTTAAAATTTTGTTGTATGCCTATTTTAAAATATTTCTTGAAAATTGTTTCTTGTGTGCATTAAGACATTTATAAAAACGGCAAAAGAATTGTTTTTACCTACAATCTTACAAGTGAAGATATAAAATTACTGTTCAATACTCTTTGAAAGAAAACACACTAGAGCTTTATGTTCTTTAAAGACGTTTTTAGCACCAGCATCTCATGACTCATTTTCTTCAGAAGTAAGTACTTTTCTTAGATAGCTTAAAATTGTAATTGTGTTTCTTTCCCGTTGGTGTACAGAATTCTCTAGAGCAAAAATACAAATTGAGGAACCATAACGTAATATGAGCTTTTAAGACAAATGTTTTATTAACTTTCACAGCAGTGCACAGGAAGGTATTTTAAGTAATCATAGTACTGACATCAGTTTAATTTAATACTATTTTCATTTAATAGCCATATCAAATTAAAGTGAACGTATAACAGGTATTGTATTCTACTTAACTTCTTAACAAATAAAAGACAACAAAAATAATTGAAAGATTGTTTAACAAAATTAGGAGACATAAATGATTTCTTCAAAGTCCAAATTTAGTATTGTTCCACAAACATTTTTATTTATCATTAAAAACATATATGAATAAAATATATTAAGGAAAAATTAAGCAGCTTTGATTTTAATAAAGAAGGCTTCAAAATACGGTTTTAGGCATCAATATTTTGAAATTTTTCCGGGGGAGGGCTCCCGGAACCCTCGGATCTTCCTTCCAATGTCGCCCAGTGAAAATCCCTTAAAATATGCTCTGGTAGTACTTGGACGTGTGTGCTATCACTGAAGTAACTCGCATTGCTGATTTGTTGAGCGTATAGTCGGTTTTTAGCGTGTACGTTGGCACTACTTTCCTTTGGCTCGCTTGCGCCTGGGAGTTATACCGCCCGAATGGCTTTCCAGAAACGAATTCGAAGCTAACTTCAAGCCCGTTGCAAAGCATCTCACAAGCAAGTCATCTCTCTCTCTCTCTCTCTCTCTCTCTCTCTCTCTCTCTCTCCTTTCTTTCTTTTATTTTTACAGTCATCAGTGATCCATTGTTTCATTACAAGCATCTTTACGAAACCTTTACAATAAATATGGTTACTGGTGGAATCAACGTTTCTAATGTTTTGTATCTTCAAATTTGGCGATGTCTTGTTTGACCTTAGTCGGATCAGTAGCTGCTTCTTAAATTAACTGAAATGAGTGTTAATGTGTGGCATTATAGCAAATACACCTAGAAAATAAAATCTAATTTGCGATTCCAAATGAATTAGCATTAAATTGCTGCAAGATTGTGGACACTGGAAATGAAAGTTTGAGTCTGTAGTCACTAGATGGCAGGCGGGAAGCTCTTTAGGTTCAAGGTCTTTCAGTTTCTGTTCTCTACTGCTCTCTAGCGGCCGACATATAAAGCTCAGTCAGGGTGATTTCTGGCTTTACCCCTGCCGTTTGTGAGCGCTGCCGGTGGCTCCAAGTTCCATAAAACTGCCGCGAGAGCGCGCGCGACGTAACGTGCCTGTTCAAATCAAGGAACGCGCACTCAGAAACAAAGTTTTTGCGCAATTTGTACAGAATTTTCTTTACTTCTTTTTCATACAAGTGGTGCCATGGCACAGCGGCACTATCCCAGAAGTCGCCCGTGTGATTAAAATTAAAATTGATCGGTGAATTGTGGCATGGTTTAAAATGGTAATAAGAAAAGCAATTGTACTGTTGCTTGTTAGAAGATCGTAACTAAACGCATTGGCGTATCTCGTGTTAATTGATATAGAACATATGCAGAAGCAGCAGGGCTGTAATTTTACCACTATTAAAAATGGATTGAGTATCGAAGACGAAATTTGAAAGAAAAACCGAGCCTACTTATGATTGTAAATTGCATCAAAGAGGTATACGTAGTTAGTAAATCAGTAAGGTATGAATGTCCTCTGCTTACATATCGGTTTCAAATACAGGGTATTGAAAGAGGTGTTCCACATTTTCAGAGGCGGTTTTATGTATCAAACAAGACAGAAATACCGGTATACATTAACTTTAATTCGGTTATCTTAGTGGATATGAGAAGTTATTGATTTTCAGTACTGTGAAACTTATCGAACAAACAAACGTAACACTAATATAAACAATAAAAATTGAAAGATCAACGTTAAGATAAAACCTTATGGTGCTAACAACAATAAAGCACAGCAGCTCATCCACTTCACGAGGAAAAATATTACGTGTTAGAAAATAGTAAATAGAAGAACCGCACGAGCAAATCATTTACGGTTACGAACAATATTCTTACAAGTAAATATACCAACGGCAAAAATACGGTCGCTTTCTGCAAAATGAATTGTGTGGAGCACATTTTTCTTTGGACGTGAAAGCTGGCCAGAGACGAGGTATGGTCCATCTAGAGACAACGGGAAATTTAATGCGGTGGAAAACGACCAAGCCACTTGCAGAGAAAAAGAAATCTCAGTGTTCTGTGAGAAGTAAAGGCGAACATAAGCCTAAAAGGATATAGAGACAGGAGGGAAATGAACTTAGTAGGTACGATTCTTAGAAATGACTTCTTTCTTCAATATATTAAAAGAATCTTCGAAAACTAAAGTCAGTCGGCCAGACCAAACTACTGGGCCGATTTCCTTCATTTTTGTTTTACGATATCTTCGGTTCTAATTAAGGTACGCAGTTCTTTTTGACCTAACAACACTCAGAGGATCAAGCTTTTTCATTTGCGCTTTTAAACACTTGCACTGATTGATTCTGAAGAAAGCTATGCTTCAACATTGAACTTCACTTCAATTTCCCAACTTTTTTGGTATTCCACAAACGGTGCGAAGTATTCTCACGGTTCCTCTAGTTTACTGTGAAAATGACATAGTAAGAAACTAAGAAAAATTGACAACAAAGCTATCAATGTCAGAACAGGATGTAAATATTAGTGGAGAAAAAATGTTCAAATGTTTGTTAAGCTTAAGGGACTTAACTACGGGGTCATCAGTCCCTAAACTTACAAACTACTTATCAACTACCTTCAACTAAGGACGGCACAAATATCCATGCCCGAGGGGGGATTTGAACCCCCGACCGTAGTGGCCGTGCAGACCGTGACTGAAGCGCCTCAGTCTCCTCGGCCACCGCGGCCGGCCGTGGAGAGAAAAAAAAAAAAAAAAGAACAGCAATGACATAGTATAATAGTCATTTCGACGAGGAGAGTAATGAAAGTAATTAAAAAAATTACGGAAAACCTGATAGTTCTTGTAACTGCTCTATACTTTGCATTGTTCATATCTGCAGAAAAAATATTTCACCCTCTGTTTGAAACATGTCTACACACTGCTTCATAATGAAATTCAGTATATTAATGTGTGCCTTTGAGTTGAGAATTCCATATATTCTGCATAGAGGACCGGCTCCCCAAGCCGAGAACTAGCTACATACTGTGACAGAGAACCGTCCGCTTCTCTGCCTTTCGTGCAGATATTTCGGATGAAAGCGTTCTTCCTCCCCGTGGACTATCGATTTGCTTTATAGGAAAACTACACTTTTGACGGTTGCAATTACTTCACAAATAATGGATCAAATGAATGAAGTCATTTAAAGGGGGGGGGGGGAACTAATTATTAAAATTACTTTGAACCTACTACAAAGATAAAAAGATTAAGGCAAAAAATTCCTTCTGAACTACAGTCGGGGGTTCGAATCCCCCCTCGGGCATGGATATTTGTGCCGTCCTTAGTTGTAGGTAGTTCATAAGTAGTTTGTAAGTTTAGGGACTGATGACCCCGTAGTGAAGTCCCTTAAGCTTAACAAACATTTGAACATTTGAATTCCTTCTGAAGCAACATTAAACAGTAACATTCAAACTTACCTGAACACGGGCATCACTGTACGAAGAAAATAGTTCCTCATCGGAAAAGATTACTTTGGCTCTAATCGAAGTGGTTATATTCTGCAGCAAAAGCCATCCGGTATGATTATCGGACAAAATCTGTTTAATAGCCGCTCTACTCTAGGTAAAAACCAGCTGTTCATTTTGGTGACATTCCATGAATATGAGCTGCTTATGACAAGACTGAACGTAGATACAATCCATTTTGGGAAAACAGTGCGTCGTACCTTTAGAGAGAGTGGTCGTTTCGCACTTCTTTTTTGTTTTGTTAAAAGAATCTCTCCCTGAAAGTTTATGAGCTTAAGTCATCAATTCATCTGGATTTTTCAATGCTATAATTTTGTCTAACTTAAGCCTTTCCTTAGAATGGTGTTTGGTAGCGCGGCATGGCTAAGAGCCAGCTGCAAAAAAATTCAAATCTTTGTAGCACTTATGGAACTTAACTACGGCTTCATCAGTCCCTAAACTTACAAACTACTTATGAACTCGCTAATACTAAGGACGGCACAAATATCCATGTCCGAGGGGGGATTCGAACCCTCGACCGTAGTGGCTGTGCAGAACGTGACTGGGGCGCCGCAGACCGCTCGGCCACCGCGGCCGGCTAAAAGTCAGCTGAAGCAAGCTGTTTGTAGGAGTGAGGATGCTGTGGGCTGCCCTAGAAGTCCTTCATATTACTTAGTAGTATTGCTTACGACGCTAGGCAACTCTGATCGTTCACTCAGTTCCAACATTCGTGCTGTGTAATTTTCCAATATTGATGAGTAAATGAGATCAGTCAATGTATTTATATGACATTATCACCTTCATTTAATTTTCGACCGCAGGAAAGTCGTCCCCTACTTAAATAGCAAACAGTTTTGTGGTTTATGTTGCGACTGTGTATTAACTGCTAATTGATAAAAATATCAGACAGCTGAACAGCAAGATATCTTCATTTTCTATTGTTATTTTTATGGTTATCATTCTGCTGTCATGCGGTAAACATTACTGATTACTACTTTTTCATCATTATTAGTGTCATTAATTCAGCTGCCTCGGCGTTCTTCCCATGTGACCAGTGGATCAAGAAGTATGGGTGGTTTGACGGAAAATAGTGAAATAGGAGGAAATAAATCATAAACGACAACATGAAGCCAATGACTCAGTCAAATTTATTAAATAATTTCTGTTGATTTAACAATGTGACGAGAGATATTAAGCAATAACACATACAGGTCGATGGTGGCAACATTCGAAGACTCCATTAGTGCCGTGGGTTTGGATTCTCAGCATCATTTGTTGGCCCAACAAGGGTGTAAGACTGCGAAAGCTATAAAGAATATGGGTAAGTAATCTATAGATTATATGTATATGTCTAGAGATGAAAAACCGCAGAATTGCACATGACCCACATATACAGTTTACATTGTTTTATTCTTTTTTTTTGGGGGGGGGGGGGGACTAAAATCGTGATGGAAGAGTGCATATCTCAATCTTTGACCTGCCGGATGTTGCAAGCACAGTATCAATATCTCTAGCTTCCCTATTCATTTGCTGAAATTATTCTACCATAATGTCACGCTGCTTATATAACAATAAGGACGTCATATGGACGTAAGTAAAATAAATTATATTGAAAAAACTGACGTAATATATGTACATAAAAACAAAACGCTGAATATTGTATAATTTTTTGTATATTTTGCAGATTGTCTGATGATAAGTGGATCCATAACATTATAATAAAAAAGTATAAAGGAGCAGCACATTGATATACCGGATGATCGAAAAGTCAGAATAAATTTGAAAACTTGATAAATCAGGGAATAATGTAGATAGAGAGGTAAAAATTGACACACATGCTTGGAATGACATGGGGGTTTTATTAGAAAAAAAGGTTCAAAAACTGTCCGACAGATGGCGCTTCATCTGATCGGAAAAGCAATAGTTAGCATAACGAATTAAGACAAATCAAAGATGATGTTCTTTACAGGAAATGCTCAATATGTTCACCATCATTTCTCAAAAATAGCTGTAATCAAGGAATAATGTTGTGAACAGCACTGTAAAGCATGTCCGGAGTTATGGTGAGGCACTGGCGTCGGATGTTGTCTTTCAGCGTCCCCAGAGATGTCGGTCGATCACGATACACTTGCGGCTTCAGGTAACCCAAAAGCCAATAATCGCACGAGCTGAGGTCTGGGGACCTGGGAGGCCAAGCATGACGAAAGTTGCGGCTGAGCACACGATCATCACCAAACGATCTTTCACGCGTCTAGCAATATGGGGTAGAGCGCCATCCTGCATAAAAATTGTACGTTCCAGCAGGTGTTTATCAGCCAGGCTGGGGATGATGCGATTCTGTAACATATTTGCGTACCTCTCACCCGTCACGGTAGCAGTTACAAAACCAGAATCACGCAATTCCTTAAAGAAAAAAAAGGCACAATAACTTTTTTTTGGGTTCTTATAAAACCCCATGTCATTCCAAGCGTGTGTGTCAATTTTTACCTCTCTATCTTCATTATTCCGTGATTTATTAATTTTTCAAATTTATACTGACTTGTTGATCACCCGTTATTTATATTATGTCACTTAGAGAAATTTTCTGCTTTGCGGGCCCATTGGGTCGAAAAATATTAGTAAAGAGTATGACTGAAAAAATGTATAGCCTACACAATGAAGAACATAAAAATCGACCTCTGTAATACATTTATGCTGTCTTTAGAGGAAGCCTCATGTGTCTTGGACACTTATCATGCGTAAAGTGCTCTAAAATGTTGTTTTTCAGTTAGGGGAAATATAAAGAAGATGTCAGATACCTCTCACACAACTCGCTCAGGTATACTGGTAGTAATAAAGATAGTCTGGCAGGATTTTCAGCACTTGCAATTAGCTTGCGTGATTAATTTATGCTAATAGCTTATCTATTTTTACAGGCATGCAAGGAATTAAATATGAGCCCCGGTTGAGCTGCTGTGCTTTATTGTTGTTAGCACCATAAGGTTTTATCTTAACGTTGATCTTTCAATTTTTATTGCTTATATTAGTGTTACGTTTGTTTGTTCGATAAGTTTCACAGTACTGAAAATCAATAACTTCTCATATCCACTAAGATAACCGAATTAAAGTTAATGTATACCGGTATTTCTGTCTTGTTTGATACATAAAACCGCCTCTGAAAATGCCGCTGTGCCATGGCACGACTTGTATGAAAAAGAAGTAAAGAAAATTCTGTACAAATTACGCAAAAACTTTGTTTATGAGTGCGTGTTCCTTGATTTGAACAGGCACGTTACGTCGCGTGCGCTCTCGTGGCAGTTTTCTGAAACTTGGAGCCACCGGCAGCGCTCATAAACGGCAGGAGTAAAGCCAAGAATCACCCTGACTCTGAGCTTTATAAGTCGGCCGCTAGAGAGCAGTAGAGAACAGAAACTGAAAGACCTTGAACCTAAAGAGCTTCCCGCCTGACATCTAGTGACTACAGACTCAAACTTTCATTTCCAGTGCCCACAATCTTGCAGCAATTTAATGCTAATTCATTTGGAACCGCAAATTAGATTTTATTTTCTAGGTGTATTTGCTATAATGCCAAACATTAACACTCATTTCAGTTAATTTAAGAAGAAGCTACTGATCCTACTAAGGTCAAATAAGACATCGCAAAATTTGGAGATGTAATACAAAACATTAGAAACGTTGATTCCACCGGTAACCAGATTTATTGTAAAGGGTTCGTAACGATGCTTGTAATGAAACAATGGATCACTGATGACTGTAAAAATAAAAGACACTTAGTGTCCATAAATGTCCTTGATACAGACCAGCTGCTTTTGGATATATACCCGGTCGTAATTAGACCAAGTGTGGTTTGTGTTGTTTTTTACATTTTAATAACGTTAAGTTTAAATAAATAATGATAGTAACAATTAGATAAGTTAATGGTGAAATTCATGGTGTTACATATTTTTTATTTAGTTATTTATACAATTTTAAATTCAATTCGAGTACTATCTATGAATAATGGATATAAAAAATTATAAGGAAAAGGAAGGGCTACTCAAAAATCATCATTATTAAGAAGGATAAATAAAAGAAGATAGGAAAGGGTAGGTAAAGTAAAAGTTATTGGGGAGAGTCTACCAAGGTGGAAGGCCCCTGAATGAACATCGAGCCCTGCCATCATGGAATTCCCTCCATAGGTGGTAGTCATTCATTTCATATACATTAAGAGCTAAAGGGGTTTTGCCTCTAGTGTTTGTAGTGCTTAACTGTTGAAGAATAAGTCATCTTCTGTGCTGGGGTTGTCATCTGTTTCGTTATCCATGTCGCTTGTACTTACACTGCTTGTCATGTTCCATGTGTCCTGTGTTACGGTGTTGGTGTTATGTTAAAAAATGTTCAAATGTTTGTATAGTTTATGGGACTTAACTACAGGGTCATTAGTCCCTAAACTTACAAACTACTTATGAACTACTTACAACTAAGGACGGCACAAGTATCCATGCCCGAGGGGGGATTCGAACCCCCGACTGCAGTGGCCGTGCAGACCGTGACTGGAGCGCCTCACTGTTATGTACGATGTTATGTCTGACAGTGTTTGCGTATTCTTCCCGCTTTAGTGATGAGACCTATTCCGTCAGTCTATTTAGTGTGTCCCAGCCATCCTTACCTCTTATCAGTACGTTTAAGTCTTGTGTGTTGTTTAACATACAGTGTGTGTTTCTGTATAACTGACAATGTAATACCGTGTGTTCTGGGGACCTAGTCTCCTAGTCTCTCTATATATGTACAATTTGGATTTTTGCTGAGTCCCATTCGTGTTAGGTGTGTTGGGTACGGGCCATGTCCTGTCAGAAAATGGATCATATCCCGGCTGGGATTAATATGATCCATCCTCAGACGTTCCCTAATGTCCGGAAAGAATTCGTATAATCGACGTCCTTTTTCACCATTATTCCATTCCCTTTGCCAGGTGTCGATTCCCCATTTATTGCTTGGCCCACTATTTCTTGAACTTTGTCAAGCTTCCCGGCCTTTAGGCAGCCCTGGTGAGATCTACAGGTGGTATCACAAGTACCACGCACAGTGCTTCACGCGATGTTGTGTTAAAGGCTCCGGATAGCCTGAGTAAGGCACTCCTTTGTCCTCTCCTGACTGTATTGATATGTGTTTGTAGTGCCAATCGTTGGGCCCATGAACTGGCTGCGAAGCAGATCACTGACTCAAACAGTGCTATATGGTATGCTCTAAGTGTTTGTGTTGGTAATCTGTATTTTGTTGTGTTTAGCCTGGCAAGTGTCTGCGTCATCTCGGTAGCCCTGTCAGTCGTCAGTTTTATGTGCTCGTTAAATGTCAGTCTTTCGTCAAGTTGGACACCAAGATAACGTGTTGTGTGCTCTCTTCGGATGTTGTTGTTATTGTGTTTAATTATGGGGTTCCTGATGAGAGTTCCTTTCAGTAGTATATACACTGTTTTGTGTGTTGCCATTTGCAGTTTATTCTGTTGGCACCAAACAAAAGCTTACTGTGTTCTTCTGGTTGCCATTCCGTTTTATCAATAGGCCTGACATAAACGAAAACCAGCAAATTCATAGCCGTATGTCACAAATGCATGCGACTTATGCAGGTATAGCCTACGATTCTTTGGGTCATCATTTTTTAGTGTTCTTATTGTCTTGTAACCAAACGGAAGTATTGTAATTAGTATAGGATTTCATCGACCTAAAATACACTTTTCCACATCACACCTGTATTACTTCGCTCTCTTCTTGCTACAGGTTCTTCCAGTGCAGTGTCATCGCCATCTACAAAGAGAGATCGTTTCGCGTAATGAAAGAACAACGAATCCTCCACAGCAGATGAAATAGAGCTACATACTTTAATGCATCCTGGAGATAATATCTTGCAGCGGTTGGAGGAGACACGAGAAAGATCTCCCCGGACTGACTGCTGTTACGAGATGTATTTAATGCGTAACGACAACAAGCGCCGGTGAATGGCGTATCAGTAAAACAGGCGTTTAGTTGACAAATAGCCGCAGTCACTTAAATACTGAGTACGTCAGTGATTTGCTGCTGATTCATAATAAATGTAAATCTTCTCATGTTGCGTATAAGTTAAAAGTGTTCAGAACTACTATAAATATACAATGGTTGGAACTTAAACAGTGGCAACTAGTTATTCACAACCGAAACAAAAGCATTACATGTTTGCACCTGTTACTGTTTTTCAGAGTAGTCACCAGCGTTGTGTAGAACCCGTTGCCAGCGATGTGGAAAGCGTAGTAGCCTATGCCGTTAGCAGAGCCTGTTCTGTTGATGGTGTGAATGGAGCGGTCTACCGCCTTTCGAATCTCTAAATCAGTTCTGAAGCGAATGCCACGAAGTGGTTCCTTCATCTTCGAAATCAAATCAAAATCACAAGGAATTAAGTCGGGGGAGATGGTGGATGGTACAGTACTTCCCAGTCCGATCGACCGAACAGAGCAGCTACAGCGTACGCTGTATGCACCTGCGCATCATCGTGCAAAATGATGGCTGGATTACTCACGGCCGGCCGCGGTGGCCGAGGAGACAGGCTCTCCAGTCACGGTCTGCATGGCCACTACGGTCGGGGGTT
The DNA here is from genome assembly GCA_026315105.1 of Locusta migratoria. NCBI lineage: Eukaryota > Metazoa > Arthropoda > Insecta > Orthoptera > Acrididae > Locusta > Locusta migratoria. The sequence continues at coordinate 348,757,866 of CM048755.1, forward strand.
CGAATCCCCCCTCGGGCATGGATATTTGTGTCGTCCTAGTTCGTAAGTAGTTTGTAAGTTTAGGGACAGATGACCCCGTAGTTAAGTCCCATAAACTATACAAACATTTTTTTGATTACTCACGAATCGTCTGGCATCGACCACTGTCCAATAACGCGGCAAAAGTATGCACTACTTCTTCAGAGACCTGCCCGATGCAGGGTGGTGGGTTTTCGGGTTCCGTTAAATAGGTCAGGAGTCCTCTACACTCAGGAAGCGGATACACGGGTAGCGGGGGCTGTGTGGCGTAAACTGGGCCTTTTATTTTTATTTTTTTCGGTTAGAGGGCCTCGGGAATGCACAAAACGGGTTTCAGTCTCAAAGAGTGCAGATTAGACACAGGAAGAATGCAGATCTAGGAACCATTGGTGTAACAGTTGTAAATTGCCGTAGCTGTGTTGCGAAAGTTCCAGAGCTCCAAGCGCTGATAGAAAGTACTGGGGCACAAATCGTTATAGGTTCTGAAAGCTGGCTGACGCTAGAGATAAGTTAGGCCAAACTTTTACAAAAGGCCAAATGGTCTTCAGAAAGGATAGAATAAATAAAACAGGGGGTGGCGAAATTGAGGCAGATACTTCCTGTGAATTGGTATACGTAGAGGTTATACCTGACAACCGTAATAAATTAATAATTGGATCTTTTTATCGGCCCCCTGACTCAGACGATGCAATTGCAGAAATGTTCAAAGAAAGCTTGAATCACATTTCAAACAGGTACTCGAAGCATACTGTTATTATCGGTGGCGATTTTAATTTACCCTCGATGTATTGGCATAAATACGTATTCAAAACCGGCGGCAAACATAAAACATCGTCCGAACTAGTTATAAATGCTTTTTCTGAAAACTACTTCGAACAGTTAGTTCATGAACCCACTAGAATAGTAAATGGTTGCGAAAATACCCTTGACCTCCTAGCAACAAATAATCCTGAGCTAGTAAGGAGCATCAAAACAGATACAGGGATTAGCGAACATAGAGTTGTAGTAGCGAGACTAAATATCGAAATTACTGAATGTACCGTAAATAAACGAACTTTATATATATTCAATAGAGCAGAAAAAAAAATCGATTCACGCTTTCCAGAGTGATAGTCTCCAGTCTTTCAAAATTAAAAATGCTAATGTAGATCAGTAGCAATCGAGAGATTTATACGAAATAAATTAATAAAATAGGGGACTGACCACCGTGGTACACAAAACAGGTCAGATCAGTGTTGTAGAAGCAAAGAAAAACGCATGCAAAATTTAAAAAGACATAGAATCCCCAAGACTGGCAATCTTTCTAGAAACTCGCAACTTAGCGCGAAATCAATGCGAGAAGCTTGTAGCAGTTTCCACAACGAAATCCTGTCTCGTAATCTCGCAGAAAATCCAAAGAAATTCTGGTCATATGTGAAGTACACTAGTGGCAAAACACAAACAATATCTTCACTATGCGATAACTATCGTAATACTACCGATGACAGTACTGCTAAAGCAGCTCGCTAAAGACAGCTTTCCGAAATTCGTTCACCAAAGAAGACGAAGTGATCAATCCAGAATTCAAACCAAGAACAGCTGCCAGCATGCGAAATTTAGAAGTAGATGTTCCTGGAGTAGTAAAACAACTTCAGTCACTAAACAAAAAAACATCTTCCGGGCCAGATTGTATACCAACTAGATTCCTCTCAGTGTATGCTGATGCAATAGCTCCATAATTAGCTATCATATACAACCGACCACTCGGCGAAAGATCCGTGCCCAAAGACTGGAAAGTTTCCCAGGTCACTACAATATTCAAGAAAGGCTTTTGACACAAGCGGCTTCTAATGAAATTGCGTGCTTATGGAATATCGTCCCAATTGTGCGATTGGATGCACGATTTCCTATAAGAAAGGACACAGTTCGTAGTAATTGACCGTAAGTCATCGAGTAAAACTGAAGTGATATCTGGCGTTCCCCATGGAAGCGTTATAGGTCACCTACTCTTGCTTGTGTTTATAAACAATTTAGGAGACAATCTGAATAGCTCCCTTAGACTGTTCGCGAATGATGCTGTCGTTTATCGGTTAGTGAAATCAAGAGAGTATCAAAAGCAACTGCATAGCAATTTAGACAAAATTTCTACATGGTGCGAAAATTGGCAATTAACACTAAATAATAAATGTGAAATAATACACATGACCACTAAAAGAAATCCGCTGAGCTTCAATTACGCTATAAATCAGTCAAACCTTAAGGTCGTAAATTCTACTAAATACCTAGGAGTTACAATTACGAACATCTTAGACTAGAGAGAACACATAGAAAATATTATGGGGAATGCGAACCAAAGGTTACGTTTCATTGGCAGAACGCTTCGAAGATGCAACAGCTCCACCAAAGAGATTGCCTACATCACACTTGTGCGTCCTCTCCTGGAGTACTGTTGCCCAGTGTGGGACACTCACCAGGTGGGACTGACGGAAGACATTGAGAAGGTTCAGAGAAGGGCAGCTCGTTTTGTTTTATCACGTTACAGAGGATAAAGCGTCACGGAAATGTCCCCGATTTGAGGTCAAAATCATTAAAAGAACGACGTTATGCGTTGCGACGAGATCTATTTGCGAAATTTCAATCACCGACTTTTACTTCTGAATGTGAAAATATTTTGCTAGCACCCACACGACCATCCCAATAAAATAAGAAAAATCAGATCGAAAACGGAACGATTTAGGTGTTCTTACTTCCCGCGCGCTATTAGAGAATGGAACGGTAGAGAAAGGTTATGAAAGTGGTTAATTAAACTTCTGGCAGGGACTTAAATGTGATTTGCAGAGTATCTATGTAGATGTAGAAGACCTTGATAACACTATCGTGCTGTAAGACTTCGGGAACAGTCAATCTTGATCCAACTCCGTTGCTCCTGTTTCGGAAACATAGTAACACCATTACGTTAGACCGCTCGCTCACAAGTGACTGTTTCCCTCGATAGTGTGCACGCCGGTGACGTGTGAACGGACGAGTCCATTTGCTCGGAGGTAAGGTGTGTACTGTCAGCGACAATAGTAGATTCCATTGCATAGTGTCTCCGCAGCATTGTTGCCACTATTTAAGTTCCAACCGTCGTATAATACTAGGTGAAAACCCGAAGTTGGCAGGGTACTTTCTTGTTCCCTCATTCCCTTTTCTCTAGCTGTCTGCCTTGTCATTCCTTCTTTCCCTGTTCATCTTCCCCTCTTTCCCTCCCCCCCCTCACACACACACACACACACACACACACACACACACACACGAGCGAGATGTGCACAGCGGCGGCTCGTACAAAATTTGACCATGTGCTACAATATTACAAAAATAAACAGGAAACAAAATATACTAAAATAACAAGCGTGACTGACAATGGAAATAACGGAGATTAGCAATATCCCCACCTCGTCATCTGCGTTCTACACAAGTGACCAATGAAACTGCTTGGCTGAAAAGAGCAGTTTCACTTGCATGTTGACTATAAATTACTAATGTTGTTTGTGATTGAAGTTTTATTTACAGAAATTAAAAATTCGGTCTCAGAGGTATTTGAATACGAGCCTCACACAAGTAGGTTTGCGAGACAACGCGCAAGACACATGAGCCAGCGCGCTATTTGACTCTGTATGCAGCAATATTCGTCATATACTATTCTTCCGCAATCGTTACACGCAGTGCGAAGAGAAATATCGATATGGTGCTATAGTCGGTCTCAGCACACATGAGCCGCCAGGCCTGATGTCACGTCTGCGCATGCGCACTAGCGAACAGACGACTGCGCCGCTTCTCTGCGCACATACCAGCGCGGCTGAATCCCACTTCAGCACACGGAGCTGGTTTCCAGCTATCGCGGCGAGGGCGCTCCAGAATGCGTTTTCATCCTTATTACTAGCATTGTAATACGTATTGGAAGGGAATTGGCATAATTTTATTGTGATATCTGGATCGCATTCCAAGAGAAATGATGTAATTTTACAGCGATTTCTCGCTTGCTGAGATGGCGTAATTTTAGTAATATATTTACAGTGTGCTGCAGCACATTAGCACATTATCACCAGCCGCCACTGGATGTGCAGTAGTAACACATTGGACTCGCATTCGGGAGTGCGGTGGTCCAAATCCACCTGAGGCCATCCAGATTTACATTTTCCGTGATTTCCCTAAATCACTCCAGGAAAAAGCCGGGTCGTTCCTTTGAAAGGACACGCCCGATTTCCTTCCTTATCCTTTCCCAAAACTCGAAGCCTGTTTGTGAATCTATCGGAATCAACTGCTTGGTCATTAGTCCGTATCTTACAGACTACTTAAGCTAAGGTAAACTAACGCTAGGATAACACAAACACCTATGCCTGAGAGGGGACTCGAACCTCAGACGACGAACAGCCGCGCGCTCAAAGCCTGTGCCCCGTGTCTAATGACCATGCTGTCGACGGGACGTTACACCCTAAGCTTCCTTTTCCTCTCGTTGCCTCTGTTAATCTCGTTATCTCCCCTCTCTCTTTTCATTTTCTTTTACTCAGTGGCGGATTTACATACAGACCCACTAGTTACGGGCCTAGGGCCGGCGCCTTAAGGAGGGGGGGGGGCGAATTTTTTGCTCTTTAATCATTTTTTAACCATTCACTTTTACGATAATTGCTCTTACAAACGCCAAACATTTTTGATATTGTTAAACAACTTGCTAGTTTAAATAATCCGTAATAAGGAGATTCAACAATACAAGCTTGGAAATATACAATTTTACTTGGTGACTGAATGGAAATTTAACATTGGATTTCTGTCTGGTGTCATTTTCATGATTGTTCAAAATATTATGAAGTGAGCTGCCAGGACGGCAATCTGCAATACAATGTTTCAAACGTTATTATTCCGAAAATGTTGTCGGCTTCTACTTAACCCTACAATATTTTCCCCGTGAAAATACCAGGAACCCTGAAAAGCCGTGATAAACTAATCAGCAATTTCTTAAATACTGTCACAGAGTAACATATACAGAGGAGAAGCCCCCCCCCCAAACCTCTGTTCTACGCTCCACTCGTAGTTCCGTAAGATGCTAGAAGGTGTCAGGCCGTTCCCTGGCTTAGTACTGGTAGACCACACTAGAGGCACTTCTGAGGGTGCCTCTCGCACGTCAGAGGGTAGCGTGGAGGGGAGACAGAGGGGAGAGCTCGTGCCGCCTGCCACGAGGCCACGGCTGTGAGGGGAGGTGGTGGTGGGGGCAGCCGCTACCTGCCGCCTGCTCTGGCCAGTTTAAAGGGCTGCTTCTGACCGCAGCGCCATCCTGGGACATCTTACAGAACCTTCCCTCCCCGCACCCCTGAGCGTGGGACCAGGCCCTTACGGAGGTTTCCCGTCTGTATAAATTTGTCTGTGATACTGTGACATGTGTGGCCGGCCGCGGTGGCCGAGGGGACTGAGGCGCTTCAGCCACGGTCTGCACAGCCACTACGGTCAGGGGTTCGAATCCCCCCCCCTCGGGCATGGATATTTGTGCCGTCCTTAGTATTAGCTAGTTTGTAAGTTTAGGGACTGATGACCCCGTAGTTAAGTCCCATAGCTCTACAGACCTTTGATTTAACATGAGTGATCCTCAATATGTAAAATCCGACTCTATTTAAATTTCTTGTAGAAATTACGGAGAAGCATCAAGTCAATCCCCCCCTCCCCCCAAAATTATTGTAATTAATGTGGAAGATCTGTAATCTTCAATATCTGAGCTTTTATTTATTGACCCCCGTTTAACAAAACACATTGATACTGGGAATGTTTTAAATTTTAAACACGTTGCAACATAAGCAGACTATTTAAGAATGTGTGAAATACATTCCACAACAGTTTAAATTTTTTATTTATTTACTTAGTTACCATTTTTTTTTGCGAAGAAGTCCAACAGCGTTCTATAACATTCCTTCCCCCTCACTAATTCGGCGTACAAGTTGTCAAGTACTGGAAGTAATGTTTCGATTCTAAATTGGTCCTTTCCAGTCAGAAAAACTTCTTCAGAGTCCGCTATTTCTCATCATGAAGTTTGTGTATTCGTAATCTTTTATAGGTGCATTCCATTATCTATATCAGTTACCATCTCCATGGATTTATTTTCATAATATGAACTGATTTGAATAACCGGACATCACCAGTTGGTATTTTTTTTCTGATCTCTCAAAGGCTTTTGATTGTGTAAATCATGGAATTCTTCTAAATAAGCTTAAGTATTGTGGTATGAGTGGAACAGTGCACAAATGGTTTAAATCATACTTAACTGGAAGAGTGCAGGATGTTGAAATAAGTAGTTCACATGGCATAGGAAGGAAGGAAGCTTGGAGTTTAACGCCCCGTCGACAGCGTGGTCGTTAGAGACGGAGCTTACGCTCGGACTGGGTAAGAATGCGGAAGGAAATCGGCCGTACCCTTTCAAAGGAACCATCCCGACATTTGCCTGGAGTGATCTAGGGAAATCACGAAAAACCTAAATCAGGTTGGCCGGAGGTGGATTTGAACCACCATCCTTCCGAATGCGAGTCCAGTGTGTTACCACTGCGCCATCTCGCTCGGTCACATGATATAGAAGGAATAATTAATTCCTCTAACTGGGTAGTTATAAAAAAAGGGGTCCCACAAGGTTCACTCTGGGGTCCTATGCTGTTCTTAATATATATTAATTACGTGCCATTATACATTCACGAAGATGCTAAGCTACTTATTTTTGCTGATGATACAAGTATAGCTATCACGCCTGACAAACAGGAATTAAATGATGAAATTGTAAATGGTATCTTTCAGAAAATTATTAGTGGTTCTCTACAAATGGACTCTCATTAAACTTTGATAAAACCCAGTATATACAGTTTCGTACAGTAAACGGCATGACACCATTAATAAATTTAGACTTTGAACAGAAATCTGTAGCTAAGGTAGAATATTCAAAATTTTTAGGTGTTTGCATTGACGAGGGATTGAATTGGAAGAAACACATTGAAGATCTTCTGAAACGTTTGAGTTCAGCTACTTATGCTATCAGGGTCATTGCAAAATTTGGTGATATACATCTCAGTAAATTAGGCTTACTATGCCTATTTTCATTGACTGCTTGCATATGGGATTATATTCTGGGGCAATTCAACATTGAGTAAAAAAGTATTCATTGAATAAAAGCGTGTAATCAGAATAATTGCTGGAGCCCACCCAAGATCATCCTGCAGACATTTAGGGATCTAGGGACCTTCACTATAGCTTCGCAATATATATATATATATATATATATATATATATATATATATATACTCATGAAATTTGATATTAGCAATCCGACCCAATTGAAAAGTAACAGCAGTGTGCATAGCTACAACACTAGGAGAAAGGGTGATATTCACTATTCAAGGTTAAATCTTAGTTTGGCACAGAATGGGGTGAATTATGCTGCCACGAAAGTCTTCGGTCACTTACCAAGTAGCATCAAAAGTCTGACAGATAGCCAACTAGTATTTAAAAAGAAATTAAAGGAATTTCTGAATGGCAACTCCTTCTACACTGTAGATGAATTTTTAGATAAAACTTAAAAAATAAAAAGAAAATTAAAATAAAAATAAAAATGTAAATAAAAAATTAGTAAAATATTGATTATCATTACGAAATGTCGTATATATGATCTATGGAACAAGTATTAATCTAATCTAATCGTAGAACCTGCCACGAATAGATGCAATAAATTAAGTGATTCATATAATTCATGCACTATTTTAGTATTAATATTTACACTTTGCGATTTCAGATTTACACCATTAAATCTCTAGAGTATGACCTTCCAAACTGTCATCATGAATACTGTTTCTAGTCTGCTGAATTGATTCAGTAAAGCAGGAGCCTTATTTCTTACAAGTGGTTTATCAAACGTATTATTGGCAATATGTGTGAGGGCATTCATACCACTCACCCAGTTTTCACGTAGTTTTTCATAAACATTTTACCGGTTTGCTTCCTGGTTTCATGAAAGAAAGAAGTTCATCTCAGTGCTGTGTAGAAGTAGAGAAAAAATTATAAAGGTTTTGCTCTACATTTGGCGAAAGAAGAAGAAACCAACTTTCGTTTGTCTCATTTATTTTGCTACAGCTGCAGAATATCAAAGTCCGCACTCTGTGAAATCGAATATTACGTGGCACTGTAAATTTTATACTAATCTTTTTTTTTTCGAGGAAAGGTTATTTTGGTGTTGAAACAAAAGGTGCATTTGCGTATAGACTTAACAGCAGTGTTCACAGAAACAACACACCATATCAACGGTCAACGAGACTACTTAAACTTTGTAGTTTGTCTTCTCTTTCTATGGACACCGATAAAATGTTATAAGAATAAGTGGTATAAGAGTCGATCCAGCACACCTAACTGCAAGAAACTGCAAAAATTATTTGCTTCTTAAATCAGAAAGACAGTGTCAAGAATATGCTGAACATATTTGTGTCCCAGCTAAAATTCCGGTGACGCGGGAAACAGAATCCAAAAAAGAGACTTATTTTTTTTTTCTTTTTTTTTTTATGAGACTAATTCCAGCCGGCAGGTGTGCTTTTACTGTTCACCGACAGAGAAACAGGCGACAAAGAAATTAAATTATTGTGTATTGTCGTTCTTTCATAGCACAGTAACGTAGAGTAATCGGAGTTGGTCAGTTCATTTCTCCGTGTTCAAAGGAAAAATCTTTGCACTCGTGTGCCGTGTTTAAAGTATAAAGCTTTGTGCTCATGTGCGCTGTAGTACGATTGGAACTGGATACAGTCTTTCTTTCTTTCCTTTTACAAGTTTTTTTGTTTTTGTTTTAACTGTTGGTTGACAATTTTAGAAGTGCCTTAACATGAATAACAGTGAAAAAAGCAAACGTGCAAAATGAAGCGGGGCGGCATTTCGGAAATTATTGAAGTAAAGGCGAGAACGAGAAGCCGATGTTCTAAAAACACTTTGCAGAATTTTTCACAAAAAATGTTGCTGGTTCGACTTCGATTTCTGTCACTGCAGCTGTTGTAAAAGAAGTAAATACAGATGAAACAAAAGTTAAAAATGAAGAAAAGCAAATTGTTCCTGTATTCGAGAAAAAAATTCCTTGCTAGTGATGGTTCTGCAGAATGGTGTGTCAATGAATCAACAGTCCACATTCTTTTTAAAGGAATTCACCGCCATTTGACTGAAATATTTTTTTGCTACAGGAGTATAGTAAATAACCACGTAAAGCTGAATCACCGTTTAAAATACGGTAAAATACATTTTTGTTTCATCACCTATTGATCCTCTTGAATAGGAAAAATCATCCTTACAATTTTTTTTAATGCCACGTTGTAAGAGAATGTGGATTTTGTATGTGTCTTGGGCGTCAGTCATGTAAAATTTTTTAAGGATTTCACCACCATTTGAATGAAATAATTATTTCCACAACCTGGTTCCGGCATTAGGCCATTATCAAGTGCTGTGCTTAGCAACTCTTCAGACAGATTTATCAAAGTCATTGTCATGGCAATGAAATCGTTAGGACAAGTTGGTAAGTTCATGTCATTAACATATAATAGGTACCGCATTTGTACCCGCATGTGATACCTATATTATTTTAATGACATGGACTTATCAACTTGTCCTAACGATTTTATTGCCATGACAATGTCTTAAATAAACCTCTCTGAAGAGTTTTATGTAAGTAACAACCAACTCATGCTACTTGTAATGTACTCTACATCTGTAATTTATATTGCCTTTTAATAATTTAAATAATAATGTTATGCACAGCACTTGATAATGGCCTAAGGCCGAAACCAGGTTGTGAAAATAAACAATTATTTCAGTCAAATGGTGGTGAAATCCTTAAAAAGTTTTACGTGACTGACGCCCAAGATACATACAAAATCCACATTCTCTTACAACGTGGCATTAAAAAAAATTGTAACGATGATTTTTCCAATTCAAGATGATCAATAGGTGATGAAACAAAAATGAATTTTACCGTATTTTAAACGGTGATTCAACTTTACGTGATTATTTACTATACTCCTGTAGCAAAAAATCGCACTGACGTGTTTTACGACCCACTTTGGATTTGTAGTTTTATTAGTTTTTACAAACTTTTGGACCAAAATAATAATCTAAATAATAAAAAATTAATTAATAAAAGTGTCTGAAACCCTTTTAGAAAAAAAATTAAGTCGTGGCGGGTTTCGAACCACCGAAATTTCGCGTCACAGTCCAGCACCTTGCCCACTACGAAACGACGTGTTTTACGACCCACTTTGGATTTGTAGTTTTATTAGTTTTTACAAACTTTTGGACCAAAATAATAATCTAAATAATAAAAAATTAATTAATAAAAGTGTCTGAAACCCTTTTAGAAAAAAAATTAAGTCGTGGCGGGTTTCGAACCACCGAAATTTCGCGTCACAGTCCAGCACCTTGCCCACTACGAAACGACTATAAATCAAAACAAGAGATCTTTAATCTCATACTATTCATGGCCGTTGTTAACTGATGTTAATATGGCATTTGTAGACATTAGATTATCATTTATTGTACTAAGAACGATGTGTTTTTGTTAATTCCTCAGTGTGCCGTTGCTTTGAAATGACAACGTGTAAGTTGCAATAAGAAAATCATCAAATACGCCAGGAATATCACGTGACATCTCCGAACGGTTGGTTTTCGTTAATTCGATGGAGGGTGTCAAATATCCGTTATTTTTGTAAATATGTCTCAAACGATACGCGATATGAAAAAAAAAAAAAAAAAAAAAAAAAAAACATAAGAGAACAAAGTTGTAGAGAATTTTCTCCTCTACAAATTGGGTTATTCAATTTTCGTGTCAGATGAATAGTTAAGCCGTTATTTTCATTTAAATTTCGAGCAGTCAAAAGACAATCGCAAAGGTCCACTTTTAGTGTTACTACCATTACCTAAAGTGGGCCAAAAAAGTTCAGATGTTTGTTAAGCTTGACTGCGGGGTCATCAGTCCCTAAACTTACAATCTAGTTATAATCTAACTTATACTAAAGATAACACAAACATCCATGCCCTAGGGAGGATTCGAACCCCCGACGGGGAATGGCCTCGCGCATGGCAGCTTAGCGCCTCAGTGCGCTCGGCCGCTCCGCCGCGGCACTCCTGTAGCGGCGGTGTTGTTTTTGCGCACAATGTAAATTGGTCGGAAGGTAAGGCCGCGATTGCTACCAATGGCATTGCAGATTGCAAAAATATTTTATCTCATCATCAAAATTCACTTGAACACAAAAATTCTGAGTAATCACTCTTAACAAGAAAAAAGTCACTTGGGACAATAGATAATCGTTTATAGTCATACTAGCTTAAACCCGCGGCTCCGCTCGTGTGTTGGTTGATTATGATAGATAATGCGCGAAACGTCAAATCGATTTTTTAAAAAGAGATGTATTAAAAGAAATTTCTTTTTTACTGATTTATTTATTTATTCTTATATTTCCTTATTCGTATGCTTATCCTTACAGAGAAAGAGATGAAGACATTGTAGCCACAGACATATATTACAGCACGCATAGATCAAAGATATGGTCTGTGGCATCACGTTTCGCTGTATGTAACCTGCTTGCTATAGAGTCGCAAATGTCATCGTTGGCCTTCAGTTCGAATATTTTTTATAATTTGACGACTTTCAACCACCATATCTTCCACCCCCTTATAGCTATCGGCATGGAACTGCTATGGTGTACAACGGGAGACTTCGGATAACAATTACACACAGGCCATTCGTTTGCGTTTTGTAGTTTTCGTTACAGAGCGAAATATTAACACACACACACACGTATAATTTTATTTACACCGATAACTTTCCATCCCAATATACTCCACCCATTTATCATTATCAACCCTCAAGCAACAATAAAACCAATAAAACCCTTTTCAAAGAGTAAATATAATTTTCAAAGATCAATTATTGTTCCACATTTCGCGTTATATTCTTCCAATTACTAAATATCTATCAGATCGCTAAAAAAACCTTGTCTAAAACCTTCCTCAGGTACAAATTAGCAACTGTACAAATATTTAAGTCTCTGCGTCTTGTCGTTCGGACGTGTTAAGCGGACACAGAACAAACATATTATATATATATATGGCTATCCGATCGCCATAAAACCGTGCCTAAAGCCTTCCCCGGGCAGACGTTAGTAACTGTTCAAATTTTTAGCTCTGTGTCTTGTGGTTCAGACGTGATAAACGTACACCGAACAGACATTCACATTTATAGATATAGATGTTGAGACAGAAAAAAAAAATGTATTGGCGCAATGTGTTGAAAAGGGTGTTCGTAGTAGTGAAGCTAACAAGTCGTGGACTTCCCCTACGTGGACACGTTGAAAGATTCCATTCATTACATAATGGTCAATTTATGATGTCCCTTGAACTTATAGCCGAAACTGAACATTTTATCGGAGAGCACATTGAATTATATGGAAATCCAGGACAAGGATATACAATTATCTTTATTCAGCAATCTGTGATAAAGCAATAGAGCTTCTTTCTGAACGAATAAAAGGAATTATCAGAATTGAAACAAAAATCAAGCCAAATGTTTCTCTATAATAGTAGATCCCACTGCGGACATTTCACATAATGATCAGTTATCTTTCATATTAAGATATGTGAACGAGAATGGTGAACCTGTTGAAGGTTCCCTTCTGTTTTTACCAAACGCGGGACACAAATCCGGAAACTTCGCTAAGGCCGTACTAAAAGTCCTGTCTACAAACTCCATCGATATTACTGATTGTAGACGACACTCATATGACAACGCCAGCAAAATGTCAGGAACCTACACTGGTTTGCAGGCAAGCATCAGAGTTGTGATATCCAGAGCGCGCTATTCTCGTAGCAACATCATAAAATTCTCGTACGTTTCAAAAATATTGTATTTGTAGCGTGTTATAGATTACATTTGCTTCCAGATATGTGAGAATATTGTTTGAGCGCTTTGAGATTCTGGAGGTCGTTCTATTTCTGATATTTAACTCTTGCAACAACAACGCGAACGACCAACCAGGTTGGGGTTGGGGGTACGTTATGCCCAATCACAAAGAATTCGAAAAAAATTATAGAAAAATTTGTTGATATTTGTTGATTTACCTTAACAACACAGTCGAGAAATACCAACAAACTTTCGGTTATATGTATTACCGAGACCAACACAAAAAATAAAAAAAATATTTTTTATTATTGTTGTTGACATTTTCTTTCAGTATACTTTTTAAGGAGATACTGATGTGTAAATACGATCGTGAACCTAAAAATATGGAAAATAACGGTGCCTGGGAAAGTCGCATTTAGTACACAAATTTAAATTTTTCTCCTTATGGCATTCAGGCAAGGTGCAAACCAATACTTTCGTACAACAAATATTAGAATACACGTCATGAGAGATGAGACAGTAACACTTGTAAATTAAATTACGTTGCAATAAGTGAAAAGTCAGATGCATCATCACACTTGTTTAATGACATGTTTTTGTTCGTGATCTGAATCTGAACGCACTGTTAAGCAAACAACAGTTGTGCGCCCGATCGAGATGCGATTACAGGTCACGCACCTTTTCGTGGCCCCTCTCTGATCGACGGAAGTCGGCTGAGTTTGTGTGTCTACAGAATGTTTATGCTCTCTACCAACCTTTCCTCGTAACAGCATTGTACACCATAGACCTCGTCAATGTATTCTTGATTTGTGCTGTCTTGAGCAGTTAAACCGGCAACCCACGCGCAATGGAAATATTCTAGACCTTATAGCCACAAACAGGCCTGACCTTATTAATGATGTCTGTGTAGAGACAGGAATTAGTGATCATGATATCGTCATAGCGTCGATGGTGACCAAAGTTCATAAACCAATCAAGAAGGCTAGGAGCGTGTTTTTATGGGAAGAGCTGATAAGAAAATGTTACGATCGCACTTAGAAAATGAATGGGCATCGTTTAATTCCGGGACTATGGATGTGGAGGAATTGTGGGCGAAATTTAAGTGCATTGTTAATAAAGGGTTAGAGAAATATGTGTCAGTAAAGACGATTAAGGATGGAAAAGATCCACCGAGGTATAATAATAATGTTAGAAAGCTGCTGAGAAAGCAAAGGCTGATGCACTCTCGATTCAAAAAAGAACACGCACATGATGACAGGCAAAAGTTAGTATAGATTCGTGCGTCTATAAAAAGATCGATGCGCGAAGCACACAATAATTATCACAGCCATACCTTAGCAAAAGATCTTTCCGAGAACCCGAAAAAATTCTGGTCCTATGTAAAATCGATAAGCGGGTCAAAGCCCACTGTCCAGTCACTAGTTGATCATTCCGGGGCAGTAATAGAAGAAAGCAAACGGAAAGCTGAAGTTCTAAATTTAACCTTTAAGAAATCTTTCACGCAGGAGGACCGAACAAATATACCATCATTTGATCAACGTACTAATTCCGAAATGGGGGACATAGCAATAGGTATTTCCGGTGTAGAGAAGCAGCTGAGAGAGCTAAATACGAAAAAGTCTGCTGGTCCGGATGGAATACCAGTTCGGTTTTACAAAGACTATTCTGCGGCGTTGGCCCCCTACTTAGCTTGCATTTATCGCGAATCTTTAATTCAGCGCAAAGTTCCTAGTGATTGGAAAAAAGCGCAGGTGACTCCCGTTTATAAGAAAGGAAAGAGAACTGACCTACACAATTACAAGCCAATATCGTTGACTTCAGTTTCATGTAGAATTTTGGAGTATATTCTCAGTTCGAATATAGTAAATTTCCTTGAAACGGAAAAGCTTCTTTCCATGAATCAGCACGGGTTTAGGAAACATCGTTCATGTGAAACTCAGCTTGCCCTTTTCTCACATGACATCTTGCGAGCCATGGATGAAGGGCAACAGGCGGATTGTGTTTTTCTCGACTTCAAAAAAGTGTTCGACGCGGTGCCACACTGCAGACTGCTAACGAAGATACGAGCTTATAGAATAGGTTCAAAGATTTGTGACTGGATGGAAGACTTCCTAAATAATAGAACGAAGTACTTTGTTCTCGACGGCGAGTGTTCATCAGAGACGAGTGTATCATCAGGCGTGCCCCAGGGGAGTGTGATAGGACCGCTATTATTTTCTATCTATATAAATGATCTGATGGACAGAGTAAGTTGTAATTTGCGGCTGTTTGCTGATGATGCTGTGGTGTATGGGAGGGTGTCGCCTGTAACTGACTGTAATCTCTCACAATGTAGAAAAATGTAAGGTGATGCCCATGAGTAGGAAAAACAATCCCATAATGTTCGAATACAGCATTAGTAGTGAGCTTCTTGATGCTGTCGCGTCGTTCAAATTTCTAGGCGTAACATTGCAGAGCGATATGAAATGGAACGAGCATGTAAGGACAGTTGTGAGTAAGGCGGACAGCCGACTTCGGTTTATTGGGAGAATTTTGGGAAGATGTACTTTACCTGTAAAGGAGACCGCGTATAAAACGCTTGTACGACCACGTCTTGAGTATTGCTCAAGTGTTTGGGACTCGCAGCAGATCAGTTTAAAGGAAGACATAGAGGCGGTTCAGAGGCGAGCAGCTATATTTGTTACCGGTAGGACAACCAATGCGCGAGTGTCACGGAAATGCTCCGGCAACTCAATTGGGGATCGCTGGAAGAAAGACGACGTTCTTTTCGTGAATTTCTGTTAAGTAAATTTAGAGGGCCAGAATTTGAAGCTGAGTGTATTACGATCTTGCTGCCGCCTACTTACATTTCGCGTAAAGATCACAAAGACAAGATAAGATAAATTAGGGCTCGTACGGAGGCATATAGGCATTCTTTTTTTCCTCGTTCAATTTGGAAGTGGAATAGGAAAGGAAATGCCTAGTAGTGGTACAGTGTCCCCTCCGCCACGCACCTTACGGTGAATTGCGGAGTATGTATGTAGATGTAGATGTATGGTGTTCCACTCTGTTACTTGATAAAAAAGTCCACATACCCCGTGACATCTTTTAGAATAAAGAAGGCTGTCATTGAAAGTGGTATGAAGAATGTTAAATCTGATTGTTATTCAGTTACGACAATGAAAAGAGGAAGAAAACGTTGCTACACCCGCTTAATAAGTCCTTTAAAATATTAATATTTCGTAGATATACGTTCCAGTTTTATATTACTCTAAAATTAAAGTGATAGTTATTGTAGTGTTCCATCTGTGACGCCTTAACCCCTTACATGTTTTTTCTTAGCCGCGCGGGAGTAGCCGAGTTACGCCACGTTATGGATCATGGGCGTCCCGCGTCGGAGAATCAAATCCTCCCTCGGGCATGGATTTGTGTGTTGTCCTTAGGTAAGTTTACCTTAGTTTAGGTAGTGTGTAAGACCTGGGTCTGATGACCAACGTAGTTTGGTCCCATAGAATTACAAACATTTGAAAATTTGTTGTTTCTTTTAAAACCTGTAATCTATAGCCCGTAAGCTGGCGGCACTGGGAGAAAGAGGCAGGGCTTGTTCTAACAGCCAATGCGCTACGAGCTGAATGCAAGCTTCTGCTTCCAACGTTTTAATCTTCTAATGATTGTGCCAATAACACAGCGCTTTTTTTATCTTCACCAAAAAATGTGTTTTTCCAAGTTAAGTAGTTTTCAATTGTACCCACCAGAAATTTCGTTAGATGTATAATCCTTAAATTTGTTTTGTTTATCGATTTCTCAAGGCTTAATGAAAATTTTCTGGTAATCATGTGGTGAACTATACACATATTTATGTTTAGGGTCAATTGTCGCAATTTGCACCATGAAGATATAACTTCTATATCATTTTAAAATTGGCTTTGCTTTTCTGAGGTGTTTACTAGACAGCAGAATAATCTGCCACAAATATTTCTCAATTCTATATAGCAGTTTTTAGCTCTGTCAGAGAATGGGTACAATGTTACTCTCGCTCTAGTTTGTAATTGAGAGCTGCTGCCTCTTAATCTTTATAGAGCGTCGACATTTTCATTAGGAAGCGAACAGCTGCAGCGCGAATCGCTTCCTCATTGACTTGTGAAGGCTGTTGCAGATAATTCAGAAAGTATAGAACGAGAATAGTTGTAGTTGCTACATGAAATTCATCACCCTTGTCTGTAATCAAATATGTGATAAGTAAATGACACACTGAAGTTCAATTTTCAGACATTTTAATTGGAATACCACCAATAAGTGAATATTGAAAGATTCTTCTATATTCATATAGGTGCGGTGACCGTTCTTTCGAAAGAATAGACACCACATAAATATACATAATTAAGGAGAAGACGACAACAGATTCAGCCTGTAGTGCAAATGCACACTATGCCTGAACTCTTGAGGTAATTGGCAAAGTGCCACGCGCAGTGAGTGCAAACTGGAAACGGTAACTACGTAAGCAGCGTGAGGAAGTTTAAGACTTTTGGGAGACGAGGGGGGAGGTAGCCCGCGCACTTGCAATAATGGTTGTTTTCCCGCTCGTGCAGTGGTTGCCGTAGCTGCTTAGAGAGCAGTAAGGACTGGGCACAACTTCCCCAATGCGTGCACTCAGTGGCCACAAGCAACTTGTGTCGGATTATTTCTTTTAATCTACATTATTCTCTGTCATTCCAGCAAGCAATACAACTATCACCAGACATGATCCACCATGTTTTAATTTCACCACCATAGTCGTATCAGGCAGATAATTTTTCTACAGGCAATGTCTTTCTCGAGTGGTCCAACACCTTAGGAGAACATCTTGTGCACACACTATGCAATGGCTTAATTACTTCTCCTACGACGTGATGTCGAGCATTGAAGTATTTCTAGTGAGGGAGACGAATTGAATGTAGGACAGTTCCTGCGTTACGAAATATCTAGAAATATAACACGTATTAACATCAAATCAGCAAGGATTTCTAAATCTTTACTCTTGTGAGACTTTGGTGACACTATATTTGCATGAACTACAGAGTACTCTCAAACTCATTCCGTATTTATAGAGTGCCAAAACGATTTTTGGTATCTTCACCCATAATCAACTTTGAACCATATCGCTTTACTAAGGAGTATAGTCACAGCTGTGCGACTGCGTTCGTGATGTCCTGTCTGCAAGATAATAGTTTGCAGTAACTGACAAGGAGTCATTCTAGTGGAAAGAACATAGCGAGTGTAATTCTTACAGCAAAGTGAAGTAGACTTCTCCTGTTTCGAATATATATTAATATTTAATGAGCAATCAGAACATTGCTCTTAGATTTGAGGCAGTTAATACTGCCGACTACTAAATTCAGAAAAGCAAATCAATTGCGAAATGATTTTGAATTTGTATCTTCACGGAGAAAATGGCGAGAATTGACCTTAAACATCAATCTGCACTTTGTTCTGAACATGATTACTCAAAGAGTTTAGTCAGCATTCTAGATATTGATAAGCAAAACAAATTAGAAGGTTGTGCGTATAATGAAATTCCTGGCGGTGCAATTGAAAACAATGGTAACTGTGAATAAATAATGTTTTGGTGAAGGTGAAACAAACAGTCTGTTACTGACACAACCATTAGAAGATTTAAACGTCTCCTAAGGAGTTTGCCAACCCTACAATTGTTCCACCTCTTATGCAGAATTGCTGAGCAGTCTGCGATTTTTACCTGATGGGATAGAGGGAGGACGTCGAAAAAGTTGAAAGAATATATCAGATTATAACTCGCACATACGCTATTGGGCACTAGTATTGATTACTATTTTTAAAATTTATTTTTTGAGCTTCGTATATGCGTGGAACAGTCGAGAAACGGAAGCTATTCTATGAACCGATTACGAAACACTTCATTGTGAATAACAGTACAATCGTGTAAATGAAGGGCCCCAGCAGAAGGTAATTTCCGATTTGTAGCACGTATTGTTTCAGACACAATGAGAACACATCATAAGTGCACAAAACGTGAATGATATTCTACATGTATACATTTGTGTTGTTGCCACCAGAACTGTTTAATTTTACAACATGCTTAAATTTCTAAGAGGGATACATATTTCATTATGTCTAGATCTAATGCAGAGCGCTGAAAAGAGAGAATAGTTTCCTGTGTCGTATGATTGCTATCTAGGTGAAACATTATGTGGTAGTTTTTTTTTTTTTTTTTTTTTTTTATGGGACTTAACTACGGGGTCATCAGTCCCTAAACTTACAAACTACTTATGAACTACTTACGAACTAGGACGGCACAAATATCCATGCCCGAGGGGGGATTCGAACCCCCGACCGTAGTGGCCGTGCTGACCGTGACTGGAGCGCCTCAGTCACCTCGGCCACCGCGGCCGGCTATGTGGTAGTTATGGTTATCATGATTCTATTCTTTAACTTCATTTAATATTTGAATGAAGTGTTAAAAGATAAATGTTCAAATGTTTGTAAAGCTTATGGGACTTAACTATGGGGTCATTAGTCCCTAAAGTTACAAACTACTCATGAACTAGTTAACACTAAGGACGGCACAAATATCCATGCCTGAGGGGGGATTCGAACCCCCGACTGTAGTGGCCGTGCATACTGTGACTTGCACGCTGCAGTCCCCTTGGCCACCGCGGCCGGCCAAAATAGCTGTAGCTGTGTTAGTTTATACTACATATTAGCACAGGTTTGCAGAAACTTTTGGTACTTCAAGGGTTGAGCCTGCATTTGCGACCGGGGCCTGTATTAACAGTGGCTTGTGAGCTACAGGCTGGCCGGTCAGCCACACTTCGTGCCGAGACGAGGCTTGGCGGAAACCAGCCAGCTGGCGGTCGCAGTTGCGGCCAACAGCCCCCAGCACTTTGCAAAGTGGGGCTCTAACGTAAATACAGAATTTTTTTGAGGGGTGATTTAATTTTTTGGATTGGTGTGCTCTGCGACCTCAAAATAATGAATATAATAAATATAGTATGCAGCATTAGTCGTTTTTTATTAATGTTTTTGCGGATCGATTTCGATCACATAATGATCATCTTCAATGCACTAGTCATCGTAATATCAGCTATGCATAATCATATGCCATATTAGCATTAGAGCTGATATGGCATATGATTATGCATAGCTGATATTACGATCACAGGTGCATTGAGGATGATCATTATGTGATCGAAATCGATCTGGAAAAACATTAATCGAAAACGACCAATGCTGCATACTATATTTAGTAAATACAGAATATTTACTTCCTGGCATCATAGTAAGAGCGGAAAGCAGAAATATAAATCAGGCTGTCTCACTGCGAGCAATCAACTCGAGCCAGAGTCGTCGCATTTGTTGAAGAGCAGCTGGTCCGATGGAGTTATAGATTATATGCTGAGATGCATTGCGGAAGAAACAAATAATGAGGGATTCTGAATAAATTATTAGTCCTTAAATTTTTTTTATCTCGTCTCTATTTTAATATTTCCTAAGTGAGAGACTATGGAAGATCTCTTGGCAACTGAAATAAAATGAGTTTCTTTTCTCTTTGAGCTACCTTTAAGTTTTTTTTATAATATACAGTTCCTTAATTATCCTATTTTTATTATAAATTTATATAGCTACAGACAGTTTTCCGTGTTAATATGTGAAAGACACTGAGTGAAAAGAAAAGTATTGAATTAAAGTAAGTATGGAAATCTCGGTTCGATTCCTGCCCATGTCACAAGTTTGAATTCAGTGCTTCTCCTTTCACCCAATACCGTATTTTTATATTTTTACTTATATCCAGCCTCCATGCATAAATAGTAAACAGTTTCATGGACGCTGTCAAAGTAGTTTTTTTTTTAAATTTCAAATACATCTCCCTCCTCCCCTCCATCCATTAATATACCTTCCGCCCTTCACAATATAAGCAAACGATTTGTCTTTTATTTATTCATTGTTCTCTTCTGTTCTATCTCTCACTCCTTGTTGCCTCTCTTACATAATAACCTCAGATTCCCTTGTAGTCTGTTCCCTCAAAACGCTATAATCAAATCTATTGGTTTTTGTTGACAGCATATCTTTTATTTTAATTTCGTTACTGTCTACCAGTCTATGAGACCGCGTGCTTTCATATCTCCTTGCATATAATCCATTCTTTATTCTGTGAAATACACAGCACTGGTGTTTCGATTGACCTCCTCTACCTTCATTCCAACCGTTACAAATGGTATACATTTCGCCGTTTTAGAATCCATTTTCTAATGCATAAACGACGCTCCTCGCAACGTTTATGATGGGTAATATGCAATTTATTATGGTAATAGCTATGATATAAACTTGAGCGCTGCGGAGAGTAGCTGTGCGGTCTAAGGCATCATTTCATGGATCAGGCTGCTGCTCGCGTTGGTGGTTCGAGTCCTCCCTTGGGCATGGGTGTGTGCGTTGTCCTTAGATTAAGCTAGTGTGTAAGCTTAGGGACTGATGACCTTAACAGTTAAGTCCCATAATATTTGGCACACATTTTTCATACAAACGTGAGCAAAATGAGACCATAGTTAAATAAGCATATGCCATAAAAAATTACCACGGAGCATGCTGAAATGTAGTATACTATCATACGCAGTGTTACTTAATTCTACATACTGTATATATTTTTTTTGTTGTAAATCCTAATGGGCCAAACAGTTGACAGCGACAATTCCGCGACAAGATGCCTCAGACCTCCCAGCCAAGAAATTACTGTTACGTAGATATAACGACGAACTATTTTACTTCTCGTACTATGTGTTCTGCACTCCATTTTGACAAGACCATTATACTACCACATCTGAAAATAGGTAGTTGGTCGGGCTGATGCTAGCTTGTAATGGCTAAGATATGGTTTGATTCCTGCTCGGGTAAGTTTTTAAAAATCTCAAACATAACCCTCTTTATCTCCAGTAGCTTCAAGTAATGAATTTAGGACTGTGGCGTGTTTCAAATCAACATTACACATGTCCATTCGCTACTGACTACAACAAAGTTGGATTAGTTTTTGTTGTTTACCCAAAATTCCAAACCCCTCCAGGTCTCTACGAACGGCGCGATCATAATTACTAGTGAACGAGAATGGAAAAGTTGTTACCTTATTGTCTGAGGTCAACGTTGACGATAGGCGCGGGGTCTGAGTCCCAGGCAACACAAAGTTATTTATTGCGCTACTTGTAGCTGAGCATGTGCACATCCCGCTAATGGTGAGAAAAAAGTAAATATTTCATCTCATATATATATATATATATATATATATATATATATATATATATATATATATATATATATATATATATATATATTTATTGAGTCCCTTCCAGAAAATAAGTCAACTGTATCATCGTTTCAAGTTCAAATATTTGTGAATTTGCGAATTTATTTAATATCTGATGTGTGATCGTGTTTAGTTAACGATTCATATAAGTACTGCCTTCTATTCCACAATTTTATGATGTTTGGCAGCTGTGAGTTTACAAGCTTCCTAGGGTTTTATTTGCGTACGGAGAAGTTAGTACTGCTTCCTCCCACAAATCCCCTAAAACCTCCACATCCTTGCGGATGCTGTTGCGTAGCAGTGTGCGTTTGTACCGCCATACAGTACGCACGAGGTGCCGTAGTTGCTGTCCAAGTCTTTATGGAAAGCATAGAGTTCTGATTAGCCTGTTGTCTTCTATAGATGTGTCCCCAGCGCAGAAGACAGCACACAGGTCGTAGGTTCTTCTACAGCATACAAGTGAGGCTAAAATAAGTTCTGTATGATGGAAGCATAATAAGCGACTCGCGAGATTTTTAATTGTCATGGATGCCATTTATTAAATAAATAATAAAATATGAGCAACTATTGTTAATCCGACACTGCCTATGCTGCCCGTAGTTCATGTTGAGACCTCGACTGTTATCACAATTATACGAAACTTTACTCATAACCGGCGCGGTCCGGCGCGTATAGTGGTCAGCTCGAGACTGAAACTGCGGCGCGTTGCGAGAGGGCACCTGACCCTCTATTTCGCGCCAAAACAGGGCCGTCGCGCGCCTTCTGCAAAACCGCTCTTCTCTTGATACAACAAGAGAAGGCACGTTAAACTTTTTAAACTGTCAAAATCTAGCCTGTCCTTGAGAGATATTTATCATAAATTCTCAGCTCTGAATAATTAATATTTAGTATATAATAAACAAAACTAATTTCAAAAGAAATCACGTGACGTGAAATGCAGCAGCCAATGCGAGGAGAGCACCAGTAACATAGGCGGGCTTTCCCACGGGAACCAGCACCTACTGTGCCATATGCTACTGCTCCCCACTCCACATTTCAACATATGCTGCACATCTGTCTTTCTTCCGCGTTTAAGACGCGTACGATGTTAGCAAAGAAACGGCCATCGGCCAGAAATATGAAGTGGCCACAGGCCAGGAATATCACAAGTTGCACTGTATTATACGCCTTTGGTGGTTGCCTCTCAGCAACAATTTGAACTTCATGCAATTCCTGGTGCAATACTAAATTTAACCATACATATCTGGGTTCTGACATTGGCCTTGTAAACCGATACTAATAAAAACATCAGTGTTTTACTTCTCTTTATGCCTAATAGAGTCTCGAATAGAAACGCAAGATTTTTTTGGTTCAAATTCAGAGCACGAACAAAAACTCATCATGTCATTGAATGAGTTTGATAAGGTATCCGATTTGTCGCTTATTTAATGAAATTGAATTTATGTTTCTGTCTTGTCTCTAATAAATTGCATTCTAATATTTGTTGTATGAGGGTATTGGAATACATGTGGACTGACTCATAAGGAAGAATATTCTCTACTGCTTCTTTGGTACCCTGTACTGGTTGGTTGGTTGTTTTAAGGGGACTAAACAGCTAGGTTATCAGTCCCCTGTTCTTAGCTGAGAGTCAACTGTCAATAAAGATAGAACAACGCCCTGAAAATGACACCGCACAAAAGGGCAGGTTAACAATAGACAAGCCACTGACAATACAAAACGAAGACACACACAATTAGTAAAAGAATGTCACGAATAAAACTGGATAGCAGAGTACCTTGGCTGGCTGATCACAAAGAAAAACAGGATGAGCCAGCCATACTGCACACACTAAGAACGCCTAAGGACGTGAAAAGTTAAAAAGCTGGGTTGGTGGTGGCCTAAGATGTCAGGCCACAGCACCTATCGTTAGATCGAGTCATAAAATCCAGCAGCGCGGATAAAACGTAAAACTTTGTTAGCCATAGAGGCGTCGTCACCTAAAACTAAGGGTAGTGCGTCTGGAAGATTAAAAGAATGCCGCAGGTTGACTAAAATCGGACAGTCCATAAAAAGATGGGCCACTGTCATTACGACACCACATCGACACACGGGCGGGGACTCACGGCGTAGGAGATACCCATGGGTCAACCACGTGTGCCCAATACGGAGTCGGCAAAGGACAACCGACTCCCTGCGAGAAGCCCTCAGGGACGTCTTCCATGCAGCAGTAGACGGCTTGACAGCACGGAGCTTATTGGGTTCAGTGGAATCTGCCCATTCAGAATTCCAAACCCTTAAGACCTTGCGGGTCAACTGGGTTTGGAGGTCGGAAACTGGGAGGCCAATATCCAGGGACCGGGAAGTGGTGGCCTGCTTGGCCAGCAGATCAACACGTTCATTGCCCGGTATACCTATGTGCCCTGGCGTCCAGACAAAAAGGACAGAACGGCCTGACTCGCCAAGGGCGAAGACAGCATCTTGAATGGCTCGCACCACTGTGTTTTTCGGTAGAAACTGGTCGAGGGCCTGTAAGCCACTGAGGGAGTCGCTACAGATGACGAACGATCCCCTGGGGCGAGCTCTGAGGTGTTCAAGAGCTCTCAAAATACCGAACAGTTCTGCAGTGAAGATGCTGCTTCCACAAGGCAATGACCGCTGTTCGATGTGGTCACCATGGATAAAGGCATATCCAGCATGGCCATCGACCAAAGAACCGTCCGTGTAGATGATGTTTGCTCCGTGAAACGTATCAAGCAGTGCATGGAACCGGCGACGGAGAAGTAGTGGTGAAATCGAGGCTTTTGAATCCCGGGACAAGTCCAGCCGAAGCTCCAGGAGAGGAATTTTCCAGGGGGGGATACGGAGTGAGTAATGGTAAGGTGGAGGAAGGGGTAAGGAATCAAGTGAGGAGAGAAGGGAACGGACGCGGACCGCAATCGGAAGACCCGACCTGGGCCGACGTCGTGGGGAAGGGAGTGCAGAAAGTGGGAAGAGAAGCCTGTGGTTCGGATGACGGGGTGAAGCATGAACCCGGGCAATGTAACTCACCAGCAACCGTTGCCGGCGATACCGCAGAGGGAGAACACCAGCTTCAGCTAGAAGGCTCGTTACGGGACTGGTGCGAAAAGCCCCTGTTGCAAGCCGCACGCCTGTGTGGTGAACGGGGTCTAGGACCTGCAAGGCAGAAGGGGCTGCTGAGTCGTACACCAAGCTCCCATAATCAAGCCGCGACAGAATAAGAGACTTGTAGAGCTGAAGAAGGGTTGAACGTGCTGCTCCCCAACTAGTACGGCTGAGGTATCTAAGAACATTTAAATGCCGCCAACACTTCTGTCGCTGCTGACGTAGGTGTGGCACCCATGTCAGCCGGGCATCGAAGACCATGCCCAGGAAGCGATGTGTTTCCTCAACCTGAAGTAGTTCACCACCCAGGTAGAGCTCTGGGTCAGGGTGAACTACCCGACGGCGACAGAAGTGCATCACGCGGGTTTTCCGTGCGGAGAACTGAAATCCGTGAGAAGAGGCCCATGAGTGGGCCTTTCGGATGGCACCCTGCAGCCGCCGTTCAGCTACGCCGATGGAAACGGAGCTGAAATACAGGCAGAAGTCATCGGCGAACAGGGAGCAACTGACTGATGACCCCACAGCCGCAGCGAGACCGTTTATCGCCACTAAAAACAATGGAACGCTGAGGACGGAGCCCTGTGGGACACCGTTCTCTTGAATACGGGGGGAGCTAAATGATGCCCCAACCCTCACCCGGAACGAGCGGTGGGAGAGGAAATTGCGAATAAAAAGAGGAAGGGCACCCCGTAAGCCCCAGTCATGAAGAGTTGTTAAAATATGGTGGCGCCAGGTGGTGTCATACGCCTTTCGAAGGTCGAAAAATACAGCAACCAGATGCTCACGCCTAGCAAACGCCGCAGTGCGAATGGCCGACTCCAATGACACGAGGTTGTCAATGGTAGAACGGCCCTTGCGAAAGCCCCCTTGTTGTGGAGCTAGGAGTCCACGCTCTTCAAGGATCCACATAAACCGCCGACTCACCATACGTTCGAAAAGCTTGCAGAGAACGTTGGTGAGGCTGATCGGACGGTAATTGTCAGCCACCAGGGGATCTGCACCAGGCTTCAGCACTGGGATGATAGTGCTTTCCCGCCACTGCGACGGGAAAGTGCCCTCTGCCCATAGATGGTTAAACAGGGCGAGAATGCGGCGTTGAAACTCTGGTGAAAGGTGCCGGAGGAATTGGCCGTGAATCCTATCTGGTCCTGGAGTTGTATCAGGACACGCAGCAAGGGCAGTTCGGAATTCCCACTCGCTAAACGGGTCGTTGTATACTTCCCGACGACGAGTGCGGAAAGATAACTGTTTCCGCTCGGCCCGCTCTTTGAGGGAGCGGAAGTCGGCACTGTACGTGGCAGTCGCAGAGCATTGTGCGTAGTGGTCTGCCATGTGCTCGGCGATAGCTGTCGTGAGCGTGCAGAGCACACCCTGGATGGTGAGGGATGGGATTCCTGTCGGCGGGCGGTATCCAAAGACGCGTCGAACTGGCGTCCATACCTGAGTCAGGGAGGTGCGGGAGCCTATACTGGCTACATACCGCTCCCAGGAATCCTGCTTGCTCTGCTGTACGAGGCGTCGAGCACGCGCACGGAGCCGTTTAAAGGCCACCAAATTCTCCACGGATGGGTGGCGTCGATGGCGCTGGAGCGCTCGCCGACGTTCCCGGATAGCCTCAGCAATCTCCCGTGTCCACCAAGGCACGGACCTACGCCTAGTGAAACCGGTGGTTTGTGGAACTGCTACCTCAGCGGCCATGACAATACTATCAGTCACCTGCTGGACTGCATTGTCAACGTCATCTGGCAGTGGTGCAGCGATGACAGCAGTTGAAATATAGACTGGCCAGTCAGCCCTACAGAGACACCAACGGGGTAAGCTGTCTGCAGCTTGGTACTGCGGGAGCGACACAAAGATTGGAAAGTGGTCGCTGCCACACAGATCATCATATACGCGCCAACCAAGGTGTGGTCGAAGGCTGGGGCTGCAGACGGAGAGGTCGATTGCTGAATACGTGCCCTGTGCCACGCTAAAATGCGTGGGGGCACCTGTATTCAGGAGGCAAAGGTCGTGTTGCGCCAATAATGTCTCAACATCCCTACCGCGGCCTGTGGTCTGGAGTCCACCCCACAAAGGTTTGTGGGCGTTGAAGTCCCCCAAGAGGAGGAATGGTGGAGGAAGTTGGGAGACCAGAGCAGTAAGGGTGTTGAGAGACACGGCCTCATCCGGAGGAAGGTACAAGCTGCAGACAGTGAATTCTTGCGTTACCCGAATTCTGACAGCCACTGCCTCAAGAGTGGTTGTGAGTGGCATGGGGGCACTGGGGACAGTGTCCAGGATATACAGGCAGACACCGCCAGACACCATGTCGTAAAGGGTCCTGTTGCGGTAGTAGCCCCGATACCCACGGAGGGCAGGGGTCCGCTGTGCTGGAAACCATGTCTCCTGTAGGGCGATACAAAATGCAGGGTAGAGGTACAGTATTTGTCGCAGCTCAGCCAGGTGATTAAAGAAGCCGCCGCAATTCCACTGGA
This sequence comes from Locusta migratoria, assembly GCA_026315105.1. NCBI lineage: Eukaryota > Metazoa > Arthropoda > Insecta > Orthoptera > Acrididae > Locusta > Locusta migratoria. The sequence continues at coordinate 348,785,653 of CM048755.1, forward strand.
GGATAACATGTCCTCCACGCTCTAAGGCCATAAAAGGAAAGAAAAGAAGAAGATCATTCCATAGGAGCGTCTGCTGCCTGATGGTCAGGCTTAACGGAATCTATGACCATAGAATCAGGTGATTCTGGTTGTGCAGATCTCCTATGGTTGGGTGAATCAAGAAGTGCGAGATCCTCAGCGGAAGCGAGGATCTCGACCTCATCCTCTGAGGCAGAGGATGCGGGTGTGGGTGGCTTGGAAGCCACCAAAGAATCCTTTTTCTTCTTCTCTTTCTTTTTACCCTCTCGCTGGCCCTTGGGTGTTAAGGGCCTTGGGGGCTTCTCAACAGGGGCTGCAGGTGCCGACGAAGAGGTGGAGGCCCCTCGATCAGCAGCCGCGGGATCCTTCAGCCATCGGCCGGGATCCACTTTCCCACGAAGAGAAGCCTCGGAAGGGAGTGTCCCGTGGGACCCCTTCCGGGCGAGAGGAGCCGGAGCAGGCTGTTGTTTCTCCGGCTGTGGGGTGGGGACCGACGTCCCCTGTGATGGCTTATCTGTTGCTCCCAACGTGAATAGTGTGGGAGCAACCGAAGGTGTTGGGCCCCCAACTGTCAAGGGGGCAGGTTGAGTGGATCGGGCCTGGCGGCCCGCTGGCATTGGTGGTGCACTCTGTGGTGTAGCGACTGTGGGGATCGACAATGAAGCTACTGTCGAGTATGGGCTCGTCATGGTCACTGGGTGGAGTTTTGCATACTTGCGCCTGGCCTCTGCATATGTCAGCCAGTCCAGGGTCTTGTACTCCATGATCTTACGCTCCTTGTGGAGTACAGAGCAGTTGGGAGAACACGGAGGATGCTGCTGATTGCAATTGACGCAAACTGGAGGCGGGGTACAAGGGGCGTCCGGGTGGGATGGATGCCCGCACTCCCGACATGTTGAGTTGGCATCACATCGGGAGGACATGTGCCCAAACTTCCAGCACTTGAAGCAGCGCATAGGGGGAGGAACATAGGGCTTTACGTCGACCCGGTAGACCATCACCTTGACCTTCTCAGGCAATGAATCGCCCTCGAAAGCCAAGATGAAGGCACCGGTGGCAACCCTCTTGTCCTTCGGACCCTTATAGATGCGGCGGATGAAATGCACACCACGCCGCTCCAAGTTAGCTCTCAATTCGTCATCTGATTGTACCAGCAGATCCCTGTGGAAAATGATACCCTGGACCATGTTTAACGTCTTATGTGGCGCAATAGAAACGGAAACATCACCCAGCTTGTCGCAGGCTAGCAAAGCCCGTGACTGCGCTGGGGATGACGTCGTTATAAGAACCGACCCAGATCTCATCTTTGACAGACCCTCGTCCTCTCCATATTTGTCCTCTAAATGTTCGACGGAGAACATTGGCTTCGTCGTCATAAAAGATTCCCCACCATTACGTGTGCAGACCAGATATTTCGGGGCATAAGCCTCACCCTGAAGTTTCGCCCGACGTTCTTCCCATAGTGTGGACAAGGAAGGAAACGTTTGGGGATCGTAATTTGCAGCGTTGTAATCGCCTCGACCACGCTTAGAGACGGCGGTTGTACGTCCGCCAACGTTTCGTGTTCGTTTCATTGTGTTCCCACGAGCAGCTAGGGAAATAAGCGTCCACCCAGACAGAGCCCCGCTTGCCTGGGTAAGCCTTATACAACCGAGGCGCGGCAGGTTCCTCAGAGGTTGCTCGCTAGCGGCTGTTCAACCTCAACAGCCATGCATCTCCTCGGCACGTAGCACACCTTGAGATTGAGGTTTTTTTTTAGAGAGGTTTGTACCGTCCTCGCGACCCGGGCGATTAAGCAAAGATCCCCGGGCTCTGAAACGTACAACGTTCCACCGTCGCGCCGAACGATGGTCGTTGAAGCACGCACAGAGTTTACGATGTAGCGGACTGTTGGCGCGACACAGCCCACGGCTCAGGACCCCGGGTTCGCCAAGCCCGTACCCAGCAAATTAATGCTGAGCCCCTGAGGGGGTACCCTGTACTCCACAGGGGTTTGGTGATTACAGGACCTGCAACACAGCTACGTTAGTTGGGTTGCATTCAGCAGTGAGCCAATGTTTTTGCTGTCAAGTGTACATTCGGTAAACGCAATCTTTTATTACACTTACTTGCAGTTTTAAAATTTTTCTTCCAAATTTGCCACCCCTAAAATCTGCTGCCCTAGGGTCCAGCCTACAGGTAAATCCGCCACTGCGCTGAATTAATTATTTTCCCAGAAATTTTTAACACCGTATACTTGGTAAAAACCGCGAGGCATAACTCTCGTACCTCGTACAAACGATGAAAGTGTCGTATGAGTACGAGAATTCTCTTACGTATCACAACCCTGGGACGCATTAAAGAACGAAATCCGAAAACGCATTATGTGCCTTCTGCAGTACATTCTTTGAATTTAGTCGGCACTAGTGCTGCAAGCTGTTGTCGGGAAGCACGTTCATTTTTTAATCTAGTGCGAAACCTCTACAATTTTTTCTATGCTTCTACACAGCGCTGGTATAAACTTCTTTCTTACTTCAAACCTGGAAGCAAACCGGTAAAAAGTTTATCAAAAACACGTTGGTCAGCAAGAGAGGAAGCAGGTGTAAGTCTGTATGAAAACTGGGAGAGTGTTATCAGTGCCCTCACACACATTGCCAATAATATGTTTGAAAAGCCACTTGTGCAAAATGAAGCTGCTTCTTTATTGAATCAACTCAGCTGACTAGAAACAGTATTCAGGACGGCAATTCGGAAGGACATACTCTAAAGATTTAACAGTGTTAATCTGAAACTGCAAAGTGTAAATATTGATACTAAAATAGTGCATGAATTATATGAATCTCTTTTAGGTTTAACTGCATCTCCTCGGGACAGGTTCGACTATTATGAAAATAAATCCATCGAGATTGTGACTGATATAGACTATGAATGGACCTATAAAAGATAACGAAAACTCAAACTTCGTAATGACGAAGAATAGGACTCTGAAGAAGTTTTTTCTGACTGGAATGGAAAAATTTAGTGTCGAAACATTTCTCCCAATACTCGAAAACTTGTACACCGAATTAGTGAGGAGGAAGGAAAGCTATAGAACACTGCTGTACTCCTTCAAAGTTTTCAATAACCTTAAGAACAATTCACCCGACGAGTATTTTGAACGTGCAGCAAAACTCCAAGCGTCATATGACACCAGCCTTCCTTCCCTAGTGAAGGTGTGCATTTCGTAGAAATTTTGAAATCTTCTGAGATTAGTGATATACCAGTCAAAATGAGTAAATTTTACGAACAGAGAGGTTGCAGTCCTTGTTGCTAAATGTTGACTTTGTTCTTAGAATATTTCTTTGTATGGCACTTACAAATTGTTTAGCAGAACGTTTGTTTTCGGCTCTTAAAATACTGAAATCGTACCTACGTTTTACGTTATCTGAGGAGGGATTGAACGCCTTGTCCATTCTTCACATCGAAGCCTACCTCCTAACTAATAATATTGTCTGAACTATGAAGATATGATCGAGTTTTCTGCTTTCAAAGCCAGACGCAAAGTTTGCTGACAGCTAAGTGTTTTTAAAAATTCATATTAGTTTAAAAGATGTAAGATTATAATGTGATTTTTTTTGTGTCCCAGCCTCGTTGTCGCTTTTGTGTCTCGTTCCGTCGTAGGTGTCGGTGGCCGAGTAGAAAACCGACACAGGAATAAAGGATGCACGCTTGTGCAGGTACGGAGGTGACCAGCCAGTGGGACAGCAGAAACTAGAAACACTAGAGTAAATTAGAACGAGATATATATTTCTTGGAGACTTAGTAATACTTAACTTTTACATAGCTCAGTACTGCAGAATACTGATACATAGTTGAGCTAGAGGCCTGCCTAGTGCCTATCCGATAGCCAAGTCTTCACTGGTGCCTATCTGATTCCGAAGTGCTAACTGGTTCCTATCTCAGTCCCAAGTGAACGATGTCGTTCAGTGGTGGCCACGAGCGGAGTTGCAGCAGAGGGCGCTCGTGGCTGACGTAAGAACGCCGCGCCGTGCGTGCATGGCGGCGCGCGGCGAAAGTAGGTGGCGCGCACTTTAGACTTGTGCGACACCACAATTTTATAATATCTTGAAGAACATTTATTGGATTTACAAACTACGTATTACCTGTTTATTTTACAACTGCCGATGGCAGAACGCGGAACTAAAGCACGTTTACGTGTAGGCGTGACCGAAGACTCCCGACAGTACTAAACAATACACGAATGACCCAGGCCACTAGGCGCTGTACAGTCAAGTCACACTGATACTGTAGTATATTACAACTGATGAATATTCGTGGCATCTGCTGAAATGTATAGTTATCCTGAAAATATACGTTACCGAAGAGTACGTTCAGATGAAAAGTGTTAATAAATAACGTAGTTCAGTTCTGTCGATAAATACTTAAAAGCTATGGCGAGAGCAGTAGCTGCAGTACAAAACAGTCCAACCCTTACATGGAGTAAAGGTATTATTGTGCACTTTTTATGCAGCGTCTAGCTACGCAGACCCAAGTGCTTTACACGTTAACTATTAGATCATAAACTTAATTTGATTTTTCCACTCTAATCTGTAAAATTATTTAATTGCGAATCAGTTCGGTGTTCGTTCGTCTGTATTTAGTTATTAGTTCATGCACCGAAATCTCTACTTTATTTTCATTTCCAACGCTTTCCTGTAGATTCATGTATCAATACCGAACGTTTTTTATCTGCTACACATTCAACTTTTTAGATCGTAAAACGGCTGTTTAATTTTAATTTTGGACGCATCTATGTAAACGTACGTATTAATTTGTAATGTATGAGAAGTTCGCTTCAATTTTTAGATCGTAATACACCTTTTTTATTTTCATTTTTAACGTTTCGTGTAAAAGAACATACTTAAGGGAATGTACAAAAAAAATCCGTTGTCTCCTAAACGCTCTGCTGAATTTTTAGGCCACAAGAGAAAATATATTACACTTGTGTTCACCTCTGTTGTCTTTCGGCAGAAGAATGTGTGAACACAATGCAGTTTTGTTTTACCTGCTGCCGTACACCAAGTACAGTTCAGGAACCATATTACATTTTGATTGAGTGCGACTAGATCGCTGATGCGTCCTTCAGAACAACGAATACCAGAGCACGGAAACAGCTTCCAGCTAAAACGGCAAATGTGAAGTGATCGGGTAATCTAATATATAAAGCAGTGTCCGTATGTTTGTACGTATTGCACACAAATCTACAGTTTTGTTCCAATCTTTATGAAATTTTGTACACGTAATCTTCAGTCCATGAGAAAGGTCGCCGTAAATGTAAGAATCACGTGCGATATATAGTTCACGAGATATGACTCAAACAATGAGATGCGCGAAAAACTGCTGCGTTTAGCGACAGTGCTGCTCATTTTCTCCTAAACCACTGGACCGATTTCAACCAAATTTGGTACACACATTCCTTACCGTGAGGTAACAATTGCTGCATGGTTAAGAATCACCTAGGACACATGGTTCAGAAGATAAGACGTCATAAACAATAGGAATCTCATAAAACTGCCACATAATGCGGTGAGATTTTATAAATACGCTATATGAGAATGAGAGTACTTAGCGACTTGCAACAAAATTTAAACGTAATTTTAAACGTTTATTAAACTTTTTCTCGCCGACAACCATAGCAAAATGACGAAAGGAAAAACGTTTCTCGCTTACTACTTTTCCGCTGTTTATGGAGTAAAACTACGGCATTCGGAATGGCGTCACAACTTTTAATTTGTACACTACAAATTGTAGCCACAGGAAATTTTACAGACAGTATACACACATATAGGTGAATATACCTTCTAAATTGTATCACAGTACGACACATAGTTCATGAGATATGAGCACGTAAACAATAACGATCATCAAAAACCGCCCTATTATGCACCAAGTTTTAATATATTACTTCTTTACTACTAATTGCATTCCCAAGAGATTTTACAGACATACTGCCCTTACACAAATGAATATATACCTGAAAAATGGCAGGAATAAATAAATAAATACCCGGGCAACGCTGGGTTTTTAGCTAGTAGTTGATATTTAAAATATTTTTTTCGGGGGAAGGGGGGGGGGGGTGTATATTCGAGGGCGAGTCAGTAAATAAGTCGCAAACTAAGATAGACACTCCAGTACTGCGCGCTGGGTAGGGTTGTTTCTCTACAACTGCGACACATCCGTCTTGCGGGTTGCAGCAGCTTAAGGAAACAAAGTTAAAAAAATGTTGAAATGTTTATATAGCTTATGGGACTTAACTACGGGATCATCAGTCCCTAAACTTAAAGACTACTTATGAACTAACTAATACTAAGGACGGCACAAATATCCATGCCCGAGGGGGGATTCGAACCCCCGACCGTTGTGGCCGTGCAGACCGTGACTGAAACGTCTCAGTCCCCTCGGCCACCGCGGCCGGCGAAAGAAAGTTACAGCTCACGTACAGGATGCAAACGCTGCCACAAAAATTCCAAGCTCCAGGATTTTAAAGCCTTCTCGAACTGTGGGACGAGCGTTTAAATTTACAGGTGGAGTCAGTTGAAAAGAAAAGCAATTTTCAGGCTTGTAAACGCAGTACAGGCGTGTCTGCCCCAGATTGCGACTTATATACTGACTCACCGTTGTAATACGGTGTGCCTTGGGGAGCCAAATGTTTAAATCCGCCACTGCTCCTACCCATCTCTGCCGATCTCCACCTTCACGTCTCCTGCACAATCAGCTTCTCGTCTGCTGCATTCATCCTCCACCTCCTCAGTCCATTGTCTCGTCCATCTGTACAATCTGTTTCACACTGTTAACTTTCACGGTGATCAGTTAAGTGGTGTCTACGTTTATTGTAAGGTACCCTCCGCCATGCACCGCATGAAATCTTCGGTAGACGGCGATATTCCTCTTGTTTTGAAGGTCATATTTGCAATATTTAATCCAGATCGGAATAGTAGATTTTGTCGAAGTTCATAGGTAAAGTACCCTCTGCCAGGCAGCCCTGAGATCACTAGCAGCTCCTGCAAAAAGGTCTAAAATTGTTGAAGAATGTCACAGGGTTCTGGTAGAGCTAGAGGAAAGCAAGAGAGTAAACCTATTGTGGGTCCCTGGCCACTCGGGGATCAGTGGCAACGAACATGCCGACAGATTAGCCAGGATGGGGGCAGAGACTCCATTTATTGGACCGGAACGCGTCCTGAGAATCACCAAGGCAATGATCAAATTGGAGCTACGTAACTGGCTCAGCAGACAGCACGTAGAATATTGGACCAAAATCCATCAACAAAAACATGGCAAGGTAATGATGCCAAAGCCATGTTTTAAAAGAAGCTCTGCAATCCTGGGTCTGAACAGGAGAGAGATTAGACTCATGGTTGGATTGCTGACAGGCCACGGGAATTTTAAAAAAACACCTAGATACAATGGGAATAGCAGAAGAGGACCCTGAATGTAGGATCTGTGATGACGGTGATGAAACTGCATCACATCTACTCTTCGAATGCATTGCATTGGAGAGTAAAAGGCACAGAATATTTGGGACAACCAGACCCGAAGAAGTTGTGTCTAATAAAGAACTAGTAAAGGGACTCCTTGCACTGTTCAAGGGCAATGGTTGGCTTTACTAGATATACAGGGAGCGATACCGCACAATAAACTTAGTTTCGGTGCGGGCAGTGGCGGCTTGGACCAAGACTGTTTTGGCTTCCCTGAGAAAATGAAATCAAATCAAAACCCTCTGCCACGCACCGTACAAAATTTTACCTAGGCAGTGAATATCCTTTTGGTTTGAAGATCAAGAACGTAACGTTTCATCGCAATCGGATGAACGGTACGGCAGCGCATAAAATACGAACAAACACGACGCAGCAGTTGTATGTTTATGAAGTCGTATCTCCTAAACCCGGTCTCTCCAACTCGGGTGGCTCGCGAGCACCGGGAAAAACACCAGTGCTCTGCCGCACCGCCGGTGTTGTGGGGCACGTGAGGCCACCACCACCTAGAGAGAAGGCCGCGGCGCTCTCGTGTCACGTCAGCAGAGTAGGTTGCGCGCGCATAGCTGACTGGGTAGCCGCTGGGGCACGGCCCACTATGCCGAAGTAGCCAGCCAGTCAGCTATGCGCGCGCAACCTACTCTGCCTGACGTCACACGAGAGCGCCGCGGCCTTCTCTGGTGTTGGACAGGCACAGCGCAGCCATGGCACTGTTAGGAATGTACTGTCGAAGCGCTTAGCGCGGCGACCGTTGTGGTGTTTTGAATTATTAAAACGAATAATAATAACACATTTTTGTATAAACAGAAAGAATAGTTTTATTGCGCCCTATACTTTGCACAAATTTTCAACATTCTTTGTTGATCTTTGGCATCGCTTTGAAGCCGCTGATTTTGCAATATTAGGCTCAATTGTTTTGGCAGTTGCAATTTGAAATACTGCTCCGCCTCTAATGACCACGCTGTCGACGGGGCGTTAAACCCTAAGCTTCCTTCCTTCTTTGAAATACTGCTTGCAACGATGAATTAAACTTGAGCTTGTTACTGTTTTGTTAATACAAGTGAAAACATTTGTTCACAAGTGAACATTGTTCACAACATTACAACGCATTTTAGAACTAGCGAATTGCCGGCCGCGGTGGCCGAGGGGACTGCGGCGCGCCAGTCACGGTCTGCACGGCCACTACGGTCGGGGGTTCGAATACCCCCTCGGGCATGGATATTTGTGACGTCCTTAGTGTTAGCAAGTTGATAAGTAGTTTGTAAGTTTAGGGACTGATGAACCCGTAGTTAAATCCCATAAAAAAGTAAAAAAAAAACTAGCGAATTCGTGACGATCAGCGGCTTTATAAAAAGGAATTGAAATCACTATTGTAATTATAGAGCCGCGTTGGAGTAGCCGAGCGGTCTACAGCGTCTCGCTGCGGAGTGCGCGGTTGCTCGCCGTGGAGGTTCGAGTCCTCCCTAGGGCATGGGTGTGTGTGTTTCTCCGTAGGTTAGTTTACCTAGGTTTAAGTACTTTGTAAGCTACGGACTGATGACCACGCAGTTTCGTCCGATAGATTTACAAACATTTGAACATTTTGTAATTATAGTAGCGGTCTGTTGTTTTATCAGTTGAATTTGGAGACATGATGGGGCACCCTCTCGGTGCTCGGAAAAAGGCACCACAAAAACTTTCGAGTGCGGGTTTAGTGATTTAATTTCTTCAAACCTACCTTCAAAATTTTTATGCAGTGAATGTAACTCTTTCGTGTACTACCTTATGTGGATATAAACTACTGGCCATTAAAATTGCTACACCAAGAAGAAATGCAGATGATAAACGCGTATTCATTGGACAAATATACTAGCTTACTGCCCGTGCTTCGCAACGGTTGTTAAAGAGGGGTCTGTGTATATCATGGTTTTTTAGCGTTCCGCTAGGTCAGCAAAGACAGAATCCTTGTTGGATCCCTCTGTCAATAAACTCAGTTCTCATAGCTAAGATGCCACATTTAAGTAGATGTCATTGTCGAAAGCGATGAATTTTCATAAAGATTCTCATACAAAAAGTGAATTTAATTTAAGTCCGTACTCCGGAGCGATGTAAATTCAATGTTAGGTTGTGTTCATAAAGTTAAGACAGCGGTGTGTAATTGTCTGTTTGGCGTAAACTTCTGAAAACACTTCTATCGTTGTGATGAGAAATAGGAATAATAATAACAGCGCCATGTAGCGGTTCTATGGTGTAGTACTAAACTGATATCTCTCACAGTAAGTGTATGCTGAAGTATTAGTATGTTACAGTGTAGCACTGGGGACAATGTAGTTATTCTGTATGCAGTACTCCCTATTATCGAAAACCCGACGAATGCTAGAAGTCTGGTAATTCAATCAACAGAGCAGTTCATGTCTGTTTAAATAAGACGTCATGGTGGTGTTAATGTGCGATAAAGTAAGTCTGGTAATCGTTGAAGGAATGACGTCAGCTGATCACCTGTATAGAACTGTCCATTAAATATAGTACCAGTGAATTGTCTTGACTGTGTTAACAGCATCGGCCACTGTTTCTGCTAATACATGTCCCCACGTCCTGCAGTGATTACTTCGTAAAGCATGAAGTTGAAATCGACCTTGTGTAGCAGAACTATATATTCTGCAGTCGGATTATAACTAAGTGCAATTGTCTCTGCAAAAGAAGACGTCTATCTCTATCTTAATGTAGTCCGCACCAAAAGTAAGTAATTGCAAATTTTAATCACAATATTGTACCGAACAATTATGAAAGCAGAGACGTTTCTAATGAATTTGTCGCTCGCGTGTGTATATTATCTCTAGTGCCAGGCAGAGAGCAGAAATATCTCTGGAGTGAGCATGGATGTTGTGTCCTCAACATTAAGGTGGAAATGTCACATGATATTGGGAAAAATCTACTAATCGCCGACTTTAACTCGGTCCCTTTTTGTTCGGTTAAGACGCTATGTGTAAATGACCCTTCTAACGACACTTCCACAACTTTCTTGTTGCTTCTGTAACATTTATTTACATATTATTTCATGTTATGTGGTTGCTCTGCGAAAAGGAAGTGGTGCTTCTTTGCAGACAATGCGGTACAAACCAACCGTAATAGCAAATAAATGTGGGGAAGGAGTGGATTTGTCTCAATATCGCATGGTAATTCCAACATAATGTTGAGAAGATGCACGGGACGCAATGCTCACTCCACAGATGTTTCTACTCTATATACAATTTATGAGTTATTACTTGCAGTGGCAGCGGTTTAGTTTGCTATCGTTGGCAACGAACTATTCGCTTTAGGAGGATGATTAATTTACTGATCAGAACAGCATAAATAAGATCTCGGTTCGAAGACCCTCGTCAGGAGCGTGAAACACCACCATATCGCGAATGAATCAAGGAGCATAGGACTGCTTGCAGGCGACGTTGGCGCACCTGAATTTACAATCACGAGATAGACCCTGCAGCGTCGTAATCCATTCCCGATTTGTCTGATCTGGAGACTTTCGACAGGAAAAGAAAACCTGACTACCTGAGGTGACGTGTATTTGTGCGTGAAAGTACTCAGACAAGCAGTGTTTTATGTGGGCATACGGGAGATCTTGAGGCGACTGCTCTGGGTTCAATTGCTGAATCACGCGATACACCTGGGGTCCGGCTGTTGTTAAGAAAAAAGCCCGACGCCGGTTTTCCTCCAGGACTCCGTGGGGCAGGAAGTGTTGTTGCAGCCGCTCTACATAATTCGGCCACGGTTCCAAAGCTCTATAGAAAGCGCGAAACGTCGGCGGTGACATATGCAGATTGTTCAATTTTCCGGCAATGGAATCTACTCTGTGGGCTACGTGTTGCAACGCTGGGGAGTGCGGGTTGTGCACCAACCCTGTGAGCGCCGCCTGTATCTGGAGGAGAGTTTCCGTCAGGGAGGGAAGAAATTCCTCTAAGGGCGGCATTACTACTAACACAAAGATCCCATCCTCATCGCAAATTCTGTTAAGTCCTGAGATTTCCAGGAAAGACAACAACTCCTAACATTTGCTAACAGGTTTATTAAACAAAAGAACCTTCTGGGCGTACAATAAAAACGTCAAGAAAACAGATGGTCAGTCACGTATGGACAACAAACAAGTAGAATAGTGAAAACATACACACGGACAATAAACTTGGCGCTAGACCAAAGAAAAACAACTACAGTACTTGTAAAACTACGCTGAGTGCAGCGGCAGCTGGATCCGGCGTAGGAGCGGCCGGTGTCTGAGTCTGCACTGCCCTCCACACTCCGTCGGTGCGCTTATGAAGACGACATCGGCGGAGGGCTACAACCGGTTACTGCGCTGTCATTGACTGGCCACTGTCACATGGCGGACCGTAATGTAGTGCCGCCCTACAGCGCCGTTTCTTTTGCCGTTGGCCGCTGTTACGTTTATGTTATTGCGTGTGAGCGCCTACGAAAGGGAGCTCCGCAGCCCGCCTTGGCTGCCTGCTATGCGGGCACTCTACACGGTCAGGGGCTGCCACAGCATGCCGTAAGACGGGGAAGTTTTCATTGTTTATGACGTCATATATCCTGAACTATCGGTCCTATCGCAAAATCGTTACTTAGCTGACGTCTACTACCTATAAACTGCATTCCTGCCAAATTTCAGCTTCATAGGTGAAGTAGGTTTCGAGATTTCGTGTTTAGTCAGTGAGTGAGTGAGTGTATGAATGAGTGTCCTTTCGCTTTTATATAGATAGAGACTAGAACTGATATATGATTACATTTTCAAGCAATTTGGGTGCATAGATGCTAAGAAATCAGTACCCAGAACAACCGCCTCTGGCCTTAATAACAGCCTTGATACGCCTGGGCATTGAAGTCAAACAGACCTTGGTTGGCGTGTACTGGTACAGATGCCCATGCAGCTTCAACACGATACCACAGTTCATGAAGAGTAGTGACTGGCGTATTGTGACGAGCCAGTTACTCCTTCACCATTGATCAGACGTTTTCAATTTGTGAGAGATCTGGAGAATGTGCTGGCCAGGGCAGCAGTCCAACATTTTCTGTATCCAGAAAGGCCCGTACAGAACCTGCAACATGCGGTCGTGCATTATCCTGCTGAAATGAAGGGTTTCACGGGGATCGAATGAAGGGTAAAGCCACGGGTCGTAACACATCTGAAATGTAACGGCCACTGTTCAAAGTGACACCGATGCGAACAAGAGGTGACCGAGACGTATAACTAAAGGCACCCCATGCCATTACGCCGGGTAATACGCCAGTATGGCGATGACGAATACACACTTCCAATGTGCGTTCACCGCGATGTCACCAAACACGGATGCGACCATCATGATGCTGTAAACGGAACCTGGGTTCATCCGAAAAAATGATGTTTTGCCATTCGTTCTACCAGGTTCGTCGTTGCGTATACCATCGCAGGCGTTCCTGTCTGTGATGCGGCGTCAAGGGTAACTGCAACCATGGTCTCCGAGCTGATAGTCCATGCTGCTACAAACGTCGTCGAACTGTTCGTGCAGATGGTTCTTGTCTTGCAAACGTCCCCATCTGTTGACTCAGGGATCGAGACGTGGCTGCACGATCCGTTACAGCCATGCGGATAAGGTGCCTGTCATCTCGACTGTTAGTGATACGAGGCCGTTGGGATCCAGCACGGCCTTCCATATTGCCCTCCTGAACCCACCGATTCCATATTCTGCTAACAGTTATTTGATCGAGACCAACGCGAGCAGCAATGTCGCGATACGATAAACCGAAATCGCGATAGGCTACAGTTCGACCTTTATTAAAGTCTGAAACGTGATGGTACGCATTCCCCCCCCCCCCCCCCCCTTTACACGAGGCATCACAACAACGTTTCACCAGGCAACGCCGGTCAACTGCTGTTTGTGTATGAGGAATCGGTTGGAAACGTTCCTAATGTCAGCACGTTGTAGGTGTCGCCACCGGCACCAAACTTGTGTGAACGCTCTGAAAAGCTAATCATTTGCATATCACAGCATCTTCTTCCTGTCGGTTCAATTTCGCGTCTGTACCACGTCATCTACGTGGTGTAGCAATTTTAATGTCCAGGAGTGTAAGTACTTAATTTGAAGGATCTTTAGAGGGAAAATATTCCGAATTTCCTTCTCGAAACTGACTTGCAGAAAGCAAAACCTGCAGTTTGGAACTTCCAGTATGGTCACACATAGTACCGATTAATTTATTTTTACCCTGCAACGATTTATCTAAGTCATGTAAATAACCCATGAAGTCTTTCTTGAAAGTGAGGTGAGCGATACAAATGTTGGTAATTCTACTTCTGTCGTCATCGGTCCCTTCAGCTAACTTATAGTAAGGAACACACACACGCATACCCGATGGAGGACTCGAACCTTCGACACAAGGGGCCGCAAGTTCCTTAATAAGTACAATTAAAAAAGTTATAATTTTGTTTTGGGCCACTTTAGGTTACGGTAGTAACACTAAAAGTGGGCCTTTGCGATCGTCTTTAGACAGCTCGAAATTTAAATGAAAATAACGGCTTAACTATTCATCTGACACGAAAAATTAATAACCGAATTTGTACAGGAGAAAATTCTCTACAACTTTGCTCTCTTATATTTTTTTTATATCTCGTAGCGTTTCAAAATATTTGCAAAATAACGGCGATTGTGAGATGTATGTCTGTCTGTCTGTCCGTAACGTGTTCCCTGTTTTTAAGACGAACCGTTCAACCTATCAGCACCAAATTTTACAGATATGATTGTAGGCCGCCAGAGACCAGAACCTCCCTTTTTCAAAATTTTGGGACAAAAATGCGGTAGTAAAACAAAAAAAAAAAAAAAGCCGTTTGTAATATAATTCTAATTGCAAACGAAGCGTTCTTCTGACACGAAAATTGAATAATGTAATTGGTAGAGGAGCAAATTCTCTACAACTTAGCTCCCTTATGTTTTTTTCATATCTCGTATCGTTTGAGACATATTTGCAAAAATAACGGAGATATGACACCCTCCATTGAATTAACGAAAACCAGTCGTTCTGAGATGTCACGTGACATTCCTCGCGTATTTGATGATTTTTTTATTGTAACTTACACGTTGTCATTTCAAAGCAACGGCAAACTGAGGAATTAACAAAAACACATCGTTCTACGTAAGATTAATGATAATCTAATGTCTACAAATGCCATAGTAACATCAGTTGACATCGACCATCAATAGTATGAGATTAAAGAACTCCTGTTTTGATTTTTAGTTGTAGCGTAGTGGGCAAGGTGTTGGACTGTGACGCGAAAGGTCGGTGGTCCGAAACCCGCCACTACCTAATTTTTTTTCCTAAAAGGTTTCAGACACCCTTATTAATAAATTTATTATTATTTAGATTATATTTTGGTCCAAAATGTTTGCAAAAACTTATAAAACTACAAATCTAAAGTGGGCCGTAAAACACATCAGTGCGATTTTTTTCTTTTAGAATAAACAAGAGACACCTCTTCAGATTGTGGTAATTGTGCCTTTAATTTAGCAATGAGTTCCCTTCTCTCTGGTCCTGCAACCCCGTCGTGTGTTACAAAAATGTTCAAATGTTTGTAAAGCTTATGGGACTTAACTACGGGGTCATCAGTCCCTAAACTTACAAACTCCTTATGAACTACTTACGAACTAGGACGGCACAAATATCCATGCCCGAGGGGGGATTCGAACCCCCGACCGTAGTGGACGTGCAGACCGTGACTGAAGCGCCTCAGTCCCCTCGGCCCCCGCGGCCGGCCGTGTGTTACATTCTTTGAGTGAAGGCGCTGTGTCGGTGCTATGATATTTACGGTAGAGTGGCATATTAAGCATTGTGCTTTCCCATCAGGCTAAAGCATCTCCCCACTGAGCAATAAAATGGCACACACGAATCCGAACCTTTTGTGCTCATGCTAAACATTCGAAAGATAGATTAACACTGTCCTATTCGATGAGATTCAGAACGGATATTCAGCCCATCGAAAAAGACGCGAGAGCGAGCACTGTCTCTGTCATACTCGTGCTGGTAATACAAGGTGCCGGCCGCGGTGGCCGAGGGGACTGAGGCGCTCCAGTCACGGTCTGCACGGCCACTACGGTCGGGGGTTCGAATCCCCCCTCGGGCATGGATATTTGTGCCGTCCTTAGTATAAGGTAGTTGATAAGTAGTTTGTAAGTTTAGGGACTGATGACCCCGTAGTTAAGTCCCATAAGCTTAACAAACATTTGAACATTTAGTAATACAAGGCGAGGAAAGAGGGGTGGGGCGAGAACACCGGGGCGTGCAAGCATCGAGTGCTCGAGTTGGAGTCGCCTGTCCTACCTATATGTTGTAGCACGAAATAATTTTGTAGGCTGATTTATTGGCATAAATCGATACTGTATGCAGAATATATTACAAATACATTTAGGAGCAAATAAGTAACAAATTTAAGCGTCATTTGTAATACTGCTTTTTTTTTTCACGCATCTCAGCGTTCGTGACATATCTCCTGAACAATTTTATATTTTTGACGACGTTACAGCGTTCATTGAACGAAATAAATCACAATTTGCGATCAGTTATGGCTTCACTGTACTAGGTTTAGATGGAATACCAAAGTGCGGCGAAAGAAAATTTGTGCCCAGCCGGGATTCGAACCCGGGAGCTCCTGCTTACGAGGCAGAAGCGGTGACCACTCTGCCACCGAGGACACAGTGACCAGCCCCACTGCAGAGGACTCTTCCCTGCATCTGAGAGAGATGCAGCAATACAGTATTGTGGCTGTGAGCATTACAGAACAAATAGGCTGTGGTAATAGGAAAAGAGACAGCGTGGTGAATGGAGATTTGTGTGTGGCGGGAGACGTGCAAGGAAGAGTCCTCTGCAGTCGGGCTGGACACTGTGTCCTCGGTGGCGGAGTGGTCAACGCGTCTGCCTAGTAAGCAGGAGATCCCGAGTTCAATTCCGGCTAGGCACAAATTTTCATTCGCCGCACTTTGGTATTCCATCTAAAACTAGTACAGTGAAGCCATAACTGAGGAAAAATTGCGATTTATTTCATTCATATCTCCTCTGCCCCTGCAGGGGGCTCACGGTTCTTTCGTGAGTACGTGCGTGGCAAGCGCGGGACTCCGAGCTAATCCAGTCTTTCTTCATTTTTTCCTCCCCAGACTGCATTTCATTTCCCTTCCCCTCCTTTCCTAACCTCTCTCCTTCCTACCGGGGGACCAACAGCCTTAGCAGTTTGGTTCCCCTATCCTAAACAACTAACCAATCTATCTCCTGTACTATATGTCGTACAGTGATATAATTATCACTACAAACTTCGCGAAAGTGGAAGCCATATGTTGAGAGAGTTTCATCGCAATTGTATGAACAATACGGCAGCACATAAAATACGAACAAACCTAGAAAGAAACGTTCATTTTTACATATTAGATTATTTGTACATTTTCCTCAAAAATAAGTCTTTTCTAGGTTACACAAATAGTACTCATTACATTTTATCCTCAATGCAGAATACATCTTCTGTTGGGAAATGAGTCTTATTTCCTTTCTTTGGCTGTACATTAAAATATTATTTTTCATGAGCTGTATGACGTTAATTGTCATAAAAACATTAATTTTATGGTAATAGAAGGCAAGAAAAGGAGAGACAGCAAAGACGGCAGAGAGAGAGAGAGAGAGAGAGAGAGAGAGAGAGAGAGAGAGAGAGAGAGAGAGTGAGAGAGAGAGGGAATTTCGGATTTGTGCCGCGCAGCAATGCGAAGCGAACTAAGAAAAGACTCGGTATGACCACCACCACCTAGAGAGAAGGCCGCGGCGCGCTCGTGTCACGTCACGGAGAGCAGGGTTGCTCGCTGTCGAAGGTTCGAGTCCTCCCTAGGGCATGGGTGTGTGTGTTGTTGGGTGTATGTGTTGTCCCTAGGTTAGTTTACCTTAGTTTAAGTAGTTTGTAAGCTACGGACTGATGACCACGCAGTTTGGTCTGATAGATTTACAAACAGCCAACACCACCTAGGTGCCCCAGCGGCCAGCCACTTAGCTACGCAATTGCGACCTGCTCTCCGTTCATGTTCAAATGTTTGTAAATCTATCGGACCAAACTGCGTGGTCATCAGTACGTAGCTTACAAACTACTTAAACCTAGGTAAACTAACGTAACGACAATACACACACCCATGCCCCAGGGAGGACTGAACCTCCACGGCGAGCAACCGCGCGCTCCGCAGCGAGACGCTTTAGACCGCTCGGCTACTCCATCGCGGCGGTGATATTTGAAGCTGACTGTAAATTTCATCTTGAAGGGCCAATTGCCGAATAGTGACGCAGGTTTTACTGTTTGCAATCACATTCAGTATTCAAAGTCTCTGTATCTTTTTCTCTCTTATTTGTATCACGTAAAAGTAAATTCATTATGTCATCCACCATTTTGAGTCCCAAGAAGCGGTAAAAAAGGAAATCATTACGTATTCCAGAGCAGCTGTAGTTCTTATGATGTATAAAACGGAGCTATAGTACCCACAACGGACAACGGCATATACTGTTGTGTAAGACAACTGCATCTATCGGCATTTGTCGTTCCTCGGTGTAACGGGTGGTAAATTAGTACAAGGCCACACACTCCTTGAAGTCTACCAACAAATAAATAATCACGAGAGAAGTTACTAGAAATTGATGATGACTTTGAAAGAAATGCGATGCGAAGGAATGTACATAAATGTTTCTTTCGTAACGAATGGCCAATAAATCACAATGTGCTTGTTGCCGTAAACGAATATGGAGATTTGGGCAATTTTCAGAAGCCCACATTTTATAGATTACTTTGAATAAAAATTTTGAATTTGTTCGGATTCTAATATGACTGCTATGTAACAAAACTCACTGCGACGTGACACCTGCAACAGATGAGGCGACACTGCGAGCGACCCCTTTTTGTTCAACGCTGCTCTTGCGCCTTGTTGTATTTACAGTACGACTCTCGTTTCCGTGATGGAGTATACGTGGTGTTGGCACAGCCCACTAAGCCCTAGCGGCCAGCCAGGAAGTTACGCGATCGCGACCTGCTCTGCGTGACGTCTGTGGTGTTGCTCATGCTCGGTTATTCGCATGCCCGCAGTCCTCGCAACAGTTATACGGCGAGTATGAAGCCAGTCACGTGGGCCCGGACATGGGCGGGTCGATTCCGCCGTAACCGGTCAAACACAGCGCGCTGCACCACTTTCTACAATGTACCATCTATTCTTTTTTTTTCTTTATTGATGTTTTAATGCTACCTGTAACTTCAGGCAGCAGGCTGGCAGCAGCTTTCGTGGCTGCTCTTCAGCCCGGAGAGATACAAATGGAAATGAACATGAAACACAGAATAAAAGTTGCAGAATTAAAATGACAGACAAGGTGAAGATCGGAGAACAGTAAAAACACAAACTTACAAATATTTCTAGGACAGAGACAAGAAGGCGCAGATAAAATATACACATTATATTCAGCCGGCCGCGGTGGCCGAGGGGACTGAGGCGCTCCAGTCACGGTCTGCCCGGCCACTACGGTCGGCGGTTCGAATCCCCCCTCGGGCATGGATATTTGTGCCGTCCTTAGTATAAGGTAGTTCATAAGGAGTTTGTAAGTTTAGGGACTGATGACCCTGTAGTTAAGTCCCATAGACTATACAAACATTTGAACATTTTTTGAACTGTTTAGAGCCGCGGTGACGATTAAAAGTACATTGATGGACACACACGCACAAAACGAAGACAGGTGGTCGGTGCACACGGTAAAAAATTTGTCGGTCGTTGGGGCGGGGCGAGGGGGAAGGGATGGGAGAGGGATGGGGAAGCGCGGGGGAGGGGGGAGGGGAGTGGAAGGGAGGGGAGGAAGGGGGGATGGGAGTGGAAGGGAGGGGAGGAAGAGGGACGGGGGGCTGGGCGAGGCCCTGGGGCGGGATAGTACCCATCTATTCTTCAGCTTTCATCTGCAATACCACGTTTCAAAATCATCTATCATCGTTTTGTCTGAACTTCTTATCGTCCATGTTTCATTCCCATACAATGCTATAGTCTAGAAAACTGATTTCAGAATGGACTTCCTAACATTTAAATTAATTATGTGTCATTGGCAAATCGCAAAGTCTTTATTTCTTCTCCCTCAACTGTAATTCCTTCTTCAAATTTCTCCTTGCTTTCCATTACAACTTGTAAAATGTAGTCCCCAGAGAGAGGTCTGAATGGGGGACTATTTCAACCCCGGATTATTTTACTCAAGAGGACGCCATCACACGTTCGTACAGTAGAGCTGCACGTCCTTGTAAAAGTAACGCTGTAGTTTCCCCCTCTTCTCATCTTCGCAGTAACTGTATGGCAGAGCCACGTTAGCTGATATTACAAGGCCAGCTCAATCATCCAGACTGTTGCCCCTTCAACGACTGAAAACGCTGCTGCCCCTCTTCAGGAGCCACAAATACCCCCTCTGCCATGGTTGCACCTACGGTACGGCTATCTGTATCGTTGAGACATGCAAGCCACCCCACCTCAGCAATGTCTGTGGTTCGTGGGGGTGGAAATTGCATATCGGAATATGGTAACTTTGCCTACTGTAACTAGTCAGAATTAAATAAACAGGAAATATATTTGTGAACTTCGACTAAAGCACTGAAATAAGAGTTTAAAATTTAATAAGAGACAATTGAAACTAGGTTCTACGGTGGGGGGGGGAGGGTTCTAAATGCCTGTATTTCAGGTGACGCTGATGTTAAAGGCAGCGTTCAGAAACAGTTCTCATTGACTGCCCCACGTAATTTTTGCCACACTCGCACTGAATGCTGTATATTCCCGGCTCTCTCAGACCGAGGTTGTCTTTGACGGGTGGCATCATTTCTTTCATCTTCTTATAAACTACCTCATATACAAACATCCATGCCCGAAGGGGGATTCGAAACCACGGTCTGCCGCGGTGGAGTAGCCGAGTGGTCTAAAGCGTCTCGCTGCGGAGCGCGCGGTTGCTCGCCGTGGAGGTTCAGTCCTCCCTGGGGCATGGGTGTGTGTATTGTCGTTAGGTTAGTTTACTTTAGTTTAAGTAGTTTGTAAGCTACGTACTGATGACCACGCAGTTTGGTCCGATAGATTTACAGACATTTGAACATTTTTCTACGGAGGAGGGGGGGTGTATGGGTGGAGATACACAACTGAATAAATACTACCAGCATATTCCCATAGAGAATAGTGAATTTATATAAACTGCCAAAAACTGCTTCACAAAGTCTTGTATTAATCCATTTGTCTCTGTAAATCTCCACCTCTCCCCTCTCCTTACCTCCCTCTCAACTCATCTCCGCCTTTCCACCCCCTTTCTATGAAAAATTACATAATATATTTGCTAACTTTCAGGGCGGCCAGTCAAACGCTGTCAATCTGTTGTAAGGTACCTGCCGCCAAGCACTATACTATACGTGTGGATGACCTCACACTTATCGTTATTATGGTTCAATTGCCAATTTTTGAACCATGTAAATATCTTATCTAAATCATTTTGCAGTTCCCAGAATGAAACTTCACTCTGCAGCGGAGTGTGCGCTGATATGAAACTTCCTGGCAGATTAAAATTTTAATCGGGGTAGCACAGTAGGTAGTGCAAAGGTAGTAGGAAAGGCAAAGGTCCCAGGTTCGAGTCCCGGTTCCGGCACACAATTTTAATCTGCCAGGAAGTTTCATTTTGCAGTTGCTTTTGATCTTCTGGTGACTTTACTAAACGATAAATGACAGAATCATACGCGAACAGTCTAAGAGAGCTACTCAGATTATAACAATAAGAAACAGTAGGGGCCCTATAACACTTCCCTGGGGAACGCCAGATATCACTTCTGATCTGCTCGATGACTTACCGTCATCACATCATTTGGATAAAGAGCTAGCTGTGTTTTACAAGAACGATACTTTCTAAATCCGTGTTGACTCTTGGTTAATAGGTCGTTCTCTTCGAGGTAGTTGATAATATTTGAGGAAAGTAGATGTTATAAAATCCTGATGCAAACCGACGTCAATGTTATAGGCATGTAATTTTGCGGATCACTTTTAATGCCTTTCTTGAAGATTGGAATGACCTGTCCAATCTTCCAGTCTTTGGGTACGGAACGTTCGCTAAGCGAGCGGTTGTATATAAGAGTTAGGTATGGGGCTATTGCTTCAGCATACTCTGAAAGGAACCTAATTTGTATACAGTCTGGATCGGGAGACTTACTTTTGTTAATTGATTGAAGTTGTTTTGATACACCAGGGATATTTACTTCTAAATTACACACGGTGGAAGCTGTTCTTGATCGGAATTATGGAGCATTTGCTTCGTCCTCTCTATTGAAGGAATTTCGGAAAGCTGTGTTAAGCAATTCTGCTTTAGAAGAACTGTCATCAGTACCATTGCCGTTACTATTACGTGTACGGCAGTTGAAGTTGCTACATTTGAATATTTACTTTAATTGCAAAAGGAGGGGAACATTTGTTTCGATCCCCGGACACAGAGGTGCATCAGGTGTACAACGTTGTGAGTAGTTGAAAGCCATGAAGTAGTGGCCTGACCTACTGTCCAAGCATGGAGGTGGGGTCACTCATACCATTCATTATTAAGTGGACATAGAGCTGCCTGTTGTAAATTACAGTTGAAGACTCATTTATATTCCGCTGATTACAGCGTCATCTGTGGTGAATTTTTTTAAAGTTGAAACCTATTCTAGTTTTGGCGTACAATCGTAATCTGCGGTAAAAACCGAAGTTCGCATTTAAGATTTGAAGGGGCATCCGCCCTTTTCGTTCCTTCGTGTTGACGCGAAAGGGCAGCATAAGGCAGTACACTTTCAGCATTTTGGGCTGTGCAGATCCGAATTGTTGTAATCGTTCAGGGAGCGGTTTCCCTATTTTTCCGTTTCTAGTGGAGCCTGAAAGACATAACACATGAGTAATAAACTGTCGTCGTGAAAAAAGGGACACCGACAGGTCTTGAAAACTACGCGAAGTGGGTTAAATCATTTGTAGTTATGCACAATTTCAGCACGTTGTAAATGAAAGGTTTCAACACGTGATTTTAGTGAAGGGTTTCGAAGCTATGACCTTTTGTTACAGACTTTAATTTATATATTGGAGACGACAAACAATATCTTCATATAGACAATAACAATAATAATTACTTTTAAATAATGCATACTGTTTTTACTAATTATAATGGCTAATACGGCTCGTAATTGTAAACTATCTTTAAAGCTATTGTGATAAAACCCACGAACTTCAGTGAGCCTACGACATAGCATTCTTGTAGTTTACTTACAAAGTGTCTTACGTCCCCCATACAACTATTTTTATTCGGCCATTTGAAGGGAATCGGTTTTAAATGACTCAGGTGCTTATTGTAATAAGCTTCGTCTAAATGTTAATATTGTAAATGAAAACCTTTTCAATGTCTACGTCCTAAGTTATTAATTTATTGATATACCAATTTTTAGATTCATTTTTAAGACAGTCAGTTTGAGCAAAATAGAGCTGGTAGTTGGAAACGTTTGAAGTTGTCAGCAATGACAACCATTTACAATGTTCCTAATCCTTCGCTACGGTTAACTGCTCAATGACCAACGAGAAGAAGGCATGTCTCTAAAGTCTATGAACAGACACAAAATAATATTCGAAGACTTCAGGTAAGTGTTGATAATATGTATGACAGCACTGGAAAACGGAGAGTTATCGCATGTGAGCGGAGCTTTGGTGGTGCATCTGGCATCCGCTTAAACTGAGCGGACGAGTGCGAAAAAATTGCTCAGAGTACACACCCACGCGGCTGCTCCCCGTCGGAGGTTCGAGTCCTCCCTTGGGCGTGTGTGTGTGTGTGTGTGTGTGTGTGTGTGTGTGTGTGTGTGTGTGTGCGTGCGTGCGTGTGTGCGTGTGTGTGTCTGTGTTCTCCTTAGCGTAAGTTAGTTTAAGTACTTTGTAAGTCTAGGAACCGATGACTACTGCAGTTTGGTCCCATAGCTTTACAAACATTGAAATATCCACGCAAGTGAGAAAATTGCAGAAAATGTATTTAACGATTTTTCAAAAAGTATATTAATGTAACTTCCTGGCAGATTAAAATTGTGTGCCGGAACCGGGACTCGAACCTGGGACCTTTGCCTTTCGCGGGCAAGCACTCTATCACTGAGCTACCCCGACACGACTCACGGTGCCGCCGCACAACTTCAGTTCTACCAGTACCTCGCCACCTAATTTCCAAACTTCACAGAAGTTCTCCTGCGAAACTTGCAAGACTAGCACTCCTGGAAGAAAGGATATGGTGGAGACATGGCTTAGCCACAGCCTAAGGGATGTTTTCAGAATGAAACTTTCACTCTGCAGCGGAGTGTGCGCCGATATGAAACTTCCTGGCAGATTAAAATTGTGTGCCGGAACCGGGACTCGAAAATGGAACCTTTGCCTTTCGTGGGCAAAGTAGGAGGCGAGGTACTGGCAGAATTGAAGTTGTGGGGCAGCACCGTGAGTCGTGTCGGAGTAGCTCAGTGGTAGAGCGCTTTCCCGCCAAAGGCAAAGGTCCCAGGTTCGAGTCCCGGTTCCGCCACACAATTTTAATCTGCCAGGAAGTTTCATATCAGCGCATACTCCGCTGCTGAGTGAAAGTTTCATTCTATATTAATGTAATTTATTATGACCAGATTAATCTTCAATCTATATCTTGATTTTCCTTATGATTTGTATATTTGAAATGCAAACGATATTTCAAAGCAATTACAACAACAAAACTCCGACTTTGACATGCTCACGCTATCGCCACTTGGAATAAGAGTGGTGGCGGAAGCTGCTACTACAGTACAAGTTGATGCATATGGCCGTCTATACGGAGGTGCGCTAGACCTCAGTGATTCGCCAAGCTGCGGGCGGCTGGTAACAGCTGCAACCTTACAGCATGTCGCTGCTATTGAGGCAGCCATTTTGGGCGACGGGTGCGTGCAACTCAAATGTTCAAATGTTTGTATAGCTTAAGGGACTTAACTGCGGGGCTATCAGTCCCTAAACTTACAAACTACTTATGAACTACTTACGAACTAGGACGGCACAAATATCCATGCTCGAGGGGGGATTCGAACCCCCGACCGTAGTGGCCGTGCAGACCGTGACTGTAGCGCCTCAGTCCCCTCGGCCACCGCGGCCGGCTGCGTGCAACTACCAAACTTTTCGCAGTAGTTGCACGTTTCCTGTGGTCCGGTGTACAGTATTGTTCATCTTGAATAAAAGTCTCTTAAAGTCATTGGTCGTTGGGTGCCCAAGAACCTGACAGACAACCTCAAGGGCCATCGAACAATGACAAGCTTGGACCACTTGCGTTACGCCACAGAAGGGCATGACTTTCTGAAAGGAGTTGTTATTGGTGATTAGTTGTGGGCCTACCAGTACACGCCTGAAACCAAGCTGGCCTCTATGGAGTGGAACCATCTTGGTTTTCCAGTACGAAAACAAGAAAGCAAAGTGACTGAATCTTATACGAAAGCGCTTGTGACAGTGTTCTGAGACGTGCACAGTGCGTTACTGGTAGACTTGGCTGAAGACTGTGGCGGCTGCTGCCTACATTAAAAGTGTGTTCACGCTGTTTCGTGACAAACGCCACAGTTTTACTGCTGACGGCTTCAAACAACTTCACGACAATGCTCGCCCTCATTCTGCTGCTTCCGTTCGCGGGAGGTACTTCCACATCCATCTTGCACCGCCGGACTTTCATCTCTTGTCTCATGAAGAAATTCCTGGCCCACCAACGCTTTTCGATAGATGCGTACGTTAAATCAGCAGTCCACAGATGGCTATAATCCAACCAAACCGCCCGCGGCGGAGAGGCCGAGCCCATTGAGGCGCTATGCTGCGACGCGCGAGGCCATTCTCCGTCGGGGGTTCGAATCCTCCCTCGGACATGGATGTCTGTGTCGTCTTTAGTATAAGGTAGTTTATTAGTTGTTTGTAAATTGTGGCGGTACAGGCTTGCAAGCCAGCAGCCATTGCTTTATTTTATTTCATGCTTTCATTTAATTATAATGAAATAGACACGGGACAGTAGAAAGTGGCTGTGCCAGATAGTAGCCAGAGGGCACTGTAAGTACGGTCCCGTTGGAAAACTACGCCATTTTCTCTAAGAGTTCAATGTTCAAATGTTTGTACAGCTTATGGGACTTAACTACGGGGTCATCAGTCCCTAAACTACTTACGAACTAGGACGGCACAAATATCCATGCCCGAGGGGAGATTCGAACCCCCGACCGTAGTGGCCGTGCAGACCGTGACTGAAGCGCCTCAGTCCCCTCGGCCACCGCGGCCGGCTCTCTAAGAGTGATCTGATTGGCTGTTGCTATGTCTTTACGCACCACAACCTCCCAGCTATTTTATTTATGATTTAATAAATAAAAATTCAGTTATTAATTTTATTACTATAATGTGTGTTAATTGTTTGTGATTACGCTATTGTTTTGTAGATTTATTAGATTAAATATTTTAGGTAAAGTGTGAGTGTGGCGTTCTAGAAGTGTCGGTTGGCGGCAAAACTCTAGGCACTAGCGTGGAGCTCAGTTCTACTGCTAATTAGTTCAGTGCGAGCCCCGACACGGAAAACAGCTAGCGGCACTTGCGATAACCAGTCTAGTATTAATCGGTCGATAATGGGGCTAAAATATTTGTAAAGTACGTGCATTGTATGTCAAAGTGTGTTATGACTGTAACAACGTTAGTTTTGTGTATTTTTTTAATGGAAACTAATATACGTCAACATGCAGTTTGTGGCTTCTGTATTCGTGTGACTGGTAAAAATAAAAGAGCCACTAGCATATCTGAAGGAATTAATCGACTTCGTTAATGGTAGTTAGACAGCCACAGTATCCACCACTTTCAATTTCAGCCTCACCTCAGAAAACTTAAGAGTTTACGACCTGTGTGCTGCTTCTGCGCTGGGGACACCTACGAGAGAGAAGACACCGGGTTAGTCAAATATTAAATGACAACCGCCTACGGGCCTCACGTGCAACGTTCGGTCTATTACAACTAGACGAGTTAGCACGCTGCTCGCGGTAACGTGAGGGAGGTAAAGGGAAGATAGAAAAGTGTCAAGGAAACTGTCACAAGTGGACTTGATAACATAAAATTTAACCATAAATTGAATTGGTTTATAGATTTAAATTTTTTTCTGTCTCCACCCCCGCCGTAAAGTTTAGCGACTGATGACCCTGCTGTTCAGTCCCATAAGCTTAACATTTTTTTTTCAACCAAACGGACTTCTACGAAGAGGGCATAACGAAACTGGTACCATGATGGGAGAAATGTGTTGAGAATCTTGGTGAATATGTAGTCACTTAGGTAAAAGATGTAAGTTAATTTGTGATTTTTTTTGGTTACCTATTACACTTACTTGTAATGAAATTATTGTGCGGCACCTTCTAATCTTGCCTTATAGAAGTTTGAATTTTGGCTCAAGGGTACCCTACAGCCGTATTCTGTAAAGGTGCAAAGCCGTGGAGCCCTGCGATGTCACCCTTGAGCTCTCTGGCGCTTTAAACACCAAACAGTCGACTTCTGCGGAACAAATTCCAGAGCGCCAATTTCGTCAAAAGTTTTGCCTAACGCCACTGCTGACATATCGCACGATGGGAAGGTTGTCACACTCTGTAGTATTCATATTTCATCATTGTTTTGACGTCTCTTTGTGATGGAGGTGAGAACTATGACACGACAGTTAACCCTTTCGTTACGGCAGTCTGCAGTGACGCCACAGATCGGTGCAGTGCCGCGAACTGTGCACGCTGGACGCCAGTACGCTCATGTGCAGCTTACCTTATTTAAGTGTTACCTAACAAGATTTTACACGTATCTTTATGTATAAAGCAGAGTGACCGTGTGTTTGTGTATACGTATTGCATACAAATCTACAGTTTTCTTCCCAATCTTTATGAAATTTTGTACACGTAAGCTTCAATCCATGAGGACGGACGCCGTAAGAGGAAGAATCACGTACAACACACAGTTCACTAGGTAAAAAAGGTAAAGCAGTCAACAATCCGAAGATTGGTTTGAACACCCCAGTGCTTTTTTACTAGGCATGGGGCCGGCCGCGGTGGCCGAGGAGACTGAGGCGCTCCAGTCACGGTCTGCACGGCCACCACGGTCGGGGGTTCGAATCCCCCCTCGGGCATTTATATTTGTGCCGTCTTTAGTATAAGGTAGTTGATAAGTAGTTTGTAAGTTTAGGGACTGATAACCCCGTAGTTAAGTCCCATAAGCTTAACAAACATTTGAACTAGGCATGGTCCTGTTTGATCGTGATATGCCGTTGCCTTCCTCCGACCTTCGAACTGACTTACCCAACCAGTTTATAGGAGGACCTACACTTTAAGGTGGGTTCCGAACCACGGTGCTACTCGGTATTTTTCACATCTGCAACACTGCTAGAGGTGAAAGAAGTTGAAAGTGACAGATAAAAATCATAGGACCTAGTAGGGAGCGAACCCACGACCTTTGGGTGTGTGGTGTGGCACTCTACCACTGTGCTACGGAGCCGCAGTACATCTGATGTCATAAACAATGAGATGCGCGAAAAACTGGTGCATTAAGCGACAATGCTCCTAAACCACTGGACCGATTTCAGCCAAATTTAGTACACATATTCCTTAATGTGAAAAACAATTGCTGTAGGTGTAAGAACCAAATACACACATGGTCCAGGAGATACGGCTTCATAAACTGCCACATCGTGTTATGAGACTTTATTCATACACTGTATGAGAATGAGTGTACTTAGCGACTTGCAACACACATTAAACATAATTTCAAACCTTTATTGCATTTTTTATCGCTGACAACCACAGCAAAATGATGAAAGGAAGAAAAACGTTTCTCGCTTAATACTTTTCCGCTGTTCATCGACTAAACTATGGCATTCGGTATGACGTTACAATTTATTATTTCTACATACAGAACGTAGGCGCAGGAAATTTTACAGACAGTATACACACATATAGCTGAATGTCAGTACTACACATTTTTCACGAGATATGAGGAAATAAACAGTAACGTTCATGGAAAATCGCCCCATCACGCACCAGTTTTTAACCTATTAATTTTTTACTACTTGCTGTATTCGTAACAGATTTTACAGACATGCAGCACTTATACAAATGAATATATACTTCCAAAATTATACAATTTTACAACATATAATTCAATTAATATGAGATGTGTATATTACGATGGGTAAAATCCTTTCACATCTGCACCACGTTTTAATACATTACGTATTGACTACTAAGACGCTCCTGTATTCAAGTCAGCTGAAAGAAATTCCTGAAAGCTGACAGTGCTGTTGACAACTATGAACCAACTGCGAAGCATTCTCGGCTGTAGGGCGAAAGCAAGAGACTCCTATAGAGCTACAGGGAAAGGGAGAGAATGAAACACTGTACAGCCAAGGAATGCCCACTATTTCCAGCAGATCTACCTTTTGACTTCAAGAGACTGTAGTTTTCCAGTGAGACTTGCATTTTCTATTACGATTTATAAATCACAGGGCAACCTATTAAATACTGCACAGTGGTTTGAAATCTCTATGTTTCCCACACGGACAACTACATGTCGCTTTACGGTGGGGGGTTCGAATCCCCCTCGGGCATGGATATTTGTGCCGTCCTTAGTAGTAGTTAGTTCATAAGTAGTTTGTAAGTTTAGGGACTGATGACCCCGTAGTTAAGTCCCATAAGCTATACAAACATTTCAACATTTGAACATGTCGCTTGCTAAGGGGTAGGCTCGCCAAAGAATTTATTCATATTAGATTTGGGAAATGCAAACAGCAATATTGTTTATAATAAAGTTTTGCATTATATGAATGTATTAAGGATGCATATCATTTGCATCTTCATGACCACATTTCTTTCAAATGTTCAATTGTTTCTTAAGCTTAAGGGACGTAACTGCGGGGTCATCAGACGCTAAACTTACAAACTACCTATGGACTACCTTATACTAAAGACGACACAAACATCAATGCCCGAGGGGGGATTCGAACCCCCGCCAGTAACGACCGAACAGACTGTGACTAGTGCGCCGCAGACCGCTCGGCCACTGCGGCCGGCCAGTTATTATTTTTACATTATGCAAGAGCCTTATTTCTTGAATACTCTGCCATAAATATGACATGTTATTAAAAAAAAGAAAAAGGGAGATGGTTAGAGGGAGAGACGGGATATGGGAAGTACTATCTCAAAGCTTGAATAAATAAAGAAATATCCGGGTAACGAGGGGTTTTCAGCTAGTTATAAATAAAAATGAAATTTAGCATCATTCAGAAGATTCTAATAATGTAATTGAGTATGATAAATTTTAATACAAGGGTCAACACACAAAGGCACATTACAATTTTTACACTCATACTTAGATTCACAACAATTTCGGTTTCTTACTACCGATTTGTATACGAAAGGATGTCTTTCTGCTAATCTCAATGGATGATTATTGCCTGTTGGATATTGACGTTTTATACTTCGATGATACTTTTCCAGTATTTCTCTAATAAAAGGCAGTTGAATTTTTGCCATGGATATCGGTTCTTTCTTCTTGTGATTATTAAGGCAATAGGCATTCCACACACAAATGTCCAACAAATGAACGAAATATTTACGTTACCATTTCAGAGATTTACATATTGATTCCATAGTGATTATAACCATGTCAGCTTTATCAACTGCACCCATTGAATTATGATAATCCAATACTCATATAAGTTTTTGGATAACTTTTTCCCACAGTACCTGATTACTGTATCAAATCCATCCGAGTGCAAAGTGGAAAGCGTATAGACTTTTTTTTATCCATCCACTTTATGGGTATTAAATGTTTGCGTGATGGAGAGGTTGCCTATCCTCTTTTTAATTGTTTATCACTTTTAGGCGTTCCATTCCTTCTCTTTCTTAAGGTCCCGCACGCATTCGTGATTTATCGTGTAGCATTTTAAATAAAGCTGGACAGGAATACCAATCATCTACGCAAACGGTATGGACCTTTCCTAAATATGGTTTATGTAAGTGCTTCAACTATTACTCCCGATGTTTGTCTTTACTCCAATACTATACTAAAGATAATTTACCGTTGCGCGTCATTAAAATGATACGGCAAAAAGAGTATAGTTCGGCTACTCCAGTTCCTTCTGAATTGTTTACGTTACTGTTATCTTTACGAGACCAATAGTGATTTGTTTCATTTACAATTAACTCTACGAGATCTTCAGAGACGAAAAGCTGAAAGTAAGATTTTCGCTGATCTAGTTACGTTTACTTTAGACCCCGAAATTTCTGACGCAAACTTATGTATTTTAGGCACGAATATTTTTGACGTTCATATTTCATGGTCACTGTTAATCTACATCCACATAAATAGTCTGCAAGTCACACTGAAGTGCATGGCAGAGGGTTCGTCGAACCGCTCTTATGATGTTTCTCTACAGATCCATTCTGTAATAGCTCGCGGTAAAAAGGTACACAATCTTTTTATTTTCGATCTGATTTCTCTTATTTTATTAAGATCTCCTATGTAGGTGGGTGCTAACAAAATATGTTGGTATTCGGAAGAGAAAGTTGTTGAAAGAAATTTCCCAAATAGATCTCGTCGCAACGAATAACGCCTTTCTTTTAATGATTTCCACCCTAACTCTTGCATAATTTCTGTGACACTCTCTCCCGTAGCCGGCCGCGGTGGCCGAGGAGACTGAGGCGCTCCAGTCACGGTCTTCACGGCCACTACGGTCGGGGGTTCGAATCCCCCCTCGGGCATGGATATTTGTGCCGTCCTTAGTATAAGGTAGTTGATAAGTAGTTTGTAAGTTTAGGGACTGATGACCCCGTAGTTAAGTCCCATAAGCTTAACAAACATTTGAACATTTTCTCTCCCATATATACAAAATGAGCTGCCCTTTTCTGACTTTTAGATAAAGCGTCCGTCAGTCCCACCTGGTGTGGATCCCACGATGCATAGCAATACTGCAAAACTGGACGCACAATTGTAGTGTAGGCAGTTTCTTTAGTAGAGATCTTCCATCTTCTAAGTGTTCTGCCAATGAAACGTAACCATTGGACGCCTTCCCTCTAACATTTTCTGTGTTCTTTCCAATTTAAGTTGTTCGTAATTGTTACTCCAAGGTATTTAGTTGAATTTACGGCCTGTAGATTTATCGTGTAAATGTAGTTCAACGGATATCTTTTAGTAATCATTTGGATGACTTCACACTTAT
Source organism: Locusta migratoria (assembly GCA_026315105.1). NCBI lineage: Eukaryota > Metazoa > Arthropoda > Insecta > Orthoptera > Acrididae > Locusta > Locusta migratoria. The sequence continues at coordinate 348,817,416 of CM048755.1, forward strand.
CGTTATTAAGGGTCAATTGCCAATTTTTGCACCATGCTGATATCTTATCTAAATCATTTGGCTGTTGCTTTTGATCCTCTGGTGACTTTACTAACCGATAAATGACAGCAGCCGCGCATAATAGCCGTGCGCACTAAGGTGCTCTGCTGCGATGCGCGCGGCCGTTCTCCGTCGGGGGTTCGAGTCCTCCCTCGGGCGTGGGTGTTTGTGTTGTCCCTAGCATAAGTTACTTCAAGTTAGTTTGTAAGCTTAGGGAGTGATGACCAGCGTAATTAATTCCCTTAGATTTACAAACATTTAACAAATGACAGCATCATCCGCGAAAAGTCTAAAAGAGCTACTCAAGATGGTCTTCTTAATCGTTTATAAACTAAGGATCATTAGGGGCCCTACAACACTTCCCTTGGGAACGATAGATGTCACTAGCTATAATTCAGTCTCTCCTTTCTGAACACCATTTGCCTCTTTGTACTCGTATTCGGGAGGATGGTGGTTCAAATCCACCTTTGGCCATCCAGATTTAGGTCATCCGTGATTTAGGGAAATCACTCCAGGCAAATTCCGGGATGGTTCCTTTCAAAGGGCACGGCCGATTTCCTTCCCCATCCTTACCCAAAACTCCGAGCGTTAGCTCCGTCTCTAATGACCAAGCTGTCGACGGGACGTTAAACCCTAAGCTTCCTTCCTTCCTTCCTCTTTGTAAAAATTTCTGCTGAACAAATCTTCGGCTTCAGCCAGCTTATAATGATTTGAGATTCAATACTTTCTGTTAGCTCTTGGAGCTCTGGTACTTTCCCCACACAGGTACGACAATTTTCAAATGTTAGACCAACGGTTTTTAGATCTGTGTTCATCCTATCTTTGACCTGTACCATTTGAGATTGAAACCCTTTCTGTGTGTTTCCTGTGTGTAGTGGACGCCTCATCTATTCAGCGGAACCCGGAATCCCACCACCCGATGGCACAAGTTGAGGATTCTGCAGCCTACATGTCGCAGAACCGTCTGAGCCTGTGATTCAGACCCTCCAATCAGCTCTGAACCAGAGGTCCACTGTAGATCCTGTAAACTATGCTGCAGATTGTGAGCTCTACTTTCACCTTTCAAGCAAGCACTTCAGATAGCCGCTCAAAAGCGGAGAGAATCTCTACCTATCCAAAGCGACAGATGTCATGGATACCGACGTGAGCTATCTCTAACAGGTAGCTGCACCCGTACTCTTCATGACATCCGAAAGGACTCGTTTCACATCTGGAACGACTCCACCCGGTATGTACACGACGTGCACATTGGACCTTCTCCTCCCCCTTCCCCCTTGCAGCCGTATCCCTAAGGGGCTCCATTACCTGCCTAACGTTGGAGCTCCCTACTACAAGCAAATCCACCATCTGTGATAGGTCAGATGTTGCAGGAGGGGAGGTGACGTCAGGATAAGCGACACCATCTGGTACAGGTACCGCCTCGAACCTGTTGGTAAGACGAACCGGGGAGGCGCTCCAGTCACGGTCTGCACGGCCACTACGGTCGGGGGTTCGAATCCCCCCTCGGGCATGGATATTTGTGCCTTCCTAGTTCGTAAGTAGTTCATAAGTAGTTTAGGGACTGATGACCCCGTAGTTAAGTCCCATAGACTATACAAACATTTGAACCGGGGAGGCCTCACAATCAGTCCCCCGGAAAGACTTTCGCTTCCTGCCCGTTAAGTCGCCCTCACACGGGACGTGTTGTCCCAACGTGGCGCAGGCCAGACGTGCTGTCTACCTAGCTATAGCACGCTCTGAAACGATCTACTACATCCCACGGAACTTGACGTGCTGCTAATCGTGATTTACTTTGCGACCCCAGCGCTCTCCAGCACCTGTTGCGGGCTGGCGCATTGATCATTGTGTTTACGAAGATGGATGTGCGTAAAATTACACAGTATCTCTGTTAGCGATCGTCGGAAGAAAACGAAATGCTTTCTTATGCTTTCATGTGGCATGCAGCACTCTTACAGATCTTTTTTTTTCCTTTAAGAAGCGCAAAGACGGTACATGTATCTGAAAGTGGTTGAGAATAATAACGAAATTTACGACAAAATCACTTTTGGTAAAAATTCTTTAAAAAAAATTGCCAATGGTGAAATACATCATTTACACCAGCTCAAGTTGTCTTGCTCTTATATTCCCATTTTTCACGTTATACATATCCTGCATATTCGGAGATAATAGGTTCTGATCTTACATTTTACTTGTTATACATCTGGGACAGCCGCGGTGGAGTAGCCGAGCGGTCTAAAGCACCTCGCTGCGGAGCGCGCGGTTGCTCGCCGTGGAGGTTCGAGTCCTCCCTGGGGCATGGGTGTGTGTGTTTGTCCGTAGGTTAGTTTACCTAGGTTTAAGTAGTTTGTAAGCTACGGACTGATGACCACGCAGTTTGGTCCGATAGATTTACAGACATTTGAACATTTACAGACATTTTTGAACATGTGGGACTACGCCTCAGCTCGACAATGCTCGTTGAGATAATTTGCTTTTAGTATTGTCCGTAAACACTGTTCGTCCTACACCGCATCTGGTTCCATAACTGAACTAATCCAGCACTATACTGAACTGCAACTTAATTCAAACACCGTGGGGAAAACCGAGTGACGTAGGGTACTGTTTTGAATTTTATTTGTTCCTGTGGCCCAGAACGAAAAACTCAGCAAATTTTCTCGTGGACATAGTTCGTTCTCGTTTCTCATAAATAACGTCGAATACAGAATATTATAATTATATTAAATTAACAAATAAGTTTCATTAACCATAATTAAACGAAATGGTTAAAAATATCTGGGAGAGTGTAGATGAAAACCTGTTATTTTCCTCCACAGATCGTGACTCTAACCACGACGCTAATACGTTGTCTTAAAAAGAAATAACAAAGAATATCGGATATTACACTCAAATTAGTAAGAAAGAACCAGAAACGTTAGGGAAACAAAAAAGGAAAAAATAAAAATATTTCGGAAGTGTACAGACGCGAAATTGTTTCATTTACAGTCTTTACGCCAAAGTCTAGTACGCTACCAACTACGCTATTCCTACACTTTCACAACTTGAGCGGGACGATATTTTTTCACATTATACAAATTATAATATACACGTTAAATACGAGAACCTTTAAAGCCATGAGAATTTTGTTTCCGGTAATTTATTGTAACAAATCATATCTAAAATGACGCCTTTTCAAACGTTCTTCGGTATTCTACCGCTTTATATAGATTACTAGCTTAAACCCGCGGATCCGCTCGCGTGTTGGTTGATTATGATAGATAAGCTATCTTTCAGTAGTGTACTATGACACTAGTTTTGAAGGATGAAATGAAATACAATACTTTCTTTAGAAACATTTTAATCAACATTCAAATAAAAAAAAATTCGTATGCTTATCCTTACAGACAAAGAGCTGAAGACATTGTAGCACGCACGTTGTTTGTAACCTCCTTGCTATAGAGTCGCAAACGTCATCGCTGGCCTTCAGTTCGAATTTTTTTTATAATCTTACGACTTTCAACCACCATATCTTCCACCCCTTTATAGCAATCGCCATGGAACTGCTATAGTGTACAAAGGGAGACTTCGGACAACAAATTACACACAGACCATTCGTTTGCGTTCTGTACTTTTCGCCGCAGAGCGAAATATTAACACACACACACACACACACACACACACACACACACACACTCACACACACACACGTAGAATTTTATATACACCGATGAATTTCCATCCCAATATACTCCACCCTTTTATCATTATCAACCCTCAAGCAACAATGCAACCAATAAAACCATTTTCACAGAGTAAATATAATTTTCATTGCGTATTTATTGTTCCGCATTTCGCGTCATATTATTCAGATTACTAAATATCTATCAGATCGCTATAAAACCGTGACTAAAACCTTCCTGAGGTACAAATTAGTAACAGTACAAATATTTAAGTCTCTGCGTCTTGTCGTTCTGACGTGGTAAGCATACGCCGAACAGACATTCATATTTATATATAGATAAATAGCTATCCAATCGGCATAAAACCGTGCCTAAAGCCTTCCCCGGGTAGACATTAGTAACTGTACAAATTTTAGCTCTTTATGTCTTCTGGTTCAGACGTGATAAACGTACACCGAACAGACATTCACATTTATAGATATAGATATTCATACATAGTACGCTACAACGAAAGAAGGAACGAAATACGGAGTTCCGTTTGCAATATGGCGGCTCAAAAGTTCTGCTTGCCACGCGAAAGCCAGGTCGCTTCTCGTCGCCACGTTGCACTCCGCGAAGGAAAAATCTAACATGGTGGATCTTTCATTCCACGCTTCGCAGGGCAGTGGAACGTGGTATTGCACGCTGCGGCGTCACCACTTCCTCCTCCACGTGCTTTTCCACGACCCGTGAGAGGACGGCGTTACGTGGGCGACCTCCCACGCGATCACGGGTGGGGTGTCTGCCTCGCTGCGAGTAGTAACAGGGCTTCTCGCTGCCGCTGGCCGACCGGTAGACACGACAGACGTCCTTTCAGTTCCAACGGCCGACAGACAACAACTGCGCCCCTCTACCTCGAGCTGTGCATCCGAGGTTAACACAGCCCCAAGCTGGGAGCGAAGTGTCACCAACTCAGTTTGCAAAAAATGTTCAAATGTTTGTTAAGCTTATGGGACTTAACTACGGGGTCATCAGTCCCTAAACTTACAACCTACTTACGAACTACCTTATACTAAGGACGGCACAAATATCCATGCCCGAGGGGGAATTCGAACCCCCGACCGTAGTGGCCGTGCAGACCGTGACTGGAGCGCCTCAGTCGCCGCGGCCACCGCGGCCGGCAACTCAGTTTGCATCCCCTATCCATTACTACAGTACCCGGAGAAATAAACGACTAAAAAGGCGCGATGTAGACTCGACACAGGGTAACTGGGGTAAACAAAGACGACATCGTGTGGCCTCACGGACCGGATGCTCTTAATCGGCTCCTGAATCATTTTAATTGCCTCCACCCCAACATAAAATTTACGATGGAAGTGGAGAGGGATGGGAAGCTTCCGTTTTTGGATGTATTAGTGTACAGGAAGGACGATGGAACCGTAGGACATAGTGTGTACAGAAAATCCTCGCATACGGACCGAAATCTACATGCAATGAGTTGCCACCCACCGAACCAACGCACAGGTGTCCTGAGAACTTTGGTTAGAAGAGCTTATGTCACATCGGATGCAGATACCTTACATAGGAACTAGAACATCTGAAGTTGGTGTTTAAGGAGAATGGGTAACAGAAAGACAGATCCGTCATGCCATGCAGATTGGGCCATCACCAGAGCCAGAAGGGGAACAATGCAGATCAATTGCTTCCCTTCCATATGCCGGAAGTGTCTTCAAAAATAGGAAGGATCTTAAAAAAGTTTAATATCAAAAGTGTGTTTCGACCAACTGCTAAGACTAGGGCTCTTCTTGGCTCAGTTAAAGACGATTTGGGGCTGAGAAAGCCCGGTGTTTATAAGATTCCTTGCCACCATGGGAAAGCATATGTAGGACAAACGATTCGCACCGTTCATGATCGATGCACCGAGCACCACAGACATGCACGTTTGTTACAACCTGACAAGTCTGCAGTAGCGGAGTATTGTCTAACCGAAGGACACAGAATGAAGTATGACGAAACACGTGTACTTGCTTCTGCGTCTCGCTACTGGGAATACATTTTAAAGGAATCGATTGAGATTAGGTTGGCGGACGATTTAATAAATCGAGACAAGGGTTTCCCTCTAAGCAACATGTGGAATCCGGTTATGTCTAATCTTAAAAAAAAAAATCAGCGCACTCCTTTTTCCACCTGTGACAACTAGCGCATGTAAGCGATACATCGTTCCTGCCAGTTTTCTCCACTGAGGCGCTGCACCGGCTGCTTGCGGCAGAGGACGCAGCCACGACTCTCTGGCGCACGCGCCGTTAGTACTTCGCGGCGTATATAAGGCCGCCGGGCACGGCAAGACTTCAGTTTCCTACGAGAGTCAGCAGCATCCATATCCCCTGAACATGGCGGCCAGGTGGTCCGCAGAAATATTGTGTCAAGATGACTACGATCCGGCTGGAAACCCGGCATGAGTATCAACAATTAATACGCCGAGAAACTTAACGTAATCACAAATACGACTAGAGCTGGTACTACTCCAAGGCTTACAAAACAGACGACTGCCGCGAATCACACGGCAGAACAATATGTTCAAATGATTATAAACCTATTGGACCAAACTGCTATCGTCTTAAGTCCCTAGACTTACAAACTACTTAAACCAACCTAAGGACAGCACACATACCCATCCCCAGGAAGGACTCGAACCTGCGACGGCGAACAACCGCGCGCTCCGCAGCAAGGAGCTTTAGAGCGCTCGGCCACTCCACCGCGACGTGGAGGAACACACTAACCGGATACTTAACGCGTATCTGAATCTAATATAGACAGGAGCACAGGATGAATTTAATAAACTGAAGCAATAACAGTCAAAATATGTTGCTTCTAGTAAGAAGTAAGAGGACCGGTTACACTTACAATTAGCGGTGTGCTCCGTACTGCGCTGTGCTCACGGCAACGGCCACCCAGCGACTGAAGGTTCAATATTCTCCGCTTCTGTTTCTGAAGTACTACATACAGCTCATCTTTTCTTAATTATTGTACGTGATATAACAGTATATTGATTTTCATTATCTGAATCATTTTCTGAATCAGTGAGTCCGTTAGAAAACAGAATTCTTTATGAACTCCTCTGTAGCATTCTGAAAGGGAGGTCAATCTATATCTATAAATGTGAATGTCTGTACGCTTAACACGTCCGAAAGACAAGACGCAGAGACTTACATATTTGTACATTTACTAATTTATACCTGAGGAAGGTTTTAGGCACGGTTTTATAGCGATCTGATAAGATGTTTAGCAATTTGAAGAATATAACGCGAAATGCGGAACAATAATTATTCTTTGAAAATTATATTTACTCTTTGAAAATGGTTTTATTGGTTGCATTGTTGCTTGAGGGTTGATAATGATAAAAGGGTGCAGTATATTGGGATGGAAAGTTATCGGTGTATATAAAATTCTACGTGTGTGTGTGTGTGTGTGTGTGTGTGTGTGTGTGTGTTAATATTTCGCTCTGCAGCGAAAAGTACAGAACGCAAATGAATGGTCTGTGTGTAATTGTTGTCCGAAGTCTCCCGTTGTACAGCAGTTCCATGCTGATAGCTATAAGGAGGTGGACGATATGGTGGTTGAACGTCGTCAAATTATAAAAAAAATCCTGAATGAAGGCCAGCGATGACGTTTACGACTCTACAGCAAGGAGGTTACATACAGCGAAACATGATGCCACAGACCATATCTTTGGTCTATGCATGCTACAATGTCTTCAGCTCCTTCTCTGTAAGGATAGCCATACGAATAAGGAAATATGAGAATAAATAAATAAAGCAGTAAAAAAGAAATTTCTTTTAATATATCTCTTTAAAAATCGATTTGACGTTTCGCGCATTATCTATCATAATCAACCAATACGCAAGCGGAGCCGCGGGTTGAAAGCTAGTATTTTATAAAACAAACTAAACATAGCTTCAAATACAATTTTCAAATTAATGTTACGAACCTGGAAAAAATTAATAACTGTTTTCCTGTGTCTTATAATGCACGAAGAAAGATTTATGCTGATGCTATCTATAAATGTTGCTCGTACACACACATCAGCGCGCTGATGGCGGCAAACTGCGGCGCTCGTAAACAGAGGTCAGGTCGTGTATGTCGGCTAAATACGGCACTCGTATATACAGAGCATCGCGTGGCGCCGGCAAACTACGGAGCTCGTACACACAAGGCAATGCATGCATGGATGCCGACTGAATACGGCGTTCGTAACGAAAGGGTTAAAATCACACGTTCTCCTTATGGGAGACTTTAGACATCGTCAATCAGAATCCACAGGAAAAGGCATTAGCGGATGGCATAAAGGGCGTCAATGAAACCACTCCTTTTTTATGGGCGTGGCCGTCCGCGGTGGCCGAGGGGACTGAGGCGCTCCAGTCACGGTCTGCACGGCCACTACGGTCGGGGGTTCGAGTCCCCCCTTGGGCATGGATATTTGTGCCGTCCTTAGTATCAGTTAATTCATAAGTAGTTTGTAAGTTTAGGGACTAATGACCCCGTAGTTAAGTCCCATAAGCTATACAACCATTTGAACATTTTTTTATGGGCGTGTTTTCCCATACCTGTCTCAGTCGAAAATTACGGTTCGCAGTGTGATGAGCGACAGGATGACGTTCTTCACAACTTCTGACACTACAAGCACCCACTCTTCTTTAAGGACACCGTAGAGTAATAATACAATTTAACGTGATCTGACCCTTTTGGAATGTAGTGCGACCGCTATTTTTACTCTTAATGCAGGGTGGAATCACTATGGACAGTTTCACAACCTTTCTACGAAATTTGAACGCGATCCGAAGCAGCAAAGGATGTTTAGTTGTTTTCTGCACACCTCTTTCGCATCGTCTTGTGAATTGGTCAGGGCGGTAGGGAGACGATGCACCATTCAGTTCATCAGTGTTAAAAGGGAGACAGACATTGACTCGTCGCCGAATTTGTTCCTGGTGGCTACATGTAAAATCTTAAGGTGTTGAAATAGTTGCTCGCGCTGCTCTGAAGAGGAATCAATTTAAAGTGCCCAACAAAAACTGTAAGGTTGGCATACATCGAGGATTTTACTGCGATGGTGACTCCTGAAGACACACTTCTCCATTTTATTCACGCATGTGTCAATTTCGTAATCTCCCACTTGCTGTGATAACGCCACAAGAGGGCAAGAAACAGGATGAATGGAAACGCATGAAGTTCCTTTGGTGCTTTGGATCACACTGAAACCTTTCACAACGGTTTTGAATGGTCCCTCGTGAATCCACCATGTGTACGAGAGAAAAATTGTAGTCGCACTTAACTCCAAAGGGATCTGATCCCCTTCAGTGGGGCTGAAACATAACGATGTCGTTAGAGAAATGTCGATTCGTCCGATGAGAGTTTGCAGTCTAAAAGGTTTAACAAGGACATTGTTCTGTTAAAAATCGTAATGAGAACTTTTTCAACCGTAAAATACGTGCGAATCAACGCTCAAAGAGAAGGTTTTGTTTCATCGATGCCCAGAGGCCTTTTTGTGGTGATTCAGAGCGGCATGTTTTCCATGGCCACCCACGAGATACCATCAAACTAAAGACAGATTTCACTTTTGCCAGAATTTTCAAAAATTCTAGAAAAGGTATTGTACTAGTAGCTTCTCAACCACGTGACCACGAATGACATATTGTCCAAAACACAATTTGGATTTCTGAAAGTTTCCGATATCGAGAAGGCTATTTACACCTACAGTGAGAATGTACTTAATTCATTAGATAATAAACTGCAAGAAGCATGAACATTAATAAATAGTTTAACGCCGACTCATTGTCATTAAACTTTGAAAAGACTCACTACATGCAGTTCAGAATATGTAAGAGATTTCCCGCCAGCATATGCTTTAAGTATGAAGAAGAGCAGATAGAAGAGGTTGACAGTATTAAATTCCTGGGATTACAGCTTGATAATAAATTCAGTTGGGAGGAGCACACCACAGAACTGCAGAAACATCTGTATTTTCAATACGAGTGTTATCAGACATAGGAGACATAAAAATAACAAAGCGTGCATACTTTGCTTACTTTCACTCCATAATGTCATTTGGTACAATATTTTGGGGTAACTCGTCAAGTAAAGCAAAAGTTTTCAGAGTACAAAAGCGTGGAATACGTGTTATGTGTGGAGTAAATTCACGGACGTCCTGTAGAAGCCTCTTCAAAGAATTGGGTATATTAACTACTGCCCCTCAGTATATTTATTCCTTAATGAAATTTGTCATAAAAAAATATAACCCTTTTTCCAACAAACAGCTCAGTTCATATATACAATACTAGGAATAAAAATGATCTACACAAGGACTTAAAAGCACTTACTTAAGTTCAAAAGGGGTCCACTAGTCAGGAACATACATTTTCAATAATTTACCATCAAGTATAAAAAAATTAGCTACAAATAAAGATCAGTTTAAGAGGAGCCTAAAAGACTTTCTAGTGGCCAACTTCTTCTACCCCATTAGGAAATTTCTAAATTGTACCAAATGATGCATGTATCGGTATTCATACTATATTAGTATGATTATATAAGAAAAAGACTTAAAATGTATGTATATGTATATTATTAGTATTGTCTATTATTCAGCTTGTAAATTTTGTTTCTTGGCATGTTCCACATCAATGAGGATCCTCCTCAACATGGATCTACGGAACGAAAAACTAATCTAATCTAATGTATAATTTTAACGCAATTATTATCTCCAGCGCAGAGGCGGCAAAATAAGGGATGAGTACGAGGCGGTGTGACGGCCTTCCGTCGCGTGACACATCCGTGGCTGCACTGTCATGGGGACACCATTATCTCACCTGAAATCTCACGTCACATTCTGACCACCAGGCTTCTACTCGTAACCATGGACACCTTGCTGATCCCAAGGGTGAAACCGAAGGGTGCCACGCTTTACCAGTATTACAAAGGAAGGTTGCAGCCACCTTTGAGCAAAATTTCTTATCTCTGAACCGCAATGGGAGAAAATTACGGGGTTTCGAGAAGTGTGTCTTTAATGTTTTGTTTGGTATGTATTTTATAAATCAAACGGATTGTTTTAGTTTTCTCTTCTCTGGACATTTCAAGTTTGAGGTACTGTCTGACATGCTGGCCAGCAAAGATTGCACAAATATTGGTCATGAAAAATCAAATTGGAACGTTACTCTCAATATATCCTGAAAGCTACTAACCAAAACAATCAGGTTTTAACATTTCCATGTGTGCACATACAACCCCCTTCTTAATAATCAAGTCCCATTTCTTTATGATTCAGTCCCAGAAAGCCATACCAGCGGTATAAAATACCATAGCATACATAAAATAGACTTAAGGCAATAGGAACATTTCTGATAAGCTGTGTTAGCCGAGATGCCATGTCATACATTACATGTAAATGATTCATAATTTATCCTAGCTTTGATTTTCACAAAGCTATTGGAACCAAATATCTGAAGTATAACTTGAAATATCATGTACATACTATATAGACACAACACATACCTTGTTTGACTGAAATCTCTAAGTTACATTTTGCGATCCATGATCACATATGACGAAATTGCTAAAATTACTTATAAAAAATATACCAGTGGAACCTAATACCCCATTAGAACCGTTATGAAGCACTGATAACGATTCAAATACTCACACAAAAAATGTTCAAATGTTTATAGAGCTTATGGGACTTCAGGGGTCATCAGTCCCTAAACTTACAAACTACTTATGAACTAGCTAATACTAAGGACGGCACAAATATCCATGCCCGAGGGGGGATTCGAACCCCCGACCGCAGTGGCCGTGCAGAACGTGACTGACGCGCCGCAGACCGCTCGGCCACCACGGCCGGCATTCTCACACACTAATAATACAAAATATACGTTTAAAACGAGTAATTAGATATATATAACTACACACTTTAAATCAGTGTAAAATCCGATCACGAACAGATAAACTAATTACACCATAATACACTCGCGGCCACTACGGTCGGGGGTTCGAATCCCCCCTCGGGCATGAATATTTGTGCCGTCCTTAGTATTAGCTAGTTCATAAGTAGTTCGTAAGTTTAGGGACTGATGACCTCGTAGTTAAGTCCCATAAGCTCTACAGACATTTGAACATTTGAATACACTCGCTAACATACTAAACCATCTGATAACACATATGAACATTATGTGAGGCATAAATTTACAGAATTATACACCGAACACCCTAATGGAGTAAATGAAAGGTCGCTATTGACAAAAGACAAAGGAAACATCGTAACTACCACACATCTTAAAATTCATTTACAAGCACATAACACAACAAGAAACTGAAATGTTCAACAGTGATGCCGACTCATGTTGGGCACTTGGTGACATGATTTAGAAGGGTGTGGTCAACTTTGTTCAAAATGTTTGTTAAGCTTAAGAGACTTAACTACGGGTTCATCAGTCCCTAAACTTACAAACTACTTATGAACTACCTTATACTAAAGACGGCACAAACATCCATGCCCGAGGGGGGATTCGAACGCCCGACCGTAGCGGCCGTGCAGACTGACTGGCGCGCCGCAAACCGCTCGGCCACCACGGCCGGCGGTCAACTTTGTAATACACTGTAGAAAAGACAAGTCGATGCTTTTTAATGGATTTGTGTGTTGGGTGAAGTTTTGTAAGTACCTAAAATTTAGGAATAAGCACATTTACAAAGAAAAAATGCGTATTTAAGTACGTTTATTTATTAAATACTACACTCAGCGAAGACATCATCAAGACTACAGAAGACTACCCCGGTCAGACAACAATAATCAAGTGCTAATAATCTATTTTTTTAATTTTTTGATGTTATGTACACCTGTGAAAACGGTTGGTATTTAAAGAGCTCTCTCGCCAAATCCTACGTAAATGAACCTTTCTGTAGATGTAGGCAAGAAACCCCTTAACTAGTCATCTAACCAAGAGGAACGTCACAAGGTGCACGCTCTATTTATTGACTTCTGTTCGGACTCAGTACCACACCAACGCTAATTAACTAAATTACGATCATATGGGGATTTTTGTTGGTAAAGAGTACAAAATATTACTGCAGAAGTTGCACATAATGCAATAAGGGGAATAGCTGACAACTGGTCCACCTCTTACTTTAATAACAGACAGCAGGTAATTCGTTCTCCTTAGTGCTGGGCTACGACGTACAGCGCAGTGGAGGGTGTCCCACGGGTCAGTGCTGGGGCTGATACGGATTTTTATTTGTGGAAATGATATACCTTCCAGTTTTACAGGTTGTTTGCTGATGACACCAGCTTCGTGGTGAACGGCCTCAGCTTTCGCCTGAAGTACCACATGTCAAATTCTCCTATTTTGTTCTACTCTCAACTGTTTATCGCTCATGTTTCACTTCCATATAGGGTAACACTCTTCACAAATACCTGAAAAAATGACTGAATAACACAAATTTTCACTCGACCTTAAAAATATTCTCTACTTCAGAAATAATATTCTTGCCACTGGTCGTTTAAATTGTATAATCTCTCTACTTGGGGCATCGTAGATTATTTGGCGGCCATAACTCATCAACCAATTTTAGTGTTACGTTTTCTAATGCATTATTGCTTGATTTAATTGACTATATTACAGTATTGTCTTTTTGCCTTTGTTGATGTTCATCATGTATCCCCCTTTCAACACAATGTCCCCTATGTTCATGCTTCCAAAGTCGTTGCTTTCTTTCACAGAATAACGATATCACGGGCAAATATCAAAGTATTTTTTTTACCAAATTTTCTTTTGATTTCCTTCACTTCTTGCTCAATGTACAGACTGAATAGCGACAGGGATAGGCTGCAACCCTACCTCACTCCCTTTTTCAACTGCCGCACCTCTTCATCGACTTCGAATCATATAAGTGCCGTCTGGTTTCTATACAAGTTGCAAATGACGTTTCACCCCATGCCTACTGACTTCAGAACGTAACACAGTGTATTCCAGTCAATATTGTGAAACACGTTCTCTAAGTCTACAAACGCTATAACCGTAAGTTTGCCTTATTTAAAAATCAATCTTCTGGGATAACTCAGAGGGCCAATACTGCCTCGCGCGTCCCTGTATTTCTCTGGAACCCAAACAGATCCACGTTAAGGTAGGCATCTGCCAGTTACACCATTCTTTTGTAAGTCGTTCGTGTATTTTGCATTAAAGACTTATTAAACTAATAATTCGGTAATAGTCATGCCTGTCAGGACTTGCTTTGTTTTGACACTGGATTTCTTGAAGACTGAGACTATTTCACCCATCTCATATATCTTGCAGCGGGTGGAAAAGTTTAATAATGGCTTGCTGTCCCAACGATATCAGAGTCTGAGGAAGTATTACTCCAGGGGTTTTGTTTCGACTTCTCGCAGTGTCATATCTCCGAAATCTTCATCTGCTTACTGTTCCCTTCATGTAATATTGCCCTGATGTTCAGTATCCCTTGTGTAGCCCGTCTATACACCTCTCAGTTACAAATTGTGACTTATTTCGTGCACGATGCATTTACAGCACAGGGGATTCATATTCAAGCGCTGTTGTCAGTCTACGGACCGAGCGAGGTGGCGCAGTGGTAACACACTGGACTCGCATTCTGGAGGATGGTGGTTCAAGTCCACCTCTGACCATCCAGATTTAGGTTTTCCGTGATTTCCCTAAATCACTCCAGGGAAATGCCGGGATGGTTCCTTTCAAAGGGTACGGCCCATTTCCTTCCCCATCCTTAACCAAACAACCCGAGCGTAAGCTCCGTCACTAATGACCACGCTGTCTTTTTTTTTGTGGTTTTAGGGCGCACAACTGCTGAGGTCATTAGCGCCCAACACTGCCCGTAGTAAAATAGAACCGGGGTTAGAACTTAAATGGCTTTCGCCATATTTGCACGATGTATAAAAAGTAAAACTCTGTTAACAGAATGCGGGTCATCAGCTAAAATATCAGACATTTCAAATGGTAAACATAGATCATGACGGAGACAATTAAAAAACGGACATTGCACTAAAAGATGGTTCACAGTAAAAGGTTCATTACAGTGCTCACACAAGGGAGCAGGACCACCACGTAGTAAATACTAGTGGCTATAACGGCAGTGGCCAATACGAAGCCAGGCCAGGATAATCTCCTCTCGACGAGAGGGTCGAGATGACGTTGACCAAAGATCAGGCACACGTTTAATGGCTCGCAATTTGTTCCCTGACAGGGATAACCAATGTAAAAACCAACGGGAGATGATACGCAAAGTTCATCAGAGCAAGTAGAAAAGGTAGACAGCCGAGGGAGGAGAACTGCCTCCTTGGCAGTCGTATCCGCAGACACTCCCACGTGGCCAGGGACCCACAAAAATGTCACAGTAGTTCCGCTCGTTGAAAGAGAAGTAAGGCAATTGCGGATGCTTTGTACCAGGGGATGGGCCGGATATAACGTGCGAAGGCTCAACAGAGCACTCAAAGAGTCTTATTGAGCGAGTTTCGCCGGACGTATTGGGTGGCTTGATATAATGCATACAGCTCAGCTGTAAAAATGGAACTCCACTCAGGAAGACGATATTTAAAAGAGACGTTGCCAAGTACAAAGGCACACCCAACACCCTGGTCTGTCTTTGAGCCATCAGTGTAGACCACGCTGTCGACGGGACGTTAAACACTAATCTTCCTTCCTTCCTTCGGTCTACTAGCGTTGGAACTTAAATAGTGGCTACACTGCTTTGGATACACTATGCAATGGAACCTACTATTGTTGCTGACAGCACACGTTAGTGACATATCTACCTTACCTCCCAACAAACGGACTCGCCCGTCTTACGTCACCGGCGAGCGAACAATGGAGGGAAACACAGTCATTTGTGAGCGAGCGGTCTAACGTAACGGTGTCACTATGTTTTAGAAATAGGAACAACAGAGCTGGATCAAGATTGAATGTGCCAGAGGTCGTACATCACGGCACGGCCCAGATCACGTTTCTTACGTGATCTGGGATCACGGCAGTGTCATCAAGGTCTTAAAGAGGCGTGCGGGGAATCGGCATTGCCGTTCAGAACAATGACCTTCTACGAAGGTCGGCAGACTGTGGCAGACATGCATCTGGCAGGTCGTCCTAACGTCTCTGAAGAAGTACCGTATTTGCCGATATATAAGACGCACCGGCGTATAAGACACACCCCACTTTTAAGACTTTTCTTTTAGGAAAAAAATAAATCACACCTAATACGTCTATTGCAACACAATTATAATAAATTTGTTCAAGTACATCAAATGTCTATGCCAGTGACTTCAAGTAGTGTTCATAAACTTTCCGCAGTCGAGTTTCTTGACAGTTTGCGCTTATTTAAACGGATATTTCGCCTATCGCTGCCGGCCGCGGTGGCCGAGGGGACTGCGGCGCTCCAGTCACGGTCTGCACGGCCACTACGGTCGGGGGTTCGAATCCCCCCTCGGGCATGGATATTTGTGCCGTCCTTAGGATAAAGTAGTTCATAAGTAGTTTGTAAGTTTAGGGACTGATGACCCCGTAGTTAAGTCCCATAAGCTCTACAAACATTTGAACATCGCCTATCGCTGTTTACAGTGCGCGCCGAATGTGACGCGATGGTCGACGAAAGCGTCGCAAAGACTTACGATATTGACACCTAGGTGGCTCTACGTACGATTGCGCCGATTAGACATCGCGCCGAGTATCAGTTTGTGCGACGCGTAGGGGGTTTTCCCGTTTAAAATGACGCGTTTTGAGAATTTATTGTGCAGTGCAAATATTTATTGTGACGATCCATAAACTGTGTGAATAATGAACGGTTTGCGCCTGTGTATTGGTCGGCGCACGGTAAGGGGCACAGCAAGTTATAAACTCCAAAATACAACTGTGAGACCACAGAAGCTGTGAAAACATCACAAAATATACTTGTGTACATATTTACACTTGAGAATGCGAATAAATTCTGAAATATCCTCAGGCGAGACATGGACAGATACTTGAGCAGTGTTTCATTATTCAAAT
Source organism: Locusta migratoria (assembly GCA_026315105.1). Taxonomy (NCBI): domain Eukaryota; kingdom Metazoa; phylum Arthropoda; class Insecta; order Orthoptera; family Acrididae; genus Locusta; species Locusta migratoria. The sequence continues at coordinate 348,834,133 of CM048755.1, forward strand.
AATGAATGACGCCGTTACAGGATTTCCGAAAAAAAAAATCGATTATGATGAATGAAATTACGTCGAAAGTTTCTACTTCCTATGAAATTACCAGTTTCTGTTACGCTTGGCAGTAAAACTAGTAAAAAATTCAGAAGATCTTTACTGCATAATAAAACTCCTCACTAGTATTTTGGTGTATATTATGTACATGTATCAAATAAAAACTATGAAAATGTAAGAGAGAAACTTAAAGCAATTATTCACGCTTAAAACATTATTTACCACATTTTATACCATTTTTAAAAATCCCTTGAAAAGAAATCGAACTTGTGGGTACCTACTTTAACTAGCAACCGGCATATAAGACGCATCCAGTTTTTGGAGCAATTTTTGTAGGAAAAAAGTGCGTCTTATACGCCGGCAAATACGGTACATACTGTTGCCGCGTTAGTGGACGGCGATTGACGCCAGATGATTCGTGAGCTCGCCCACTAAAGCGGATTAGAGCAGACGATTTTGCTTCGCATCCTGAAGGAACGCCTGGGCAAGCGAGAAATTGCAACACGATAGGTTCTGCATGAATTGTCGGAAATGCAGAAATGGATGCGTTACGACGCTGCTCAGACGCATTTGTAGCGCTATCAGTGCAAAGGACAGGCTTTCTTACGCCGTATCGTAACACTGGATGATATATGGGCCACATCGTACGAGCCAAAACTGAAACGCCAATCCAACGAATGGCGCCATTACGGATCGCCGCGAAGGTCGAAAGTGCGTGAGAGCCCCAGTATGGGGAAAACTATGGTGATTCTCATGTGATGGTGTTATCCTAACACATTACGTTCCTCCACGGCAGACGGTTAATGCACAGTATTACTGTTCGTTTTTGGAGCATCATCTGCGACCAGCTTTGCGAAAGAAGGGGCAACACTTTCTGTGCAACCCACCGATCATTTTGCACGACAATGCGCGGGCGCATACAGCGCAAGCTGTGGCTGCTCTGTTCCGTCGATGTGATGGGAAGTACTGTATGTACTGTACCAACTTCCATACTCCCTGGACTTAAGTCATTCTGACTAATTTGATTCCGAAGATGAAGGAACCACTTCGTGGCATTCGCTTCAGCACTGTTCCAGATATTCAACAGGCAGTAGACCGCTCCATTCCCACCATCAACAGAACAAGCTATGCTAACGGCATACTACGCCTTCCACATCGCTGGCAACGGGTTCTACACAACGCCGGTGACTACTTTGAAGACAGTAACAGGTACAAACATGTATCGGTTGTGAATAAATAATTGCCACTATTTAAGATTCAACCCTCGTATATAAGTTTTTATCTTCAATTAAGCATGATCCAGTCACATTGGATATCTATCCAAAAGTTGTTTTATGAAGTACGTCTGCGTGTTAGAAATAAAATAACACCTTTGTGTTTTCTTTGGCTATTTAATGTATAGATAGAAACGGAGCATCATTACGTTCGGGACCGAGCCAGGTTGCATAGTGTTTGTCACACTAAACTCTAATTCCGGAGGAAGTTCAAACCCGTTGATTTAGGTTTCCCGCGATTTTCCTAAATCACTCCAGGTTAATGTCTGGACGGTTCCTTTCAAAGGACACGATCGATTCCATGTCCCGCTTTTTTTCTTTCTTTTTTTTTTTTTTTTTTTTTTTTTTAAAAAAAAAAAAAAAAAAAAAGAAAAAGATCATAATTTTCCAAGTTGTAAGACACTAACATGACCTCAGAAGGACCTTGTTGAACCTAAAGTGGCGACCAAACCTGATGTAGACTAACAATAACAGTTGAAGATGTGTCCTCAGGGCTTGAAATATATCATGCTTTAAACAAAACACGATTTGTGAGTGAAAGCGGTTTGTTTCTTATTTCCCTTCTTTGCCTAGTACTGGTTTCTCATATGAGGCATTTATATTCATACAGCCGCGTCTCTTACCTCCAAAGTCCTTGCTAATAACACTTTATATCTATCCCATAGTTATATACCGTTGTATAGCTTTGTATTTACCCTCTATCCATTGCTGCTTAGCAATTTTGCACATTCTATGACTATTGCCCGCATAATTTGCAGCATTTATGTATTCTCTTCTTTCATCCAGCAAACTTAATAGATCCTGTGATATTCGATTTCCGCCAGGCTTCTTTTTTTTACCTATTTGAACTTCTGTTGGTGGAAAATAGTCTATTCATCGTTAAAAACAATCCTGGTGTAAATATTACGCTGTATATTCTTCTGTGTTTTCTGTTACGTCATTAGGCTTATTTCCCAAAAAGTTGCAGCTGTGCATCGACGGGTACAATAACAACCTTAATGTTTTATACGGCAGCGTAGCTCGTCCGCAACAGTCAGCGATATAACCCAATGCAATGCTTTATCGCCGCATCTAAAAAGGGAAGCCAATACATCCAGGCCGCAATAATGTGAACAATTGCCAGTAATCGTGTGGAAGCTCATTTGTTTCTGTTCGGCATTACACAACTGAATGTTAACAAGATTCGCTTGTTTCCAGTTGCTGTATTTTAACACATCTCACAAACAGGTATTAGAGAGAGAGAGAGAGAGAGAGAGAGAGAGAGAGAGAGAGAGAGAGAGAGAGAGAGATAGATAGAGAGATAGAGATAGAGAGCCAGTCACGGTCTGCACGGCCACTACGGTCGGGGGTTCGAATCCCCCCTCGAGCATGGATATTTGTGCCGTCCTTAGGATTACCTAGTTCATAAGTAGTTTGTAAATTTAGGGACTGATGACCTCGTAGTTAAGTCCCATAAGCTGTACAAACATTTTTAAAGTGTAAGTGCTTAAAGAGAGAGAGAGAGAGGAAAAATATTCAAAATCTGTCCGACATATGGCACTTCATTTGATCAGAAAAGCAAGAATTAACATTAAAAATTAATACAAAGCAAAGATGATGTTCTTTACAGGAAATTCTCAGTATGTTCACCATTATTCCACAACAATAGCTGTAGTCGAGGAATAATGTTGTGAACAGCACCGTAAAGCTTGTCCGGGGTTATGGTGAGGCATTGGCGTCGGATATTGACTTTCAGCTTCACTAGAGATTTCGGTCGATCGAGATACACTTGCGACTTCAGGTAACCCCAAAGCCAATAATCGCACGGACTGAGGTCTGGGGACCTGGGAGGTCAAGCATGACGAAAGTGGCGGCTGAGCACACGATCATCAGCAAACGATGCGCGCAAGAGATCTTTCACGCGTCTAGCAATATCGTGTGGAGCCCCATCCTGCATAAAAATCGTACGTTCCAGCAGGTGTTTATCAGCCAGGCTGGGGATGATAAGATTCTGTAACATATCGGCGTACCTCTCACCCGTCACGGTAGCAGTTACAAAACCAGAATCACGCAGTTCCTCGAAGAAAAAAGGCCCATAACGTTAGATGTGGTAAATCGAACCCATACCGTGACTTTCTCGTCGTGAAATGGAGCTTTCCCGACAGTTCTAGGATTTACGGTAGCCAAAATTCTGCAGTTGTGGGCGTTGACAGACCTTCGGAGCGTGAACTGAGCTTCGTCGGTTCACAACACGTTACTCAATCAATCGTCATCTTCCAGCATCTTTTGAGAAACGCCCACACCGCAAATACCCCCCGCTTCACTAAATCTCCAGGTAACAGTTCATGATTCCGATGGATTTTGTAAGGATAGCATCGGAGGGTACGCCTAAGTGCCAACAAAACAGTAGTGTATGGAATGCCGGTGCGACGTGCGACTGCACGAGCGCTGACTTCCCCGTGCGTAGACGAACCCGCTACAGTCTCCATTTCTTCCTGAACTATCTCAGCAGCATTACGCCTTGTGCTCGGTCGGCCACTACGGGGTCTATCGTCTGAACAACCCGTGGCTTCGTACTTCGAAATCATTCTCGCCACAGCTGCATTTGTCCACGAAACTTTACCCGTTCGAATCCCCTTCCTATGGCGATAGGATCGTAACGCTGAACTAGCACATTCCACATTCTGCTAATAGAGCTTCACTAAAAGCGCCTTTTCAGGTAACGTCAACATGCTGCGACTGCTGGTGCATCTGATTCTCTCTCTCATTACAGCTCCTTTTATACACGATTTTCATGCGCAGTCACTGACGTTTTGCTGTACAGCGCCATCTGTCGGACTTTTTCTTTCTTTTTTTTTTTGTTATAATTATACCCATGTCATTCCAAGTACGTGTGTCAATTTTTACATTTTTACATTATTCCGTGATTTATTAAGTTTTCAAATATACTGGCTTTTTGATCACCCGGTACATAAATATGTAAAATAAACAAAGGGAACTGTAGAGAGCAGATGAAGTTCCGGGAAATATTTCTCACCATAGTTGGATAGCCAGAGATTATAACCAGTTAACTGCTGCAGATGTTGCGTCTACCAAGTCTTTCCAGATGTCCATGAATTTTATTTTTGGGTAGTCGCGTAGAATGTGCTGTAGCGTTTGAAGTCGCATTGGTCACCATCGGTAATTCTCCACTTCTGGAGCGTTGCTTTGGTCACGGCGTAGCCAGTTCTGTTTCTGTTGAGAGAGCTCCATATTTTTCTTGGTTGGCTGGCACCCGGAAGTTGGATGGTCGGATCCATATTGCCCAAATTCTTGTGGCTATGGAAGGACGTCCACTGGTTTCGCCGCGGCGGAGTGGCCGAGCGCATTGAGGCGCTATGCTCCGAAACGCGAGGCTGTTACCCTTCGGAGATTCGAATACTCTCTCGGGCATGGATGTTTGTGTTGTATTTAGTATAAGTTAGTTTATAAGTAGTATGTAAGTTTAGGGACTGATGACCACGCAGTTAAGTCTGTTAAGCTTAACAAACATTTGAACCCCTGGTTTCTCCATTAGAATTTAGATTATAGCTGTTTGGGTCGAGTTGGTCAGTGCTTACCCATATTGGTTCTCTGGATTTTAGACGAGTGCGTTGTTCGTTGTTCACTGTTTCATGAACGATCGTTTGAGTTTCAAATGTTCAAATGGTTCAAATGTTTGTATAGCTTATGGGACTTAACTACGGAGTCATCAGTCCCTAAACTTACAAACTACTTATTAACTAGCTAACACTAAGGACAGCATAAATATCCATGCCGGAGGGGGGGGGGATTCGAACCCCCGACCGTAGTGGCCGTGCAGACCGTGACTGGAGCGCCTCAGTCCCCTCGGCCACCACGGCCGGCGTTTGAGTTTCATATATTCATGTGTTACTGATTGTTGTCGTCGTAGATTTTGAGTGGCAATATTGGCGAGTACTGACAGCCAAGATTTTACCCGCTCGGTTGGACGAGTGGTCTCACGCACCGCTTTCCGAGACTGGGAGGCGTACCGGCCCCGGTTCGAATCCGCCCGGCTGATTTACGAAGGGGGTCGGAGTGCCGGTACGCCTGTATGTGGTTTGTAGGCAATTTTCCACATCCCCCTAGGTGAATATCGGGCTGGTTCCCAAGTCCCGCCTCAGTTACACGATTCACAAACTTTTCGTAACACTTTACACTTTCACAAATGTCACAAATGTTAACACTTTACGCAGACACTTGGGGTACACATTTCCTCCTGGGGGGCTGGGGGTGGCGGCAGGAAGGGCATCCGGCCACCCTGTGAATATTAAGAAGCCAAATCCAATTAAATAAAGCCGACACTGCAAGTGCGGGAACAGGGCTAAAGAGAAAGAGAAGACTGACAGCCAGGGTGTTGGTATGGATTTAAGAGTTCCTGTCACGATCTTCATCGCATAATTTTTATTGGAATTTATTTTGTTGACGTGGCTACTTCTATTCCAAACAGAAATAAACGCTCTGTTTACTCAAAGCGGTAGAAAGCCTATATACATGTAAGCCGAATCAAATGTTCAAATGTTTGTAAATCTATTGGACTTAATGACTCTGGTCATCAGTCCCTAGGCTACCAAACTACTTAAACTAACTTATGCTAAGGACAATAAATATATCCATGCCCGAAGGCGTACTCGAACCTCCGAAGGCGAGCGGCACCGCGCTCCGCACCTAGAACGCTCGGCCACTCCACCGCGGCGCATCCGAATCAAACGTGATCACGGCCGTATCCTAAGTATCCTACACATATTATAAATGCGAAAGTTTGTATGTTTGTTACCACATCACGCTAAAACTGCAGCACTGATTTAGATGAAATTTCTTATGTCTTGGATTAGGACATAGGCTACTTTTCAAAATGTTTATCAAAAGTTATTTATTTGAAATATATCCATAGAAATACGTAACGGTTGTAAGTAGCTTCTAATACAACAGCAGAGGCGCTAGGTAGTTTATGTCATGTTTAGCTGCGAGGGTTAACGCGTCATGTCAAAAACTTATATTATTCTGGGCAATGGTTCGTGTCCTGCTATAGTGAATTTTTTTTTCTTTGTTATTGTTATCTTTTTTACTTTCGAATATACAAAAAGATTCTGGGATACTGCCAAAACGGCTTAACTGACATATAATTACATACACAAGAAATCTGAATGTTGGCGTTTATGCCGCATTCATTTTCATTTGTTGTAACAAATGAAGGAAGTATGTATATAAATTGAAGACTTTAAATAAAACAAATAAATATTAAATAAAAGTACCATGGCAAGAAAAAACATTGACACTGTGTAGAATGGTATCTAGATACCAAGCCCTAATTTGTGTACAAAGTGCGAACTGCCACGTATAAATAGCGTACGTAAACTGCAACGAAAGTAGTAGCAAATACACTCAACAGATGGCAGGCGGTACGCTGCAGTTAACATATGAAATGTTGTGTGTTCCGGCCAACTGCAACGAAAGTAGTAGCAAATGCACTCAACAGATGGCAGGCAGTATAACACTCATGAAAATATTCTCGGGTCTTATAATGTTGTTTTCTCCTTGGTTTTCGATGACTTGATTGGACTGTCACCTTCAACTATAGATGTTCGAACATTGTGATGTTATCGTAATTCTTTAAAAGTGTATTCTCTTTGGATTTCAATGAATAATAGTTTCTAAGGTGATTTTGATTATTTATAGCATTCGAACGTTTGCTTTTAATGCATCGACGTGTCTTTGCTGGTTAGATTTCACTGATTCAATCTTTCTCTGGTGATTTCGTTGGTTTGTAAGACTTCGTTGGTTTGTTTCCCTGTTATATTTGTTTCTTTCATTCGTTTAGTTCGTATTTATAGGATCAGGATAGTTTCTTTATTCGTTACATTTGTTGTTTCTTTTGTTGGTTCGCTTTGCATATATTGCAGATATATTGAATATTTGACTGTGGTAAATGCATGGTATCGAACAACTAAAATTCATGGTGGTGTATCTGTGTATGCAAACAAAAATCTTACTGTAAAGGAAATAGATCTAAAAAGCTTCTCTACGGACCTACATCTTGAATTAACTTCACTAGTTAAAGATAAAGGTAAAGCAATGAATTAAAATTTGTGGTGCGGCCGGGAATCGAACCCCGACCTCCATGCTTACTAGGCAGACGCCTTAACTTTTTTTTGTTCTTCAGGTTGATCTATTTATTGCTGTCGTAGGTTCAGTTTGTTCTTGGTTGTTCCTTACCGTTAGACCACCGCACCACTAACGATTAAGGCGCCTCGGAATAGTCTAAGTACGACTTCCCTCCAACTCACAAACTTTAATTCAGCTTCTGTGATCCATAGAACATTGCCACTACTGCCAAGGCTCTCCATGCAGCGGAAGAGCACCTCGGCAATGGACATATTGGAACATTCCTGTTAAGGTGATATAAATATCAATTCAGAAACCCTGAGACGGTTTTTCCGTCTCGAACATGTCCTAGACATTAAAGATAAAGGTGAAGCAATACATAAAAATTTGTGATGCATGTTGTCTGTCGATTTTCTTAATTATCTGCAGACTTAATGTTTGGTCTCTGTATGATTCTGATTCTTACGACCGTCATAACGTTTGATTCGGATGCGCCGTGGTGGAGTGGCCGAGCGTTCTAGGTGCGGAGCGCGGTGTCGCAATTATCTATGGCACACAGAAGCTGAATTAGAATTTGTGACGTGGAGGGAAGTCGTACTTAGACTATTCTGAGGCACGTTAATCGTTAGTGGTGCGGTGGTCTAACGGCATTCCGCGTGAGGCGGCCGTGTTGTGCGGACGCTGTTGTTTACATCCTCGCTGCTGGTGGCCGAGCGCTGTGTGGTAAGTGTACGCTTTAAGCGTCCTATATTCTCCACGTTAATATAGAAACAGAATGGCGTAATGGATCAACAACTACGAAAGGATACATTGAAAATAAGTTTCGACCCGAACTTTGTACGACCTAGATCATTTGAAGTTGAGAATTTTGTAGAAGAAAAAATGAAACTTTCCGCGGATGACATGATTGGAATACACCTGTCGATAGTTAGTAGTACTGTTTACTTTAAGTTGACGAGCTCAGAAAAATGTGAACAAGTAGTTGCATCCTGCGGCGGCACTCTGAAATTCAAACATTCCGATGGTAATGTAGGAACAGTTCGAGTCACGCATGCAGGACTGGGTATACGAACTCTAAGGATTTTTGAGTTACCGTTCGAAATATCAGCGGAACAAATCAATGTCAAACTACGGGAATACGGAACTGTTATTAGTAACGAAGCCGAAAAGTGGTCTAGTTTTCATAAATTCCCGGTTTTGAACGGTGTACGGCAAGTGAAAATCGATTTGCTGAAGCACATCCCCACGTACATCACTGTTTGTGGCTATAGAGCTATAGTGATGTACGACGGACAACCGAGAACGTGCGCAGCCTGCGGGTCGACAGAACACGTTCGTGCCCAGTGCGTTCAGCGACGCGTGGCGCATTTACCGACAGGAGAGAGGGACGGGCCAAGCGCGATGTCCACGTTACCTGTGACGTACGTCGCGCCAGTCCGCGCAAACGTTGCTCCGGAACCAAACGTAGATCCGACACTAATAGACGACATTGATTCCAAGGAAACCACCACACCTATAGAATCTATGATCATCGAGGCCACATCTAACTCTGCTAACAAGGATGGAGATAGTGGCCAACACACCTCACAGAATGACTCCGCTGTTAAAGAAGGGAGACCCTACATACAAGAAGAAGGTGACCTCAACGACGTGACGGAATCTATGAAAGCCGTTATTGCAGAACCTACCCCCATGGCCACCCCAACCGACCAAGACGGTAGTCAACATACAGAACATCATGAGACCGATCACACGGAAGAAAGACTCGACAAATGTCGAGCCGAATGTGTCAATCCCAAGGACAGCCTCGTAGAGACGTCTGAGACCGATGACAATCAGAATACAGACTCGTCCCCAAAGAAGCACAAAAAACGCAGGAGAGCTCATCAGGGAGCCGCAAAAAACGCAGAAATTCTGCGTGAAAAAGCAAAAATGATTGCCCAAACACTGACTGCAAATTCGCAAGAAATCACTTCCGCAAAACGACAAATTTCGAAGAAATCTAAAACAGCCATCACCGAACAAGACCCTGAGATTGTGAACTCAATAAAATGTACCGAGATGATGGATTATGACGAAGTTAGAGAGAAAATCTTGTCAGGAAATACACAAGAAGACGTGAACAAACATCAAACCTCGAAAGAATGGGCAGCCGAGGTTGACGCCTGCACTTATGATACAGAGATGGCGGAACATCGAGAAGACGCAGGAGGGGCGTCGTCCGCATCCGGATTGGTGGAGTCCCAGCATCCGCAAAATGACGTCCCGGATGCAATCCTGCCCCAGGACGACCCGGAATTCTATTAAATCGAAATGGCCAACATCGTAACATGACAACACAAACAGTGAGGAGACCTATCAAACATGACATCTCTTCAGGCGTGTAGAATTGCGACTCTCAACATTAACAAAATCAGTAGCGCGCTAAAATTGCGAAATCTCCAAGACTTTTTGTACGCAGCCGATATTGACATAGTATGTTTGCAAGAGGTAAAGTGGATTCCTTTACATCCCATCACTGGCTACAACGTCATAATGAACCCCGGACTGGGCAATGGCCTTGCTACAGCAATATTGACTAAAGAAGGGATACGAACTGCAAATGTCGAGAAACTGCCGAACAGCCGAGGTATAGCTTTTACTATGAACAGTACTCGATTTATTAACGTTTATGCTCCCTCTGGAACAGGAAATAAATGCCTAAGAGCACAGTTTTTCAAGGAAGACATAGTTCCTCTCCTTTTACCACTATCCGCACAAACAATTTTTGCGGGTGATTTTAACTGCGTCCTTAGTCCGAAGGACCATACGCCCAATTTTAATAAATCAGTTGAGTTAGAGACGATCGTACGAGACTTAAAGTTCATTGATACGTGGGAGGAAAAACACGGTGATAGACCCGGTTTCACCCATGTGACTGGTCACTCTGCCAGCCGTATTGATAGAATTTATGTAACATCCAATCTGCGAGGCCACATTTTACAATCTGAGAGATGGCCTACCATATTCTCTGACCCCGTAGCGTACATATGCACTATAAATCTTGCAAAACAAGGGACCTACAGAGGGAAAGGATCGTGGAAACGTTTCTCATCTTTCCGATCCAGAATGCCGCGCAGCCTTCTGTAATACGTGGGCAGACTGTGAGAGGAAGTTCTCAAGATACAACTCCGCTGTTATTTGGTGGATAAAATGTGCCAAGCCGGCGATAATAAGAACTTTAAAAACTTACTCTCGCGAAAAAAGTGCATGGCAGAAGAAGACTGTTGAATTTTATTTCCAATGTTTGCGAGAATTATATAGCCAAGATACAACTATAATCGAAAATTACAGACAGATAAAACGAATACAAGCCAAATTATTAACGCTGAAGCGAAAACAACTTGAAGGATGCAAAGTTCGAACGCTACTGCAAAATACGATACAAGAGGAAACAACGTCTATGTTTCATGTCATACAGGAAATCAAGCGGACAAACCAAAAAATTTTGGCGGAATTGAAAACTACTGACGGAAGACTATTGACAGAACAAGTGGAAATAAGAGAAGTACACAAACATTTTACAGCACTATTAGCAGATAAACCAACAGACGAAATAGCGCAGGAAACCATCACGTCGAATTTGTCAGGAAGACTGAGCCCTGAGGACGCGGAAGAACTCGCAGCAGAGATAACAGAAGATGTCATAGAAGCTATTCAAAGAAGTCCGAAAAATAAGTCCCCAGGCCCTGATGGCCTACCTGCGGAACTATATCAAACATTCCGACAGCAGTTAGCCAGTAAGATGACATTAGTATGTGTTGAACTAACGAATATGAACGAGATTCCGACAGAATTTTGTGAAGGCACCGTGGTCTTAGTCCCTAAAACTTCAGGAGGTAAGACTATCGAAAACTTTAGACCCATAACACTATTAAATAGTGATTATAAAATTTTTGCAAGAATAATAATGCAAAGATTAAATTCAGTCATCACGACCATAACGGGAGCCTATCAAACAGGTGTGGGGAAAAACAGAACTATGTATCACACATTAAGCGACTACCGCGATATTATCGCAACCGCAGATGCTTGTGATATCAAGTCCACTATCGTAACCTTCGACTTTGCTAAAGCTTTCGTTGCGGTCAACTCAGCAGGCCGATCGCTATAAAAAGCTCGGTCCGACAGGGATGCCCCATGTCTATGGCACTTATTGCATTAGCGCTTGAACCTCTCCTGTTCACGCTCACCCAAGAACTCCGAGGATTGCGTCTACATGGTCAGAAAATAGTCTGCCACGCGTACGCTGATGACATCAGTTGTATAGTGACGGACGAAAGGGAGCTAGCGACCGCACTTCGCATTGTATCTCGATATGAAGCCGCGTCAGGGGCCAAACTCAACCAGAAAAAGTCAAGAATTTTGAACATCGGGCGAGTGATAGAATTTAGAACCGAACACATACAACTTGTGGACAAACTCAAAACCCTCGGAATAGAATTCACGCGCAATATCAACAACAGTGCCGCCCTCAACTACAGGAGACTGCTGGAAAAAGTTAGAGCTAGCACACAGAAATATGTTTTGCGGAACATAAATGCAATGCAAAAAGTACATTTAGCGAACACATACATCACCTCGAAGGTCAACTTTGTTGCTCAGCTGCTACCGCTACCTCGCACAATAGCGCAACAAATGCTAGCAGCGCTCGGCCACTTTGTAAGCAGAGGACAGTTATTTAAAGTAAAATACGACACTCTTACATTAGCAACGGGAAAGGGAGGCCTTAATCTGACAGATATCTATGTCAAGGCCCAAGCTTTGTATCTTAGCAAAACATATAAACTGTGGCAAAGATCACCCAACGCACTTGTGAGTCACTTACTACAAGAAATAGCTCCGGACAGCATGGAGGCACCTATGGATGTACGCCACATTCCGACTGCATTCAATCATCTGAAACATTTTCTTCTGGAGTATAGCTACATTAAACGACGTATTGCCGAGAAAGATCTGTACAAAGTTAAAGCAGTATACAACATGATGATGGAAAACAAACAGAGAAATAGAATAGAGAACATATATAAAGAATATAACTGGAACAAAATTTGGGAAAACGTACAGGACGCGCAATTACGAACGAGCGTGAGTTCCACATGGTACTTAGCAGTTAATAGAAAACTTCCGACCAATTCCAAGTTGTACGATATTCACCTGGCAGAATCGCCAAACTGCATAAGTTGCATTCTCATAGACACGGATGAACATAGATTTACATGTCACCTTGTACAGGAGATGTGGCTCCTCTGCAGAACAAAACTTGCAAGTATGCTGCGAACGTCTCCCAACATGATCACACCGGCCCGCCTACTCAACCCAGACGAAGTGCCTTACCCTCCCACCAAAAGGAGAGCAGTCAACTGATTAAAAGGACACACGGTCCACTATTTATTAGCGAACAGAGAAAAGAAGAAAGAAGATTACTGGATGTATTTACAAACAGAACATCATAAACTGATATGACAGAAGCATTATAAAAACAACTATGCGAATTTTTTTACTAGAACATTGCAGTAGATAAAGAACTAGGAGACTTTTATTTAGCTATGTTTTGCGCGAGCTCCCATTCTTGCTTTTCGTCTGCTACAAATTATTCTATTTTACCAATCTTCCCTAAGGAAATGTTTAGATTCATAAACCGCCGAATTCAAGAACCAATATTTATATGGCCAATGAAGGCATACTTTTATTTGCTGTGAAGAAGATGTGTGTTTTATTTTTACTGCAAGTTTACATCACGTAGTAGATTCGTTTTAAGTTATATGTGTTTCTTCTTATATTTTAACTAAAAGACATATCATTTGCACTGCAGCATATCTCAAATGTCGCGAGACAACAGATTACTATTTCCTACACAAAAGTTAAAATTGACGCCAAAGAGGCACTTACTCATTTAATTATGGTGGAAAAAGCCGTATAAGTTCGTTTAAAATTATTGAAGACACAGTCTGATTCCGCTTGGGAAAAAAAAAGGAAATATTCCGTTACAAGGCGGCTGAAGCCGACGCCGAAGAAGGCGAATTTGGCGAGCGCAAGGATGGGCTGAAGGGGTAGAAGGAGGCCCATAAAATAAATAAATAAATAAACAAAAAAACGGTAAGACGTCTGCCTACTATGCCTGGAGGTCTGGGTTCGATTCCCGGTCTCGTTACAAATTTTAATTCATTGCTTCACCTTTATCTTTAATGTCTAGGACAAGTTCGAGACGAAAAACCGTCTCAGGGTTTCTGACTTTATATTTAAATATCCTAAATAATTGTGTAAAAATTTATTGCGTAAATGTCTGAAACAACAGACATCATTTTGATCCTGCAGCTGTTATCAATGGAGACACAAAGGAATTTACGACATTAGCTGCAAGTGAACACTGAATTATATCAATGGAGAATATTAAAAAATTTGTGCCCAGCCGGGATTCTAAACCGGCTCTATTGCTTCCTTTTTTTCTCTCTTTGTGTGGTTCGGTCCATTGGGAAGGTGCGTTCGTTTTTGTTCGTTGTTCATTGTTGTCAGCTCAATTCTTTTTAATTACACAGAGCATGCCCTGAGCCACCGCGCCGACGTCCTCTGCAGTTCCGCCGACCACTACGCGTCTAGTGCACAGTCACTACGTTTACATGCAACACATCTTCCGGAAGACGAAAACCGATTTTCGTAAACCGTTTTTCGCTGAATTGGATTTCCTAGCCCACTTAATATGGGGGCTGAAAAACAGCTGTTTCAGTTCCTGATTTAGTCAGCACAATCGATATTTTTTCTTTATTTAAATACATAGATTTACGTTCACTCTAATATTTATACTTTTATTTCACATTAGAAAATATCACTCTTTGCATATATGCCGAAAATTCTTAACAAGAAAATGCTATCTGACAAACCAAAAACGCTTCAAAAACGATTGCGTTTTTCATGGCTTGAAAATCGATTGTGGAACTGAAAAAACCGCTTTAGAGAAGCGAATTTCCAGAATCGATTTTGGAGTGTTTACATGACCAACCAAAAACGGATTTAGGAAATCGGTTTACGAAATCCGGTTTTGGGAGCCCATGTAAACGGGGTGAGTGTGATCACCCCCACGGGCTACCCTTTGTACGCTTCCCGCCAGACGCAAACTTTCAACCTGTCAACACACTAGTAATATTGTTCCTCTGCCCATTTTCACTCATTAAAAGGTTCAAAGGTTTGTATAGCTTATGGGACTTAACTACGGGGTCATCAGTCCCTAAACTTACAAACTACTTACGAACTAGCTACGACTAAGGACGGCACAAATATCCATGCCCGAGGGGGGATTCGAACCCCCGACCGTAGTGGCCGTGCAGAACGTGACTGGAGCTCACTCATTAATCCCTGCACTTAATCGATTACTGTTAAGAACTCGGATCTGGTGTGCAGCCTGCCGTCTTGGACATATATAGACATATACTTTATTGCAGAGGTGATCTGTTGAGATTTCTAGGTTCTGAAGTATTGTCATCGGAAGAATGAACTAAATTCTGTCGGTTCTACGGAGTGGGGACAACGACATCACGGCAACTAAGATAGTGGTAATAACAGGAAGTTGCTGCTGAGGGGTTGGTGTTGACTTGTGTTTACCAAACGAATTAAACAAGCAGTTGGATTCAGATAGTGTGCAGGTAGTGTAATGCAATAACATCGTGATTTACCCGAAACTATGGCATGAAGAACCGTAGAAAGGTTGGATGCGGTACAGACACGCCGGCCGCAGTGGCCGAGCGGTTTGCGACGCGTCAGTCACAGTCTGCACGGCCGCTACGGTCGGGGGTTCGAATCCCCCCTCGGGCATGGATGTTTGTGTCGTTTTTAGTATAAGGTAGTTCATAAGTAGTTTGTAAGTTTAGGGACTGATGACCCCGCAGTTAAGCCGCTTAAGCTTAACAAACATTAGAACATTTGGTACAGACACGGAGGGAGGTGGCTGCAGCTATTGACGTGTCCCAAAGTGTAATTTCCAGAACCAGGAAACGATTTAAGATAACAGAAACCATTGAAAGGAGGCAAGTCCAAGGTCGTCCACGGATAACATCAGCAAGAGATGACCGTTATCTCCGGTTAACAGCCCATCGAGACATGAGGCTGAATGCAAATCAGTTGCAACGTACCCTCCAGGCAGCAACAAGACGCGCAATATCAAGACAAATAGTCCGAAATTGCTATCGGAAATGTGGCCTCCACGCACAGAGGTCTATGGTGTGAGTCTCATTAGCCGGCCGCGGTGGCCGAGGGGACTGAGGCGCTTCAGTCACGGTCTGCACGGCCACTACGGTCGGGGGTTCGAATCCCCCCTCGGGCATGGATATTTGTGCTGTCCTTAGTCTTAGTTAGTTCATAAGTAGTTTGTAAGTTTAGGGACTGATGACCCCGTAGTTAAGTCCCATAGACTATACAAACATTTTTTTGTGTCCCACTTCGTCGCCGCTTTTGTGTCCCAGCCTCGTCGTAGGTGTCGGTGGCCGAGTGGAATGAGCCCGACACAGGAACAAAAATAGCACGCTGGTGCAGGTACGGAGGGGAGCAGCCAGAAACTATAAACACTAGAGTAAATTAGAAAGAGATATATATTGCACAGAATGTAACAATTCTTAACTTTTACATAGTACTGCAGAATGTTGATACATAGTTGTTAGAGGCCTGCCTAGTGCCTGTACGATAGCAAAGTCTTCACTGGTGCCTATCTGATTACAAAGGTCCTAACTGGTTGCTATCTCCGTCCGAAGTGACCGATGTCCTTCAGTGGTGGCCACGAGCGGAGTTGTCGCAGAGGGCGCTCGTGGCTGTCGTCGTGAGAACGCCGCGCCGTGCGTGCATGGCGGCGCGCGGCGAAAGTAGGTGGCGCGCACTTTGTACTTGTGCGACACCACACCCCTCCCCCCCAAACTGCCACGCCGTCGTGGCATAGGGCTGAGGGCCACGGCGACGGCACTGGGAGGAGGGTCTGGGCGGGGGCGTTACTGGTGGGACGGGCGTCGTAGCTGAGGCTGGGATCGAGACGCCGTCCGCGCCCCGGCATCCGCCTTACGATCCTCCAGGGAACCCACCGAAACCTGGGGAAGGGCGCACCCCCCCGCCCAGAGGGAGCAGGTCATCTTCGGAGGTGCGTGGCCCAGGCGGCGGGGGCACGCACGGTCCCGGAGTCCCTCTCGTTGACGCTGGCAGCTGAGGCAGCGACGGAGGCGAAGGGGCCGACTGCATAGGAGGCGCGTCTACATCCATCGGGAGCTCGTAGCCCGGGGAAGCTGGACCCGGCGGCGAGCGATGTGGCTGTGCTCCCTGGCGGTGAACTGGGTCTGGAATCAAGAAACCGGAGACAGGATAGCGCGGCCTGTGCAGGCGCAATTGGTTTGCGTGGCGCCGCAGCTCCGACCCTGTGGAAGAACGTACAACATACATATTGCGACCGAGCACGCGCTGAATGATGCCCGGCATCCATAGTTTCTTCTTGTTTCCAGCAAACACCCTGTACAGCACCGGCGTAGAAACCTGAAAACGCGTAGCGCCATACGAACCGACTCGGTGCGTGGGAGGCTGCAGCAGGTGAAGGAGAGTGCGGTGACGGCGGCCGTGTAGCAGCTCGGCAGGAGACGGGCCGTCACGTGGCATGCACCGATACGTAGACAGGAAAATTTGAAGAGCTTGCTGCCTGGAGTGCTGACCTTTCATCTTCTCCATGTGAGACTTGAATGTTCGAACGAAACGTTCTGCTTCACCATTGGACTGAGGGTGAAAAGGTGCAGTGGTAATATGCTGAATGCCATTCACACGACAAAACTGTTGAAATTCCGCACTAACAAACTGAGGTCCATTGTCACTGACGATAGTTTCAGGCAAGCCTTCGATACAAAACACTGATGTTAAGGCACTGATTGTACTAGAAGCTGTCGTTGAGTTCATGGCAATCACAAAAGGAAACTTGCTGAAAGCGTCTACAACAATTAACCAGCGCGTATTCCAGAAAGGTCCGGCAAAGTCAATATTTAAACGTTGCCATGGTCCCTTGAGGCGTGGCCAGTCTGAGAAACGCTGTGGAGGAGCCGCCTGATGCTCCGCACAAACTGTACACTGTGATGTCATGCTCTCTATCTGAGCGTCCATACCAACCCAGGTACAATGACGTCTGGCCAGTTGCTTTGTCCTAACAATGCCCCAATGTCCTTGATGCAGGAGGCGTAACACTTCTCGTTGCAGGGAACGAGGAACAATCACTCTTGTTTGGTCGTTGTCCGTATGTAACAACAGTACACCCTGACTTAAAGATAAAGCATGACGTTGTGCAAAATAACGTCGAACCAGAGGCCGGTCAATGTCTTTGGCTCTGGAAGGCCAACCAAAGCGAACAAAACGTGCTACCACACTTAAGTCTGCATCCGCAGCTGTTTCCTGTGCAACCCGACGAGAGTTCAAAGGGAAATCTGCGACAGCGGTAGCATCTCTGGAGTCTATCTGACAACATGCCATTTCTGAAGAATCAAATGATACATCCTGGTCAACCGGAAGTCGGGAAAGTGTGTCCGCGTTAGCATGTTTAGTGGTAGGTCGGTACAAAATCTCATACTGATAATTAGACAATATCAAGGACCATCTCTGAAGCTTTTGTGCCGTACGTGGCGGAATCGGCTTTGTGGGTGAGAACAACGACGTGAGAGGCTTGTGGTCTGTCAACAAATAGAATTTTCTGCCATAGAGATAATGATGAAACTTTGTGACGCCGTAAATGATTGCTAAGGCCTCATTTTCTATCTGACTGTAATTCTGTTGCGTCGGCGTCAGTAGCTTGGATGCAAAGGCAATAGGACGATCGTGACATCCAATACGATGCGACAGAACGGCACCCAGACCGTACGACGAGGCGTCAACTCAAATGTTCAAATGTTTGTTAAGCTTATGGGACTTAACTACGGGGTCATCAGTCCCTAAACTTACAAACTACTTATGAACTACTTACGAACTAGGACGGCACAAATATCCATGCCCGAGGGGGGATTCGAACCCCCGACCGTAGTGGCCGTGCTGACCGTGACTGGAGCGCCTCAGTCACCTCGGCCACCGCGGCCGGCAGGCGTCAACTGCTAACACTACAGGCTTCTGTGGGTCAAAGGGAATCAAACATGCATCACTGAGTAGTGCAGACTTTAGTTTGTCAAAGGCAACCTGACAATCTTTAGACCATACAAAAGGAACATTCTTCCTACGTAAGCGATGCAGTGGAGCTGCAATCTGAGAGGCATTGGGAATAAACCTGAAATAATAGTTAAGCTTTCCCATTACTGCTTGCAATTCATGCACATTCTTAGGAGGAGGCAAGTCTTTGATTGCTCGAAGATGTGACTGTAAGGGATGTATTCCTTGGGCATTAATCACATGGCCTAGGTACTCTATTTCAGTTTGAAAAAACGAACACTTTGCTTTATTGCAACGTAGACCTGCTGCAGTCAAAACTTTGAAAAGGCACTCCAGGTTTGCTAAATGTTCTTCAACTGTACGTCCGGATACCACAATATCATCTAAATAGTTCGAACAACACGGTACAGAAACTGTCAGCTGTTCCAAAAAACGCTGAAAAATAGCGGGGGCGGAAGAACTGCCAAAGGGTAGGCGTTGAAATTGAAAAAGGCCCATGTGAGTATTAATGACGAAAAACTTTTTTGACTCGTCATCAAGTGGAATCTGTAAGTATGCCTCTGCTAAATCAATCTTAGAAAAGAAACGAGACTGTCCTAATTTGTCCATTAGTTCCTCGGGTCTGGGCAGGGGGTAAGTGTCTACAATTGTTTGACTGTTCACTGTTGATTTGAAGTCCGCACAGAGACGAAGTTTTCCTGACGGCTTGGGTATAATTACTATAGGCGAGGCCCACTGACTCGCAGAAACAGGAGAAATCACCCCACTATCTTGCCAACGTTTAAGTTCTTCGGCAACTGTATCACGCAAGGCGATAGGCACTGGTCTAGCTTTACGAAATTTTGGAACTGCAGATTCTTTTAAAGTTACATGTGCCACGAAGTCTTTTGCACAGCCTAGTTCCGGCGAAAACAAGTCACTATATTTGTCACACAATGCATTGATTTTATCCTGAGGGACTATTGACGAAATTTGAAGCACATCTCTTTGAATTGATAAACCAAACAAGTCAAAAGCATCTAGTCCAAAAATGTTCTGTGTCGATTTGGCCTGAAGAACTACAAAAGCAACTGTTTTTGTTACACCTTGAAAAGAGGCGGGCAGGCTACACGTTCCTAGCACGGGAATATTTTGACCTGTATAAGCTGTTAACACTTGCTGTGACGGCGACAATTTTGGCGAACCCAGAAGTTCATAAGTATCTTTATTTATTAATGTGACAGCGGAACCAGTATCAAGCTGAAATTGCACAGTCTTATCTTCTATGGAGAGATTTACAAAAAGTTTGTGCTTCTGGCGCACGACAGGTGCGCGAATGTGGGCAACGTCTGCTACGGTTTGTTTACTGCGCTTGCGCGGGCCGCGTAGTGAAGTAAGCGGTGCAGACTCGGCACACAGGGGATTAACAACACTGTCATTAGATGGCACTACCGCCAGATCGGCGTCCGCGCAATGCGAGGCTACTGCAGATTCACTAACTACTGCACTACACTTTTGAGTAGCTACTTGATGGCTACTGTCACTAGCTACACAGTACTGGGCACTATTACAAGGAGCAGTTGTAGAAGGCACTATTTTCACTACAGGAATGCACTGTTCATAGTCATTTTGCTAGTCCCGAACCCTTTTCCGTTGCACTGTTTTACGCGCTCGTCGGCGCTTGCTACGTGGTGCACTATATAGTTTTGCCATAGGCGCAGAACTACTGTCATGCAATTGAGATCCAAGGAAAGCACTGGTCAAGTCCACAGCGTCTATAACATTTACTGCATGCACTGTTCTCGCACTTTGCGAAGCAATGTTCCGAAAGGCACCGTGCTTTGAGTTTTTAATTTGCATACACACAGACTGTACATGTCCTGATTTGCCACATTGATAACAGGTTGCGTTGCGATTAGGGCAATGAGCACGCTTGTGGCGAGACACACACTGGGGGCAAGATTTACGTACATATTTCTGAAATGAGCGTTGGCGCCCGTTATTCAAATCAATGTTTCTAACACGACGGGGCGACCTTTGTGTCGCACTTTTACACTGGCTACTGTTCACTGTCTGTTCAGCACGGCCGGTAGAATTTAAAGAATCACTAGTGCTATACTGAGAACTACGGCTAGGAAAGCGTCCGTTGCGGCGCACTGAATTTACACTGTGGCTTTGCATTTCTACATCTGCTAAGTCAAAAGTGTCATGTGCTTCAATAAGCTGCAGTACACTGTCTAATGAGGGGTCAGACTGTTTCAGAATTGCTGCTCTAATTCGGGGGTCCTGAATATTCTGCGTAATCGCATCTCGCAACATAACGTCACTATAAGAAAGTCCACAAGAGCAAGTAAATTTACATTGGCGAGTTAAGCCCTTCAATTCCGTAATCCACTCTTGGTGTGACTGCTGCGGTAATTTTTTAAGTCTGAAAAATCGGTATCGTGCAGCGGCTACAAGAACTTTTCTCTCATAATGAGCATTCAGTGCATCTACAATTTGTTCAAAGTCTACATCACGAGGAGATGCGAGAGGGAAAAGTTTTTGCAATAGTACGAAGGTCTGGGGGCCCACAATCGATAAGAAAAGGTTCTTCACTCTCTGACCTGTAATTTGATGAACCGCGACGAGTTCTTGAAACTGTGCGAAATAGTCGCTCCATTCTTCCTCACGTTCGTTGTACTGGCGGAACGTCGGAAGCGGTGCGGCGGCAGGTGTGGGCTGCTGATGCGACGGCTGTTGTTGAGTTGTCAACTGCGCCACCACCTGGAGAAGTTGTGTTATTTGCGCCGTCTGTAACTGAATAATTTCCATTAAGTTTGGGTTCGGGGTAGTGGCCATGCTGACCGATTAGGCGCCGCGCATACAAGTAACTTATAACAAAACACAAATACAATATGAAAGAGGACTCGCTCTGCAACAAAAAAGTCCACAAAATACGTAACAGAATATGTTCCCCCAAAAATCTTATAATAAGGGTGGGTGGGCGGGAGCAATTTTTTGCGTGCTCCGACTGCTGCTGTCTGGCTGCTGCAAGCGGGCTGGTCCAAGGTTCTATCACTCCTCGTCGCCACTTTTGTGTCCCACTTCGTCGCCGCTTTTGTGTCCCAGCCTCGTCGTAGGTGTCGGTGGCCGAGTGGAATGAGCCCGACACAGGAACAAAAATAGCACGCTGGTGCAGGTACGGAGGGGAGCAGCCAGAAACTATAAACACTAGAGTAAATTAGAAAGAGATATATATTGCACAGAATGTAACAATTCTTAACTTTTACATAGTACTGCAGAATGTTGATACATAGTTGTTAGAGGCCTGCCTAGTGCCTATACGATAGCAAAGTCTTCACTGGTGCCTATCTGATTACAAAGGTCCTAACTGGTTGCTATCTCCGTCCGAAGTGGCCGATGTCCTTCAGTGGTGGCCACGAGCGGAGTTGTCGCAGAGGGCGCTCGTGGCTGTCGTCGTGAGAACGCCGCGCCGTGCGTGCATGGCGGCGCGCGGCGAAAGTAGGTGGCGCGCACTTTGTACTTGTGCGACACCACACATTTGAACATTTGAGTCTCATTAAAAACACGACACCGTTTAGCCCACAGAAACTGAGCGGAGGAACATCGGGAGTGGAGTTATAACGAATGGCGCCCGTTTCTGTGTTCACAGATAAGTCAAGATTTTGTGTTCAGCCGGACAATCTTCTTTCTCTCGTTTGGAGAAAACGTGGAATCCTGCTTTTCTGCAGGAAACATAACCATACCATGGTGGTGGACGAATGGTTTGGGCAGGAGTCAGTATTGGCGTACAAACCTCTATGTCGTTCAGAATGGCTCTGACTGCTCAGAGGTATAGAGATGAGGTCCTTCGACCTTTTGTTATGCCCTCTGTTGGTGGCACTGGAGCTGGGTTCCTTCTGGTGGGCGTTAACGTTCGTCCCCACACAGCTCCACTGGTGGACAACATGCTTGAAGATGAGGGAGCTGAACGAATGGAGTGACACCGGACTTAATCCCGATTGTGCATATCTGGGATGCACTTGGCAGATGCATTGCAGCCAGACCAGAACTTACCACAACGGTTGCAGAGGTGGGTATTGCACTCATGGAAGAATGGCCAAATGTCCCTCAAGAGCTAATTGATAACCTCATACTGTGCATGCAGTGCAGGGGTGTAACTGTAATGGGCGTCCGTTGTGATCAAATTCCATATTAGAGGGCAACTAGAAAGACTTTTTCACTATTATGGTGGCCAGATGGTGCCTCGCTCTAAGTAAACGCCATGTAAACCTATAGAGTTGAGACAGCAAAATATCGTACTGCATCTCACACACAAATTACAAAACAAAAAAAAAAAAAAAAAAATAAATAAATAAATAAATAAATAAATAAATAAATAAATAAAAAATAAAAATAAAAATAAAAAAATAAATTAAAAAAAAATTGTTCAAATGTTTGTAGAACTTACGGGACTTAACTACGGGGTCATCAGTCCCTAAGCTTACAAACTACTTACGAACGAGCTAAGACTAAGGACGGCACAAATATCCATGCCCGAGGGCGGATTCGAACCCCCGACCGCAGTGGCCGTGGAGACCGTGACTGGAGTGCCTCAGTCCCCTCGGCCACCGCGGCCGGCACACAAATTACAATTGTAACCAATATATGAATAGAAAACGTTAGCATATGTATATTGTGTATGATATCTCACCTGATCCCCTAATTGTTTTAAGCAGTGTATATATCTCGAAGACGGCCGACTGATTGTGGATATGTTGCCTCTCGTGGGAGGCGTGTTAGGGTCTTCCATGCAATCCTGCTTATCTCTATGCCCCAGTGGCCTAGTGGTCAGCGCAAGTGCCTACAATTAAAGGAACCCAGTTTCAAACCCCAGTGGGTACAATTTTTGAACTTTCCCCATTGATTAAATTAAATCTCGTCGGTTTAATTTGTTAAGTCCTGCGATCTGCAGGAATGACAACAACTCCTAAAATTTGTAACGGTTTATTAACACGTTCGCTGCGATCACCAGTGCAAGCCGCTAACGTTCTAAGCGGACGACTGTAAGCGCACGTGCGCCGAGAGCTGAAATCAGACCCCTGCGAAACCTGTAAGTTCATGTTGTGTACGAATGTAATATTGACAGCAAAAATAAAGTCTGCGCAAGAGATGGTGCTGGATATAGAAATGCAAGTATGCTGTAGCTGCATGCCGAATGCTGCCTGACGCTTATAAGCGAATATTGTTCACTCTTCTCACTCTTTTTCGGGTTAGAAGGCCCTGGTGTCGGTTGTTTCGCCGTTATTGGAAGCAATGCACACCACAGACGACTAAAGACGAAGACACACAACTGCAGACAAGAAAACGTTACGTGATATTTTTTGGTGGCTTGTACTAACCCGAGTGCACAGCCGAAAAAACTAAACTGAGTACCCTACCCAGCGCGCCGCTTATAAGCGTCGGCAGCTCTGGCGTGTTGATCGCGGAAACGCTTATAAGCGTCAGCCGCAGCGAATGTGTTAAAGAAAAGAACCTTCTGGGCGTACAATAACACAACGTCAAGAAAACAGATGGTCAGTCACTTAGGGACAACAAACAAGCCGGCCGCGGTGGCCGAGGGGACTGAGGCGCTACAGTCACGGTCTGCACGGCCACTACGGTCGGGGGTTCGAATGCCCCCCTCGGTCATGGATATTTGTGCCGTCCTTAGTATTAGCTAGGGCGGACCATACGTAAAAAAGCAAATTTATTTGTAAGCAAACACAGAGATTGAAGAGCTTTTCAAACCTCAAGATGAATCTCTACTAACTTTTTCCTGTCATAATTTGCGTGTTCTTTTTTGAACCGAGAGTTCAAAAAAAATGTTTGTATAGTCTATGGGACTTATCTACGGGGTCATAAGTCCCTAAACTTACAAACTACTTATGAACTACTTACTAACTAGGACGGCACAAATTTCCATGCCCGAGGGGGGATTCGAACCCCCGACCGTAGTGGCCGTGCAGACCGTGACTGAAGCGCCTCAGTCCCCGCGGCCACCGCGGCCGGCGAACCGAGAGTGCAACAGTCTTTGCTTTCTCAGTAGCTTTCTAACAATATTATTATACCACGGTGGATCTTTCCCATCCTTAATCGAGTTTACAGACGCATATTTCTCTAACCCTCTATTTACAATGCATTTAAATTTGGTCCACAATTCCTCTACATCCATTGTATCGGAACTAAACGATGTCCATTCATTTTATAAGTGCGATCCTAACAATTGCTTATCGGCTCTTCCTAACAAAAACACGCTCCTAGCCTTCTTCATCGGTTTATGAACTTTGGTCACTATCGACGCTATGACGATGTCATGATGACTAATTCCTGTCTCTACACAGACTTCGTTAATAAGGTCAAGCCTGTTCGTAGCTATTAGGTCTAAAATATTTTCATTGCGCTTGGGTTGCCTGTTTAACTGCTCAATCTCACTACAGAGTCAATACAATCAAAGAAAAATATCTAAAATATCGGTAGTGACTATTAATCAACAGGTGAAGCAGCATTAATTCTGTCCCTCTGTTTTTTGACGAGAGACAGTTCCGGATTTCAAACAGAATTTAAAAAAAAGCCGGCCGAGATGGCCGAGGGGACTAAGGCGCTCCAGTCACGGTCTGCACGGCCACTACGGTCGGGGGTTCCAATCCCCCCTCGGGCATGGATATTTGTGCCGTCCTACTTCGTAAGTAGTTCATAAGTAGTTTGTAAGTTTAGGGACTGATGACCCTGTAGTTAAGTCCCATAGACTATACAAACATTTGAACATTTTTTTTTAAACAAAAATTCCCATTTCTGTTTATAAGGGCGCTTGCTAGTTTAATTTAAACAGCTTCCCAACAGATGGAAGTGCATGCCAGAATATCTGTGTTGTATTCCATACGATGACCAGTACCAAGACAATGTTCTGCAACAGCGGATTTGTTTGGCTGTTGTAAGCGTGTGTGGCGTTAGTGTTCAGTACATCGGTCTTCCACAGTCCTGATTGTCTGACCAATATATGACATGCAACAACTGCCTGGTGCACTGATGTATGCCTGTATTCGACGTGAAATACTGTTCACTAGATCATCAAGGGTCAGACTGTACCACACCTGAACGGGGATTCGGCGTAGAACTCTCAGATCAATTTGTCGGTCATCTAGTACAAAATCAGCAATTTTCAACGTATCCCAAGCATTTTCGATAGGGTTTATGTCTGGAACTTTCTAGCCATTCTAATCTGGCAATGTAGTTTTCATGAAGGAAGACATTCACAAAATGTTCACGACGAGCATGAGAATTGTCGTCCGTTAAGACGAATCACTCACCAAAATGCTATCGATGTGGTTGCAATATACGTCGGAGAATGTCATTCGTGAGCTCCCTGGGGCATGTGTGTGTGTGTTTGTCCGTAGGTTAGTTTACCTAGGTTTAAGTAGTTTGTAAGCTACGGACTGATGACCATGCAGTTTGGTCTGATAGATTTACAGACATTTGAACATTTTGAGAATGTCATCCTCGTACCGTATAACCGTTTGATTGCCTTACCTGTGGCTTACGGTTGCCGCACATAGTGTCACTCCAAAGCATCAGGAGAACAACAGCTTGCTGCACTAGCTGGACGATGTGTCTAGGGCGTTCTGGCTGTCTGTTTGCAGACAGATATGAGTCTCATCTGTGAATAGCACTTGATGCCAATTGTGACTAGTACATTTAACATGCTGTCTGTAATCTTCTGGGGTTGCAGCTGGGTACTAAAGTCAACTTGACAATACTTAAGCGGCGCAAATGCCCGCCATCCTCAGGTGAGCGTGCTGGTACACAATCTCGCCGGAACTGAGTTCCCAGTGCAATCGGCGGCTCCTTTATACATCGCGGAAGACCCATAGCGCGTGCACAAGAAATGACAGTAACTGCCCTCTGCCGGCCGCGGTGGCCGAGGGGACTAAGGCGCTCCAGTCACGGTCTTCACGGCCACTACGGTCGGGGGTTCGAATCCCCCCTCGGGCATGGATATTTGTGCCGTCCTAGTTCGTAAGTAGTTCATAAGTAGTTTGTAAGTTTAGGGACTGATGACCCCGTAGTTAAGTCCCATAGACTATACAAACATTTGAACATTTGAACTGCCCTCTGGCGCACAAGACATACAGCGCTCCGGTGGTAGAATCCGCCGAAATCGATAATCGATGATGAAGAAAATTATCATTCAGATTGCTGAAGTATCAACCGTTGTTTTTTTAACATATGATAACACAGGGTTCCAACATTTACTAAGAAGGTAGCCTTTGTCTCTGTTAATCAGATTGTCAGATAATCGGATCTCTATGGATTCCTTTAAGACACAGTCCCAGTAACGAGACGCTGAAGCAACCTTGTGAGTTTCATTATACAACATTCTATGTCTCTCTTCAAGACAATGCTCAGCTACCGCCGACTTCTCGGGCTGGAGCAAACGTGTGTGGTGTTGATGTTCGACACATCTGTTCTGAATGGTACGGATCGTCTGAGCAATATACGTTTTCCCACATTGGCAGGGAATCTTATATACCCCGGGCTTCCTCAGACCCAAATCATCCTTCACAGATCCGAGAAGTGCTCTCGTCTTTACTGGCGGACGAGAAACACTCTCAATGTCATGCATGTGATTGTGTACCAGCAAGCTCACCTGAGGATGGCGGGCGGTTGCGCCGCTGAAATATTGTGTCAAGTTGACTTTAGTATCCGGCTGCAAACCCGAGAAGATTACAAACAGTTATTACACAGGGAAAACCTTTGTGGTCACATTTAACATGCTGTTGGGCCCATCTGTACCGCGGTGCATGGTGTC
Organism: Locusta migratoria; assembly: GCA_026315105.1. NCBI lineage: Eukaryota > Metazoa > Arthropoda > Insecta > Orthoptera > Acrididae > Locusta > Locusta migratoria. The sequence goes on from CM048755.1 coordinate 348,861,562, forward strand.
TAGATGTCAAACCCGAACCTACCCATGGAGGTCGGGAATGAAGTTACATGTCGTACAGCTGTTACGCACATTTTGAGTCAAGACACGGCGTCCTGTAACTACATGAAAGCATTACTCAGCATAGAGGCGTTCCTCTCCACTTGCTGAAATCCTAGAGTAGCGGTCATCAGCTGCTGCGGTAGCCTCTGAGCGGCCAGAGCGAGACAAGTAATCAACAGTTCCTGCACCTTCTCCACATCCGAACAACATCGCTTCGGCTCACTCAGAGACGTCTGGAAACTTCCCTTAATAGAGTTCCTCATGATACAAAGTAACACTGCAGTTACGATCAAACTTGGGAATTGACCTTCTAGGCGTGGCAGAACCACAGTCAACACAAGCAGTGAACTTCCGTCCTGGTGTTATGGCTGGGACTAAATTACAGGCCTATTTCATTGACGTCAGTTTGCAGCAGGGTTTTGGAACATAACCTGTATTCAAATTTTACGAATGATCTATTGACCCAAGGTCAACACGGATTTAGAAAATATCGTTCGTGTGAAGCACAACTAGCTCTTTACTCACACGAAGTGATGAGTGCTATCGACAAGGGATCTCAAATTGATTCCGTATTTCTAGATTTCTAGGCAGGCCTCTAACAACTATGTATCAGCATTTTGCAGTACTGATCTCTGTCAAAGTTAAGTATTGTATAAATTCTGTTCAATATATATCTCGTTCTAATTTACTTTAGTGTTTCTAGTTCTGGCTGCTCCCCTCCGTACCTGCACCAGCGTGCTATCTTTATTTCTGTGTCGGTCTCAGAAACTCGGCCACCGACACCTACGACGGAAACGAGACACAAAAGCGGCGACGAGGCTGGGACACAAAAAGAACACTTAGATAATGTCGTAGGAAAGGCGAACCAGAGACTGCGTTTTACTGTCAGAACCCTTAAACGATGCAACAGAACTACTAAAGCGACTGAATACACTACAATTATGCGTCCTCATTTTGAGTACTGCTGTCCAGTGTGGGATCCTTATCGGGTGGGTTTGACGGAAGCCATTGAAAGAGTCCAAAGAAGAGCCGCCCGTTTTGCATTATCACGATGCAGGGGAGACAGCGTCACGGAAATGATACAGGATCTGGGATGGGAATCATTACAACAACGGCGTTTATCGCTGCGGCGGGGTCTACTTACGAATCTCCAATCGCCAACATTCTCCTCTGAATGCGACAATATATCGTTGACTGCTACCTACATAGGTAGAAAAGATCATCAGAATAAAATACAAGATATCAGAGCTCGAACGGAGAGATTCGAGAATGGAATGGGACATAAATAGTATAAAAGTGATTCGATGAACCCTCTACCAGGCACTTAAATGGGATTTGCAGAGTATCCCATGTAGATGTAGATCAGCCGTACAACTTGTTTATAACCTTTCTCTCCCTCCCCCTCCCGTACCATATTTTTCTCCTCCTTTTTCCAGGCTTCCAAAAAGTGTAGTCAAGTCAACATAGTTTTTAATCTTTCTCAGAATCTTAAAAATCTATTACGTACGTTTTGCCTATACTTAACTCGGAGTGTCAGTATTGCTTCAAGTGTTGCTACATTTCTTCAGATTTTTAACAAATATTTGACGAGATTAGCTTTCACCAGTTTTGCGTTCTTCCGTAAATAATTCGTGTCAGTATTTTTCAACCATGATTTATTAAACTGATAGTTCGCTAATATTCACACCTGTCAGCATTGGCTTTCTTTGTAATTACATTCTTCCTGAAGACGGAGGGTATTTCTGCTGTCACATGTATTTTATTCACTAGCTGCAATAATTTTGTTCCGGCTAGCTCTTCTAAGAAGATCAGTAGCGCCAAGGGAATGTTGTCTACTCCACTGGCGTTGTTCCGACATAGGTCGTGTAGTGCTCTTTCATACTCCTCTCGTAGTATCATACGTGTCTTCATCTCAATCCTCTTCCCTTCCTATAATATGACTTTTAATTTCATTTGCCTTGAATAGTGAGTGCAACAGTGAAGTGTCCGAGCGGTCTAAGGCGCGTTGCTGTGGAGCGTGCGGTTGCTTGCCGTCGGAGTTTCGAGTCCTCCCTCGGGCATGTGTGTGTGTGTGTGTGTGTGTGTGTGTGTGTGTCGTACTTAGGTTAGTTTAAGTTCGTTTAACTAGTTTGTAAGCCTAGGGACTGATTACCAAAGAAAGTTAAGTCCCATAGATTTACAAACATTTGAACCTTGAAAAATCTCTCCCTAGATTCCTTCCACGTTTTAGCTTTTCCTCCTTTGATATTGATACAGCTGTTTTTATTTTCTCCACTCGTCTCTTCAACTGTCATAAGGTGATATCTATCTATTTTTCCTCTAGTTATACAGGGTGTTTCACGAAGTGTGTTTGCCTCTGTAACTTATATAAAATAATAGGTGACGGGAAATTTTAATGCAGTAGGTCAACACAAGAAACGTTACACTTTCTGCGGAGCTATGAACATAGTTTATTGTATCATTTTCCAAAGAGTTACAGCACAAAGATATAATTTTTAAATGGAACAATAGTTTTTTCTATCGTGCAATGGATTTGTTGAAACCAGCTGCGTCTAAATTAATTTAAACTAAATTCCTATCACTGTTAGTTTGGGAGCTACAACCCTTCAAAGTTTCAGGAGCAGATACCACACGCTGTACATAATACATGGCTGTGTGGTGGGGTTGGGGCGCCATGGCCCTCATTCATGGCCCGCAAGGTCGCCCGACTTAACGCCAGTAGATTTCTTTTTATGGGGATATCTAAAGGATCGTGTTTATGTCACTGAGCCCACATCCCCAGATGATCTAAAACGGCGCATCGAGGACGCATGTCGCTCCGTCACACCGGCGATGTTACATCTCGTCCGCAGATCCTTTCAACGGGGCATTGCCTTACGCATTGAGGAACATGGACACACATTTGAACATCTCATGTAAATCAACTTCCCACCGGCAAAATATCCATCACCCACCACACAGCCACGTATTATGTACAGCGTGTGGTATCTGCCCCTGAAACTTTGAAGGGTTGTACCTCCCAAACTAACAGTGATAGGAATGTAGTTTAAATTGATTTGGACACAGCTGGTTTCAACGAATCCAATGCACGATAGAAAAAACTATTGATTCATTAAAACAATTATATCTTTGTGCTGCAACTCTTTGAAAAATGATACAATAAAGTATGTTAATATCTACGCAGAAAGTTTAACATTTCTTGTGTTGACCTACCGCATTAAAATTTCCCGTCAGCTATTATTTTATAAGTTACAGAGGCAAACACACTTAGTGAAACACCCTGTATATGCTTCTTTATTCTTAAATTTGTTTTCAAGACTTCCCGTCAATATCATTTTAGATACTTGTACTCATTTTCGCAATACTTTTTTTTTTTTTTTTTTTTTTTTTTTTTTGGAAGTTTATTCCAGTACACATTGTCAAAACCTTTCTCCATATCTACAAAAGCTAAAAACGTAGGTTTGCCTTTCCTTAGCCTATCTTCTAAGATAAGTCGTAATGAGAGTATTGCCTCCCGTGTTCCTACATTTCTCCTAAATCCAAACAGATCTTCCCCGAGGTTCGATTCCACAAGTTTTTCCATTCGTCTGTAAATAATTCGTGTTAGTATCTTCTTATAAATGTTCAAATGTTTGTAAATCTATCGGACCAAACTGCGTGGTCATCAGTCCGTAGCTTACAAACTACTTAAACAAACCTAAGGACAGCACACACACCAATGCCCCAGGGAGGACTCTAACCTTGGACGGCGAGTAACCGCGCGCTCCGCATCGAGGTGCTTTAGACCGTTTTCTTTTTTTTTTTTTTTTTTTTCCTTCCGGTAGATCTATGCTTTGCGGTCATTTGTTCTGTTTTGTCTTTGTTGTTGGTTGAATATTTGGCTCAGCTTTTTTATTACAGACTGCGTTTAGCGCTCTGACCGGGCGCGCTGAGCCACGGCGACCGGCAGACCGCTCGGCCTCTCCACCGCGGCCTTATCTTCTAAGATACGTCGTAATGTGAGTATTGCCTCCCGTGTTCCTACATTTCTCCTAAATCCAAAATGATCTTCCCCGAGGTCGGATTCCACAAGTTTTTCCATTCGTCTGTAAATAATTCGTGTTAGTATTTTGCAACCAAGACTTATTAAACTGATAGTTATGTATTTTTCACATTTGTCTGCACTTGCTTTCCTTGAAATTGGAATTACTATATTCTTCTTGAAGTCGGAGGGTATTTCCCCTGTCTCATACATCTTGCATACCAGGTGGATCGTCATTGTGTTTCTTCCAATTCATTGTCTCGAATGTTCAAAATGTTTGTTAAAATTATGGGACTTAACTGCGCAGTCATCAGTCCCTAAACTTACAAATTACTTATGAACTACCTTATACTAAAGAAAGCACAAACATCCATGCCCGAGGGGGGTTCAAACCCCCACGGGGAACGACCTCGCGCATCGTAGCATAGCGGCTGAATGCGCTCGGCCGCTCCACCGCGGCATTATATCATGAATGCACACAGTTAAAGTTTGTTGACTATTATGCCTTAGCTACAAACTTCTGATCATAGTGTATATATAATAATTGTCATGCCCTTTTACTGTTCAGAACTGTCTGTATTGTTTTATCAAAATTTAATGAGTCTGTTTGCAGAGAACCACTTAATGATTTTTTGAAAGATAATTTTACAATTTCATCGGTTAATCCCCGTTTGTTAGGTGTGAATACAATACTTATATCATTATCAAGAAGCACTAGCTTTGCATCTTCGTGAATATAGATTGGCAAGACATTAAGGACTCAACACCGAGCCCTGTGGGACTCCGTTCTTGATACTTCCAAGTTTGAGGAAACAGATGATTCTTGTGCAGTATGTGATCCACTTATTTCAACTTTCTGCACTCTTCCACTTAAGTAAGAAATAAACCATTTGTGGACTACCCCTCTATACCACAATACTTGGGCTTATCTAGAAGAATTCCATGATTTACACAATCAAAGTGTAGCGTTAAATTGAATATATTGAATATTTTTTTTATTAAAATTATATCTGCAACGCTTGTCGCTAGCATCCGTTCTCTCTGCGAATAAATCTATGACTATTTTGTTTCACAAGATACTTTCAATTTTTTTGAACGAGCTGGGGAGAAAACGAAGCCGCGGTGGAGTAGCCGAGCGGTCTAAAGCGTCTCGCTGCGGAGCGCGCGGTTGCTCGCCGTGGAGGTTCGAGTCCTCCCTGGGGCATGGGTGTGTGTGTTTGTCCTTAGGTTAGTTGACCTAGGTTTAAGTAGTTTGTAAGCTACGGACTGATGACCACGCAGTTTGGTCCGATAGATTTACAAACATTTGAACATTTTTTTCGAGAAAACGGAATCGCTTTTGATCTTTCGTTTTTCTGCCGTTGTATTGAGCGGACGTCTCTCTCTCGACCTGTACACATTGAAATGTGTGAGTTGTTAGGACCTTCTAATTGTAATAAATTCAACAATTTCACTTGAAATCTATAATTTATTTAAAATGAAAGTATTCCCCATTGTTCATTGTTCATTGTTTCCAGCATAATTTGTAAAATGATGCTTGGCCATTGTTGTACATTGCTTCACGATTGCGAAAGAACATTCCAGATGCAAATTTCACTTACGCACATTTTATGTTAAAATTATTTCAATGCCTGCAGTAATTCTTGTCTCTTTTAAAAACGAAGTCCGATAATTTAGTAACTTTCAACATCAATAGTAATTGAAATTAAACACGGTTCTGAAACTTTACTATTCAAAGATCACGCAATCAAGCATCAATTTCCAATAAAGAAGAGATTAATTACTTGATACAGGTTCGACTGCAGTGTGACGGCTCCCATTTATGAATGTATGCCAGGTACCAGACAAATTCCGCGATTTTCTTTTGTAATGATGCTTTCTGGTGTTGTCTTTATTCTAACTACCATTGCTACTAAATACTGATGGCAAAACCTTTCGTGTTTTTCACAGTGTTATAATCTTTTCAAAATTAATATTCATTGCCTTATTTCACGGCTGGCTAAATTTCAATATCGGCATTTAACTTTGATCCTTATGACAACACCAGCCATAAAAATAGAGAAAATATCATTACAAAAGGCCTTTGAAAGATAACAAAAAAAAATCCCATCAAGTGATGGTCGGTTATTCAGGAAGTTATAGCAGTTTCTGTTGAAAAGACTATCTGAAAACAATACTGACATTTTATTAGTACATTATTTTTACAAATATGAAAAGCTACACTTGAATACATTACATTTCTAGAATTTTGGGTAGAGTGATCAGAAGTGAGACTGGGTGGTAGTTTTTGACATCAGACCTATGTTCCTTTTTACGCAATTACTTTATGATAGCATGTTTCAGTCTATCGGAGGAAATTCCTGCGGCGGTGTAGTGGTCCCTCGTTCAAAGGCGCCTAGCTGCGGAGCGCTCCGCTCCTCGCCGTAGGAGATTCCAGTCCTCCCTCGGGCATGAGTGTATTTGTTGTCCTTAGCATAAGTTAGTTTAAGTAGTTTGTAAACCTAGGGACCGATGATCAGAGTAGTGAAGTTCCATAGATTTACAAACATTTGAACAGTTTTGAGACGTCGAAAATTTGCACTCGGAATGTTCTATCTGTTATTTGCTCGTAAGACAAACGTTCCTAGGCTGACAGTTCGGAATGCAGTGCCCACTGACAGCAATCATTCTCCAAAAAACGAGTGGCTGCTCGGCTGTTTGCGGTCATTAGACGGCAGACCTAACCACGCGCGGCAAGATACCAATGCTCTCGCCGCTGCACACCAGATGGCGCCAGTGACGTTATTATCGGCAAGCGGTCCTGCCGACAGCCAGATACTACGCGCGTTTTCTCCCTCTAAAAAAAGGGTTCTCAAAACCACATTCCCTGCTTCTTAGCCCCAGGTCACAAAGCAGAGAGCCAGCCAGTGGCACCGCTTCAGCGCGTTGACTAGTGTTCTGCAAAATACATCACAGCCAGGTGAACATTCTGAGGTTTCCCCTAACGTTGAAAATAGGTCCGCGTCCCGTCACAGCTGGCGTCTTGTCTAAACAGCTTCCACTCTCCAACGCCCCCCCCCCCCCCTCCAAACAAACAAAAAAAAAAAGCTTTCTCGTCCCTGCCACAAGCAGCACACAGAAATAAATAATGTTGGGAAACTCATACACCCAATACTACAATGTCCACACCTCCCGTGACCTATCTCCCAACCACGAAATGACAGATAAAATAAAAATACCAGTCAACAATATGCTACAAACTATTGTTGATAACATATGTCATCAAAAAAATTAATAAAAAATAAAACGAACATAAATTGTGAAGATAAGAGAAATAAAATTGTCACAAAATTCCACCACACCACACAGTTTTCAAATACACTTACAAATTTATCACGAAATAAGTTGTATCTTAAGTTAGCGTCCAGATTCTCTTACACCTCATCCCAGTCTAACTGCTGTAGGTTTACCCTGATAATGATGATGATCGTGTGGCATTTATGACCGTTAGACCCCAACTGGGGTCGTGTTCAGCCTGCCTGGTGCAAGTCTCTTTATCTGACGCCACTTCGGCGACTTGCATGTCAATGATGATGAAATGATGATGAGGACTACACAACACCCAGTCCCCGAGTGGAGAAAATCTCCTACCCGACCGGGTAGCCCCTGCGTGGCAACCTACCACGCTGTCCACTGGACTACGGAGGCGGACACAGGTTTACCCTGAAATTTATAATTATTAAATAATTAATTGAACACAGTTCTTTGGAGGACCTCTTTCTACATCTACATCTACATGGGATACTCTACAAACCACATTTAAGTGCCTGGCAGAGGGTTCATCCAACCAACTTTCTACTATTTATCTCCCATTCCATTCTATGTTTGTTAAGCTTGGGGGACTTAACTGCGGGGTCATCAGTCCCTCATTCCATTCTCGGATAGCGCTTGGGAAGAAAGAACACCTCAATCTCTCCGTTCGAGCTCTGATTTCTCATATTTTATTCTGATGATCATTTCTACCTATGTAAGTGGCAGTCAACAATACATTTTTGCATTCGGAGGAGAATGTTGGCGATTGGTGATTGGTAAGTAATCCACGCCGCAGCGATAAGCGCCGTTGTTGTAATGATTCCCATCCCAAATTATGTTCAAATGTTCAAATGTTTGTTAAGCTTATGGGACTTAATTACGGGGTCATCAGTCCCTAAACTTACAAACTACTTATTTACTACCTTATACTAAAGACGGCACAAATATCATGCCCGAGGGGGGATTCGAACCCCCGACCGTAGTGGCCGTGCAGACCGTGATTGGAGCGCCTCAGTCCCCTCGGCCACCGCGGCCGGCCCCAAATTATGTATCATTTTCGTAACGCTGTCTCCTCTATATCGTGACAATACTAAATGAGCTGCCCTTCTTTGGACTTTTCGGATGTCCTCCGTCAAACACACCTGATGAGGATCCCACACTGTGGAGCAATATTCGAAAAAAGGACGGACAAGCATAGTGTATGCAGTCTCTTTGTAGTTCTGTTGCATTTTTTAAGGGTTCTGTCAATGAAACGCAGTCTCTGGTTCGCATTTCCCACGACATTATCTACGTGTTCTTTCCAGTTTATGTCTGAAGTAATAATAATTCCTAGGTATTTAGTAGAGTTTACGGTCTTCACTTTTGATTGATTTACCTTGTAAACAAAGTTTAACGGACTTCTTTTCGTACTCATGTGGACGACTTCACACTTCTCATTATTTAGAGTCAATTCCAAATTTTTACACCATAGTGATAATTTATTTAGATCGTTCTGCAATTGGGTTTGATCTTCAGATGATTTTACTAGACGGTAAATGACGGCGTCATCTGCAAACAACCTAAGAGAGCTGCTGAGATTTTTTCCCAAATCGTTTATGGAAATAAGGAACAGCAGGGGAATGTCCGATATAACCACTGTTTTAGTCGATTACTACAAACTGTTTCCTCTCTGAAAGGAAATCTCCTATCCAGTCGCAAATTTGAATTACAGTATGGAGCTTTGTCATATACTGTAACTAGCGGAAAACCCGGCGTTGCCCGGGTATTTATTTATTTATTCCTGCCATTTCTCAAGTATATATTCATTTGTATAAGTGCTGTATGTCTGTAAAATACGATTAGTCGTAAAGAAGTAATAGAATAAAACATGGTGCCTGATGGGACGACTTTCCATGGCCGGCCGCGGTGGCCGAGGTGACTGAGGCGCTCCAGTCACGGTCAGCACGGCCACTACGGTCGGGGGTTCGAATCCCCCCGCGGGCATGGATATTTGTGCCGTCCTAGTTCGTAAGTAGTTCATAAGTAGTTTGTAAGTTTAGGGACTGATGACCCCGTAGTTAAGTCCCATAAGCTTAACAAACATTTGATTTTTTTGATTTTCCATGAACGTTACTGTTTATGTGCTCATATCTCATCAACTACTTGTCATACTGTGATACAATTTGTAAGGTACACTCATATATATGTGTGTATACTGCCTGTAAACTTTTCCTGTGGCTACAATTTGTAGTGTAGAAATTATAAATTGTAACGTCATACCAAATGCCGTACTTTTAGTCCATGAACAGCGGAACGTTACTGTTTACGTGCTCATATCTCATGAACTACGTGTCGGAATGTGATACAATTTAGAAGCTACATTCAACTATACGTGTGTGTACTGTCTGTAAAATTCCTGTCGCTACAATTTGTAGGTTCAAATTATAAATAGTAACGTCATACCGAGAGCCGTAGTTTTACTCCATAAACAACGGAAAAGTAGTAAGCGAGAAACTTTTTTCCTTTTATCATTTCACTATGGTTGCCAGCGAGAAAAAGTTTAATAAAGGTTTGAAATTTTGTTTAAAGTTTGTTGCAAGTCGCTAAGTACTGTCATTCTCATACAGTGTATTTCGAAAGTCTCGCCGCATTATATGGCATTTTTGCGATTTCTATTGGTTATGACGTAATATCTTTTGAATCATGTGCCGTATGTGATTCTTAACCATGCAGAATTGTTACCTCACGGTAAGGAATGTGTATACCAAATTTGGTTGAAATCGGTCCAATGGTTTAAGAGAAAATGAGCAGATTGTCGCAAAATGCAACAGTTTTTCGCGCATCTCATTTTTTATGACTTCATATCTCGTGAACTATATATCGTATGTGATTCTTACACTTACGGCGACCGTCCTCATGGATTGAAGCTTACGTGTACAAAATTTCATAAAGATTGGAACGAAACTGTAGATTTGTATGCAACACGTACAAACATACGGACACTCTGTTTATATATTAGACTACCTGAGCTCCCTATAAGGAACATCATTCTTGACAGGATAAGGGTGTCTATGTTGTTAAATTTATCTTGGTCTACAAAAAAAGTTATCTATTGGTGTGCAGCCGTCCTTTCCCAACAGAGTAAGAAAATTAATAACAGACATCAAATTGAAAGAACCGAGTAATACTTCGAGGTCAATCTATTATATTCTTTCAGAGAATCAACATCGAAATTCTCATAAATACTAATTTTCTTCCCCCTGTCTGACAGATAGCACAACAAGGAATCGACGTTTTTCAGAAGTAGCTGCAAATTTGTGACACTTCAAGCTTTCCCGGCGGATGTGTTGCAATAGTCTTCACGAGTTTGCTGCCGGATGACGTGCAAATCCCACAATATCACCTCGAAGTAACTGTCCGACATCTTCAGGCGGTTTGACCTTGCAGTTGTCCAAGTAGTCCAGTCAACGAAGACAGTAAATAGCGAATAGCGGAAAAAATCGTGTAGTAGCAAATTTTTGTACAGTGGTAGGGAAGACCGTCATGTAAGACATAGTAAATGTCCCGACCTCTGGGGTGTGAGCTCGAGCGTGGGTGGCCGTTTGAAAGTACAATTTTTACGTTTTTTTTTAAATAACCCGAAAACTATTTTCTCTAGTACAAGAGTGGAAAATTAAACTTAAAAAAATTTACTGCAAAAATGATCCTCTTCATAATTTCTATATGATTAATATTTTGCGTGATACGGGAGAGCCGGCCGCGGTGGCCGAGGGGACTGAGGCGCTCCAGTCACGGTCTGCACGGCCACTACGGTCGGGGGTTCGAATCCCCCCTCGGGCATGGATATTTGTGCCGTCCTAAGTATAAGGTAGTTGATAAGTAGTTTGTAAGTTTAGGGACTGATGACCCCGTACGTAAGTCCCATAAGCTTAATAAACATTTGAACATTTGAATTTTCTTCCACAGTGGGGGGTGGACAGACAAAGTTGTTGGTGCGGATAGCCAGATCAGTGGAATGGATGGGGACAGAGAATTCTGCTTTGACAGGAGGGGTACGGGATTTACATTTGTAGGAGTAGGTGGGGTGAGCCTCGCCACAGGTTTTGCAGGAGGGGGGCGGCAAGGTTGGGACAGGATGTCTGGATGTGGGGGCCTTGGCAATGGGGACGGACAGGAGGGAGGCGGCAGTTTTCATAAAAATGGTTACTGTAGGTGAGACAGTGGGAAAACGGTAAGATTGGGGAGGAGTGCAGGAGGGTTCAATAGGGTGCAGGCAGTTGTAGATGAGGGCCCCATTGCAGAGAAGGTGGTTGATGGAGAGAGCGTCTTCAGTGAATATGCAATAATATAAGTAGGGCCCGTCACATTGTTAATGTGACGGGCGGAGTGGATGTTGAGGCGGGAGTCTCGCCGTAATTCCTCCAACACCTCAGCCTCCGTGATCCCTGGGTTTAGTTTGGTGATCTTGGCGGTGAGGGTGGGAGCAGGCGGCGGGGGTGGGCGGCATTTGGCGGTGGGAGGTGGATGGTGGAGAGGGGTGAGAGAGGCACGGGGACCAAACTGAATATTGGGGATCTTGTGGAGGAGGAGGGAGTGGAGGTCAGGGTCAGTGGATTTCAGGATGATCGAATCCCTCTGGGGGACGATTTGGGAGATGGGTGCAGAGGGGGCATATTGGCAGAAGAGGAGAGTGAGGGTGCAGGGAGCGAGAAATTTTGGATTGGGGTTGGAGAGGACGAAGGAGTGGGGAAGAGGTGGGGGAAGGGTCTGTGGGGGCAGAGGCTGAGCTGGGAGGAGAGGAGCAGCTTCCATGGGGACAGATGGGCCAGTGACGAGGGGGTCGGGGGGCTTTCTTTGTGGAGGTGGAGGAGGTAGAATCTGAGGTAGCACGTTTGGATTTTTTCACTTTTTTGGGGTTGGGAGGTGGGAGTGGCAATGGGGTTGATGGGGATATGACGCAATGGCCTGGCAGCCACAACATCCTCTGGATGGGAGGAGAGCGGGGAGTCGACGGTGGCTCGCCGGGCACCGACCACAGTGCTGCACTCTGGGAGGCAGGAAGGGGAGGAAAAGTTTCTAGCTGCAGTGGAGCAGCCGTGCGGTCTAAGACGCCACGCTGCGGAGCACTCGGTTGCTCGCCGTCGGAGGTTCGAGTCCTCCCTGGGGCATGGGTGTGTGTGTCGTCCTTAGGTTAGTTTACCATAGTTTAAGTAGTTTGTAAGCTACGGACTGATTACTGCGCAGTTTGGTCCGATAGATTTACAAGCATTTGAACATTATGAAAAGTCTCTAGGGCAAAGGTGGCAGTGGTACCAGAAGCAGGGGCCTGAGTAGGGACAGTGGCAGCAGGTGCTGGGGTGGTGAGGGTAAGGAGGGAGGGGATGGTAGTAGGGAGGAGGGGGGAGGTGACGCTCTAGGCGAGGGTGTTGGGGGCTGTGGAGGCGGCGGTGAAGGTGACGGTCGAGGAAACAGGGACATAGCTGGACAGGGGGACTACACACAAACAAATCGAAGGAAATGGGGTCCACTAGTGGCGCGAACGAGCGCGCTGAGGGCGACGGTCCGGCTGAAAGCGTCGGCGGCAGCGGTGTACGGCGGAGGCCGCAACGGCTGCGGCGCTGGCCGGAGCAGGCGGCGGGTCCCACTGCAGGAGGCGGCGGCTGCAGCGACGGGGGGCGGGAGCAGTCGGGGGCGGCAGGAAGCAGCGTCTATGGAGGAGCCGGCCGGCCGGCGGTGAGCCTGACAGAACCAGACCGGGCCGGCAGCACTTCTACCAGCAGCGAAGGTAGCGGCGGGGCTTACCGATGCCGGGGAGCAGCACGTCTCGTTGGCAGCGTTCAGGCAGTGATGACGTCAGCAGCAGGGCAGCAAGACGGTGAGAACAGCCATGTCGAGCAGCAGCAGCAGGTCTCATCAGCAACAGGGAAGCAAAGCGAAGAGAACAGCCTGCATCAAGACAGCCAGAATTAGCACTCACCTAATAGGGCTATGTCTGCTTCCAGACGATGATGATGATGCCTTGTTCAAATGTTCAAATGTCTGTAAAGCTTATGGGACTTAACTACGGGGTCATCAGTCCCTAAACTTAGAAACTACTTATCAACTACTTACGAACTAGGACGGCACAAATATCCATGCCCGAGGGGGATTCGAACCCCCGGCCGTAGTGGCCGTGCAGACCGTGACTGAAGCGCCTCAGTCTCCTCGGCCACCGCGGCCGGATGATGCCTTGTGAAGGATGATATCAGCTTATGGCCTGCAAATACAGGTCTGTATGCGTTGTCTTCCGTTAGACTGGGCATGTGCGGTTGCACGCCTGCATATTCTTCGCGCGCGTATTCTATATAAAGGGGCGCCCATGACCAGTCCCTCCCATAAGGGAAATAATAATTGTCGTAATGCTACAACCCAGAACACCACATTGGTGCCCAACAAAGATGAATAACAATAATCGAGAAAGCATAAACTACCACAGCCAACTAGGCTAAAAGTACAGTGCCACCACGCCCTTTTGGTCTGCCCTCATACTTCCAAATCATCAAACCTCAACCATATATAGCATAACGTATAACTGTCAAATATTTCCCAGAACATCGAAGTCCCTTTATACAGAACACTCACGCGAAGAATTCGCAGGCGTGCATGCACAACTACTAGTGAAACTCAAGCGCCCTCTCCACAGCAGCCTATCTGTGCGTGCGCTATGTGCTGTATTTACTAACAGTGCGGCCATTCGTTACTCGCTATAAGTAAACCAACGTTACGATGGGTCCATTGTCGAAAAATCTTAACTTTCTCCTCGTGATTTAATAGCAGCCAATTCAGGGTTTCAGACTGTACTCTCTTGAAACTCTGCGTCCCTGTTGATAATATTCCCAGCTGCTCTTATATGTATCGATTCCTTCACGACGCATTCAGAAAAAGATGAATCCGGGGATAAACTTCTGTCTTTTCATGAAACGTACGATGTCCTGTATTCAGACAGTGTTCTGCAATTGCCGACTTCTCCGATTGATGCAAGCGCGTATGACGCTGATGTTCGTCACAGCGTTCTTGTACTGTGAGCACGTCTGGTCTATACATGCCGCCCCACGTTGACAAGGCATCTTATATACACCACTTTTCCTCAGGCCAAGATAATTCTTGACTGAACATAACAAGTTCCTCAGTTTTGCAAACGATCTAATCACACACTTAATATCATATCCTCCGAGCCTTTTCCAATTCTTGACAACATGGCACCAAAGTATGGCAAGAAGGCCAAGGTATTGAGTGTCTTTGTATTTTCATTCTGCTCCATGTAGTGAACTCACTTGGGCCTGAATGCTTTATGTATCTGTCTCTCAGAATAGCCGTTTTGTCGAGACATTCTCTCCAGATGTTGTATCTTCACTTGACAGGCTTTCAGGATCAGATCTACATCTACATCTACATAGATACTCTGCAAATCACATTTAAGTGCCTGGCAGATGGTTCATTAACCACTTTCATAAATTTTCTCTACCGTTCCATTCTCTAATAGCGCGCGGGAAGAAAGAACACCTAAATCGTTCCGTTTTCGATCTGATTTATTTTATTGGGGTGGTCTTGTCTCCCTAAATAGGTGGGTGCTAGCAAAATATTTTCACATTCAGAAGTAAAAGTCGGCGATTCAAACTTCGCAAACAGATCACGCCGCAATGAATAACGTCTTTCTTTTAATGATTTCCACTCCAATTCGTGCAACATTTCCGTGACGCTTTCCCCCCCTGTAACGTGATAAAACAAAACGAGCTGCACTTCTCTGAACCTTGTCAATGTCTTCCGTCAGTCCCGCCTGGTGAGGATCCCACAAGGGGCAACAGTACTCCAGGAGAGGACGCACAAGTGTGATGTAGGCAGTCTCTTTGGTGGAGCTGGTGCATCTTCGAAGCGTTCTGCCGATGCAACGTAACCTTTAGTTCGCCTTCCCCACAATATTTTCCATGTGTTCTCTCCAGTCAAAGTTGTTCGTAATTGTAACTCCTAGGTATTTGGTAGAATTTACGACCTTAAGGTTTGTCTGATTTATCGCGTAATTGAAGTTCAGCGGATTGCTTTTAGTGGTCATGTGTATTACTTCACACTTTTCTTTATTTAGTGTCACTTGCCAATTTTCGCACCATGTAGAAATTTTGTGTAAATCGCTTTGCAGTTGCTTTTGATCCTCTGTTGACTTCACTAACCGATAAACGACAGCATCATCCGCGAGCAGTCTAAGGGAGCTATTCAGATTGTCTCCTAAATTGTTTATAAAAACAAGGAAGAGTAGGTGACCCATAACGCTTCCATGGGGAACGCCAGATATCCCTTCAGTTTTTCTCGATGACTTACGGTCAATTACTACGAACTGTGTCCTTTCTGATAGGAAATCGTGAATACAATCGCACAATTGCGGATATATTCCATAAGCACGCAATTTCATTAGAAGCCGCTTGTGGCGTACAGTGTCAAAAGCCTTCCGGAAATCCAGAAATATGGAATCGATTTGAGATCCCTTGTCGATGGCACTTATCACTTCATGTGAATAAAGGGCAAGCTGTGTTTCACAACACGTGCTTTATGAAGCAGCGTACGTAACTCGCTACTGCCTTGAGCAGGATGATGTCAGTTTGTGCCCTGCAAATACAGGTCTATATACGTTGTCTTCCGGTAGACTGGGCATGCGCGGTTGCGCGCCTACAATTCTTCGCGCGCGTGTTCTATATAAAGGACGCCCATGTCCAGTCCCTCCCAAGTTGTCGTAATGCTACAACGCAGAACACCACATTGGTGGCCAACAAAAATGAATAACAATAATCAAGAAAGCATAAACTACCACAGCCAACTAGGCTAAAATTACTGTGCCACCATGCCCTTTTGGTCTGCTCTCATACGTCCAAATCATCAAACCTCAACCATACATAGCATAACGTATAACTTTCCAGTATTCCCCAGAAACAATTGTACATTGCACCCCCAAAACACCGAAATCAAAATATTTCCCTATACACACCATGTAACTAATTATATAGATGTAAATATACATATAAATCTTGAAAAATAGTTTCAATCATTATACCATTGTCAAAATTATTAACCTTCAAATAGTTAAAATCTAAATATTTGAAAATTATTAATTTTATTCAAATTGCGAAAATCTAAAACTCTGAAAATTATGAATGTTATCAACAAATGAAGAGAGAGAACTTCAAAGGAAGCCTGTAATATAATGTAATAAAAGAAAAATGTAAAAACCTCTTCCCTAGTTACAAAGTATGATGCAGGCACTAAAACAGCCCGCCGACCCCCATCAGGGATGGGAATGAAAACTACTAATAAAAAAGAAAAAAAACTGCGGATATCGTCAGTCATACTTGGCCATCAGCAAGGTCTAAACACCATAAGATGTCGGAGAGTTGCTCCGAGGAAATATTGTGGAAGTTGAACGTCATACGTCGGCAAACTCGTGAAGACTGCGGCTGAAAATTTACTGATGGGACCAATACACAGTTACAATTATAAAAGAGACATCATTTAGTTTAAGCTCACAAGCACATGTTTTTTTATCGTTACTTTACACAAAACTTTTTTTTCTAAATTTTTCACTAAATCATAATTTTAACGTATATTGTAATTGATCCTCTCTCTTTACACAACAAAACCTGGACTTCTTGGTAGCAACTCAAAGCGAATCGTCAGCATTATTCCAAGTAGGACCAGCAACAACAATGTTTTACGTCAGGTGGCAGCACTATTGCCTGGGGATCGTTGTTGCAGCAATTTTACTCATTTCCCCTGTCACTCAACTCTTGTGAACCAGGCAAATGCCGGGATGGCTACTTCTCAAAGGGTACGGTCTATTTTTTCCTCTATTGTTATTAACCCAACGTGTGCTTCGTCTCTAACGACCACGATGTCGACGGGGCGTGAAACCCTAATCTTCTTTCCTTCCTGCCTTCTCGTGAAACAACTGAAGCTGCTGTTCTCTGGCGTTGATGTAAAGCTTGCCAAGAATGTTTGAACGTGGATATTGGCGACAAAGTACTACTCTGACACCACACAAGGGCGTCTAAACGCTGTATGAAGTTACCTGTTTATTCTTTGAACTGAAACTCCTGGGACCGCCGCTGAACGTGTATGCAGTTCTTCCTTCATACATAACCTGAATGCTATCGATTTGGCCCATTATCTGCATTGTCTCAAGTTTCCTAGCTTGGAGCGGGTGCTTTAGCTTCTCAACAGTCTCAGCTTCAGCATACGACTGTGAATAGTTAGTCGATACACATGTGTCTTCATAGGAGAAATTTGTTGGTATTCCCTTGGGTTACTCACAATTGAATCCAGCTTACTCACGGGCATAAGGTGTCAACAAACGTGGAAAACATCCTAAAAACCACATCCAGGCAGGGATGCCGGCTCACCGACCGGGTATGCGATGGAAAAATGTATGTATTTACAAGGGAATGGTCAGACTTGTCATACCGAAACATGTATTGATTTTTTAACATTGTTAGTTAACATTGAAGGAAGTCTGTATGCAGAATGTTAGCTGCTGACATGACCTGGAAGTCACCTAAAAGAAATCACTAAAATGGCTGTTTTTCCTGCTTGGCGCTTGTGGTGACGGCTGGCCACCCCTGGAAATGGCGAGTCGCGAGCTGTTGTTATGGAGAGCGTTGTGCGCATGGTCGGGAAGTGCTGCCGTCTTATCAAAATGTTCAAATGTTTTTAGACCTTATGGGACTTAACTACGGGGTCATCAGTCCCTAAACTTACAAACTACTTATGAACTAGCTTATGCTAAGGACGCACAAATATCCATGTCGGCGGCGCCGTCTTATCGCGGCGTTACCTAAAGAGGAATATTGTTGCGCGGTGTTGGTGGAAAGGGGAAACGAATATTCGTTTATGTGGCATGCACTTCCTTTTCATTTCTGGTACGTATTTCGAAACATACCGCCCTGAAACTGGTTAGAGATCTGAAAGATATTCTGTACATCTACATCTATACTCCGCAAGCCACTTTACGGTGAACATCCAATCACCCTCACAGGTGTTGGCAAACCCTGTAAATGATTTGCTGCTTGCCATGGAGATATACCACAGATGCCAAATGAAGCAATCAACAGAAAACACGCGTGAAGACTATGTGATGTGAGACATAGTAGTTAAACTTCTAGACGAGCAAGTAAATAGAGCAGACATGTGGCTAGAAACGACTGAAACACTCGATATTGCAGACTGTGATACTACAGACGGCGAAGAAACGGAAGAAAGTTGCACACATGAAGACTCTTCGAGTGATAGTGCCACGAGCAATTTACCGTTGTCAGACGACAGTCATTGAGTGTCAGCGACACAACATTTCGTGATTGGGCGTTAGAGATTGCCAACGCGATAGGCGCTAAAGAATTTACAGCTTCTCAAAGTTGGATTAGTCGCTTCAAAAGATCACATAAAATGGTGGCACGAAAAATAACAAAATTTGTATTGAGAAACAGTTCGGAAAATGAAGTGACTCAAATGGAAATGATAGAAGCTTTTCTTACGACTGCAAAAAATAAGATCGCCAGTTTTAGTGAATCTTACGTTTACAATGCAGATCAGTCAGGTTTTAAAAAATAAATGCGTGCGAAAATAACACTGTCATTCAAAGGGGAAAAACATATTGAGGCAATTGGGCAGTCCACGACTGACTCACCCATTCATACACTATAATGCCCATAATTATTCTGGATGGTTCATTGCTGCGTAAACTATGTGTGTGTCTTCAAGAACCAACTGGACGTTTTGGACCACTTGTCAAACAATGTTCTACGCAGACAATCTTGTGGTAGACGCATCGAAGTCAGAAAAAATGGCAAATGATAACGTTACACTTTTCATGCGTCATGATTTTCTTCCGTTCTAAGGGAACAAATCTCTTCTCCTTCTAGATTCGTAGTCAGGTCATAAAAGTTCTGATTCATTAAAAGCTGTATTTCGAGCTCACCCTGACAAAGAAGTAGAGATACTTCAGATTCCACCCGGCACGACAAACGTAATTCAACCGTTAGACAGAGAATTTTTCCGCCAGTGGATGGAATTTTACAGAAAGCTAACAGAGAAAATTATTGTGTGCAAATCACTGCAGTTTCCTGTCTATCACAGTGACAATATTCTCAAGTTGCAATCAGTCGTACATTATCAGTTTTGCTCCCCACGGTTTCAAAATGTGATTAAATATGCGTGGCACGCCTCGAAATATATTGAAATTAGGCCTGATTCCTTCCTAACACCGGCCGAGTTTTGTCTACGGACGTCTAACAACGTCTGTGATTCGCAGGGCTGTCATATTTCGTCTTTGCTTGTATGTTCTTGGTGCACAAAAAAACCTACGTTTTGAACATTGTATCAATATTTCGCATTTTTGTGATAATTACAAGAAATAAAAGTTTGAGGTGTTCTAAACCGTATATGTAAATGTGTCTATTTCATATCTACTTTGGAAACATTGTTGTAGATAACATATCAGCTACATTTGTGAACGAATTAATTATTATCGTATTTATTAATTATCGTACGATCGGTTTCACTGGGCGAATCAGCTCTCCCACTGCTGTGGCAGGAGAGCGGCGCGTAGCTAACGCCACCTTGTCCCTAGATGGCGTTGGTATAACGTAGCGAGAGAGGTCAGGGTTGTACAACAGGCAGTTATAAGCGCGGAAACCATGCGACAATAATGTCATAATTCATAAAAGTTTTTACAGACTTGCAGATCATGTCAGCAGCTAACAGTCTGCATACGGACTTCCTTCAGTGTTAACTCACAGTGGAAAAAAAGCAACACAGGTTTCGACATGACAAGGCTGACCATTCCCTTGTTAGTTATGCTCTCCCTTTATTATTGTTGTCGTTTGTGTTCATTATTTATCGCCGCCCGGGGAATGGCGACGCGGTCTGACAATGAGACGCCATGTCACACTTAGCGGGGCCGCTCCCGCCGGAGGTTCGAGTCCTCCCTTGTGTGTGTGTGTGTGTGTGTGTGTGTGTGTGTGTGTGTGTGTGTGTGTATTGCCCTTAGTGTAAGTTATTTTAAGTAGTTTCTAAGTCTAGGGATTAGACTTATGATCATAGCAGTTTGGTCCAATAGGATTACAAACCTTTGAACATTTGATTATAAAATCTAGGTATTACCAGAATGAATAATGATAACCAAAATAATTACGAGAAACTATGCTGCTCTTTGAAGGCTATATCTTATTCTATTTCTGTTTTACTACTTTAAGGTGAAACTTCCTGGCAGATTAAAATTGTGTGCCGGAACCGGGACTCGAACCTGGGACCTTTGCCTTTCGCGGGCAAGCGCTCTACCACTGAGCTACCCCGACACGACTCACGATGCCGCCTCACAACTTTACTTCCGCCAGTACCTCGCCTCCTACTTTCCAAACTTCACAGAAGTGAAAGTTTGAAATATTGATACAATGTTCAAAACGTAGGTTTTTTTGTGCACCAAGAACATACAAGCAAAGACGAAATATGACAGCCCTGCGAATCACAGACGTTGTTAGACGTCCGTAGACAAAACTCGGCCGGTGTTAGGAAGGAATCAGGCCTAATTTCAATATATTTCGAGGCGTGCCACGCATATTTAATCACATTTTGAAACTTGCAAGACTAGCACTCCTGGAAGAAAGGATATGGTGGAGACATGGCTTAGCCACAGCCTAGGGGATGTTTCCAGAATGAAACTTTCACTCTGCAGCGGAGTGTGCGCTGATATGAAACTTCCTGGCAGATTAAAATTGTGTGCCGGAACCGGGACTCGAACCTGGGACCTTTGCCTTTCGCGGGCAAGCGCTCTACCACTGAGCTACCCCGACACGACTCACGATGCCGCCTCACAACTTTACTTCCGCCAGTACCTCGCCTCCTACTTTCCAAACTTCACAGAAGTTCTCCTGCGAAACTTGCAAGACTAGCACTCCTGGAAGAAAGGATATGGTGGAGACATGGCTTAGCCACAGCCTAGGGGATGTTTCCAGAATGAAACTTTCACTCTGCAGCGGAGTGTGCGCTGATATGAAACTTCCTTTCACTTTAAGGTGACTTAAATACTGTATTACATGTTCCGCCGGCAAGTATAATTTTAGCGCAGAAATATTCTCTTTCCTTTATTATTATTATATATCAATTTTTCATATTTAGAACTGGCAATATGTCTTCACTGGTCACTTCAGTTCTTATCATCTGTTTCGACTTATGGACATTTACGTTCCAAGCTCTTTTTATTTGTCATAAGATCTTATTTTCCCCCTGGACGAGTAAATCTGTAGACTTGTTGTCATTAACAAAATGGTCAAGTACTATTTCAGAACAAGAAACTACCATTCGACCTGATCCAGTTGAGTCCAAATACTATAATGTAGTGTTACAGACTCCTCTATACAAGCAGTAGGAATTTCTTTTGCTTATTGTAGCATTCTAGCTTCAAACGTTTCATGATCATCAAGGACATGTTAAACAAACTTTTCCTAAGAAAATTTTCGTACACCATCTATGTTTTCACGCAACAGATGTTTCTTACTCATTTTCACATAGTGCCGCTTCATCAATTAACAAATAATGTTTCTTTGTCTGTATGTACAGGAATAAATTTGGACTTCCATCAGCTGCAGAAGGTGCAAATGAAACAATTTTTTCCCCTAATGGGACATTCAGAACGTAACCCGATGGGACTATATTGCCTGACATAAAAGCATCAACATGAATTATGCGTAATAACTGAAAACCACTCTGTTCTGTGAACGCAATTTGAGCAGTATTTAACAATTTGTACTGGATTAATTATGTGAGATTACAGTATTCCTATCTGTGAATTTCCTACGGTGGAGATCAATAATTCGTATTCCCTTTCTAACTCGATGTGTATCAATACCAACTGTATTAAATATTCATCAACAGTAATGATGAGAGCTAGGTGATTTTTTTTATCCGTGACACTAGCATATTCCTTCATGTATCTATAGAGTCTCTCCATCTTGTTGACAGATATTTCCTCGTTATATGCAGGGCTAACTACTGCGTGACTGAAAACTATGAAAGTGTGTCTCACTGGTGTTACTTGATCCTTGATTACCTTATGCAATTGTCTATGGAAATTTTCGATTAAATCAGTCTTTTATTTAAAATACGAGACATTCTGTCCGAAATAATGTTATACTAATATTCCCCCAAAGTTTAAGCCCCTAGTTTTCTACGTGTTCATGTCTCAAATGTCTAATCAGTTCTTGGGAAGACTTGTTATACTGATCTGCATTCGTATTCACCTGTTTACAAATCCGTTAGCTTTTGTTTACAGTATTTTACTGATAAATCTGCCAGTCTCTCTGTTTATTCAGATTTTCTATAAGTTATCCAATGAATATATAAGAGGTTTTACACCAACACCATAGATCAGTACCTTGCCACTATTGCGATAGTATAAGCCCGGTGATATAGGACACTTTTCTGTACTAAAACCTTGGTAGTGTCCAAGGATGTATACTGCTGCGAAGCATCTTACTAACAAGTAAATTTACGGAAGTGTCATTCTCAGATTTTTCTGAAACTTGGATATATTGCAATAAATGCAAAACTAAGGGACACTTATTTTTTTAGCAGTGGTAAAAAAGTTTTACAGCTTGAAACGGTCCCTCCAAAATGGGGGTTAAAATGGAAAAATTACGATAACAGAGATTACTGAAGCGATTTTAATGATTTCAGTTACGAAAGCAGTTACGTAGCAGTAAAACAGGCGTTTAGTTGACAAATCGCCGCAGTCACTTACGTACTGAGCACGTCAGTGATCTGCTGCTGATTCATAATAAATGTAAATCTTCTCATGTTGCGAATAACTTAAAAGTGTTCAGAACTACTCCTATAAGTATACAACGGTTGGAACTTAAACAGTGGAAACTAGTTATTCACAACCGATATAAAAGCGTTACATGTTTGCACCTGATACTGTTCTTCAAAGTAGTCACCACCGTTGTGTAGAACCCGTTGCCAGTGATGTGGAAAGCGTAGTAGCATATACCGTTAGTAGTTCTGAAGCGAAGTGGTTCCTTCATCTTCGGAATCAAATCAAAGTCACAAGGGCATAAGTCCGGGGAGTGAGGTGGATGGCACAGTACTTCCCACTCCCATCGACCGAACAGAGCAGCCACAGCTTGCGATATATGCGCCCGCGCATTGTCGTGAAAAATGATGGGTGGGTTACACAGAAAATGTTGCAGCTTCTTTCGCTTAGCTTAAATTCTTGTGACTTTCACTTGATTCCGAAGATGAAGGAACTACTTCATGGCATTCGCTTCAGAAATGATCCAAAGATTCGACAATCAGTAGACTGCTCTATTCGCACCATCAACAGAACAGGCTCTGCTAACGGTGTACTCCGCCTTCCACATCGCTGGCAACGGGTTCTACACAACGCTGGTGACTACTTTGACGGACAGTAACAGGTGCAAACATGTAACGCTTTTGTATCGGTTGTGAATAAATAGTTGCCACTATTTAAGTTTCAATCCTCGTATATATTAATGAATATTTTAGAGGTAAACAACCCTTATATTGCCAGGCGCAGTGGCCGAGCGGTGTGCAGCGTGCCAGTCACGGCCTGCACGGCCGCTGCGGTCGGGGGTTCGAATCCCCCCTCGGGCATGGATGTTTGTGCCGTCTTTAGTATAAGCTAGTTAATAAGTAGTTGTAACTTTAGGGACTGATGACCCCGTAGTTAAGTCCCAAAAGAATTACAAACATTTTAACATTTTTTTTGAACAACCCTTATATTGCCGCGCTCGTTTGTTAATGTCCATTAAACACCTTGTGAATCTATATTTTTGATCTGTTTCATCTTCTTAATATACCAGACATTTCTTTCTTTCTTTCCCTCTGTAGCCGTGTTCCCACACATAGCAGGGTCGCCTTGTTAATGTGGATTTGGCATGTGTTAAGATTTACAGGGTGCCCTTCCTACCGCCACCCCATGCCCCCCCCCCCCCCCCCGGAGGAAATGTGTACCCCAAATGTCTGCGTATAGTGTTATATGAGTGAAAGTGTAAAGTATTACGAAATGTTTGCGAATCGTGTAACTGAGGCGGGATTTGGGTACCAGACCGGTATTCACCTAGGGAGATGTGGAAAACCGCCTAAAAACCACATCCAGGCTAGCCGCCACTCCGACTCAATTCGTTAATCCGCCGGGCGGATTCGAAACGCCGCGGTGGAGTAGCCGAGCGGTCTAAAGCGCCTCGCTACTAGAGGTCAGAAACGGGCCGAGTATGAGCCCGGTCTTGCGGGTTGCATACACTACAAACGCCTCCCTACAACCCCACTGTAATTGCGCGAGTACAACGAGCCCAAGTGCGCTCGCGGGCTCGTAGCCACCGGGCATGAGCTCCGCGGGTACTCGACGCCCCATATCCATACTCGCTGTCTCCGTGAGCTCGGCGACCATATGTTTGTAATTCATACAAATCTACAGTTTTATTCCGATCTTGATGAAATGTTGCATACTTCATCTTCAAAATAAGAGGAATATCACTGCCTACACAGTATTCCATGTGGTGGATGGCGAAGGCTACTTTACTCACAGAATTCGACAAAATCAACAGTTTTCTTACGATTCTGTTGAAATTTTGCACACTTGATCTTCAGATCAAGTATTCATCAGTTTCTTTCTGCAATGTGTCGAGACAACTTCATACCATTCTACTGAAAATCATTTCCACACATTCCAACTCATTCAATAAATTTAATAATTCTTTCAGCTCATGACAATGTTCTTGCAGATCAAGTGAAACATTTGTCACTCCATATTAAGAAAACAATTCGCAGAAGATTTTGATTAATAAGGGCTTAAATTTATTTTCATTACTGTGTAGCATCGAATTAAGTGAAGTATTACACGAAAATTAAGAATGTGCTTTGGTAAAATCACATTGCATAGAGTTTTTGGTACAGTCGATTTTTGATCAAAAGTTACTGTGTTTGAAATGTAGACAATATTCTGACTTTTCATTTGAAACCGAGCAGAACGATAAATGTTAATTCGTTTCCGAGGCACTGGCGCTCCCATTTCCATCCCTGCGCATCGGGAATCATGTGGTCATATCAGTCGTCAAATTTCATACTCATTTTAGCGACGAAGTATTGCTTTATTCATTACTGCATTAAAAATATCACCAAATAAATTTATTAGAGTGAATGGAAAATCTGGAAAATGTCAAACTACTACGAACACAAATGATGCTGATTTTACATCGGACTGACTAAGAGGCAGTTTTCAGAAGTATAATAGGGAATTATATAGGACGCCATTCACTTACATGAATGTAATTTGCAAGATACTATTGCAAATGAACCGGAATCGGCGGTACCTTTGAGGTACGGCAGACGTTGAAATATCACAATTGTGTGTGTTTTAACCAAACGAAAGCCTTATTTCATTTATTAATAAAGAATGACCTATGTTTAGAATCATAAGCTCATCTTCCAGTAAGTAACATACAAAAAACGACAACCAAGAAAAGATAAACGTACCAACGCCCGAAGATATGGAATGTTGACTTGAGCTTTAAAATTTACATTTCAGATTCTAACCACATTATGTATGGATTCAAAAATTCTTTAGCATTAATTACAGTAACAATCACAATTCTGACAAAATTATCTAGATTTTTACTAGTTCCTTAGGAACAAAATGATTGGTTTTATTTGTTTAAGAAGTCACAAATGTTGCATCCATTTATCTACTACACTGTCGACGATGTCCTACTACGAAATTAAAATTTTCAGCGTTGGTTGTTGAACATATGATGGTACAATATTTCACTAAACAAAACTGTTCAGATATAAGTACGCAGTAATTGAAAAGTATAATGCACAAATGAAAAGAGAACGAGAACGTAAATGTTGAAAAACAAATCACTAGTCTATGACAAACACTTTCAGTCGTAAAATCTAAAGTTTTATTGCGATCTTGATGAAATTTCAAACACTTGACAACTAGCGGACAACTACATTGCAAAACTAGCGGAAGGACACTGTCTACGTAAGATTCGTGTGGTACATGACGGAGGGTACTTAAGAATTCTATCGGAAAGTCACTGTCTACATAAGATGCGCCTGACACTTCACTTACGAATTTTACTAAAACATAACAGGGGCACCATCATGTTTTGTTTCGTGGCCTGTGATTTTGTTCGACAGAGCGTCTATGTCTTGTCATAGAAGAGGTAGAATATACAAAAATATAACCTTTTCTGTGCAGTGTACGTACTTCGTGTATTTTCCATCTGCATCGTTCACTACTGCATCAAACGTTTCCCATGCGCCACTCTTTCTCTTCTTCAGCATATTTGCAAGTACGTACACTCCATCATTTAATTTTCTTTTCGCATCCTCTACGGTCTCACAACTAACAGATTCATTAGAGGCTACGTCATTGCTAGAGTCCGTCATTTTCGCTCTGCCAGTGATACGCAACAAAGCGAGATCGGGCACTCAACTGCCCTGTTACGTCGCGACTAGTACTTCCTGTTCACTTTACAATTGCCGACGGCAGCGCGCTGAACCAAACTTTGTTCATGGCCAGAGAGGCCGAAGGTGTCCGACGACACTCGACATTACACGATCGACGCACGTGACCCCGCATTCTACAAAAATGTTCAAATGTTTGTAGAGCTTATGGGATTTAACTACAGGGTCATCAGTCCCTAAACTTTCAAACTACTTATGAACTAGCTTATACTAAAGATAGCACAAACAGCCACGCCCGAGGGGGAATTCGAACCCCCGACCGCAGCGGCCGTGCAGACTGTGCCTGGCCGGCCGCAGACCGCTCGGCCACTGCGGCCGGCCGCATTGTACACTCACGCTAATGTCACAGTGCGGCTACGTAATCTGAGCCTTTGCTGAAATGGATAGGTATCGCGCAAATATACGTCCTCACAAAGTAAGTTTATAAGGAAAACTTAAATAATTTTCAGGTTTCATCGACTACTCAAAGGCTCAGCAGTGTGAATGACAAATCTACACCAGCGTACATCCTGCCAGCGGGGACATCTTCCTTTTAGTTATTAGCCTGTACCTCAATATTTTAATTTCTTAGATTTTATTATTAACAACAAATGTATTTTTATCAGGTACCCGCTAAACCAAATTATTACATTGCAAAATAATTTTATTTTAATTCCGTACAATATTCTGTAGAAAAATATATTAATAGAAAATGTATTATGCATTGGCTCCAGTTATTCCATAGTAACATTACAGGCTTATTTTCAGTTCAAATATTTTTCCTTCAGAAGAATATATTAAAAACGACTGTAATGTTTTTTCTTTGCAAACATGCTGCAGCATTGTTTTATCGTAAAAAATACATTTATATTCTTAATATTCCGTTCGATTGCTTTTCTGTTCAAGAATGAGTTAAAAGAATGTACAGGTCTGTTATCTGTTGCATATGTACCAATGAAAAACGTTTGTTAAGCTTATGGGACTTAACTACGGGGTCATCAGTCCCTAAACTTACAAACTACTTATGAACTACTTACGAATTAGGACGGCACAAATATCCATGCCCGAGGGGGGATTCGAACCCCCGACCGTAGTGGCCGTGCTGACCGTGACTGGAACGCCTGTCACCTCGGCCACCGCGGCCGGCATGTACCAATGAGAGTAGGTATAATGCCCGTACGCCATACGAAATAAATGATAGAACAAGTCAACAGTTCGCAGAAATGGCCATTATAAATTGAACTGGTAATACTGTGCAGGGACGGATGTAGGCTTTTTGGCGCCCGGGGCAACATTGTCATTTGGCGCCCCCCCCCCCCCCTCTCTCGCCGCTTCATCGTCGATTGACGAAGTATGAGATTTAATAAAAACAACAAAAACTGCGTTTATATTGAGTTCCTTTATTCACAAACAGGAGAAAATGTACTGCATGCTGAAGTCATAACTGAATAAAGATAAATATGTAAATAAAAAAATAAATTTAAAAATTTGAGGAATAGGCCTAACTTAAGAAATTTTTTTACCAAAAGATCTTCACAAACAATGCAAAATATTAGTATTAAATAAAACATAAAAGCAAATTAAACAGTCAAATTTTCCAAGTATAATATGTAATAGAATAAAATCTTGAAATCTTTACTGAAAAATGAATCAGTATGAACAAGAACTGTTCAAATGTTTGTAAAACTATGGGAATTAACTACTGGGGTTATTAGTTCCTAGGCTTACAAACTATTTAAACTAAATTATGGTAAGGACAACAAATACACCCATTCCCGAGGGAGGACTCGGACCTCCGACGGCGAGCAGCGGCACGCTGCGCAGCTAGGCGCCTTAGAAAGATCGGCCACTCCACCGCGGCAACAAGAACTGTAAACTGTAATTTTTATTCCACTTTATAATGGCTGGCTGGGGGGGGGGGGCAACAATGGGTAAATAATTTAAATTGTGAGCAGTCTCAAATTTGTAATTGATTATTATGTCCGATTACGCGTTTCGTCCTGTTAGCGTATGAACTGATTGTTAAATATTGCAGGGTCTCGGATGCCATATCTGACAGAAAACCTAGTGCCACTGTAGGTCCAGCGTGACGTTTGTAATGACTTCACTGAACATTCATGACTGATGTAAATCGTGAACAAGTGTTCTTTTTAAGTTACATTTACGACTAGTACCTACAATACGGAGAAGTAGTGTGCCTCTAGCTTTATGAGAAATGGATTTTTGCAAAGATATTTTAATGGTAATATATTCCGAATAGTAAATACAACTGCTGCAACCTCAACTGTTTGTAGAACTTATGGGACCTAACTGTGGGGTCATCAGTCCCTAAACTTACAAACTATTTATGAACTAGCGTATACTAAAAAGGGCACAAACATCCATGCCCGACAGGGATTCGAACCCCCGACGGGGAACGGCCTCGTGCATTGTAGCACAGCGCCTCAATGCGCTCGGCCGCTTCGCCGCGGAACAACTGCTGCATTTCAGATAGCCGGCCGCGGTGGCCGAGGTGACTGAGGCGCTCGAGTCACGGTCAGCACGGCCACTACGGTCGGGGGTTCAAATCCCCCCTCGGGCATGGATATTTGTGACGTCCTAGTTCGTAAGTAGTTCATAAGTAGTTTGTAAGTTTAGGGACTGATGACCCCGTAGTTAAGTCCCATAAGCTTAACAAACATTTGAATTTCAGATATATTTGTGAAAAGTGCGATCACTTCACGACTATAAAAATAAAAAAATAAAAAAAAATTCGAACTGAATCAACAGACGAGTGAAAAACATGATTCTGGCTTAACTAAAAAACTATATACCTAATAACTCACCTTTCACATTTTCTCTCAACCAAGTTGACATTAACGAATAAGATTTCTTTTTCTCAGCCTTTTCTCCTGAATGCCGCTTCAGATAGTTTTTTTGGCATCTTCCCACGCTTCATACCTAAGTAATAAGCTTATACTTGATACTTCAGAGTTACATCAGTCAGAACTCCTTTAGTTTAAAAAAAACTTCAAATGCATTCGTCAAAAGTAAAACATAGAAGGGACAACAAAGAGAATATTGACACGATTAAGTCGATTACGACAAAGAAACTTGCAGTTCGTGTTTCTGCCACTACGGCGCTGGTGTCACAATACTACTTAATAAACGTTCTCAATGGTCCGTGGTCAGCGTATTCGGGATAACTTGGCTAATACTTCTGTAATCTAAATAGCACGGGTACAGGGGCTGCCGAGACATTATGTGTTTAATTGTTGCAAACGGCCAGGAATGCAAATAAAAACACGTATAATTACTTATTGCTAAGGTAACGAAATTCGTACTATAGCTTACTGTAAAGTTGAATTTGGTCATGTAATTATCCCTTCAAAAATCATAATAATTATACTAAAGCTTTTGCCCATTTTGGCGCCTCCCTGAACTCTGCGCCCGGGGCAACTTGCCCCCTTTGCACCCCCCACCCCCTTAGATCCGTCACTGACACTGTGACAGTACACGCTTTAGTATCAGTCGCTAAGGAGTGTGATGGAAATGTTTCATTGTACGTCCCACGTGCGCAACCAAGCAGCACAGTGGCTGACTGAGGCAAAGAGAGACGGGCGGCACAACGCAGTCTAATGGGGCCGCGCAGACTGGCAGTAGAGGGGACGCGACGCTGATGCCACCTGCACCTGAACAGCGCTGGGCTGCGTGTCGCTGCAGCCGAGGCACAGAGAGGGGAGGCGGGGAGCGGGCGAGCACTCTGCCGTACGCTCTGTATCCAAAGTGGCACTATTGTTGATTCTTCAAAATGTTACAATGTATGTAAAACTATTGGACCATACTGCTATAGTAATCAGTCCATAGACTTACAAACTACTTAAACCAACTTACACTAAGAACAAAACACACACAAACACACACACACACCACACACACACACACACACACACACACACACACACACACACACACACACGCCTGCGGGAGGACTCGAACCCTCAAAATGTTCAAATGTTTGTAGAGCTTATGGGACTTAACTACTGGGTCATCAGTCCCTAAACTTACATACAAATATCCATGCCCGAGGGGGGATTCGAACCCCCGACCGTAGTGGCCGTGCAGACCATGACTGAAGCGCCTCAGTCCCCTCGACCACCGCGGCCGGCCTCGAACCCTCGGCGGGAGTGACCGCCCAGTTCATAGATTATTATTTATTATTATTTAGATTTTAGAGGATTCTTAAATGAAGCACCCTCTACCATGTACCACACGAATCTTGATCTTCCGCTAGTTTTGAATGTCAAGTGTGTAAAATTTCATCAAGATAGGATTAAAACTTTAGATTTTATAGAATTGTTAACTGAACTACCCTCTGCCATGTACCACACGAATATTACGAAGCCAGTGACCTTCCGCTAGTTTTGAATGTCAAGTGTGGGAAATTTCATCAAGCTCGTAATAAAACTTTAGATGTTATAGAATTGTTAACTGAAGTACCCTCCGCCACGTACCACACGAATCTTACGTAAACAGTGACCTTCCGCTAGTCTTGCCGTCAAGTGCTCGAAATTTCATCAAGTTAGAAATAATACTATAAATTTTGTAAACTATATACGTGAAGTATCCTCCGCCATCCACCATGTCAATCTTATGTAGGCCTTTTGAATGTCAAGTGTGCAGATTTCATCAAGATCATGATAAAAACGTAGATTGTAAGAAATCCTGTAACTGAATCACCCTCTGCCATGCACTACACGAATCCCTGCAAGAGTGACCATTCTCTTGTTTTGAAAGTGATGAGTGATCATTTCATCAAGTTTGGAATAAAGCAGGCGTAAGTAATACAAAATCATAGATAATTATCACGTGTAAGTTGTATCTGTCGCGAAAATTCTGCGCGCCTTCTATTAAGAGTCACAGGCTAGGCTAGGCTCTCCAGGCTCGGCTCACCAGGTTCGCTGTACCCGTTGCGCCCGCCGACCCGACCCGCCGGCCTCCTTGGGTTCGGTGTAACCGACAGCGCGGCTGGTGAGTGTGCTGCGGGTACCGCCAGGCCCGGCCAAGGCGGCGAGCCGCGTTGGCAAGCCCACGAGCGCAGCGGGCCGAGCCGGTGACGTCATAACGCCCGCTAGTGGGTTTTAAGCAACATTTCTAAGCCCGTTTCGTATCTCTACTCGCTACGGAGCGCGCGGTTGCTCGCCGTGGAGGTTCGAGTCCTCCCTGGGGCATGGGTGTGTGTGTTGTCCTTAGGTCAGTTTATCTAGGTTTAAGTAGTTTGTAAGCTACGGACTGATGACCACGCAATTTGGTCCGATAGATTTACAGACATTTGAACATTTTTGGATTCGAACCGGGGCCGGTACGCCTCCCCGTCTCGGAAAGCGGTGCGTTAGACCACACGGCTAACCGAGCGGCTTAATGTACCATACATATTTAAGAAAAATCGTGACACTTCCGTACCTTTACTTGTAAGGGTAGCACTCCTGTGAATTTACTCATCTATAAATCGAGAAAAGCCTATTTCAGCAGAACCCTGTTGGTACGCACCGGTAAAAATTGGTTTCTTATCAAAGGATTGACCACATCTGACCACTGCGCTGTTGTGCGTCCAGCTTACGACTTATGGCCCTTTTAACACTTTTATCGTATAACGAAACTTGATCACTCGTTTTAAATTTTTTTGGATTTTGATCTCTTTCGTGGTACTTCTTATTATTCTCCTTATCCTGCTTGTTGTAATCTGTGGCACAATGATTCATCTGTCTCCATTTTAATTCAATATTATTAGAAGTAACAACTGAAGGATCTCTTAGTATTATACCCGAAATGCATTCTCGAGCCAAAAGTATCTACGTGGTGTATCATTTATTTCACTATGGGGTGTTGATCGCAGTCTGCGGGAGGGAGCCATTCGTTCCAATTTGACTGTCGTTCTGATATAGTATCTTAAGAATTGTGTTATTGTGCTATATGATATTTCCAGTACACTATTGGACTGAAAATCGTATAAAGAAGTCTGTACTTGAATCTGTGGGGCAAATTAAAATGTGTGCCGGAACCGGGATTCGAACCTGGAACCTTTGCCTTTCGCGGACAAGCGCTTCACCACTGAGATATCCCGACACGACTCACGGTCCGTCCTCACACTCCGCTGCAAAGTAAAATTTTTATTCTGGAAACATCCCTTAGGCTGTGGCTAAGCCTTGTCTCCACCATATCCTTTCTTCCAAGAGTGCTAGTTCTGCAAGGTTCGCAGGAGAATTTCTGTGAAGTTTGGAAAGTAGGAGGCGAGTAGGCATTAGTAAAGTTGTGAGGACGGACCGTGAATCGTGTCGTGATAGCCCAGTGGTTGCCAGGTATTAGTCCCGGTTCCGGCACACAATTTTAATCTGCCAGGAAGTTTCATATCAGCGCACACTACGCTGCAGAGTGAAAGATTCATTCTATAAGTCTGTACCTGACTATCACCTAACAATTTACACACTGCCTTCAGTACGTCAATTAGAAAAGTGTTGCGTTTTTCACTTAGCATTACCGAAGTATCCCGAATTTCAAAATTATTCTTTCCACTAGAGCGCGAGCTGTTGTATCTGCATCTGTTGTATCTGATTTTCTAACATTTCTGCGACAATGAGAATCCTTAAAGGTTCCCCCTTGTGATGTTGATGCTGTAAAGAACGACATCTTTGTATCTGTTTTTTTTATTTCATACCACATATAGTGGTTAAGCCACAATCACTAATAATGGAAAATGTTAATTACATGACTAGTTTCAATGCACTATGGCACCAGCATCAAATGTATAAAAAGAAGAAAGCCACAAATCGAAATAAAACATGTACTGACTGACATTGTCCTTTAGATATATTTTGAAAAGTATTGTTGATTCAGGAACTGGAGCAAAAGAATCCAACAGGGCCCCTATTTGGCTGCTATATCCAAAGCATATAATATCAAACCATTTTCGATCATAAGGCACTATTCACCTTAACATAGTAGGGAATGATGTATTGGTATCACAGGTGGTACTGTACTGGTGTAGAGCTGCGTTTATCATTTGATCATATGCCATGCAAAAAGAAGACTGTCCGAAATTTAAAATAGATAGCATATAGTTAGCATCCTGGTGAGAACTACAATGAGTTGAGAAATCATAGTTGTCTCACCAGGATGCCAAGTATATGATATTTATTTTAAATTTCAGGCTATCTTGTTTTTCATTGCCATATTTATATATTTATACATTTGAGAAATATGCCATAGTGCATAGAAGTTAGTCATAAATTCAAATTTTCCATTATTAGGGACTGCGGCTTGACCACTACATGTGGTATGAAATAAAAATACTTGTCAGTCATACTCCTTTAACAATAATGTCAAATAAAAAATTATCTTCCTTTGCATTACTTTAAAAAAAAAAAGAAAGAAAAAAACTGTTGCGTTTTCCAGTATGTACTGAGGAGAGAAAGGCTATGGGATACCCTTAATATCGTGTCCGGCCTCCTTTTGTCCGGCGAAGTGCACCATCTCGATGTGGCATGACTCAACAAGTGGTTGGAAGTTCCCTGCAGGAATAATGAGCCATGCTGTCTGTAAAGCCGTCCATAAATGTAAGAGTGTTGCTGGTGCAAGATTTTGTGTACTAACTGGCCTCTTTTTGATTGTGTAACATTAATGTTTCATGGGATTCAGGACGGAAGATCTAGGAGGCCATATATTTGTTTGGTTACATGAATCTACTGAATGGCAGCTAATTGTCTCCAAGTAGCCGAACACAACCATTTCGCCTGAGTGATGAATTCAGCTGGACCAGAGGACCCGGTCCATTCCACATAAAAATAGCCCACACATTTATGGGCCACCACTAGCATACACAATGCCTGGGTCCATTGCTATTGGGGCCTGAACTATCCTCGAACCCTACCATCAGCCCTTACTCATCTGACCGATCCACAGTATTCCAGTCGTCAAGGGATCAGCCGATATGATCACGAGCCCAGGAGAGACGCTGTAGGCGATGTCGTGCTGTTTACAAAGCTTACAAGGCTTTTGATTGCGTAAATCATGGAATTCTTCAAGATAAACTAAACCATTTTGGTATGAATGGGGCAGTGTACAAATGGTTTAAGTCATACCTAACAGGAAGAGTGCAGAAAGTTGACATAAGTAGTTCACATAATATGCAAAAAACAGCTGATTCCTCAAACTGGAGAACAATCAAATAGGGGGTGCCACAAGTTTCGGCCTTGGGCCCTTTGCTGTTCTTGATATATATTAATGACTTGCCATTCTATATTCATGAAGATGCAGAGCTGGTTCTTTTTGCTGATGATAGAAGTATAGTTATCACACCTGACAGATAAGAACTAACTGAAGAAATTGTAAACGACGTCTTTCAGAAAATCATTAAGTGGTTCTCAGCAAATGGACTATCATTAAATTTTGATAAAACACAGTACATACAGTTTCATACAGTAAATGGAATGACATCATTAATAAATTTAGACTTTGATCAGAAATCTGTAGCAAAGGTAGAATATTCAAAAATTTTAGGTGTATGCAATGATGAGGGGTTGAACTGGATAAAACACATTGAAGATCTGCCGAAACGTTTGAGTTCAGCCACTTATGCTATTAACGTAATTGCAAATTTTGGTGATATAAATCTCAGTAAATTAGCTACTATGCCTATTTTCATTCTCTGCTATCGTATGGCATTATTATCTGGGGAAATTCATCATTGAGTAAAAAAGTATTCATTGCACAAAAGCGTGTAATTAGAATAATTGCTGGAGCCCATCCAAGATCATCCTGCAGACATTTATTTAAAGAGCTAGGGATCTTCACAGTAGCTTGACAGTATATATATTCACTTACGAAATTTGTTATTACCAATACCACCGAATCCAAAAGCAATAGTAGCGTACATAACTACAACACTAGGAGAAAGTATGATCTTCACTATTCAAGGTTAAATCTAGCTTTGGCACAGAAAGGGGTGAATTATGCTGCCACAGAAGTGTTTGGTCACCTACGAAACAGCATCAAAAGCCTGACAGATGCCCAAGTAGCATTTAAAAATAAATAAAAAGAATTTCTGCATGGCAACTCCTTCTACACTATAGTTGAATTTTTAGATATAAATTAGTAAATCTGAAATAAATAAATAAATGTGTCATGTAATATTTAGTCAAAGTAATAATTTGTAAAGATACCTTTCATTAAGGTCATACCACATCATTACGAAGTGTCGTATCCATGATCTATGGAACAAGTACTAATCTAGTCGTCTGGTGCTACAGCTCATTGACGCCAAACTGCGCTTCACTGTCCTAACGGATACGTTGGTCGTACGTTCCACATTGATTTCCGTGGTCATTTCATGTAGTGTTGCTAATCAGTTATCGCTGGCATTCTACGTAAACGCCTCTGCTCTCGATCATTACGTGCAGACCTTCGGTCACTGTGTCGTTCGTGGTGAAGTGAAACACCCAAAATTTGGTATTCTAGGCACACTTTTCACACGATTTCTGAAACTGAATGTCTCGTGCGTCTAGCCCCAACTACCATTCCTTGTTTGATGTCTGTTAATCTCCGTCATGATGCCATAATCACGCCGGAAAGCTTTTCACACGAATCACTGGATTAGAAATGGCTGCTCTGCCAATGAAAAGCCCTTTTACGCGATGTTACAGCCATCTGAACCTGCATATATCGCTATCCTATAACCTGTCACCTCAATGTAGTCCTCAATTTGCTTTTCCATATTGGACGATGCTCGATGTTCGGTATCTGCTGATTCTATTCTCGCAAAATTTCCCCCTTTTCCTCTGACGTTTATCTCCCGCTGTTCGCCTGCCTTGCTCATCACCGTTTCCTACAAAAAATAAATAAATAAAAAAAAAAGGTTCAAATGTTTCTTAAGCTTGTGGGACTTAACAGCGGGGTCATCAGTCCCTAAACTTACAAACTACTTATAAACTACCTTATAAACGAACATCCATGCCCGAGAGGGTATTCGAAACCCCGATGGGGAACGGTCTCGCACATCGCGCCTCAATGCGCTCGGCCACTTTGCCGCGGCTGCCTGTAGTGATTTTCTAATTGCCTGCAGACGCGGGAAAACTGCATTCATTCGATGTCGTAGTAGCCGTTTCAGTTTGTTTTCCATGTCTATATGACGAGTACCAAACCGCAACGAGTATTTCGAGAGCATATCCGTCGAGTCATTGTACAATCAAATGTTCAAATGTTTGTATAGCTTATGGGACTTAACTACGGGGTCATCAGTCCCTAAACTTACAAACTACTTATGAACTAGCTAACACTAAGGACGGCACAAATATCCATGCTCGAGGGGGGATTCGAACCCCCGACCGTAGTGGCCGTGCAGACCGTGACTGGAGCGCCTCAGTCCCCTTGGCCACCGCGACCGTCAATCCAGTTGTGGTCTGGCACATTGTAACTTAGTATATTACTGAATAATGTTATGCGCATAATGATTTATCGAGGTTTGACGTGAGCTTTCATAACCAGTCCCTCATCCTTGAAAATTTGATTAAGAAAGTAAATAGTTAAATAATATATGGAATTCACTAAAACTTCACGCAAATACACGTGTTTTTTTTCAATGATATTGCTTCTCAGATGGCATATAATTTAAATAATAAGCAAAATATTTTGATTAAAAATAAAGTTTGTGCAAGTTAACCTTGCCCCCTCCCCCTCTCTCGGGTCGATGAGTTCCTTGTGGCCGTCGCATAGTGCTTCTTTTTTAATGATCTTTGAGTTCTTTGTTTATTTATTTAAAATTAGGGTAGCCATACAGTGCTCTTATTGAAATGACAGAGTCACAACGCCGACGCCATTTGACCGCCATGAACTCTAACGGCCGGAACCTACTTACAGACACCTAAGGTACATAACCGACACGTAAAACATTCTTGTGCACCTTACTATTTGTACATTATGTTGCTTTAAGGGGTCACACCCAGCCTATCTAACCCGTGTTAATTTAGGCAAGTATTTGACCCATTTCTAAAAAAATCTATTTGATGCAGGACCTTAATATTTTTACTGTGTGGTACATGATGCTAATAGAGTCAACTGTACTAAAATCTACTTTATCCATTTTAAAGTTTTTGAGAAATACTTTTTAAAATTTATTAACAGAAAATATTAAGTTTTTCTCTGCAGAAAATATTTTTTGTGAACTTCTTAATGGGGGAATATTAATGAATGTAGTACCAGATGTGGCTTTTTATGTTATGCAGAGTCTCTGAAAATTTCATTCATTTATCTGTGATAGTTTCTGATATAATGGGACATATGTACTGAAAATTTTAGTTTATGGGAAATTGACTTAAAAGAAAAAACTTGAAATTTGTTACTAACAGTTAATTAAAACTGTCCTGCTGCATATGGTGGCCCTACTTTGGCCTCTAGCAGGTGTTCCAGCTTCTTTTTACCTTCCTTAGTGTTTGTCTTGCTTTCTTGGTCATATTAGTCTGCATCCGCTATCCTCATTGTATCGCAATGTAGCAGCCCAGTGATCATATTTTCACCAGGATTATTTACCAGATTTTTCAGTACCCAACACTTTCCAATATTTCCACAACTGAATGCAATAACAGAATCATGAACTACTAGTTTCATTGTATACATGCCTACAAATACAAAACTCCAATCGCCAAGATTCTCCTCCGAATGGCATCTTCATATGGCTTAGAGTTCACCACATTGTTGTATGGCTTACTGTCACCTCTTGTTTCTACGGAGCGATGAAATATTTGTTGTACTCCATGAACTTCCATACCGCCACTTGTTCCTCTAAAATTAGCAACACAGTTGTGTTCTTTATGTTAATTGACTTAACAACATTTACACGTAAACAAGCACTGCAAACGAAAGTATAACAACTAGACTCAACCACACTTGAACAAAAATAACCGCGTGTTGTTTACAAACAGCAGAAACAAAAAAATACCGACCGTTGCATTCCAAGGATAGCCAACACACTCGGGAGTAAAAAAAATCCCTAACGTGCAATGTAGGAGATATAAAGATCTAAAATATATGCAGAAAAGTGGGTGACAGAAAAGTGGGCGTTACACATAAACACACCTGGTAGGAAAATGCTCTTTAAATGCTCGAAAATAAAAGTTTATTTCAGAAAAATCCTTTTCAGACTACTTAAATAAAACCTTAAACTATCGAAATATGATGAAAACCGAAAATCGATTTTTTCGACCTGAACCACAGTGTGATCCCCTTAATGATCCTTGAAGTAGATACGTGATCCCAACGTCGCGACCTCCCCTTGCAAGCCGCGGCGGAGTGGCCGAGCACATTGAGGCGCTATACTCCGATGCGCGAGGCCGTTCCTGCGACGAGGAAGGGGGGAGGGGGTTTGAATCCTCCCTCGGGCATGGATGTTTGTGTTGTCTTTAGTATAGGTTAGTTTATAAGTAGTTTGTTAGTTTGAGGACTGATGGCCACGCAGTCAAG
This sequence comes from Locusta migratoria, assembly GCA_026315105.1. Taxonomy (NCBI): domain Eukaryota; kingdom Metazoa; phylum Arthropoda; class Insecta; order Orthoptera; family Acrididae; genus Locusta; species Locusta migratoria. The sequence continues at coordinate 348,900,923 of CM048755.1, forward strand.
TCCCATAAGCTTAACAAACATTTGAATATTTCCCCTTGCAAGACTAATTGTAAATATCGTTAGCGACACACGCACAGTAGAGGTAAACTGTTACCACACTAGAAGGCGTACAAATACAGGCGATGCGTTATGTTACCTCATCAACATTAAACTTTATTAAAGAACGGAAATACCTAGATGCGTTGAAAATTGACCCCTATTCAAGGCAGAAGTCAAGAAAATGAAGATAATCAACCTTTACGAAAAACTTACATAAAAGATACAATACATCAAAGCCACCGGCATACGTTACCTCTCTAAAATGTTCAAATGTTTGTTTAGTCTATGGGACTTAACTGCGGGGTCATCAGTCCCTAAACTTACAAACTACTTATGAACTAACTAAGACTAAGGACGGCACAAATATCCATGCCTGAGGGGGGATTCGAAACCCCGACCGTTGTGGCCGTGCAGACCGTGACTGGAGCGTCTCAGTCCCCTCGGCCACCGCGGCCGGCTTACCGCTCTACACAAACAAAAATATGAACCTTAAAAGCCACGTTTACATGAGATTAATAATGTAAATTGTAAAATAATAATTATTATTACTATTACTATATTCCACCACATACGCAAACACACATTGCAACTTATTTAGTGCCAGGAAAAGTAAAAATTAAAAAAAAAAATTTAAAAAAAATTAAAAATTATTAGAGAAATATAAGACAGGATTTTGCCATGACAGATAAAATGTGCATGTGGCCCTCTTGACCGATATTGTTACACAACATCGGTATTAACTAAAGTAATGTTGTAATTATTTTTATTTTCACTCAACATTCACATGCTACAGCATAAGGGGTACCGCCTCATGTTTAGTGTCAGAATAATGTTCAAATGTTTGTAAACCTACAGGATCAAACTACTTAAACTAACCTAAGGACAACACACACACCCGTGCCACAGGGAGGACTCGAACCTCCGACAGCGATCAACCACGCGCTCCGCAGCGGGGCGCCTTAGAGCGCTCGGCCACTCCACCGCGGATGTCCGAATAAAACTTCATCAAAAGCATTAAAGAATTACAACCTGCTACTGGTACTCTGCTCACTAATTATTTAGTTTGAGGCTAACCGGTAATTAGTAAAAACTTGCAACTCTTCTAACATGTCTAATTTTAGCTTTTTGTTGTCGGTGTAGTATATGTTCAAATGTTTGTAGAACTTCTGGGACTTAACTACGCGCTCATCAGTCCCTAAGCTTACAAACTACTTATGAACTAGCTAAGACTAAGGACGGCACAAATATCCATGCCCGAGGGGGGATTCGAACCCCCGACCGTAGTGGCCGTGCAGACCGTGACTGGAGCGCCTCAGTCCCCTCGCCACCGCGGCCGGCGGTGTAGTATAAACTGCCCAGTTAGCCACGATGTTTAAGGCGCCGCTTTCCAGGAAGGTGAGGTATGCCGGCCCTGGTCACAATAGGTGCAGCAGGATAACGAGATGGGTTGGTGTGACGGCCAGTCTAGATGTGGATTTTAGGCGGTTTCCAACATACCACCACGTGAATACCAGGGTGGTACCCAAGTCCCGCCAAATTACACGATTCGCAAACATTTAGAAAACTTTCGCGCACGTTAACTACGGGCTCATCAGTCCCTAAACTTACAAACTACTTATGAACTAGCTAATCCTAAGGACGGCACAAATATCCATGCCCGAGGGGAGGTTCGAACCCCCGACCGTAGTGTCCGTGCAACCCGGACTGGAGCGCCTCAGTCCCCTCGGCCACCGCGGCCGGCTATTTACAGTCAATTGCCAATTTTTACACCATAGTGATATCTTATTTAGATCGTTCTGCAGTTGGTTTTGATCTTCAGATGATTTTACTAGACGGTATATGACGGTATCATCTGCAGACAACATAAGAGTGCTACTTAGATTTCCCCCTAAATCGTTTGTGTAAATAAGGAACAGCAGAGGACCAGTAACACTACCCTGTGGAATGCCCGATATCACCCCTGTTTTAGTCGATGTCTTACCATCGATTACTACGAACTGTGTCCTCTCTGACAGGAAATCCCCTATCCAGTCGCAAATTTGGGACGATATACCATAACCACATTAACGAAATAACTACGACTATACTTAGAATGAGGGACACAGGAAAAGAAAAAGAAGTTCTCGGTATAGTACACTTACGCTCTTCTTAATTAACCCTAATATGTGATTTTGCTCTTTCAGGTGATGTCCATGAGCACTTTTATTAGTAGTATTTGTGTGCCTTAGAAATATTTGACAATAAAAAAACTGTCGCACGCCCCGCATCTAATTTTGTAGACATTCTCCCCCTTAAACTTGATTGCCCAAGCTCATTTCTAGTTTGAAAACTACCAGTCTTTTTGTTTTTCTTAACGGATTACTCTGACAAAATTGTCGTAAGCTGTAACAAACAGACCTCGACTGCGCGAACGCAGCACTTCTCCTCTGTTTCGTGCGGTAGGACATATAAGTGCAAGACAGTGGCAGTCAGCTTAAGGGGTATTATTAATTACTTACTTTACTTTTCGTGTCCCGGCTAGAACATCTAGTTTCTCTTTTTTCTAAGACTCAGAACCTTTAATGACCTAGTCACTGTACAAAAATAAATCTTCCGCTGTGCACTTAACTTCGACCCTGGGCACCTGAGTAAATGTTCAGTCGTCTGTGTTTTTTCGCATTCACATAGTTCATCTTCAGAATATCACCAATTAGTTGTTCTTAATCTCAAATGTTCAGATGTTTGTGAGTCTATGGGACCAAACTACTGTGGTCACCAGTCCCTAAGACTTACAAGCTACTTAAACTAACAAGGAAAGTACATGGGCTCGAACAAACATATCTGTATGAACGTTTGCTTACAGGATCTCTACGTACACCTCGATCAACAGCACCTAGAAGACAAGGCCTTACAACAGGCCGTGCCTACGTCACACTTAGAGGCCGCGGCCGCCATCTGACTGGCGGTGGGCGTGCCCCAGCCAACAGCCAGTGAGGTGGCGGCCGCGGCCTCTAAGTGTGACGTAGGCACGGCCTGTTGTAAGGCCTTGTCTTCTAGGTGGTGTTGCCTCAATGTGCTGGTGGGTGTCGTTTTTCTGCAAAGCTCTGCAACCATGCTCTAGATAGCACTGTAGATGTAATTGTAGACGCCATACGTAATGCAGATATCTTAACTATAACTTATGTAATAACATCGTACATGGACGGTGTTATGCATCACTAGACCAAGCGCCATTTATTGATATCTTTTGATTTGAGCAAATTCTACTGAGAAACATCATAATCTATGTGGATAAAAATCACCGTTCTCGTCGTAGCAAAGATTGCCGTAATATATTAAAAAATATTAAGTGCCACTTCGTCTATCGTTGATTTTCAGTTTTGCATCACAAGTCCAAACGCGACAAACCAAACTGTAGTTCTGCAACAGTAGACCAAACGCCACCTGCCGGTCTTTAGTCTAGTGATGCTAGACAGAACTTGCGCCGGCCGCGGTGGCCGAGGGGACTGAGGCGCTTCAGTCACGGTCCGCACGGCCACTATGGTCGGGGGTTCGAATCCCCCCTCGGGCATGGATATTTGTGCCGTCTTTAGTATAAGGTAGTTCATAAGTAATTTGTAAGTTTAGGGACTGATGACCCCGCAGTTAAGTCCCTTAAGCTTAACAAACATTTGAACTTTTTTTTTTTTTCGGAACTTGCGTCAGAGCACAGCTTTTTACCCAATGTCAGTGTTTTTGGAGACGTAGAGTGTGCACTGAAGCTACAACAACGGTTGTACACCGTTGATGGTATTATGAGTATAATGAAATTATGCCGTAAAAAGAATGCTTTGGTCGTTCACAGAGTCGAAAATAGAGACTTCGTTGAAACGCAAATGCTGGAAAAACAAATAACAAACGGCAAATGTGACACAGAAAACCGCAAAAGAAATTCACTGAAGCCCAGAGAAACTAGAATGAGAAAGGACAAACCTCTAAGTATTTTTATGAAAAGCGACTTACACCAGGAGAATGCAGTTGAAATATACATTCAGAAAAAGCAAAGAAGAAAACGACCTCCTTCTCGCCCGTTAAAATTGAGTGAACACTTAATACCACCGTTGCAAAAAATGTTCAAATGTTTGTAAAGTCTATGGGACTTAACTACGGGGCTATCAGTCCCTAAACTTACAAACTACTTATGAACTACTTACGAACTAGGACGGCACAAATATCCATGCCCGAGGGGGGATTCGAACCCCCGACCGTAGTGGCCGTGCGGACCGTGACTGGAGCGCCTTAGTCCCCTCGGCCACCGCGGCCGGCACCACCGTTGCCAGGAGGAAAACCGATTTCTAAAGAAAAACTGGCAAACTTGAAATCTCTTCTGCCGCTGATTTCGAAAGATGCAAGACAAATTTACCGGTCGTTTGGAAGTGATCCCAGTGTGGAAGACGACATCGATGGTTTCAATGGACACGTTGACTTCGAAATTGAACGCGAATAATGACAACTACCTCTAATTTTGTTTTGTATAAGTTTGATTTTGTTTAATTTTACTGGATTTGTACAGTAGGCCATTGTGATATACATTTCGTTACACTTACTTCCCTTTAGAATGCATATAGTGCTGTCATAGACATTCGTAGATGATCCATAAAGTACTTGTAATGTTATTTGCATTGTTACAATTGATCTGTGTCTCATACAATTTTGTAAGTAAAATGTCAGTGATAGAAAAAGATACAAGAACTTCAATATTGATACCTTCTGCATGTTTTTAAATTGCTTAGCTTTCAAAATGTAATTTGTCCCTGATTTAAGATCCGTTTTCAGTAACGTGACCTGATTAAGTAGTTTCAGAATATGAAAGGCATATAGCTTCCTAAGGCTTTATTTTTATAATAGGCCTAATGCACAGTTCAGTTACGCATAATGAGACGTTCAAGCCTTTTAGTCCACTGATGCATAACAGAACTGTACAAGCAGCAGTTAAGCATTAGTAGTCTAACGACCAATTGTGCTATTTTTTCGTGTTTTTTAGCTTTTAATTACGGTTATCTTCCACTAATAAATGACACAATAATAACCCTTTGTCTGCACAAAAAATTGGGGAACTTCAACTATACATACATTTTTAAGGAAACGATAACTTTGGACGCCATTATCTCGCTTATGACAATTTCGCGCTTGGTCTAGTTATACATAACACCGTCCACATGTTCTCTAGCGAATTATCATCAAAAGCCGTGATGATAGTTGCAACTTTAACCTTCTTCCCGAAAGACTGTTGGTATTCACTGCCACTGCTTCCATCGCCTCTTCCCGCACTTACCGTAGCACTACCGCTTGCAATGAGTTGTTCGTCATTATCATCCCTATTATCATTACTTTGAGTTTTTAACAACAGTATCTAACTTATGCTCATATTGCTGTACCATAACAGATACGAGAAAGTATGCAAATGATTCATCTTCTACACTAATACCATCTTCCACGAAGAAGGATTCTTCGTAATTTCATCTCAAATAATCGCAATACATTAGCAGGATTGATTAGCAATCGCCGCCACATCTGACGCTTCACCACACAAATAACATCACAAAATACAACTTCGGAGGCACACTGCGCCGTCCCTACTGGCGAACCGACAGGTCAGAGTGCAATGCGGCATGGCACACGCAGAGGCCTCTAACGGACGACTGCAGAGTTTTGCAGATGTGGGAGTATCTCTATTGCAATAAGGGATCTTTACATTATCTCTCATACTATTTTGGTGTGTATGTGTTTGTTCGAGCCCAAGTACTTTCCTTGTAAGTTAAATTAACCCAAGGAGAACACACACACCCGTGCCCGAGAGGGGACTAGAACCTCCGACGGGAGAGGCCGCGCGATCCGTAACGTTGCGCTCCAGACCACACGGCCATTCCCACGCGGCGTTGTTAATCTATGCATTGCTCTCCATGTAATGTAGTGTAGTCGCTGCCCTTGTGCCATTCCTCTCTCGGTTGAAGGTTTGTATTTTGCAGCGTGTCCATCCATAAAGATACGCGGCGGGTTCAAAATGTTCAAATGTTTGTAAAGCTTATGGGACTTAACTACGGGGTCATCAGTCCCTAAACTTACAAACTACTTATTAACTAGCTAATCCTAAGGACGGCACAAATATCCATGCCCGAGGGGGGATTCGAACCCCCGACCGTAGTGGCCGTGCTGACCGTGACTGGAGCGCCTTAGTCACCGCGGCCGGCACGCGGCGGGTCTCAGCTCGGCCTTCTGGTAGTACGGTCCGTTGGATAAAGCTCTTACTAGATTTAAGAAGCGCTGGAGCTATCTGGTGGTTACATTTATGTCTACATCTGCATATATACTCCACAATCCAGCGTAAAGTGCGTGGCGGGGGATACACTGTACTATTACTAGGCATTTCCTTCCTCATCCCACTCCCAAATAGAACGAAGGAAAAAAAGAATGTGTATATGCCTCTGTACGAGCCCTAATTTCTATTATCTTGTCTTTGTGATCCTTACGCGAAGTGTAAGTAGCCGCAGAAAGATCGTTCTACAATTTGATTCCGATTCCGGCCCTCTAAATTTCCTCAACAGGATGGCCGCACAAATTGCGGTGAAAAGTCATGGATTGGGCGGTCGCTCCCATCGGACGTTCGAGTCTTCCCTCGGGCATGTGTGTGTGTGTGTGTGTGTGTGTGTGTGTGTGTGTGTGTGTGTGTGTGTGTGTGTGTGTGTGTGTGTGTGTTGTACTTAGAATAAATTAGTTTAACTAGTTCGTAAGCCTAGGGACCGATGACCTAAACAGTTTGTTCTCTTAGGTTTACAAAGATTAGAAAATTTGTCGTACATTAAATGCCGAGGGTCGGCTTGCTGTTTTACCCTCTCTAATTCACTGGCTTTTCTACGCCTAACGTTTGATGGTGCTTAGGACGCAAGTGGGTAAATTTTGTGAACAGGTATTGGCCTCAAACATCCAGTGGCAATTATGACAGTCTCATTTAGTGTGATTCTACTTGTTTTAAGCGGCAAGACGCCTCCCATACTGGTGCCTCATATTCTCCTGCTGCAAGAGTCCCATTACTGGTGATCGCAGAACTTCAGATTGCGATACCCATATAGAGCCAGTCTTTTATGGATAACATTGTTCATTGCACATATTTTCCTTTTATATCGGTTCAGTTTTTTCACTGGCCGTGCTTGGTTTAGGCTGACTCCCAAATATTTTGGCATCCAGTAGTACTGTAATCTAACTCCATTCTGTTTCCAGTTGCCTTTACGCCTCTCTATTATGTACACGGATTTTTTCTGGGTTTGGCCGCAGGTCGATTTCTTCATAGTCGTTTATCAAAGCATCCAGAGCCTCTGTCGGTTTCTTTGAAACTTCTTCATCTTCTTCATTGAGCGGTAATGGCAGTGTCGTCTGTGTGAATGAATCATTTTGTTTCCGGCTGGTGAGGCTCGTCATTTGCGTACATATTGTACATAATAGGGAAGAGAACACGTATGGTACAACATTATTTTGGTCTCTACATCTACGTTTCTCTCCTTGGAGGGTTGCATAGAATATACGATTCTGCAGCATGCATCTTGGCATATAACTCAGTCGAATGCCTTTTGTTATTACAAAGAGTTTCTTGAGGAGTGGTTGGTTGTTTACTATATCACACGCAGCAGAGAGATAAACTGAGAGCGCAGCAGTTATTAATTTTCTTTCAAACTCGTCATCAACCTGTTGAATCATATTCACTATTTGACTAAAACATGTTTTCCCTAGTCTGAAACCAGCTTTCAGGAATACGTTTTGTATCAATTTTGGTTGCTATTCTTGACAAGATCATTCTTTCAAATAGCTTATATAGTTGGTATATTAAGGGAACAGGAGGAAACTTGTTGGGTCGGTAGGCTGTCTGTCAGGCTTTAGTATTGCTTCTACTTGCGCATTCCCCCACAGTTCGGAAATGTGAAATGTTTCCAAACATATGTTCATCATCCTCACCAGCCTTTTATTATTTTTTGGATCAAACTGCTTTATTTGTTCAGTTTGCATGTTATAAGGGCCAGATGCTTTATTTTCTTTCACTTGTCGGACTGCGCTTCGCAGTTCTTCAGGTGGGAATGGATTTTCTAGAGAGATATACTCTCCTACCATGTTTCGCTTGAGATTCAGTTTACTCGCCTTTTGTCTTATGTTCCCATTTCGTAGCAGTTAGAGGGCAATCTGGTTCGGAGTGACGTTGTATTCAGAGTAAGACTCGTAAGATCATTACTAATGAAGGAGCCTTCACGTATGATCGATACAAAGATGCAGAGAGAACAAAATCGGTAATACCTTTGAAGCTAGTGTCAATGGCTAATCCGTCCACCGCTGGGAAACATAAGAGAAGGATGGCAAACTCGCAAAATCGGTCATTTTCAAGGTTTTTGGTTTCATCGCAAAAATAAAAGCGAGTGCGTTAGTTTATTCCCAGCTTACTACCAGGTAACTCGAGTGTGGACGGTTACTTCAATTTGTTTTAAATTACGTGCTCCCTACTCCCGTCATATTTTTTACTTTACAACATAACGTCAACAACATATCAAATTCGCACGCGACATCCCAAGCAAACACGCTACAAAACAAATGAATAGCACACAGCCACAGCAGCTCTGGAAATAGTGGCAGGAGCGCTGTGCTTCGATAACGAATTGTGCCAAATGCGAATGTGAGAATAAAAGCAGAAAAATTGGACGTGTCAACTCGACACAAGCAATATAATAAACAGAAAGGTAAGGCGTGAACTAACCAGATATATAACGAACTCCAATCGTAAATTAACAGTAAACAGAAAAAGTTGTTTTCTGCAGATGACAAGCTGTAAATTATATCGTGGATTTAAAGATACCAATAAACGCAGCCAATAATTTCATGTGAGGTATCGAAACAAACGTATATATACAGTTTATTACTAAAAACAATTCTGCAGAATGCGAGTCTTTAGAAATGTCGTATAACAAAAACGCCGCGGCGAATTAGCTGCGCGTGCTAGAGCGCCGTGTTGTGGTGCGCGCGGCAGACCGCCGTCGGAGGTGCGAATCCCCCCTCGGGCATGGATGTTTGTGTCGTCTTTAGTATAAGGTTGTTCATGAGTAGTTTGTAATTTTAGGGACTGATGACCCCGCAGTTAAGTCCCTTAAGCCTTACAAACATTTGATTTGAATAACAAAAACGATCCAGACTGATGATATAAGCCTAAAACCTGTTAATGAATTTTAACTAACTTAAAATTTGTTTTTAGTACTCCACTTATAAATGTAAATAATTTGTGCCATAAGCCCATACCACTCATACAAAAAGACGGCCGCGGTGGCCGAGCGTTCTGCGGCGCGTCAGTCACAGTCTGCACGGCCACTACGGTCGGGGGTTCGACTCCCCCATCGGGCATGGATATTTATGTCGTCCTTAGTATTAGCTACTTCATAAGTAGCTTATAAGTTTAGCGACTGATGACCCCGTAGTTAAGTCCCATAAGTTAAGTCCCATAAGTCCCATAAAAATTATAAGTATTAAGTCCCATAAACATTTAAAATCATACAAAATACGTTAAGAAGTAACAAAAGTTTTTGAGAAATGAAATAAATGAACCAACTGAAGACAGCAAGAAGAGTTGAAACATGTAATGGTAGAGAAACAACTACAAAGACGTGTCCTGAATAAGGAGAAATTCCTCTCCAGTTTATGTAACAAAGGTTAGATGTTGCCGCGGCAGAATAGCCGCGCGCACTAAGGCGCACAGCTGCGGTGCACGCGGCCGTTCGCCATCGGGGGTTCGAGTCCTCCCTCGGGCATGGGTGTTTGTGCTGTCCTTTGCATAAGTCAGTGTACGCTGTTTGTAAGCAAAAAAAGTGTTCAAATGTTTATATAGCTTATGGAACTTAACTACGGGGTCATCAGTCCCTAAGCTTACAAACTACTTATGAACTAGCTAAGACTAAGGACAGCACAAATAAATGTCAGACTACAGTAAACTTTAAAAATGTCTTTCGCAGCGCATAATCTGCAATGAAGCATAACATTAAAAAACTACGAAAATATTCTCTCTTCTTAATTATGATAAAGTGTCTAACGAGTTTATGTTCAGCATGACACCTTCACCACACACATTAAGTTATTTCAGTGTTTAATTATTTACCCATTGACACAGCTTTAGGGCTTCCTGAAACATCGATTATGATGAAGTATTTATAAATATGTGGGCGAATTAAAATGTTTGTTCAACGTTCTTAAACAAAAAAAAAATGTTCAAATGTTTGTTAAGCTTATGGGACTTAACTACGGGGTCATCAGTCCCTAAACTTACAACCTACTTATGAACTACTTACAAACTAGGACGGCACAAATATCCATGCCCGAGGGGGGATTCGAACCCCCGACCGTAGTGACCGTGCTGACCGTGACTGGAGCGCCTCAGTCACCTCGGCCACCGCGGCCGGCAACGTTCTTAAACAATTTATGTTATTATGTCCTAGCAGTGTAGCTCGTGAAGTACATTTGTGCGAGCACTTCTCGCATTTTCCTCTCGCTAATCACGGCTTTACCTAAAATTGTTTCCAATTTTCGTTCTTTCCAATGAATGCACTCCGAAGCAACATTATATTATGTACTATAATACAAAAGATTTACTATTTTGGAGTCTTTTCCCAGCAACTATGACGAAATATTTCACGCTAGTGTAATGTGCTCCTGTGAAGTAGTTTCGTCAAAGATCTTGGATAAAATCTTTGACAGATCTTTTACAGTGTAATACCGGCCTTACCCCCATGAACCACAGACATTGCCGAGGTGGGGTGGCTTGCGTGCCTCAACGATGCAGATAGCCGTACCGTAGGTGCAACCACAGCGGAGGGGTATCTGTGGAGAGGCCAGACAAACGTGTGGTTCCTGAAGAGGGGCAGCAGCCTTTTCAGTAGTTACAGGGGCAACAGTCTGGATGATTGACTGAGCTGGCCTTGTAACATCAGCTAATGTGGCTTTGCCACACAGCTACTGCGAACGGCTGAAAGCAAGGGGAAACTACAGCCGCTACTTTTCCCGAGGACATGCAGCTCTACTGTATGAACATATGATGATGGCATCCTCTCGGGTAAAATATTCCGGAGGTAAAATAGTCCCCCATTCGGATCTCCGGGCGGGGACTACTCAGGAGGATGTTGTCATCAGGAAGCACAATACTGGCATTCTACGGATCGGAGCGTGGAATGTTAGATCCCTTAATCGGGTAGGAAAATTAGAAAATTTAAAAAGGGAAATGGATAGGTTGAAGTTAGATATAGTGGGGATTAGTGAAGTTCGGTGGCAGGATGAACAGGATTTCTGGTCAGGTGAGTACAGGATTATAAATACAAAATCAATTGGGGGTATCACAGGAGTAGGACTGATAATGAATAAGAAAATAGGAATGCGGGTAAACTACTATGAGCAGCACAGTGATCGCGTTATCATTGTCAAGATAGATACGAAGCCAACACCGACAACAGTAGTACAGGTTTATATGCCAACTAGCTCTGCCGATGATGAGGAAATCGAAGAAATATATGAGGAGCTAGAGGAAATTATTCAGACAGTTAAGGGAGAGGAAAACTTAATTGTGATGGGAGACTGGAATTCGGTAGTAGGAAAAGGAAGAGAAGGAAAAATAGTAGGCGAATATGGACTGGGCAGGAGGAATGAAAGAGGAAGTCGCCTGGTAGAATTTTGCACGGAACATGATTTAATCATAACAAACACGTGGTTTAAGAATCACAAAAGAAGGTTGTATACGTGGAAGAGACCAGGAGACACAGGAAGGTATCAGATAGATTTTATAATGGTAAGACATAGATTCCGGAACCAGGTCCTAAACTGCAAGACATACCCAGGGGCAGATATAGACTCTGACCATAACTTGTTGGTTATGAACTGTAGGCTGAAACTGAAGAAACTACAAAAAGGTAGGAAAATAAGGAGATGGGACTTAGATAGATTGAAGGAAACTGAAGTTCTGGAGAATTTCAGAGGGAGATTTAGGCAACAATTGACAGAAACAGGGGGAAATAAAACAGTAGAAGAGGAATGGGTAGCATTGAGAGACGAAATAGTGAGGGCAGCAGAGGACAAAATAGGTAGGAAGGCAAGACCAACAAAAAGTCCTTGGATATCACAGGAAATACTAAATTTAATAGATGAAAGGAGAAAATATAAAAATGCAGTAAAGGAAACAGGCAAAATGGAGTACAGACGACTAAAAAATGAGATTGACAGGAAGTGCAAAATGGCTAAGCAGGAGTGGCTAGAAGGCAAATGCAAATCTGTAGAAGAATGTATAAGAAGGGGAAAAGTAGATACCGCCTACAGGAAAATAAAGGAGACGTTTGGGGACACGAAGGGCAGCTCTACGAATATCAAGAACTCGGATGGGAAACCAGTTCTCAGCAAAGAAGGGAAAGCTGAAAGGTGGAAAGAGTACATAGAGCAGCTCTACAAAGGAAATGAACTTAGAGACGATGTTGTAGGAAGGGAAGAGGAAATAGATGAAGATGAAATAGGAGATACTATACTGAGAGATGAATTTGACAGAGCCTTGAAAGACCTAGGTCGGAACAAGGCCCCAGGAGTAGATGACATACCCGCAGAGCTATTAAAGTCTCTGGGAAAGCCAGCCATGACAAGACTATTTGAACTGGTGTGTAGGATGTATGAGACAGGCGAAATACCCTCAGACTTTAAGAAAAATGTAATAATCCCCATTCCAAAGAAAACAGGTGCAGACAGGTGTGAAAATTACAGAACCATCAGTTTGATAAGTCATGGTTGCAAAATTTTAACACGAATTATCTACAGGAGAATGGAAAAGCTGGTAGAAGCTGACCTCGGGGAAGATCAGTTTGGATTCAGGAGGAACGTAGGAACCCGGGAGGCAATACTCACTTTACGTCTTATCTTAGAAGATAGATTAAGGAAAGGCAAACCTACATTTTTAGCTTTTGTAGATTTGGAGAAAGCTTTTGACAATGTTGACTGGAATACACTCTTTCAAATTCTGAAGTCAGCAGGGGTGAAATACAGGGAAAGGAGAATTGTTTACAACTTGTACAAAAGCCAGACCGCAGTTATTAGACTCGAAGGGCATGAAAGGGAAGCATCAGTTGGGAAGGGAGTAAGACAGGGTTGTAGCCTTTCTCCAATATTATTCAATTTGTACATTGAGCAGGCGGTGAAGGAAAGTAAGGAAAAATTTGGAATAGGGATTAAAGTTCAGGGGGAAGAAATAAAAACATTGCGTTTTGCTGATGACATTGTAATTCTATCAGAGACAGCAAAGGACCTGGAAGAGCAGCTGAATGGAATGGACAGTGTGTTGAAGAGAGGGTATAAAATGAACATTAACAAGAGCAAAACAAAAATAATGGAATGCGGTCTTAGAAAATCAGGCGATGCTGAAGGAATTAGATTAGGTAACGAAACAATGAAGGTGGTAGATGAGTTTTGTTACTTGGGTAGTAAAATAACATGCGATGGTCGTAGTACAGAGGATATAAAATGCAGAATGGCAATGGGAAGAAAAGCATTTTTGAAAAAGAGAAATTTGCTAACATCGAATATTAATTTAAGTGTAAGGAAGTCTTTTCTGAAGGCATTTGTGTGGAGTGTTGCCTTGTACGGGAGTGAAACATGGACGATAAGCAGTGTGGACAGGAAGAGAATAGAGGCGTTTGAAATGTGGTGCTACAGAAGAATGCTGAAGATTAGGTGGGTAGATCGCATAACTAATGAAGAGGTACTGAACCGAATTGGTGAGAAAAGGAATTTTTGGCATACCCTGACTAAAAGAAGGGATCGCTTGGTAGGACACATTCTTAGACATCGGGGAATCGTAAATTTAGCATTGGAGGGAAGTGTGTGGGGTAAAAATCGCAGAGGGAGACCAAGATACGCATATAGTAAGCAGATTCAAATAGATGTGGGTTGCCGTTCTTATGAGGAGATGAAAAGGCTTGCTCAGGATAGAGTAGTATGGAGAGCTGCATCAAACCAGTCTCCGGACTGAAGACCATAACAACAACCGGCCTTACACTAGTGCGCGTTGTCACCTGTAAGTGCGAGAATGGAAGGTGAGCCTGGAAAGAGTCTTCGTCGACAAACGCGGCGGCTTACGGTTAACGTAATTAAATTCGTTGACGACGAGAGACAGAGGGGATTTACCGTGCCGGTGCAGAAGGCGACGGAACGTGCTGCCAAAATGTTAAAGCTGAGCAAGATGGTGGTTTTGTATCCCAGCCTCGTCGCCACTTTTGTGTCTCGTTTCCGCCGGTTGTCCTGGGTGTCGGTGGCCGAGTAGAGACCGACACGGGGATATAGGATGCACGCGTGTGCAGGTACGGAGGTGACCAGCCAGTGGGACAGCAGAAACTAGAAACACTAGAGTAAATTAGAACGAGATATATATATTTCATAGATCTGTTACAATACTTGGTGAGCAGCAGACTAGTAGAATGTTGATACATAGTTTAGATGGAATCCTGCCTACTAATGATTCCTAGTGCCCAACCGACAGCCAAGTCTTAACTGGTGCCTATATGATTCCCAAGTGGCCGATGCAGTTCAGTGGTGGCCACGAGCGGAGTTGCAGCAGAGGGCGCTCGTGGCTGACGTCGTAAGAACGCCGCGCCGTGCGTGCATGGCGGCGCGCGGCGAAAGTACGTGGCGCGCACTTCACACATGTGCGACACCACAGGTGGTTTCCAAATTACGGAAAGGACACGATGCCGAGCACAGTGGAACTCACGTTTCTACGCCAGAGATGAAGAAGCAAGAACCTCACAATAAGTATGTTATTGATGATATGGATAAACGTATTATCACGCTGCAATTTCGACGGTATTACGGACAACATAAAAGAAATATTAACTTTGCGAAAACTGCACAACTTTTGTCAAACAGAACTGAGTTTCAAAGCTAGCAAGGAAAACCTTAGAAAAATTGTTTTGTCTATGGGATTTCGTTTTAGAGGGTGCCAAAATAAACGTGTTGTTTTGTGCGAACGAGAGGACATTGTTGCTAAAATGGCTTACTTTTTCAGGTTTTTACGTAAAAATGTAGCATCAGAGTCAAAGTGACCAGTGGTTTACCTAGATGAAACATGGATTCACACGCATTATACATGGATTCACACGCATTATACAGAAAATAAATGTTGACAAAGTGATAGTGTGCGACATGAGTTGTCAAACAAAAGTGTCGGTCACCGTTTAATTGTTGTTCATGCAGGCGGAGACATGGGTTTCATTCCGGGTGCACTCACAAAACCCAAAACCTCCGACTATCACTCAGAAATTGATAGCAAAAACTTTAAAAAATACGTTGAAAACCAACTTATTCCAGGCTTACCTCCAAGAAGTATTGTTTTTCAAAATCAAATGTTTGTAGAGCTTATGGGACTTAACTACGGAGTCATCAATCCCTAAACTTATAAACTGCTTATGAACTAGCTAATACTAAGGACGGCACAAATATCCGTGCCCGAGGGGGGATTCGAACCCCCGACCGTAGTGGCCGTGCAGACCGTGAATGGCGCGCCGCAGACCCCTCAGCCACCGCAGCCGGCTTGTTGTTTTTGATAATGCTGCATATCACAATAAAGAAGAAAATAAACCGCCTTCCTCTAGCTCTCTAAAAAGTGAAATACAATCCTGACTGACCAACAACAACATAGGTTATGACTCCGACCTACGGAAAGCCGAACTTCTGGCACTAGTTAAGGGGCACCAAACGTCTCCTGTTTATTTTGCTGAAAAAAGTTTGCAAGAGTTTGCAAGAGTTTGCTCCGTACCATCCAGACCTGAATCCCATCGAATTAATCTGGAATATTGTAAAAAATAAAATCCGTACTCAGAATATCTCAAGCGTTTCGCTCACGGAGCTGAAGAAAATTACAGCTGATGCTTTTGCTGCTGTGACATTAGAAGATTGGAGAAAGGCGGCATGTCACGTAGAAAAAGTGTGCGACGACTATTGGAGAAGAGATGCTCTGATGGACGAAAAATAATAATATCAATCGGGCTGGATTCAAGCGACGAATCATTATCGTCAGCGACCGAATCGACAGACGACGAATCGACAGAGGCATCTGAGGAAGACGAGATCAGCATGTGAGGTAGTTCTACAGATACTGCCAGCGAAGCTCCGTGAACAGCTGAGGTAAGATACTGCTGTCAGGAATATATCGTAAAATCAGTATTCTAGCTATTGTTTTCAATTGAAATTTATTTTCAATGTTGTTCATTGGAAGAAATACTTTGTTTTGATTACTAACTTGGTCTTTACCCTTTCTGAGTACTCGCAACATCTTTATCCATTCGAAATACTTATAGCCATAGTAGGTGTTGGACATGCTTGACTGCAGTAATGTTGAACCAATGATTGCATCGCAATTTTTTTTCATAATGTGAGAAGATAAAACACTCGGAAACCGCCACTGAAAAGATTAGTAAAATCGATGCAGGCTTAACATCTAACCACAGCATTGAACATTGCATTCGAATTTCCAAATTAGATTTAGTCTTCCGCAAAATTAATCGTGAGGAGACGCGCTGTGTGAAACAGACTAGCAGCGGCCCACTTACAAGAATACTGGAGCGTACATATACGCCATACTGCTCCCCTCTCTGTTTCTCCGGCGTAAACACGACGGTGCTGCCACCGTCGCGAGATTACCACTTGGCTTTGCCGAGTAATAAGTAGTTTGTAAGCCTAGGGACTGATAACCGCCGTAGTTAAGTCCGTTAGATTTAAAAACATTGGATTTGATTTTGAACCTGAAGAGCAGCACTTAGCAGGTAAACGCGCTAGTTGGCGCCATTCACGACAGCGATTCACGTCGCTGTCAGCACCGTACATTACGCTGTATACCTGTTTCTTTTTATTTTCTTCTTCTTTTTATTGTGAAAGAAGTTCTTTGGATCAAACATCATACTGCAATCCAACTTACACCACATCACGGCATACTCATTAAAACAGAGCTACTTAACAACCGTTGCAATAATTCTCTACGTCATGGCACGCCCGGAAACACCAATCTCAGGGCACTACAGATGTCAATATCATCTCCAAACAAAGGAAAAGCCACAAACACAGTCAATACAATGCTATCATCACAGCTTCATACTTTGGACTCAGCACATTCAATGACAGCTCCCACCTCAGTCATATACATCTACATCCATACTCCGCAAGCCACCCGATGGTGTGTGGCGGAGGGTACCTTGAGTACCACTATCGGTTCTGCCTCCTATTCCAGTCACGTATTGTTCGCGGAAAGAAATATTGTCGGTATGTTTCTGTGTGGGCTCTAATCTCTCTGATTTTATCTTCATGATCTCTTCGCGAGATATACGCAGGAGGGAGCAATATACTGTTAGACTCCTTTTTTTTATTTTTCTTGGCTTGGTGATAGTTCTGATTAATACTCGTCAGTCGATATACAGACAGTTAAATCAGGCCGGATTCAGAAAGACTCTTCGAGTGTTAAAATATTAGTGGTAAATTTTTCAGAGTATCAGAAACAAAGTTCCAGAATTTACTAAAATGCAGGAAATTTGTTGCTCTCAAATAATCCTCGGAACTGAGAGTTGGCTGCCGCGACGGATTAGCCGTGCGCACTGGGGCGCCGTGCTGCGGTGCGCGCGGCCTTTCGCCGTCGGGGGTTTGAGTCCCCCCTCGAGCATGGGTATTTGTGTTGTCTTTAAGTTAGTTTACCTTAGTTTAAGTTCATATGTTCAAATGTTTGTTAAGCTTAAGGGACTTTACTGCGGGGTCATCAGTCTCTAAACTTATAGACTACTTATGAACTACCTTATACTAAAGACGACACAAACATCCATGCCCGAGGGGAGAATCTAACCCCCGATCGTAGCGGCAGTGCAGACTGTGACTGGTGCGCTGCAGACCACTCGGCCATTGCGGCTGACTTTAGTTTAAGTAGTTTGTAAGTTACGGACAAATAAGCAAGCAGTTGAGTACGATAGATTTACAAACATTTGAACTTTTTGTTTGTTTTGTTTTTGTTTTGAGGTTTGGCTGAGTCCCGACATAGGAAGCTCCGAAATATTTAGCAAAGAGTGAAATGTATTTCGCAAATATAGGTACAATTGGAGTGTGGGTGTTCATTATTTCCACTGAGATCGAAATCGAGAGTGACTGTGAGGTTATATGGTCGCGTATAACAGGTACAGGCAAAATCAAGTTATGGTTGGGTGTTTTTACAGGTGCCCCCGGTTCCACTGTCACAGTGCTAGAGTCATTCAAAGACCTTGCATTATTAGTTGGCAGTCTTGCGAACTATTGTTGAACACGTTTCCCGACACTGCTTTCAGCAGCTAAATTGTCAGCCCACACGTAATGGAAATATTTTATACATTATAGATACAAACAGGTAGACCTTGTCAATTATGTTACTGTAGAGACAGGGAGATCATGATGTAATAGCGACGATGGCCACCAAACTTAACAAGTCAGTCAAGAAGTCTAGGGGAGTGTTTGTGCTAGAAAAAGCATAAAAATTCAAATGTTTTTTAAGCTTATGGGACTTAACTGCGCGCTCATCAGTCCCTAAACTTACAAACTACTTATAAACTAACTTGTACTAAATACAACACAAACATCTATGCTCGATGGAGGATTCTAACTTCCGACGGGGAACGACTTCGCGCATCGGAGCATAGCGCCTCAATGCGCTCGGCCACTCCGCCGCGGCGAAAAAGCAGATAAGCGATTGTTTACGTCCCACTTAGGGAAAAAGTGGACATCATTTAGTTCCGGCACGATGGATGTAGAAGAATTATGGCAAAAATTTAAATTCACTGTAAATAAAGCGCTGGAGACGTATATGCCGACGAAGTGTATTAACGGGTGGGTAAGACCCACCGACGTTCAATAATAACATTCGAAAGATGTTGAGAGAGCGAAGGCAGTTGTACTCTTGATTCAAAACGGGCGAATCAAATCGAAACAGGTAAAAGGTAGTAGAGATTCACGCATCTATAAAAAGATCGATGCGCAAAGCATACAGTAACCTTCACCGTAATATCTCAGAAGAAGATCTTGCCGAGAACCGGAAAAAATTCTGCTCCTATGTAATATCGGTAAGTGGATCAAAGGCCTCTATCCAGTCACTCGTTGATCAATCTGGGGTGGTGATAGGAGATAGTAAAACGAAGGTTGAAGTTTTAAATTTAACATTTAAGAAATAATTCACACAAGAGAACTATGCAAACATCTCTTCATTTGCCGATGGAACTCACTCCCAAATGTAGGACATAGTAATACGAACAGCCAGTGTTGAGAAACAGCTGAGAGAGTTGAAAACAAACAAGTTGCGAGATTCAGATGGTGTACGAATTCGGCTTTACAAAGAGTACTCTGTGGCATTTACTTCTTACTTAGCATGTATTTCTCGAAAATCCTTGATCCAGCGCAAAGTTCCAAGCAACCTCTCCAAGTTTTCTCTCATGACATCTTGCGTGCTATGGATGAAGGGCAACAGGCAGACTGCATATTTCTCAATTTTCGAAAGGTGTTTGACACGGTGCCGCACTGCAGACTGCTAACGAAGTATGAGTGTGTGGAATAGGTACCAAATAATTATGAGTGCTTCAAAGACTATATAGGTACTAGAACCCAGTACGTTGTCTTCGATGTCGAGTGTTCATCAGAGACTGGGATATGATAAGAAGTGCTCCACGGAAATGTGATAGGACGGCTATTATTTTCTATCTATATAAATGATCTGACGCAAAGAGTGAGTCTCAATCTGCGGTTGTTTGCTGATGATGCTGTAGTGTACAGGAAGGCGTCGTCATTTAATGACTGTAGTAGGATGTAAAATGATGTTGGTGAAATTTCTAGGTAGTGTGAGGAATGACAGCTAGCTATAAATGTAGAAAAATGTAAGGTGGTACAGATGAGTAGTAACAACAATCCCATAATGTGCTGCTAGACAAAGTCGCGTCAGTTACATATCTAAGCATAACCCTGCACGCGATATGAAATGGAATGAGCTTATAAGGACAGTCGTGGGGAAGGCGGATGGTCGACTGGGGTTTATTGGGAGAATTTTGAAGAGATGTGATTCGTCTGTAAAGGAGACCTCATATGAAAGGTTTATGCGACCTCGTCTTGAGTATTGCTCAATTGTTTGAGATCCCCATCCCCACCAGATTGGTTTAAAGGAAGATACAGAAACAATTCAGAGGCGGGCCGCTATGTTTGTTACTGGTACATCCGATCAATGTGCGAGTGTTAGTGAGGTGCTTTGGGAACTCAAATGGTAATCGCTGGAGGGAAGGCGACGTACTTTCCAAGAAACACTGTTGAAGAAATTTAGAGGGCCGGAATTTGAAACTGACTGCAGAAAGATTCTACTGTCGTCAACCTGTATTTCGCATACAGACCACTAAGATAAGATCAGAGGGCTCGTACAGATGCATACAGGAATTCGTTTTTTCCTCTTTCTATTTGGGAGTGGAACAAGAAAGCAATTATTGTAAATGCGACATAAAGTCATTGAGGAGGCAGGCGACCATGATGAAATGATTGGGTAGTACTGCTGTGAAGCTGGTTAGGTCGCAAATTCTTTATTATAGGTCACACTTCATGTATAGAGTGCCCTCAAAAATGACGCGTTTCGGCTTTACCATCATCAAATTAGCACCTCTTCCGTGCCATGTGCACAAGTGAACAGATGTAAGATGTCTGCTTTTGTATGTATCCCACGAGGCACCCAAAGGTGCGTTTGGAGGGTACTCAGCACCACTACTAGTTACTTGCTTTCCTGTTCCACTCCCATGTACAACGAATGAAAAACGAATACTTTTATGCATCGGTACGAGCCCTAATCTCTCTGATCTTATCCTTGTGGTCTTTACGCGAAATGTAGGTTGGCGGCAGTAGAATCGTTCTGCAGTCCGCCTCAAATTCCGGCCCTCTAAATTTCTCCAACAGTGCTTCTCGAAAAGAACATCGCCTCCCCTCCAGCGACTCCCAGTTGAGTTCCCGAAGCATTTCGGTAACACTTGCGTATTAATCGAATCTACCAGTTACATACGTCGCCGTTCACATCTGAACTGCCTCCATGTCCTCCTTTAAACCGATCTGGTGGGGATCTCAAACACTTGAACTACATTCAAGACGAGGTCGTACAAGCGTTTTATATGAAGTCTCCTTTACAGACGAATCATACCTTCCCAAAATTTTTCCAATGAAGCGAAGTCAACAATTTTCCTTCCCCAAGACTGTCCTTACATTCTCGTTCCATTTCATATCGCTGTGCAGCGTTACGGCTAGGTATTTAATTGACGCAACCCTGTCAAGAAGGACACTAGTAATGCTGTATTAGAACATTGCGAGATTGTTTCTCCTACTCATTTGCATCACCTTACATTTTTCTACATTTAGCGCTAGTTGCCATTCCTCACACCACCTAGAAATTTGGTCCAAGACATCCTGTATCCTAGTACAGTCATTCAATGACGACGCCCTCTTGTACATCATAGCATCATCAGCAAACAGCCGCAAATTGCAATCTTATCAATCCGGCAGAACATTTATATAATGGGTGATCAAAGAGTCAGTGTAAATTTGAAAACTTAATAACTCACGGAACAATGTAGATAGAGGGGTAAAAATTTGACACACATGCTTTGAATAACATGGGGTTTTATTACAAAAAAAAAGTTCAAAAAATGTCTGACAGATGGCGCTTCATCTGATAAGAAAATTAATAATTAGCATAACACATTAAGACAAAGCAAAGATGATGTTCTTTACAGGAAATTCTCAATATGTTCACCATCATTCCTCAACAATACCTGTAGTCGAGGAATAATGTTGTGAACAGCACTGTAAAGCATGTCCAGAGTTATGGTGAGGCACTATCAGTTCCGATCGGAAGATTCACTTGAATGAGTATTACAGCACTGGTGCATACACTGTTACCGAAACATTCAACACCAGATTAATTGAGGGACCTATGACCTAGAAGGATTTTAGTAGTGGGAGCTTGTCATCTGCTGCGACTCTCTTAATGTTTTTACTCCGTCATTTTTTTTAACTTTGTTTTTTCTTGTTTGGTTCTAATAAAACCCCATGTCATTCCAAGAAGCTGTGTGTCAATTTTTACCTCTCTGTCTACATTATTCCGTGATTTATTAAGTTTTCAAATTTATACTGACTTTTTTTTATCACCCAGTAGATAGAAAATAATAGCGGTCCTATCACAGTTCCCTGGGGCACCCCTGACGATATCCTAGTATCTGACGAAAACTCGCCATCGAGGACAACGTACTGCGTTCTTTTACTTAAGTAAGCTTCGAGCCGCTCACATATTTGGGTATCTGTTTCATAAGCTCGTACCTTCGTTGAAAGGATTGACGGTCAGACACCAAAGACGTGCAGTATGACTGACCAGCGTTACTGCGAATATGCTTCGTCAGCATGCTATACCCTTCCTACCGGTAAGAGACGCACTGAGAACACCTCTGATGATCTGAAGCGCAGTATATCAACCTTCGTTCTGCTGCGCTTGCAGACATTTCTGGATACTGATGGGCGCCACATTGAGCCCCTTTTGTAACAGTAATGGTGCCGGTATGTGTTGTATGATGTACCGTCGCAGCACGTTAGTACTGTTCCAACTGAACTGATTCTTCATTATTTCCCTTTTCCATGTCCTTGACATTAATGCTACCAAGTTTGGTACTCGCACAGTAATTAGTTTCCCTGTTACAACGTGTTAAATAGAGAATGTTTGATTATAGCAACTCGGTAATAAACATCGTTATTAAGGGCGTGACTCACAACCGACGTAAATAAATTAGTGATCATACGTCTCACTAGGATAACGGACAACTGGGCAACAAATGATCAATTAATAAAATTATTGCGCTTCCGTCCAGACCACACATTGGGACATTTCATATTTTGTTTTTATACGGGGATTGTTCAAATGAAACGGTGCGAAACGACACTTTGGGTCTTCATTCAAAAGAAATCACCAGAGGCCTGACCACAACTATCCCTCTGTTTAAGGAGCCTAAGGAATACTGGGAACAGAGAATCCTTCGTCGTCCGAGTTGAAACGCTCAAGCTGTTCCCACTTGAACTTGGCCAGTACACTTTGTGTCACGCTGGAGACGTGTGGACGCGTGTGTTTCACAGTACACGTCACTGTTAATGGTTTTTCCATGCTCGAGGAATTCGATGAGTATCGGACCTAAGACGTCGGAACAGACTGTCAGCATCACGTTGCCTGCTGAGGGCAAAGACTAGAATTTTTTAGGGGGAGGTGACAACGCATGCTTCGCGTCTCTAGATATTGCACTACGTTATTCCAAAGCGGCATATTCAGATTTCAACCTGTTTTGTTGTTGCTATATCGATAGGAGCGATATAGCGCCCGTCGCATGGATGGGTTGGCAACATCACCGCCACAGAGAGCGCCCCGCGAAGCCACGGCCGATGGGGGCGCCGCCAGCGCCTTCCTATGGAGCGACAGAACACACGCCAGATGACCTGCACTCATCTAAATACCTCGCTTGTATCTAAATAGGATAGCTGCTGTTACTTGTTTTCTATTTATGTATCGTAATTATACTGGAATATACTTCTGACTGATGGTTCGATGTCTGTAGCAATTCCTCAGAGTTCCCGACTGCGGCTTACAACCTGGAACCCACCTTCTGTGTGATCGCTAAGGACACAACAGTTGTTAATGTTTCACACCTTTTCATTTGAACACACTTTGTATCATTGTATTGACTGCCTTCCCTAATTCAAAACAAGAGCGAACCAATAACTGATAATAATAATAATAATAATAATCCCATTACTCCCAGCAACTTTCAAGATACTATCAATATCCATCTTTAAATTTGTTTTCCTTGTATACCTGTACATTCAAAAAACACCTAGAAATTTAATCAGGTAATTTTCCTACCGTAGCATAAAATACACAAAGTAGCACTTCTGTATTTTTTATCCTCCCTGGCGAAGTAATTTTAGTGGCCCTCACTGAAAACAGCAACACTAAACAGTGTACCTGTGATAAATAATAGAACGATGGTCATATTACACTGTGTCGGACCTCCTTTTGCCTGACGAAGTTTAGAAACTCACGTGTCGTGTACTCAACAAGCCTCTGCAAAAATACTGAGCAATGCTACCACTGTAGCCGTCCACAATTGTGGACTTCTTGCCGGTGCATGATTCTGTGCACGGACTAACCTCTCAATTATGCCCCATAAATGTTCGAGGGGATTCATGTCGGCCGGTCTGTGTGTCGAAATCATTCGCTGGGATTGTCTTGAATTTTTTTCATACCAATCGCGAACAACTGTGGCCCTGTAACATGACGCCTTGCCATTCATAAAACGTCTACCGTTGTTTAGGAACATGAAGTCCATGTCCCACGTTGATTTTTTACTACTCCACGCAGTGTTGCTTGTCTGCTACCACTGGCAACTCTAGGCAAACGTCGCTGCTCTCTGTCATAAAGTGCAACACCGTGCGCCGCGGCGGAATGGCCGAGCGCTCTAAGGTTCCTTGCTGCATAGCGCGCGGTTTCTACCCGTCGGAGGTTCGCGTCCTCCTCGGGCATAGATGTGATAGTTGTCCTTAGGTTAGTTGAAGTTAAAGTAGTTTGTAAGCCCGGGGACTCATAACCACAGTAATTAAACCCCATATTTTTACAAACATTGGAACATTTTCAGCACTGCGTTGTCTGTGGAAAGCCTCCACAATCCCGTAGGACGCAATGGTCTTCTGCTAAAAGCGGTAGTTTGAAAAGCAGCCGTTATACACTACCCAGAACAATACCTTTTATTTACATCCTTTTACGTGTAATCAACTTGTATAAATTGTTATTGTTTATCTGTAAAAATCATTGTTAAAGGTAACTAACATGTAAAGAAATACTGTATGTGTAAAACCCTGGTCCGTATAAGAAAGGGCCTGATGGCTCTAATCTGATCAGGCTAAATAAACAAATAAATAAATTAGGGGATCAGGTGAGGTATCACACACAATATACATTTGATAACATATTTTATTCAATTTAAATATAAATTGAGAAAACCTGAGACGGTTTTTCGTCTCGAATATGTCCATGACATTAAAGATAAACGTGTAGCAACGAATAAAAATTTGCGATGCGCCCGGGAATCGAACGCGGACCTCCATGCTTCCTAGGCAGACGTCTTACCATTTTTTTGTTCTATGGGTTGTTCTGTTCATTGCGGTCGCTGATCTTGCTTGTTCGTTTTGTTCGATAATCTTTGGCTCAGCTTTTTTATTACAGAGGGCGTTCAGTCCAGCCACGGCGCCCGGCATACCGTTAGACCACCATACCACTGACGACCAAGGCGCCTCACAATAGTCTAAGTACCACGTCAGTGGTGCGGTGGTCTAACGGTAAGACGTCCTGGCCGCATCACTAATTTTAATTCATTGCTTCACGTTTATCTTTAATATTTTATTCAGATGTTGGTTTCAATAGTAATTGTCCTGGAAATTACACTTTGGTACATCTTAATAACTGTAGACACCCCCACTGTGTCTGTCTCTTTTCCAACCTTCCTTTGGCTCTCCATGCCACACCTTCTGGCAAGTCAGGTTTTTTGTTGCATTGCACTACCTGCTCACTACACTATCTGAACTCAACTGCTGTGTAATTCGTTTCGTAAAGTGAACAGAAGTGAACACCAAACTCCTCTGCAGCGACTTTCTGTTATTGCCACTATCTCCGTTGCCGTAAACTTGTCTCCACTCCGTTGAACCGACAGAAAGACGCCGAACCATTTTAGTTCATTCTGCTGATGACAATACGGCAGAACCTGGATATCTCAACAGATTCGCTAATTGTTTTGCCTAGTGTTGGAAACTACGTGCCAGTTGTTATAACACAGCCGCGGTGGCTTAGCCGTGCGCACTTCCAAGTTCAGCCTTCTGATTCTGGAGTACTCTCTGAAAGGATAGACTACACACCATCCCCATTCTCTGGAAAGGGATGGGCAACATGCCCTTTGGAAAACTGCAGCTATACCGGCAATAAGCCAGGACCGGCAATTGCATGCTGTACTATTTGTCACAAAGTTGCAACGTAGCACCGTAACAATAAATTATTTGTGCCTCCATTTAATTCTCAATGCTAACATATCAGCCTGTGAGGTAGCACTGTTCCTGGCCAAAGCACGTGCACCCCAGTGTCCACGTGACGTAATTAAATCAACAAAACCTGAATTCAGCAGTGTTGTCACTAGTAGACTGTATGCAGTGCCAGAACCGACCACCGTTTCCGTAACATGTTACGGCTTTCACACCTTGTATCACTCACTTACCGTGTCAAGCTCTCGGAAGTGGATTGCTGGCCAACAGTTCACATTGCGACATTGTTGTCCCTACATCCAAAATACCTGCACAGTTGCGCTATCACTACAATATGAACATGAAACCATTCCTGCTCCATTTACCCTCTGCTGTGCCTGCGTCCACTAACTGGTTGAAAATGCCTCACTTTAACAATTACCATCTCCACCAACCGCTAAACAAGTTACTAGAACGTGAGAAAGGCCAAATTAGAGTGGACCGAGCCATTGCAGACCTAGATGACTGGCATGCCCAGAATTACCACAGGACTGTGACGCTAGCAAAGTACTACGCTACCCCTCTTACCTTGGTCGTGGTTGCACGATTGTATGGGAATTATGTCGAAAGGGATGATGCAGTCGGCTCTGACGAAACACCCCTGCAGAGGTTCCTGAACGCCAGCCGCATGTCACATTCCATAAGGGAACTCTAGTCTAATATATAAAGCAGTGTGTCCATATGTTTGTACGTGTTGCATCACCAGCACATGAAAGACATTAAAAATACCTGAAATGAATTATAACAATTTTTAATACTACACATTACTCATACAACATTTCCTTCGCTATTACATAGACTATCAGAAATTCCTTTAATAACATTATTTATAATTGTAAATAATGTTTTACATCCAATATATAAAGCAGAGTGTTCGTATGTTTGTACGTGTTGCATACAAATCTACAGTTTTGATCCAATCTTTATGAAATTTTGTACACGTAAGCTTCAATCCATGAGGACGGTCGCCGTAAGTGTAAGAATCACACACGATATATAGTTCACGAGATATGACGTCATAAACAATGAGATGCGCGAAAAACTGCTGCATTTTGCGACAATGCTGCTCATTTTCTCATAAACCATTGGACCAATTTCAACCAAATTTGGTACACACATTCCTTACCGTGAGGTAACAATTGCTACATGGTTAAGAATCACATATGGTACAAATAAAGCCATATAATGCGGCGAGACTTTCGAAATACACTGTATGAGAATGACAGTACTTAGCGACTTGCAACAAACTTTAAACATAATTTCAAGCCTTTATTAAACTTTTTCTCGCTGGCAACCATAGTAAGATGATGAAAGGAAAAACGTTTCTCGCTTACTACTTTTCCGCTGTTTATGGAGTAAAACTACGGCTCTCGGTATGACGTTACAATTTATAATTTGAAAACTACAAATTGTAGCGACAGGAAATTTTACAGACAGTATACACATATATAGTTGAAAATAACTTCTAAATTATGTCAAGTATGACATGTGGTTCATGAGACATGAGCACATAAACAGTAACGTTCCTCTGTACATGGACTAAAACTAAGGCTTTCGGTAATACTTTATAATTTATAATTTCTACACTACAAATTGTAGCCGCAGATAATTTTACAGACAGTTTACACGCATATAGTTGAGTGTAAACAAAAACGTTCATGGAAAACCGCCACATCACGCACCAAGTTTTAATCTATTACTTCTTTAGTACTGATTGTATTCCTAAGAGAGTTTAAAGACATACAATCCTTATACAAATGAATATATAACTAAAAAAATGGCAGGAATAAATAAATATATACCCGAGCAACGCCGGGTTTTCAGCTAGTCTTGTATAAAGGCATGGTCCTCCCTTGTTTTATAAGATACCTTAGCGCTAAGAATAAAGAATTTTATTTTTGTTACGTATTTTGCGTCTTCAGAGAGATTGATTTAGATCCTCATAATGTTGTTATATTTGTGCATATCTCCTGTCGAGAAAGTTACTATTTTGCATTTAACCAATAACAACCATACTGTAAATGTAGGTACTCTTATATTGTTAAATGTTTCAAAGACTTAGCAAGACCGTAAATGGAACACTAGTCCTATTGTGTATAACTTTAGCTTACCCTATATTTATTCTGTTCTTACTGGGTATTTCCCACACACGCTGCGCTCATTAGAATCTCCTGAGGAGGCACGCTACCGCACCTCGCTAAGGACAGTGTCAAAGTGTTTCAGCCCCTTGCTATTCCGTTCGTCAGCTGACTGCCAGCAGCCAGCAACTTCTGACTTCACCAAGCAACACGCTACTGGGGCACTACTACTGGCCATCCCACCCGAACCTTTGTGAGCCGACCAAGGCGCCCTTGGCTTACGCCACAACTCAAGAGAAGCAATTTGTACTTTTCTATAAAACCATTACTATGTATAAGTGTGAATGTAATTTGTAACAGACCCTTTTTACCCGCCGTCACCAACCGTGGAAGTTTTTATTGTAATTTCACTAATTTTTGCGAATGGTAAACCATTCCCATGGTTCTCGACGGCGAGTGTTCATCAGAGACGATTGTATCGTCTATCTATATAAATGATCTGATGGACAGAGTAACTATTAATTTGCGGCTGTTTGCTGATGATGCATTGGTTTATGGGAGGGTATCGTTTTTAACTGACTGTAATAGCATACAAGATGACTTAGAAAAATTTCTAGTTGGTTCGAAGAATGGCAGCTAGCTCTCAATGTAGAAAAATGCAAGGTGATGCGCATGAGTAAGAAAAACAATCCCATAATGTTCGAATACAGCATTGGTAGTGAGCTTCTTGATGTTGTCGTGTCGTTCAAATATCTAGGCGTAACATTGCAGAGCGATATGAAATGGAACGAACATGTAAGAACAGTTGTGAGTAAGGCGGACAGCCGACTTCCGTTTATTGGGAGAATTTTGGGAAGATGTACTTCATCTGTAAAGGAAACCGCGTATAAAACGCCTGTACGACCACGTCTTGAGTATTGCTCAAGTGTTTGGGACCCACAGCAGATCAGTTTAAAACTGTTCAAATGTGTGTAAAGCTTATGGAACTTAACTACGGGGTCATCAGTCCCTAAACTTACAAACTACTTATGAACTACTTTCGAACTAGGTCGGCACAAATATCCATGCCCGAGGGGGGATTCGAACCCCCGACCGTAGTGTCCGTGCAGACCGTGACTGGTGCGCCTCAGTCCCCTTGGCCACTACGGCCGGCGATCAGTTTAAAGGAAGACATAGAAGCAGTTCAGAGGCGAGCAGCTAGGTTTGTTACTGGTAGGTTCGACCAATGCGCGAGTGTCACGGAAATGCTCCGGCAACTCAATTGGGGATCGCTGGAAGAAAGACAACGTTCTTTTCGTGAATTTCTTTCGAGGAAATTTAGAGGGCCGGAATTTGAAGCTGAGTGTAGCACGATCTCGCTGCCGACTACTTACATTTCGCGTAGTGATAACAAAGACAAAATAAAAGAAATTAGGGCTCGTACGGAGGCATATAGGCATTCTTTTTTTCCTCGTTCTATTTGGGAGTGGAATAGGAAAGGAAATGCCTAGTAGTGGTACAGTGTACCCTCCGCCACGCACCTTACGGTGGATTGCGGAGTATGTATGTAGATGTAGAAGGAGGAGGAGTGTACATCAGTGGAGAACTGCAGTATTTTTTCCGTGACTTCCAACATGATTTGGCATGTCTTGCCGCACCTCCCTTAGGACAGCGGGAGGCCGATGGCCCCTGCCATACGTTTGCGTCACGTGCGCCACATTTCCGCTACCGCGCGCATTCCGAATTCCTGGCCCGATTCGATTTGTGCTTGGCAACTGGCAAGTGTCACTGACCCCTGAAACTGCGGGTGCGGAACCCGCTGATCAGAGCACTTGTGTCCAAGTCCTCAAGGCGGATCGCAACCAATCACAGCATGAATGCAATTACGTAGATTCGGCACTACTGGCTAGCTGCGAGATCGTTACAGACGGTGAAGGGCTGTCTGCCGCCGGCTCTCGCCCCGATAGCACGCTCCCCGCTCTGCAGCCCCCTGGGCTCGCTCTCCTACTTGAATCATCATAATGATTACTTCTGTTGTGCACTGGTGACTCTCCTCAGGCTGTAATCTCAGAAATTGTGTCCCCTTTTCTGAAATATAACCATTTCATTACACCGTAACGCTCGTGTCCGAGTATGATTTGCTCGCCTTGTCAAACCCCGTCCGGAAAACGCCCACAGCATTTCACGTTGGTGCCATACCTGTACAGCTACCACTGGCAACTCTAGGCAGACGTCGCTGCTCTGTCATCAAGTGCAACACTGTGCACCGCGGCGGAATGGCCGTGCGCTCTAAGGTACCTTGCTGCAGAGCGCGCGGTTGCTACCCGTCGGAGGTTCGAGACCTCCTCGGGCATAGATTTAATAGTTGTCCTTGGGTTAGTTGAAGTTAGTTTAAGTAGTTTGTAAGCCCAGGGACTCATAACCACAGTAATTAAGTCCTATATTTTTATAACATTTGAACATTTGATTTTCAACATTGCGACGTCTGTGGAAAGCCCCCACAATCCCGTAAGACGTAATGATCTTCTGCTAAAAGCGGTAGTTTGAAAAGCAGCCGTTATACTACACTGGCCAAAACAATTAGGGGATCAGGTGAGGTATCACACACAATATAGTAGAAAAGACATTTTTTTATATATGCACCAAAGCTGCTTTTATTTGAAATGCTGACTAGTTTCGGGCTTTGCCCATTTTCTAAGCCACATTGGGCAAATGCTGACTAGTTTCGGGCTTTGCCCATTTTCTAAGCCATATATATATATATATATATATATATATATATATATATATATATAAATGTGGCTTAGAAAATAGGCAAAGCCCGAAACTAGTCAGCATTTCAAATAAAAGCAGCTTTGGTGCATGTATAAAAAAATGTCTTTTCTACAATATTTAAGAGCTGCAATACGCGAAATATCTAAAACATTTGACACACAATATACATTTGATAACATATTTTATTCAGATATTAGTTACAATAGTAATTGTCCTGGAAAGTACACTTTGGTACACCTTAGGTTCCTTCCAGCAGCTGCCAGACTGCTACTTTCAAGCGCTAAAAACACGTGTTACTGCGCAGGCAGGGATTCAGTCTTTGTCATTGTCTTTGTCATAGGGAATATGAAGGAATGAAGATATTAGTAGTGCTAGCACTTCATAGTCAGCTTATTTACTATGACAACACAACAGCAAAGGAAATATTGCATCAGTAAGAATAATGTAGCAAATAGCCGAAGTGCATATTCCTGAAAAACGGAAAGGTAAATTCAAGCACATTAGTTAAGACAGATGCCTATGGCATACAATTTAATAAATGAAATAGTTTTTTATTGTTGCTATAACTGCTGCTATCCTGTACAGGAAAGGCAATTTTGATCAAATACTATTGGTAGCTCATTTTGTTGCTACATAAAATATCTGCAAAGTTGTTAAAATTTACACACAAAGATGTTAGAAAATATCAGCTGTTGTGGAGATATACCTGCAAAGATACTTCATTTAATTGGTATTATTATTATTACATAATGTCATTACTGAAACGAACATCCACTTCATGGTTCCTCGATTATCTGAAAATCTTTGTCAGGGTTAGTCCATTAGATGCACACAGCATCACTGAGACAAAATGACAATAAAATTCAATCGCCTCTATACTCCTTTAATCACCTGAAAATATCTCATCCTGATTCAGTAGTGCATACACTTTATATTAATTATTATACATATTTATTAGCTTCCTTATATTAATTCAATTCTTCTATGCTCCTTCATCTACATAACAATAACATAGTTCACCTGTGGCTTCTTTGTCATTCCTTTACCAGAGTTTTCTAGTTGTGGATGTATCTTACCCTTCATTTTACTATATACATATCTTTCCCTTATTTTCAGTGATTCACCTTTTGTTTATACTGTATACCTCCATGCAATTTATGCCGTAACTTGTTCTTCTTTTTGTACCGTTGGAATTTTTGTCTTGTCTTTACCTTTTGTACATTGCTTAATGCAATAAAATTTACATTGCAACTAAAAAGGTTGGTATCTGAAAAATAATATTTTATTAGCGAAAGTTCTGGCCATAGCAAATTGAAGTCAGTACCAAGAAGTCGTGCTTAAACTAGGCCCAGATGAAGTTCTGAGGGCTTCTAATTCGCTGCAATTGGTGCAGTTTTAACCCGGAGGTTCCGCCTGCTAGTAACTATGTTGACATTCCAGGTAATTCTCTTGCTTTTGGGTGGTGACCTCTGCCCCATGTCCTGAAGTCGTGGGGATGGGTGCAGGGGCCGCCTCGGTGGCGGAGGACTTCACTTCCGCCGTAATGGTTTCTTCCTTGGCGGCATCCTGTCCTGTTGTGCCGGGTTGATCTTTGACGGCGTCCACCTGGTGTGCATTGTCTTGCCAGGCCGTGCGGGCTCTAATATCTTCTCAGAGTCCGCTACCTCGGAGCCAGCAATACCCAGGAGGTTCCGGAGATTGATGCCCCATTGGTCGTGGGTGAAGACAGAACACCGACATAGGAGGTCAAGGTCGACTGGAAAGTTGTTGAAGTATAACTAGGAGTGGATTCTGCTGTAAAATTCTGAGCGAATGCCAACGCGCAGGAAAGGTGATGCTGGCAAGGCATCTCGAGGTGTGAAAGGGAATGGAGTGTCCCAGTGAGGGTAGGTGCCGTCGTCGATGGAACGTGAGATCGTGGCGAGTGCCTGAGGAACACTGTGTCCTCTGGGTAGCGGCAGGTAATCGTCACCCGCCTCCTCGTCATCGTCTTCGTCGACGTCTGTAGCACCGGAAGTTGCCGACGACCCCTCCGGGGAGGTGGCGGTGACATCCGGGAGTTCCTCTTCTGGTAAACTCACGTCCATAGCAGCTTGAACCGTCGCAGGCTGAACGTTGACGTGTGTTACCATTACGACGTCGTGCAGCGCCGGCGTGGTGGGCGCCGCTGTGTCTTCCGTTTGTGTCGCGGCGTCTATTCCCGCCCGCGCCCCCGTGGTGGGGGGAGCTGAGAGAGACGCTTCCTTTAGAGATCGTAGTTCAGTTCGCAGGCTTTGCAGCTGGCGATGAACAGCAGCAAGTTCAGATTTCCATGCCTCCCTTTCGGCTGCGAATGCAGCTTGGAGGGCGGCAATCGCATTATATGAGGTCGTAATTGCTTCTCCACAGCGGCCAAGAGCGCCTCGATCCACGGAGTGAAGAGACGATGCGGCCGCTTGTGACGTGGGTTTCGACGTTGTTGAAGTCCCAGAACGTCGTGTTTGCCGATTTCTCATGGGTCGTTTCCATCCCGTGATGTATGGACATTTGCGGTGACTCGCAGTGTGCGCGCCACCGCAGTTGACACAGGTTGGCGCAACATCTCGAGGTTTCTTGCATTCGCGAGTGTCATGAGGTTGTGCGCATTTCATGCATGCCGCTGCTCGTTTACAGTACTTGGCAACGTGACCAAGTTGCTGGCAATTGTAACATTGTTCGGCCCTCTTCTTGCTACTTCCTCTTAACAAGCACCTCAGCTGCAAGGAGTTCCATGGCGGCGGCGAGAAGGCGAGACTTTTCCGCGCCCCCTTTACCGCGTCGCGTCATCGTTGGAAAGAGGACTGGCGTGCGCGACGAGTAGCGAAGATCCCACCCGCACCGAGTCGAGCAGCCGAACTGCCAAATGCGAGAGGCGAGGCACGCCGGCGACGCGTGTGCTTAGACTAGGACAGTGCAAGAGAAAAATATATACTTATCTACTAAACAGAATAGCTGCGAGAGAGAGTGCACTACGGAAATTATAAGAAATAGTAGCACCCAGCTCGAGAAAGGGCACCAATCGCCAGTTGGTGTATCCATCATAAAAAATTCAAATGTTTGTATAGTCTATGGGACTTAACTACGGAGTCATCAGTCCCTAAACTTACAAACTACTTATGAACTACTTACGAACTAGGACGGCACAAATATCCATGCCCAAGGGGGGATTCGAATACCCGACCGTAGTGGCCGTGCAGACCGTGACTGAAGCGCCTCAGTCCCCGCGGCCACCGCGGCCGGCTATCCATCATAGATTGGTGGATTCTCTACCCCTATAACTTCATTCCTTAAAGGGTTTGATGATAGAGACATGATGCATTCCTTTTGACTTATGTGTCCTCAGAGTCTCGATTTCCACGCCGTTGTCGTGAATAATGTTCAAATGTCTGTAAGTCTATCGGACCAAACTGCGTGGTCATCAGTCCGTAGCTTACAAACTACTTAAACCTAGGTAAACTAACCTACGGACAAATACACACACCCATGCCCCAGCGAGGACTCGAACCTCCACGGCGAGCAACCGCGCGCTCCGCAGCAAGATGCTTTAGACCGCTCGGGTAATCCACCGCGGCAGTGAATAATGCGTCTTATGCGATATGGTCCGTTGTACAGCAGAAAAAAATTATGTATATATGATTTACCTTTGTGAGAAAGGTGGTGGGATTTAATTAAGACTTTTTGGCCTACAGATGTTTGATATTGACATGCCGTTGTAAACTTTTTCTCTTGTCGGCTGCTCTTTTGATGTTGGCCAGAGCCAGTTCAATTATCTCATTATGACGTAAACGCCTACATTTGGGAAAAGGTACAAGTTCTTGAATACGATCAGGCGGCTGCTTATTCTTTAGCACCAAAAATCAGTGGAAGAGATGTGGAGTCATTTGGGAGCTCATGTAGTATATTTTGGAATAAATGAAGATATCTCTCCAGGAATTATGTCGGCGATAACAATACAATCTACACAGCTTTCCAAGTTTTTTCATAATACGCTCACAGGGATTGGAAGAAGCGTGATACAATGAGATAAATACTGGTTTGATCTTTCTACGTCGCAACATGCGTACCCAATGATGCGATCGCAATTGTGGTCAGTTATCGGATGTAACCTTATCCACATGACCAACTTCTTTTAGGAAATATTTCACAAATGCAGTTGAAACAAATCGTGCCGTGGCACGGCGAAGAGGAACAAAAGATAACAAATTTTGACGTTAGTTCGACTCCGACACATACAAAAGAATGTCCATTATCAGTTCTTGGCAATTGGCCAAATCAATCGACGGCAGCAAGTTGTTACAATTTAGTAGGGATTATCGGAAACAATGGAGCCGAATGTGAAACAGTTGGAGGTTTTGCCTTTTGACACAGTTTGCATTTTGAAAGAACATTGCGAATTCGTTTTTCCATGTCAATGAAATGACACGTGTCCCGTAATTTATCAAAGCATTTCTTGGCGCCATAGTGACCAAAACTTAAATGTGTGTACCAAATTAATTTATTCACAGAATCTTCCGGGATGCACACCGTCCACAACTCACTATTAGGTGATCTGCGTTTGAAAAGAACACCATTACGAACGGTGTAAAATTGCCTAATTGCTACATTATCTTTGTTGTGCCACTTTGTTTTAACATCTTTCCAAACGGGATCTCTATCTTGTTCCTTCGCTATGTCAGTGAACGTAGCAGATCGTGATTCAATCTTGAGGTCATTAGGAATTGGAGGGCACGATGGTCGATGTACACTTTTTTGTGTCTGCCATGCAAAAGAAAACGAAATTTGTCAAAGGCCCATACCACAGGTAACGCTTCCATCTCAGTTCAAATGTTTGTAGAACTTATGGGACTTAACTACGGGGTCATCAGTCCCTACGCTTACAAACTACTTATGAACTAGCTAACACTAAGGACGGCACAAATATCCATGCCCGAGGGGGGGGGGATTCGAACCCCCGACCGTAGTGGCCGTGCATACCGTGACTGGAGCGCCTCAGTCCCCTCGGCCACCGCGGCCGGCTCCATCTCAGTGACTGAGTAGTTGCGTTCGGATTTTGACAAAACGTGGTTGCCAAATGCTATTGTTTTTTGTACTACAACGCCGTTTTCTTCACATTCTTGGAAAACATGAACACCTAGATTAAATTTGGAATTGTCTATGGAAATACAAAAATCTTTTGTTAAATCGGGATGGTGTAGTATTGGCGCAGCAAGAAGCGCCTATTTTAAATTTACAAATTTATGTTGTGCAGTTTTATCCCAACACCAGATAATATTTTTACTTGTTAATTGGTACAATCTAGGAGTTGTGAGATCCTTTAATCTTATGAAACGTTTGTAATAATTTATTAGGCCTAAAAAACCTCTTCGTTTTTGCAAATGAAGTTAAAGGAAGGGAAGGAAGAAGGATAGGAAAGAAAGGATTGACAGTGGCCGCATTTGGGTATTGATATTAAGCAATGGCGAAAGCGAAAATGTGAGCCGGACCGCGAATCGAACTCGGGTCTCCCGCTTCTTCCTTCCCTTCTTTAACTATCATTTTCAAATGCTATTTGGCTGCGAAGCAGGTGTAGTGTGTGTTCTTTTGGACATCCGAAAGAAGAGACACCACACCAATACAATAATTCTTAGTTGTCGCTTTGTAGTAGGGACAGGCATTTTTGCTGTAGCTTCCAGTTTATCGGGATCGGGATGGATTCCTTCATTTGAGATGATGTGTCCGAGAAATTTGGTTTGTGAACGCCCAAACTGGGATTTTTTCCAAATTAACAGTGATGCTGGACTGGGCAAAGACTTCCAACAAAGAATTTAAAAGACTGTTGTGCTCAGACCAAGATTTTTCAGCAATAAGAATGTCGTCTACATAACTAGTAATTCTTTGCTTCAGTTGTTCCGGTAACGTGGCATTCAATGCACGAATGAAAGCTGATGAAGATACGTTAAGACCAAAAGGTAATTTACGAAATTGATAGCAAACGCCAAAACAAAGGAATGCTGTATACTTCCTGCAATTTGGATGCAGTTCGACCCGCCAAAAACTGGATCTCAAATTTAAGGTGGACAAAACATTTACTCCATGAGACTTTTGCAACGACTCTTCTAAAGTTTGCGGGCGATCTGTTTCTGGTAATATAATGTTATTGATTTGCCTGTAGTCTAATACTAATCGAATGGATTTATCTTTCTTTTCCACAACATGGAGTGGGTTATTGTAAGAGCTAACAGCAGGCATGATGACGTCCTGACCCAACATGGATTGAATTTCTTTCTTGACACGATCTCTGTACACCAAAGGAATAAGATAAGGTGGGACAAGAAATTTGTTGTGATTTTTGACTTTGAATTCGTATAGGAAATTTTTGATAGTGCCAAGTTTGCTGACGAACACATCAGAATGTGTGTGCAGAATGTGAAGTAACTTTTGTTTGTCCTGCTCAGACGCATCTTCAACGTTAATTATTTTGTCCTGAATGGTTTCGGCGATATTCTTAGCTTGTGTCGTCTCCTGAAAATTGTTCATTACATTACACAAAGGTTCTTTGTCACAATTGAAATTAGATGAAGACATGAATTTTAAACAGTTGACTTCCTCCTCTTCTCTCGTGATCCAATCTTCGCACTTTAAATAGATTAATCGACCATCGACAACAGCTGTTGCACTGGCAACGTTAAAATTGAAGATGATTTTGTATTCTGTCAGGAAATAAACACCTAGTATAAGTTCAGTGGTAAGAAGAGGTACGATCAATAAATTAACCGCAAATTGGTGTCCTTGACAAATGAAATCAAGACGTGTCTGACCTCTACAGCTTTTCCTAAAATAACACCTTTGGTTTTTGTACGCAGAAGAGGCAACGTAAGACAATTGATTAGTTCCTGGTATCGTTTGAATGTGGTTTCACTAATTACAGAGATGGGACTGCCAGAATCTAGTACAGCGGATAATGATACTCGACCAACTTGTACAGTAACAACAGGATGAATGGGAATATTCTGAGATTCAGTTTTCTCTTCTAGTAAAGCTTCTCTAACATCATCAAAATGTACAAAATTTAATTGCTGTTCATGTGAATCTTTCAAGGAAATTTTACTACCAACGGAAGTATCACAAAAATTATCCGATATTTGTCTCCCAATAAAAGTGTCGCAAAAATCATCCATAATTTCATCAACTGGTTTACTATTGCTTCGCACAGGTATCTATTGCTCGCACAGACTATCGTTATCCGAACAGGGCATATAATTGGTGACCCAATCGGCAACACTAATTTCATCTAGATTTAAATGCTTAAATTCGTCACTGTGTACTGTGCTCGTTTTCACTGATAACTTGTGTTACGTTTCGATTGTTGGTGGTGTTAAGGGGTTTATCATAAACCAGTAAAATTCGTGATCGGCCGGCCGCGGTGGCCGAGAGGACTGAGGCGCTTCAGTCACGGTCTGTACGGCCACTACGGTCGGGGGTTCTAATCCCCCCTCGGGCATGGATATTTGTGCCGTCCTTAGTTGTAAGTAGTTTGTAAGTTTAGGGACTGATGAGCCCGTAGTTAAGTCCCTTAAGCTTAACAAACATTTAAACATTTTTAAAATTCGTGATCCATAAAATTTACTTTGTGTATAGTACATTGTTCTGTGCCACTGTAGGAATCCTCTGTTTCCCACTCAGAAACACTATTTGATTCAACGGAAACCGGAACTGTTTCAGTTACGATGCGTTTTGGTTCTGTTTCTACAGATTGTTCGAGCACAATCCGCGTGTCTACCAAATCAACGTTATTTTTATTTAAAGCGGATTTTGCGCTTTCACTATTGTTGCTTTCGTAACAACTAGACTGTTCACTGTTTAATTCGCAATGTGCAATTGTTATATTCCTCTCAAGGGTTAGTGTGTATCCTTGATTAGATTTTGTTTGGTTGTTAGAGTTCTTGTGCTGTGTCTGTTGTTTGTTGGGATGTTCGCACTCCATAAATTTTACTGTGTAATCAGTGCGACGCGAACTGTTGGCGGGCAAATTATTTGCCGCGGGCATTGCGAGTCATCCTTGTGACGGGCCTTCGCGTGCTGATTTGTGACGTGGATTAGGTGGTCGAATTTCGATGATTTCGACCCGTCGCTCCGGACTATGGTCGACATTATCACGTCAATTTTGGTTCCCTGAATCTTGTGTCTCGTTTCTGTCACGAGAACTATCCCGTGAACGATAATTACATATACCTTCGTTTGATTCTTCTGCGCCGGAATCTGCACCATAATTGCGTCTTTCGCAGCCAATGTGTGTCATTTGAAGTGTTGTGATGGTCAAGGTGATGGTAGTTACCAAAACGTTTATGATAACCAAAGCCACGTCCACGGCCTTGGCCTCGAAAGTTACCACGATTGAATGACTGATTACGTGGGTGTGCGTCATTTATACTGTTGTCATTATCATTTGTACGGGGCTGTTGGTAGCTTACACCTGTTTGACTGTTTGTATCCGGTCTATCGTTTTGTTCCATGGAGTGTCTTTCGCGTGGCGGGTTCTGCTGTGACTGAGAATTACGCTTATAACGTCCTGGATCTTCATTATCCTCCTCAAAGTCATGTAATAAATTCTGAAACGCATCAATGTTATTTTTGCAACGTGCTGCCAAAGCAGTGTTGCACAAACTTCTAGGTAATTTATTTAAACAAAGTCTAATTAGCCGGCCGCGGTGGCCGAGGGGACTGAGGCGCTCCAGTCACGGTCTGCATGGCCACTACGGTCGGGGGTTCGAATCCCCCCCCCCTCGGGCATGGATATTTGTGCCGTCCTTAGTGTTAGCTAGTTCGTAGGTAGTTTGTAAGTTTAGGGACTGATGACCCCGTAGTTAAGTCCCATAAGCTATACAAACATTTGAACATTTGAAAGTCTAATTAGTTCTGGTGGGCTGTATGGATTAGTCAAAAAGCTGTTTTTCCAAACTATGTGCTGGAAATAATCGGCAGGGCTGGTAAACTCTGAATCTGCGAAGTTTTTAAGCATTACTATGCTATTCTTTACTCTGTCATGGGCCTCTTCTGACCAGTAAACTGCCAAGAATGCGCGTAGGAATTCATTTTCACTACATTCTCGCACATGCATTCTGATTCTTGTGGACGGTTCGCCTTCTAAGTATCCGCAGATGAATTCCAGTTTCTTGCCAATTGGCCAATTTGCTGGAAAGGCAGTATTAGAATTGTTGCAACCATTCTAGAGGATGTATGCCGTTTGGCGAGTTGCGAAATACTTTAAATTTCCGCACCGTAAGAAAATGTTTGTAATAAAATGACTGGTGTGTGTGATCGCGACTTGCGTGAGGTGCTTTCACTGTCTTGTCTACGCACCAGGCTGCGTTCGCGTGTCAAAGTGCCTAGTTCATACAAATCCGAAAAATAATTTTCAGTATCAATGTCGCGGTGTTTAATTGGGCATATTATCTGCGGCGTGATTAATTTTTCTTTCAACACGCGCCAGGCGGTCATCTAATTTCTTTACTTCGCATTTGTGTTGTTTATTAATAGTCATTTGTCCCTATTTGAAACGGTCAAGCCGGCCGCAGTGGCCGAGGGGACTGAGGCGCTTCAGTCAAGGTCTGCACGGCCACTACGGTCGGGGGTTCGAATCACCCCTCGGGCATGGATATTTGTGCCGTCCTTAGTGTAGGGTAGTTCATAAGTAGTTTGTAAGTTTAGGGACTGATGACCCCGTAGTTAAGTCCTATAAGCTATACAAACATTTGAACATTTGAAACGGTCAAGGGAAAGGATCTCTTCCGTTTCCGCAAAAGGTGTTGGTTGTGCGACGTCAGAATTTTTGTCAATATTATTGCTTAGTTGGTACACTGTTACAGAAAGCTCATCTACCTGTTCCGAAACAGTGCTTAGCTGTTCACTGGTAATAGTCTGAAAGCTTTGCAATTGTGATTGACGTTTTGCTATTTCTGTACTCTCATCGCGGCTGTCTTGTTTAGCTTGTTGGAGATCTTAATTAACGCGACTGACAATTTCCTTCTTAATATTTTCAAAGCTCTCTCGGACATTTTTTGTTTCCTCCTTAATACTCTCAAAAGGTAAATTACAATATTCCTCAATGCGTTTGTTGCTTTCTTTAAGCTCTTTGTTACATTGTTCGATCCTGTCAAGACGTGAATTACTGTTTTCTTTTATTCTGTCAAAACGTAAATTGACACTCTGAAATTGTGAGCTAATTATCTGATACATTCGGTCCATTGCCATAACTTCAAGAGGTGCGGTACCTGTGTTCTGAATTACCGATCCTTATTGTGCTGGCGAATTATTTCCAGAGAGCTCACTGCCCACGGCAGAATCGCCAGTTCTATCATGTTCATTGTTTTCAATTAATTCTGTGCAGCGAGAAGGCCTCATTTCATTATTTTCTTCTCTGTCTGCATATTCGACAGAATTTTCGTCTGCGATTTCACTGGTTTCAGATCTGGTTGTA
Organism: Locusta migratoria; assembly: GCA_026315105.1. Taxonomy (NCBI): domain Eukaryota; kingdom Metazoa; phylum Arthropoda; class Insecta; order Orthoptera; family Acrididae; genus Locusta; species Locusta migratoria. Next base: position 348,942,446 of record CM048755.1, read on the forward strand.
AGTATTCTAGGCATTGTAGTTATTGAGCTACAGTGATGTGATCAATAAAATTTTTGCATAGACTGCAACCTTTCACAACGTCGATAAAGTGAATATGAATGTGTGAAGTCACACGAGCTAATAATTGATGTTCGCTACGCGGTTCACGCGTTCTCAACAAAATAGTCAAAACACAATACTCAATAATTCACGGCAAAAATAGTATGCCAGAAATGCACAATTAAATACACACTCCAAATTCTACATACACAATGCTCCAGATGCAAAATACAACACAGCTAGTTCAACATACAACTACAAAATCACTATTGTTATTACGTGTTTACCATAAAGCCAAAGTATATAACTAACTGTACAACTTAATATAAATACAAAAATCAGCAAATCCCATATATGTGCACGAATCCTGGCAGACTGGTCGACAGATAAAAGCGGTGTGTTGTTGCTGTTTGAATGGATGCTAAAGGTAGTATGTGTGTGTGGGAACAAGAGTCTCACTGTTTGTGTTAAGTCACCGTGCCCACTAAAATTCACAAATAAATTTTCTGTTGTGGTTTTGGTTACAAAATAACTTGACCAAGCAATGAGACTTAGTACCTTCCTTTGCCCTGTTAAAATAAATTGCAACTGACATGGAATGCAATGATCTTACGTGTATGTGGTTTTGTTTGACGCTCAACAGATAACACTTTAAAATGTAAAGTAGTTAATAAGTTAACATTAACTAAATTCGTAATTGGTCTACACATTAATCTCGTGTGTGAGAAATAATATGAGGGAATGAAAAGTGCAGATCTGTTAACGTGAACCATATACCAGTAGCCAGACTATACATGCACAAGAGAGCCAACAAAACAGCGTGATAATTTTGTCACTTGAGTAAACAGGATGTCAGGTAAAGACATTTGATATTAATTGGATACCAAAATCACTGCAGCGGTTGCTCGCCGTGGAGGTTCGAGTCCTCCCTGGGGCATGGGTGTGTGTGTTTGTCCTTAGGTTAGTTTACCTAGGTTTAAGTAGTTTGTGAGCTACGGACTGATGACCACGCAGTTAGGTCCGATAGAATTACAAACATTTGAAATTTTTTTCAAAATCACTGCACTTGATAATATCCTTATCTGAACAACAATTACCATACTGATTCAACGTAATTAAAAAAGTCCTACAAATCTGGTGATGATTTCAAGTATCACTCACTGTAAATATTTCTTATCTCTTTACGTGATCTACTTCTCTTTTGATCAGACAAATCACTTTAACTGTTATTAACATTAACTGACTTAATGATTTGAACTTTCACTAAGACTGAGAAAATCTCTATGAACTTTACTGGATTTATGAACAAACTACTTCCTGCTCTCACTAATAAACCAACTGATCATGACAAAATGCCTACACTGAACTGTTCTAATTAGCACATAAATTTACAAATAATAATTATGCAACACTATCACAAAAAACAATGATCAGAATGGATTGCAATTCAATTTGTGAAAGGAACGAGGGACCGGTAAAGTGACTCAGGGTTAAATGATAAATGCAAGCTGCACTAAACAGTATTCATTAGCAAAAGAAGACAAACACCAACTACAATAGTTCAAATACAGGTTACCGTACATAAAAATAGAAAAATACAAGTTTTACCTTATTTGAGACATTAATTTCCATACAAAAATTACAATCTGCAGACTTGGCTTACACTTTCCGAATTTTTACTCTTCGAGTCTAACACACAGACAGGCTAACTCGACAGTTCCACGACTACTACTCATCGACTCAACTCTACTATAATCACACAACGACTGCTGTCCATAACAGCCACACACGACTCCCCTCCATGAAAGTCACACAACGACTCTTTAAACAAAAACACTGCGCGTGCAAGACACACTCCAAGGATAAAACAAAGTCTTTGGTTTACGGCAAAGATATGAAAATAAGTACAGTATGTTATATCGATTAATGAAATGATACAAAATATTACATACAGGGTGTTTCACTAAGTGTGTTTGCCTCTGAACTTATAAAATAATAGGTGACGGGAAATTTTAATGCGGTAGGTCAACAAGAAATGTTACACTTTCTGCGGAGCTATGAACATAGTTTATTGTATCATTTTCCAAAGAGTTACACCACAAAGATATAATTTTTTAAATGGAACAATAGTTTTTTCTATCGTGTATTGGATTCGTTTAAACCAGCTGCGTCCAAATCAATTTAAACTACATTCCTATCACTGTTAGTGTGGGAGCTACAACCCTTCAAAGTTCCGGGGGCGGAGGCTGCGATAGCGTAGCTGACTGGCCGAGTGGCTATCCCCTGGGGCACGGCCCACTGTCTCATGACCACCAGCCAGTCAGCTACGCTGTCGTAGCCTCCGCCCCCTAAACTTTGAAGGGTTGTAGCTCCCAAACTAACAGTGATAGGAATGTAGTTTAAATTGATTTGGACGCAGCTGGTTTCAACGAAACTAATGCACGATAGAAAAACTATTGTTCCATTTAAAAAATTATATTTTTGTGGTGTAACTCTTTGGAAAATGATACAATAAACTATGTTCATCGCTCCGCAGAAAGTGTAACATTTCTTGTGTTGACCTACCGCATTAAAATTTCCCGTCACCTATTATTTTATAAGTTACAGAGGCAAACACACTTAGTGAAACACCCTGTATATTTGTTTTCTACAGAATTATAGCTTAGGTTTTTATAACAAAACATGCTCAAAGCTGTATGACAGGCAAAAATTAAGTGAAGATTATATTGCGGACTCCTTTCAAGGTGCGTGGCCCCATTGAGAATAACTGACACAATACGCTGTTTGGGCATTGCTTTTACAACTGACTTGCGGGGGACTATTGCCCTCAACGGTAGGCGCCTATTGCAACAGATTATGGCAGGGATAGGTGACCACCGTCTTAGAACACTGGACATTCTGCAACGGACGCGATATGCTAACGTCTATTTGGCTTCGCGCATCCGTCATGTTGCGCAAACACTCCTGATCCCGCCATCTCTGTCCCGCATCATGCTGGCGGCTATGGGGTCTTTTGTAAGTACCGGCATGCCCTTTAAGATTCGTTACGACTCCCTCACACTACCGAGGTACAGAGGCGGTTTGGGACTTTTTCACATTCCGGACAGTTTTCCCATGAAGATGTGGCGTCAGTGTCCGACGACTCTTACAAGCCTGCTGCTAGAGGCCTTAAGGCCGGTCTCCCTCACCCCTCCAATACCACTATCAGCCATTCCAGCCCCTTTCTTTTACATCGGGCAATTCTTCCTCGACCTCAGCTACATCCGTACCGCGTTACCGCCCACACACTTAATATCAAATGTTCAAATGTTTGTTAAGCTTAAGGGACTTAACTACGGGGTCATCAGTCCCTAAACTTACAAACTACTTATGAACTACCTACAACTAACGACGGCATAAATATCCATGCCCGAGGGGGGATTCGAACCCCCGACCATAGTGTCCGTGCAGACCGTGACTGTAGCGCCTCAGTCCCCTCGGCCACCGTGGCCGGCCACTTAATATCGGCGAGGGCAATATACAACACCATGGAACTGAGCAGAGCCCGGTAAGTGATAGAAACAAATATCCCCATATTAACTGGCGTGTTGTGTGGCGGGCGATGACCGCACCCACTCTTGACATGGACGTACAGCCTGCGTGGTACATCACAGTCAACGGGAAGCAGGTGTGCCAGTATCGCCTCCACCGAATTCATCTCGCGGATTCTCCTCTGTGTACCACCTGCGGAGTGATGGATACATATGAGCATCGCCTTGAATGTGGACCGGCCAAGGATGTTTGGCATTTGGTGCGCCAAGTGCTGGCTTTCTTCACACGCACAACCCCCGAAATGATAACTACCAAATAGCTTCTCTTTCCAGAACACTCGTATTACCCGTGAGCGAAAACGAATTCTGTTAAATGGATATGTGGCCACGCTGTACACTATTTGTTCGGCGATGGAGAGAAGACTGTGCCTGATTTTTGGAACTATAAAAACGAGTGACACTGTGCAATAGTTTTAGGAACCCCAAGTACCGCCAATCTTCACCTACATACGATGGGAATAACAGAAGAGGACCCTAAATGTAGGATCTGTGGTGACGGTGATGAAACTACATCAAATCTAATCTTCGAATGCATTGCATTGGAGAGTAAAAGGCATGAACATTTGGGACAACCAGACCCGAAGAAATTGTGTCTAATAAAGAACTGGTAAAAGGACTTCTTGCACTGTTCAAGGCCATTGGTTGGCTTTACTAGATATTCAGGGAGCGATACCGCACAATAAACTTAGTTTCGGTGCGGGCAGTGGCGGGTTGGACCAAGACTGTTTTGGCTTCCCTGAGAAAAATCAATCAATCAAACGCCAATTTTTTACCAATTTTCTTTGGAGTGCGTTCCGTAACCCACCTCGCAGCTGGAATATCGATGAAACGAGAAGTTAGACCCGAGAAGGACAGACGTATTGAAAGACTGAACTATAACCGGTAAGCAAATAAATCGAGAAGACGTTCATTGATAATCCGCAGATGGACCTTCCTTTGAACGCGCCTTGTACTAATGCGACGACCTCTTTATTTTGTTTTTACGCCTGATGTGGAACGGCATTATTTTCTGTATAATAATGCAGAAATATATATACTAATAAAGAGTATACATGAAGCAAATATTAATTTCTCCCCCATTGTAAATCTACATATATATCTTTTACGGGCCGATGTGGAGGAGAATTATTAAAAAAAATTGTTTAAGGCGACCACTGGCGCGGAAATCTGGGTTCGAATCCCGGTACAGCACAAATTTTCATCTTTGCCATTGCATTTATTTCAATGCCCTGAAACGGTCAAATGTTTAAACATTTCAAATTCGTAAAATTACGGCCGTTAATGTCAACAAAACAAGAAATCAAATCAAAATGTTCAAATGTTTGTTAAGCTTAAGGAACTTAACTAAGAGGTCATCAGTATCTAAACTTACAAATTGCTTATGAACTACCTACAACTAAGGACGGCACAAATATCCATGCCCGAGGGGGGATTCGAACCCCCGACCGTAGTGGCCGCGCAGACCCTGACTGAAGCGCCTCAGTCCCCTCGGCCACCGCGGCCGGCATGGGTGTTTGTGTCGTCTTCAGTATAACGTAGTTCATATGTAGTTTGTAAGTTTAGGGACTGATGACCCCGCAGTTAAGTCCCTTAAGTTTAACAAGCAACATTTGAACTGATGACATAGCAATTTGGTCCAATAGGTTTACAGACATTTGAACATTTGGTAAACACAAGTCAACACCAACCCCCTCTGCAGCAACATTCTGCTATTACCACTATCTGGATTGCCGTAATGTTGTTGTCTCCTTTCTGTAGAACCGACAGGAAGCCGTCGAACCAATTTAGTGCATTCTGCCTGTGACAATACTTCAGAACCTAGATGTCTCAACTGATCCACTAATTGTTTTGACCAGAGTAGCTTGTAAGTCTAGGTTGACGACCACAGTTGTTTGGTCCTATAGAATTAGAAACATTTGATCATTTGATTTCTCTTGGGTGGGGCCGGTGTCTTGGACGAAAGTACTGTATAAAACAGCGCTCGACAGGTCTATGTGGTATGCACAAAGGACCGTCACTTGCGTGCAGGTAGAACTGGTTTCGTCGTTAAAGAGCACGCTCGGCCACTGAATCTTGTAAGTGATCCTTTGACGGCACAGGTCGAGCCGTGCACGTCGATGCTGTGGCGTGAGTCGAAGACTGGCTACAGGTGCGCGGTCTGCTAGTCACCTGTTGGCAGCAGTTCGGGTGACACTTCTGGGCTCACAATCCTAATGGAGAGAAGTCTTCCACGTAAGAGTGATGTCAGGTGTGCCACAGGGGAGTGTCGTGGGTCCGTTGCTGTTCACGATATACGAGGCGCGTCCAGAAAGTAAGTTCCTTTACAATTTATCTCCGCTGCAGCGCTGCGATTGCAGTTCCGCACATGCGCTGTAGACGATGTGCATCAAGGAGAAGAACGTGCGCCATTTGGAGATCGCTGTCAGTTACGTATGCTTTTTTGTGCTTGTTTGAAATGTCGGCGTTGATTGAAAATCCCGCCGCCTGTGAATTAATGTCGGTGATTCGGTTTCTGAATGCGAGGAAAGTGAAACCAAGTGAAATTTATCGGCAAATTTGCGATGTTTACGGACCCAAGATGGGTCCGACAGTTCAATGGCGGGCGTAGTAATGTGCACGATGAAGAACGAAGTGGTCGTACACCTTTGGTTACAGAAGAACTCCTAGCGACGTTCATCTGTTCTTAGATCTCAAGTCTTTCCTTGACGGTCATCACTTCACCAATGACGACGAGCTGAAAGAAACTGTTTCCAACTGGTTGAAGACACAGGCGGCAGATTTCTATGAAGAAGGTATACAAAACCTGGTGCCACACTATGACAAATGCCTGCAAAATTTCGGCAGTTATGTGGAAAAGTAGTTCAAGTGTTGTAGAATTTTGTGCAATAAAAATTTCTTCTGTATCTGTGTACAATTTCATTTTATTACCAAACGGAACTTACTTTCTGGACGCGCCTCGTATATAAATGACCTTGCGGATAACACCGGAAGTTCAATGAGGCTTTTTGCGGATGATGCTGTAGTATATAGAGAGGTTGTAACAATGGAAAATTGTATTGAAATGCAGGAGGATGTGCATCGAATTGACGCATGGTGCAGGGAATGGCAATTAAATCTCAATGTAGACAAGTGTAATGTGCTGCAAATATGTAGAAAGAAAGATCCTGTATCATTTAGCTACACTATAGCAGGCCAGCAACTGTAAGCAGTTAATTCCATAAATTATCTGGGAGTAGGCATTAGGAGTGATTTAAAATGGAACGACCATATAAAATCAGTCTTCGATAAAGCAGATGCCAGACTTAGATTCATTGGAAGAATCCTAAGGAAATGCAGTCCGTAAACAAAGGAAGTAGGATACAGTACACCTTTTCAAAAAATTTTGCAAATGTTTGTAAATCTATCGGACCAAACTGCGTGGTCATCAGTCCGTAGGTTACAAACTACTTAAACTGAAGTATACTAACCTAAGGACAACACACACACACACACACACACACACACACACACACACACACACACACACACACCCCAATTCCCCGGGGAGGACTCGAACCTCCGACGGCAAGCAACCGCGCGGTCCGCAGTGAGGCGCCTTAGACCGATCGGCTACTCCACCGCGGCTACACTTGTTCGCCCATAGCTTGAACACTGCTCACTGGTGTGGGATCCGTACCAGGTGGGGTTGATGGAGGAAGAAGAAAAGATCCAACGGAGAGCAGCGCGCTTCGTTACAGGATCATTTGGTAATCGCGAAAGCGTTACGGAGATGATCGATAAACTCCAGTGGAAGACTCTGCCTGAGAGACGCTCTGTCGCTCGGCACGGGCTTTTGTCGTAGTTTCGAGAACATATCTTTACCGAGGAGTCTATCAGTATATTGCTCCCTCCTATGTATATCTCGCGAAGAGATCATGAAAATAAAATCAGAGAGATTAGAGCCCACACAGAGGCATACCGACAATCTTTCTTTCCGCGAACAATACGTGACTGGAATAGGAGGGAGAACCGATAGCTGTACTCAAGGTACCCTCCGCCACACACCATCGGGTGGCTTGAGGAGTATGGATGTAGATGTAGAACTCTGTCTGTTGGGTTCCTGTATGATTTGTCCCTGCTGCCCTTACAATTCGACGATCTCGGCGGACGTCTGTGCAGCGTGGACGTCCGCAACCTAATCTGCGGTCGTGAGAATGTTCACGTGACCATTGCAACCAGCATCGATGCAGAACTGACGCACCACAGCCAACTTACGTGGCCGTTCTACGAAAGGACCATTCTGTCACTCAGCAGGCCACAATGTGACCCCTGTCAAATTCGCTCAGTTGGCTGTGGGAAACACGAGTGCGTCAGTGGGTCATGGCGCCTGTTTGCTCCACACGTTGATATCACACTGATGCCCGGTTTCTGGAAAACTATAGTTACCGTGCCGTTAGCTACCGTCACGTTATAATTTAACATGCCAGATAACTTGCTTGGGTTTCCCGTAGCTGATTCCAACTACCGTTAGTTAACTATGAGGTAACTACGCCCTCTGTCGAAGCAAATAGTACGTCTCAACAATAACAGATGGCACTACTAACGCAAATCGCAATTACTCGAATTTTATCGATTATTAAGTAAAATCGAAGACGCGTCTTAGTTTGTATAGCTGTTACGAGTTTTCTGTTACTGTTTTCAAAGGCAATGAGCGACAAGCGAGGAAAAAAATTGACTATTTGAGAAAAATCTTTTGACTGATCTAATTTTAGAAAGGAAAGTAGTTATAGTAAATGGAAAGGCAGATTGTTTGACTATTCTGGAAAAACAACACGCTTTGGAAGATGTCACAAAACTGTACAATTCCTTAAACAGACAAGGGAGAAAACGGTAAGGCAACTCAGAGAGCTGTATTCTTTTTTAAAAAGAAAAACAGGACAAACAACAACGATGACAGGGTTAACAAAAATATCATGCGTTTTATTTCTGTTGTCAACATATATTTTTATGAATGTAAGTTTTCCTCTTCCCAGTGTTCTGTGAATGTGACATTACTTTTCATGACACAGACTGGTCAATTTACGTCCACCCATTCACCCACCTGAGCCCCACGTTGTAATAATAATTAAAAAAAACACTAATCACTTGTAACATTGATTGATCGTAATGGAAATTGCATGGCAAAACACTATTTGCAAAGGGAACTATCATTATGCTTAATTGAAAGTTTTATTATGAGAGCATGGCTTTGTGATTCGGATATGGTAAACTTTTACATCCAGGTCGGCGATCGCGAGAGATAATGTTGACAAATGTTGCTCAGTGTCGAAATGTCACTTGACCAATCGCGAAAGGGAGATGCACCTAATGCATACGTCACCAGTTGTCAACATTATCTCTCGCGACCGCCGAGAGCGATGTAAAATTTAAGCCGGAATGTTGTTTTCCGCGTTTTTCCCCGTTTGACCCCGGCAATGTCAATAGTCAGTTTTTTTTATTATTCTGAAACGCATATGAAATTCGCCCTCATTACATAGATCAAATGGTTGTCATCTAACACGAAAAACGCGTCGTGGTGTTTCAACAGTGCCGAGTACAGCTAAGTTTTCTTCTTCTGGACAACTGTCCGAAGCATCAGAAAAAGAAGAAGAAGATGTCGGTGACGAAAGAATTTACATTCTTCAGCTTCAAAAATTTTTAAATTGTTATTATACGGAACCCAGTCATATAAACAAAAACAAATAACTGCTGTTAAATAACATCTGGACTTGCGTTTGGAAGCCCACTAGCGCTACGTAGCGTATATAGTTAAAACTAACGTTAACGTGTAGGTAACCCCAGGGCAAGGCGCATTTAACTTTAACGGACAGGTAACTACGGCTGTGACGGTAACTGTCGTCTCGGAAACCCATTTTGTACTTATCGTTCAGGTAACCCACAGATAACTATAACGGGACAGGTAACTACTGTTTCGGAAACCGGCCATGAGCCTTATGGCTGAAAAAATTCCCAAATGAAGGATAGACAAAGATGGCTCTCTGGGAGCTATGTCATTACGGTCTCTGTTGGCGGACGACGTGTTGAAACCATTATCGCCGGCCGCGGTGGCCGAGGGGACTGAGGCGCTCCAGTCACGGTCTGCACGGCCACTACGGTCGGGGGTTCGAATCCCCCCTCGGGTATGGATATTTGTGCCGTCCTTAGTCTTAGGTAGCTCATAAGTAGTTTGTAAGCTTAGGGACTTATGACCCCGTAGTTAAGTCCCATAAGTTCTACAAACATTTCAACATTTTTGAAATATTATCAGAGCGTCTACTATCACCCAGGTGGCATCTGCGGTCATCGCATCAAAATGTTCTACATATTTCCAAATGCCCCATGTCACTGGGTCACATTTGCTCGTGACTGGTTTGAAGAACATTCCGGACATTTCGTGCAAATGATTTTATCGCTCAGATCGCCCTACATGAATCCCATCGAGCAATTAACGAGACACAATCGAGAGTGTCATTTTCAGGCAATTGTCAGCAGTACGTAAATCTCTATCTATATAAAAGCGAAAGGAAACTCATTCAGACACTCACTCACTGACTAAACTCGAAATCTCGAAAACTACTTCACCTATGAAGCTGACATTTGGCAGGAACGTAGTCCATTGGTAGAAGACGTCAGCTAAGAAAGGATTTTGCGATAGGGCCGATAGTTCAGGAGATATGACGTCATAAACAATGTAAACTTCCCCGTATTGCGGCACGTGATAGCGTGACTTCAACAGTCCACTATTTGAGAAGGAGAGGACTTAGCGACTTGCAACAAACTTCAAACATAATTTCAAACCTCTAGGAAATTTTTTCTCGCTGACAACCCCATCAACATGATGATAGGAAAAAAGTTTCTCGCTTACTACTTTTGCGGCGTTCATGGAGTAAAATTACGGCAATTGGCATGACGATACAATTTATTACTCGTAAACTATTAATTCTATTCGCGAGAAATGTTACAGACAGTATACACACATGCCACTCAAGATACGTTCGAAATTTTATCATAGTACGACACACAGTTCATGAGATATGAAGTAATAAACAATTACGTTAATGAAAAACCGCCACATGCAGGACGTTTTCATTTGTTACGTTTTTCCACTAACTCTATTCGCGACGTATTTTGCAAACGTTTTATATATGCACCACTGGATGTACCTTCGAAATAATATCGTATTACGACATATAGCTCAGCTGCTATGGCGTCAAAGACATTGAAATGCATGAAACTTCGTCCTAAAAACCGCGAGGTTGTAATTTACTGCGTCTTTACTAATTTACAACACATTTTGCAGGCAGTTTCCTAATATTTCTCTCTACGAACCTGGTAAATAATGTCTTTGTAGGACCCATAATTCAGGAGACATCTATATCTATATATCTATACATATAGAAGCTAAAGGTCACTCACTCACTCACTCACTCACTCACTGACGAAACACGAAATCTCTAAAACTACTGCACCTATGAAGCTTTAATTTTGCCGGTATGTAGTTTAAAGGCAGAAGATGTTAGCTAAGAAAGTATTTACGATAGGACGGAATGAAGGTGCATGGCGGATGATACTTTTCCTAGAGACTGACGAAATCTACAGTTTCATTCCGACCTTCACGAAACTTTGCACGCTTGATCTTCAAAAGGAAGGTCACCGCCTACCTAAAGTTTCATACGGTGCATGGGGGAGAGTATCTTGCAAGATAAAAACGGATCCCTAAGTATATTGGTCGCGCCATAACTTGAGAAAGGCTCGACCGATTTCACAGATCCTTTTTTTGTAGTTTTCTTTATTCCCAGAACACAGATTGTATGAAATAAAACTGGAAAATTTGAGAACAACAAAGTGAGTTTTTCAATGTGACCCTGTGTTTCTATTGCATACAAATCTATAGTTTTGTTCCGATATTTATCAAATTTTGCACACTTAACCATAAAAACAAGAGGAATGTCACTGTCTATAAAATTAACATACGAACTTTGACAAAATGAATAGGTTTTCTCAGATCTAGATGAATTTTTGTACACACGACACTTATACCAAGAGGAAGGTCACAAGATACATACATGTTCGTATGGTACATGACAGAGCGTGCACTGCAAAAAACATTGTCGAGAAAGGGAGAGGTGGAAGCGACATGGGAAAGAAAGAGATGAATGCAGATAGAGGAGGGAAGGGGAGGTGGACTACGAAAGTGTAGAATAAATAAACACCCGGCTTACACCTAGTATTTTATAAAACTCACTGCACATTTACTGCTCCAACATACTTTGTTTATTGTTCACGACCTGTTTCGGTCGAGGACCATCATCTGGTGGCAAAATATTTTGGTTTGGAACAGTTTACATTCTAGAAAGGTATATATTGTTATAGATAACAAGGTGACAGCATGAAGACCACATTTTGTTGTTTGTTTCTGTATAGGAAATTGCACGGTTAACTCAACAAATATCAGGTAACCGAGCGTTGCTCGGGAATTTTTTTCTTTTACATAGTGCTATTGTTATATAAATATTTTGCAACACTCCCTATGTAGGAATTGCAACCGTTAAACGAAAATAACCATAAATATACATAGTTGAGTGTCACATTAAATAATTTTGTCCAAAATTTCCTAGTTGTGCACAAGTTGGCTACAAATGAAGAAACTGTTTCAGTTCGTTAGTGTAGCCGGAGAAAACCGTATCTAACATTTATTGTAAAAATGCAAATCGTGTTACAACATTTTAATGCAAAACGTTAGAGTGGTATCAGAGGTACACGAAATAAAAATGTATAACATATATTAATTTTAGAAAATTATATTGTTTCAGGAATGACGTTTATGTCTTGTATCTCGACGTCTTTGTTCTTTTGATTGGTACTCTCATTGTGTGTCAGTTTCAGCAGCTATACGTTCCGAAGCACGCTGTCGTGGATCTCCTAAACGTTGCTCACGGTTTTCTACACTTTCAGTGATTACACGTTTCTTGGATAAGCGCGTTTTTACGAAAAATACAACTATGTAGGTAAACTTTTAAAAAAAAGTGGAAATAAAAAATTTCATCGAAATCGTTAGAGCCGTTTCCGAGACAGGATATATATATATATATATATATATATATATATATATATATATATATATATATATATATATATATATAGTGAGATTACGGTGTAATTGTTGAGCTAATTGTGCCATGCCGTATACACAAACAAACAACGTATTGTGACCTAATTGTGCCATGCCGTATACACAAATAAACAACGTATTGTGACCTTCATCTTATATCTATAACAATATATGCTCTTTTGTAATGTGTACTGTTTCACTCCAAAATATTTTTCCCATAAGATGATCCTCCTCGACCGAAACCGGCAATGGACAGTAAATAAAAGTTGTTGAAGCAGATAATGTACAGTGAGTTTTACAGAATATATTCGAGAGCTTAGTTCATGCACAAAAGCCTGCATGGTACCACTGCCGCAATGATGGCTCAGGGGTCGTCCAATCTCTTTTTGAGTCCTCGTCGCGTCAGTTTTCTACTCATCGCCGGGCAGAAGGAGATCATCATTCTCGGAGATATTCCACTCTAATTCTTTAGGACCAAATTAGTGTGGTCATCAGTCCCTAGATTTACAAAATACATTGGTCAAAACAATTACGGGATCAGTTAAGAGATCAAGGTTCTGATGTACTGTCATAAGCAGAATGAACTGAAGTGGTCGACGTCTTTCTGTCTACATCTACATCTACATCTACATGGGATACTCTGCAAATCACATTTAAGTGCCTGGCAGAGGGTTCATCGAACCACAATTATACTATTTGTCTCCCATTCCATTCTCGAATAGCGCGCGGGAAGAAGGAACACCTGAATCTCTCTGTTCGAGCTCTGATTTCTCTTATTTTATTCTGATGATCATTTCTACCTATGTAAGTGGGAGTCAACAATATATTTTCGCATTCGGAGGAGAATGTTGGCCATTGGAGTTTCGCAAGTAACCCACGCCTCAGCGATAAGCGCCGTTGTTCTAATGATTCCCATCCCAGATCCTGTATCATTTCCGTAACGCTGTCTCCCCTGTATCGTGACAATACGAAACGAGCTGCCCTTCTTTGGACTCTCTCGATGTCCTCCGTCAAACCCACCTGATAAGGATCCCAAACTGGGCTGCAATACTCCAAAAATGGACGGACAAGCGCAGTGTATGCAGTTTCTTTAGTAGTTCTGTTGCATCTTTTAAGGATTCTGCCAATAATTCGCAGTCTCTGGTTCGCCTTTCCCACGATATTATCTACGTGTTCTTTCCAGTTTAAGTCTGAAGTAATAGTGATTCCTAGGTATTTTGTGGAGTTTACGGCCTTCACATTTGATTGATTTATGTTGTAAACAAAGTTTAACGGATTTCTTTTCGTACTCATGTGGACGACTTCACACTTCTCATTATTTAGAGTCAATTGCCAATTTTTACACCATACTGATATCTTATTCAGATCGTTCTGCAGTTGGTTTTGATCTTCAGATGATTTTACTAGACGGTAAATGACGGCGTCATCTGCAAACAACCTAAGAGAGCTACTTAGATTTTCCCCTAAATCGTTTATGTAAATAAGGAATAGCAGAGGACCAATAACACTACCTTGTGGAACGCCCGATATCACCTCTGTTTTAGTCGATGCCTTACCATCGATTACCACGAACTGTGTCCTCTCTGACAAGAAATCCCCTATCCAATTGCAAATTTGGGGCGATATACCATAACCACGCAATTTGATTAAAAGCCGTTTGTGAGGTACGGTGTCAAAAGCTTTCTGGAAATCAAGAAATACGGATTCGATTTGCGAACCTTTGTCGATAGCACCCATCACTTCGTGTGAATATAGAGCTAGTTGTGTTTCGCATGAACGATATTTTCTAAATCCGTGTTGACCTTGGGTCAATAGATCGTTCTGTTCGAGATAATTCATAATATTTGAATACAGGATATGTTCCAAAACCCTGCTGCAAATTGACGTCAATGAAATAGGCCTGTAGTTTAGTGTGTTACTCCTACTGCCTTTCTTGAATATAGGTGTGACCTGTGCAACTTTCCAATCTTTTGGTACAGATCCTTCTATGAGAGAGCGTTTGTATATGACTGTTAAGTAAGGAGCTATCGCTTCAGCATAATCAGATAGAAATCTAATGGGTATACAATCCGGACCAGAAGACTTGTTCTTATTAAGTGATTTTAGTTGCTGCACTACTCCGATGATATCTACTTCTATGTTATTCATTACGGCATCTGTTCGTAATTCGAAATCTGGAATATTGGTTTCGTCTTCTTTAGTGAATGAGTTTCTAAAAGCTAAGTTTAGTAACTCTGCTTTAGTAGCGCTGTCATCGGCAGGATCGCCATTACTATCACGTAGTGAAGGTATTGTTTGTGACTTTCCCCGAGTATATTTAACATATGACCAAAATCTCTTTGGGTTTTCAGTCTGTCGGTTCTATGAAGAGGAAACAACATTACGGTAACCGAGACGGTAGTAATAACAGAATGTTGCTTTAGATGGGGTTGCTGTTGACTTGCTGTTGACTTGCAAATGTTCAAATGTCTGTAAGCCTATTGTCTCCTCAGTATAAATGAAATAGGGAAACTTGAGAATATATGTCGAACTGAGACTCGAACTTCTAAGTTCAAATGTGTGTTAAGCTTATGGGACTTAACTACGGGGTCATCAGTCCCTAAACTTACAAACTACTTATGAACTACTTACGAACTAGGACGGCACAAATATCCATGCCCGAGGGGGGATTCGAACCCCCTCGAACTTCTATTTACTGCTTTATGTGAGTGGTTGCCTTTAAAATCAGAATATGGCCTTGTAAGTAAAAAATAAGTTAACTAAATAAAAATAAACTTCTATAACACACACACACACACACACACAATTGTCTTTTTAATTCAATACGTTGATGTTCTACCGAGAACCGCCGGAAAAGCCAGTGAAAATGTTATCATTTGCCTTTGCTTTACGTCTTTTTGGTTATACACTAACGGCTGTATCTCTGCACTCAATACAAATTGGAGACATGTTACATGCATTTTTATTGCAAACTAGCTGAAAACCCGGCGTTGCCCAGGTATTTTTTTTTTTACTTATTCCTGCCTTGAGTTAGAACTTCTATCCCTTCTGTCTCTGTCCATCTCATTTTTTTCTAAAAACATGTTATATCCATCTGAGAATGTATAAAAAATAAGGCTGTCTTGCATACTGTACAAAATTATAAGTGCAGTATCCAAACAAAGAAAGATAGTAATCTAAATACCAATGACATATAAAATTCGTACGGCCTCTTATTTATATGCTGTACAATTGTATAATTTTCACGTATATATTCATTTGCAGAAGTGCTATATGTCTGTAAAATGTTTTGCGAATACAATTAGTACTAAAGAAGTGATAGATTAAAATTTGGTGCGTGATGGGGCGGTTTTCCATGACCGTTACTGTATATGTGCTCATATCTCATGAACTACGTGGCGTACTGTGATTCAATTTCGACAGTACAGTCAACTACAGTAAAACTTCTGTATAACGGAAACCAACGGGGAAAATAAAACTATCCGCTTTTAAGAAGTGTCCGCTGTTAAGAAAAGGATAAAAAACAAAATGGTAAACTACCTTTTATCCGAAATGATCTGAATGGCGGCCGGCTCGGATAACGAAAATCTCGGATAAAACCAAAGTCTCCTGTTTTCACGCGTGAAACACACCGAATTGCGTCAATACCGCTAATATAAGTACGATCCTTAAACTTGCGAATGCCACGCCGCTTCTTGAACCGATCCAGCCAGCCATAATTTCCGAGGAATTCTTTTTCTCTTTCTTCTTCGAGATTTCATTGCGCTGCTTGACGCTTGAATGGAACAAAATGTCTAAATATCTGATCATTTTGTTTTTCGATCAGTAATCGCACTCGTACCGAAGTTCAAATCCGCAGCAACTTTCGCGGGTGGCCCAGCAGCATCAATTTTCTGCAAAGAGCGAAGCTTTTGTTGCAACGACATCACATTCTTTTTTCGTTTCGCGTCTGTACTCAGCTTTTTTGGTATTTGGCCACTTTTTTGTGTGTTGCGCGAAAACGAAACTTCAAATCGAAAACACTCAAGACGCATTAGACAAAGCTTTTGACTGTTGAAACCAGGTTGTGGCAGCCATCGAATGAAAACATTCGATATACCTATCGCCTCTCCCCTGTCCTACCCAAGCCCACGCTGCAACACACCAATGAGTCTTCTACTCAACGCTTGGCTTCGTCTGATGTACCGACAACAGGCGGATAGTGTTTGGCCTCCGCACTCTCATCGTCTGTTTCTGCGCGGCATGAACCAATACTGTACGTACTATACTTACAAGAAGTTCCAATAGATGGCAATGCCATGAAACCACGCAATACGAACAAGAAACACGCTAAATCTTCAATCAACACACGTTAGAATTGACGATATTCAGAGTTTTGACACGCAAGAGTGCACTGATTCTTGCACGCTGTCCGTTATTTGGAAGGTTTGATTGTTGTTAGGGGACATATTACGGTGTCCGCGTCCGTTATATAGAATGTCCGCTATTCGGAATAATTTTAGCGTAAGGACTAATGTTGTTTTGCAGGGGAATTTAAAAATGTCCGCTATTGAGAGGAGTCCGTTATTGGGAAGTGACCGTTAAGGGACACTGTATATGTAGGTATACTGTCTGTAAATTTCCTGCGGCTACAATTTGTAGTGTAGAAATTATAAATTGACACGCAAGAGTGCACTGATTCTTGCACGCTGTCCGTTATTTGGAAGGTTTGATTGTTGTTAGGGGACATATTATGGTGTCCGCGTCCGTTATATAGAATGTCCGCTATTCGGAATAATTTTAGCGTAAGGACTAATGTTGTTTTGCAGGGGAATTTAAAAATGTCCGCTATTGAGAGGAGTCCGCTATTGGGAAGTGTCCGTTAAGGGACACTGTATATGTAGGTATACTGTCTGTAAATTTCCTGCGGCTACAATTTGTAGTGTAGAAATTATAAATTGACACGCAAGAGTGCACTGATTCTTGCACGCTATCCGTTATTTGGAAGGTTTGATTGTTGCTAGGGGACATATTACGGTGTCCGCGTCCGTTATATAGAAATGTCCGCTATTCGGAATAATTTTAGCGTAAGGACTAATGTTGTTTTGCAGGGGAATTTAAAAATGTCCGCTATTGAGAGGAGTCCGCTATTGGGAAGTGTCCGTTAAGGGACACTGTATATGTAGGTATACTGTCTGTAAATTTCCTGCGGCTACAATTTGTAGTGTAGAAATTATAAATTGACACGCAAGAGTGCACTGATTCTTGCACGCTGTCCGTTATTTGGAAGGTTTGATTGTTGTTAGGGGACATATTACGGTGTCCGCGTCCGTTATATAGAATGTCCGCTATTCGGAATAATTTTAGCGTAAGGACTAATGTTGTTTTGCAGGGGAATTTAAAAATGTCCGCTATTGAGAGGAGTCCGCTATTGGGAAGTGTCCGTTAAGGGACACTGTATATGTAGGTATACTGTCTGTAAATTTCCTGCGGCTACAATTTGTAGTGTAGAAATTATAAATTGACACGCAAGAGTGCACTGATTCTTGCACGCTGTCCGTTATTTGGAAGGTTTGATTGTTGTTAGGGGACATATTACGGTGTCCGCGTCCGTTATATAGAATGTCCGCTATTCGGAATAATTTTAGCGTAAGGACTAATGTTGTTTTGCAGGGGAATTTAAAAATGTCCGCTATTGAGAGGAGTCCGCTATTGGGAAGTGTCCGTTAAGGGACATGTATATGTAGGTATACTGTCTGTAAATTTCCTGCGGCTACAATTTGTAGTGTAGAAATTATAAATTGACACGCAAGAGTGCACTGATTCTTGCACGCTGTCCGTTATTTGGAAGGTTTGATTGTTGTTAGGGGACATATTACGGTGTCCGCGTCCGTTATATAGAATGTCCGCTATTCGGAATAATTTTAGCGTAAGGACTAATGTTGTTTTGCAGGGGAATTTAAAAATGTCCGCTATTGAGAGGAGTCCGCTATTGGGAAGTGTCCGTTAAGGGACACTGTATATGTAGGTATACTGTCTGTAAATTTCCTGCGGCTACAATTTGTAGTGTAGAAATTATAAATTGACACGCAAGAGTGCACTGATTCTTGCACGCTGTCCGTTATTTGGAAGGTTTGATTGTTGTTAGGGGACATATTACGGTGTCCGCGTCCGTTATATAGAATGTCCGCTATTCGGAATAATTTTAGCGTAAGGACTAATGTTGTTTTGCAGGGGAATTTAAAAATGTCCGCTATTGAGAGGAGTCCGCTATTGGGAAGTGTCCGTTAAGGGACATGTATATGTAGGTATACTGTCTGTAAATTTCCTGCGGCTACAATTTGTAGTGTAGAAATTATAAATTGACACGCAAGAGTGCACTGATTCTTGCACGCTGTCCGTTATTTGGAAGGTTTGATTGTTGTTAGGGGACATATTACGGTGTCCGCGTCCGTTATATAGAATGTCCGCTATTCGGAATAATTTTAGCGTAAGGACTAATGTTGTTTTGCAGGGGAATTTAAAAATGTCCGCTATTGAGAGGAGTCCGCTATTGGGAAGTGTCCGTTAAGGGACATGTATATGTAGGTATACTGTCTGTAAATTTCCTGCGGCTACAATTTGTAGTGTAGAAATTATAAATTGACACGCAAGAGTGCACTGATTCTTGCACGCTGTCCGTTATTTGGAAGGTTTGATTGTTGTTAGGGGACATATTACGGTGTCCGCGTCCGTTATATAGAATGTCCGCTATTCGGAATAATTTTAGCGTAAGGACTAATGTTGTTTTGCAGGGGAATTTAAAAATGTCCGCTATTGAGAGGAGTCCGCTATTGGGAAGTGTCCGTTAAGGGACACTGTATATGTAGGTATACTGTCTGTAAATTTCCTGCGGCTACAATTTGTAGTGTAGAAATTATAAATTGACACGCAAGAGTGCACTGATTCTTGCACGCTGTCCGTTATTTGGAAGGTTTGATTGTTGTTAGGGGACATATTACGGTGTCCGCGTCCGTTATATAGAATGTCCGCTATTCGGAATAATTTTAGCGTAAGGACTAATGTTGTTTTGCAGGGGAATTTAAAAATGTCCGCTATTGAGAGGAGTCTGCTATTGGGAAGTGTCCGTTAAGGGACACTGTATATGTAGGTATACTGTCTGTAAATTTCCTGCGGCTACAATTTGTAGTGTAGAAATTATAAATTGACACGCAAGAGTGCACTGATTCTTGCACGCTGTCCGTTATTTGGAAGGTTTGATTGTTGTTAGGGGACATATTACGGTGTCCGCGTCCGTTATATAGAATGTCCGCTATTCGGAATAATTTTAGCGTAAGGACTAATGTTGTTTTGCAGGGGAATTTAAAAATGTCCGCTATTGAGAGGAGTCCGCTATTGGGAAGTGTCCGTTAAGGGACATGTATATGTAGGTATACTGTCTGTAAATTTCCTGCGGCTACAATTTGTAGTGTAGAAATTATAAATTGACACGCAAGAGTGCACTGATTCTTGCACGCTGTCCGTTATTTGGAAGGTTTGATTGTTGTTAGGGGACATATTACGGTGTCCGCGTCCGTTATATAGAATGTCCGCTATTCGGAATAATTTTAGCGTAAGGACTAATGTTGTTTTGCAGGGGAATTTAAAAATGTCCGCTATTGAGAGGAGTCCGCTATTGGGAAGTGTCCGTTAAGGGACACTGTATATGTAGGTATACTGTCTGTAAATTTCCTGCGGCTACAATTTGTAGTGTAGAAATTATAAATTGACACGCAAGAGTGCACTGATTCTTGCACGCTGTCCGTTATTTGGAAGGTTTGATTGTTGTTAGGGGACATATTACGGTGTCCGCGTCCGTTATATAGAATGTCCGCTATTCGGAATAATTTTAGCGTAAGGACTAATGTTGTTTTGCAGGGGAATTTAAAAATGTCCGCTATTGAGAGGAGTCCGCTATTGGGAAGTGTCCGTTAAGGGACACTGTATATGTAGGTTTACTGTCTGTAAATTTCCTGCGGCTACAATTTGTAGTGTAGAAATTATAAATTGACACGCAAGAGTGCACTGATTCTTGCACGCTGTCCGTTATTTGGAAGGTTTGATTGTTGTTAGGGGACATATTACGGTGTCCGCGTCCGTTATATAGAATGTCCGCTATTCGGAATAATTTTAGCGTAAGGACTAATGTTGTTTTGCAGGGGAATTTAAAAATGTCCGCTATTGAGAGGAGTCCGCTATTGGGAAGTGTCCGTTAAGGGACACTGTATATGTAGGTATACTGTCTGTAAATTTCCTGCGGCTACAATTTGTAGTGTAGAAATTATAAATTGACACGCAAGAGTGCACTGATTCTTGCACGCTGTCCGTTATTTGGAAGGTTTGATTGTTGTTAGGGGACATATTACGGTGTCCGCGTCCGTTATATAGAATGTCCGCTATTCGGAATAATTTTAGCGTAAGGACTAATGTTGTTTTGCAGGGGAATTTAAAAATGTCCGCTATTGAGAGGAGTCCGCTATTGGGAAGTGTCCGTTAAGGGACATTGTATATGTAGGTATACTGTCTGTAAATTTCCTGCGGCTACAATTTGTAGTGTAGAAATTATAAATTGACACGCAAGAGTGCACTGATTCTTGCACGCTGTCCGTTATTTGGAAGGTTTGATTGTTGTTAGGGGACATATTACGGTGACCGCGTCCGTTATATAGAATGTCCGCTATTCGGAATAATTTTAGCGTAAGGACTAATGTTGTTTTGCAGGGGAATTTAAAAATGTCCGCTATTGAGAGGAGTCCGCTATTGGGAAGTGTCCGTTAAGGGACATGTATATGTAGGTATACTGTCTGCAAATTTCCTGCGGCTACAATTTGTCGTGTAGAAATTATAAATTGACACGCAAGAGTGCACTGATTCTTGCACGCTGTCCGTTATTTGGAAGGTTTGATTGTTGTTAGGGGACATATTACGGTGTCCGCGTCCGTTATATAGAATGTCCGCTATTCGGAATAATTTTAGCGTAAGGACTAATGTTGTTTTGCAGGGGAATTTAAAAATGTCCGCTATTGAGAGGAGTCCGCTATTGGGAAGTGTCCGTTAAGGGACATGTATATGTAGGTATACTGTCTGTAAATTTCCTGCGGCTACAATTTGTAGTGTAGAAATTATAAATTGACACGCAAGAGTGCACTGATTCTTGCACGCTGTCCGTTATTTGGAAGGTTTGATTGTTGTTAGGGGACATATTACGGTGTCCGCGTCCGTTATATAGAATGTCCGCTATTCGGAATAATTTTAGCGTAAGGACTAATGTTGTTTTGCAGGGGAATTTAAAAATGTCCGCTATTGAGAGGAGTCCGCTATTGGGAAGTGTCCGTTAAGGGACACTGTATATGTAGGTATACTGTCTGTAAATTTCCTGCGGCTACAATTTGTAGTGTAGAAATTATAAATTGACACGCAAGAGTGCACTGATTCTTGCACGCTGTCCGTTATTTGGAAGGTTTGATTGTTGTTAGGGGACATATTACGGTGTCCGCGTCCGTTATATAGAATGTCCGCTATTCGGAATAATTTTAGCGTAAGGACTAATGTTGTTTTGCAGGGGAATTTAAAAATGTCCGCTATTGAGAGGAGTCCGCTATTGGGAAGTGTCCGTTAAGGGACACTGTATATGTAGGTATACTGTCTGTAAATTTCCTGCGGCTACAATTTGTAGTGTAGAAATTATAAATTGACACGCAAGAGTGCACTGATTCTTGCACGCTGTCCGTTATTTGGAAGGTTTGATTGTTGTTAGGGGACATATTACGGTGTCCGCGTCCGTTATATAGAATGTCCGCTATTCGGAATAATTTTAGCGTAAGGACTAATGTTGTTTTGCAGGGGAATTTAAAAATGTCCGCTATTGAGAGGAGTCCGCTATTGGGAAGTGTCCGTTAAGGGACATGTATATGTAGGTATACTGTCTGCAAATTTCCTGCGGCTACAATTTGTAGTGTAGAAATTATAAATTGACACGCAAGAGTGCACTGATTCTTGCACGCTGTCCGTTATTTGGAAGGTTTGATTGTTGTTAGGGGACATATTACGGTGTCCGCGTCCGTTATATAGAATGTCCGCTATTCGGAATAATTTTAGCGTAAGGACTAATGTTGTTTTGCAGGGGAATTTAAAAATGTCCGCTATTGAGAGGAGTCCGCTATTGGGAAGTGTCCGTTAAGGGACACTGTATATGTAGGTATACTGTCTGTAAATTTCCTGCGGCTACAATTTGTAGTGTAGAAATTATAAATTGACACGCAAGAGTGCACTGATTCTTGCACGCTGTCCGTTATTTGGAAGGTTTGATTGTTGTTAGGGGACATATTACGGTGTCCGCGTCCGTTATATAGAATGTCCGCTATTCGGAATAATTTTAGCGTAAGGACTAATGTTGTTTTGCAGGGGAATTTAAAAATGTCCGCTATTGAGAGGAGTCCGCTATTGGGAAGTGTCCGATAAGGGACACTGTATATATAGGTATACTGTCTGTAAATTTCCTGCGGCTACAATTTGTAGTGTAGAAATTATAAATTGACACGCAAGAGTGCACTGATTCTTGCACGCTGTCCGTTATTTGGAAGGTTTGATTGTTGTTAGGGGACATATTACGGTGTCCGCGTCCGTTATATAGAATGTCCGCTATTCGGAATAATTTTAGCGTAAGGACTAATGTTGTTTTGCAGGGGAATTTAAAAATGTCCGCTATTGAGAGGAGTCCGCTATTGGGAAGTGTCCGTTAAGGGACATGTATATGTAGGTATACTGTCTGTAAATTTCCTGCGGCTACAATTTGTAGTGTAGAAATTATAAATTGACACGCAAGAGTGCACTGATTCTTGCGCGCTGTCCGTTATTTGGAAGGTTTGATTGTTGTTAGGGGACATATTATGGTGTCCGCGTCCGTTATATAGAATGTCCGCTATTCGGAATAATTTTAGCGTAAGGACTAATGTTGTTTTGCAGGGGAATTTAAAAATGTCCGCTATTGAGAGGAGTCCGCTATTGGGAAGTGTCCGTTAAGGGACACTGTATATGTAGGTATACTGTCTGTAAATTTCCTGCGGCTACAATTTGTAGTGTAGAAATTATAAATTGACATGCAAGAGTGCACTGATTCTTGCACGCTGTCCGTTATTTGGAAGGTTTGATTGTTGTTAGGGGACATATTACGGTGTCCGCGTCCGTTATATAGAATGTCCGCTATTCGGAATAATTTTAGCGTAAGGACTAATGTTGTTTTGCAGGGGAATTTAAAAATGTCCGCTATTGAGAGGAGTCCGCTATTGGGAAGTGTCCGTTAAGGGACACTGTATATGTAGGTATACTGTCTGTAAATTTCCTGCGGCTACAATTTGTAGTGTAGAAATTATAAATTGACACGCAAGAGTGCACTGATTCTTGCACGCTGTCCGTTATTTGGAAGGTTTGATTGTTGTTAGGGGACATATTACGGTGTCCGCGTCCGTTATATAGAATGTCCGCTATTCGGAATAATTTTAGCGTAAGGACTAATGTTGTTTTGCAGGGGAATTTAAAAATGTCCGCTATTGAGAGGAGTCCGCTATTGGGAAGTGTCCGTTAAGGGACATGTATATGTAGGTATACTGTCTGTAAATTTCCTGCGGCTACAATTTGTAGTGTAGAAATTATAAATTGACACGCAAGAGTGCACTGATTCTTGCGCGCTGTCCGTTATTTGGAAGGTTTGATTGTTGTTAGGGGACATATTATGGTGTCCGCGTCCGTTATATAGAATGTCCGCTATTCGGAATAATTTTAGCGTAAGGACTAATGTTGTTTTGCAGGGGAATTTAAAAATGTCCGCTATTGAGAGGAGTCCGCTATTGGGAAGTGTCCGTTAAGGGACACTGTATATGTAGGTATACTGTCTGTAAATTTCCTGCGGCTACAATTTGTAGTGTAGAAATTATAAATTGACATGCAAGAGTGCACTGATTCTTGCACGCTGTCCGTTATTTGGAAGGTTTGATTGTTGTTAGGGGACATATTACGGTGTCCGCGTCCGTTATATAGAATGTCCGCTATTCGGAATAATTTTAGCGTAAGGACTAATGTTGTTTTGCAGGGGAATTTAAAAATGTCCGCTATTGAGAGGAGTCCGCTATTGGGAAGTGTCCGTTAAGGGACACTGTATATGTAGGTATACTGTCTGTAAATTTCCTGCGGCTACAATTTGTAGTGTAGAAATTATAAATTGACACGCAAGAGTGCACTGATTCTTGCACGCTGTCCGTTATTTGGAAGGTTTGATTGTTGTTAGGGGAGATATTACGGTGTCCGCGTCCGTTATATAGAATGTCCGCTATTCGGAATAATTTTAGCGTAAGGACTAATGTTGTTTTGCAGGGGAATTTAAAAATGTCCGCTATTGAGAGGAGTCCGCTATTGGGAAGTGTCCGTTAAGGGACACTGTATATGTAGGTATACTGTCTGTAAATTTCCTGCGGCTACAATTTGTAGTGTAGAAATTATAAATTGACACGCAAGAGTGCACTGATTCTTGCACGCTGTCCGTTATTTGGAAGGTTTGATTGTTGTTAGGGGACATATTACGGTGTCCGCGTCCGTTATATAGAATGTCCGCTATTCGGAATAATTTTAGCGTAAGGACTAATGTTGTTTTGCAGGGGAATTTAAAAATGTCCGCTATTGAGAGGAGTCCGCTATTGGGAAGTGTCCGTTAAGGGACATGTATATGTAGGTATACTGTCTGTAAATTTCCTGCGGCTACAATTTGTAGTGTAGAAATTATAAATTGACACGCAAGAGTGCACTGATTCTTGCACGCTGTCCGTTATTTGGAAGGTTTGATTGTTGTTAGGGGACATATTACGGTGTCCGCGTCCGTTATATAGAATGTCCGCTATTCGGAATAATTTTAGCGTAAGGACTAATGTTGTTTTGCAGGGGAATTTAAAAATGTCCGCTATTGAGAGGAGTCCGCTATTGGGAAGTGTCCGTTAAGGGACACTGTATATGTAGGTATACTGTCTGTAAATTTCCTGCGGCTACAATTTGTAGTGTAGAAATTATAAATTGACACGCAAGAGTGCACTGATTCTTGCACGCTGTCCGTTATTTGGAAGGTTTGATTGTTGTTAGGGGACATATTACGGTGTCCGCGTCCGTTATATAGAATGTCCGCTATTCGGAATAATTTTAGCGTAAGGACTAATGTTGTTTTGCAGGGGAATTTAAAAATGTCCGCTATTGAGAGGAGTCCGCTATTGGGAAGTGTCCGTTAAGGGACACTGTATATGTAGGTATACTGTCTGTAAATTTCCTGCGGCTACAATTTGTAGTGTAGAAATTATAAATTGACACGCAAGAGTGCACTGATTCTTGCACGCTGTCCGTTATTTGGAAGGTTTGATTGTTGTCAGGGGACATATTATGGTGTCCGCGTCCGTTATATAGAATGTCCGCTATTCGGAATAATTTTAGCGTAAGGACTAATGTTGTTTTGCAGGGGAATTTAAAAATGTCCGCTATTGAGAGGAGTCCGCTATTGGGAAGTGTCCGTTAAGGGACACTGTATATGTAGGTATACTGTCTGTAAATTTCCTGCACCTACAATTTGTAGTGTAGAAATTATAAATTGACACGCAAGAGTGCACTGATTCTTGCACGCTGTCCGTTATTTGGAAGGTTTGATTGTTGTTAGGGGACATATTACGGTGTCCGCGTCCGTTATATAGAATGTCCGCTATTCGGAATAATTTTAGCGTAAGGACTAATGTTGTTTTGCAGGGGAATTTAAAAATGTCCGCTATTGAGAGGAGTCCGCTATTGGGAAGTGTCCGTTAAGGGACACTGTATATGTAGGTATACTGTCTGTAAATTTCCTGCGGCTACAATTTGTAGTGTAGAAATTATAAATTGACACGCAAGAGTGCACTGATTCTTGCACGCTGTCCGTTATTTGGAAGGTTTGATTGTTGTTAGGGGACATATTACGGTGTCCGCGTCCGTTATATAGAATGTCCGCTATTCGGAATAATTTTAGCGTAAGGACTAATGTTGTTTTGCAGGGGAATTTAAAAATGTCCGCTATTGAGAGGAGTCCGCTATTGGGAAGTGTCCGTTAAGGGACACTGTATATGTAGGTATACTGTCTGTAAATTTCCTGCGGCTACAATTTGTAGTGTAGAAATTATAAATTGACACGCAAGAGTGCACTGATTCTTGCACGCTGTCCGTTATTTGGAAGGTTTGATTGTTGTTAGGGGACATATTACGGTGTCCGCGTCCGTTATATAGAATGTCCGCTATTCGGAATAATTTTAGCGTAAGGACTAATGTTGTTTTGCAGGGGAATTTAAAAATGTCCGCTATTGAGAGGAGTCCGCTATTGGGAAGTGTCCGTTAAGGGACACTGTATATGTAGGTATACTGTCTGTAAATTTCCTGCGGCTACAATTTGTAGTGTAGAAATTATAAATTGACACGCAAGAGTGCACTGATTCTTGCACGCTGTCCGTTATTTGGAAGGTTTGATTGTTGTTAGGGGACATATTACGGTGTCCGCGTCCGTTATATAGAATTTCCGCTATTCGGAATAATTTTAGCGTAAGGACTAATGTTGTTTTGCAGGGGAATTTAAAAATGTCCGCTATTGAGAGGAGTCCGCTATTGGGAAGTGTCCGTTAAGGGACATGTATATGTAGGTATACTGTCTGTAAATTTCCTGCGGCTACAATTTGTAGTGTAGAAATTATAAATTGACACGCAAGAGTGCACTGATTCTTGCACGCTGTCCGTTATTTGGAAGGTTTGATTGTTGTTAGGGGACATATTACGTTGTCCGCGTCCGTTATATAGAATGTCCGCTATTCGGAATAATTTTAGCGTAAGGACTAATGTTGTTTTGCAGGGGAATTTAAAAATGTCCGCTATTGAGAGGAGTCTGCTATTGGGAAGTGTCCGTTAAGGGACACTGTATATGTAGGTATACTGTCTGTAAATTTCCTGCGGCTACAATCTGTAGTGTAGAAATTATAAATTGACACGCAAGAGTGCACTGATTCTTGCACGCTGTCCGTTATTTGGAAGGTTTGATTGTTGTTAGGGGACATATTACGGTGTCCGCGTCCGTTATATAGAATGTCCGCTATTCGGAATAATTTTAGCGTAAGGACTAATGTTGTTTTGCAGGGGAATTTAAAAATGTCCGCTATTGAGAGGAGTCCGCTATTGGGAAGTGTCCGTTAAGGGACATGTATATGTAGGTATACTGTCTGTAAATTTCCTGCGGCTACAATTTGTAGTGTAGAAATTATAAATTGACACGCAAGAGTGCACTGATTCTTGCACGCTGTCCGTTATTTGGAAGGTTTGATTGTTGTTAGGGGACATATTACGGTGTCCGCGTCCGTTATATAGAATGTCCGCTATTCGGAATAATTTTAGCGTAAGGACTAATGTTGTTTTGCAGGGGAATTTAAAAATGTCCGCTATTGAGAGGAGTCCGCTATTGGGAAGTGTCCGTTAAGGGACACTGTATATGTAGGTATACTGTCTGTAAATTTCCTGCGGCTACAATTTGTAGTGTAGAAATTATAAATTGACACGCAAGAGTGCACTGATTCTTGCACGCTGTCCGTTATTTGGAAGGTTTGATTGTTGTTAGGGGACATATTACGGTGTCCGCGTCCGTTATATAGAATGTCCGCTATTCGGAATAATTTTAGCGTAAGGACTAATGTTGTTTTGCAGGGGAATTTAAAAATGTCCGCTATTGAGAGGAGTCCGCTATTGGGAAGTGTCCGTTAAGGGACATGTATATGTAGGTATACTGTCTGTAAATTTCCTGCACCTACAATTTGTAGTGTAGAAATTATAAATTGACACGCAAGAGTGCACTGATTCTTGCACGCTGTCCGTTATTTGGAAGGTTTGATTGTTGTTAGGGGACATATTACGGTGTCTGCGTCCGTTATATAGAATGTCCGCTATTCGGAATAATTTTAGCGTAAGGACTAATGTTGTTTTGCAGGGGAATTTAAAAATGTCCGCTTTTGAGAGGAGTCCGCTATTGGGAAGTGTCCGTTAAGGGACACTGTATATGTAGGTATACTGTCTGTAAATTTCCTGCACCTACAATTTGTAGTGTAGAAATTATAAATTGACACGCAAGAGTGCACTGATTCTTGCACGCTGTCCGTTATTTGGAAGGTTTGATTGTTGTTAGGGGACATATTACGGTGTCCGCGTCCGTTATATAGAATGTCCGCTATTCGGAATAATTTTAGCGTAAGGACTAATGTTGTTTTACAGGGGAATTTAAAAATGTCCGCTATTGAGAGGAGTCCGCTATTGGGAAGTGTCCGTTAAGGGACACTGTATATGTAGGTATACTGTCTGTAAATTTCCTGCACCTACAATTTGTAGTGTAGAAATTATAAATTGACACGCAAGAGTGCACTGATTCTTGCACGCTGTCCGTTATTTGGAAGGTTTGATTGTTGTTAGGGGACATATTACGGTGTCCGCGTCCGTTATATAGAATGTCCGCTATTCGGAATAATTTTAGCGTAAGGACTAATGTTGTTTTGCAGGGGAATTTAAAAATGTCCGCTATTGAGAGGAGTCCGCTATTGGGAAGTGTCCGTTAAGGGACATGTATATGTAGGTATACTGTCTGTAAATTTCCTGCGGCTACAATTTGTAGTGTAGAAATTATAAATTGACACGCAAGAGTGCACTGATTCTTGCACGCTGTCCGTTATTTGGAAGGTTTGATTGTTGTTAGGGGACATATTACGGTGTCCGCGTCCGTTATATAGAATGTCCGCTATTCGGAATAATTTTAGCGTAAGGACTAATGTTGTTTTGCAGGGGAATTTAAAAATGTCCGCTATTGAGAGGAGTCCACTATTGGGAAGTGTCCGTTAAGGGACATGTATATGTAGGTATACTGTCTGTAAATTTCCTGCGGCTACTATTTGTAGTGTAGAAATTATAAATTGACACGCAAGAGTGCACTGATTCTTGCACGCTGTCCGTTATTTGGAAGGTTTGATTGTTGTTAGGGGACATATTACGGTGTCCGCGTCCGTTATATAGAATGTCCGCTATTCGGAATAATTTTAGCGTAAGGACTAATGTTGTTTTGCAGGGGAATTTAAAAATGTCCGCTATTGAGAGGAGTCCGCTATTGGGAAGTGTCCGTTAAGGGACACTGTATATGTAGGTATACTGTCTGTAAATTTCCTGCGGCTACAATTTGTAGTGTAGAAATTATAAATTGACACGCAAGAGTGCACTGATTCTTGCACGCTGTCCGTTATTTGGAAGGTTTGATTGTTGTTAGGGGACATATTACGGTGTCCGCGTCCGTTATATAGAATGTCCGCTATTCGGAATAATTTTAGCGTAAGGACTAATGTTGTTTTGCAGGGGAATTTAAAAATGTCCGCTATTGAGAGGAGTCCGCTATTGGGAAGTGTCCGTTAAGGGACATGTATATGTAGGTATACTGTCTGTAAATTTCCTGCGGCTACAATTTGTAGTGTAGAAATTATAAATTGACACGCAAGAGTGCACTGATTCTTGCACGCTGTCCGTTATTTGGAAGGTTTGATTGTTGTTAGGGGACATATTACGGTGCCCGCGTCCGTTATATAGAATGTCCGCTATTCGGAATAATTTTAGCGTAAGTACTAATGTTGTTTTGCAGGGGAATTTAAAAATGTCCGCTATTGAGAGGAGTCCGCTATTGGGAAGTGTCCGTTAAGGGACACTGTATATGAAGGTATACTGTCTGTAAATTTCCTGCAGCTACAATTTGTAGTGTAGAAATTATAAATTGACACGCAAGAGTGCACTGATTCTTGCACGCTGTCCGTTATTTGGAAGGTTTGATTGTTGTTAGGGGACATATTACGGTGTCCGCGTCCGTTATATAGAATGTCCGCTATTCGGAATAATTTTAGCGTAAGGACTAATGTTGTTTTGCAGGGGAATTTAAAAATGTCCGCTATTGAGAGGAGTCCGCTATTGGGAAGTGTCCGTTAAGGGACATGTATATGTAGGTATACTGTCTGTAAATTTCCTGCGGCTACAATTTGTAGTGTAGAAATTATAAATTGACACGCAAGAGTGCACTGATTCTTGCACGCTGTCCGTTATTTGGAAGGTTTGATTGTTGTTAGGGGACATATTACGGTGTCCGCGTCCGTTATATAGAATGTCCGCTATTCGGAATAATTTTAGCGTAAGGACTAATGTTGTTTTGCAGGGGAATTTAAAAATGTCCGCTATTGAGAGGAGTCCGCTATTGGGAAGTGTCCGTTAAGGGACATGTATATGTAGGTATACTGTCTGTAAATTTCCTGCGGCTACAATTTGTAGCGTAGAAATTATAAATTGACACGCAAGAGTGCACTGATTCTTGCACGCTGTCCGTTATTTGGAAGGTTTGATTGTTGTTAGGGGACATATTACGGTGTCCGCGTCCGTTATATAGAATGTCCGCTATTCAGAATAATTTTAGCGTAAGGACTAATGTTGTTTTGCAGGGGAATTTAAAAATGTCCGCTATTGTAAGGAGTCCGCTATTGGGAAGTGTCCGTTAAGGGACACTGTATATGTAGGTATACTGTCTGTAAATTTCCTGCGGCTACAATTTGTAGTGTAGAAATTATAAATTGACACGCAAGAGTGCACTGATTCTTGCACGCTGTCCGTTATTTGGAAGGTTTGATTGTTGTTAGGGGACATATTACGGTGTCCGCGTCCGTTATATAGAATGTCCGCTATTCAGAATAATTTTAGCGTAAGGACTAATGTTGTTTTGCAGGGGAATTTAAAAATGTCCGCTATTGAGAGGAGTCCGCTATTGGGAAGAGTCCGTTAAGGGACACTGTATATGTAGGTATACTGTCTGTAAATTTCCTGCGGCTACAATTTGTAGTGTAGAAATTATAAATTGACACGCAAGAGTGCACTGATTCTTGCACGCTGTCCGTAATTTGGAAGGTTTGATTGTTGTTAGGGGACATATTACGGTGTCCGCGTCCGTTATATAGAATGTCCGCTATTCGGAATAATTTTAGCGTAAGGACTAATGTTGTTTTGCAGGGGAATTTAAAAATGTCCGCTATTGAGAGGAGTCCGCTATTGGGAAGTGTCCGTTAAGGGACATGTATATGTAGGTATACTGTCTGTAAATTTCCTGCGGCTACAATTTGTAGTGTAGAAATTATAAATTGACACGCAAGAGTGCACTGATTCTTGCACGCTGTCCGTTATTTGGAAGGTTTGATTGTTGTTAGGGGAGATATTACGGTGTCCGCGTCCGTTATATAGAATGTCCGCTAATCGGAATTATTTTAGCGTAAGGACTAATGTTGTTTTGCAGGGGAATTTAAAAATGTCCGCTATTGAGAGGAGTCCGCTATTGGGAAGTGTCCGGTAAGGGACACTGTATATGTAGGTATACTGTCTGTAAATTTCCTGCGGCTACAATTTGTAGTGTAGAAATTATAAATTGACACGCAAGAGTGCACTGATTCTTGCACGCTGTCCGTTATTTGGAAGGTTTGATTGTTGTTAGGGGACATATTACGGTGTCCGCGTCCGTTATATAGAATGTCCGCTATTCGGAATAATTTTAGCGTAAGGACTAATGTTGTTTTGCAGGGGAATTTAAAAATGTCCGCTATTGTAAGGAGTCCGCTATTGGGAAGTGTCCGTTAAGGGACACTGTATATGTAGGTATACTGTCTGTAAATTTCCTGCGGCTACAATTTGTAGTGTAGAACTTATAAATTGACACGCAAGAGTGCACTGATTCTGGCACGCTGTCCGTTATTTGGAAGGTTTGATTGTTGTTAGGGGACATATTACGGTGTCCGCGTCCGTTATATAGAATGTCCGCTATTCGGAATAATTTTAGCGTAAGGACTAATGTTGTTTTGCAGGGGAATTAAAAAATGTCCGCTATTGTAAGGAGTCCGCTATTGGGAAGTGTCCGTTAAGGGACACTGTATATGTAGGTATACTGTCTGTAAATTTCCTGCGGCTACAATTTGTAGTGTAGAAATTATAAATTGACACGCAAGAGTGCACTGATTCTGGCACGCTGTCCGTTATTTGGAAGGTTTGATTGTTGTTAGGGGACATATTACGGTGTCCGCGTCCGTTATATAGAATGTCCGCTATTCGGAATAATTTTAGCGTAAGGACTAATGTTGTTTTGCAGGGGAATTTAAAAATGTCCGCTATTGAGAGGAGTCCGCTATTGGGAAGTGTCCGTTAAGGGACATGTATATGTAGGTATACTGTCTGTAAATTTCCTGCGGCTACAATTTGTAGTGTAGAAATTATAAATTGACACGCAAGAGTGCACTGATTCTTGCACGCTGTCCGTTATTTGGAAGGTTTGATTGTTGTTAGGGGAGATATTACGGTGTCCGCGTCCGTTATATAGAATGTCCGCTAATCGGAATAATTTTAGCGTAAGGACTAATGTTGTTTTGCAGGGGAATTTAAAAATGTCCGCTATTGAGAGGAGTCCGCTATTGGGAAGTGTCCGGTAAGGGACACTGTATATGTAGGTATACTGTCTGTAAATTTCCTGCGGCTACAATTTGTAGTGTAGAAATTATAAATTGACACGCAAGAGTGCACTGATTCTTGCACGCTGTCCGTTATTTGGAAGGTTTGATTGTTGTTAGGGGACATATTACGGTGTCCGCGTCCGTTATATAGAATGTCCGCTATTCGGAATAATTTTAGCGTAAGGACTAATGTTGTTTTGCAGGGGAATTTAAAAATGTCCGCTATTGTAAGGAGTCCGCTATTGGGAAGTGTCCGTTAAGGGACACTGTATATGTAGGTATACTGTCTGTAAATTTCCTGCGGCTACAATTTGTAGTGTAGAAATTATAAATTGACACGCAAGAGTGCACTGATTCTGGCACGCTGTCCGTTATTTGGAAGGTTTGATTGTTGTTAGTGGACATATTACGGTGTCCGCGTCCGTTATATAGAATGTCCGCTATTCGGAATAATTTTAGCGTAAGGACTAATGTTGTTTTGCAGGGGAATTAAAAAATGTCCGCTATTGTAAGGAGTCCGCTATTGGGAAGTGTCCGTTAAGGGACACTGTATATGTAGGTATACTGTCTGTAAATTTCCTGCGGCTACAATTTGTAGTGTAGAAATTATAAATTGACACGCAAGAGTGCACTGATTCTGGCACGCTGTCCGTTATTTGGAAGGTTTGATTGTTGTTAGGGGACATATTACGGTGTCCGCGTCCGTTATATAGAATGTCCGCTATTCAGAATAATTTTAGCGTAAGGACTAATGTTGTTTTGCAGGGGAATTTAAAAATGTCCGCTATTGAGAGGAGTCCGCTATTGGGAAGTGTCCGTTAAGGGACATGTATATGCAGGTATACTGTCTGTAAATTTCCTGCGGCTACAATTTGTAGTGTAGAAATTATAAATTGACACGCAAGAGTGCACTGATTCTTGCACGCTGTCCGTTATTTGGAAGGTTTGATTGTTGTTAGGGGACATATTACGGTGTCCGCGTCCGTTATATAGAATGTCCGCTATTCGGAATAATTTTAGCGTAAGGACTAATGTTGTTTTGCAGGGGAATTTAAAAATGTCCGCTATTGAGAGGAGTCCGCTATTGGGAAGTGTCCGTTAAGGGACACTGTATATGTAGGTATACTGTCTGTAAATTTCCTGCGGCTACAATTTGTAGTGTAGAAATTATAAATTGACACGCAAGAGTGCACTGATTCTTGCACGCTGTCCGTTATTTGGAAGGTTTGATTGTTGTTAGGGGACATATTATGGTGTCCGCGTCCGTTATATAGAATGTCCGCTATTCGGAATAATTTTAGCGTAAGGACTAATGTTGTTTTGCAGTGGAATTTAAAAATGTCCGTTATTGAGAGGAGTCCGCTATTGGGAAGTGTCCGTTAAGGGACACTGTATATGTAGGTATACTGTCTGTAAATTTCCTGCGGCTACAATTTGTAGTGTAGAAATTATAAATTGACACGCAAGAGTGCACTGATTCTTGCACGCTGTCCGTTATTTGGAAGGTTTGATTGTTGTTAGGGGAGATATTACGGTGTCCGCGTCCGTTATATAGAATGTCCGCTATTCGGAATAATTTTAGCGTAAGGACTAATGTTGTTTTGCAGGGGAATTTAAAAATGTCCGCTATTGAGAGGAGTCCGCTATTGGGAAGTGTCCGTTAAGGGACACTGTATATGTAGGTATACTGTCTGTAAATTTCCTGCGGCTACAATTTGTAGTGTAGAAATTATAAATTGACACGCAAGAGTGCACTGATTCTTGCACGCTGTCCGTTATTTGGAAGGTTTGATTGTTGTTAGGGGACATATTATGGTGTCCGCGTCCGTTATATAGAATGTCCGCTATTCGGAATAATTTTAGCGTAAGGACTAATGTTGTTTTGCAGGGGAATTTAAAAATGTCCGCTATTGAGAGGAATCCGCTATTGGGATGTGTCTGTTAAGGGACACTGTATATGTAGGTATACTGTCTGTAAATTTCCTGCGGCTACAATTTGTAGTGTAGAAATTATAAATTGACACGCAAGAGTGCACTGATTCTTGCACGCTGTCCGTTATTTGGAAGGTTTGATTGTTGTTAGGGGACATATTACGGTGTCCGCGTCCGTTATATAGAATGTCCGCTATTCGGAATAATTCTAGCGTAAGGACTAATGTTGTTTTGCAGGGGAATTTAAAAATGTCCGCTATTGAGAGGAGTCCGCTATTGGGAAGTGTCCGTTAAGGGACATGTATATGCAGGTATACTGTCTGTAAATTTCCTGCGGCTACAATTTGTAGTGTAGAAATTATAAATTGACACGCAAGAGTGCACTGATTCTTGCACGCTGTCCGTTATTTGGAAGGTTTGATTGTTGTTAGGGGACATATTACGGTGTCCGCGTCCGTTATATAGAATGTCCGCTATTCGGAATAATTTTAGCGTAAGGACTAATGTTGTTTTGCAGGGGAATTTAAAAATGTCCGCTATTGAGAGGAGTCCGCTATTGGGAAGTGTCCGTTAAGGGACATGTATATGTAGGTATACTGTCTGTAAATTTCCTGCGGCTACAATTTGTAGTGTAGAAATTATAAATTGACACGCAAGAGTGCACTGATTCTTGCACGCTGTCCGTTATTTGGAAGGTTTGATTGTTGTTAGGGGACATATTACGGTGTCCGCGTCCGTTATATAGAATGTCCGCTATTCGGAATAATTTTAGCGTAAGGACTAATGTTGTTTTGCAGGGGAATTTAAAAATGTCCGCTATTGAGAGGAGTCCGCTATTGGGAAGTGTCCG
Organism: Locusta migratoria; assembly: GCA_026315105.1. Lineage (NCBI taxonomy): Eukaryota > Metazoa > Arthropoda > Insecta > Orthoptera > Acrididae > Locusta > Locusta migratoria. The sequence goes on from CM048755.1 coordinate 348,978,590, forward strand.
TTAAGGGACATGTATATGTAGGTATACTGTCTGTAAATTTCCTGCGGCTACAATTTGTAGTGTAGAAATTATAAATTGACACGCAAGAGTGCACTGATTCTTGCACGCTGTCCGTTATTTGGAAGGTTTGATTGTTGTTAGGGGACATATTACGGTGTCCGCGTCCGTTATATAGAATGTCCGCTATTCGGAATAATTTTAGCGTAAGGACTAATGTTGTTTTGCAGGGGAATTTAAAAATGTCCGCTATTGAGAGGAGTCTGCTATTGGGAAGTGTCCGTTAAGGGACACTGTATATGTAGGTATACTGTCTGTAAATTTCCTGCGGCTACAATTTGTAGTGTAGAAATTATAAATTGACACGCAAGAGTGCACTGATTCTTGCACGCTGTCCGTTATTTGGAAGGTTTGATTGTTGTTAGGGGACATATTACGGTGTCCGCGTCCGTTATATAGAATGTCCGCTATTCGGAATAATTTTAGCGTAAGGACTAATGTTGTTTTGCAGGGGAATTTAAAAATGTCCGCTATTGAGAGGAGTCCGCTATTGGGAAGTGTCCGTTAAGGGACACTGTATATGTAGGTATACTGTCTGTAAATTTCCTGCACCTACAATTTGTAGTGTAGAAATTATAAATTGACACGCAAGAGTGCACTGATTCTTGCACGCTGTCCGTTATTTGGAAGGTTTGATTGTTGTTAGGGGACATATTACGGTGTCCGCGTCCGTTATATAGAATGTCCGCTATTCGGAATAATTTTAGCGTAAGGACTAATGTTGTTTTGCAGGGGAATTTAAAAATGTCCGCTATTGAGAGGAGTCCGCTATTGGGAAGTGTCCGATAAGGGACACTGTATATATAGGTATACTGTCTGTAAATTTCCTGCTGCTACAATTTGTAGTGTAGAAATTATAAATTGACACGCAAGAGTGCACTGATTCTTGCACGCTGTCCGTTATTTGGAAGGTTTGATTGTTGTTAGGGGACATATTACGGTGTCCGCGTCCGTTATATAGAATGTCCGCTATTCGGAATAATTTTAGCGTGAGGACTAATGTTGTTTTGCAGGGGAATTTAAAAATGTCCGCTATTGAGAGGAATCCGCTATTGGGAAGTGTCCGTTAAGGGACACTGTATATGTAGGTATACTGTCTGTAAATTACCTGCGGCTACAATTTGTAGTGTAGAAATTATAAATTGTAATGCCGTAGTTTTTGTCCATGAACAGCGGAAAGTAGTAAGAGAGAAACTTTTTTTCGCCGGCCGCGGTGGCCGAGGAGACTGAAGCGCTTCAGTCACGGTCTGCTCGGCCACTACGGTCGGGGGTTCGAATCCCCCCTCGGGCATGGATATTTGTGCCGTCCTATTTCGTAAGTAGTTCATAAGTAGTTTGTAAGTTTAGGGACTGATGACCCTGTAGTTAAGTCCCATAGACTATACAAACATTTGAACATTTGAAACTTTTTTTTCCTTTCATAATTTTCCTTTCCTATGGTTGTCAGCGAGAGAAAGTTCGATATAGGTTTGAAATTATGTCTAAAGTTTGTTGCAAGTCGCTAAATAATCTCGTTCTTATATACTATATTCATGAAGTCTCGTCGCATTATGTGGGTGTTTCTTACAACTCTTATTGTTTATGTCGTTATATCTCCTGAACCATGTGTCGTATGTGGTTCTTACCATTACATAATTGGTACCACACGGTAAGGAATATTTCCACCAAATTTGGTTGAAATCGGTCCAGTGGGTTAGGTGGAAATGTGCAACATTGCAGCAGTTTTTCTCGCATCTCATTGTTTATGACGTCATATCTCGTGAACTATGTGTTGTACGTGATCCTTACATCTACGGAGACCGTATTCATGGAATGAAGCTTACGTGTGCAATATTTCATAAAGATTGGTACAAATCTGTCGATTTGTATGCAATACGTACACACAAAGACACAGACACTATGTTTTATTCATAAATAAGAAGTAGATCGCCTATACTACCGCCTTATAAAATATTTACTATTCTGAAATACTCTATATTTTCTGTCCGAACGTGATGTTCAGTGTCCCTTCCACCATGTTGGGAGTGTCCGTGTAATGGTGGCAATATTTATCTTAAAAGGGCTACTGTGTGTCGGAAGCCGGTTATAAGAATGCCAACTCTACTGCATTGCATGCTGTTATATATATATAAAAAAAAACAATATAATTATATATAGGCATACATAGCTAAACGACAATTTCATGGCGGATACATAAAGATGATTCGACGCTTTGTAGGAACGGGCTACAGGTGAAGGTTTCGAGCAAAGGAGAACATATACGGGGTAATTACATTAGTAATGTCCGGCAGTTGGGAATCAGGGTTGGATGAGAAACGTACTCAGATAACCGAAGCGGTTAAGGCGACCGGCAACGTAAATAGCGAAATCCGGGATCGACTCTCGAATTTTCAAATTTCGCCGCTGTATTCAATTCGGAGCCCTAGAGCAGCCAAACGTTCGAAATTTCACAAATACATCGTTTCAAAATTACTAAAAATTTCCGGGCTGTTATGCCGTGGTCTAATGGATTTATTATTAAAACCTAAAGTTTCGTCCCCGACTGCGGAGGACATTCTCAAGGAGGATCGTGGCACTTTTGGATGTCCGATTCACACCCTGGCTCGCTACTGACTGAAGCCAAATTCCGTTTACGAGGGCTCGCGCGCAGTGGTGTGACGTCAGATGTTTTTGACATGCGCGCGCAATTCGTCGTTGCCGATTGCCTCCGTCCGTTAATGTCGTCCCATGGTGGAAGACTGTTACACTTCTTCTTCAAAACCGGAATTCAGATATCATTTAGTTTCACGCCCTCCTCCATCCTATTGAAATTATTGGGGTGTTTTACAATTTTTATAGCCTCTCTGTACAGTCTTTCGTGGTATCCATTTGTGGCTGCTAAAACGTGAGTCTTATCATACTGAATAAGGTGGTCCCCTGGTTGAAAAACATGTTCAGCAACAGCTGATCTGTCAATCTCTCCCCTTCTACAGTTCTGACGTCACACCACTGCGCGCGAGCCCTCGTAAACGGAATTTGGCTTCAGTCAGTAGCGAGCCAGGGTTTGAATCGGACATCCAAAAGTGCCACGATCCTCCTTGAAAATGTCCTCCGCAGTTGGGGACGAAACGTTGGGTTTTAATAATAAATCCACTAGGCCACGGCATAACAGCCCGGAAATTTTTAGTAATTTTGACCATTCCGGCCGTGAAAGTTTACATTTTACAATAAATACATCTTTTGTCATAAATAATTTAAATTTTCTAAGTAGATAAGCGCAGTGTACAAATATCAGTTTGGGTTTCGATAAACCGAACACCGGAACACAAAACGAAACGCTTTGACGTTTCTGTATTCCAGCCAGCGTTTTGACGACATAGGTCTGAAGACGACTGTCACACGATGGTTCCAATCACAGCTGGCAGACTTCTGTGAAACAGACACATAGTTTCTGAGACCACGACAAGACAAGTGTCTCAATTCTTTTCGTGACTATGTCAACAACAGCAAATATTTGTGTTCCCGCTGCCAGTAAGGTTTTTCATGAAACTATGTTATCTTTGTTAGTTCCTTTTTGTCCTGTCTTTCTAAAGTTGCTTTTTATATTATAATGAAAGATATTTATGTAATCCGTCTATGCAAATGAATAATAAAAGTTTTATTTTGCCATAAACATTTCGCCTTTAATTGTAAGGTGTCTTCAGTGGTAATTTTTGGTGGATGCTGGTCTACATGCAGTACTGATTGGTGACTTTAGGTTGTTTTGTTTCCATCTTTTATTCCATTGGCGTTTACGTTTTAGCACTGAACACAAACAAACTGGCATGTGCCTAGTGGTGGAGTGCTAAAACGAAAACGCCAATGGAATAAAAGGTGGAAACAAACCAACCTAAGGTCACTAATCAGCATCCACCAAAAATTGCCACTGAAGATGCCTTACAAATAGCCGCGGTGGAGTAGCCGAGCGGTCTAAAGCGTCTCGCTGCGGAGCGCGCGGTTGCTCGCCGTGGAGGTTCGAGTCCTCCCTTGGGCATGGATGTGTGCGTTGTTCTTAGGTAAGTTTACCTAGGATTAAGTAGTTTGTAAGCTACGGACTGATGACCACGCAGTTTGGTCCGATAGATTTACAGACATCTGAACATCATCATCCTTACAAATAAAGGCGAAATGCATATGGCAATATAAAACTTTAATTATTCAGTTGCATATACAGGTTACATAAATATGTACAATATAATTTATTTTTCATAGGAAAACTTACGGTCTGGTTGCGCCTCGTATAATTTGTTGTATGATCATGAAACCGAAAATATGTCTTTTTCCTAGCAATTTTCCCATTACTTGGGGTCTGCTCTTCTGCTACGTCAGATCTCTGTTGTGGACGTCTTCAGGGCTGAGATCGGCATCGCACATGTCCTCCTTGATGTTGTCCATCCACCTCTTGAGCGTTCTACCACGGGATCGCCGTCCCCTTGGATAGAATTGGAGTGCTGTTTTAGCCACAGAATCGCACTCTTTCCTCTTGACGTGGCCGTAGCATAGAAGACGAGCCTCTCTTGCCTTCTCTATGATTGAGACTATACCAAGTCTTTGGTGGACATAGTTATTTGTTGCATGGTCACCCGTACCGCCTGTCACTGACCCAGGAGCTGCATGGGAACGATTTCCGTGCAAGAGTTACATTCTGTGAGTGGGCCATGCGTAATTTCACGCTGGAGTCTTTACAAAGTGTTATGTTCTCTGATGAGTCCACGTTCACAAATTATGGTGCAGTGAATCGCCATAACATGCACTACTGGGCCGCAGACAATCCTCGGTGGGTACGACCTGTTGACCGTCAACGTAGGTGGTCTATTAACGTGTGGTGTGGAATCCTTGGGGATGAAATCATCGGTCCACACTACTTCGCAGGTAAACTGACAGGTGAGTTATATCGCGCTTTTATAGCCGACAGTTTGGCTGGTCTCCTTGAACATGTGTGTCTACACACGAGAGTCCATGTGTGGATGCAGCACGATGGTCACCCTTCCCATTCTGCGCGTGCTGTTGTGGAAGAACTAAACATCAGGTTTGCAGAAAGATGGTTGGGGCGCCATGGTCCTCATTCATGGCCCGCAAGGTCGCCCGATTTAACACCAGTAGATTTCATTTTGTGGGGATATCTAAAGGATCGTGTTTATGTCACTGAGCCCACATCCCCACATGATCTAAAACGGCGCATCGAGGACGCATGTCGCTCCGTCACACCGGCGATGTTACATCTCGTCCGCAGATCCTTTCGACGGCGCATTGCATTATGCATTGAGGAACATGGACACACATTTGAACATCTCATGTAAATCAACTTCCCACCGCCATAACATCCATCACCCACCACACTGCCATGTATTGTGTACAGCGTGTGGTATCTGCCCCTGAAACTGTGAAGGGTTGTAGTTCCCAAACTAACAGTGATAGGAATGTAGTTTAAATTGATTTGGACGCAGCTGGTTTCAACGAATCCAATGCACGATAGAAAAAACTATTGTTCCATTTTAAAAAATTATATCTTTGTACTGTAACTCTTTGGAAAATGATACAATAAACTATGTCCATAGCTCCGCAGAAAGTGTAACATTTCTTGTGTTGACCTACCGCATTAAAATTTCCAAAAACAATCAAAAAATGTTTGTACAACTTATGGGACTTAACTACGGGGTCATCAGTCCCTAAGCTTACAAACTACTTATGAACTAGCTAAGACTAAAGACGGCACAAATATCCATGCCCGAGGGGGGATTCGAACCCCCGACCGTAGTGGCCGTGCTGACCGTGACTGGAGCGCCTCAGTCACCTCGGCCACCGCGGCCGGCTTAAAATTTCCCGTCCCCTATTATTTTATAAGTTACAGAGGCAAACACACTTAGTGAAACACCCTGTATATTGATACTTGGTTGTTGGTTGAAACTGCCCTCGACGACAGACGAAGTGACACGTCGGTTGAGTTTCTCCATCGTCGCATCTATGGCTACGTGTCAGCGGAATATAGATCATGCCAAGGCGTTCCCCAGAAGCGACGCGCGCCACATTCACCCGAGTGACTTGAAAAATGGGCGAGGGTTACCTGCTCAAAGACGGAGCAGGTTAAACAAGTTAGTCCTACGATTTGCCACAAATCATCATTGGCACGCTGAACAGTCGTCATCTAGTTACCTGAATGTCTGAAGAACAGGAGGGCTGACGTAGCTTGCATCCAGGAGACAAAATGGAAACCGAAAATAAGTAAATAAAGAAATTAAAAATAATACATGTGAATCTCTTATTTCAGAATTGCCGTAAGTCCACTTTTCTGACATTTTGTACTATCCACATTTTCGTGTTCTTTTGGGGTCGCATTTTAGCAAATACTCGAAATATACAGCGGATAAATTCTCGTTGATTTCAAAAGAGCATCATGTCCAGGACATAGGGCTCTTTTGCTCTCAACGATTCTGAACAATAACTCCCTGTACTTTATTGAGATTCTTTGACTGTCAGAAAAGGCGGGAGAACGCTATAAATAATGCATCTATGGTTTGTTTCAAAGTCATTGTTCTAGAGCAAACCTTCATGTGTGATACCGTGTCCTCATAATATCTTCTATCATCATGATTGAATATGATTGTGAAGTTGAACCTACCCATAACAAAAGGAAGAGGAAAGGAGTATGTCAAATATTCAAATGTTTGTAGAGCTTAAGGGACTTAACTACGGGGTTATCAGTCCCTAAACTTACAAACTACTTATCAACTAGCTAATACTAAGGACGGCACAAACATCCATGCCCGAGGGAGGATTCGAACCCCCCGACCGTAGTGGCCGTGCAGACCATGACTGGCGCGCCGCAGACCCCTCGGCCACCGCGGCCAGCGGAATATGTCATCCTGCTAAACTAAAAGGACTGGAGCACACCAATTACCGAGGTAAGCTATTACCACCAAAATCTGTCGGACAACCTTCTACATGTTTTTTGACTCCATTAGTTAAGATGCTCAATTACAGTACATTTCTGCATATTAAAAGTAAGGATGAACAAGATCTTTGCCTTCAGAGTCTAACACAGCCAGGAAATCTAAAACGACATAGTCTGTAGGAATCGAAATGTCGAAAGAGAAGGATGTGTAATCTCTGACTTCCAGTATTGATAAACAGTTTATTTTCATGGACAGATTTTGTGTTTTCTCAAAAATTGTCTCTAACATTTACCAACGTGTTCATTAATCAGTTTGTTCGTGTGATGTAAGGCTCTTAAAATTTTTATTTCTCACTTATTTTAGAAAACCCCTTTGTCCAAGAGAAATATTCAGCTCTGGTCAATAAATCGACACCATATTTGAGTATATGATTAGGCAGAACAATTTTTAATAGTGGGATCTAACACGTAGTCGCCTCATAGAGTTATTAAAATGCCATGTAAACTATCAAAGCAGTTTTTCCGCCTTTGTCGAAACTATGACATATGGACATTGAGCCATTCTGAAATAGCCGATTAATATATTTAGAAAGCTTTCGTGACAGAAAAGAAAACGAAATCGGGGCTGAGATGGACGGAAGAAAGGAAAACGCAACGCTGAGAGAAGAACACTATACGCGGAAAAGAAGGAGACACTCGGCGAGGCTGCTACCCAAAGCGCCGGAGGCCGTCAGCTGAAATGCCATTACAGGCACTCCATCCACGGTGTCAATTTGGTTTGCGGGGGCAGAACGGGGAAGCGGAAAAAGCAGGAAGCGAACAAAGAAAAGAGGGGAGCCGTTCTTCCTTGAGTCAATAAGCTACATTTCGTGTGTTTATCACCTTTGAGGAGAGAAGTATTTCAGAAAAAAACCCAGAAGACTCTATGACTATACACCATCATCATCATCATCATCATTAGAGACTAATTATGCCTTTCAGCGTTCAGTCTGGAGCAAAGTACCTCTAATAAAATTCCTCCATGATCCCCTATTCAATGCTAACATTGATACCTCGTCTGATGTTATGCCTTTTACTTCAAAATCATTCTGCACCGAATCTAAGTACTTTCTTCTTGGTCTACCTCTACTCCTCTTACCGCCGGCCGCGGTGGCCGAGGGGACTGAGGCGCTCCAGTCACGGCCTGTACGGCCACTACGGTTGGGGGTTCGAATCCCCCTTCGGGCATGGATATTTGTGCCGTCCTTAGGATTAGCTAGTTCATAAGTAGTTTGTAAGTTTACGGACTGATGACACCGTAGTTAAGTCCCATACAAACTATACAAACATTTGAACATTTGAACTCCTCTTACCCTCTGCTGCCGAGCTCATGAGTCTCTTACGTAACCTTGCTTCTCCCATGCGTGTAACATGACCTCACCATCTCAGTCTGTTCGCTCTAACTGCTTCATCTATGGTGTTCATTCCCAGTATTTATTTGATTTCCTCATTAAGGACACCCTCCTGCCATTGTTCCCATCTATTAGTACCTGCAATCATTCTTGCTAATTTCATATGAATAAGGTAACCTGTATCACCCAACTTTCACTCCCATACAACAAAGTTGGTCGAAAAATAGGGCGGTGCACTGCTAACTTAGTCTTGGTACTTACTTCCTTCTTGCAAAAGAGAGTAGACTAATGACGAAAAAACGTTAAATATCTTGAGTTCGGGGTACAGTATGTCGCTGAACTGTCTGTTAAGGCACGTTGACACTGGCCACAAAAAACGGCGCCATTTGACTTACATCACAGAAAATGCTAGTGTCAATACCAAAAATATTTGTGGCGCCACTCAAATGACTCCACTTTTAAAAGTCAAAGTCATTTCAACTTTGTAACGCCATTTCACATAATCAAAACAAACAGTCGCCATCTTTATTTGAAGGCTTTCAAAGCTAAAGCTGTATTTGCTGGCCGCCCGCGGTGGTCGAGGGGACTGCGGCGCTTCAGTCACGGTCTGCACGGCCACTACGGTCGGCGGTTCGAATCCCCCCTCGGGCGTGGATATTTGTGCCGTCCTTAGTTGTAGCTAGTTCATAAGAAGTTTGTAAGTTTAGGGACTGATGACCCCGTGGTTAAGCCCCATAAGCTCTACAAACATTTGATTTTGTATTTGCTGTTTTTGTATATTTATGCCTACGTTTTACAAACAACGTGCATTTTAATTGCTCATCAAATTAAAGATCTTTGCAAAATATGTGGTTTTAAGTATTGGTTGTTGAGTGACAGTGATAGTGAGACATGGGAATGCAGGCCAAAGTTTTCATGAGCTTGATAAAGTTAATTTGCGTGTTTTATGGTGTTCGTATACAGTGTATGCTCAAGACCTGTGTGACTAAACAGATGTTATTGATTACTGAAGGGAGATTTGTAGTTACACAACAGCCTGTTTGATTCTACAAATGCGGAAGATAAGTGTGCAGCTGGAAGTGTATTTAGATTCTGGAATTGGCATCTTCATTGCTCATAAACACTTGCCAAATGGATTTTAGAAAGGAAGTGATAAGTTTAATCTTGTAATTTCTGATTGAGATTGTAATTTCTGAATCTGTTAATTAAAGGAATGAACTGTATTACAGTACCTGTCAGTGCAGTTGTACGAAACCTAACCTCAAAATCCGCTATACATTAAAATGTCGTCGTATTTAACTGTGGGCAAGTGTAAGTAGCTATATTAGATTTCAAATAAATAGCATTGTAAATAGTATCGCGAACACTACATCAGAACACTGAACTTGTTTTGATGACAAGATATCAAGTTTGAAAAGATGATAGATAAAGGTCAGGTGTCAAATATCACAATGACACTCGTAGTATCACTTGATCAAGTACTAATGTTGATATGGGACTTTCTTACAGAGCTTGATAACCAGATTACGATCGAAATTTTCTTAGTTATTTGTAATTGATTAAATAATGCAGTTTTGCTTACATGTGCTACTTGCGTTATACCTGTCCTTAATACCTGACTCCCTCTCCCCCCAAGGGGCTCACGGTTCTTTCGCGATTATGTGCGTGGCGAGCAGGGTGCCCCGAGCTAATGCAGTCTTCCTTCCTTCTTCACTTCCTGGACTGCATTTCCTTTCCCTCCTCCCCTCCTTTTCTATCGTCACTCCTTCCCCTCCCCACCGGGGAAATGATAACCACCGCGGCGGAATGGCCAAGTGCATTGAGGCGCTATGCTTCGATGCAAAATCAAATGTTTGTAAATCTATCGGACCAAAATGCGTGGTCATCAGTCCGTAGCTTACAAACTACTTAAACCTAAGTAAACTAACCTACGGACAAACACACACACCCATGACCCAGGGAGGACTCGAACGTCCACGGCGAGCAACCGCGCGCTCCGCAGCGAGGTGCTTTAGACCGCTCAGGCTTCGATGCGCGAGGTCGCTCCCCGTCGGGGGTTTGAATCCCCTCTCGGGCATGGATATTTGTGCCGTCCTTAGTTTTAGCTAGTTCATAAGTAGTTTCTAAGTTTTGGGACTGATGACCCCCTCAGTTAGGCCCCTTAAGCTTAACAAACATCTGAAAATTTTTTGACTGATAACCTCGGTAGTTTAGTCCAAATTCAAATGTTCAAATGTTTGTTAAGCTTATGGGACTTAACTACGGGGTCATCAGTCCCTAAACTTACAAACTACTTATGAACTACTTACGAACTAGGACGGCACAAATATCCATGCCCGAGGGGGGATTCGAACCCCCGACCGTAGTGGCCGTGCTGACCGTGACTGGAGCGCCTCAGTCACCTCGGCCACCGCGGCCGGCTAGTTTAGTCCCCCTATTCCAAACAAACAACCCAACCCAACCCTTAATACCTGAGTATTATTTCTACGCAAAACCCATTCCCAAACATCAATATGTACATTTTATCTCCCTCTTATTCACTACGTTTACATGCAACACATCTTCCGGAAGACTAAAGCCGATTTTCGTAAACCGTTTTTCGCTGTCGTGTTTACATGTCACACCCTGAATCGGATTTCCTATCCCACTTAATATGGCGGCTGAAAAACAGCTGATTCAGTGCCTGATTCAGTCAGCACAATCGCTATTTTTCTTTACTTAAATACCCAGTTTCATTCTCACTCTAATATTTATACTTTTATTTCATAGTAGAAAATGTCATTCAGTCCATATGTGTCGAAAATTCTTAACAGGAAAACACAATCTGACTAGCCAAGAACGCTTCAATAACGGTTGCGTTTAAATGGGCACGAAAATCGATTGTGGAACTGGAACCGCTTTACAGAAGTGGATTTCCACAATCGAATGTTCAAATGTTTGTAAATCTTTCGGACCAAACTGCGTGGTCATCAGTCCGTAGCTTACAAACTACTTACACCTAGTTAAACTAACCTAAGGACAAACACACACACCCATGCCCCAGGGAGGACTCGAACCTCCACGGCGAGCTACAGCACGCTCCGTAGCGAGACGCTTTAGACCGCTCGGCTACTCCACCGCGGCGCACCACTTACAAATTAGACATAATGCCACATGCTATGGCACCGTTTTTGTAACCAGTGTCTTTCACGGCTGAGAAAACGAGCCAGTTTAGCACTGCTTTTACTTGACGATCGTGTGACGTAGGCTCTGCCCTGGCTCTATAAGTAGAACATCACTCCAACTTAGCCCAGTCGTTCGCATTAGCGTCACTTAGGAGCGGGACCAGAATGAAAGCGTAATTCTTCAGCGTGATTTGTAGGTGGGCGGTGGTATTTCTCTGTGTTAAGGAATCGCGTGTCCTACTGCCACTGGCCCCCTGGCCGCCTAAATAAAAGATTGCGCCTCAGCCCCTCCTCCCTCCCATCCCCCTACTTCCTGGCCTTCGTGTCGTGCCTTCTCACTCACCAGTGCGTGCGACATCGAGCCTCCTACTAATTCTCTGCTCCTCGAGATGAAATATTTATCCCGCCTCTCCTACTCAAGTTGCTTATCGGAAGCCGTAACGTGGTTAATACGTAACCAGGTCAGTTTGACACAAACGGCGTTCGTGATTAAATGGAATCCTAATTCGTCCACGTCTCCGTTTCGGAAGCCAGTGATTTCGTACAACCGATCAGCGATCTCAGGTAGTTTTTGGCTTTCACTCGCAAAGTGGAACGCAACTTTCTAATTTGCTTTCCTCGCCGATTCAGCATCCATAATTAATATTAGGAGTGCGAAAGTGTATTTATCTTTAACCTTTACGGACTAAATCGCTGATACGATTTTGATGAACATGGTGTGACGATTGCTTTATACCTGAGGAAGAACACACGCAGTTTCGAAAGCGTGCATTAAGAAAAGTACTTAATCCTCGAAATGCCATTTTAACTTTACAACTTTATCATGTTTTTGAATAGGACTTAGTAGGTGATAAGTTCTACGAAACACTATTTAATCAAATGAATAAAATGCTTGTACCGCTCTCATAGCACTTAATCCATTCACCCATACTGATTCATATTATTTCCATACTACCATTTTAAAAGTTAAAGTAAGTTTGTCTGTTTTGTTCCACGACTGTACTGCTGAAATGGTTTTGCTAAAATTTGGTATGGATTAGCTTGGGTCCTGAGAAAGAACATTGGCTAGTTTATAAAGTGTATAGTAAAATATATTTATTGTTATGAAGAAATTAGGGAAACATATTTACTGTTTGGAAAACCTATTTACTCTTTCAATTTTGAATTTCATCGTATTTGTGAAAATTGTTTTATTGGTTGATATCTATATCTATAAATGTGAATGTCTGTTCGGTGTACGTTTATCACGTCTGAACCACAAGACGTAAAGAGCTAAAAATTTGTACAGTTACTGATGTCTACCCGGGGAAGGCTTTAGGCACGGTTTTATGGCGATCGGATAGGTATATATCTATATTAATGTGAATGTCTGTTCGGTGTACGCTTATCAGGCCGAACGACAACACGCAGAGACTTAAATATTTGTACAGTTACTAATTTATACCTGAGGAAGGTTTTATAGCAATCTGATAGACATTAATTATTTCAGGAATATAACCGGAAATGCGGAACAATAAATACTCTTTGAAAATGGTTTTATTGGTTGCATTGTTGCTTGAGGGTTGATAATGATAAAAGGGTGGAGTATATTGCAATGGAAAGTTATCGATGTATATAAAATTCTACGTGTGTGTTAATATTTCGCTCTGCAACGAAAACTACAGAACGCAAACGAATGGTCTGTGTTTAATTGTTGTCCGAAGTCTCCCGTTGTACACCATAGCAGTTCCATGCCGATAGCTATAATGGGGTGGAAGAATGGTGGTTGAAAGTCGTCAAATTATAAAAAATTTCGGACTGAAGGGCAGCGATGACGTTTGCAACTCTATAGCAAGGATGTTACATACAGCGAAACGTGATGCCACAGACCATATCTTTGGTCTATGCGTGCTACAATGTCCTCAACTCTTTCTCTATAAGGATAAGCATACGAATAAGGAAATATAAGACTAAATAAATAGCACACTACTGAAAGATAGCTTATCTATCATAATCAACCAACACGCGAGCGGAGCCGCGGGATTAAGCTAGTATCCTATATAATACGATTCAACGTAATAAAATGTTTATACATTCCTTAACTTGTTTAAGCCATATTTTAGTAACAGCCTTATAGATGTGAAAGTAATTCTGCCCCCCCCAGGGGGCTCACGGTTCTTTCGTACGTGCGTGGCGAGCACGGGGCCCCGAGTAATGCAATCTTTCTTCCTTCTTTCCTCCCTGGACTGCATTTCCTTCTCCTTTTCCTCCCTACCGGGGGACCAATAACCTTAGCAGTTTGGTCCCCCTATCCTAACCAACCACGAAAGAAACTCTGTCCTATTTCACGACTGACCCACTGATCCGATTTTAATAAAACTGAATGTTCTGAGACAACGATAGTGTGGTGCAGTGCATATAGAACTGGACTCTCAAACAAAGGATCCTGGGTTAGAGAACTACCTTCTTTGTTCATTTTAATTTCAATATAGACTTCTTGTATCTTCTCCTCTTATCTGAACGATTCAAGGCTCTTATTATTCATGATCACTTGGCGTCCTGTTAATCAGAAATATTGGGACCGATGATGAAAGTAGTTTCGTACCTTTAGTCCCCCCCCACCCCCCAACCCCCCCACCCCCAAAAAAAAGAAATGAACAAACCAATCAGAAAGATCGTGGAGTGCAGTAAGACAATCCGTTGGAAATCGTCCGAGTAGGTCAATCCCAACGTCTACTAGCGGCAGTAAGTGAATTACTGATTATCTAACCCAATAAATCATTACCTGTGAAAACAGTCAAAGTACCAGAGGTAAGTCATTCACTTGTTACTGATTATTATTAACTTTGCTCCACAGCCAACTCCTGCTGCGTCCACACACCACACACACACACTTCCTATCCATCCTACTACAACTTGAACTGTGAAATCAAGTAGACAAGCTGATAGGCAACTAGCTACTATTCTGTTCACTGCATGTGGCTATTAACTGTCACGGAAGTGTTAATAATTTTCACTTTTAAAAACAAAACGACGAAGGGGAAGTATATAGACGTCAATTTATACAATAAGGTAAAGGTAACGCAGTCAACAATCCGAAGATTGGTTTGAACACCACAGTGCTTTACTAGGCATGGTCCTGTTTGGAGGTGGTATGCCGTCGCCTTCCTCCGACCTTCGGAACTGACTTACCCAGCCAGTTATAGGGGGACCTTCAGTGTAACGTGGGTTCCGAACCACGGTGCTACTCAGTATTTTTCACATGAGCAATACTGCCAGAGGTGAAAGAAGTGTAAAGTGACAGATAAAAATCCTAGGATCTAGCCGGGATCGAACCCGCGACCTTTGGATTTGTAGTCTGGCACTCTACCAATGTGCAACCGAGTTATACAATAAAGTTTCTTAAATGTAAAAGCATTCCTCTCGTGTACTGAAGTGCGAAAAGATTTTAAGAATTCAGCAATGCAGGACATAAAAACAATCATTGAACTTAGGAATTCAACTTAAATAACAAATGTAAATGAAATACGTGTCTGACCGCCTCTCGGCCTGGTCGGAAAAAAAATGTTCAAATGTTTGTAAATCTATCGGACCAAACTGCGTGGTCATCAGTCCGTAGCTTACAAACTACTTAAACCTAGGTAAACTAACCTAAGGACAAGACACACACCCATGCCCCAGGGAGGACTCGAACCTCCACGACGAGCAACCGCGCGCTCCGCAGCGAGGCGCTTTAGATCGCTCGGCTACTCCACCGCGGCCTGGTCGGGAAATTTCTCCGCTAGCGGACTGGGTGTTGTACTGCGGACATCGTTATTCCAGCATCAACACGCAAGTCACCGGAGTAGTGTTACCTAAAAACGGCTCACCAAGCAAAACGAACACGAACTCTATTTGGGCCCAATGACCTTGAGGTGTATCATCGTCACCGCACTACTGCCCGCTCCGTCTGCTGTCAACTGACACTGACAGACAGGTGGTATCTCTGTTCAAAAAAATACTGTCAACAAGAGTAGTTGCTACACGAATGTAGAAGTTAGTCACTAACAAACGAAAGTATTCCTTTGAAATTCTAAAATAAGGATTCTAAGAACTGAGCAATTCAAGACAGGAAAACACGCCAATAATTTAGGAATTAACAACGGTATCAATCTTACCATCAAAAACATAAAATGTACAAAACTGCAAGTCGCGCCACGAATTCCTTCCACCGTAAAAAGTTGAGGGATCTCAAGAGAAACATTGGTTAATGTAGACGGAACCACCTATAGAACACCTAGTCATAATTTAGATACGAGGCGCGTCCAGAAAGTAAGTTCCGTTTGGTAAAAAAATGAAATTGTACACAGATACAGAAGACATTTTTATTGCACAAAATTCTACAACTCTTAAACTACTTTTCCACATAACTTCCGAAATTTTGCACGCATTTGTCATAGCGTGGCACTAGGTTTTGTATACCTTCTTCATAGAAATCTGCCGCCTGTGTCTTCAACCAGTTGGAAACAGTGAAATTTGGGGGAAGTCCATAGCGAGAGCACTAATTGTAAACCTATGGTTTTCCTGGATCTTGTCATCAATCGCGTGAACCAGTTCTTCTGTAACCAAAGGTGGACGCCCACTTCGTTCTTCATCGTGCACATCACTACGCCCGCCATTGAACTGTCGGACCCATCTTCTCACCATCGGATCACTTATCACATTTGGTCCGTAAAAATCGCAAATTTGCCGATAAATTTCACTTGGTTTCACTTTCCTCGCATTCAGAAACCGAATCACCGACCTGATTTCATAGGCGGTGGGATTTTCAATCAACGCCTACATTTCAAACAAGCACAAAAAAAGCGTTCGTAACTGACAGCGATCTCCAAATGGCGCACATTCTTCTCCTTGATACACATCGTCTACAGCACATGTGCGGAACTGCAATCGCAGCGCTGCAGCGGAGATAAATTGAAACGGAACTTACTTTCTGGACACGCCTCGTATTATCTACCAACATACATAGCGACTATATCAATATTATCCATCTTTATTTCTGTAAAAAATGTTGTAACTTGGCAATCCCAGTTAATATCAAATAACAATACAGATAATGATCCACATCCACATAACAGTAATTTTCATTTTCCTGTGCAACCAAACGTAATCACATAAGTATAAATTATTTTAAATATTATGTTGCCAGGCAGCTGCAAAGTCTACATCTACACGGATACTCTGGAGTCACACTGAAGTGCATGGCAGAGGGCTCATCGAAACACTTTCACATTTCTCTGTAGTTCCATTCTCTAATAGCTCGCGGGAAAAAGGAACACCTAAATTTTTTATTTTTCGATCTGATTTCTCTTATTTTATTTTGGTGATCACGTCTCCCTCCCTATGTAGGTGGCTGGTAACGATATATGTTTGCATTCTGAAGAGAATGGTTAAAGAAATTTCGCAAATAGATCTCATCGCAACGAATAACGCCTATTTTGATTTCCACCCCAACTCGTGCATTATTTCCGTGACACTCGCTCCCCACTATCGCGTTAATACAAAACGAGATGCCCTTCTCTGAATCTTCTCTAAATCGTCCTTCTGTCCCACCTGGTGTGGATCCCATAATGTGCAGCAATGTTCCAAAATAGGACGCACAAGTGTAGTGTGGACAGTTTTAGTAGAACTGTTGCATCTTCTAAGTGTTGTGCCAATGCAACGCAGTCTTTGGTTCACCTTCCCTACCACATTTTCTATATGTTATTTCCAATTTAAGTTGTTCGTAATTGTTACTCCTAGGTATTTCGTAGAATTGACGGCCTGTGGGTTTGATTGACTTACAGTGTAACTGAAATTTAACGGATTTCTTTTAGCGGTCATATGGATGTCCTCACACTGACCAGGCGCGCTGAGCCACGGCGCCCAGCACCAATTAGGCTGTCCAGCCTAATTTTCAACTTACAGCATACAACGATCGTAGTGCCCATTAGTTCTTCTTGTTCGCAGTGTAGTATCACTGCTAGACACTACGACACAATGGATCGCAGCGATAGCTCTAGCGCCAATCGAGCGCCCCCTAGCGCCACCTAGCGCGAGTCCGGAGAGAGACGATTCGGAGCTCGCTCAGCACAGTCAGAGTCGAACATAAAGAGTCGCGAAACTCCGAGTGATTTTCTGCAACTTCGCGACTGCAGCGCTGCCAAGCGGCCGGGTCGTAAAATCACACCGCGAAGCGATTGAGTAATGAATGTGTATTTGGACTGAAGCAGCATTTTCAAAATAACTTCGTATTTACGAGCTTTTGTGGTGCTATAAATTGTAGCAACTGTCAAAAATGTAACTCGGAAATCTCTCATTTGCAAACGATGCTCAAAAGTAACAGAATAATGTTATGAAGAACAGGTGTTCATTTACTGTGGTTAGTTATACTTTTAGGCATAGAAGTTCAAAAATGTTCAAATGTTTGTAAAGCTTATGGGACTTAACTACGGGGTCATCAGTCCCTAAACTTACAAACTACTTATGAACTACTTACGAACTAGGACGGCACAAATATCCATGCCCGAGGGGGGATTCGAACCCCCGACCGTAGTGCAGACCGTGACTGGAGCGCCTCAGTCTCCTCGGCCACCGCGGCCGGCGGGCATAGAAGTAAACCTTCAACAATTCATTCACGTCCAAACTTCTGCTGTTAATGAGAATCGCAAATACTTGACCACTATTTCATAATTTTACTGCCGAATAAAAGTAATGTATGAATGACTGCTTTGGCTCGTACCTCAGCTTCACAAAAATGATAACCCTGTATACTAACATATTTTGTCGGTTACCTACTAGTTCGATAAAGTGAATACGTAGCTACAAATAAATATGTTCATATATAAGCTGTTAATGTTAGCACGTCACATTCTTGAAGATATTCAGTTTGATACCTGCCAAGCTAAAAATTATGATAGGTACACGAAAGGCAAAGAAGCAAGGACAAGGTGAAAATATGGTTTAAACGACGATGTAGAATCTAGTCCCCTACAATGTGAAAATCGTGTGTACTTTTCAAAACATTACCATGTCCGAAATTCGCTAAAACAAAACTCGTGCAACATGTTATTACGCATCGAGAATGCGAACATAATCACAATCAGTTCCTTTTATATACTTCATCACATCAGGTTGCAATTCATTCCTGCTTTCAAAAGGTTTCAGACGATATTAATATGACTCGAGTATTGTGAACTGTATGAACTACATTGCACTGGTAGTTTGTTAAATTATATAGACTGTCATTAACAGAAGCAGTGATATTACTTTAATTATGTTTTCGTATTTTGTATTAGAAACTTCACAGCAACGTTCAGTGACCAGGAAATATGAAAGTAACAGAATTAAAAACGGTAACTTCTCAGTTTCTGTCATGCCATTCCTCTGTTATTCCCTACTGGCCGCTTGGAGCGCTAGTATCGCTTCAGCTGCAATTTTTTTCCTAGAGAGTTTCGCGACTGTCTGTGATGGACTGTGGTACAGTGACGTCCACGCGAGGAGACAGGACAGACATTGCCAGACGGTGCTTATTGGCTCGCACCAAGTATTAGATAGCCAGCCGCCGAGTTGCCCAGCACCTCGCGACCCACACTTAAAGGACCTACTAAAGTTAAGTTCTTGTTCAACTCATTGTAAATAGTATTTGACTAATAAATAGACTAGAAGCGGCAATCCTCATTTCGTGACCTTCGCATAAATGTTCTGAACACGCAGCCTATGCTAGATTCTCGCAAGCGAATAGGTTGCAAGCAACAGGAACTATCTGGAGACAATACGATCGTAGTGTGCTATAAGGTGAGAATTTGGGGAGGAAGGGAAGTGTGCCTGCGTAACCTAACTGGTTCGTCGGGCGCGGTGGCTCAACATCCTCTGAAAAAAAAAGAAGGAAATACATGAATACATGAATACATGAATACATGAAAAACGAAACGACCGCAAAGCATCGATCTACCCGAAAAAACAACAATATAAAATTAAAAATGAAAACCTTGTTAAGGTGACCTCTGGCCCGAAGCGGGAAATCCGAGTTCGAATCCCGGTGCGACACAAATTTTCTACTTTGCCGTTGAATTTATTTGAGTTCCCTGAAACGGTCGAGATGTTTCAGTATTTAGTATTTCTGATTCTTAAAATTACGGCCGTTGATGTCATCAGTAGCTCCTCTTCTTTCCGACTATCTTCCTATATACTCCGCAATCCACCGTACTGTGTGTGGCGGAGGGTAAACTGTACCACTACTACGCATTTCCTTTCCTATTCCACTCCCAAATAGAACAAGGGGAAAAAGAATGTCTATATGCCTCTGTACTACCCCTAATTCCTGTTATCTTGTCTCTGTGATCTTTACGCGAAGCGGCATGAAGGTAGTTCTACACTCAGCTTCAAATTCCGGCTCTTTAAATTTCCTCAACAGAATTTTTCGAAAAGAACGTCGTCTTTCGTCCTACGATCCCCATTTGAGCTCCCGGAGCATTTCCGTGACACTCGCGCATTGGTCGAAACTACCAGTAACAAACCTAGCTGCTTCTCTCTGAACTGCTTCCATGTCTTCCTTTAAACTGGTCTGCTGCGCGTCCCAAACACTTGAGCAATACTCAAGACGTGCTCATACAGACATTTTATATGCGGTCTCCTTACAGATGAAGTACATCTACCCAAAATTCTCCCAATAAACCGAAGTCGGCTGTCCGCCTTACAACTGTCCTTACATGTTCAAAAGAATGTAGAGCTTATGGGACTTAACTACGGGGTAATCAGTCCCTAAACTTACAAACTACTTACGAACTAGCTTATACTAAAGACGGCACAAATATCCATGCCCGAGGGGCGATTCGAACCCCCGACCGCAGCGGCCGTGCAGCCTGGCGCGCCGCAGACCGCTCGGCCACCGCGGCCGGCCCTTACATGTTCGTTCCATTTCACATAGCACTACAATGCTACGCCTAGATATTTTAACGACGCGACTGCATCAAGAAGCTCTCTACTAATGCTGCAAGGGGAGTTGACATTACGTCACAAACTTGAAGCCGATTTGTTCTATCTTACATGCCCCAAACCATTTGTAGTCTGCTATTTACGATTGCCTATTGTTCTTAATTTCTGTCGTACGCATGCAACTGCTGTTTAAATACTAAATAAAATAATGCTTATATAAATAACATACTGTCAAAAAGGCAGTATGAAACGTTTTTCTGGTCTCGAAAGATATTTGTTCCAGTAAAACGACTCATTTGGCTCATTAATTGGGACTGTTTCTTGTTTATACATTTCGAATATCTAAGAAGAGAAGTACGGCATGTTATGTGAAAACAGTTTAGCTTCCTGCACTTTGTTTTAGTCGTAATTATTTGATCGAAATGACAGCTTATATTGTTTGTGGTTGTACTACTTCTTCTGAGAGGTTTCATTCGTAAGTAGAGTAGACATTCACAATACAAGAGAGCGCCTTTGGTTCTTTCCTTATTCCGTTTATTTATAGGCTACCAGTGGAACCGTAGTTTTACTTTCAAAAGTGATAATTCAAAATGCTTTGCAAGTGAACTAAAAGTTGAAACGTAACAAGCAAGAACCAGCACTAGTAAGGGAACAAGCATTGCTTTCGTAGGTGCAGCTACATCAGGTATCGACACAAATTTATTAACAGAGAAATTATATTCATTACGAAGCATTCTTTACGCATCACATATTTCTCTTCTTAACACAAAACAGTCACATTAATGAGGCTAAATGTATCGTATCTTCTTCTTTTCCTTCTACTTTGCCTCACATGTACGACGTTGGCGTGGTTAACTGATTTGGCGTGGTTAATCGAATTGGTGTGGTTTCTTTAAAGGGTAGCCGAATGCTTTTTTGCCGCCATCACATTACCATCGCCCTCCTCCCCACCCCTCTGGAGGAAAAATGTGTACCTCAACTATCTTTGTATAATGTAATACATGTGAAAATATACGAACGTTTTTGTGAACCAGAATGAAACTTTCACTCTGCAGCGGAGTGTGCCCTGATATGAAACTTCCTGGCAGATTAAAATTGTGTGCCGGAATCCGGACTCGAACCTGGCACCTTTGCCTTTTGCGGGCAAACGCTCTACCACTGAGCTACCCTGACACGACTCACGGTGCCGCCCTACAACTTCAATTCTGCCGGTACCTCGCCTCCTACTTTCCAAACTCAGCTCAGTGGTAGAGCGCTTGTCCGCGAAAGGCGAAGGTCCCAGGTTCGAGTCCGGGTTCCGGCACACAATTTTAATCTGCCAGGGAGTTTCGTTTTTTCTGAACGTTTGCGAATCGTGTAAATGAGGTGGGATTTCAATTCAAACCTGGTATTCACCTAGTGGGGTGTGAGAAACCGCCTAAAAAGTACATCCAGACTGGCCGCCAGACAGATCCATGACGTTATTCGACTGGGTACATTTGAACCAGTCTCGGCATACCGCCCCGTCTCGGAAAGTGGCGCTTTACCCGCATTTCTAACCGTGGCGTGCGAAAGGTGTGGTATACGTAGATCAAAGAAACTGCTATCCTCACAAGTTATTCACGTAAACACTGTAATATTTAGTGTCTAGAAACAGATGGTACCTTCACACGACAGAAGTTAAGAACACGACTCAATCGTAGTTAACAGTCTGCTATGACCGCTCAAACCCAATTGGCATTCGGCCTTGTGGTCAATAGGAGGGACTGTTAATGCATTTCCAATTTACAATCACTCCCAGCAGCCACTACGTCGAGTAACAACTTGAGTTGCGTTGAGAAAAAATTTTGTAACATCAAAGATGGTGAGAGGCGCGACCATTGTCTTCAAAACAACCTACAACGTAAGTCTGTAGAGCCATCTTCCGTCCTTATACTTCCATAGCAGCGAGTTCAATGTCCAAATGTTTGTATAGCTTATGGGACTTAAATACGGGGTCATCAATCCCTAAACTTACAAACTACTTATGAACTACTTACGAACTAGGACGGCAAAAATATCCATGCCCGAGGGGGATTCGAACCCCCGACCGTAGTGGCCGTGCAGACCGTGACTGGAGCGCCTCAGTCCCCTCTGCCACCGCGGCCGGCTGACAGGGAGTGACACGCAACTGGCACACGAAGTTAAACATTTGTTTATTCATAATGCTGGCATTATTGCACAATTGTTCTCGTGGGCTTGCTCGACAGAACTGATGTCTTTAAGTGTACTTTCTTCTCCTGAAAATAGAAGTCAAGCTGGTGATGTTTCTTTGTTAAGCTTACTGCTATACATGCAGATGACGTACGTAAATGCAGGAATGGAAATATTGGGAGGGACAAATTGTTCAACTGTTTGTAAACCCAAGGAACCAAACTGTAAAGGTCATTGGTCCCTAAACTTAGAAAATAAATAAACAAACTTATGCTAAGGACAAAATACACACCCCTGCTCGACGGAGGGCTCGAATCTCCAATGGGAGCCACCGCGCAATCCCTGACCGCATGCACGTACATCTACATCTACATACATACTCCGCAATTCACCGTAAGGTGCGTGGCGGAGGGTACACTGTACCACTGCTAGGCATTTCCTTTCCTATTCCACTCCCAAATTGAACGAGGAAAAAAAGAATGCCTATATGCCTCCGTACGAGCCCTAATTTCTCTTATCTTGTCTTTGTGATCTTTACGCGAAATGTAAGTAGGCTGCAGCAAGATCGTACTACACTCAGCTTCAAATTCCGGCCCTCTAAATTTACTTAACAGAAATTCACGAAAAGAACGTCGTCTTTCTTCCAGCGATCCCCAATTGAGTTGCCGGAGCATTTCCGTGACACTCGCGCCTACGGGGCTACGCGGCTGGAAGGACAAAGCATACGAGTGTTTATGAGAATAAACATACCTTTTCTAGTGCCTATTAAAATCACAACATCAGGAAGGATAACCAATATTGAAATTTAACTATTGTATGCATTGTATGCCATAGTACTAACAAGGAAACCTCCCCATTGCACTCGTCTCGGATTTAGTTATAAGTTGGCGCAGTGGATAGGCCGTCAAAAAATTAACACAGATCAATCGAGAAACCAGGAAGAAGTTGTGCGGAACTATAAAAAAAAATAAGCATAATATAAAAACAGAGCAGTCCATGCGAAAGATAGGTGACGTCGAGCAAGTTGTAAGCATCGGAGCACCGTCGTCCTGTAGTTAGCGTGAGGAGCAGCGGAGAGAAAAGAAAAAAATGGTTAGAGCCTCCCCACAGCCGCAAATTTTAATTTTTTCATTTCCAGAAGATTATTATCTGTCTGTCCGTCCATTCGACGCGTGGTGATATGACTGCACCGTAGTATGGGGACATGTTCAGATTTGCTTGGACATATACAGGATTTGACAGCCTACATACGGAAAACTTCGAAAACGTTAAAACAGAGAACAAGGAAAACTGTGCGACTGTGAAACTGTTGCATTCATTTGTTACAGTTTATGTGACAAACTCTTATGTTTTCATCACTTTTTCGGGAGTGATTATCACATCCACAAGAAAACCTAAATCGGGCAAGATAGGATGTCTTTACCCATTCACCAAGTGTACAAGTTAGGTGGGTCGACAAGACATTCCTGTCATATGACGCGCACACCGTCACCAGTGTCATATAGTATAGGCCTACATCAGACGTGTTTTCCTGTGGAGGAATCGGTTGACCAATCACTTTGCGAGCAAATGTCTTAGATTCCCACTGGAGAGGCACTTCCTTTCGTTTGATAATAGCACGGTTTTCTACATCTACATCAACATCTACATAGATACTCTGCAAATCACATTTAAGTGCCTGGCAGAGGGTTCATTAACCACCTTCATAACTTTTCTCTACCGTTCCATTCTCTAATAGCGCGCGGGAAGGAAGAACACCTAAATCGTTCCGTTTTCGATCTGATTTCTCTTATTTTATTGGGATGGTCATGTCTCCCTAAGTAGGTGGGTGCTAGCAAAATATTTTCACATTTAGAACTAAAAGTCAGTGATTGAAACTTCGCAAACAGATCACGCCGCAATGAATAACGTCTTTCTTTTAATGATTTCCACCCCAATTCGTGCAACATTTCCGTGACGCTTCCCCCCCCCCCCCCCCGTAACGTGATAAAACAAAACGAGCTGCCCTTCTCTGAACCTTCTCAATATCTTCCGTCAGTCCCACCTGGTGAGGGTCCCACAAGGGGCAACAGTACTCCAAGAGAGGACGCACAAGTGTGATGTAGGCAGTCTCTTTGGTGGAGCTGGTGCATCGTCTAAGCGTTCTGCCAATGAAACGTAACCTTTGGTTCGCCTTCCCCACAATATTTTCTATGTGTTCTCTCCAGTCAAAGTTGTTCGTAATTGTAACTCCAAGGTATTTGGTAGAATTTACGACCTTAAGGTTTGACTGATTTATCGCGTAATTGAAGTTCAGCGGATTTCTTTTAGTGGTCATGTGTATTACTTCACACTTTTCTTTATTTAGTGTCAATTGCCAATTTTCGCACCAAGTAGAAATTTTGTCTAAATCGCTTTGCAGTTGCTTTTGATCCTCTGTTGACTTCACTAACCGATAAACGACAGCATCATCCGCGAACAGTCTAAGGGAGCTCCTAAATCGTTTATAAACACGAGGAAGAGTAGGGGACCAATAACGCTTCCCTGTGGAACGCCAGATATCACTTCTGTTTTACTCGATGACTTACCGTCAATTACAACGAACTGTGTCCTTTCTGATAGGAAATCGTAAATCCAATCGCACAATTGGGGAGATATTCCATAAGCACGCAATTTCATTAGAGCCGCTTGTGGGGTACAGTATCAAAAGCCTTCCGGAAATCCAGAAATATGGAATCGATTTGAGATCCCTTGTCGATGGCACTTAACACTTCATGTGAATAATGGGCAAGCTGTGTTTCGCAAGAGCGATACTTTCTGAATCCGTGCTGACTATTGGTTAATAGGTCGTTCTCTTCGAGGTAGTACATAATATTCGAACAAAGTATATGTTCCAAAATCCTACTGCAAATCGACGTCAATGAGATAGGCCTGTAATTTTGGGGATCACTCCTATTGCCTTTCTTGAATATTGGAGTAATTTGGGCAACTTTCCAGTCTTTGGGTACGGATCTTTCGCTGAGTGATCGGTTGTAAATTATAGCTAAGTACGGAGCTATTGCATCAGCATATTCTGAGAGGAATCTAGTTGGTATACAATCTGGCCCGGAAGATTTATTTTTGTTTAGTGATTTAAGTTGTTTTACTACTCCAGGAACATCTACTTCTAAGTTTCGCATGCTGGCAGCTGTTCTTGGATTGAATACTGGAGTGTTCACTTCGTCTTCTTTGGTGAAAGAATTTCGGAAAGCTGTGTTTAGTAATTCTGTCTTAGCAGTACTGTCGTCGGTAGTATTACCATTGCTATCGCGTAGTGAAGGTATTGTTTGTGTTTTGCCGCTAGTGTACTTCACATATGACCAGAATTTCTTTGGATTTTCTGCAAGATTACGAGACAGGATTTCGTTGTGGAAGCAACTATAAGATTCTCGCATTGAAGTCCGCGCTAGGTTGCGAGTTTCAGTAAAAGATTGCCTGTCTTGCGGATTCTGTGTCTTTTTAAATTTTGCATGCGTTTTTCTTTGTTTCTGCAACAGTGATCTGACCTGTTTTGTGTACCACGGGGGGTCAGCCGCCTCTTTTATTAATTTATTTGGTATAAATCTCTCGATTGCTACTGATTTTGCGGTGCGGTCGCAAAACAAAGACACGAAACTGATTACAGCGAACAGAGATGTCAATGAACGGACGGCCACATCACAATTTTGCGAAAATAAAAAAAAAAATTGAAATTTTCATTTTCATTCGAGGTAAGGCTTGAACCAAGAACGTCTCGCTCCGCAGCTCCTCATGCTAGCCACAGGACCACAGGGCTACGATGCTCACATTCTTCTCGGCGTTGCCTATGTTTCGCATGGACCGCTCAGTTTTTATATTTTGTATATCTTTTTCATAGTGCCGGCCGCGGTGGCCGAGGGGACTAAGGCGCTTCAGTCACGGTCTGCACGGCCACTACGGTCGGGGGTTCGAATACCCCCTCGGGCATGGATATTTGTGCCGTCCTAGTTCGTAAGTAGTTCATAAGTAGTTTGTAAGTTTAGGGACTGATGACCCCGTAGTTAAGTCCCATAGACTATACAAACATTTGAAACATTTTTTATTTTTTCATAGTTTCACACAACTTCTTCCAGTTTTCTCGAGTGATCTGTGTTCAGTTTTTCACGGCCTATCCAGATTTCGAATTACGAACAGATGCCGTAATGAGTAACATAGAAGTAGATATCATCGGAGTTGTGCAGCAACTAAAATCACTTAACAAGAACAAGTCTTCTGGTCCGGATTGTATACCAATTAGATTTCTATCTGATTATGCTGAAGCGATAGCTCCTTACTTAACAGTCATATACACCCGCTCTCTCATAGAAGGATCTGTACCAAAAGATTGGAAAGTTGCACAGGTCACACCAATATTCAAGAAAGGCAGTAGGAGTAACCCACTAAACTACAGGCCTATTTCATTGACGTCAATTTGCAGCAGGGTTTTGGAACATATCCTGTATTCAAATATTATGAATTATCTCGAACTGAACGATCTATTGACCCAAGGTAAACACGGATTTAGAAAATATCGTTCATTCGAAACACAACTAGCTCTTTATTCACACGAAGTGATGGGTGCTATCGACAAGGGTTCGCAAATCGATTCCGTATTTCTTGATTTCCAGAAAGCTTTTGACTCCGTACCTCACAATCGGCTTTTAATCAAATTGCGTGGTTATGGTATATCGCCCCAAATTTGCAATTGGATAGGGGATTTCTTGTCAGAGAGGACACAGTTCGTAGTAATCGATGGTAAGGCATCGACTAAAACAGAGGTGATATCGGGCGTTCCACAGGGTAGTGTTATTGGTCCTCTGCTATTCCTTATTTACATAAACGATTTAGGGGAAAATCTAAGCAGCTCTCTTAGGTTGTTTGTAGATGACGCCGTCATTTACAGTCTAGTAAAATCATCTGAAGATCAAAACCAACTGCAGAACGATCTGAATAAGATATCAGTATGGTGTAAAAATTGGCAATTGACTCTAAATAATGAGAAGTGTGAAGTCGTCCACATGAGTACGAAAAGAAATCCGTTAAACTTTGTTTACAACATAAATCAATCAAATGTGAAGGCCGTAAACTCCACAAAATACCTAGGAATTACTATTACTTCAAACTTAAACTTGAAAGAACATGTAGATAATATCGTGGGAAAGGCGAACCAGAGACTGCGTTTTATTGGCAGAACCCTTAAAAGATGCAACAGAACTACTAAAGAAACTGCATACACTGCGCTTGTCCGTCCATTTTTGGAGTATTGCAGCCCAGTGTGGGATCCTTATCAGGTGGGTTTGACGGAGGACATCGAAAGAGTCCAAAGAAGGGCAGCTCGTTTCGTATTGTCACGATACAGGGGAGACAGCGTTACGGAAATGATACAGGATCTGGGATGGGAATCATTACAACAACGGCGCTTATCGCTGCGGCGTGGGCTATTTGCGAAACTCCAATCGCCAACATTCTCCTCCGAAGGCGAAAATATATTGTTGACTCCCACTTACATAGGTAGAAATGATCATCAGAATAAAATAAGAGAAATCAGAGCTCGAACAGAGAGATTCAGGTGTTCTTTCTTCCCGCGCGCTATTTGAGAATGGAATGGGAGATAAATAGTATAATTGTGGTTCGATGAACCCTCTGCCAGGCACTTAAATGTGATTTGCAGAGTATCCCATGTAGATGTAGATCACTGCGCCAACTTATAACTAAATCTGAGAGGGGTGGATGGGGAGGTTCCCTTGTAAGAATATCCGATTATATTTGTAGATGTTTTGGGGATACACAGGTGTACAAGGACAACAAAAATGTGTTCGTCACTTCGTACCGCTTAAACTCTACACAATATTTCATTAGTAATAGTGGCTGGTGTGTGGGAGTGTGTTGATGTCCCGACAGTCCGTGATCTGATATTTTCAACTGGAATGTGGACAACTAGCTGACGAGAAGACCAGTCGAACTCCGTCTCTATTGAGGAAAGTCAGGATACCAAAGGCAACATGCAGTCTTATGTAATCTTGATGAGAGATAAGATCCGGAACAGCCACCATCTTCAACACGCCTTGCAATAGTTATGAAATACATGAAATAATATTTACTTATACACTTACATGAACATACACATACTGGCGTAAGTTATTTAAATTGTATACCTGCACTTACAATTGGTATTCTATTTAAATGAACATTTAACATAAAAATTACATACTATTTACAGGGATATCATACGAAATAATTATTGAAATAACTTTATATGCAAACATTGCCATGCTATCTGTGTAATTGTCTTGGATATAAATATGGTACGACTGGAATGCTATTTTTCTCATAATTAAAATGCGTTTTCTGCATCAGATCAACACTTCTCGTAAAATATATTCACATAGCAGATATACGTTCATAGACAGAATGAATAATGTGAACCCACGCTCGTCTTTGTATCACAGTTGTATAAATATTAACATTCAAAATCGTTACATATTTATTTAATGTTTGCTGCATGCCTGAGTTCCAGTTCAAATAACCAATTGATCGTACATTAAATTATTTATTCAGCATCATGTTATCAGTGAGGCCCATAGAGGTTCCTCAGTACGTAGTATTGCTACAAATTCAAGTAATGTTTGAATATTTTATACTGCGCTCTACGCTGCACCTCGCCCGGTAGCTCCCATTGTCCAGAACTCCCCCTGGTAGGACTTAGCCTGGACTTCCCTAATCCGGGAAGAACCACTGCCTACTGGCCTCTCCTCTGCCTCAAGCCCACAGCGCTCGCCAACATGAGAAAATTCTGTCCATGGCCTAACTATAAATGTTGCTTCCACAATAAATGTTATCTTACTGAATACATATACTGCTACCATTAAATGAAAGATAAAGTATAACATTTTGTGCATTGGCATGGACAATGTCTGCAGTGTATTTAATGCTATTTAGGTCTTATATTTTATGATCAAGTGGACGGTAATCTCACAGCCTGTTGCCCAGATTGTGGGCTATGTGAATCAGCGGTGCGGTGCTATGAGGGTCCCCAACAAGTGGCTAAAACGAGGTCAAACCACGTACAAAGGTCGAGGCGTAGGGCGGCCGTACCTCATTACAGATGTGGGACTTCGTGTACTGTGTAGACTGCTAAAGCAGGTCATGAGGCTAACTGTGACGGAAGTAACATCAGGCTTTAATACTGGGCAGAGTACAAGTGTGTGCTAACGTTCACGAGGGCATCCCCGGGTTCATGGGGTCTCGCGCAAGGCACCATGATGGCCAAGAAGCATAGTTACTGGCTGTAGACTACATAGACCCTTTCTTGACGATCGTGTTTCCCAAACGAAGTGGCATTTCCAGCAATATAATGCGCAGTGTCACAGTAGATACTTGCAACCGATGTGCACATCTTAACCCGACTGATCAAATTTGGAATGTATTTGAATGTGGCGTCAGATCTCTTTGTATCTCTCCTCCGAATTCACGGCTATAGAATGACTTGTGGGTGTAGCAACAAATAATCCTGAGCTAATAAAGAGCATCAAAACAGGCACAGGAATTAGTCAACACAGAGATGTCGTAGCGAAACTGACCACCAAAATATAACAAAAAAATCGCACTGACGTGTTTTACGGCCCACTTTAGATTTGTAGTTTTAAATGTTTTTGCAAACATTTTGGACCAAAATAATAATCTAAATAATAATAAATTAATTAATAAGAGCGTCTGAAACCCTTTTAGGAAAAAAATGTAGGTAGTGGCGGGTTCCGGACCACCGACCTTTCGCGTCACGGTGCAGCACCTTGCCCACTACGCTACGGCTATAAATCAAACCAAGAGTTCTTTAATCCCATACTATTGATGGCCGTTGTTAACTGATATTAATATGGCATTTGTGGACATTAGATTATCATTTATCATACGAAGAACGATGTGTTTTTGTTAATTCCTCAGTGTGCCCTTGTTTTGAAAGGCAACGTGTAAGTTACAATAAGAAAATCATCAAATACGCGAGGAATGTCACGTGACATCTCCGAACGGCTGGTTTTCGTTAATTCGATGGAGGGTGCCAAATCTCCGTTATTTTTGCAAATATGTCTCAAACGATACGAGATATGAAAAAAACATAAGGGAGCTAAATTGTAAAGAATTTTCTCCTCTACCAATAAGGTTATTCAATTATCGTGTCAGATGAACGGTTCGTTTGCAATTACAATTATATTACAAACGCCTTTTTTTTGTTTTACTACCGTATTTTTGTCCGAAAAAATTGAAAAAGGGAGGTTCTGGTCTCTGGCGGTCTACAATCACGTCTGTAAAATTTGGTGCTGATCGGTTGAACGGTTCGTCTTAAAAACAGGGAACACTTTACGGACAGACAGACGGACGGACAGACAGACATCCCAAAATCGCCGTTATTTTTGCAAATATCTTTCAAACGCTACTAGATATGAAAAAAAACATAACAGAGAAAAGTTGTAGAGAATGTTCTCCTCTACAAATTCGGTTATTCAATTTTCGTGTCAGATGAATAGTTAAGCCGTTATTTTCATTTAAATTTCGAGCTGTCAAAAGACGATCGCAAAGGCCCACTTTTAGTGTTACTACCGTAACTTAAAGTGGGCCAATATATTTATTCAAAAAAGAAGATACAAATTCGGTTAGCGCTTTTGACCCACTTTAGGTTCCGGTAGTAACACTAAAAGTGGGCCTTTGCGATCACCTTTTGAAAGCTCGGAATTTGAATAAAAATAACGACTTAACCATTGATCTGACACTAAATCTGTATAAACGAATTTGTAGAGGAGAAAATTCAAAATGTTCAAATGTTTGTAGAGCTTATGGGACTTAACTACGGGGTTATAAGTCCCTAAACTTACAAACTACTTATGAACTACCTACAACTAAGGACGGTACAAATATCCATGCCCGAGGGGGGATTCGAAACCCCGACCGTAGTGGCCGTGCAGACCGTGACTGAAGCGCCTCAGTCCCCTCGGCCACCGCGGCCGGCGAGGAGAAAATTCTCTACAACTTTTCTCTCTTTCGTTTTTTTCATATCTCGCATCGTTTCAGAGATATTTGCAAAAACAACGGCGATTTGAAGATGTCTGTCTCTCCGTAACGTGTTCCCACTTTTTAGATCGAACCATTCAACCGATCGGCATCAAATTTTACAGACATAACTGTTGGCCTCCAGAGACCAGGACCTCCCTTATCCAAATTTTTCGGACAAAAAAAATACGTTAGTATCACTAAAAAAATATGCCGTTTGTAATGTAATTGTAATTGCAAAAAAAAACCGTTCATCTGACACGGAAACTGAATAACCGCATTTGTAGAGGAGAAAATTCTCTACAACTTTCCTCTCTTATGTTTTTTTCGTAAGTCGCACTGTTACAGAGATATTATCAAAAATAACGGCGATTTGACACCGTCTCTTCATTTTACGTTAACTGGGCGTTAGGAAATGTCACGTGACATTCCTCGCCCAGAACTCTCTCTGGAATAAGTCATCTAGCTTCCTGTATTTTATGATTTTCTTATCATAATTTACGCATTGTCATTTCAAAGCAGTGACGCACTGAAGAATTAACAAAAGCACATCGTCCATAGTACGATAAATTGTAATCTAGTGCCTAAAAAGTGATTTTAGCTGTTAGGAACTGCCAGCAATAATAGGCCTACGGGAATTAATAGCTAACGTAGTAGTTGTTCGCCGTGGTGTAGTGATGCATGTGGTCGGTAGTTCGAAACGCGTCGATACCATTTTTTTCAGCTTGGCTGCTAAAACGTTTTCCGCCATTCTTATTAATTAAATAGAGCTCTCTTTTGCAATGTTTAGAGTGGTGCAGATGTAAGAGTGCTCCCTCTAAAATGTGCGTTTGTTCTATTTCGTGAACATGGCGTGAAATACGTAACAACGAATTGAATACTCATTCTTCTGAAGCATTCGCACAACAACGAGGAGGATACTGTGATAATGAATATTCTAAACAACGTGCAAATACTGGTACTTTCATATATAAATGGAGTATTAGATTTCTGTGACAGCTGTCGTTCCTTAATTAAACCGAAGGGAAGTGTATACATTGCAACAAATTACCTGTTTTTTTTTTCTAAGCCATTATTCACTATTAGTGGAATATGTTGAAAGTCATTAATTAGATAGCAATGAGTCTACTAAAATGATTTCCTATTACATGGAAGCTTTTAACGTAGATTGTATTACCTTTCCTGTAATTCAGATATGACTTTGTTCATGTTACTTTGTCCTGCGCTAAATTAAAGAGCAACTATTCTGTTTCATACCATGATTACGTTTTCTTTTACAGCTAAAATAATAAACGGATTAAGTATGGTAATACCGAATTCTACAAAGTTCTAGTACTTAATCTATATAAAAAGTTACTATTAACATTATGCGATTTACAACACTCATTGTAAAAGTATCTACCCAGTTTGTGTACATGTGTTAAAGAAGTCTGGCCGAGCGGTCTGCGATGTGCCAGTCACGGTCAGCACGGTCGCTGCGGTTGGGGGTTCGAATCCCCCCTCGGGCATGGATGTTTGTGCCGTCTTTCGTATAAGCTAGTTCATAAGTAGTCTGTACGTTTAGGGACTGATGACCCCGTAGTTAAGTCCCATAAGCTTAACAAACATTTGAACATTTTAAAGAAGTCTATGTTAGCAATTCGTTGGTATGAATTTCATTATATGTTCACAAAATAGAACAAATGCTCGTTTCAGAGAAAGCGTTGTTACCTTTGAACAACTCAGAATCTTGTAGAATATAGTTGTGTTCAATTAACGAGAGAGTGCGAAAACCTCTCAGGAACCGAAAAGAAAAAATGCTATATATACAGGGTGTTTCACTAAGTGTGTTTGCTTCTGTAACTTATAATATAATAGGTGACGGCAAATTTTAATGCGGTAGGTCAACACAAGAAATGTTACACTTTCTGCGGAGCTATAAACATAGTTTATTGTATCATTTTCCAAAGAGTTCAGCACAAAGATATAATTTTTTAAATGGAACAATAGTTTTTTCTATCGTGCATTGGATTCGTTGAAACCAGCTGTGTCCAAATCAATTTAAACTACATTCCTATCACTGTTAGTTTGGGAGGTACAACCCTTCAAAGTTTCAGGGGCAGATACATGGCTGTGTGGTGGGTGATGGATGTTATGGCGGTGGGAAGTTGATTTACATGAGATGTTCAAATGTGTGTCCACGTTCCTCAATGCATAATGCAATGCGCCGTCGAAAGGATCAGCGGATGAGATGTAACATCGCCGGTGTGACGGAGCGACATGCGTCCTCGATGCGCCGTTTTAGATCATCTGGGGATGTGGGCTCAGTGACATAAACACGATCCTTTAGATATCCCCACAAAACGAAATCTACTGGTGTTAAATCTGGCGACCTTGCGGGCCATGAATGAGGACCATGGCGCCCCAACCCCACCACAGAGCCATGTATTATGTACAGCGTGTGGTATCTGCTCCTGAAACTTTGGACGCAGCTGGTTTCAACGATAGATTTAAAAAATTATATCTTTGTGCTGTAACGCTTTGGAAAATGATACACAATAAACTAAGTTCATAGCAACATTTCTTGTGTTGACCTACAGCATTAAAATTTCCCGTCGCCTATTATTTTATAAGTTACAGAGGCAAACACACTTAGTGAAACACCCTGTATATATATGTTATTCTTTGGTTAGCTCGATTCATTGCAGTAGTTTGTTCATGTTCGGTAGAATTTCTCTCTGTTTTTATTTATTTATTTATTTTAAATTTTATTTTTATTACAGATGGCGTTAGTCATTTTTCTTTTTCTCTCTTTTCATTGGTTCTTCGGTTTGATCGGTCCTTTGTGGACGTTGGTCATTTTGTCGGCGTTGATTCAGTTTTTCGTTACAGAGGGTGTCGAGCACGCCGAGCTACCACGCCGGCAGCCCTCTGACTGAGCGCTCTGAGCCACCGCGCCCACAAAGTTTCGAACCACCGTCTAAAATTTTCGTGCATCACAAACTAATTCGCTGCCCATTACGCAATGCATAACAGCTGCGAGAGTCATCCGTAATTCTCGTGCGATGACAGGTGTTATCTGCTAATGTGGCATTTTTAGACATTAGACTGTAATTCATTGTCCCAACAACGACGTGTTTTTGATCATTTTCAGTGCGCCATTGCTTTGAAATGACAACGACTGAGTTATAATGAGAAAATCATCAAATACAGAAAGCAAGACGGCGTTTACAAAAGGTTTCGGACGAGGGATGTCACGTGACTGATTTCCGAACGTCAAATGTTGAGCACCTGCATAAAACCTAGCAGACATGTACACTAGGGTGGTTATTATTTTATGTATATTTTACTGTTTTAATTTTGACCAGCCATGCATTTTATATCTGACTATCCACCAGCACGTGATCTATATCTATAAATGCGAAAGTCTGTTCGGTGTACGTTTATGACGTCTGAACCACAAGACATAAAGAACTAAAAATTTGTACAGTTACTAATGTCTACCCTGGGAAGGCTTTAGGCACGGTTTTATGGCGATCGGATAGCTATTTATCTATATATATTAATGTGTATGTCTGTTCGGTGTACGCTTATCACGTCCGAACGACAAGACGCAGAGACTTAAATATTTGTACAGTTACTAATTTATACCTGAGGAAGGTTTTAGGCACGGTTTTATAGCGATCTGATAGTTATAGTAAAGAATATAACGCGAAATGCGGAACAATAATTACTCTTCGAAAATTATATTTTCTCTTTGAAAATGGTTTTATTGGTGGTATTGTTGCTTGAGGGTTGATAATGATAAAAGGGTGGAGTATGTTGGGATGGAAAGTTATCGGTGTATATAACATTCTACGTGTGTGTGTGTCTGCAGCGAAAACTACAGAACGCAAACGAATGGTCTGTGTGTAATTGTTGTCCGAAGTCTCCCGTTGTACACCATAGCAGTTACATGCCGATAGGTGTAACGGGGTGGAAGATATGGTGATTGAAAGTCGTCAAATTATAAAAAAAAATTCGGATTGAAAGCCAGCGATGACGTTTGCGACTCTATAGCAAGGAGGTTACATACAGCGAAACGTGATGACTAGGCCATATCTTTGGTCTACGCGTGCTACAATGTCTTCAACTCTTTCTCTGTAAGGATAAGCATACGAATAATTTTATTTGTTTACTTGAATGTTGATTAAAAATGTTTGTTTCTAAATAAGGTATTTCATTTCATCCTTCAAAACCAGTCTCATAGCAAACGACTGAAAGATAGCTTATCTATCATAATCAACCAACACGCGAGCGGGGCCGCGGGTTTAAACTAGTATTCTATATAACTATCATCCAGTACACCTACTAGATTTTATGTGGAGCACTATAATAAGCAGTTTCATGTCAATGTCGTCCTGAATAAATAAAATAAAAATTGCAATCTTGGCATCTTTATACTATAAAATCGATCCCGAAGATGAGTAAATTACGTGATAATGAAAGTGTTGGAGGGATATTAGAATAATAGTTTAAAGAGGTAAAAGTAAAAAAAAAAAGAGTATATTTGCCAAAGCTAAACTCAGATATCAAATAATTGTGTCTGTTTGTTAAAATACGGTTAGAAAGAATATTACGTTTTGGATGCATAGACTTCATCACAATAGTAGAGTCGTAATCGTATCGTCCATCAGTTTTTATTATTTGTTGATTTATTTTCACGATTGTTACCCTTGGGAGAGTGACTGGACTTGAATTGATAATTTCATCTTTGGATGTTACTCTTATTTGTTTCCCAAAAACACCTCATCTTCTCAGAATGCCCCTTCTTCCGTTCCTCTGTCCACTTTTTACCAGGCTGGCGCGACGTTGTTTCTGTTAAGTCTTGAGATCTGCAGGAAAGATAACTCCTTAAATTGCCAACGGTTTAATGTTCAAATGTTTGTTAAGCTTAAGGGACTTAACTACGGGGTCATCAGTCCCTAAACTTACAAACTACTTATGAACTACCTACAACTATGGACAGCACAAATATCCATGCCCGAGGGGGGATTCGAACCCCCGACCGTAGTGACCGTGCAGACCGTGACTGAAGCGCCTCAGTCCCCTCGGCCACCGCGGCCGGCGCCAAAGGTTTATTAAACAAAAGAGCCTTCTGGGCGTACAACAACACAACGTCAAGAAAGCAGTCACGCAGGGACAACAAAAACAATAAACAAATAAACAGTCAATAAACTATTACACGTGGCGCTAGGCCAAGGCAGAACAACTACACTACTTGGAAAACTACGCTGAGTGCGGCGGCAGGTGGATCCGGCGTAGGAGCGGCCGGTGTCTGAGTCTGCACTGCCCTCCACACTCCGTGGTGCGCTTATCAAGCCGGCATCAGCGGAGGGCTACAACCGGCTACTGCGCTGTCATTGGTTGGCCACTGTCACATGGCGGACCGTAATGTAGTGCCGCCGTACAGCGCCGTTTCTTCTGCTGTTTATGTGATTACGTGTGAGCGCCTACGAAAGGGAGCTCAGCAGCCCGCCTTGGCTGTCTGTTATGCGGGCACTCTATACGGTCAGGGGCTGCCACATCAATTTCCCCAACCACACACTATACCAGGGCCGCTGAAACATTGCACTTGACGTTTCGCGTTACGGCGCGTTAAGTTGACTACACTGCTTTAGCGACGTTGCAACACTAGCCTCTATACGCGCAGCAGACGAAACGGTTTTCAGTTGCATCTCGTAAATGTAAGCTATTGAGCAATAAAAGTGCATATAATAATTCGTTCTTGTACAGCAATTAATTAACGGCATATTAATGAAGACCAGAGCACAACAATGCACACGCTTTCAATAACGGAGCAAAGCAATATAGAAATAAGCATTGAATCACGACAGATACGAAATAAATAATAATCAAGATAGTAAATTCTCTCTCTAAGTTTTATAATCAGAATGCTTTTCACTAACCAATTTACGGCGATAATGGTACAATTACATCCAGCTCCCAATCTTCACTGTTGTCGTCACTGCCAAAATCGTCGTTATCACCAAGACAAATCATTAACCGTTCATGATTACTGATGATCCCTTCCATTGTTTGCGCTGCCCGAATCAGTTTTTCAACGTGCTCGACCCTTTTTTTTTTCTTTTTTTACCAAGATGCAGCAGCTACATTGGCAACAGCTTCACGCAACAGTTTTTCCACCCCTCTTATAGTGAAAGACTTATTGTTCCTTAAGTAATTCTTCACGTCACTCCATAACAATTTTATAGGGTTAAAACGTCAGTGAAATGGTGGCAGATTTATTATATTGTGTCGTTGCTCCTTTGCGATTTCGCCTACTGCACATGTGGGTGTAATAGGCTTATTTTGTTTCACGAGCGATTATGAAAGAAGTTTTGACATTGACATATCCGCAGCAATATTTCTATCTTGTAACCACTGCACCATAACTTCTTTCCCATCCTTTAAAGCGAGAATGAACTTCCTGCTCAGAGCATAAGCTTCGAAGTTTTTATTCATACGAAATTGAGAACTTACTCAGAAAACGTCACTAGACAAACGTCTTTTCGGTGACATTATCCAATTACTTGAACTCGGAAAGTCAAGTTAAACCACTCACAGTAAAACAAATCGCAGCGAAAAAAGCACACACAACATAAACACGCGATAAACACGATACACAACTTTGTTTACGTTAGTACTGAACAAAGCCGACAACGCGGGAACGTTGACGTCACGGCACGTGATCACTGCAAGTGTTTACCGCGCTGTGATTGGATCGTTCCTAGCGACTAGCGCCTCGCGCTTCTTGCTCTTCACTTATTATTTGTAAACGTCAAGTGAAAGTTTCAGCGGCCAGGGTATAGTGATTTTATTCCTGTACTCAGTACGGTCTTCGAGATTTTTTATGTTAATCTGCTGTAGATCCCTCTGGACTTCTTTCAACCATTCTATGCCGCATTTATCCTTTTTGATAATATTAAATAGTTTCTTTGCTGTTTTGGAGTCTTCCACGCTGTTTATGTGTGTATAAAATTTGACTCGGCGTTTTCTGATTTCATCTGTTATTGTATTGATCTTACTACAGAGTTCGTTTTGTGGTCTATTCATCCAAATGCCGTTTTTGTTGATTGCACCATAAATCTTCCTGAGAATGTTTCTTTCCTGTTTTTCTATTTCCCTAATTTTTTAATCACGATAGTTTCAGCTTCAGAGATTGCTTCTGGAAGAATCGGTGTTCTATAGTGTCTTAATTTTGCGTCTATGGAAATTCACTTCTTGTTATAATGCGTCCATATTAGATTGTTGGCCTTCTGGGGCTTCGTTACTCTTTGTTGATTAGCGATTCGGTTTAATCCCGAGGTCTCTTTAGTTTCTCCGAGGTATTTAAAATGGCAGACTTGTGCAATTTCACCATATTTTGTAATTAAAGGGGATTTATTTCCTGGATGTCTTTACATTTTTTTTGTAAGATATCTGTAGTTCGGATTTTCGTGAAATTTCGTGTAGTTTTTTCCACTGCATGAATCGCTTCTGTTCTGCTATTGGAGATAGTTGCAATATCATCAGCGAAGGCAAGGCACTTGACTTGAATTCGGTTATCTTTTTGACACCAATTTAGGTACCTTTTACGTGAGGTTCCCATTCCCTGATGACCTTTTCTAGAACAATATTGAAAAAGATTGAGGATAGACCATCCCCTTGGCGGTGTCCAGTTTTGATTTCAAAGGGTTCTGATACTTTGCTCATGAATTTCACTTTGGAAATTGTTCCTGTAAGTGTCTTTTCTGTGACTTTTCGTGTCTTTTGGTCAATCTCAAATTCTTACATTATTCTAAACAGTTTTTCACTGAATCGTGCGCTTTCCTGAAGTCGATGAATGTAATTACTATATTTATGCATTTCCTCATTTGTAATATCGCCTTTAAGCACCAGATCTGCCCCGTACATGATCGACCTTTCCTTAATCCGGCCTGGTATTCACCAATTGGTATATCTGCTTGGGATTCTCTCCTGCTTAAAAGTGATTTGGAAAGGATTTTGTAAGCTACTGGAGAAGGCAAATTCCTCTGTAATTGTTGATGTAGAGCGCATTTCCATTCCGCTGGTATTTGCTCCGTCATCCATATGTCTGACATTTTATGATGTAGTTTCTGCAGAAGTATAGGATCGTTTAGTTTCCAGAATTCAGCAATGATCGATCCCATCTTATCCTGGTGCTTTGTTATTTTACAACTGTTTAATATCCCCATAATTTCTTCGGGATCCGGGGCAAGTGAGTCTGGGTGTGTGATAACTGGAGAAGAAAAGACATGTTTTTCTTGGGGTAGTTCGCAGTTTAGGAGGGAGCTAAAATATTCGGCTAAGATTTTGCAGTTATTTTCCGTGTTGGTTTCCAAAGACACATAGGGTTTCTTGAAGTACAAGCTAGGCGCTTGGTAGCCCTGTACGTTTTCTCTGAAAGTCTTATAGAAATTTTTGTATTACACTACTGGCCATTAAAATTGCTACACCACGAAGATGACGCGCTAAAGACGCGAAATTTAAGCGACAGGAAGAAGATTCTGTGATATGCAAATGATTAGCTTTTCAGAGCATTCACACAAGGTTGGCGCCGGAGGCGACACCTACTACGTGCTGACATTAGGAACGTTTCCAACCGATTTCTCATACACAAACAGCAGTTGACCGGCGTTGCCTGGTGAAACGTTGTTGTGATGCCTCGTGTAAGGAGGAGAAATGCGTTGGTCGCGATCCAATTACTGTTAGCAGGAGGGCAAACCGGAACGCCGTTCTGGATCCCAACAGCCTCGTATCACTAGCAGTCGAGATGACAGGCATCTTATCCGCATGGCTGTAACGGATCGTGCAGCCACGTCACGATCCCTGAGTCAACAGATGGGAACGTTTGCAAGACAACAACCATCTGCACGAACATTTCTACGACGTTTGCAGCAGCATGGACTATTAGCTCGGAGACCGTGGCTGCGGTTACCCTTGACACTTCATCACAGACAGGAGTGCCTGCGATGGTGTACGCAACGAGGAACCTGGGTACACGAATGGCAAAACGTCATTTTTTTTCGGATGCATCCAGGTTCTGTTTATAGCATCATGATGGTCGCATCCGTGTTTGGCGACATCACGGTGAACGCACATTGGAAGCGTGTATTCGTTATCGCCATACTGGCGTATCATCCGGCGTGGTGGTATGGGGTGCCATTTGTTACACGTATCGGCGACCTGTTGTTCGCATCGACGGCACTTTGAACAGTGGCCGTTACATTTCAGGTGTGTTACGACCCATGGCTCTACCCTTCATTCGATCCCTGCGAAACCCTATATTTCAGCAGGATAATGCACGACTGCATGTTGCAGGTCCTATATGGGTCTTTCTGGATACGGAAAATGTTCGATGCTGCCCTGGCTAGTACATTCTCCAGATCTCTTACCAATTGAAAACGTCTAGTCAATGGTGGCCGAGCAACTTGATCGTCACAATACGCCAGTCACTACTCTTGATGAACTGTGGTATCGTGTTGAAGCTGCATGGGCATCTGTACCTGTACACGCCATCCAAGCTCTGTTTGACACAATGCCCGGGCATATCAAGGCCGTTATTACGGCCAGAGGTGGTTGTTCTGCGTACTGATTTCTCAGGATCTATGCACCCAAATTGCGTAAAAATGTAATCACATGTCAGTTCTAGTACAATATATTTGTCCAATGAATACCCGTTTATCATCTGCGTTTCTTCTTGTTGAAGCAATGGCCAGTAGTGTATTTTTGATAAAATCCTGCTGGATTTAGGAGAGTCTGTTGCTGTTACAGCCCCGTTTTTCTTTTCTAATAATTCTTTAGGTATGTTTTTGAGTTTTGAGGAAGTTCTCCCAGTTTTCTTCAGTTTTGTGGCTGCAAAATTTTTTCCATGCAGTTATTTGGTTGTCGACTGTCTGATCGCAGGTTGCGTTCCACCAGCTGTGTTTCCTGTTGCGGGGATTGTCCTAATTTGATGTCTTCCTGAATTTACTGTGTTAGTATCTTCCAGTCTGTTGATTTTTCCTGTTTGATTTGCATGATGATTTTTTCTTTGTTGCGTCTCAGATATTTCGGATCTGGTTTAATACTTCAGGCTGGCCTTTTTAGCTTTCTGTTCGGTTGGAATTTTGTTTCTATTTGGAGAAGATGATGATCTCATTCAGAGATACCTTTGCGGGTTCTGATGTTTAGAATTTCTTTTATGTTTTCCTTGGAAATTGCAGATGGTCAATTTGGTATTCACCTTGTCTAAGACTGTGTAATCTCCATGTTATTAATTTATGTGTAGGTTTTTGAAATTGGGTACTCATAATTTTGAGTACAAAGTTTCTGCAGAAGTCGATTAGTTTTTCACCGTTGTTGTTGGTACGTTTGAGTTTGGTATGGGGGCCAGTTGTATCTCTGATTTTTTTTCCTTTCCTAACTGTGCATTAAAATCGCCCAACAAGATTTTCACATGGTGTTTCTTGTAGTGTTTCTCAGAAATTGTCCATTGTTTCAGAGTCGATTTTATTGTGGTGATTGTGGCCGCTTGCACATTTATCAAAGTGTAGGCTTTATTAGCTGATTTTAGTGAAAGCAGGGAGACTCATTGTGAGGCGTGGAGTGAATAACTGTGTCGAGTACTGATGTGTACGACGAATCCAATTCCGAAAAGTGGTAGTTCGTCTCTTACTTTTATGGCAGGTTTGCCCTTGAAGATCCTGTAATTCTCTGTTTTAAGGTGTCTTACATCCGTGAATCTTGTCTCTTGCAGTGCAGTTATTTTCAGATCAAATTTTCCCATTGCGTTGGTACGTTGCTTTAATTTGCCTGTTTTGGTGAGGGTGTTCACATTAATTGTGCCAATAAAGTTTTTACGTTTCGATTTGAGATTGTTAGAAGTCTTTGAGAAGCTCCGATTCTTCTCCGCATAGTGTCCCTGATGCCGGCCGCGGTGGCCGAGGAGACTGAGGCGCTCCAGTCACGGTCTGCACGGCCACTACGGTCGGGGGTTCGAATCCCCCCTAGGGCATGGATATTTGTG
Source organism: Locusta migratoria (assembly GCA_026315105.1). NCBI lineage: Eukaryota > Metazoa > Arthropoda > Insecta > Orthoptera > Acrididae > Locusta > Locusta migratoria. The sequence goes on from CM048755.1 coordinate 349,021,304, forward strand.
CCGTCCTAGTTCGTAAGTAGTTGATAAGTAGTTTGTAAGTTTAGGGACTGATGATCCCGTAATTAAGTCCCATAAGCTTAACAAACATTTGAACATTTTTGAGTGTCCATGATCCCCCAGATTCCGATGTTCAGGTGATCCAGTGTATCGACTGCTGCCTGGGGTAGTGACACGGTGGTCGTCTTTTCCATCGTGCGTTCAACTTGAATTTTGGCTTATGTGGTGATCTCTGTTGAGACCGCAGGTATACGACACTATTTGAGTTCGAGAAGATTTTAGTGCAGCCGCCTCAACTAGAGGGACAGTATCTAGGAGGCTTTCCCTTGTCCGCCACTCGGAGAGGCGCCCGATTGGGGTATCAAGAACCCTGTACAGGCATCGACTTTATTGTTTACGTTTTTATTATTTGTGTCCGAAATTTTTGCAAAAAATTATAAAACTACAGGCAAATCTAAAGTGGGTCGTAAAACACGACAGTGCAATTTTTTGGAGTGAGAATCTCCTGGCTTACGAAATTAAAAATGTGAGTGTAGACCAAATGTGGCTTAACTTGTTATCTGTAGGGCCCACAGTGTTAGTGATGTCGTACATCGACATTTTAATAATAACAATTATATAATTTCTGTGGTGTCGCACAAGTATAAAGTGCGCGCCACCTACTTACGCCGCGCGCCGCCATGCACGCACGGCGCGGCGTTCTTAAGACGTCAGCCACGAGCGCCCTCTGCTGCAACTCCGCTCGTGGCTACGACTGCTGCATCGTTCACTTGGGACTGAGATAGGAACCAGTTAACACTTCGGAATCAGATAGATAGGCACCAGTGAAGACATGGCTATCGGATAGGCACTAGGAATCATCATTAGGCAGGCCTCTATCTAATCTATGTATCAGCATTCTGCAGTCCAGAACTATGTAAAAGATAAGTATTGCAATCTCTCTATGAAATATATATCTCGTTCTAATTTACTCTAGTGTTTCCTGTTTCTGCTGTCCCACTGGCTGGTCACCTTCGTACCTGCACAAGCGTGCATCCTTTATTCCTGTGTCGGACTCTTTCTACTCGGCCACCGACACCCAGGTCTACCGGCGGAAACGAGACACAAAAATTTCAACACTGTATATTTTTAATTCGTTAGTTACACTATAAGCTTATTTCTACTTGCCACGGTGGAGTATCCGAGCGCTCTAAACCGTCTCGCTGCGGAGCGCGCGGATGTTCGCCGTGGAGGTTCGAGTCCTCCCGGGGCATGGGTGTGTGTGTTGTGCTTAGGTTAGTTTACCTAGGTTTAAGTAGTTTTTAAGTTACAGACTGATGACCACGCAGTTTGGTCCGATAGATTTACAAACATTTGAACATTTATTTCGACTTAATAGTCATCTTCAGGTGTTATGCCACATTCTGTTATGCTGAACATTTCAATATTATTGTGACGTGATATATTTTATTATTATTTTTTCTTCTGATATATAATATTAATATCACCCAACTTATAATATCTTTATCAAGTTACGGATTTTGACATTTATTTGACAGCTCTACAGAAATATTTCTTTTGTGTCCCGGCCTCGTCGCCGCTTTTGTGTCTCGTTTCCGTCGTAGGTGTCGTGGCCGAGTAGAAAGACCGACACAGGAATAAAGGTAGCACGCTTGTGAAGGTACGGAGGTGGGCAGCCAGTGGGACAGCAGAAACTAGAAACACTAGAGTAAATTAGAACGAGATATATATTTCTGAGAGACTTAGTAATACTTAACTTTTACTTAGCTCAGTAGTGCAGAATGCTGATGCATAGTTGAGCTAGAGGCCTGCCTAGTGCCTGTCCAATAGCCAAGTCTTTACTGGTGCCTATCTGGTGCCGAAGTGTTAACTGTTTTCTATCTCAGTCCCAAGTGAACGATTTAGTTCAGTGGTGGCCACGAGCGGAGTTGCAGCAGAGGGCGCTCCTGTCTGACGTCGTAAGAACGCCGCGCCGTGCGTGCATGGCGGCGCGCGGCGATAGTAGGTGGCGCGCACTTTAGACTTGTGCGACACCACAATTTCATCTCTGTAGAGCTGTCAAATAAATGTCAAAATCCGTAACTTGATAAAGATCTTGCATGACAGAACAATATTATAAATTACGTGTAATTATATAGAAAAATAATAATAAAATATATCACGTCACAATAATATTGAAATGTTCAGCATAACAGAATGTGGCATAACACCTGAAGATGACTATTAAGTCGAAATAAGCTTATAGTGTAACTAACGAATTAAAAATATACAGTGTTGAAATTATATAATTGTTATTATTAAAATGTGGCTTAAATTCAATGAAATAATTTCGACAGCTATTGAGAGATTTATACCAACTAAATTAACAAAAGAAGGAGCTGACGCGCCGTGGTACTTAAAATAGGTTAGATCACGCTTGCAAAATCAAAGAAAAATGAATGCCAAATTTTAACGGACACAGAATCCTCTTGGCTAGCTTTCCTTTACAGAAACTCGAAATTTAGCGGAAATTTCGAAACGAGAAGCGTATAATACTTTCCAAAACGAAATGTTACCACGTAATTTGGTAGAAAATCCAAAGAAATTCTTCACATGTGAAGTATTCTCACAGCAAAAGACAATCAATACCTACACTGTGCGATAGCAATGGTGGTACTACTGATAACACTTCTGATAACGCCGAACTGATAAACACAGTTTCCCGAAATACCAAAGAAGGCGAAGGAAATACTCTAGAATGTCAATCAACGACAGCCGACAGCTTGCGTAATTTAGAAGCTGATATCCTTGGAATATTCAAGTAACTCAAATCACCAAACAAAAGTAACTCTCCTGGTTCAGACTGTATACCAGTTAGGTTACTTCCACTGTATGCTGACGCAATAGCTCCATACGTAGCTATCGTATAAAACCGCTCGCTCAGCCAAAGATCTGTACCAAAAGACTAGAACATTGAACAGGTCACTCCAATATTTAAGAAAGGCAATAGCAGTGATCGGCAAAATTACAGGCCTAAATCAGTGATGTCGGTTTGCAGTAGGATTTTAGAACTTATACTTTCCTCAAACATTATGAACTACGAAAATTCCTGGCAGATTAAAATTGTGTGCCGGAACCGGGACTCTAACCTGGGACCTTTGCCTTGCGCGGGCAAGCGCACTACCGACCTTTGCTATCCCGACACGACTTCTGTGAAGTTCGGAAAGTAGGAGGCGAGGTACTGGTGGAAGTAAAGTTGTGTGGCGGCATCGTGAGTCGTGTCGGGGTAACACAGTCGGTAGTACGCTTGCCCGCGAAAGGCAAAGGTCCCAGGTTAGAGTCCCGGTTCCGGCACACAAATTTAATCTGCCAGGAAGTTTCATATCAGCGCACCATCCGCTGCCGAGTGAAAGTTTCATTCTGGAAACATCCCTTAGGCTGTGGCTAAGCCATGTCTCCACCATATCCTTTCTTCCAGGAGTGCTAGTCTTGCAAGTTTCGCAGGAGAACTTCTTTGAAGTTTGGAAAGTGGGAGGCGAGGTACTGGCGGAAGTAAAGTTGTGGTGCCGCATCGTGAATCGTGTCGGGATAGCACAGTCGGTAGTGCGCTTACCCGCGAAAGGCAAAGGTCCCAGCTTCGAGTCCCGGTTCCGGCACACAATTTTAATCTTTCAGGAAGCTTCATATCAGCGCACACTCCGCTGCAGAGTGAAAATTTCATTCTGGATTATGAACTACCTCGAAGAAAGCGACCAATAGTAAAAACGGATTCAGAAAGTACCGTTCTGGTGAAACACAGCTAGCTCTTTACTCACATGAAGGGATGAGTGCTAACAACAAGGGATCTCAAATCAATTCAACATACTCGATTTCCGGAAAGCTCTTGACACTGTACTTTACAAGTGTCTTCTAATCAAATTGCGTGCTTACGAAATGTCGTCAGTTGTGCGATTGGATTCGCAATTTTATGTCAGAATGGACACAGTAAGTTGTAGCTGACGTCATTACGTAAAACAGAAGTAATATCTGGTGTTTCTCAGGGAAGTATTATAGGGCCCCTACTGTTCCTTATTTTTACAAACGATTTAGGAGGCAATCTGCGCAGCTATCGTCTGTTCGTGGATGATGCTGTCATTTATCGGTTAGTAAAGCTAGTAGAAGATAATGATCAGCTGCAAACGATTTAGATAAGATATCTGCAAGGTGAAAAAATTAGCAATAAATAATAAGTGTGAAGTCATCCATATGGGCACCAAAATAAATCCGTTAAAATTCATTTACACGATAAATCAGTGAAAACTGAAGGCCGTAAATTCAACTAAATACCTAAGAATAACAATCATAAACAATTTCAGTTGAAAATAACACATAGAAAATATCGTAAAGAAGGCGAACCAAAGGCTACGTTTCATTGGCAGAACACTTAGAAGATGCAACAGTTCTACTAAAGCAACTGCTTACACTACACTTGTGCGTCCTGTTTTGGAGTATTGCTAAGCATTGTGGGATGCCTACCAAGTGGGACTGATAGGCGATATAGAGAAAGTTGAGAATAGGGCGGCTCGTTTTTTAATATTGCGATATAGGGAAAAGGAAAAGCTTTTTTCCATGAATCAGCACGGGTTTAGGAAACATCGTTCATGTGAAACTCAGCTTGCCCTTTTCTCACATGACATCTTGCGTGCCATGGATGAAAGGCAACAGGCGGATTGTGTTTTTCTCGACTTCAAAAAGGCGTTCGACGCGGTGCCCCACTGCAGACTGCTAACGAAGACACGAGCTTATGGAATAGGTTCACAGATTTGTGACTGGCTGGAAGACTTCCTAAGTAATAGAAAGCAGTAAGTACTTCTCGACGGCGAGTGTTCATCAGAGACGAGTATATCGTCAGGCGTGCCCTAGGGGAGTGTGATAGGACCGCTTTTATTTTCTATCTATATAAATGATCTGATGGACAGAGAAAGTTGTAATTTACGGCTGTTTGCTGATGATGCTGTGGTGTATGGGAGGGTGTCGTCTGTAACTGACTGTAATACCATACAGGATGACTTAGACAAAATTTCTAGTTTGTGCGAAGATTGGCAGCTAGCACCCAATGTAGAAAAATGTAAGGTGATGCGCATGAGTAGATAAAAGCAATCCCATAATGTTCGAATAAAGCATTAGTAGTGAGCTTCTTGATGCTGTCGCGTCGTTCAAATATCTAGGCGTAACATTGCAGAGAGATATGAAATGGAACGATCATGTAAGGACAGTTGTGAGTAAGGCGGACAGCAGAATTCGGTTTATTGGGAGAATTTTGGGAAGATGTACTTCATCTGTATAGGATACCGCGTATAAAACGCTTGTACGACCACGTCTTGAGTGTTGCTCAAGTGTTTGGGACCCGCAGCAGATCATTTTAAAGGAAGACATAGAGGCGTTTCAGAGGCGAGCAGCTACATTTGTTACCGATAGGTTCGACCAATACGCGAGTGTCACGGAAATGCTCCGGCAACTCAATTGGGGATCGCTGGAGGAAAGACGTTTTTTTTCGTGAATTTCTGTTGAGGAAATTTAGAGGGCCGGAATTTGAAGCTGAGTGTAGTACGATCTTGCTGCCGCTTACTTACATTTCGCGTAAAGATAACAAAGACAAGATAAGAGAAATTAGGGCTCGTACGGAGGTATATAGGCATTCTTTTTTTCCTCGTTCTATTTGGGAGTGGAATAGGAAAGGAAATGCCTAGTAGTGGTACAGTGTACCATCCGCCACGCACCGTACGGTGCGTTATTCGTTTTCTGCGAGATTTATTTGCGAAATTTTTTTTCACCAGCTTTCTCTTCCGAGTAGGAACGAATTCTGTTAGGGCCCACCTGCATAGGGGCACATGATTATCTTAATAAAATAAGAGAAATCAGATCGAAAAAGGAAAGATTTAGGTGTTCCTTCTTCCGCACGCTATTAGAGAATGGAACGGCAGAGAAACATCATAAAAGCTGTTAGATGAACCCTCCGATACGCACTTGAATGTGATTTGCAGAGTATTAATGTAGTTGGAGATGTAGACAATGTGCCATCTGTCTTCTGACTTAACTGTTTGTGTTACAAGAGGCGTAGCCACATTTAACTGTGGCACAAGTGGACATACCGTCTATTACGTAGGTGGTCAATTTTCTGGCTGATCAGTGATCAGTGTATAGCCGGCCGCGGTGGCCGAAGGGACTAAGTCGCTCCAGTCACGGTCTGCACGGCCACTACGGTCGGGGGTTCGAATCCCCCCTCGGGCATGGATATTTGTGCCGTCCTAGTTCGTAAGTAGTTCATAAGTAGTTTGTAAGTTTAGGGACTGATGACCCCGTAGTTAAGTCCCATAGACTATACGAACATTTGAACATTTGATCAGTGTATATGTCGCAATATTCTGACAGCGAGTCAATATTTTTGAGGCTCTGCAGTCACAGTCAATGTATTGCGCAAACCGCCAGTACCGTTCTTGGCCTGTCAGTTTTGTTGCTCAGTGGTCAGCATTTCGTAATCAACATAAAGCGTCTGAAGCTAACTTTGAACTTCTTGACCACTTCATAAGAATGAAGGATTCAATGAGTTGGATGCGACCGCTACTTCACCGTTGGGAACCATCCAAGCCCCTACCACGCCGTAACGGAGAAGCAAGGCAACTGTCCCCGAATTGAAGCAGTTGACCGCCGCCATTTGCAGGGAAGAATCCTAGTACTGGGGCTGCGGTTTCAAGTGTATGAGACGCAACAGGCGCAAAATCAAGACTAAAGGTAAACGCATGTTTGAAAAAAGTTGCAAAGTACTGCAGTCTGTATTCTTAAATGAATTAAGTTTCGCAATTTCTGAAATACGTCTACATAGGTTCTTATGTGGAGATGAAGAGGCTTGCTCAGGATAGGGTATTGTGGAGAGCTGCATCAAACCAGTCTCCGAACTGAAGACCACAACAACAACAGGGACACGAAGTTTAAGGATGTAAGGTTCTGTTCGGAGTAGGTGCAGCGGTTTAGCATCGAGATATTTGCATAAGATGACTCCATGAACCATGTAAAATAGCAGAGAGTGCGATTATTATTTAATCCATGTAATTTTCTGTCAGGCCCTGTTTACTTTTTGACGACTACTCTGTACGTTTTGCACGCTTATTTTTGCATAGCATAGTTTTGTCTACATTACTTTCCATATTACCTACAATTTTTTTTAAACTTCCTCAAATTTGGATATGAATAATTGTAATAACCCATACAATTGTAAATAGGCATTTCATTCGCACATTCCTTTTTAACAGAGATAGTACCTCTCAAAAGTGGTTGAGTATGCAAGATTCGATCAAATATTTGGCCATCTACGAAGTACAACCGCCACCAGTTAAGTATGTAAATGCAATTATTCGACCTACTTTTTCATCATACTTATACATATGATTAAAAGTCTAAATACCCCTTACCCGCCTACTTCTTCATTCAGCTCAACTTCGTACATAAATCGTGTTAGTAATTTTGTAATTTATATGCAAATAAAATATAAGTACTCGACAAGCAACGAAGTACTTTTTTCAGTTCTAGAGAATCATTTGTAAAAGGAAACCTAAACAAATACAAACGATCATGAGTTATTATTTCTCCACGAAAATAATATACGGTATACAAGTAATGACTGGCCTGTGAAATGTAACACTGTGTCCGGCTTCGGCTTTGCTACCATTCTTACTGTTACAATTAAAAGCAGCACACGAACGAACAATGTTTACGCACTGTTTCCCTGCAAATGGCGGCTTCCATTACGTTCAATGTGGGGACACTACACTAGCACCAGCGATCGATCTAGTTTTTGTTTAGTAAGTCTATGGAACCATCATACCCGCGGAACTACAGCGAAGAGGAAGACAGCCGAAAAGAACTGGCGTATTCGCGACGCCTACATTTCTGGGTATGCAACCCTCAACGCTGAGTTGCGATTCTCCTTTCATAGTCAGCACCAGTGTTGCCAGACTTAGGGAATTTTCCCTACACGTAGCTACTTTTAAGCATTAAAATCATGTAGGGAATTTTCATCCAAATGTCCCCAACGCGTAGGTACTTTGGTAAAAATTTTACAATCACCGACACAGGCCTAGCGGGTAATGTTGCCAACAGAACAGTTGTTACCAAGCGGGAATAATGCCCACAAATTGTGGCAAAATTTGAAGTAGCCAATGATATTTTCGACGGCATAGTTGTTTTCTGTTCATAGTAAACATTATTAATTTGAAAATTTAGTTTCAGACACATTAAAATTGATGCGAATTACGATGATTTCAATGTATATCAGTGGAATGGAGAGTCGGTTTGGAAATAGTGTTAGAAAATGTCAGAACAAGAAAAATTCACTGTTTCCATGAACGAAACACGTTTTAATACCTTGACTTGACTGTTATTTACGACAGGACGACATAATAGTAAGTACATCTAAATGAGAAGATGCTGACAAGAAAACGCTAAAACATTTGCGACAGCCAACGTTATAATGAACAAAGCGCTAGATATTCGTTGTCAACATAGCATTACTCTTTGAAAATCGAATCATGTAGAGTGACGGACTTCCATTTTTGTACTGACTGTGAACTAAATAATAACTACTGTTCCTACTCTATGGTTGATATTGTCTCCGCGGTGGAGTAGCCGAGCGGTCTAAAGCACCTCGCTGCGGAGCGCGCGGTTGCTCGCCGTGGAGGTTCGAGTCCTCCCTGGGGCATGGGTGTGTGTGTTTGTCCGTAGGTTAGTTTACCTAGGTTTAAGTAGTTTGTAAGCTACGGACTGATGACCATGCAGTTTGGTCCGATAGATTTACAAACATTTAAACTTTTTTTTTTGGTCTCAATGTATCCTTGTGCGGCCAATAAATCAGTCATCCTCGTGTAACAGTGCACTCTGAATTAGCGGCATATTTGGGGATACTAAGTAATGCTGTTCCTCTCTATGGTTGCCAGGTTCTTGATGTACCCTTGTCCAATCGATAAATCAGTAATCTTCTTGTTACAGAGCACTTGGAATTCGCGGCATAATCTACACTTGACTGCATCAGTAACGATCAGTCATTGGAAAAACATATCTAGCAAGTGAAGCATGACGCCAAATATTTATTTTAAAGTTTTCCAAAATTGTAACATGTCACATTAATCAACTGGTTAACGTCTGCTGGCCGGACTCCTGGATTCAGCCCCTCCCAGACCCAAATCCTGGCTACGACCCTGATGTAGGGGCATAAATGAGGTGGTAGGGAGAAAGTAGGGAAAACGTAGCTACATTTATATGTGACTGTAGGTATTTTCTCTCTGCCATCTGGCCACACTGGTCAGAACTCCCGGACGTTGTCGACTTTCAGATAGCCCTTCAGGTAGCTCCTCAGTTGTCATGGAGAGGTGGAGTCCACCCCGTTCCCTCACTGCCGCCAAGAAAAAACTCCCTGGCAGTGCCGGAACTGAACCAGGATCCTCCGCATGAGGGTTAGAAGCACTTATCACTCAGCTATGGGGAGGACTTTCTTAATGATAATTACATAAATGTTAGCACTTCAGTTTTCGAGGAAGTTCTGAAGTTTTTACGCTGATATTTACAAAGCACTTTATATGTATTTCAAATGAATTAGTTTGCCAATAATATGGGAATAGATAATATATCACAATAAAGACGATCGCTGAGCCGGATACAGTTACGAAGGACTGACAAACGAAGGAATCTTGGAGATTAAGGTCCCGTCGACAGCGTGGTCATTAGACACGGAGCTCACGCACTTAATTTTTGGGTAAGGGTGAAGAAGGAAATCGAGTGTGCTGTTTCAGAGGAACCATCCAAGCACTTGCCTGGTGTGATTTACGAAATTCATGGAAAAGCTATGGGTGGAGGTGGATTTGAACAACCGTCCTCCAGAATGGAGTCCAGTGTCTTACCACTGTAGTATAGACGATCTCAATAACACAAATATTCGGCCACAGCCCACATCGCATACATTCGCACATTTACTCAGACGTAACTCATCCACACATGACCGCCTTCTCTGGCCGCTCCGATCTGTGAACATGAGTTATGTCTTTTTCTGATGAAGTCTGTGACAGAAAATTTATGTTCTGAGGATGTGGTTGTCTATTCTAAGTGGTAAGTTGCTACCGCTGGCCGCGGTGGTCGAGGAGACTGAGGCGCTCCAGTCACGGTCTGCACGGCCACTACGGTCGGGGGTTCGAACCCCCCTCGGGCATGGATATTTGCGCCGTCCTAGTTCGTAAGTAGTTCATGAGTAGTTTGTAAGTTTAGGGACTGATGACCCCTTAGTTAAGTCCCATAGACTATACAAACATTTGAACATTATATTGCCGCGAGACATCACGTTAACCGACTACCGGAGTGGCGCAAGGGATTGCGGTGATGGAAGTCGCCGGTTCAATCCCGTCAACCGGAAAAATGTATTTCTTTGTAATTAACATTTCCAGAATGTTCTACATGTTTCTTATGTTCACTTGTAATTTCTACTTGTTTCTTATGTTAACTATTCTTCTAATTTGTGGTACGTTTTGTCTGTGTATAAGTAGCAGAGCACTCTGCCCGAGAGTCAGTCAGTGCAGCGTGTACGTTTGCGTTCACAGTAAACCTGCTTTCAGTATAAGTGCTGTGTTCAGTCGACAACCCTGCCTTCAAAGTCAAGCCTGCTTCCATTTCGACGCGACAATATTACTGACATTTCAACATGGACTTCCTATTTTTAGAATTAGTTTATTTTTGTTTTTTAATATTTACTTAATAAAAATGATTCACTGACTGTGCAGGATGTTTCGTCTCACGAGGCCTACAGCGGGGTTTCCATGTCGGCATATATTGGAGGGATTAGGGAAATTATGTAGCGGATAAAATGAAAGCAGTACTGTTCTATGATTGGGATGAAATGAAGACAGGAAGTTAATGGGAACACAACGAGACAAATATTATGAAAAGTCGATAGAAGGCTCGACAGCATGCAGAAATGATTGTACGTACGTTTTAAGGAAGAACGTACGGCATAAAAATGTTCCTACAGCTTTGTTAAGAAGCGAGGCGCAGTTATGAATCAAAACTGACGATTTGAGAATAAATTGGTTAACAAAGAGACAGAGATAAAGCTCAGTTAAGGGAAGATATTACAGCGAGAAAAGTGTGAAGGATTAAGATGAACTTTTAGAGTAAAGAAAGTTGCGCCTATTGATAACGTAAATCAGTTTCAAGAACTGGACGTGGGGTGATGACTCATCTGGAAAGGTTCTTACTTTTTATTTTTTCAGTGAAAATATATTTTTTAAGGGAAGTTTTTTTTGTCTGCTTTTACAAGATACAGGAGGTGATCAAAACATTATCAACACCTGATAATCTTCTTGATGTTAAAACCGCTTTTGATCCGTGTTTGCTTAATAAATATTTAGTTTTTTTCTTTATGAGGATCTGCCTTGAGCAAAACACTTGTTTTGGTTTCATACCTAAACAAAATATTTCGCTGCTGCTGCAGCATTTTCAGTGGGTCATTTCATTCCTTTAAATTGAACAACAGAAATATTTTAGTTTGTGCAGGTTATTTTAAGTTCGCATTGTTAATTAGAAAATTCATAAAAGAATTACAAAGCGCGTCCAGAAAGTAAGTTCCGTTTGGTAATAAAATGAAATTGTACACAGATACAGAAGAAATTTTTATTGCACAAAATTCTACAACTCTTAAACTACTTTTCCACATAACGGCCGAAATTTTGCAGGCATTTGTCATAGCTTGGCACCACGTTTTGTATACCTTCTTCATAGAAATCTGCCGCCTGTGTCTTCAACCAGTTGGAAACAGTTTCTTTCAGCTCGTCGTCATTGGGGGAAGCCCATAGCGAGAACAGTAACTGTAAACCTACGGTTTTCGTGGATCTTGTCGTCAATCACGTGAACCAGTTCTTCTGTAACCAAAGGTGGACGCCGACTTCGTTCTTCATCGTGCACATCACTACGCCCGCCATTGAACTGTCGGACCCATCTTCTCACCATCGAATCACTCATCGCATTTGGTCCGCAAACATCGCAAATTTGCCGATAAATTTCACTTGGTTTCACTTTCCTCGCATTCAGAAACCGAATCACCGACCTGATTTCACAGGCGGCGGGAGTTTCAATCAACGCCGACATTTCAGACAAGCACAACAAAGGGTACGTAACTGACAGCGATCTCCAAATGGCGCACGTTCTTCTCCTTGATACACATCGTCTCCAGCGCATGTGCGGAACTGCAATCGCAGCGCTGCAACGGAGATAAATTGAAACGGAACTTACTTTGTGGACGCGCCTCGTATATACGTATGAATTTGGTCAGCTATCGAGCGCATACAACATAAAACTAATGGTGTGTCTTTCTCTTCCCAGTACTTCTTTATTTTCTCTCCAAATGCTCGCCTCTCCTCATCCGTGCACACTCTTTAGTCGATGTTTTGGCTTATCGTGTTCATAGGTTGCGTTTTCTACCTGTACCCTAAAGCGATTCCTGTCACAAATTATTTCTTCGGTAACGCCTATCCTGTTTGTACCTTTCTTCACTACTTCTATCCATCCTGCAGTTTACTTCAGTTTATTAACGTAATTAAAATATTCTTTGTATTCCGTGTATCTTCCATTCTTTTTAAATGTCTATAAAATTTTAGCCGTCTTTTCCTCATTGTAACTGTGATTTTTTTTTTTTTGTATTTTTGTGTAAATCTACATTTCTCCTTTTCAGCCATATATTTTCATGGTTTTTCTCGGGACTCAGCATTTTTCTTAGTAGTTTCCTTTCTTTTTTTTTCTAGTTCCCTTAGTTCGCCTTTTTTATTCAATGTTAGGTACTCTGTGTGTGTGACCAAATAACTTAATTACAATGTTTAAGCTTCGCTTGGATGGATACTGATTTCTTATTGTAATAGTTTTGTGTTAATTTGAAAGCAAATTCTAAATTCTTTACTCTTTTTTTTTTTAGTATCTAGTCTGCTGGTCTGAATCCATTACTCGAGGTATGTAAATTTATCAATTCTTTTAATTTTTTCGTACTTTGTTTTCATAATTTTTATTACGTTAGTGTGCTATATACTCTGTTTTTCATAATATATATTTAACCCAGTCTTTTCAGCAGTCTCATTTAATAAATCAAGCATAACAGTTGCATCTGTTTGTTTTTCAGTTAGCAATGCTATATCATCCGCAAAGGCTAAACATTTTACTTAAAATTTGCTCTTTCGTCGTCCATTTTTATACCTTTCATGGCTTTGTTAAAAATAGTACAAAAACAACTGGATTAAAATGAAGTACACAAAAAATTTAAAAAGCACGATTGTCTTACATAAATTTGGAATACACATGTAATTTGAAATAAACTGTAGCATCAAGGAAATCTTTAGTGTATGTCTTTCAACTGGACAACACTTCGGCGACTTGCGTGTCCCTAACCTACCCCAGTTAGCCAACCAGGAAAAGAGATTCTACGGTATAACGTGTAATCGAACCATGTGTCATTTTTTGATAACTCCTGAGAGGTGAAGTCTAAGGAGAGTGAAAAATATCAGGGATCTAAGCGGGCTTCAAAAAGATGACCTTTCGCTTTGCTGTCTAGCGCTTGACTGCAAGTCCAGACCGGAAGTTGAAACACGGGGCTATCTACTGGATACTTACCCAACCAAGATAACAACATTTAATTCGCAATAAAATATATTGATGTCATTCATCGAGATCAAATGGATCCCATTTGTTAAGTTGGACCATATCAAACACAGTATGCATAACTTAATTAAGATGAGTTGCCTAGTTTTGGTGCTCATACAGTCAACCATCATGACACGGAGTTTTTATATACACAGCGATATGTCAATAACCAAGGGAGGAATGGTGACTGTCCTCACTCAGCAGACCTTACGTGTTTCATAAGCAGATGACTCGTGGACAACGATAAATGCAGGACTAAACACAGGTTAATGCATAGTCAACAGATTGGACCACGATAGCGTCAGACGTGACGTCATTATGACTTATTCACGCTATATCGAAGATGACAGAAGCCGTGTATCGACTTTGGTGACCTTCGGAGATTCTTCATTACCGTAGCTATTCCTACAGACGAATTAAGGACAACGAATACAGCGTACATACATAATACTGACATTACGTTCGACGATATTAGATCCTACTCTGTTGAGAACTCATTTATCTTCTAAAATTTTCCCGGCGTATTTCTTCTTCCGGTAATTTTCGGGTATGCAGCCGGATCCCATTGGCATTATGCAACGATATTTCGGCCCAGAGACGTCCGGCCATCTTCAGGTGAGTAGCCAACTACTGAAGAGCGCAGGTACGTTGGCGGTATTTATGCCGAGTATTGCGCATGCGAAATACGCTGGAGTCTTACTGCGCATGTGTTAGATGGTGACATGCGCGGTACGGCCGAGCTGTGTGTGCTGCCCTCGGTGGTGAAAGTGAACACACCTCTAATCATTGAGAATCGAATGATTCCGTCGATTCCGCTGTGCCTCGATAGCTTTAATTACAGGGTTCCAATTTTTATCCAGCTGAAAGCCGTTGTCACGATTTATTAAATTATCAGCAAGGCGTATGTATTTCAACCGCTTCTTTGATGACTGAGTTCCAAAAGCCGGAAACTGGAGCTAAAATTCTACTTTTGTTGTATTCCATGGAGTGTCCCATGGAAATTCAGTGTTCTGCTACTGCTGATTTCGACGGTTGCAGAAAACAGGTGCGTCTTTCGTGCTCCGTACAGCGCTCTTGAACTGTTCGAGTCGTCTGACCTATGTAAGCAGAACCACACTCGCAGGGAATTTTACAAACGCCCGCTTTTTTCAGTAGCAAATCTTCTGTTACAGATCCGACTAGGGCTAAATTCTTCGCTGGTGGACGGAAGATGACCTGGATTTTATGTTTCCTTAGCAATCTGCCTATTTTAGAGGACACATTGCCAGCATAAGGAAGAAATGCAACTGATCTGTAATCTTCTTCATTGTCATCGGTGCGTTACTTCTTGTTGTTATAGTTTCTTATGGCCTTCCTTATTTGGCGTGGAGTGTAGCCATTCTCTTTGAACACTTTCTCCAAGTGTTCCAGTTCTGCAGGAAGATTTTCTTCGTCCGATATCAAGTGTGCTCGATGTATAAGCGTACTAACGACACCAGCAGTTTGTGCGGGATGATGGCAGCTGGACGCCAGGAGGTATAGATCTGTGTGTGTAGGTTTCCTGTACACAGAGTGTCCCAAAGAGCCATCATCCTTGTGTCGTACCAGCACGTCAAGAAATGGTAAAGCTCCACTTTTTCACTCTCCATGGTGAACTTGATATTCTCATGTATTGAGTTTAGTGACAGTGCAATTTCTCCAAGATCCTCTCTACCATGAGGCCATACAACGAAAGCGTCGTCTACGTAGCGCTACTGTGTTCTGCATACCCGAAAATTACTGGAAGAACGCATTTATTGTTGTCTATGCAGATGTCTTTCCTCGAAGTAGTGCCACAACGAAAGACTTTCCAAGAAAACGCGCGAGAGAGAAATGCTCGTGTGGCCGTTGTCGAGGCTACTAGTCAGGGTTCTACGCTGCGTGAGAGAGGTGCCCGTATACCGGCTGTTTGGAAATTCCCGTTACAAACTTCTAGGAATTGTAGAGGGTAGCGAGTACATAACATTTCGAATACGAATCCATGTCCGGAAACGTATCGTTTCCATTCTATGGCAAATTCAATTCAGATGTGTAACTCGTCGACGTCTGCTTAGGGACAGAGAAACGTCTCAGAGTTCCCTGTCCCGGTATGCAACAGGGTAGACACGATACCGTGTACTACGTCAAACAATCACCAGAAGTCACTTATCGTCTCCTTTGCTCCGAGACCGAGTCAATACCTGTGCATTACCGATAGAGGAAACATACACGTTTGCGGTATACACAGACAAGCTCCTTGTGTATGGCGAAACTGGAGTTAACGGACGAGCTGCTAGTCGGCTGTATCGCGAACGTTTGCCACAACGTCACACTCCATCGCAGAAACTCTTTGCCCAAGTTACGCAACGGCTTCGAGAAACGGGAACCTTCACCGTGACGAGGCAGCACTGTGGTGCTCCACGGTGACGCCTCACTCCCGAATTTGAAAAAGGGGTACTGCGTTGCATTGAAGATACAACGTGAAAGAGTTACCGAACAATTGCGCGTGCAATGGCTGTTAGTAACAGTACCGTCTTGGACGTCCTGCATGAGCAACAATTACATCCTTACCACTTACAAAGCGTACACGTTATGGGTCCAGCTTATTTTCCACAACGCGTCGCCTTCTACACATGGTTCCTGCAACGTTGCATCGACGCGCCCCTGTTTCCACGTCGGGATCTGTTCACAGATGAATGTTGGTTCACAAGGGAGTTTGTTCTGAATGCTCGAAATAGCCATGTCTAAATGTTCAAATGTTTGTAGAACTTATGGGACTTAACTACAGGGTCATCAGTCCCTAAGCTTACAAACTACTTATCAACTACCTTATACTAAGGACGGCACAAATATCCATGCCCGAGGGGGGATTCGAACCCCCGACCGTAGTGACCGTGCAGATCATGACTGGAGCGCCTCAGTCCCCTCGGCCACTGCGGCCGGCTAGCCATGTCTGGGCGGGCGTAAACCCTCATGCCACTCATGTTCAGATATGTCAATACAAGTTTGGAATTAACTTGTGGGCAGGTATTCTGAACCGTCATGTGATTGGACCATACCTCCTTCCATCCAAAAATGTTTTCAAATGTTTGTGAAGCTTATGGGACTTAAGTGCGGGGTCAGCAGTCCCTAAACTTACAAACTACTTATAAACTGACACTAAAGATAACACAAACATCCATGCCCGAGGGAGGATCCGAACATCCGACGCGGGAGGCCGCGCGATCCGCAACGTGGCGCTCCAGACCGCTCGGCTACTCCCGCACGGCCTTCCATCAAAGCTCACAGGTCCTGCATACTTAGTCTTGGGACGACACGTATTGGAACAGTTCTTGGAAGATGTTCCATTGAATGTCCGTCAGGAGATGTGGTTTCAGCATAATGGTGTGACCGAGCGAGGTGGCGCAGTGGTAACGCACTGGGCTCGCATTCGTGAGGATCGTGGTTCGTATCCACCTCCGGCCATCCAGATTTAGGTTTTCCGTGATCTCCCAAAATCACTGCAGGCAAATGCGGAGATGGTTCCTTTGATAGTGCACGGCCGATTTCCTTCCCCATCCTTACCCAAAAACTCTGAGCGTTAGCTTCGTCTCTAATGACCAAGCTGTCGACGGGACGTTAAACCCAACGCTTCCTGCCTCCTTTTATGATAGAGCACCACCTCACATTTTACTGGCTGTCCGGAGACATCTCAACAGACGATCTGGTGAAAGACGGATAGGCCGTGGTGGTCTAGGCGCGTGGCCGCTACCATCACCGGATTTAACCCCTATGGACTACTTCTTGTGGAGTCGTATGAAGAGCCTAATTCATGAAACAACTGTAGAGAAAGAGGAAGATCTGCTGGTACGAGGTCTGGCCGCTGCAGAAGACATTGAAGAGACAATATGTGTGACGAAGTTAGTGTCGCCACACAGAGCCGCTGTTGTTATACAATCAGTACGTTGCGGCTGGTGCCGTAGATGCTGGCTTCTTGTTCTTGTCGACTAATGTAAGCCATAAGGTGTAAATTGTAATGAAAATGCCTAAGTAATAACGGAACGATTCAGTATTCTTTTCAAATTGATTGCAACAATTGTACTGGGTCACGCCTAATTACAAATGTTCAAATGTTTGTTAAGCTTATGGGACTTGACTACGGGGTCATCAGTCCCTAAACTTACAAACTACTTATTAACTACCTTATACTAAAGACGGCACAAAATATCCATGCCCGAGGGGGGATTCGAACCCCCGACCGTAGTCGCCTTGCAGACACGCCTAATTACATTCCTCAAGTAGGAGTGGATGAGATAATCATCTGAATTGAAACCGTCGTGTAAGTTTAGGGACTGATGATCCCACACTTAAGTCACATAAGCTTCACAAACATTTGAAACATTTTTGGATGGAAGGAGGTATGGCCCAATCACATGATTGTCCAGAATACCTGCCCAAAAGTTAATTCCAAACTTGTATTGAAATTCCTGAACATGCGTGGCACGAGGGTTTACGCCCGCCCAGACATGGCTATTTCGAGCGTTCAGAACACTCCCTTGTGAACCTACATTCATCTGTGAACAGACCCCGACTTGGAAACAGGGGCGCGTCGATGCAACGTTGCAGGAACCATGTGTAGAAGGCGACGCGTTGTGGAAAATCAGCTGGACCCATAGCGTGTGCCCTTTGTAAGTGGTAAGGATGTAATTGAGAACTCTTTCACGACTATCTCCAATGCAACGCAGTACCCCTTTTCCAAATTCGGGAGTGAGGCGTCACCGTGGATCACCACAGTGCTGCCTCGTCGCGGTGAAGGTTCCCGTTTCTCGAAGCCGGGGCGTAACTTGGGCAAAGAGTTTCTGCGATGGAGTGTGACGTTGTGGCAAACGTTGGTGATACAGCCGACTAGCAGCTCGTCCGTTAACTCCAGTTTCGCCATACACAAGGAGCATGTCTGTGTATACCGCAAACGTGTATGTTTCCTCTATCGGTGATGCACAGGCAGTGACTCGGTTTCAAAGCAAAGCAGACGATAAGAGACATCTGGTGATCGTTTGACGTAGTACACGGTATCGTGTCTACCCTGTTGCATTCCAGGACAGGGAACGCTGACAAGGGGAACACCATGTATGTTACCAACGGATTTTGATAGGTCGCAGGTATGTTTTGAGGGAATTTCTCCAGACCATCAACCTAAAAGGATTTATTCCAATGGGCCTTGATTTCTAAGAAAATCGAGATGAAATTCGCAGCAAATTACCACGCGTAACGTTTGTACTGATACATGGTGAGACAGCGTGGTGTAATCGGCAAGGTGCTAGGCTTCCATGCAGGAGATCCGGTTCGATACCTAACGGTAGAACAATATTTAAACATTGTAATTGCTACTTTTTATATTTCAAAAAATTATGCAAAGGAAAAGATACAAAGAAAGGAAAACAAAAATAATGAAAATTCAAACGATTAAAGAAATAACCAAGAAAAAAAAAAAAAAAATTATAAAATCTTCCCTTTCCGGTCAATTATTTTTTACTTTTCTCCATTTCTCTTGTTTTATTGTGCATAATTATATACCTTTATACCCACTCCTATGTTACAGCTTGAGTAAACAGTCAGGATAATAGCAAATAACACAGCAGCAACTGATTATTTTACTTATTGCGTAGTGTTATTTACTCACTGTCGCCATCGTCACGGTCAGGAACTGTAAACATAGGTATTAAATGTTGCTCAAATATTACAGGTATTAACAAAAGACTGTTTAATGATTTAGAAATATGCTTCAATCGCTTTAAAAGTGTGCTTCGGAAAAACAAAATGAATAAAATAATCGTCGCGCAATACATAACATATTGAGCGAATGTTACATGTTTTTATTTAATGCAAAAGTTTACATAAAATCTACATCTACATCTACATAGATACTCTGCAAATAACATTTAAATGCCTGGCAGAGGATTCATTAACCACTTTCATAGCTTTTCTCTGCCGTTCCATTCTGCAATAGCGCGCGGGAAGAAAGAACACCTAAATCGTTGCGTTTTCGACCTGATTTCTCTTATTTTATTGGGATGGTCATGTCTCCCTAAGTAGGTGGGTGCTAGCAAAATATTTTCACATTCAGAAGTAAAAGTCGGTGATTGAAACTTCGCAAACAGATCACGCCGCAATGAATAACGTCTTTCTTTTAAAGATTTCCACCCCAATTCATGCAACATTTCCGTGAGACTTCCCCCCCCCCCCCCCGTAACGTGATAAAACAAAACGAGCTGCCCTACTCTGAACCTTCTCAATATCTTCCGTCAGTCCCACCTGGTGAGGGTCCCACAAGGGGCAACAGTACTCCAGGAGAGGACGCACAAGTCTGATGTAGGCAGTCTCTTTGGTGGAGCTTGTGCATCTTCGAAGCGTTCTGCCATGAAACGTAACCTTTGGTTTGCTTTTCCCACAATATTTTCTATGTGTTCTCTCCAGTCAAAGTTGTTCGTAATTGCAACTCCTAGGTATTTAATAGAATTTACGACCTTAAGGTTTGACTGATTTATCGCATAATTGAAGTTCAGCGGATTTCTTTCAATGGTCATGTGTATTACTTCACAATTTTCTTCATTTAGTTTCAATTGCCAATTTTCGCACCATGTAGAAATTTTGTCTAAATAGCTTTGCAGTTGCTTTTGATCCTCTGTTGACTTCACTAACCGATAAACGACAGCATCATCCGCGAGCAGTCTACGGGAGCTATTCAGATTGTTTACCCACGTCGGAATTGAACCCAGGTCGCCTGCATGGCAGCCTCGCATCTATTACAGCACGCTGTCTCGCTGAGCGGTAACCACCATGTATAAGTAGACACGTTACGCGTGGTAATTTGCTGCGAATGTGATTTCGATTTTCTTAACAATCAACGCCCACTGGAACAAATCCTTTTAGCTTGATGGTCTGGAGGAATTCCCTCACAACATACCTACGACCCTTGTCCCGTTGGTACCATACCTGGTGTTCCCCTTGTGAGACGTTTCTCTGTCCCTAAGCAGACGTCGACGAGTTACACATCTGAATTGAAACTGTCGTAGAATGGAAACCATACGTTTCTGGACATGGGCCGCAGGGCAGCTGCGAAATAGGTTGATCCTACTGAATGAAGTGCAGGATATTACCCTGAGGTATTGCCTGCTGCAACAGGTATCGGGCGTTACACTAGCAGGGTTTTTGAGAGTCCATCCACGGTTGCCAGGAGGGATTCTTCGATGAGACGTTTCACATCTACATCTACACTCCGCAAGCCACCCGACGGTGTGTGGCGGAGGGTACCTTGAGTATCACTATCGATTTTCCCTCCTATTCCAGTCACGTATTGTTCACGGAAAGAAGGATTGTCGGTATGCCTCTGTGTGGGCTCTAATCTCTCTGATTTTATCCTCACGATCTCTTCGCGAGATATACGTAGGAGGGAACAATATACTGCTAGACTCCTCAGTAAAGGTAAGTTCTCGAAACTTCGACAAAAGCCCGTACCGAGCGACAGAACGTCTCTCCTGCAGTCTTCCACCGGAGTTTGGTGATCATCTCCGTAACGCTTTCACGATTACCAAATGATCCTGTAACGAAGCGCGCTGCTCTCCGTTGGATCTTCTCCACCTCCTCTATCAACCCCACCTGGTACGGATCCCACACCGGTGAGCAGTATTCAAGCTGTGGGCGAACAAGTGTACTGTAACCTACTTCCTTTGTTTTCGGACTGCATTTTCCTTGAATTCTCCCAATGAATCTAAGTCTGGCATCTGCTTTACCGACGATTGATTTTATATGGTCGTTCCATTTTAAAATGTTCAAATGTTTGTAAAGTTTATGGGACTTAACTACGGGGTCATCAGTCCCTAAACTTACAAACTACTTATGAACTACTTACGAACTAGGACGGCACAAATATCCATGCCCGAGGGGGGATTTGAACCCTCGACCGTAGAGGCCGTGCAGACCGTGACTGAAGCGCCTTAGTCTCCTCGGTCACCGCGGCCGGCCGTTCCATTTTAAATCCTTCCTAATGACTACTCCCAGATAATTTATGGAATTAAGTGCTTCCAGTTGCTGACCTGCTATAGTGTAGCTAAATGATAAAGGATCTTTCTTTCTGTGCATTCGCAGCACATTACACGTGTCTACATTGAGATTTAATTGCCATTCACTGCACCATGCGTCAATTCGATGCAGATCCTCCTGCATCTCAATACAATTATCCATTGTTACAATCTCTCTATATACTACCGTATCATCCGAAAAAAGGCTCAGTGAACTGCCGATGTTATCCGCAAGGTCATTTATATATATCGTGAACAGCAGCGGACCCACGACACTCCCCTGTGGCACGCCTGACATAACTCCTACTTCGGAAGACTTCTCTCCATTGGAAATAACCTGCTGCTTTCTGTTATCTAGGAATTCCTCAATCCAATCACACAATTGGTCTGATAGACCATATGCTCTTACTTTGTTCATTAAACGTTTGTGGGGAACTGTATCAAACGCCTTGCGGAAGTCGAGAAACACAGCATCTACCTGAGAACGCGTGTCTATAGCCCTCTGAGTCTCGTGGACGAATAGCGCGAGCTGGGTTTCACACAAACGCCTTTTTCGAAACCCATGCTGATTCCTAGAGAGCAGATTCCTAGTCTCGATAAATGTCATTATATTCGAACATAATACATGTTCCAAAATTCTACAACTGACCGACGTTAGAGATATAGGTCTATAGTTCTGCACATCTGTTCGAGGACCCTTCTTGAAAACGGGAAAGACCTGCGCCATTTTCCAATCTTTCGGAACGCTATGCTCGTCTAGAGACCTACGATACACCACTGCGAGAAGGGGGGCCATTTCCTTCGCGTACTCTGTGTAAAAACGAAATGGTATCCCATCAGATCCTGCAGCCTTTCCTCGTTTGAGCGATTTTAATTGTTTTTCTATCCCTGCATGGGCCTACCAGCGAGCCAGTACAGTCACGGGCCGCTTGAAGCGGTCATCTGCGTCATTGGGTCTGCCCAGCCGTCGGATGAGAGGGTTCCTTGAGTGATGGACGGCTTGGTATAACTGGCCTGCAGATCGTTGGATGCGCTCGTGTACCATCGGTTCCCCAGCGGCCTCGTGGATGTGGTGAGCGGGAAGTTCCACAACCGATCACTCAGCGAAAGATCCGTAACCAAAGACTGGAAAGTTGCCAAAGTTACTCCAATATTCAAGAAAGGCAATAGGAGTGGTCCCCAGAATTACAGGCCAATCTTATTGACGTCGAAAGACAGCTTGCCCTTTGTTCACATGAAGTGTTAAGTGCCATCGCCAAGGGATCTCAAATCGATTTCATATTTCTGGACTTCCGGAAGGCTTTTGACACTGTACCCAACAAGCGGCTTCTAATGAAATTGCGTGCTTATGGAATATCTCCCCAATTGTGCGATTGGACTTACGATTTCCTATCAGAAGGGACACAGTTCGTTGTAATTGACGGTAAGTCATCGAATAAACCAGAAGTGATATCTGGCGTTCCCCAGGGAAGCGTTATAGGTCCCCTACTCTTCCTTGTGGTTATAAACGATTTAGGGGACAATCTGACTAGCTCTCTTAGACTGTTCGCGGATGATGCTGTCGTTTATTAGTTAGTGAAGTCAACAGAGGGTCAAAAGCAACTGCAAAGCTATTTAGACAAAATTTCTACATGGTGCGAAAATTGGCAATTGACACTAAATAAATAAAAGTGTGAAATAATAAACATGACCACTAAAAGCAATCCGGTGAAATTCAATTACGGGATAAATCAGTCAAACCTTAAGGTCTTAAATTCTATCAAATAACTAGGAGTTACAATTAAGAACAACTTAGACTGGAGAGAACACATAGAAAATATTGTGGGGAATGCGAATAAAAGATTACGTTTGTTTGGCAGAACGCTTCGAAGATACACCACCTCCACAGAAGAGACTGCCTGCATCAGACTTGTGCGTCCTCTCCTGGAAAACTCGTCGAAGGGCCCTGTTCTGCAGGGTCTGCGGTCTGCGGATGTTAGTCTCGGAAGCAGTGCCCCATATGGGAGAAGCATAGTCCACGATGGAGCGGACAGTGGCGCGATAGATCCTGAGGCCACAGGTAATGCAGAGTCCTGGTTGAGGAGGGGTAGAGCGCATTTAGGGCAGAGGAGGCGAGCTTCAAAATGTTCAAATGTTTGTAGAACTTATGGGACGTAACTACGGGGTCATCAGTCCCTGAGCTTACAAACTACTTATGAACTAGCTAAGACTAAGGACAGCACAAATATCCATGCCCGAGGGGGGATTCGAACCCCCGACCGTAGTGGCCGTGCAGACCGCGACCGGAGCGCCTCAGTCCCATCGGCCACCGCGGCTGGCACTTCGTTTTGCTACGATGATTTTATGTGATAATATTCTTGAGCAACTTAAGGTAAGAGAAACCGTTACCAACAATCCAATTCGAAAAACGTGGATTAACTGTATACTCAGGCGCGGATCCAGGATTTCTCTTAGGGAGGGGCAGTTTTTATGTCTGTTGCCTATCTTCTCAAGAACTTAGTCCAAACAAAAATATTAACAATTGTTTAGTTTGTTATATACCTAATATTTGCCTGATTTATGTTCTGACTGATTCATAAGATAGGTTGAAACAAAAACTCAGAGATATTGAGAATATAAAAATACAGCAGAACATAATTTAAACGTATGTCATGGGGGAAAATTACTTGTAACTCAGAATTACTTAGAAGTCAGTCAGCAGTGCTATCGACTGAGCTCATAAATAATGATATCTGTATCTAACTTGCTGGGGCCCGGATTCGATTCGTTGTCTTTATTATCATTTTCATCGTCATCGACACACAAGTTGCCCAAGTGGCGTCAAGCAGAAACAGTTGCACTAGGCGACCGAATAATCCAGACAGGATCTCACAGCTAATAATGCCATACCATTCTTTCATTTTTTAGTGAAAATAAAGGATAGAGTGGGTGTATATTTATAAAATTTATAAACGGCAGGCGCGCTTCCACACGGCATCGATATGGGGCTTGCAAGTGAGCTGCCTATCAAGCGTGACCCCAAGATAGGTCGCTGTTGCCGTCCACTGAATGGGGTCGCCAAAGAGGGTGACGTCTGCCACGCGTGATGAGAATGGCGTGGCTCTTGGCGGACCCGCCAGCGGAAGGCCCACCGTTCGACGTCGTGGCATCTGGACGTGGCTTCCTATTCAAAATGTTATGTACACTACCCTCTACAAGTCCTAGAAGGTTGTAACGGCAATTTACGACCAGCCTGTAGGCAGCGCCGGGGGCGCTGCGCGCGCTGCGTGAATTCAGAGACGCGGTCGAAATGAACTCCCATGTGTCCGCAGACATGAAACGAGATTTCCTTTCCCTCTGAGTCAAAGGCTGGACTCATCAGACGTAATAATTGCAAGCTACATATCTGGAATAACTGGAGCGAAATATCTGTCTCCGGTGGCGCGACGTCCCGGCAGCCAATAGAGCGGGCATTCCTGCGCGGCAGTCAATACAGATAGCCTGGAGGCCAGTGTCCGGCGCCACTGCTTTGTGGCGGGCCGTCTTGCGTTCCTGGGTGGAGTGACGCTCCTGCATTCCGGCCCGCATTGTCCGCGCCGCACCTCTCCCCACACACTCCCCTTTATACACACACCGCGCCTCACTTTTAATAACGTTTCTCTTCACTTTGGACGTAGTGGCGATGTCGTCGGGAAAATTTTTTCGTTCAGTAGATTTTTATTGGAATGAAACAATGGACTGAAACTAATCTCTATGGTCACGTCAAGTATGAGTGTTCTCACTCACTATCTGGGTTAAATATAATGGGCCGTATGAATAATAAAGAGCACATACTCCAGAGAAGATTCTCAGAGAGTGTGACAGGACGGTTATTATTTTCTATCTATATAAATGATCTGATGGATAGAGTAAGTTGTAATTTGCGGCCGTTTGCTGATGATGCTGTTGTGTATGAGAGGGTGACGTCTTTGACTGACTGTAATAGCATACAGGATGACTTAGAGCTTCTTGATGCTGTCGCGTGTTTCAAATATCTAGGCGTAACATTGCAGAGCGACATGTAAGGACAGTTGTGAGTAAGGCGGAGAGCCGACTTCGGTTTATTGGGAGAATTTTGGGAAGATGTACTTCATCTGTAAAGGAGTCCGCGTATAAAACGCCTGTACGACCACGTCTTGAGTATTAATCAGGTGTTTGGGACCCGCAGCAGATCAGTTTAAAGGAAGACATAGAAGCAGTTCAGAGGCGAGCAGCTAGGTTTGTTACTGGCAGGTTCGACCAATGCGCGAGTGTCACGGAAATGCTCCGGCAACTCAATTGGGGATCGCTGGAAGAAAGACGACGTTCATTTCGTGAATTCCTGTTAAGGAAATTTAGAGGGCCGGAATTTGAAGCTGAGTGTAGTACGATCTTGCTGCCGCCTACTTACATTTCGCGTAGTGATCACAAAGACAATATAAGAGAAATTGGGGCTCGTACGGAAGCATATAGGCATTCTCGTTTTCCTCGATCTATTTGGGAGTGGAATAGGAAAGGAAATGCCTAGTAGTGGTACGGTGTACCCTACGCCACGCACCTTAAGGTGGCTTGCGGAGAATGTATGTTAGATGAAGTCGGGCTGCTTGCTCTCCTTCGAAGGCGCCCACAGAAACAGTAATTAAAAACAAAACACCTCCCTACTACACGGCGCTTTAAATGCGGCACTACTTTACGAGAAGAGACATGTGGCAGTGCCTAGCCAATTCAAACTCTGTAACTAGTGTAGCTCTCCGCCGATGCCGGCTTTATAAGCGCACCGACGGACTACAGCAGTCAGTGCAAACCCACCTAGGACAGCTACCGGCCGCTACTATGCCGTGTTTAGCTCCGGTGGCACTCAGCGTAGAGTTTATCTTATGTAGTAAGGTTGTATTTGTTTGGCCTAGCGCCACTGGCAAGTTGAGGTTCTTTTTGTTTGTTAGTTTCTCCACAGTTAGTTTGTTTTCTTTTCCTTGTGATTACTGTCTTGTTTTGTTGTACGCCCAGAAGACGCTTTTTCTACATCTACATAGATACTCTGCAAATCACATTTAAATGCCTGGCAGATGGTTCATTAACTACTTTCATAACCTTTCTCTACCGTTCCATTCTGTAATAGCGCGCGGGAAGAAAGAACACCTAAATCGTTCCGTTTTCGATCTGATTTCTCTTATTTTAATGGGATGATCATGTGTCCCTAAGTAGGTGGGTGCTAGAAAAATATTTTAACATTTAGAACTAAAAGTCGGTGATTGAAACTTCGCAAACAGATCACGCCGCAATGAATAACGTCTTTCTTTTAATGATTTCCACCCCAATTCGTGCAACATTTTCGTGACGCTTTTCCCCCATAACGAGATAAAACAAAACGAGCTGCCCTTCTCTGAACCTTCTCCATGTCTTCCGTCAGTCCCACCTGGTGAGGGTCCCACAAGGGGCAACAGTACTCCAGGAAAGGACGCACAAGTGTGATGTAGGCAGTCTCTTTGGTGGAGCTGGTGCATCTTCGAAGCGTTCTGCCGATGAAACGTAACCCACAATATTTTCTAAGTGTTGTCTCCAATCTAAGTCGTTCGTAACTGTAACTCCTAGGTATTTGGTAGAATTTACGACCTTAAGGTTTGACTGATTTATCGCGTAATTGAAGTCCAGCGGATTTCTTTTAGTGGTCACGTGTATTACTGCACACTTTTTTTTTATCTAGTGTCAATTTTCGCACTATGTAGAAATTTTGTCTAAATCACTTTGCAGTTGCTTTTGATCCTCTGTTGACTTTACTAACCGATAAACGACAGCATCATCCGCGAGCAGTCTAAGGGAGCTATTCATATTGTCTCCTACGTCGTTTATAAACACAAGGAAGAGTAGGGGACCTATAACGCTTCCCTGGGGAACGCCAGATATCACTTCTGTTTTACTCGATGACTTACCGTCAATTACAACGAACTGTGGCCTTTCTGATAGGAAATTGTAAGTCCAATCGCACAATTGGGGATATATTCCGTAAGCACGCATTTTCATTAGAAGCCGCTTGTTGGGTACACTGTCAAAAGCCTTCCGGAATTCCAGAAATATGAAATCGATTTGAGATCCCTTGGCGATGACACTTATCACTTCATGTGAATAAAGGGAAAGCTGTATTTCGCAAGAGCGATACTTTCTGAATCCCTGTTGACTATTGGTTAATAGGTCGTTCTCTTTGAGGTAGTTCATAATGTTCGAACAAAGTATATGTTCCAAAATCCTACTGCAAATCGACGTCAATGAGATTGGCCTGTAATTTTGGGGATCACTCCTATTGCCTTTCTTGAATATTGGAGTAACTTGGGCAACTTTCCAGTCTTTGGGTACGAATCTTTTGCTGAGTGATCGGTTGTAAATGATAGCTAAGAACGGAGCTATTGCATCAGCATACTCTGAGAGGAATCTAGCTGGTATACTATCTGGCCCGGAAGATTTGTTTTTGTTTAGTGACTTAAGTTGTTTTACTACTCCAAGAACATCTACTTCTAAGTTTCGCTTGCTGGCAGCTGTTCTCTGATTAAGTTCTCAATTTCGTATAAATAAAAACTTCGAAGTATATGCTCTGAGCAGGAAGCTCATTCTCGTTACCTCCCCTCCATCTTGAGTAACTTCTCCGTTGTCATGTACGGCAGATAACAGCTGTTCAATCGTGTATTTCTTTAAACTAGCCTAATCACGCAAATTATTCAGTGTAAAAATGTGTAATAGACATCTAGGTGTTCCGGAAGAACTTTACTATGTTTAGATAGTAGTTTGATGTGCAGCATCATATTATTAAGACTAAATATGCACTATTTACGAAAATGAGTTCTGCTGACGATGTTACAAAATTTTCGTCAGGCGAGGAACTTATCTATTATTGAAGTTGGGTTAGGACAATTTGCGAACGAAATTTTAAGAATGCATCACATATTCATATGTTTCAAAGTAGAAGCCAGTCAGAGCTTTCTAACACAAGATACTTGTTAAATCTGACACCCAAAGGTCTGCTCATAAGCTCTAGGCCATACGATTTTGATACAAGGAACGGGCTGCTACGTATGTAATTAATCAGTTATTGCCGCGGTGGAGTAGCCGAGCGGTCTAAAGCGCCTCACTGCGGAGCGTGCAGTTGCTTGCCGTCGGAGGTTCGAGTCCTCCCTGGGGCATAGGTGTGTATGAGTTGTCCTTAGGTTAATTCACCTTAGTTTAAGTAGTTTGTAAGCTACGGACTGATGACCACTCAGTTTGGTCCGATATATTTTTTGAATCAGTTATTAATTTTCCTGGCGTGTCTACTTACTTATAACAAAACAAAAGTTATGATACTGAAGTCAGAAAACGCATCTGAAACAGGCCAACCGTTGTGGTTAGAATGAACAAGAGCAGTACAAAAAACAATACTTCAGTACCAGGTATTGCAGCAATATTTATTTAGTGATACAGACTGCGAAGTCCTGGGATGCACTTTCAAATGTTCAAATGTTTGTAAAGCTTATGGGACTTAACTGCGGGGTCATCAGACCTTAAACCTACGAACTACTTATGAACTACCTTATACTAAAGACGACAGAAACAGTCATGCCAGAGGGGGGATTCGAACCCTCGGCATCGTAGCACGGCTCCTCAATGCGCTCGGCCGCTCCGCCGCGGCCATACTACGTATAAAGGAACTTTTTTTGCGTTCTAAGTAACACAAGTTTTATTTTTTTATTATAAACCACAGTAAAACGTGATATTAATAAAAGTTACTCAGCTCGCAGTATGCTAGAGACCTCACTTCAGGAAACAGAGAATGTTCTCCGGTCGTGAGAAACTACTCTAGTTTTATTCATACGAAATCGGAGAATGTTCTCTGATGTGAGCAACTTCCCCTACACTTTTACTCACGCTGAGATCATACTCGGTCGAAGTATATTCTCCGACTCGCTTTATTCATGCGAACCTGAGCATGCTCTCTGGAATCCAAAGTATAAAGTATATACACTTTTTTATTCATACGACCCAATGCCACCTCCATGAATCACAGACATTGCCAAGGTGGGAGGGCTTGCGTGTCTCATAGATGCAGATAGCCGTACCGTAAGTGCAACCACAGTGGAGGGGTATCTGTGGAAAGGCCAGACAAACGTGTGGTTCCTGAAGAGGGGCAGCAGCCTTTTCAGTAGTTACAGGGGCAACAGTCTGGACGATTGACTGAGCTGGCTTTGTAACATCTGCTAACAAGGCTTTGCCATGCAGTTACTGCGAACGGCTGAAAGCAAGGCGAAACTACAGCCGTTACTTTTCCCGAGGACATGCAGCTCTACTGTATGAATATATGATAATGGCGTCTTCTTGGGTAAAATATTCCGGAGTTAAAATAGTCCCCCATTCGGATCTTCGGGCGGGGACTACTCAGGAGGATGTTGTCATCAAGAAAAACAAAACAGGCATTCTACGGATCGGAGCGTGGAATGTTAGTAGTATGGTAATGGACGTTCTGGCACACTGAGATTCGCCCGTCTTTTGTTTGTTTGGGGGGAAATTGGAATTACCCCCCACCCCTCCTCCCTCGGCCAATTGCCGACCCGCAGATCAAAGGATGCCGCCACAGGATGATTGATAAGTATTCCCTGGAGGACAGGATGATTACATTTAGGTCCTTTTGATTCGCTACTTGTCCGACCGCTAATCAAAGGACGCCACCATAACACACTTAAGGATGATTGACAGGTTGCAAGTAAACAACACCTCCCTCGGTCACACACCTGGCCTACACGACGCCCCCCCTCCACCCCCAGGCGCCGCCGCCAGACAGGCAGCACCTCCGACAGGTCGAGACCTGTCGACCCCTCGACATGTCTGTACTCGCACCCTCTACCACACACCTGGCCGACACCGCGACCCCTACTCGCTCGGGCGATTGCCTGACCGCCGCCACCGCCGCCGCCGCCGCCGCCGCCACCGCCGACAGATGCTACCCCCCCCCCCCCCTCCTCCACGCTCGCGACCGCCCTACCCTCGAGGACAATACCGCGACGATTGTCTTGACCGCATCGACACCGCCCCCGCCGGCCGCCCCCTGCGCCCAGGGCAGGGGCTTACTGCACTCTTTTTACGGCGACCGCGCCCCGCCAGGTCAGCAGCCAATTAAATTGCATATTTATTATTAAGCGCGCCGCAGCGATCCAGATCTCGATTTATGTAACAATTTCCGCCGTTTATTATTATTCTCGGGAAAAATAAAGCTACCATAGTGTTCTTCGTATGTATTTTTAACAAGAATTTCGATGTAATGCTAAAAAACCATTTGGAACAGAAATGCTTAGTTGGTCTCGTATACTACAGCTTGTAGTAAAATATTAAAACTCGTATGCAAAATTTGCAAGTAAGAATTTATAGATGTGCAAACGCTCCTATCTCTCTCCATGCTCTTCGCATAGACTACAGCCGACAGACGTGTTTAATAATAGCGCAGGTTAGATAATAAACGCCACAAACTTACGTATCCCTCTTAACATATACTCTTTCGTTATACAAAAACAATTCTAACCAGAGCCAACTAACCAAAAGAAAAAAGAAATGGTCCGTTTCGGAACTCGACCGCAACCTTAGATCTATAAATGTATCTCTTCGTTTAGACGATGCAAGCAAAAGCCATCAAACGGAATGTAACTTGTATGCCAACCACTCTTTCGACAACAAAAGCAGCAGCAGAAGACGGCATATTGTTTATACAAAAATTCCAAATAACGAAAATCGGCAATGACATCTAACACAACGTCTCTAAATATACATCTTCAAGCAGCGTTAACAATCGTCCAGAACGTAGACCGCTCTCTCGGCAGACTAAATAAAAGAAACATATGCTAATTTTTAAAAACACCTAAGTTACATCTCCAAATGATCAAAACCTTCTACGCAAGACCTCTGCAGACGCACCACTCTGACAAGGATAGCGCGCATTGCATTTGTTTAATGGAGCTGAGCCATGCCGAAAGTTCCGAAATTTAACACACTCTCTCTCTTTATCGATCTTGCCCTGTTACGTTTCCTTCTTAGATCGAGGTATAGATGCGCCTTCCGAGAATTCGGGTAGTTTAACTTTACCTCTTATTTCCTTGCTACAGCAGTACACATCCCATCTAAGGAATGTCTATGTCCTCTTACGATGCAAACTACATTTATCTGACACCGATATTCAGCGCCCCAGAAGACATTTAAACCATATTGTGCAACGGAGAGTCGAAATAAAAAAATACGTGAAATAATTTACCGATTTCCGACCGTCTACACTAAAAGTTTTCGAATTTATTGGCCTAACAACACCCTACTTTACCTGCTCAATGCAACACCGATTTCCAGCTCGACCCGCCCTTTACCCACAAAATTCCTACTCCAAGTTCCTTTCTTGTGCAATCCACTAATCCGAACTAAGGTTTATTATTTTAATTACAAGTAGATGTCTACCGCAAACGAAGATGCCAAACTACACACCGCAACACCTGATCATATATAGGACTTGGAGTGTTCACACTTTTTTTTTTTTGTTACAGCACAACTGAGTACATGCAACGTAATGTTCGCAAACACTTGTATCGCACACAACGCCGGCATACTTCGATCATAACCTGCTTTCTAAAGAATGGATGGGAGTCACACACAGTACAAACATGTTTGTCGTGTGTTCCGCTAATTTCGGTCAACACAACGATTCGAGACCATTCCCCCAGCCTGTTTAGTGTAAAATCAAATATTTTCCTCCACACTTCTTTAAAGCCTTTGTCTTCGCTATATAACCCAGTTTTCGTTTACCCTTCTTCTTAGGACTTGTGGAATAACGTAGGCGCTATATACGTCTGTGGAGAATAAAGTCGTGGAATGCTAAAAAATATAGCTCCTTGCTCGACTCTATAAGTAATTTACAGTTGAACCTAAAAACCATAATGTCCGAGAGAGCGGTCAATTTTCGGGTACTCTTAATACCCAAGTAATCAAATCTAAAAGCGTTTGCACAGTACAACGGCGCACTTTGTAAATACCGTGTCTTCTCTTTTAGAACACTTAAACAATTTTCTTGCACAATCCTCCATCCTGGTAATGCCATCTTCCCGACCCAGCGAAAAAATAAAAGTCCTAACAATCAACTGCCTGGACGCTTTTAAAATCGATAACTTTGCTTACACCAGGGCTCGTGATTTTTCGACAAATTTATTTTGGTTCTACAATTCGACGCCAACCACGTTAAGCAGTCGTTTCCAATTGTCTTGTCCTCGCCCGCAACCACGTTGCTGTTGCTCCTTCCATCCGAAAGTCATGCTCGGATACGAACGCCACTCGGTTAAAGTGTTGTCCAAAAATCCAGGGCCGCGGTGGAGTAGCCGAGCGGTCTAAAGCGCCTCGCTGCGGAGCGCGCGGTTGCTTACCGTGGAGGTTCGAGTCCTCCCTGGGGCTTGGGTGTGTGTGTGTTGTCCTTAGGTTAGTTTACCTAGGTTTAAGTAGTTTGTAAGCTACGGACTGATGACCACGCAGTTTGGTCCGATAGATTTACAAACATTTGAACATTTTTTTGAAAAATCCAGGATATAGAAGCCATCCACACGAAGCTGCTGCTGTAGTATAGATGAGAGCGCCTCCATTAAAAACATCGTTTAGCTGCAGTTTATAAGATATATACCCACAGGACGTACATATTTCCCCCATGTATTCCATAAATAGTAACTTCGTCTTATCTCCAACGTTTGCAGTATCGAACTTGCTGAATTTACTACGCATGTAGATCCGCACACACGCACTCCATTGGCTACAACTAGCGCACTTTAAGTTACGAAACTATAGGAGTTTTATAAAACACGTTGATTTTCGACGAAAGGATTATGATTTACCGCAGTAGGCATATCCGCTACGTGACATAATGCACACCAGCCGTAAAGTAGACAACACTAGCATACGATTAAACAGGCGATGCTTCGACGGAAGATCACTGCAAAGTTTATTTTACAACCACCAAAGACGGTTTCTTTAGAGCTTACAGTGCCGTGTATTTAGGGTATATCAACACTTTTTACTTAAATTCCATCCCATCTAGCCTGCAGCACTCTCTGTAAGCGCCAAACATTTCCAACACAGTAACAGAACTACACCTTGCAGTCAACACGATCCTACAACAACAAACGAATCTAGCCATTCCAACCCCTTTTTTTTGTCCCAACTAACATGATGCAAGCTCTGTATACGTCCAAAAGCAACCCAGATAGCGCTATCCTTACAGCCGTCACTAACCCAGTACCAACTCTAAGTTCCCTCACTGACGGTGCTATAACCGCGATCAGTAACAGACAAGGTATCCCAGACAAAGCAGATTTTTTAATAATGTTTCGATCTCTCTCTC
Organism: Locusta migratoria; assembly: GCA_026315105.1. Classification (NCBI taxonomy): domain Eukaryota; kingdom Metazoa; phylum Arthropoda; class Insecta; order Orthoptera; family Acrididae; genus Locusta; species Locusta migratoria. Next base: position 349,055,408 of record CM048755.1, read on the forward strand.
CACCCAATAACTGTATTGGTTGCTTGATCTGTCCAAAACATCCAACCACAACTTTGTTTCCAACTCATAGCCCGGCAGACAATATTTCTGGAACGCTTTCTGTCAGTCAGTAGACTATATACCATGAGCATTCGCGCACAAACCACCATCGTATTCCACTCCTTCTAACAAATTATTACTCTCGATAAACATCTGTAACACAGGGTAAAAAGAATGATCAACGTGCACACGCACAGAACAGCTAACAAGAAAAGATCTAGATCAAATCCAAGTTCTTATAATCCTTACAAGCAGCAACGCAAAATACTCTACACCATTTCGAACTAATGCAACACCGGATTTTTTTATCGATCTCCAAGGGCAATCCTTTAGAGACTAAACATACGATTAAACGCACCTCCCAACGTAAGTAACTAAACCTCTTTAAGTTGTCTAACTCGATGCTTATCGACCAAAGAACATTAATTTACCACTGCAATCATCTCCGATACGCTTCCGACAGACGTCCATTCGTAAACATAGTTAAAAGAAGATATAAATACCCCACATCCATTGCACATAACCATGCTACTAAGTATCTATATGCATTTCCACAATTGCGGATCACATCCGCGTTGCATCGAATCGCACGACTAAACAGTTCGAAATAGGTATTATGCGCAATCTAGCATGCATTCTTACATTCCATACTATTTCTGGCTGCAGGCGAGTGCGGACCTGTTGACTTATCGTAGACAAATGTTCAATGGTTTGTAAATCTATCGGACCAAACTGCGTGGTCATCAGTCTGTAGCTTACAAACTACTTAAACTGAGGTAAACTAACCTAATGACAACACACACACCCATGCCCCAGGGAAACTCGAACCTCCGACGGCGAGCAACCGCGCTTATCGTAGACGCTGGTTTGGAGCGTGAACGTCCTATAGATGTAAACATACCAGTCGACGCTCGCAGCTGACCTGGAGAAGTTATCGGTTTAATTTTTCATGGCCGCACCAGATTCCGAATACACGAGAGCTATTTTTACGAAGGTAGAATTACATTGATTGTAACAACAGACTTAAGAATAAAAAACGATCGAAATGCCACAGCTATACCATAGCTCTTAATACACAATCATTCCAATAAAGACAGCCTTTACAACCCATAAAGAGACAACCGTACGCATGCGTATTACCGACAAATACGGCAAACTTTTTAACCCTAACCACTTCTTCTTGTACTCGGTGGATGTCCAAATGAGGCTCATACTAAGCAAAAACACTGGGAGATTCGTACATCCTACACTAATCCTCTCGCACAACAGAGCTAGAACCTTTAATCTTATGCTTCCGTAGATAGTAAATAAGAACACAAGTTTTACAGCACAAAACTTTTACTACATTTAGCATATATGTCTACATACAGGAAATCTGGTTATTTACATCTAGGCACAGAATACAACTCGTTCTTTATTATACCTGTTGTGTAACTTCAATTTTCTCCGATGTAATTTTTTTTAACTCTTAGTTTTATATCCACATCGGCGTCTCCTATTTCCGTTCCAGCCAGAAGTTCGAATGGTACAGGGAAGGTATGTTCTCGAACTCCATTACGTATCTTCGTTTCCTCCTGCATTCCAACTCCTTTATAGCTCTGCACCCTCTGGCAATGCTTCTAGACCAGAACAATCGGGAATTTTAACTTTTCCCATTATTTCCTGTATAGCATCCTGGTTATAGCGTCCCTATGCGTCCCTATGTATGTACGTTACCAACTCCTGTGGTAATTTCCGTATGGAACACTACGTTTACGACTATTGCAAACGATTGCTTGTTATTCCATCAGTTTTTAACTCTGCAAATGACTGTCCCCCAGTCCTCCTCATTTGGATACAATGTAGTCACTTCCCCAAAAGAGACATTACAACGACGCGTGAACAATCTCCCTGACTCTTTACTGTAAAATTCAAATACTTTATAAGTCCCAGTAGTAACCAGATTTCTCCACACCCTCTCTTTAAGCCTGTCTTGCACATATGCCATAGCTTCGTCTTTCTCCAGCATTAGTTTGTACTCGTCCTTTATGGCAGTTGCTTTAGCCATTTCCAGTTTTCTAGAACGCATCTAGAATATCGCCTGTATGGAGGTTATTTAGTACTTCGCCTGGAAATATCAGTCAAAACCATAATTTGGAGAACGTACTGGAGTCTTACTAGGGGATAATCCGCCGGTTGTGATGGGAATTTCGTGATCCGTGACCTGATTTACCCTAAAAAGAGAGATAGAGGTCTATTTGCTGCATTTGAGCACTTACTTCGTCGTTGGGTCGAGAACAGGGGTATTACAAGGCTGGAGATTACAATATACGATTATTGGGTGGATGGTGTTTTTGATCTTGTGCAAGACTGTTTAAGTGTTTTAAACGGCATCTGCAAAGTGCTTCTCCACCATGTGGAGGCGAATAAAAAACACCTGGGACAACAGATGCTTTGTAGTGTTTATTAGCGTCCTGCAATTTGTGTACTGGGGTAATAAAAATACCCGAAAATTGATCGGTGTACAGGTAAAAACCTTCCAGATCGATAAAAGCTTATACATTACGTTCTATCAGCTTTTAGTTTCATTTGACTACCTGTAAATTACGTCGAGATTCGTAATACTAACATCGGCAAAGACGATATAAGTCGCTGGAGAGCGGATGCAAAGTGTGGCTAATATTTGCTATGTCGTAAAGCTAAAAGTTGAAACTGGTGCCTGGAATTGTTATCGACATGTCTCAAAAGGACGTGTGAGAGTTATTTTGAAAATACAGCGACTTATGTGTAGGTACGATTCACGCAGTGTATGGCTAAATCTGCTTACAACTGTGGTTGGAATACTCGTCGATGATGGTGATATTGAGAGAAAAAAACTTACATCCCGAGTTGGCCGCAAGAGCGCTGGGAAGTCGAAGTAAAATACAAACATCTAGGGAAATTGAAATTAGCGCGTTGTATTCTCAAGAATGGTTGCAGTGCACTAAAGATTTCAGGCAGACACTGGAAAAAAAAAAAAAAAAAAAAAAAAAAAAAAAAAAAAAAAAAAAAAAAAAAAAAAAAAAAACCACGCGCATCCGACTATATCAGTTAAAAATGCTGTATTTCGAGATGAATTTCGCTGCAAAGTGTTAACAGCCGAGGCGAAATAGCGCAATAGGGATTCGTTTTTAGTTTCACAAAAAGATCTGTGACTTTCACGGTGGTAGTGAGCCTTTTTTTTTTTCAATTATTGTTCCTGCTATGGATACACATGCAACCTGGATGCAGTGCGTAATAATAATAATAAATAAATAAATGTGGTCGCGTGTGTGTATTGGAATATGTCGTATGCAATAAGCCTGACGCGGTTTTTCCCTACATAATACTGGTTCGAGAAAGGACGATATAAGTTACATTAAAAACACATTTCTCGCATTCTCTGCTTGATTGTTTTACTTGTGGGGAATAGGAAAGAGAGAGAGGTTCGTAAAAAGAAAACAGCATGATTCGGTCGTTGCTGTCACTGTTTTTGAGAAGTGATATACGTTTGATAATTTTTAAGATTTGTCCGCAGAGTGCAGTGACGAGCGCTTCTTCCTCGCGCGTGTGGGGTGGAACTTTACAGGTAACGCTCGGCCAGAGCACGTGTATGATTCACCGCCGCCTGTCGGCCGCGCGCGCTGTTTTGAAAGGCTGAGGGGAGCAGGTATCGGCAAGGGGGGTTGAATGGAGCAAGCGGCCGCTATTGTCCGTCTGAGTTCTGCTTTTCTCGCCAGGAGAGACACAGCAAATTGTTTTCTTGCGGGCGGACTGTTCCACTGCAAATTAGAACTTCACGGACGTTGGTGTAGAGGCAGTACAAGGAGCTATAACGTTCGTAGGAAAAAAAAAATAATAGTCGGGGCAGTCGGATCGCTGTTTCCGCGTCGCCGAGGACGGGCGGTGGCGCGGATAAATAATAATAATAATAATGTTTTCGGTGTAGACTTCACATGCAGGTCACGGCAGCTCGCTCTTCCGAGTTCTACAGGCGGCGGCCGGAGGACGGGCGGTGGCGCTGTTAAATAATAATAATAATTTTCGGCGCGGGCTCCACGGCAATTCTTTCGCGGGGTGAGGGGCGCGGTCCGATCAGCGCGCTGGGGTCGACCGGAAAAATTGCGCGCATGCCGCGGCGGGGCCCCGTAAATGCACTACGGTAGTCTTTTCGCGTATGTACGCAAGTACATGATCGTCAGGAGGCTGAAGGTGGGCAGTCGGCCTGTGTGCCGCGTCTCCGCGGTCGCAGCGGCTACGGCCGGCGGACTGAGGCACACAATAGAGGCTGGTCAGCTCCAGAGGAGGGTGGCCAGCGTCTGCACACATGGCTTCATTGTGTAGGCGCTGGGTGGGGGGAGAAGTGGGATCAGAGCCATCTGTTGTCAGCGGTTGGAACTGCTGCTTTCAGTCGATTTCAATGGCTATGGATTGAAAATTCGATATAATTACTTGAGTAATGGGAGTACATACATATGGCATTACAGATGATCATATATATGATTCATCTATATGCACATCTAATTTTGGATGCGATATGAGCTCTAATTAAGGCTCTTTTTTATCATGTTACCGAACAGAATGCTCTGATTTGTTGTTATATATAGAAACAGGTGCAGTCTGAGGGTACACCTATCACAGCACAAGACATCGTACACACGCTCCGCACAAAACGTAACACTGCTCCCGGTCACGACCGCATTACCTACAGGCACCTCCGGGCCTGTCCCCCCTCCTTCCATTCCGCCCTCGCTTCACTGTACAATGTCATCCTCTTCACCGGTTTCTACCCAGACCTCTGGAAAACCTCCCGTATCCTAATGTTCCTTAAACCTGACAAACCGCCCTCCGAAGCCTCCTCCTACCGTCCCATCTGTCTCACCTCGGTGTTCAGCAAAGTCCTCGAATCCATCCTCTCACGCCGTATCCACGAACACCTCCGTCTACACCAACTCCTTCCCCTTTCCCAATGTGGCTTCCGGCCGTCCTTCTCTGTCAATGACCAGCTCCTTCGCCTTGTTCACCTTCTCCCTGTCCAGGTTAATTCCCGTCGCGCCGCCATCCTCGTCTCCCTCGACATTGAGAAGGCCTACAACCGTGTCTGGCATTCTGGTCTCCTTTTCAAGCTCCAAACCTACGCCCTTCCTATTAATTACGTCCGTCTCATTGCTTCCTTCCTCTCCAAACGCCCATCCTATGTCACTGTCAATAACCAAAATTCCCGTTTGTTCTACCCCTCTGCCGGGGTGCCCCAGGGCTCCGTCCTTTCGCCCCTCCTCTATCTGTTATATTCAGCAGATATGCCCCGACCTCAGCCTCCTGTCCATCTTCTTCAGTATGCTGATGACACCGCCTTCCTTGCCCTTGCCCCGTCCCTCGCTCGCTCCCAACATCTCCTTCAGTCCCATCTCTCCGAATTTTCCTCCTGGTGTAACCAGTGGCTCCTTACTGTAAACCCTACAAAATCCCAGGCAATCATCATAGGTCGCACCACCCCTTCCTTTCGCCACCGAGACCTGTACCTCACCCTCCATGGTCGCCCCATCCCGCAAACGAAGACCCTCAGCTACCTCGGATTAACCCTAGACAGAGACCTTTCCTGGAACTCTCACCTCAAAACCGTCCGACAAAAAGCCCTCTCCTGCCTAAACCTCTTAAAATGCCTCTCCAGCCAGACATAGAGACTAAATCCTTCCACCATCCTGTATACCTACCATTCCCTCATGCGTCCCGTCCTTTGCTGCTTCCATCCCGTCTGGATATCCGCTCCCCCCTCCTATTATGAATCCCTCAAAATCCTCGAACGCCACGCCCTTTGCCTCACCTACCGCATCCGCCTCCCCTCCCCCACGCGGATCCTCTACGACCTCATCCCATTCCCACACCTGGTCAAATTCCTTCAACACATCCGCCTCAAGTACATCCACCGAAAGATATAGTCCCATAACCCACTGGTATCTCCTCTCCTCCTGGATCCTGGGCCCCTGCCACGCCTTTACCGCCACATCCCTCCCTCCCTTCACCTCCACACCCTCTACATCCTCTCAGAGGGTGGCTTCCGCCACCTACCTCTCCCTGACGACGTTCTCCAAAACCGTCCCAACATCTATCCTTCCTTCCAACTTCGACCCCTCTCTGTGGATTGCCGCCGCCTCCTCCCTCCCCCTCCCCTCCCACTCCCATCCCCCGCTTGGCCCACCCCCTCCTTTCTCCACCTCCCCAGGAGCTCCTTCCGGTTTCTCCCACTTTCCCTTCCCCCACCTCCTTGCCCTTCCCCTGTGCCTTCTCCATCCTCCCCCCTTCCCCCTGCAGGGCCAGTACAGTGCTGTGTTTTAAGTGTTCAGTGCTTCGTGTGTATAGTGTATCATCGCCCAGTGTTTTTTAATGTTGCGTACACCAGTGTTCAGTGTTTTTTACCTCCATGTCGCCGTCTTTGTCTCGTCGTCTGCAGTGAGTGTTTTTTAGCCACCTTGGCAATGTCTTGTTTTAACGATCATGTATGTTTCTGTCCGCTGTCATAGTTTTTAACTTTCTCCCAAATTTTCATCTTGATATTGTAAAAGCGCGTTTTATCACCTTTCCTTTTATTTTCTGTTTTGTCCATTGTGTACGTTCGCTCGGCTGTAGAGCAGCATCATTGGCTGCTGCCAGCCTGCCTTCGGGCATTAAAATTTCAATAAAGGAAAAAAAAAAAAAAAAAAAAAAAAGAGTCTGAGGGTGCTCCACCGGATCGGAGGGGCAAAAGCCTTCCAGGGCAAACAGAAATCGGTTTTCCCGCCAATTTGTGGTTGTACCAGGAACCTCCCAACTACGTGAGTCAAATGTAATTACCGTAATTGCATCCTTTCCATGTTGCCGCTGTCCCTCCGACACTCTGTGTCTGAATGACTGCAGAATATCGGTTGGGGATGGTCACGTGGTAGGGTGGGGGTGGTCACGTGCTGTGCTCTCATTGGCCGGTGCTGGTCACGTGGTAGGGTGGGGGTGGGGGGTGACATAGATAGTTACGTGATGCCCTGGGGTGAGCTCAGTTCCACACCAGATGTGGAGGAGTGAACACGTGCAATTGGAATACCAATAAACAATTACAATAAATAAATAAACAATTACCCTAAGTACTTGTAATTGCAAGTTCTCTCGGTACATGTAATTACTCTAAGTACACGTAATTGCAATTATGCAATTACTCTAATTAATTTGATCTCAATTTTATGTGCCAGAACTCTCTTTTGTATCCTACTAGTCTGTATGTGTCAGCTTTCTGTACACAGTGTCCAAGTCGTCCATCTCATTTTCGATCAACCAACACGTCTAAGAATGGTAGCTTCCCGTCCTTCTCAACTTCCTCTGTAATTCTTATGTTGGGGTGTATTCCATTCAAATGATCGACGAACTGCTGCAGTGCCTCGTTCCCGTGTGGTCAGATTAAAAATGTATTGTCAACGTACCTGTAGAAGCAAGATGGACGAAAGGGAACACTGTTCAACGCTCATTCTTCAAAATCCTCCATGAAAAAGTTCACAATGGCTGGTGACAGTGGCGAACCCATGGCTGTTCCGTCAGTCATTTCATAAAAATTTCCACCATACAAAAAATAAGTGGTCGTCAAAGTGTGCCGAAATAACTACAAAATTTCAGGAGGGAAGTGAGCAGCCAGCAATTTTAATGTGTCAACGTATCGGAAGAAACGTTTAGGCTTTAATGGCGCCGTGTCTAAGGCAATAGTTTCAAAATTTTCCATGAAGAGGTTTCTCCAGTGAAACAGCAGACGAAATACGACGTGAAACGAGCCGTATCCTAACGAAATCAAGGCCACCAGCACCCAACATGACCAGCGCTGAGCGCAATGGACTACGTGCACTACGCACTGATGAGAGCATTGTAGTCCTTCCCGCTGACAAAGGAAACGCATCCATCATTATGGAATATGAGGACTATGACAGAAAGATCTGCACGCTACTGGACGAAGGTACTTACCAGAAGCTCCCACGCGATCCAACATCAAGAATAATGAGGAAGACATCTGAACTTATTATGAGAAATCTTCGGTAGAAGACAATCTTCTCCCACAGGCCCCAAGACTTTACCGAAGATACACAAAGACGGGACACCCTTCCGCCTCATCGTGTCCACCATTGCTTCACCAACATACAAGCTTGCGGAATACCTGGCCAATATCCTCGCTCCACATGTGGGACGCTGTGAACATCACATCAAGAACTCAACGGATTTCATCAACCGAATTAACCATCTTCGACTTGGTGAGGATGACATTATGGTCAGTTTCGATGTGGTGGCTCTGTTTACGAATGTGCCTATCAAAGACTTTTTGGAATTAGTGTCCCAGTTCTTTGCAAATGAAGTGTCTAGCTATTTAGGCACACACTTCCGTCTTCCTATTTTCTGTACAACGGCCAGTATTATGATCAGACGGACGGCGTTGCAATGGGAAGCCCGTTAGCTCCAGTTGTTGCGAACCTCTTCATGGAGAATTTTGAAAATATTGCCTTAGACACGGCGCCATTAAAGCCTAAATGTTTCTTCCGATACGTTGACGATATGTTCGTTATTTGGCGAGTTCTTAGAGCATCTGAACAGCATCAACACTAACATCCAGTTCACAATGTAGGTAGAAAAAGAGAGTACATTGCCCTTCCTCGACATTCTCGTCCGTGGCAGACGGAATGGATGCCTCGGTTACAGCGTCTATAGAAAACCTTCCCACACTGATCTGTACTTGCACGCCACAAGCCATCATAACCCGGCACAGAAGCCCACTGTATTGCAAACTTTGGCACATCGTGCAGAAACAATATCAAACACCGATAAGCTGCCCCATGAGTTGAAACATCTACGCAACGTCTTCAGGAATAATGGCTACAATGATCGTGAAATAAGTGATGCGATCTCAGGAAGGAAACACAATAAAACCACAGACGAGGAAGAAGGAAAGAAACTTGCTTTTTTGCCGTTCTGTGGTTTTTTGTTGGGAAAAATAAGCCGCCTGTTGAAGAGACACAAGATCAAATCAGTCTTCAGGCCCCCGACGAAAATCCGGCAATTACTGAGACCAGTTAAAGACGCAGTAGGTCTGAGATCACCTGGGGTCTACAAGATACCTTGCGAGTGTGGCCAGTCTTATATCGGACAAACAGTACGAACTGTTGAACAACGAAGGAAGGAACATGAAAGCTTTACGGTACCCAGGCAAATCTGCTTCAGATGAGCAGGCTTTAGTAAACGGTCATCGCATCAAATTCGATGAAACTGCCGGCTTCTGGGACAGTATTATTATTAAAGAAGCCATCGAAATTAAAACATGTGATAACAACGTTAACAGAGACTGTGGCCTGCAGCTCAGCGCGGCGTGGGATCCAGCGATCGCGCAGTTAAAACGGCCGCATCCAACACCGACTCAAAGCATGCCCATATATGGCGATGTCGCGGAGCACCAGTGACGTCACAGCCGGCAGCTAGTGTATATAAGCCCGTACTTGCAGCCACTAGGCAGTCAATACCACTTGACAATGGCCAAGGAGTGCTTGTCCGAAAGCTCGTGGAGTTTTAACCACCTGACGCGGACGGAAACCCGAGAACTTTTTATTCAGATGTGAACTAGGTTACAGACTTTGTAGTATTCGATAAAAATAGGCTGAACTGTGCATTCGAAGAATCTTTTTGTGTGTGTGTTTGTGTGTGTGTGTGTGTGTGTGTGTGTTTCTGTGTGTGAATAGTACTTCTTCATACTCGTTAAATATTATTACTGCTCTTTTCACTGGCTGTGAAATACGAAAAGATTTGTGTGTTCGCATGTGATTTGTTCGAACACAGTGTGTAATCTAATTTTATACACAATAAATTTACCTTCCATACAAATAAATGACAGAACAATAATTTAAGGGGTTGGTGCAAATAGTTTCAATTTATGTACATCATCACACCTTTTCATTAAAATAAAATGCAAACTGACGCTAAAATTTCACAACGTATCTTTCTTCTTCACATATCCCTTAAGGGAACTTTTTATTTAATTACGTACCCACGAAAATACATCCGCTTCATTAGTTACACATTCATTACTTCTGGAAAAGCTTAATCCACAGCAATATATTAATCACTTGTGAACGATGAAAAGAAGAATTAGTCCATTCAGTTACATGTATTACGTGTTAGCTTTAACTTCAGGAGCGACAGAAAGCGGCTAAGCGTCTAATAAAATCGTGATTGTGTTGAATATCAGTGATATTACGAATCGGTTCCAGTTTGGCGCGGGGCCGTTGGTTTCTTTAATTAACCGGAAAACCTATCAGTGTGCGGGATCCCTTTGTCTGAAATTCGCGGTAGCAAGTTTTGTTCATACAGCTGCGAAATATTCATTTGACAGGGGATATTATTTTGTGGACAAAACAAAAGAACATAGAATGAAAATCACCTCGTTGGTCGTTCGGTACGACTTCTGCTTAAAACATGTTTTCGAAGCGTTCATCGAATTTATTTTCCGAGTACTGTACAAAGCGAATGTGGTGTCAAGCCTGGCTGCATTCAGCACTTATAAAATCAACAATTACTGCAATCAGTGCTGGGTAGGGCGAAAATTATTGGAGCTCATACTTCATTCAAGCAGCCCTTTGTGTCTGTGTGTGCCTTCAATTAAACTGCCAGCATGGGCAAAGAAGCCGGCCGCGGTGGCCGAGTGGTCTGCGGCGTGTCAGTCATGGTCTGCACGGCCGCTGCGGTCGGGAGTTCGAATCCCCCCTCGGGCATGGATGTTTGTGCCGTCTTTAGAATAAGCTAGTTCATAAGTAGTTTGTAAGTTTAGGGACTGATGACCCAGTAGTTAAGTCCCTTAAGTTTAACAAACATTTGATCATTTTTGAATGGGCAAAGACTTCGAAAACACGTGACATCTGGAAGAAATCGACTTAATTTTCCGGACACATACGAGGGGGGATCCATAATAAACCGGACTCCAAGGGCGCTAACATTTGTAGACGTAGTACAGAGTTCTCAAGCTAGATGGCGTTAGTAGAGACCTTCCTGAAACAGCTGTGCAGTCGGCGTAAGTATAGAGCTGAACGTGCAAGTGTGGTATTGTGTTTCTCTCGCTGTTGGCGGGTTACGCATTCGAAGTCGTTAGGGCAACGTTAAAAGAACTAAGAGTGTGTGTGAAATTTTGTTTCCTGCTTTAAAAAAACTGCAACGGAGATACACCAAATGCTTCGGGAAGCTTTCCAGGAGGACGCTATGAGCCGCACACAGGTTTTCGAGTGGTTTGGGCGCTTTAAAAGTGGAGAGATGAGTGTTGAAGGCCAAGCTCGTTCTGGACGCCCTTCAACATCGCGAAACGAGGAGAACATTGAAAAGGTCAGCCAAAAGATCAACGAGGATGTGAGGAGCAAACGCCCGGAACTTTGGCGATCAGGTGACTGGTTTCTGCGTAACGACAACGCTCCAGCACACACGGCCTTACGAGTGACCTACTATTTGCCATCTCAGAGGTGGACTGTCGTTCCCCACGCTCCGTGCCGGCCGCGGTGGCTGAGGCGACTGAGGCGCTCCAGTCACGGTCTGCACGGCCACTACGGTCGGGGGATCGAATTCCCCCTCGGGCATGGATATTTGTGCCGTCCGTAGTCTTAGTTAGTTCATAAGTAGTTTGTAAGTTTAGGGACTGATGACCTCGTAGTTAAGTCCCATAAACTTTACAAACATTTGAACGCTCCGTATTCGCCGGACCTAGCCCCGTGCGACTTTTTCCTATACCTACCAAAAAAAAAAAAAAAAAAAAAAAAAAAAAAAAAAATATATATATATATATATATATATATATATATATATATATATTAATAATAATAATAACGCTAAAAGGGGAGCTTTATGATGATATGGAGGCGGTAAAAACAGCTTCGAAAAGGGCACTGGACAATATCAAACTAGGAGAGTTCCAAACATGTTTACAACAGTGGTAAAAGAGACTTGACAAGTGCTTCACATGTAATGGAGAGTATATTGAAGGTGACTGAAGTAATTTTGTAGAAAGGTTCATCAATAAATTTTTTATGACAAAAATCCGGTTTCTTTTGGGTACCCCCTTGTACATTACGTTGGCGATACTTTGAGGTCCCGGACACATACAAAATATCCACGACAATTTCAAAAATGTGCAAATGTTTGTAGAGCTTATGGGACTTAAACACGGGGTCATCAGTCCCTAAGCTTACAAACTACTTATGAACTAGCTAAGACTAAGGACGGCACAAATACCCATGCCCGAGGGGGGATTCGAACCCCCGACCGTAGTGGTCGTGCAGACCGTGGCTGGCGCGCCGTAGTCCCCTCGGCCACCGCGGCCGGCTGTACATCACGTTGGCGATACGTTGAGGTCCCGGACACATACAAAATGTCCACGACAATTTATCGACGGCAGGGCAAGGCGGCAGGGGCGTTGAGAAGAAGGGAGGGTGCTATGGGGACTATAGCCCCCCCCCCCCCTCAAGGAGTATCATATTACACTACCTTCAGAACTCAGCGAATATATTACCTCACCAGATTCAATAAATTGTTTAATAATAATGTAGCAATAGAAGTTGAAACCCATCACTCACAATAATCAAGAAAGTTAAACATGACTTAACATCACTTATATTGCTGACCCTGGACAGAAACTTCGCAATCGCCTGACGGCTGCATCGAATCTTTATCTCCACAGCATACATGTTACGTTGACGATAAGTCGCGCGGCGGACACGATGGACTGGAGAGTGGAGGGGGAAATATCGTCGCTTGCATTCCAATGCTGCCAAGGCAAGCCTCCTACAGACCAAAATAGAAATTACACACGAGAGAAACTTCCTACTCGTTTGTAGTAAGGAATATGGACTAAATTAAGTCAGTTTTAGTACAGAGCAGTGACTAGAAGGCAAATGTCACTTAAAATATTCAGTCGTCTGGCGGGATGGACGGCGTTGCGGTGCATGCGATGGCCAGTTGGCGGCTTCTCACTGCCTCAGTAAATAAGTACGATAAAAATTCGCACTGACGTGTTTTACGGCCCACTTTAGATTTGTAGTTTTTGCAAACATTTTGGACCAAAAAATAAACCAAATAATAAAATTTTTTTTAATAAGAGTGTCTGAAACTCTTATAAAAAAAAAAGTAATTCGGCGGTGACGGGTGCCGAACCCCCGCCCTTTAGCGTCAGAGTCCAACGCCTTGCTCACTACGCTTTTTTTTTTTTTTTTTTTTTTTTTTTTTTTGTTCATCTTATAGATCTATGGTTCGCGGTCGTTCGTTTAGTTCGTTCGTGATTGTTCGTTGAATGATTGGCTCAGCATTTTTTATTACAGAGGGCGTTTAGCCCCCTGACCGGGCGCGCTGAGCCAAGGCGCCCGGCATGCTACGGCTATCAACCAAACTATAATTCCTTTAATCTTATACTGTTAATGGCCATTGTTAACTGATGCTAATATGGCATTTGTAGACACTAGATTATCATTTATCGTACGAATAACGACATGTTTTTGTTAATTCTTCAGTGCCCCATTGCTTTAAAATGACAACGTGTAAGTTACAATAAGAAAATCATCAAATACGCAACGCAAGATGGCGTTTGCCAGAGAGAGTTCTGGGCGAGGAATGTCACTTGACATCTGCGAACGGCTGGTTTTCGTTAATTCAATGGAGGGTGTCAAATCTCCGTTACTTTTGCAAAAATATGTCTCAAACGATACGAGATATGAAAAAAACATAAGGGGGCTAAGTTGTAGAGAATTTTCTCCTCTACCAATTAGGTTATTCAATTTTCGTGTAAGATAAACGGTTCGTTTGAAATTACAATTATATTACAAACGGCTTTTTTTGGTATTACTACCGTATTTTTTGTCCGAAAAATTTGAAAAAAGGAGTTTCTGCTCTCTGGCGGCCTAACATCATGTCTGTAAAATTTGGTGTTGATCGGTTGAAAGGTGCGTCTTAAAAACAGGGAACACGTTACGGACAGACAGACATACATCCCAAAATCGCCGTTATTTTTGCAAATATCTTTGAAGCGCTACAAGATATGAAAAAAACATAAGAGAGCAAAGTTGTAGAGACTTTTCTCCCCTACAAATTCGGTTATTAAATTTTCGTGTCAGATGAATAGTTAAGCCGTTATTTTAATTTCAATTTCGAGCTGTCAAAAGACGATCACAAAGGCCCACTTTTAGTGTTACTACCGTAACCTAAAGTGGGCCAATACAGGGTGTTCCAAAAATAATCTTTACAACTTGTTTCATATATACTTCATAAATGTTCAAATGTTTGTAAATCTATCGGACCAAACTGCGTGGTCATCAGTCCGGAGCTTACAAACTACTTAAACTAAGGTAAACTAACCTAAGGACAACACACACACCCATGCCTCAGGAAGGACTCGAACCTCCGATAGCGAGCAATCGCAAGCTCCGCAGCGAGGCGCCGACCGCTCGGCTACTCCACTGCGGCTATACTTCATAAATTTGTTAAAAATTGATAGTTCATTTATAGGCCTATAAATACCGAGTGATCAAAAAGTCAGTATAAATTTGAAAACTTAATTAATCATGCAATAATGTAGGTAGAGAGGTAAAAATTGACACACATGCTTGGAATGACATGGGGTTTTATTAGGGAAAAAAAAGAAAAAAAACGGGTAAGAAAATGTCCGACAGATGGCGCTTCATCTGATCAGAAAAGCAATAATTACCATAACAAATTAAGACAAACCAAAGATGATGTTCTTAACAGGAAATGCTCAATATGTTAACTATCATTCCACAACAATAGCTGTAGTCGAGGAATAATGTTGTGAACAGCACTGTAAAGCATGTCCGGAGTTATGGTGAGGCATTGGCATCGAATGTTGTTTTTCAGCGTCCCTAGAGATGTCGGTCGATCACGATACACAATCGACTGACCACACGATTGTTATAAACAATCAGTTCGCACGTGTTCCAACGCTTATTAGCAAATATTTGTCTTCCGCTTACGATTAGTAACGTTACTGGAGTCTGTAATTGTTCAGTGTGACCGAATCATGTGTCGTGAAGTGCCATTTCTTTCTGAAATAACAGTGTACCTGTGCTTGGAGTAAGTGACTAAAGACGTTCCTGCAATGAACAGCAACGTAACTGTTTATTTTGGAAAATCTGAGAGTAGGACCAAGAACGCACGTAAGGAATATGATGATGGTTCCGCTATAGAATCGGAACCTGCATAGGCTGGTGCATCTACAGTTTACAATTGCGACAACACAAAACAATTGGTAAGGGTTATACCTTTCAAGCTATTGTTTTAAATAATACTGCCTTCATGTCGTTGTGGTCTTATATTTGTAGGTATTAGTTTAATTGAGTAAAATTAAAGATATTGTGTTTAATCGATAACTAATGGCAAGAATAAGACGGTTTGAAAACGTTTACAGTCAGGTCATTGTTTTAAAGACGCTATTCATCTATTAGAACGTAAAATATATTTTTCACATAAACTAGCATTGTTTGGTTATTTTTTACTGACAAATATTACTTTACTGATGTATTTCGTTACTAAAAGTGGTAATACGTATATTTGGTGAACTGTGGAAGAAAATGTGGGCTGATGAATGTATAATACCCGAAACAGCGACTGAAGCTTTAACGAATTTTGACAAGCAGTTTTCCTCGAAAATATACGTTTTATTTCAAATACTTCGGGGCCATTCCTGTCACAAGTACTCCTGAATGAAGCTTCTTCTCACCTGTTCCATTGTACCATTTCTGTGACAGGTGAGACTAAATGAACTGGCTCTTGGAAATATGCATGAAGAGAAACATATGGTAATTGAAAAATCCTTGACATATTCAGTAAAAAGAAACAGAAGAATGAACATGACAAATTGGATAGAAGACGGAAATATGCAGTGGTTTTTTTTTTTACATTCATGTCAAATTCAAGTTCTTACATTCCTGTCGTCTTCTGCATGAAGAAACTCAAGGAAAATTTATTTGTTGTTAATTGACTTTTTTTTGTTTATGTAGTTTATAAAATCTCCTATGTTAAAATAAGATTTTTATTTCCCCTCCCCCTATTTCATTCTGAACTCCAAAGTATTTACATAAATCTAAGTAACACCAAATTTTAATAGTTTATGAGTTTGGAAAACATTGTTTCCTAATAGGAAAGCAGCGAACTGGTATATGGTTCGAAATGAGAATATCAGTCAAGTTCGCAAAAACTTTGTTGGGGGAGGACCGCAACTCTACTTTTGCTTGTTAAGGGATATTTCCATGCCCCCCTCCCTTTGATCGATTTCTAGAATCGCCCCTGCAAGGCGGTGCAGTGTCTGCAATTTTCGATTGTTGATGTCTTCTCATTGTTCTCAATAAACAAATGTTCAAATGTTTGTTAAGCTTAAGGGACTTAACTACGGGGTCATCAGTCCCTAAACTTACAAACTACTTATGAACTACCTACAACTAAGGACGGCACAAATATCCATGCCCGAGGGGGGATTCGAACCCCCGACCGTAGTGGCCGTGCAGACCGTGACTGAAGCGCCTCAATAAACAAATCTGTAATATATATAAAAGTATATGGGTGCGTCTAAGAGTAATTGTCGCTGGTCTTTAAGCATAGGAAGAAAGACGGTATTGAATGAAGCACTGAGGTTTTTTGTTACCAGTTGCTGTTTTTTTTATTATTTTATTTTACTTCCATAACGATTTTCGGAGGTTTAAACCTTCAACATCAGGTATATTTAAAAAATTGTGTGCTAATGCGGCCTGTGTGTATTGTATTGTGTTGCAACTTAAGGTTACGCAGTGAGAGTAAGAGAAAAAGAAGAAACAAAAAACAATAATAAAACATTTTCGGGTTTTAAGCCGCGTCAGGTGTAATCTGCCCGCGAGCTTTCGAGGAGATCTCCTCCGCCGTTCTCAAGTGGTTGACTGTCCAATCGATACCGCTGCCGTGCTACTTCAGAATGCGGCTCATTACAGGAGTGGCAGAGCGCTCTAAGGCGCATAGCTAAGGAGAGAGCCGCTCCTCCCCGTCGGAGGTTGAGTCCTCCCACGGACATGGGTATGTGTGTTGTCCCTAGCGTAACATAGTTTAAGGGATCTCAGTTCGATTCCATATTTCTCGATTTCTGTAAGGCTTTCGACACTGTACCTCTAATCAAATTGCGTGCTTATGGAATATCGCCACAGTTGTGCGACTGGATTCGCGATTACCTGTCAGGAAGTACAAAGTACGTACGAACTGATGGAAAGTCACCGAATAAAGCAGAAGGGATACCTGGCGTTTCTCAGGGAAGTGATACAGGGCCCCTACTGTTCCTTATTTTTTTTATAAGCGATTTAGAAGACAATGTGAGCAGCTCTCTTAGACTATTCGCGGTTAATGCTGTCGTTAATCGGTTAGTAACGTCATCCGATAAACAAAAGCAATTGCAAAATTGATTTAGATTAGGTATCTCCATGGTGAAAAAATTGAAAAATTTACCCTAAACAATGAAAAGTGATCAATCCGTTAAACTTCATTTACACTATAAATCAGTCAAGTCTAAAGCCCGTAAATTCCACATCAATATCTACAAAAAAATCAAATGTTTGTAAAGTCTATGGGACTTACCTACGGGGTTATCAGTCCCTAAACTTACAAACTACTTATGAACTACTTACAACTAAGGACGGCACAAATATCCATGCCCGAGGGGGGATTCGAACCCCCGACCGTAGTGGCCGTGCGGACCGTGACTGGAGCGCCTCAATCCCCTCGGCCACCGCGGCCGGCATCTACATCTACATGGGATACTCTGCAAATCACATTTAAGTGCCTGGAAGAGGGTTCATCGAACCACCATTATACTATTTATCTCCAATTCCACTCTCCAATAGCGCGCAGAAAGAAAGAACACCTGAATCTCTCCGCTCAAGCACTGATTTCTCGTATGTATTTCTGATGATCATTTCTACCTATTTAAGTGGGAGTCAACCATATATTTTCGCATTCGTAGGAGAATGTTGGCGATTGGAGTTTCGTAAGTAGCCCACGCCGCAGCGATAACCGCTATTGTTGTAATGATTCACATCCCAGATCATGTATCATTTCCGTAACGCTGTCTCCCTTGTATCGTGACAATACAAAACGAACTGCCCTTCTTTGGACTCTTTCGATGTCCTCCGTCAATCTCACCTGATAAGAATCCCACACTGGGCAGCAATACTCCAAAAAAGGACGGACAAGCGTAGAGTATGCTGTTTCTTTAGTTGTTCTATTGCATCTTTTAAAGGTTCTGCCAATAAAACGCAGTCTCCGGTTCGCGTTTCCCACGACATTATCTACGTGTTCTTTCCAGTTTAAGTCTGAAATAATAGTAATTGCTGCGTATTTTGTGGAGTTAACAGCCTTCACTTTTGATTGATTTATCTTGTAAACAAAGCTTACCTGGACCAATTACGAACAACTTAAATGGGAAAGAACACATAGAAAATATCGTAGGGAAGGCGAACCAAAGGTTACGTTTTATTGGCAGAACACGTAGAAGATGCAACAGTTCTACTAAAGAAACTGCCCACACTACACTTATGCGTCCTATTTTGAAGTATTACTGCACATTGTGGGACCCTACCGTGTGGGACTTAAGGTGGATATAGAGAAAGTTCAGAGAAGGGCAGCTCGAGATACAGGGGAGAGTGTGTTACAGAAATGATGCACGAGTTGGGGTGAAAATCATTAAAAGAAAGGCGTTGTTCGTTGTGGCGAGATTTATTTGCGAAATTTCTGTCAACAACTTTCTCTTCCGAATGCGAACATATTTTTTAACACCCACCTACATAGGAAGACATGATCATCTTAATAAACTAAAAGAAATTAGATCGAAAACGGAAAGATTCAGGTGTTCAGTTATACCGCACGCTATTATAGAATGGAACGATAGAGAAATATCATAAAAGCGGTTCCTCTATGCACTAACGAGTACTTGTGATAAGCGGGGTATTTATGTAGATGAAGTAGTTTGTAAGTCTAGGGAGTGATAACCATTGGAACTTGGTCTCATAGCTTACCAACATTTTAACATTTCTGTACAGGTATCTATGCATTCGAAAGTAGTGTTTTTGTGTTTTTCTTTATAGACAGAGCTATTAGTAACCTAAAGTCATTACACAGTACATACACACCACATTACAGCGCAAAATAAAATATCCACCTGATGGAGGTTTAAATGTCCGAAACGCGTTATGGAATTAAAATGAAATAAAAAGAGTGATTGGTAACAGTCAATCTTCGTGTTTCATGCAATATCAGTAAGTCACGGTAAACCATAACTAAAATATTTTCATTTAAAGATAAACGAAAACCATTGTCTACGCGCCAGTCCTCATTTAGTGAATTTTAAGCAAGATTTATTAAAAAATCTACGTATTTTTCATCAATAGAATGCCCCCGTACACAAAAAATGTGCCGGCCGCGGTGGCCGAGGGGACTGAGGCACTTCAGTCATGGTCTGCACGGCCACTACGGTCGGGGGTTCGAATCCCCCCTCGGGCATGGATATTTGTGCCATCCTAGTTCGTAAGTAGTTTGTAAGTTTAGGAACTGATGACCCCGTAGTTAAGTCCCATAAGCTTAACAAACATTTAAACATTTGAACAAAAAAGGTCCATGGTTGCCGCAAACATTTTTTACGAAACACCCACGATGTCCCCAGATGCCTTCCAATCAGGGACAAACCAGGACGCTGTGGAGTGACCGAGGTCTCTAAGGCGCCTTGCTACGGAGTGCGCGGTTGTTCGTCGTCGGAGGTTCGAGTCCTCCCTCGAGCATGGGTGTGTGTGTGTGTGTGTGTGTGTGTGTGTTGTCCTCAGTCTACGTTACTTTAAGTAGTTTGTAAGTCCAGGGATTGACGACCATAGCAGTTAGATCCAGTGGATTTACAGACATTTGATTTGAACTTCCTAACGGAAAGCGTTCATAAGCTATGACGATTTTGTTTTGTTTGTATAGTCTATGGGACTTAACTACGGGGTCATCGGTCCCTAAACTTACAAACTACTTATGAACTACTTACGAACTAGGACGGCACAAATATCCATGCCCAAGGGGGAGTCGAACCCCCGACCGGAGGGGCCGTGCAGACCGTGGGAAAAATGATTGCCTCTATGCCTCCTTGTGGACCCTAATCTCACTAACCCCATCCGCGTGGTCGCTTCGCGAGATATACGCAGCTGGAAGCAATATACTGTTTGACTCTTCATGAAACGTACGCTCTCGTAACTTTGACAGAACCCGTAACGCGATACAAAAAGTCTCTCTGGCAACGTCTCCTACTAGAGTTTCCTAATCATCTCCGTGTAGCTTTCGCGCGTATTAAATGAGCCTGTAACGAATCGTGCTGCTCTCCGTTGGATCATCTCTCTGTCCTCTATCAACCCCGTATAGTACGGACCCCACACTGATGACAATTACTCAAGTGCTGACCGAACGAGAGATTTGTAACCTACTTGCTTGGTTGACTACACTTCCTGAGGATTCTTCCAATGAATCTGACTGGGATCTGCCTTACTTACGGTTGTCTTCATATGGTCCTTCCATTTGAAATTGACACTTATGTTTACTTCTAGATATTTTATGAATGTAACGGTTTCTGGTGTTTGTCCTGATATTCCGTTCTTATATAATGAAGCGTCTCTGTTTCTATGAAAACGCAGCACTTTACACTTTTTTTATGATGAGGCTCATTTGCCATTCCCTGCACCAGCCTGCAGCTTATTCTGAATTTCGTTACCCTTCCCCACTGTTGCCACTTATCGATAAATTACAGCGTTGTCGGCAAAAAGCGTCGTTGAATTTCCGATGTTATCTATCTAAAATTCAAAAATGTTCAAATGTTTGTATAGCTTATGGGACTTAACTACGAGGTCATCAGTCCCTAAACTTACAAACTACTTTTGAACTAGCTTAAACTAAAAAGAGCACAAACATCCATGCCCGAGGGGGGATTTGAACCCCTCACCGCAGCGGGCGTCCAAACCGTGACTGGCACGCCGCAGACCGCTCGGCCACTGCGGCCGGCCTTATCTATCTGCGAGGTCATTTATACAGGGTGTCCCAGTAAACTGTTTCACCCCAGATATCTCTGGAACTACAATAGGTATTGAAAAACGACATTCAAGGTCATAAACGTACGGCAGGGACTTATGAAAGAAGGTACTATGAGACAGACTAAAACGTAAAGAAATATTATTTTCAACTCAAACTTATGTTTTTTTTTTTTAATTAGAGACGGTGCTTACGCTCGGATCCTCGGGTAAGGATATGGAAGGAAATCGGCTGTGCCCTTTCAATTGAGCCATCCCGGCATTTGCCTGGGTGATTTAGGGAAATCACGGGAAACCTAAAGCAGGATGGTCAGAGGTGGATTTGAACCACCGTCCTTCCGAATGCGAGTCCAATGTGTTACCACTGCGCCACCTAGCTCGGTCGGAAACCAAGCCCCATCACTAAAATAGCGGATAGCTTCATATTCAGGGTATAACATATCAAAGACCCATCAAAATCCATAATTTACACTTCTGATGATCTCCTTGTGAGCCTCAGGACGTGAGGTAGACGCGCGTTACGCTGCTGCCAGTATACCCACAAACGGAATTTAAGATCACTAAAAATAATAAAAAGAAATAAATAAAAATGAAAAAGCTTCCCCATCCCTGATGACAAAAATTTTCTGAGCCAGTTAAACCGTAATTTATTTATTTACCCTTGTTGTGGACCAGCTGCCTTTGGGTATAAAACTGGTCGTGATTACAAAAACTGTGTGATACATTTATGCGACTGTGATACATTATTTTCTTTATACATTTGCAGTAATTACATAAAAAAATACAAAGAAAAACCTAAAAACTTATCAAAAGGAAAATGGAAAGGCAACTTAAAAACATCAACTATTTTAGGAAGAGAATAATAGAAAATAGGAAAGATTGGTTTAAGTGATAGTCTGAAGAATAAGAGAGGAAAGTCCAGGGTGGGAGGCCTCGGAATTTACTTCGAGCCCTGCCATCCTGGAGTTTTCCCATTTGGAGACTCCTATGAGGAGCTATATCTGCAAGTTACATTTCGCATGTGTTTATATAGTCCTCTGTGTCGGGGCTGTCATCTGTGGTGTAATTTGCACTGTTTGCGCTTTCAGTGTCAGATTCATCATAAGTGTTTTGTCTTCTGTTGTGGGCGTTTCGCGTTGCATTACGTCTTACGTTCTGTGTGTACTCGTCTATTTTTCCGTAGTG
Organism: Locusta migratoria; assembly: GCA_026315105.1. NCBI lineage: Eukaryota > Metazoa > Arthropoda > Insecta > Orthoptera > Acrididae > Locusta > Locusta migratoria. The sequence continues at coordinate 349,077,727 of CM048755.1, forward strand.
AGACTTCGTCCGTCAGCCTGTTCATTACGTCCCATTCGTTCTTACCTCGTATTAGTTCGTTTAGGTCTTTAGTCGTGTCAAACAAAGTGTGAGTGTGTGTTTCGTAGAGCTGACAGTGTATGACAGTATGTTCTGGGGTCCCGATTTCTCCACACGTTGTTGTTGTTGTTGTTGTTGTTGTGGTCTTCAGTCCGGAAACTGGTTTGATGCAGCTCTCCGCAATACCCTATCCTGAGCTAGCCTCGTCAACTCCACATAAGAACGGCAACCTACATCTGTCTCAATCTGCTTACTGTATCCATCTCTTGGTCTTCCTCTGCGGTTTTTACCCCACATAGTTCCCTCCAACGCTAAATTCACAATTCCTTGATGTCTAAGAATGTGTCCTACCAATCGATCCCTTCTTTTAGTCAAGGTATGCCAGAAATTCCTTTTCTCCCCAATTCTGTTCAGTACCTCCTCATTAGTTACGCTATCCACCCACTTAATCTTCAACATTCTTCTGTAGCACCACGTTTCAAAAGCCTCTGTCCTCTTCCTGTCCGCACTGTTTATCGTCCATGTTCCACTCCCATACAAGGCAACACTCCACACAAATGCCTTCAGAATGGACTTCCTTAGGCTTAAATCAATATTCGATGTTAACAAATTTCTCTTTTTCTCTCCACACGTACAGCATGGATTGTCACTGAGACCCACACGTGTGAGGTGTGTGGGGTAGGGGCCGTGTCCCGCTAGGAAGTGGATCATACCCCGGCTGGGATGGATATGACCCATTCGAAGACGTTCCCTTATATTCGGGAAAAAGTCATTGACCCGCCGTCCTTTCTCGCTGTTATTCCATTGCCTTTCCCAAGTGTCCATTCTGGCTCTGTTCTGTTATTTGTTGTCCAACAAATTCGTGGACCTTGTCGTATTTCCCGGCTTACAGGCAGTACATAGCAGCTCTTAGTTGTATGGTAAGGTCTGTTGGTGGTATCCCCAGTACCACGCAGAGTGCTTCGTCCGAGGTAGTGTTGAAGGCTCCAGTTAGCCTTAATAGGACACTTCTTTGACCTTTCCTAACAGAGGCAATGTTGGTCTGTAGTGCCAGACGCTTTGCCCATGAACTGGCCGCGAAGCAGATTACTGACTCAAAGAGAGCTATGTGGTATGAACGTAGTGTTTGTGTAAGGTAGTCTGTACGTTGTGGCGTTTAGCCTGGCAAGTTTTTGTGTCATCTTGGTGGCCGTGTCGGTCGTCAGTCGTATAAATAATATATAAAGCAGTGTGTCCGTATGTTTGTACTTGTTGCATACAAATCTACAGTTTTGTTCCAATATTTATGAAACTTTGTACAAGTAAGCTTCAGTTCATGAGGACGGTCGGCGTAAGTGTAAGAATAACATACGATACATAGTTCACGAGATATGACGTCATAAACAATGAGATGCGCGAAAAACTGCTGCATTTTTCGACAATGCTTCTCATTTTCTCTTATTCCATTGGACCGATTTCAACCAAATTTGGTAGACACATTCTTTACCGTGAGGTAATAATTACTACATGGTTGAGAAACACGTACGGCACATGGTTCAAAAGATATTACGTCATAACCAATAGAAATCGCAAAAAAAAAAAACATATAATGCGGCGAGACTTTCGAAATACACTGTATGAAAATGACAGTACTTAGCGACAAACTTTAAATATAATTTCAACCCCCCATTATTAAACTTTTTCTCGCTGACAACCATAGTAAAATGATGAAAGGAAAAGTTTCTCGCACACTACTTTTCCGCTGTTTATGGAGTAAAACTACGGCTCTCGGTATGACGTTACATTTTATAATTTGAACATTACAAGTTGTAGCGACAGGAAATTATACAGACAGTATACACATATATAGTTCAATGTAGCTTCTAAATTGTATCACATTCCGACATGTAGTTAATGAGATATGAGCACGTAAACAGTAACGTTGATGGAAAACCGCTCCATCACGCACCAAGTATTAATCTATTCCTTCTTTACTACTAATTGTATTCCCAAGAGATTTTACAGACATACAGCTCTTATACAAATGAATATATACTTGAAAAAATGACAGAAATCTATATCTATAAATGTGAATGTCTGTTCGGTGTACGTTTATCACTTCTGAACCACAAGACATAAAGAGATAAAAATTTGTACAGTTACTAATGTCTACCCGGGGAAGGCTTTAGGCACGGTTTTATGGCTATCGGATAGCTATTCATCTATTTATGTTGATGTGAATGTCTGTCCGGTGTACGCTTATCACGTCCGAACGTCAAGACGCAGAGACTTTTTGTACAGTTACTAATTTATACCTGAGGAACGTTTTAGTCGCGGTTTTATAGCGATCTGATAGATATTTAATAATTTGAAGAATATAACGCAAAATGCGGAACAATAATTACTCTTTAAAAATGGTTTTATTGTTTGTATTGTTGCTTGACGGTTGATAATGATAAAAGGGTGGAGTATATTGGGATGGAAAGTTATCAGTGTATATAAAATTCTATGTGTGTAATATTTCGCTCTGCAGCAAAAACTACAGAAGGCAAACGAATAGTCTGTGTGTAATTGTTGTCCGAAGTCTCCCGTTGTACACCATAGCAGTTCCATGCCGATAGCTACAACGGGGTGGAAGATATGGTGGTAGAAAGTCGTCAAATTATAAAAAAAATTCGAACTGAAGGCCAACGATGACGTTTGCGACTCTATAGCAAGGAGGTTACATACAGAGAAACGTGATGCCACAGACCATATCTTTGGTCTATGCGTGCTACAATGTCTTCAGCTCTTTCTCTGTAAGGATAAGCATACGAATAAGGAAATATAAGAATAAATAAATAAATCAGTAAAAAAGAAATTTCTTTTAAAACATCTCTTTAAAAAATCGATTTGACGTTTCGCGCATTACATCAAGTGATCGATATGTGATATTATTACGATCATTGTTGTTGAATTTCGTGATTAGATTCTTCGAAACGAGTGCATTTTTACGTGTGATTTGATCTACCAACACAAGAGCGGAGCCGTGGGTTTAAGCTAGTAAGTAAATAAATATCCGGGCAACTCCGGATTTTCAGCTAGTGTTCAATAAAGGTCAAGCGTTCGTCCAATTGGACACCAAGATAACGTGTATTGTGTTGTCTGTGTATTTTGATGTTGTTGTGTTTTATTATGTGGTCCCTGATTAGGGTTCCTTTTAGTAATATGTAGACTGCCTTATGTGCTGCCATCTGTAATTTGTTCTGTGTGCGCCATTGACCTATGTGGCCAGGACAAGTTAAACTGTAATCCTCCTTCCTTCCCTAAAGCATTAGATTATTTTGTTATGAAACACAGATTAATGCCGCGTTAGAGTAGCCGAGCGGTGTAAAGCGTCTCGCTGCGGAGCACGCGGTTGCTTGCCGTGGAGGTTCGAGACCTCCCTGGGGCATGGGTGTGTGTGTTTGTCCTTAGGTTAGTTTACCTAGGTTTAAGTAGTTTGTAAGCTACGGACTGATGACCACGCAGTTTGGTCCGATAGATTTACGAACATTTGAACATTTAGATTTAATGTTGAGGAAGTACAGTTGCTGCTCTGTACAGGCCGTTCGGGCAGTCAGCGAGGAGCCCCTGTGACAGACGAGGCAGCCAGGCGACAGCGCGCGGCGGCTCACGTGTCCACAAATACTTGTCATGTTTTCCGGCGCCGCCCCGGTATTTAGGCCGCTCCAGCCACACTCCTCTGGGACTGCACCCGCACTTTATTATTCACAGCCCTCGCAGGAATCCGCCGGAAGCTTTCCACGCCGTGCCGTCTGCTAGTCACCGCGGGAGCTACCACGCATTGAATGGTCGTGGCCCCTACACTGGGTTCTGCAGGGGACTTACCCGCTAAAATACGGTGAGGTGGAAACGTCGTGGCATAGCGATAAGCACAGATCAACATGGCGGTGGAGAATAGCGTACACGAGATATAAAAGATAACTGCTTTGGCAGAAATGGCAATTAAACGCCGGTGAGTCATGAGACACTATTTCGTAAGTAAATATTGCCGGACATCTACATCTACACATATACTTCGCAATCCACCGCAAGATTCGTGGCGGAGGGTACACTGTAGCACTACTAGGCATTTCCTTTCCTATTCTAGAACGAGGGACGAAAGAATGTCTATATGTCTCTGTACGAGCTCTAATTTCTCTGATCTTCTCTTTGTGATCTTTACGCGAAATGTGGGTAGGCGGCAGCAAGATAGTTCTACAGTTAGCTTCATATTCCGGACCTCTAAATTTTCTCAACAGAATTTTTCGAAAAAAACGTCGTCTTTCCTCCAACAATTCCCACTTGAATTCCCGGAGCATTTCTGTGACACTCGTGCATTGGTCGAATCTACCAGTAACGAACCTAGTTGTTTGCCACTTAACTGCTTCCTTTAAACTGATCTGCTGCGGGTCCCAGTCACTTGATCAATACCCAAGACGTGTCCGTTTCCTTTACAGATGAAGTACATCTGCCCAAAATTCTCCCAATAAACCGAAGTCGGCTATCCGCTTTGCTCACAACTGTCTTTACATGTTAGTTCCATTTCATATCGCTCTGCATTGTTACGTCTAGATATTTGAACGACGCGACTGTATTAAGAAGATCATTACTAATACTGTACTCTAACATTATGGGATTGTTTTTCCTACTCATGCGCATCACCTTACATTTTTCTACATTTAGAGCTAGCTGCCGTTCTTCACACCAACTAGAGATTTTGTCTAAGTCATCCTGTATGCTATTGCAATCAATTAAAGACGACACCCTCCCATACACCACAGCATCATCAGCAAACAACCGCAAGTTACAAGTTACTCTGTCCATCAGATCATTTCATCATCTACATCTACATGGGATACTCTGCAAATCACATTTAAGTGCCTGGCAGAGGGTTCATAGAACCACAATTATACTATTTATCTCCCATTCCATTCTCGAATAGCGCGCGGGAAGAAAGAACACCTGAATCTCTCTGTTCGAGCTCTGATTTCTCTTATTTTATTCTGATGATCATTTCTACCTATGTAAGTGGGAGGCAACAATATATTTTCGCATTCGGAGGAGAATGTCGGCGATTGGAGTTTCGCAAGTAGCCCACGCCGCAGCGATAAGCGCCGTTGTTGTAATGATTCCCATCCCAGATCCTGGATCATTTCCGTAACGCTGTCTCCCCTGTATCGTGACAATACGAAACGAGCTGCCCTTCTTTGGACTCTTTCGATGTCCTCCGTCAAACCCACCTGATAAGCATCCCACACTGGGCTGCAATACTCCAAAAATGGACGGGCAAGCGCGGTGTATGCAGTTTCTTTAGTAGTTCTGTTGCATCTTTTAAGGGTTCTGCCAATAAAACGCAGTCTCTGGTTCGCCTTTCCCACGATATTATCTACATGTTCTTTCCAGTTTAAGTTTGAAGTAATAGTAATTCCTAGGTATTTTGTGGAATTTACGGCCTTCACATTTGATTGATTTATGTTGTAAACAAAGTTTAACGGATTTCTTTTCGTACTCATGTGGACGACTTCACACTTATCATTATTTAGAGTCAATTGCCAATTTTTACACCATACTGATATCTTATTCAGATCGTTCTGCAGTTGGTTTTGATCTTCAGATGATTTTACTAGACGGTAAATGACGGCGTCATCTGCAAACAACCTAAGAGAGCTACTTAGATTTTCCCCTAAATCGTTTATGTAAATAAGGAATAGCAGAGGACCAATAACACTACCCTGTGGAACGCCCGATATCACCTCTGTTTTAGTCGATGCCTTACCATCGATTACTACGAACTGTGTCCTCTCTGACAAGAAATCCCCTATCCAATCGCAAATTTGGGGCGATATACCATAACCACGCAATTTGATTAAAAGCCGTTTGTGAGGTACGGTGTCAAACGCTTTCTGGAAATCAAGAAATACGGAATCGATTTGCGAACCTTTGTCGATAGCACCCATCACTTCGTGTGAATAAAGAGCTCGTTGTGTTTCGCATGAACGATATTTTCTAAATCCGTGTTGACCTTGGGTCAATAGATCGTTCTGTTCGAGATAATTCATAATATTTGAATACAGGATATGTTCCAAAACCCTGCTGCAAATTGACGTCAATGAAATAGGCCTGTAGTTTAGTGGGTTACTCCTACTGCCTTTCTTGAATATAGGTGTGACCTGTGCAACTTTCCAATCTTTTGGTACAGATCCTTCTATGAGAGAGCGGTTGTATATGACTGTTAAGTAAGGAGCTATCGCTTCAGCATAATCAGATAGAAATCTAATGGGTATACAATCCGGACCAGAAGACTTGTTCTTGTTAAGTGATTTTAGTTGCTGCACTACTCCGACGATATCTACTTCTATGTTACTCATTACGGCATCTGTTCGTAATTCGAAATCTGGAATATTGGTTTCGTCTTCTTTGGTGAATGAGTTTCTAAAAGCTAAGTTTAGTAACTCTGCTTTAGTAGCGCTGTCATCGGCAGGATCGCCATAACTATCACGTAGTGAAGGTATTGTTTGTGACTTGCCCCGAGTATATTTAACATATGACCAAAATCTCTTTGGGTTTTCAGTCAAATTACGAGAAAGAGTTTCGTTGTGATAAATATTGTAGGCATCTCGCATTGAAATCCTCGCTAAATTTCGAGCTTCTGAGTACGATCGCAAATCCTGGGGATTTCCTGTTCGTTTAAATGTAGTATGCCTTTTCCTTTGCTTTTGCAACAGTGTCCTGACCTGTTTTGTGTACCAAGGGGGATCGCCTCCTTCTTTTATTAATTTATTAGGTATAAAACTTTCAATTGCTGTCGATACCACATCTTTGAATTTGAGCCACATCTGGTCTACACCTACGTTTAGTGTTACAAAAGAGTGGAAGCTGTCTTTCAAGAAGCAATGTATTTTGTTTCTATCTGCTTTACTGAACAAATATACTTTGCGTTTATTTTTGGTAACTTTGGGACTTTCGATATTCAATTTCGCTACGACAGCTCTGTGTTCACTAATACCAGTATCCGTTTTGATGCTCGTTATGAGCTCAGGATTATTTGTTGCTAAGAGATCAAGTGTGTTTTCACATCCATTTACAATTCTAGTTGGCTCATGAACTAATTGTTCGAAGTAATTCTCAGAGAATGCGTTGAGTACAATTTCGGACGATGTTTTATGCCTACCTGATGATTTGAAAATATAATTTCGCCAACAGATCGAGGGTAAATTAAAATCACCACCTACTATTATCGTGTGAGTCGGATACGATTTTGTAATTAGACTCAGGTTTTCTTTGAACCTTTCTGCTATTGTATCGTCAGAGTCGGGAGGCCGGTAAAAGGAACCGATTATTAACTTCTTACGATTTTCGGGCACAACCTCTACCCATAATAGCTCGCACGAACTATCAACTTCAACTTCGCTACATGAAATACTACTTTTGACAGCGACAAACACGCCCCCACCTATTTTGTTTAATCTATCCTTTCTGAACACCAATAGATCTTTTGAAAATACTTCTTCTGAACTTATTTCCGGCTTGAGTCAACTTTCGCTGCCTATAATGATGTGTGTTTCGGTGCTTTCTATTAACGCTTGCAGTTCTGGAACTTTCCCGACACAGCTACGACAATTTACAACTGTTATACCAATAGTTTCCGGATCAACATTTCTCCTGTGATCCACCTGAACCCTTAGAGATTGCCCATTTTCTATTTCCCCGAAGCTCTTTATCCTAAAAAACCGCCCAGTCCACGCCACACAGTCCCCGCTACCCGTGTAGCCACTTCCTGCGTATAGTGGACTCCTGACCTATTCAGCGGAACCCGGATAGAAAATAATAGCGGTTCTATCACACTCCCCTGGGGCACACCTAACGATACACTCGTCTCTGATGAACACTCACCGTCGAGAACAACGTACTGCGTTCTGTTAATTAGGAAGACTTCCAGCCAGTCACAAATCTGTGAACCTATTCCATAAGCTCGTATCTTCGTTAGCCGTCTGCAGTGTGGCACCGCGTCAAACGCCTTTTTGAAGTCGAGAACAATCTGTCTGTTGCCCTTCATCCATGGATCGCAAGATGTCATGTGAGAAAAGGGAAAGCTGAGTTTCACACGAACGATGTTTCATAGAAAGAAGCTTATCTGTCTCAATGTAATTTACTATATTTGAGCTGAGAATATGTGGATATTAATGGACTTTGAAGACGAAATGGTAATTGTAGCTACAGCCAATGGACATATGATTTCGGAAATCGTTAGGGAATTCAAGATTCCTGGATCCATAGTTTCGAGAGCGTACCGAGAATGCTACATTTCTGACATTACCTTTCCCCACGAGAAAAGCAATGGCCGACGTCCTGCATTTAATGACCGAGTTCAGCGTCGTTTTTGTTATCAGTGCTAATAGATAAGCAAAACTGCGCGAAATTGCCGCATGAATCAATACGGGACGTACGACGGACTTAACTACTTCGACAGTGCAGCAAAATTTTACGTTGATGGGCTATGGCAACAGGCCACCGACTCGAGTGACTTTGATAAAAGCGTGATATTGACTGGGAGAGCCTCTCCTGGTCTCGTGACCATGTTGTTTGAACTCTACACTACTGGAATACCGTGGTTTGGTCAGATGAGTCCCGGTTTCAGTTGGTAGAAGCTAACGGTAGGCGTGGAGGGCGGCGCAGACCCCAGGAATACACTTAGCCGAGTTGTCAATCAGGCGCTGTGCAAGCTGATGGTGGCTACGTAATGTGTAGGGTATTTTTACATGTAACGGACTGGGTTCTCTGGTCCAACTGAATAAATCATTGACTGCGAATAGAGACCATGGGGTCACGATTGCTTGCCATTGTTTTGAAGAAAATTGTGGACAGTTCCAGTGAGTGACTAGGCTACCAAAATTTATCGCCATGAATCACATCGAACATTCATTGGACATATTTTGAGAAGTCAGTACGAACACAAAATTCTGCAATGCTGCTGATAGTAAAATAAAAACAATGTAAAGAATATAGAAAGAATACAACTGCGACATGCATAGCGGTAGACACCAAAATTTTAGTCGTCAGACTGATGTGTGTTTCTTGAAGAGGAGCAGCGGCCTTTTGATAGTTGCAGGGGCAAATGTCTGGATGATAAGCCATAGTCGCAAAATACGAACTTGTATTATTTACAGAAGAGTGGAAAAACTGGTAGACGCCAACCGAGGCGAAGATCAGTGTGGATTTAAGAGAAATGTAGGAACACGCGAGGCAATACTGACTCAACGACTTACCTTAGCAGATAGGTTAAGAAAAACCAAACCTACGTTTATATATTTTGTGGATTTGAAGAAAACTTTTAGAAATGTTGACTGCAATACTCTCTTTGAAATTATGCATGTTTCAGGGGTAAACTATACGGGACGAGAAGTACGGAAACCAGGCAGCAGTTATAAAAAGCCGAAAGGCATAAAAGGGATGTAGTGGTTACGAAGAGGGAAAGACAAGTTTGTGACCTTTCCCGGGTGTTATTCAGTCTAGAGAAGGAATTGAAGTTCAGGGAGAAGAAATAAAAACTTTGCAGTTGGCGATGACTTTGTAATTCTGTCGGAGACAGTAAAAGGCCTGGAGGAGAAATTGGACGGAAATGTCCGTGTCTTGGAAAGAGGGTATAGCATGGTACATTCACGACAGCAAACCAAGAATAATACACTACAGACGCATTAAGGCAGGAGATGCTGAGGGAATTAGAATAGGGAAAGAGACAATAAAAGTTACAGATGAGGTTTATTATTTGGGCAGTAAAATAGCTTATGATTGTCGAAGGAGAAAAGATAAAGAACGCAGAATGACGATTTACGGAGAAGAGAAATGTGTTAACACCAGATACTAATTTAAATATTAGAAAGTATTTTCTGAAGGCATTTATGTGAAGTGTAGCCTCGTACGGGAGTGGAGTGTGGACGATAAGCAGCTAAGGCAAGAAGAAATGCGTTCCTACCGAAGCATGCTGAAGATCAGCTGGGTAGATAGCGCATCTGATGAGGAGGTAATGTACAGAAGTGGGGAGAAAAGAGAGCAGTTTAGTACCCTTCAAATTTAAACAACAAAAGAGATTTGAGGCGTAACTTGACTAAAAGATAAGACCGACTGGCAGGACACACTCTGAAACATCAAGGAATAGTCAATTAGTATTAGAGGAAAGTGTGTGGGCTAATACCACAGTTGCAAGCAGAGGTGAGGATGTGGCTGAAAAAAATCAAACATTCTACAGTGAGGGTATCATCATACCGGTAACACACTGAAATAAACCAATTTGTCCTCAGGGTGACTATATCGAGAAGTAAAATAGAAGTGTAGAATGTTTATACAGCATACCATGTGTGGTGACCGTGTTTATCGATATAACCAATGCAAATGTCCTTCAGATATGCATGCATGCAGATCGATGCAGTATATCAATGCAACCGATGCAAATGTCCTTCAAACATGCATGCTTAAGCTCGTTGTCGGGTACAGCTGGATTAGAGAGCGCGCAGAAAGGAGTTCGGCAAAACAAGGACGCGAATACAACCGCGGACTGCCGCGCGTCAGTAGCCGAGCGGTCTGGAGCGCCACGTTACGGATCGCGCAGCCTTCAGCGTCGGAGGTTCGAATCCTCCCTTGGACATGGATGTTTGTGTTGTCTCTATTATAAGTCAGTTTTTTTAAAATTCTTTATTGATGTTAATTGTACAATATGACCGAATTCCTTTGATTATAAAGGGTCGTTTTATGCTACTATGTTACAGTGAGTTTTTGCAAAGAGATTGTTACATTTCATTTATTACGATATTGGTTACAATGCTAATTTGATACTATTCTAATGTTAGACATAAAACTGCAGTGGTACAGGTTGTGTCAGCTTATACAATCCTACACTATTCCTTCGTCGTGCCCGCTGAGCTAATCCCAGTGGACGTGCCCCTGGCACTGGGCAAACCCCCCCCCCCCCCCCTCACTGCAGTTGCTCTTGAATTTTGTTCTTTTCTAACTTCTCTATTCTACGCACTACACACAACAACTAGCCTATTTCTAACCTACGGAAGTGTTATGGACTTCTGGAATTGTATCTTTCGGTGTCCATCCCCCCCCCCTCCCCACCCAGATCCAGTTCATAAGTAGATTGTAAGTTTAGGGACTGATGACCCCGCAGTTAAGTCCCATAAGCGTAACAAACATTTGAACATTTTTCAACAACCGCGTGCTCGCGGAAGTGCCCCTACATTCACGACGGAAGGAAATGATGAGTATCATACACTAGCTGTGAAAATAATAAGTAAACCTGCAAAGACGACTTAGATTCTGATACGGTGACGGCAGATGCCATCTGGGTGATAGTAGATGTACTCAATAGTTTCAACATCGTCCGCCAACAGATACCGTAGCGGCATAGGTGCCCGAGCACCATCTCCATCTGTGAGTACTCTTTAATAGGGCAAGTTTACAGCTATAAGGCTCAGTGTAATATCAGGCCGTCCGCACACGGGTCAATTCGCACTCGTCGCGGCTGCGACTCGTCCTCGACGCGATTCTGTCCTTTGCGACGGCCCACTATAATTGTTTTGTATATGTAATAATAATACTATTATTATACTAAAACTATTATTTTTCCATACATTACCTTCGGTTGTTCAGAGGTAGACGTTTTGCTCGCCTGCCTTTAAATAAATATGCCAACATTAGGACGACGGATTCCTGGCTGTCCAGGAAACTACTAATGCGACACTTTTCATTTCATACTCATTTTATTTTTCATTCTTGATGACTGCTTGTTACATAATGACAAAAGTGAGATTTCCAACTGACTTTAGACTGACTTCACAACAACTCTGCAACTAACTTAATACTTACATGAACTAAATAAATCGCAATTTGCGATGTTATGGCTTCACTGTATTAGGTTTAGATGAAATACCGAACTATGGCGAATGAAAATTTGTGCCCGGCCGCGATTTGAACCTGGGATCTCCTGCTTACTAGGCAGACGAGTTGACCACTCCGCCATCGAGGACACAGTCAGCAGCTCGACTGCAGGGGACTCTTCCCTGCACGTCTCCCGCCACACACAAATCTCCACTCGCCACGCTGTCTCTTTCCTATACCACAGCCTATTTATGCATTTGAACGCTGTAATTCGTCAAAAATATTATATATAATTAACTTAATACTGACTGAGTTCCCGCCAATTTGCGCGTATTAATATCTATTATAGTTTTTCTAGAACATTCTATAACACGGAAGTTACAAAGTTTTATATTACATTATTTGTTTATGAAACATAAATAAATCTTGCTTTACGTAAAATACACAAAATCATGACAAATGCAATAATAGATTTTTCATATCAAAACCAAACAATACAAAAGATCGTAAGTAAACAACAATTAGTGCAATGTTAATAATGTTTACATTATTTAAAATTGTTAAATCAAAGCAACTAATTAATTCTACAATCAGTAAGTATTATATTATTGTCAATATATTATAGAAAACATCAGATATTGTTAGTTATTCATTTCATGAACAAACACATTGTCCAACATTAAGCTTACGACTTTCAATAATTAATTAATTTAGTCAATTAAAAGACCCAAATAATGAAAGTGATAAAACCAATGTTACTTGCCAGAAGCGCCATGAAATGCTTATATAATATAAACATGGAATATTAGGGCACAATATTACGATCAAATGTGTTATCGAGTACTTCATTTGTTCAAACAAACGGGATTTTCTAGGGTATATACATTACACCACGTAAGTAAATGGGGGCCGCCAACGGGTCGATTTACACGCGTCTCGTAATCTTCTCGGAGTCGTCGCGAGCGACGCTCGTCTCTTGCGACCTGCAGTGCACGGGAAAGTTCGAGCGTGACGAGCGGATCGTACGTCATGGAGGTAATTTACCATGTATTTTTTCTGTATTTCCAGTGCATAAAGCACTTTAGAGTCCATGAGACCTACATGCAATTACTGTAATGAACTTTGAATAGATAAATAATACATAATATATAAATATTTTCAGTATGTCGTGTCTTGCAGCTTGCAAATATTCAAGAAAAGACCTTTTAACTTCTTTTATGGAGCAGTTACAGTGTATACAAATATTAGAATGAAATCTATAAAATTAATAGTACTGAAAAAAAGAAAACATAAATACTATACATAGAAAAACGGTACAAACAAATTCTTACAACATGACTATCCCAGTACTTTTGGCTAACATTTACTTTACTGATAGGAAGTTGTATATCTAATTTAAATTTTGTACAACCACTGTTCATCTACTTTCTGTGTTAATGCCAGTCTAACCTCCCATTGTATCACCCCAGCTTTGTTAATACTAATATTCCAAATTATTCTCTACTCTGTCCTTACAGTAATTCTTTATTTAATTGTAAACACTATAATTGAATATGTTTATCTACACCATTTTTCAGTTCGAGTGCATACCTCCGATTTGTTAAGCTTCTCAATTCCCCAATGCATCCCACCTATACTCTCCTATCCAACCCCTTTATTTTTTTCTATTTGTTTATTTAGTTATAATAGTGTGTCAGGTTTCTAATATTTCTAATATTTGCATCACTTTGTGTTTTGAACAATCCTTAAAACATCAGATTCTTGTTTATTTTTATTTTTATATACTGTAGTTATGTTTTAAGAATTTATGTTTGCACTGTTTCTCTATGTATGGTATTTTACTTTTTCAGTACTATTAATTTACAGATTTCATTCAAATATTTATATACACTGTAACTGCTCCATAAAAGAAGTTAATTTACTTTTCTGTATGTAACATACCTTCTTTTTTACTGAAAATACCTTTTTATGTCTCAACCAGAGCTGATGACGTTTATTGCCTTTTTATTGGCGACTAGTTTCGGGCATTAGCCACGCTACTTTGCAGAATGATAAAAATTGTGTATCAGTCTCTTGCAGTTCTCTAGCACGAACGAACAGCCGATCATGAAAATCCCGCTCTAAATTCGTATGCACACATAACACTGATGGTATCTTTTTTTTCTTGCGCCGGTACCAGTAAAACTTCACAGCGTCCCCGTCATCACCAGAACTGTCTATTACATGGTAATTATTGGAGGAAATAACCAACACCGTTTTGTAGCTCCCTGTTGGAATTACGAGCTGACTGAAGGAAAATCGCGCCCGCGACAAATGTCAGTCGACCCTTGTGCGGACGGCCGTCGCTGGCATCGCGAGGTTCGCACAAGACGCGCGCGACGGACGAGACGCGAGTCGCGCCTACGACGAGTGAGAAACGAGGTCTTCATATTGGGCATTTTGTTCGCTCGTACTCGCTCGAGCTCGCCGCGCTCGGATGTGGCTATTTCGAGTATGAATGCTGGGAGCGGGCTGCCGCTGGGTCGCGTCGGTCGAATGGGGCACACGCGGCCTCCCTGTGTGTCTGCAGGCGTCTCATACACCGCACTGCCACCAGCCGCTGCAACTACACTCACATCTGTTTACTTGTGTAAAACACGCCGCGCCTCATGTATTTCAAACGTCGACTTCGCTTCACAGTTTCTCCGGATGTAATTGACACATCGCGATGGAACCAACGCCATTCTTTTTCTGATTTTTCATTCTATCCATTCAACAAGAAATAATATGGGGTATCGATTAAATAAAAAACATAAGTTTGTGTTGAATAATATTTCTTCACTTTATGGAGTGTCTCATAGTACCGACTTTAATAAGCCCCTGCCGTACGTTCATGACCGTGAAAGTGGTTTTTCAATATCTCTTGTAGTTTCAGAGACATCTGGGGTGAAACAGTTGAGTGGGACACCTTATATATATAGTGTGTTTCACAAAGTGTGTTTGCCTCTGTAACTTATAAAATAATAGGTGACGGGAAATTTTAATGCGGTAGGTCAACACAAGAAATGTTACACTTTCTGCGGAGCTATGAACATAGTTTATTGTATCATTTTCCAAAGAGTTACACCACAAAGATATGATTTTTTTAAATGAAACAATAGCTTTTTCTATCGTGTATTGGATTCGTTTAAACCAGCTGCGTCCAAATCAATTTAAACTACATTCCTATCACTGTTAGTTTGGGAGCTACAACACTTCAAAGTTCCGGGGGCGGAGGCTGCGATAGCGT
The DNA here is from genome assembly GCA_026315105.1 of Locusta migratoria. NCBI lineage: Eukaryota > Metazoa > Arthropoda > Insecta > Orthoptera > Acrididae > Locusta > Locusta migratoria. Next base: position 349,092,914 of record CM048755.1, read on the forward strand.
AGCTGACTGGCCGAGTGGCTATCCCCTGGGGCACGGCCCACCAGCCTGGTGGTTATGAGACAGTGGGCCGTGCCCCAGGGGGTAGCCACTCGGCCAGTCAGCTACGCTATCGCAGCCTCCGCCCCCGGAACTTTGAAGTGTTGTAGCTCCGAAACTAACAGTGATAGGAATGTAGTTTAAATTGATTTGGACGCAGCTGGCTTAAACGAATCCAATACACGATAGAAAAAACTATTGTTTCATTTAAAAAATCATATATTTGTGGTGTAACTCTTTGGAAAATGATACAATAAACTATGTTCATAACTCCGCAGAAAGTGTAACATTTCTTGTGTTGACCTACCGCATTAAAATTCCACGCCACCTATTATTTTATAAGTTACAGAGGCAAACACACTTAGTGAAACACCCTGTATATTCACAGATGACTTCAGTTGTTTGGTAAAACCTTGACGCCATTCCTCTAATGCGTGCGATTTTAGGTAAAATCAATATCAACCATCTGCAAACTTCTGCAGGCATGTATTCATGAAATATAACGAGCAGGAAGGAAAGAAGAAATGGAATGGAACATACATGATATGGGGCGATTCGACTAGTCATAAATAAAAGTAGGTAATCACTTACATATACTGAAATATTTAACATGGCATGATCGATGTTACAGTCATGTAGGAAGCCTGAAATTTGTCAACCAGGAAAAAGTCACAAAAGTAATAAGCAATTAGGTGGATCTCTTTTCGCAACGTCATAAGAAATGACTAAAAGTTAATTGTTCCTATGATATTAAGAAATTTTGGCGTAAGGAGATACTTCTCCATTGCAATCGGTCTTCGTTGAGGGAATATTTTGTGTTTATAGACTTTCCTGAACGTAAAAATCACACGAACGTCCTTTATCACACTCAGGGCGGGCTAATACCTAGTAATTAGTTTTAGTCTCCTTCAGTGTTTGACAGCATAAGCTAAACATGCGCTACTTTTGTTGTCTAGCAAATGCGACACTAACGCACTGAATAACACGTATTTACTTGTGAAAACGACAGAAATGTACTCAGCACAATTTCCAAGACTCGTCTCTAATTTTAACTACATTTCATTTGCAGTAACGTATAATGTGAATCGTAGATTTCAGCAAGGTACTCGCTGTCACACTTTTTTAGTTCAGGATCTGACAACCAAGGGCTCGTGCAAGACAGAGTGCGGCACTTCACAACGACTAAAGAATCCGGACTCTTTCATGGCTTATTTTCTACAAAATCGACTAAATAATGTTGTGAAAAAACTTTTATGTCAAAGTAAGTGAAACGTTTTGTTAAAAAATACGAGGTGCGTCCAGAAAGTAAGTTCCGTTTCAATTTATCTCCGCTGCAGCGCTGCGATTGCAGTTCCGCACAAGCGCTGTAGACGATGTGTATCAAGAAGAGGAACTTGCGCCATTTGGTGATCGCTGTCAATTACGTACGCTTTGTTGTGCTTGTTTGAAATGTCAGCGTTGATTGAAAATCCCGCCACCTGTGAAATCAGGTAGGTGATTCGGTTTCTGAATGCGAGGAAAGTGAAACCAAGTGAAATTTATCGGCAAATTTGCGATGTTTACGGATCAAATGCGACGAGTGATTCGATGGTGAGAAGATGGGTCCGACAGTTCAATGGCGGGCGTAGTGATGAGCACGATGAAGAAAGAAGTGGGTGTCCACCTTTGGTTACAGAAGAACTGGTTCACGCGATTGATGACAAGATCCACGAAAACCGTAGGCTTACAATTAGTGCTCTCGCTATGGACTTTCCCCAAATTTCACGATCACTGATGCATAAAGACACAGGCGGCAGATTTCTATGAAGAAGGTATACAATACCTGGTGCCACGCTATGACAAATACCTGCAAAATTTCAGCAGTTTTGTGGAAAAGTAGTTTAAGATTTGTAGAATTTTGTGCAATAAAATTTTCTTCTGAATCTGTGTACAATTTCATTTTATTACTAAACGGAACTTAATTTCTGGACGCGCCTCGTATGATGTGGCTAGGTGTTATACATCTCCGTGTCTTTTTAAAGCACGAAAATCGGAGAATTAGGTTTGCCATTTTGCCAGAGAACACGGTCGGACATATCAGTACGGCATGCTCGATCGAGCACGAGGAAGATCGAATGCGTTTGATCGCAGCGTGCTAAAAGACGACTCTGAGCTTCATTCGGAGCTGGCTACCTCCAGTTGGACTGTCGTAAAATGTTCAAATGTTTGTACAACTTATGGGACTTAAGTACGGGGGCATCAGTCCCTAAACTTACAGACTACTTATGAAATACCTAACACTAAGGACGTCACAAATATCCATGCCCGAGGGGGGATTCGAACCCCCGACCGTAGTGGCCGTGCAGACCGTGACTGAAGCGCCTCAATCCCCTCGGCCACCGCGGCCGGCTGGACTGTCGAATCGAGCAGACGACATTCTGGAGATGAACCTTGCCGTATTTGTTTCATTTAGCAGTGTAGTTTGCGTAGCACTGAAAGATGCTGTTTCTCAGCATCAATTCCACGAACATAAACCACGACCGAAGTTTTCTAATACGTGTTTGTTATAATAAAAGTTGTGAAAAGTACAATTATTAACCCTTAACTATTATAGACGTTGACAGGAACGCAACTACTATGGAGGGGTTTCTCAGACCGCTCTCTTATTTTCCATATGTTAAACTAGTGTTTTGCTAAATATATATTTTCATGAATTTCTGACGTTCATTACACTTCTTAGAGGTGGCCTTAGTAGAAATTTGCCTTTTTTTTTTAACAATGTAGTATGAGTAACATGACAACAAGTAAAACACAGCGCTATTTGCAGTACATTTTTATTTCTTGTGCTACGAATATAACAGCAAGTAATTATTTCTCTACACACCCATAGATTATCATTATAGAGATTATATTACAAAGTCACAGCGTGATTAGATACAAAAATCCCATTTGAATTACAATAAATCGTATGCGAAATTTCCTTTCCATTTACGATTCTCCCAGAAAGGTTGCCTCATTTTCCTTATAAAACAGGAAGTACAAACTAAAGATATCCTTCTGTCTGCCACTAACTACTCTTTTTGTCGCTTTGACCCCGCATACACTTCACGCAGACCTTTCTAGGACACCCCAAACAAATTGGAACACCACATTGTTGACACGGATATCGTGTTTTCCTATTCAGATGAGGAGGACAAAAGGCACCCGTTCTTCGATTTTCAAATGTTTTTGTGTATGATCTTGTATATTCAGTAATCTTCTGATGGTGCCACTCACCTCTCGTGGCAAGCGTCCAATAGAAAGTCTACGCTTCACATGAGCTCAACTAGATTCTTGCTAGGGACTTCATGAAGCTCATTCTTACCATTACTTCTGCCTTTGGATACGCTTGATGCACCACATAAGATTTTACACCAGACGCAACATCCACTAAAGTATAGAAAATTGCCAAACTGCTGCTGCCTTCTCTATTTCCTTTCTTTTCTCCCGATGATCTGGGTTGTCAAATCGTAATGAATACAGTAAAAACAGAAATCTTTCCTTGCGAATAGTGCATCTGAAAGTATCTCTGCGTGTTCCATCGGTTGCAAACAGGCTGTAAACCGATTCGTGCCCCGATTTGAAAACCGCTAAATACACTAATAGGCCAATTAGTGCCTTCAATTCAATGACGTCAACATCTTGTAGATAGGACAAGCGATCATTCGCATACTGTGCTCTAAGCTGCGATATTTTCAGTTTAGTCCATAGAACGATTTCGTCTAGAATATCTTGTGTAAAGAACAGAACCCATACCTCCAAAGCAAAAGGGTTTTCTCCAAGACATTGAGCTGTCGCAGTCCAGGATACTGTAAGACGATGTTGTGTTGCCTTGTTCTTACGTCGGCTGCTGACTCCTTTTTTCGCCATGGAAAACATCTGTTCTTACCGAAGAAGTAAGCTGCTTCGTCATCATCAGGGGTCACATCTTCATCACTTTCAGATTCCTGCTCTGAATTAGCGTCATGTTCTAAATACCTCAAAATCGGGATCATTATCGCTGTCGTCAAAATCATCGGAGGATTCACCGAAACGTTCTTGGTCATCTACATTTGCTTCACGTAAAATGCGTTGCATAGAACGTTCAGCTTTTGCTGCCATGGAGAAACGCGACACGGGACAACAACAGCGAGCGAGAGGCCACAGCCACAGCGCTGTCGCTCAGCGAGTCGCGCTCACAACGCCGACTGGCCAGGGCTATGAGGCAGAGCCTGCCCCAGCGGCTCGCAAACACTGTGATCGGTCAGTGAGGCCGCGCGAGGCTCATAAATACGGAACAAAGAGCAGCAAAACTGCAAGAATGCTGGCGCGGGGACCTTGTCGGCCACCAGGAAGGTACACGGAAGAGTCCTTTTAGCTTGGCAGGGGCGTGTGAAATATCTCGACTCCAAAAGTCGTAGCGGTGTGAGAGACCGCAGATAGTAGTTAAGGGTTAATAAAAGTTTCACGATGGCCTTATAAGACTCACAAAGTCGAACGAATTAGATTGAATATAACAGAGTGCAACATTGCGTAGTTAGCAGCGTTTTAAATTGTCGAGTGGAAGGTTCTGTGTTCAATTCCCAACGAATGCGAACATTTTAATTCTACGTAATTGTTCAAAATTTTGTTTCTTTCATACTTCCACTCCAAATGTGATTATTATTATTGGAGGTAATAACATTTGTACACGTCATATATTTTTTATCAAGGTGTGTTCTAATAGCTTGGTGTCAAAAACTCTCGAATCTGTTAATGTATACACAGTGTCCTTTCGTCTTTATATAAATTTGTCACTTGTTTCGTGAAATCAGTTTGAAGATAGAGAACACAGAGTAATGTGATGGTCATGTAAGTGGAGACAAGCGTCTATACATAACAATGTTAAAACCGAAAGTATCACATTGCAATCTAGTGTAGACCTGTTACGTTGCCGAATAGTCTGTCCACAACAATCATTTAAAAACTATATATACAAACGACAAAGAACGGAGTGGTGTTGTGTTCTGTTTTGTCACCGTTTCTCGTCGCTTTCCTTGTCCTAGTCTTAGCGTAAAATTTTGAAGAAAAGCTTTGCAGCTTCTCTGTCTTGAAGGAATAGTGTATTTTTTTCGCAACTTTCTTTTCACTTTTTAACCATTTTCATATCGTTTTGCCTTTCGTTACTGTAGGAATCTTTATGAAGTCTTTTTAAATAGTTGTGAAGATTAGTTGTTCCTCTACCTGTGGCTTATAGTCGACCACACAACTTTCATGTAGCCTTTTGGCATCGTCACCCCCGTCTCAAAGAACTGCCACACATTACAACAGGAAAATGTCTTCAGGGGGTATGTTAATCGGTGCTATATCATTTTCTTTCCTCCTCCATGATGCCGTGGATGCCGCACAACAGTTTGCGTTTGTACCACAATGACAGTGCAGGTCTACGTGAGGATTGGAGTAACTGCCCACTGCACTGTGTGAAGAGTAGAAACTCTAAACGTTCACCAACGTTCCATAGATGACGTCCCCACGCATATGATGGCACACAGGTTGGAGTGCTTGATTGAGGCTGAAATTATTACACTATTGGCAGGAAATGGTCTAATTACAGAATGAAAATGACGTCCACGGGATGCCATCTGATTTATTTAAAGACTGCAAAAAACCAGCAAACTGCATAATAACATCCACTTGATACACAGTCTTAATTGAAAACTGAATATAAAGTCATTTCGCCTTGATCTAAGATGATTAAACAATGTTTTATGACCGTCTACGTCATGGCCCTGGACCCCGCATCAGAGACGGGCCCTTCCCCTCATTATACAGTTGCTAAAATTTCATGGTTATTTGTTACAATACTGTGCTTATAATGTAATTTGATTAAAAAATACACGGTATAGTTACAGTCAGAGGCGCCGACTTTTGAAAATTAGTGTCGGTGCTCTATTTTCAACCAAGTAAAAAAATGGAGGATCCAATTAGTATCAAATGTAATGGTACCCATTTACTACAAACTGAGTCAACTAAGTTCCTAGGTATACACATTGACAGTAATCTAAAATGGTCCGAACATATCTTACAACTTCACAAGAAGCTCAGCTCAGCAACATTTGCTATTCGCGTAATTTCCACTATCTGTGACCGAGACACCACTAAAACTGCCTATTATAGTTACTCTCATGCAGTAATGTTGTATGGCATAGTTTTCTGGGGGAATCAGCCACTTACGAAAAAAAAATATTCATTGCACAAAAAAGAGTGATCAGGGTAATGTGTGGAGTCAAACCTAGGCATTCGTGTAGAAACCTTTTTAGAAAATTAGGGATACTGACAACTGCATGTCAATATATCTACTCCCTACTATGCTTTATTGTTAAAAATGTACAAAACTAATGAATATTACCATACGCACAATACCAAGAGGAAGCTAGATCTTCATTATGAATTAAAAAAACCTAAGTACTGTACGAAAAGAAGCCCACTATATAAGCTGCAAAGTGTTCAATGCTCTTCCACTATCTCTGAAGTCACTTATCCATGAGTCTCCCAAATTTAAACAACAACCCAAACAATATCTATTAGATAACTCATTTCATTCAGTCGAAGGATATTTCAATTTCTGTTAACAAATTTTATTTTTTAATTTACAAGATATTATTTTATGGTAGCATGTTATGTGTAATTTTTGTCAATATCACTATTTCTTGCTGCTGAGATCTACCTGTGTGTGTAATGTGTAATTTTTAACCTTTTAATGTGTAATTTTGTGTAATATGTAATTTTTGTGTAATGTGTACTTTTTGTCTATACCTTTTGATGTGTAATATATATATATATATATCTTTTATTGCAAGAGGTGTTCTGTATGTTCCTTTTTGTAACAATTTGACACGTCCTACATCCAAGTGAATTTCTCACTATATTGGATCTATGGGATTTAAATAAATAAAAAAATAAAAAAATAAAAATATCACGTTTCAAAAGTGTTCGAAACCAACCCTCCTGAAAATCATGTACATGCATATTTGAATGAGCAATACTTGATAAAAGTAAATAGGCAGTTGTCTGGCCTTTTAAAGATAGAAGGAAGAAGGAGGAGGAAGAAAAGGAAAGCATGGCTGCATTAGGACACTACAATAAATCGATCTAATTGGCCGAAGTGGATATTTCGATATAAGTAACACCCCTAAACTTCTACACGACCAATGAAATAATTTTTCATTGTACACTTTGTTAGAACACCGTCACCAAGGTTTAAAGAAATCTTTGAAATATCTGAGATTTTCAAGTCCATTTTTTTGGTCAATTCCAACCAAGATCTGTATACTTCATCGAAACTTTCATCACTTTGAGATAACTGCATGACATCTCTGACAGTATTAATATAGTCCAAGGTTTTTTTAAGCCTGAAAGAAAAGCATTACAAACTTCAACTGAATCTATAATTTTAATAACAAGGGGAGTGATAAAGATAAAGGAAAAACGATTAACTTTAGCATCAGCATCAGATTCCTCAAGCTAAATTCCTGAAAGAACACAATTGAATGTTCATACATACGTACACCTGAAAGGTCAAAAGGACCGACGTGCTTCAGGATGAATAAAGCTAGCATAGTGGATAAAACGCGAACTCATTACTACTCGCTTGGGGGCCCGCGTACAAAACTGATCATTTCTTTCACGTATGAAATATCGTCTCTCGCTATGGTCACGTTGTGCATAGCCTCTTGAGTCATAAGGTAGGTTTTGATTTTTCCCGATTTTTTTTTTAATTTATACAATGTTATTTTCCACCTCAATTTTATGTGGGTGCTCAGCACCCACAAAAAATTCTTGGGGGGTTCACGAGCCCCGGAGCACCCCCGGAGTCGGCACCCCTGGTTACAATAACTAGTTTATCAGTCCATATTAGACTTTATTTATACAGTTCTTTTACTTAAAAATGATCACAGCAAGTATATTTATTTATCTGACGAGGATTAAAATAAACATAGTTACAAAAAACTAAAATTACAATCAATGTTAGCCGTAGACACTGGCTACAGAGAAAGAATATTTAATAGCCTTGCGCGCTTTCTTCTCACTAAGCTTATCAATTACGTTGGAAAAGTTGACAGTTTTGGTGGGCTCATTCCCACTTGATAAAATTGCTAAATGGTTAAGACGACTTTGGCCTGTTGTACTCTTTTGCCAAGTTTTCAGAGTTCGCCAGTTTACTAAACGATCTCTCAGCCGTAGACACTGTCACTGGAATGGTACAGGAAAGTCTAATTGCAGTACATAGGTTTGAAAATAAAACTCTTCAAGGTTTTTCTCGTATATGGAATTCAGAAGTCTCATCGGGTCGCTTTATGATTGAAGACTGTACTATGGACTCTCTTCATGTGTAGAATTTCTTCAATTAAGCTGTCTGAATCTGAAAAGTCTGAAGAATATTTTGAGACAAGATTGGTGGTTTTAATTTGCAGTTCATCATTTTCTAAGTTCATGGAATCTAAAACTGGTGAAAACAGATCACGAATTTGTTCACAGCTCGTAAAACGTATTGTCAAGTCTGTCATGATGAAATCCAAAACAGGAAGGAAAACAGATAATTTGAACTCATTTGATGCTTCTAACTGAAGGTGTTCAGACTTCTTTTCATCTCCACTGGCTTTCCTTTTGATAACAAACTCTTAAGTAATATCACCGGCCTCGTCAACTACTTTAGTTTCATTTAAAATGGTTTCCCATGAATCTCTAAGGACCTGCATTTCAATAAGTAAATCTTTAATTAGCTGTGTCTCTACGTTGAGAGACTTTTTTATGAAGTTTTTCTGATTAATAGAGGCCAAGATCTTGTGCCAAAATGATGTCATCAATAGGCCTTTGAAGGATGCAAAGTACTTTTTACGTCCCAAAATAGCACTTCTTGCTGATGGAGTTACTGTGGGAACCTTATTCACTTGGAACAAGTCTAAAAGTGTGAGGAATGAAGGATAGTTCTTCAAAATAGGCCGCACAGCTTGTAGTATTTCACTCCATTGAGTTTCAGAAAGGTTTGCAGAGACGTACTGCTTCATCAGTTCTCAACGACCAGAGAAGAAATTATCAAAACTTTCTATCTTCCAAACAATGTCACATCATAATTCAGTTTAGCGGCATTGGCACCAACTCTGTTCAGAGAGTGTGCTTCGCAGGGAGAAAAAATGGCATACTTTTTTTTTTTTTTCCAAGTATTCTTGGCTGAACACCACTTGTGTGACCTCGCATGTTGGAGTCATTGCCATAGCCCTGCGAACGGCAATCGGCAAGTGGTATTCCGTGAGTTTCCAACGTGGACAGTTTTTCATCAGTTATGGCCTGACCTGTTTTCCCAATAATATTCATAAATTCAATGAATCTTTCATAAATTCGGAATGACTTTTTTCTATACTTTGGTATACATAGTGCAGAATGAGCACATTCTGTCCCTGGTGGGAAATGTCGGGAATTTCGTCAACAATAATTCCGTAAAATACAGACTCTTCTCTTTGATGTAATATAGTTTTCAATAGTTTTTTGCCACACAGGGAAAGAAATTAATTTAGTGAGTACCATGATAGAAAGTGAGCTTGACCTGTCATACTTTTATTCATCAGTTGGTTTTCTTTAACTATGGCTGGATGTTCAGGAGTTACTGCCTCATATTTGCCAATAAGTTCCAAAATTCCTAAAAAATTTCCATTGTGAAAATCACAAAAAAAGTTCAAATGTTTGTTAAGCTTAAGGAACTTAGGCCTAACTACGGGGTCATCAGTCCCTAAACTTACAAACTACTTATGAACTAACGTATACTAAAGACAGCACAAACATCTATGCCCGAGGGGGGATTCGAACCCCCGACGGGGAACGGCCTCCGCATCGTAGCATAGCGCCTCAATGCGCTCCGCCGCTCCGTAAATATCATCAATCTGGGTATTTTCGCCTTGGAAGGCTAAAGCTCTACTACTCAAGAATAAAGTTGAAGATTACAATCGACACCATGACTTTTCAGTGATAACTGAAGGGTTTTCCATTCTGGGTAAAGTGTTCGATGCTCAGAGCTTCCTTCATGCATAAGTAATAACGTTTTTTGTGGAGAGAATCCTTCTTTAGCAAGTTTGCTTTGCTTTAAAAATACTGCAAGGGAAACAATGAATACTGGTTTTCGACTCGCTCCGCATTAACATCTCGTCAGTCTCCGGCAACATTTTGCCTAATTTGAAGCAAAATTTGATGTTAACGCGTTGCTCCATTTTGCGCTCCGTATTGCAATGACCCGAGCTGTTAGCTGTGTCGCAGCGTGTAGCACCGCTTCACTGCAGTGCTTTGTACGATAAGGGGCGCTTTTTGACATGACCCACAATGTGTATGCGTGGGCACCTCATACTCGCCAATGAGGATTGTAAAATATGGAACCATTCACCGAACTTTTCAGACGCACTTTGCAAGATAATTAAAAATAACTTAAAACATCATGGGGAACAGGTTCCTGGCGCTCTACAGCTCGTCCATGTCGGAGTAGCTACTACAGTATTATTCGTAATTCGTTTGATATCATAAGGGCGGAGATATGCAAGGGCGGAGATTGTACCAATCAAAAATAATAACTTCATTACGGTCCCTCCACAACTATTAACACACCTGTAACTTTTCCTTGGTCAGTCCCATGAGTGCACATCGTAGAAGGACAGCGTATTTAAGCTAAATACTACTATTTGCATTTTGTTATGAAATTTACTAAATGGTAAATTACTATCTGAAACGCTCTAGCCGACAGAAAGTTGAAGAAAAAGTCCCGAAAAGAAATATTGTCACGTTGCAATGGATGTAGGCTTGACTTCGAAGGCAACTAAACACAGCACTTACACTGAAAGCACGTTTATTACGAACTCAACATTCATGCTATTTATACACAGACAGAATTTACCAGAAACTAGAAGAACAGTTAACATAAGAAACAAGTAGAATTTACAAGTGAACATAAGAAAGATGTAGAACCTTCTGGAATTGTCAATTACAAAGAAATAAATTTTTGCCGGTGGGCGGGATGAACCGGCGACCGTCTGCTCCGCAGCCCGTGACGCTATCCACTGCGCCACGCCGGCAGTTGATGTTCGCCGTCTCTCGCGGCAATATGAGTGGCCTAATATCAGACGCGGACATCTGTTACCCATGTCAAAATTTAGTTATTATCGGATTCTAATAGGAATTTATGGCGTTTGAATTGACGAAGTCCGTATGTTTCCTTAACGGCCTCAAATATGATAAACACTGTTTACTTCAAAAGCGGACATCAACACAGATGTTTGGTTTCAAATACGGAAATCTGCTGAATAACGCAACCTGCACCAATGGTAACAGCGTATATGATCAAATGACCCGGAAAATCTGTCATGGCGACAGACCTTGATATTAAGAAACGCTAGCCGGTACTTCAGTTTTTGAATAATTTTTACAGGATTGTTACTAATAATTAACTTTTAAGTGAGTTCAATGAAACGAAATATTTCACTAGCCACAAAAGGCGAAGCCAGGAAGAGATCTCGACAGCCTGAAAAGTGGAAGAGACAAAATGGAAAGAAACAAGTGTAAGACTCGTGTAAATGCCGCAGTTCTATTTTCGTGTGTGTTGCACAAAATTATCAATTGTCGGAGAGAATTTCGATGTCAGAAATAATGTAACGGTGCATAGAAAACAATCTGACGACAGGTTTAACTGGCCTTATGCTAAGAAGTTTAGAGGTACAATGTGATAAAATGAAGTAATGTGAAAAACTGACAAATTCTTAATCATTACTGATTTTGTCTGCTATTCTGGTGATAGAAACTGAGGTTTTTCCTTTTAAAGATAAACAACGGCGATTATCGCTGCGACGTGGGCTACTTACGAAACTCCAATCGCCAATATTCTCCTACGAATGTGAATATATATTGTTAACTCCCACCTACATAGGTAGAAAAGATCATGAGAATAAAATACGAGAAATCAGAGCTCGAACGGAGAGATTGAGGTGTTCTTTCTTCCAGCGCGCTATTCCAGAATGGAATAGGAGGTAAGTAGCATAAAGGAGGTTCGATGAACCCTCTGCCAGGCACTTAAATATGATTTGCAGAATATCCCATGTAGATGTAGATGTAAACTCAACATTCATACCCAAGAGGGGATTCTAAACCAAACCTCGGAAGGAGCGGCTTCGGGAACCGTGGCATGGCGCCTCGACTACCTGCCGGCGGCCCCTGTTGAACAAGGGGAGGGAGGAGTACTGATTTCTTCCTCGCCACTGTGGCAGCACCGTCGCGTTTACGCCGGAGGAACAGAGAGGGGGAAGCAGTCTGGCATGAAGCGCTGCCAGCCTGTTACGCGCTGTGGGTTTACACACAATAATTTTGCAGAAGACGAAATTTAATTTGGAAATTCGAATGCAATGTTCGATACTGATGTTACATATTAAGCCTGAAGCCATTTTGCTAAGTCGCGGCGGAGCGGCCGAGCGCATTGAGGCGCTATGCTACGATGCACAAGGCCATTTCCTTCGGGGGTTCGAATCCTCCCTCGGGCATGGCTGTTTGTGTGGTCTTTAGTATAAGTTGGTTCATAAGCAGTTTGTAAGTTTAGGGACTGATGACCCCGCAATTAAGTCCCTTAAGCTAGTACAGAGGATATAAAATGCAGAATGGCAATGGGTAGAAAAGCGTTCTTGAAAAAGAGAAATTTGTTAACCTCGAATATTGTTTTAAGCCTAAGGAAGTCCTTTCTGAAGGCATTTGTGTGGAGTGTTGCCTTGTATGGGAGTGAAACATGGACGATAAACAGTGCGGACAGGAAGAGGATAGAGGCTTTTGAAATGTAGTGCTACCGAAGAATGCTGAAGATTAGGTGGGTGGATCGCATAACTAATGAGGAGGTACTGAACAGAATTGGGGAGTAAAGGAATTTCTGGCATACCTTGACTAAAAGAAGGGATCGATTGGTAGAACACATTCTTAGACATCAAGGAATCGTAAATTTAGCGTTGGAGAGAGGTGTGTGGGGTAAAAACCGCAGAGGAAGACCAAGAGATGGATACAGTAAGCAGATTCAGACAGATGTAGGTTGCCGTTCTTATGTGGAGTTAGAGGCTTGCTCAGGATAGGGTATTGTGGAGAGCTGCATCAAAGCAGACTCCGGACTGAAGACCACAACAACAACAACAAGCTTGACAAACATTTGAACGTTTTGCTCAGCCCCTCAATGGCAGTTTCCGAGAGTTTTATTCTTACCGCATTATGGAAAAAATGGTTGACTACAGTCAAACATGTCCAACACCTACAATGGCTAGAAGTATTCCGAATGGGTAAATACGCTGCGATTAATTACAAGGGATAAAGACATTGGTAGTAAGCCTGGATAAGTTGGGTTTCAAAAAAAAATGTTCAAATGTTTGTTAAGCTTATGGGACTTAACTACGGGGTCATCAGTCCCTAAACTTACAAACTACTTATGAACTACTTACGAACTAGGACGGCACAAATATCCATGCCCGAGGGGGGATTCGAACCCCCGACCGTAGTGGCCGTGCTGACCGTGACTGGAGCGCCTCAGTCACCTCGGCAACCGCGGCCGGCTAAGTTGGGTTTCGACGTAAGTTTTAAAATTTTTCCTATCCGTTTCTGAGTCATAGTCGGACGTTTTGGTTTATGAGCCATGAAACACCTGTCTCCGCCAGCATGAACAACAATTAAACTCCGACCGCCGGCCGCGGTGGCCGAGGGGACTGCGGTTTGCACGGCCACTACGGTCGGGGGTTCGAATCCCCCTCGGGCATAGATATTTGTGCCGTCCTTAGTGTTAGCTAGCTCATAAGTAGTTTGTAAGTTTAGGGACTGATGACCCCGTAGTTAAGTCCCATAAGCTATACAAACATTTGAAACATTTGAAACTCCGACCGGAATTTTTGTCTGACAATACTACTAGCATACTATCACTTTGCCAACATTTATTTACTGTATAATGCGTGTGAATTCATGTTTCATCTAAGTAAACTACTGGTCGCTTCGATTCTTATCGAAAACATGAGAAAGTGTGGACTTTTGGCAATACGTTAAATTTGACACCTTCTAAAACGAAAACCCATAAACATTATTTCTAAGGGTTTCCTTACTAGCTATGAATCTCATTTGTGTTTGACAAAATTTGTGCAGTTTTCGCAAAATTTGTATTTCTGTCTATTGTTTGTAATGCCATAGAAATTGCTGCCTGATAATACATTTATCCATATCATCGGTCACATACTTACTGTGAGCTTCTTGCTGCTCCTTCTTTGGCGCTAGTTTAACCGTATCCTCGCTGTACCTCGTCACGTGACCTAGTTCCTGGCACTGCCGCGTCACCACTTCGCCTTTCCAGGCAATAGGTACTGTTGTGTTATCTACAATGAAAACTACAGAATTCATTTCGGTAGTTGGCCGAGGGAGTCAAGATTAGTCAGAAGCACTTTCATTGCGTTTCGTAAAGCCCTTTTTATACGAGACGTGAAACACGCACAAGGAAGTCGTTGTCAGCTGCAGCGCCCCTTGCGATAGACCGTCTTTTTGTGTCCCAGCCTCGTCGCCGCTTTTGTGTCTCGTTTCCGTCGTAGGTGTCGGAGGCCCACTGACTCGCAGAAACAGGAGAAATCACCCCACTATCTTGCCAACGTTTAAGTTCTTCGGCAACTGTATCACGCAAGGCGATAGGCACTGGTCTAGCTTTACGAAATTTTGGAACTGCAGATTCTTTTAAAGTTACATGTGCCACGAAGTCTTTTGCACAACCTAGTTCCGGCGAAAACAAGTCACTATATTTTTCACATAATGCCTTGATTTTGTCCTGAGGCACTACTGACGAAATCTGAAGCACATCTCTTTGAATCGATAAACCAAACAAGTCAAAAGCATCTAATCCAAAAATGTTCAGTGTAGATTTTGCCTGAAGAACAAGAAAAGCAACTGTTTTTATCACACCTTGAAAAGAGGCAGGCAGGTTACACGTTCCTAGCAAGGGAATATTTTGTCCTGTATATGCTGTTAACACTTGTTGACACGGCGACAATTTTGGCGAACCCAGAAGTTCATAAGTGTCTTTATTAATTAATGTAACAGCGGAACCAGTATCAAGCCGAAATTTCACAGACTTATTTTCAATGCAAAGATCCACAAAAAGCTTTTGCTTGTGGCGCTCGACAGGTGCGCGAATGTGGGCAACGTCTGATACAGCTGTTTGTTTGCAGCACTTGCGCATGCGCGGGCTACATAGTGAAGGAAGCGTCGCAGACTCGGCACGCAGCGGATTAACAACACTGTCACTAGATGTCACTACCGCCAGATCGGCGAAATGCGAGGCTACTGCAGTAAAATTACTTTGAGTATCTACACCAAATCTACTGTCACTAGCTACACAGTACTGGGCACTATTAAAATTAGAAGTTGCAGAGGGCACTAGGTTCACTACAGGATTGCACTGTAGATAGTCATTTTGCTTGTCCCGAACCCGTGTCCGTTGAACTGTTTTACGCGCTCGTCGGCGCTTGCGACGTGGCTCACTATATAGTTTTGCTTTAGGCGGAGAAAATCTCCATCCCTGACAATCCTCACTTTGATTATTCCTTGTTCCCAGATGTCCATGAAAAAACCGATTTCACCATCCCACCCCTGGCTCCTGGCTTCCATTACCTGGACCACATTCCCCCATCAGACATTAACACCCCAATCACTGCACACGACATACAATTGATACTGCGCACCAAACGAAACACAGCTCCCGGCCACGATCGCATCACATACCGCCACCTCAAAGAATGTCCCCTCCCTTTCCTCACCACTCTTGCTTCCCTCTATACCACCATCCTCTACACTGGCTGCTACCCCCGCCTGTGGAAAATCTCCCGAGTCCTCATGTTCCTAAAACCCAACAAACCCCCCTCTGATGCCTCCTCCTACCGCCCGATTTGCCTCACCCCAGTATTCAGCAAGGTCTTCGAATCCATTCTGTCCCGTCGCATCCATCACCACCTCCACCTCCACCACCTTCTCCCAGACACCCAATGTGGCTTTCGTCCTTCCTTCTCTACTGACGACCAACTCCTTGGACTTACGCAACTCCTTTCCCTCCAGCTAAATTCTCGTCGTGCCGCCATATTTGTGTCCTTAGACCTCGAACGGGCCTACGATCGGGTCTGGCACTCTGGCCTGCTCTTCAAACTCCAAACCTATGCTCTTCCCATCAACCTCGTCCGGGTCATTGCCTCCTTCCTCTCCGACCGCCCCACCTATGTTACCATCCACAACACCGACTCCCGTCTTTTTTATCCCTCTGCTGGTGTGCCCCAAGGCTCTGTCCTTTCTCCCCTCCTGTACCTCCTGTATACCTCGGATATGCCTAAGCCTGCCCCTCCTGTACACCTTTTCCAATATGCTGACGACACCGCTTTCCTTGCCTTAGCTCCCACCCTTGCCGGTTCCAACCGCCTGCTCCAAGAACACCTTGACCTCTTTGACGCTTGGTGCAACCAGTGGCTCCTGTCTATAAATCCTACCAAAACCCAGGCGATCATCGTAGGTCGTACAACCCGTTCCTTCCGTCCTCGAGATTTTTATCTGACCCTCCACAACCGTCCCATTCGGCTCACCCCTACCCTAAAGTACCTGGGCCTCACTATTGATCGCACCCTCTCCTGGACTCCCCATCTACGGGCTATCCAAGAAAAAGCCCGTTCCCGCCTCCGCCTCCTCAAACTCCTTGTTGGCCGAACATGGGGCCTCAACCCTTCTACCATCCTCTATACCTACAAATCCCTCATCCGCCCAGTCCTCTGTGTCGCCCATCCTGCCTGGATCTCCGCTCCCCCATCCTTCTACAAATCTCTGGAGATACTGGAACGCCATGCCCTCCGCCTCGCCTTCCGTATCCCAGTTTATCCCCCCTCCCCCACACGGATCCTCTATGATCTCATTACTTTCCCCAGACTCGTTCTGTTTATTGAAAATCTCCGCCTGCGTTACATATCCCGTAAATCAGATCCGCCTAATCCTCTAGTCCATCCCCTCCTCTCTGCACCTGGTACATTGCCGCGCCTCCACCACTGTATTCCCCCTGCTCTCCACTTGTCCACCCTCGGAATCCTTTCCCGTGGGACGTCAGCCCCCCCGTCCCTTCCCTACCGGCTCTGTGGCTCCTCCCCACCATCTCCATCTCCTTCATCTCTTTTCCCCCCACACCACATCTTCAATGCTGTCAGTGCCCCACCATCTATGGAACCTCCTTGTGCTTCGACAAGTGTGGTGTGTTTTAGTTTAAGTTGTTTTATCTTACAACAGTGGACGGCCAACCCACAGCCGACACCATCAGTTTTAACTTGTGTATCTCTGGAAGTGTGTGTTATGTTTTTTGTTTTAACTCCAAATAGCGGACGGTCTCACCATGGCCGCCGCCCTATGCTCATTTTAATTGTGTGTGTGCGCCACTGACATTCGAGCAACTGTTTTTATTCACCACTTTCGCCGTTCCAAGTGTTTTATGTCACCACTGATTCCTCCATTTTATGTACTTTGTTTTATCTCCATTTTAAATCTCCGTTTTATGTCCGTATTATCACCAAAATTTTATCTCCTTTGTGTTTTTATGTTCTCCGCTGACAAATTTTATTTCTGTAGGCCGAAGAGCGCCTGTTTCTAACGGTACCGTTATTTGAGTTTTTAATTTGCATACACACAGACTGTACATGTCCCGATTTGCCACATTGATAACAGGTTGCGTTGCGACTAGGGCACTGTGCACGTTTATGGCGAGATACACACTGGGGGCAAGATTTACGAACATTTTTCTGAACTGAGCGTTGGCGCCCGTTATTCAGATTACTGATTCTAACACGACGGGGCGAACTTTTCGTCACACTCTTACACTGGCTACTGTTCACTGTCTGTTCAGCACGGCCGGTAGAAAAATAAGTATCACTAGTGCTATACTGAGAACTACGGCTAGGAAAGCGTCCGTTGTGGCGCACTGAATTAACACTGTGGCTTTGCATTTCTACATCTGCTAAGTCAAAAGTACCATGCGCTTCTATAAGCTGCAGTACACTGTCTAATGAAGGGTCTGACTGTTGTAGAATTGCTGCCCTAATTCTGGGGTCCTGAAAGTTCTGCGTAATCGCATCTTTCAACATAACGTCACTATAAGAGAGTCCACAAGAGCAAGTAAATTTACATTGGCGGGTTAAGCCCTTCAACTCAGTTATCCACTCTTGGTGTGACTGTTGCGGTAATTTTTTAAGTCTGAAAAATCGGTACCGTGCAGCGGCTACAAGAACTTTTCTCTCGTAATGAACATTCAGTGCATCTACAATTTGGTCAAAGTCTAGATCACGAGGAGATGCGTTGGGGAATAGTTTCTGCAGTAATACGAAGGTTTTGGTTCCCACCACAGATAATAGCAGATGCTTCACTCTCTGACCTGTAATTTGATGAGCCGCAACGAGTTCTGGCAACTGCGCCAGATAATCACTCCATTCTTCCTCACGTTCGTTGTACTGGCGAAACGTAGGAAGCGTTGCGGCGGCAGGTGTGGGCTGCTGAAGCGGCGGTTGTTGTTGGTTAGACGCTTGTGCTGTCAGCTGGGCCACCGCTTGCCAGAAACTAGAAACATTAGAGTAAATTAGAATGAGATATAGATTGCACAGAATTTATACAATACTTAACTTTTACACAATTCAGTACTGCAGAGTGCTGATACATAGTTGAGTTAGAGGTCTGCCTAGTGCCTGTACGATAGCCAAGTCTTCACTGATGCCTATCTGATTACGAAGGTCCTAACTGGTTGCTATCTCAGTCCCAAGTGAACGAGGTCGTTCAGCGGTGGCCACGAGCGGCGTTGTAGCAGAGGGCGCTCGTGGCTGACGTCGTAAGAACGCCGCGCCGTGCGTGCATGGCGGCGCGCGGCGAGAAAGTAGGTGGTGCGCACTTTGGACTTGTGCGACACCACACGTCTAACTACAAAGGAGCGTTCAAACGTTACGAATTTGCTGAGTCGTCTGCTTCACGCGTCTACTTCGTTTGTTGCCAAGTTACAGCACTGCCACTGTGAAACTGTATTTAATTGTTTTCGTGCAGTTCATGCGTAACCTCGTCGCTCAAATGTGTTAATGTCAAAAATGTTCGTTAAGCTTATGGGACTTAACTACGGGGTCATCAGTCCCTAAACTTACAAACTACTTATGAACTACTTACGAACTAGGACGGCACAAATATCCATGCCCGAGGGGGGATTCGAACCCCAGACCGTAGGTGGCTATGCTGACCGTGACTGGAGCGCCTCAGTCACCTCGGCCACCGCGGCCGGCGTGTTAATGTCCTCATTATAAAATGCGATACATACTGCCAGCCCCTGCGGTTTGAGGAGCGTATGTGTATGAGGAACAAGCTCAGGTATCATACATAAACCTTTCACTTTGATTAAGCTTCAAATAATACTCACCAAAAGCAAATATTTCAACAACAAAAAATGTTCAAATGTTTGTTAAACTTATGGGACTTAACTACGGGGTCATCAGTCCCTAAACTTACAAACTACTTATGAACTACTTACGAACTAGGACGGCACAAATATCCATGCCCGAGGGGGGATTCGAACCCCAGACCGTAGGTGGCTATGCTGACCGTGACTGGAGCGCCTCAGTCACCTCGGCCACCGCGGCCGGCGTGTTAATGTCCTCATTATAAAATGCGATACATACTTCCAGCCCCTGCGGTTTGAGGAGCGTATGTGTATGAGGAACAAGCTCAGGTATCATACATAAACCTTTCGCTTTGATTAAGCTTCAAATAATACTCACCAAAAGCAAATATTTCAACAAAAAAATGTTCAAATGTTTGTTAAACTTATGGGACTTAACTACGGGGTCATCAGTCCCTAAACTTACAAACTACTTATGAACTACCTTATACAAAAGACGGCACAAATATCCATGCCCCAGGGGGGATTCGAACCCCCGACCGTAGTGGCCGTGCAGACCATGACTGAAGCGCCTCAGTCTCCTCGGCCACCGCGGCCGGCCAAATATTTCATCTGTTAACTACAACATGTTTCAGGAAAATTAGCAAATATTATAGAAGATGGCAATAAAGACGATTTGCAGTTAAAATTTCATATAACGTGGGTCCAATTTTAATTGGGTACACTGATACAGCACTTGGTATGTACAACAAACTGATTTGGATATTTTGACTGATTCTTTCGTCGGTTTTTGGTAGATCACCATATTGACTTTTATTTAAATAGCCGGTTTTCAATGTAGTTTAAAATCTGAATATGTCGTAGTAAGCAGAAAACCGGGTAACTAAGTGGAAATGAACGTGTAGAATACACACAAATTACTACTTTTAAGTAAGTGTGATGTACTACCAAGAACCGACGGATAAATCAGTGAAAATTTCTTGATTTATACTTTCTCTACATTTGTTTGGATTTCATTCTAACGGCTCTATATCTCTGTATTCAATAAAAATTGTGCACAGGTTATATTAAATTTTTAATGCAATTCCTCTATAGTATCACCTCCTAAAATACTTACGACTGAGTCGAAAAACTACGTTCCTCTGAGCAGCAGAAGTACACTTTCTCAAACATTTCCGACTTGGCTTAGTTTGTCAGCTGTTCCCCATTCGGTCGTCTGCGCATACGCGAAGCATTTCCATACGCGTGAGAATAGGATCCATCCTATTCCGTCTAGTAGCGATCGTATGCGAGCATCTTGTGCCAAGTGGACGCGTCTACACTGTACGCGGACGGCGTGACCGATGCATCATGGGTAATCTCGTAAGCTCTCACTTCCCGTGTAGAAAGCGCTTAAGAACAGAACAACTGGTGCGTCCGAATTTCTTGCAACTTGAGATGTACATACGAGTACAATTAGTATTGA
The DNA here is from genome assembly GCA_026315105.1 of Locusta migratoria. Lineage (NCBI taxonomy): Eukaryota > Metazoa > Arthropoda > Insecta > Orthoptera > Acrididae > Locusta > Locusta migratoria. The sequence continues at coordinate 349,113,868 of CM048755.1, forward strand.
GCAGCCGGCCGCGGTGGCCGAGGGGACTGAGGCGCTTAAGTCACGGTCTGCACGGCCACTACGGTTGGGGGTTCGAATCCCCCCTCGGGTATGGATATTTGTGCCGTCATTAGTTGTAGCTAGTTCATAAGTATTTTGTAAGTTTAGGGACTGATGACCCCGTAGTTAAGTCCCTTAAGATTAACAAACATTTGAAGTATTGCGCATGCACGTTACTCATAAGTAATCAGTCGCAATTTTTGTTTTTATTTTCCAGATCTGCATAGATTTCTGGCACAGTGTGGCTATTCTCAATGCTTTGAGTTACGTTAAAATCTATTCCGTCATGCTGAACGTAACTGTCAACATGACGGTTTAGATGTAAGCACGAATTAAAAGCTCTGAGATCTGAAAAATAAAAACAAAATTTGCCATTGATTGCTGACATTTACTACAGATTTGTTTAAATAAAGTTCCACAAACGTCTTTTTAAACAAACGGGAGGGGTGGGGGGCGGCAATTTAGCCGCTCGCACGGGGCGGCACTTGGGCTTGCGCCGGCCCTGGGTTACGGGTTGCATTGTTGGTTAGAGGGGCATAGGCGACGGTGGGAGCGATTCTGCTGTACACACTAAAGTAACAAAAAATAAATATTAAAATGATATACTGGAAACAAAGAAGGAAACGTGTTTACAGGCTGTTTCACTTATGTTGCCTGGGGAAAGACAGCTGCGCGCGCTTCTCATGAGTAGAGAGTAAACAATGATTCAATTTGATTGCAGTTGCACAGTGCACACCGATAAAAGTTTCGTGGTAATGCAAGTTGACATTCCACATAAAGACAACGATGATGATGATGACATTGGTGATTATGAACTCATATCTACTAATGAGCTAGCTCTACAGACTTCGACAGTTTTTGTACATTTTGATGACAGCCTCGCTGTGTGTGTACAAGATGCAGAAATTATTGATGATATGTGCCAACAACGCAGCGATGATCGAGAAGGTAAGTGAGAGTGATGGAGATGACATTAATCTTGAAAGCCGGCCGCGGTGGCCGAGGAGACTGAGGCGCTCCAGTCACGGTCTGCACGGCCACTACGGTCGGGGGTTCGAATTCCCCCTCGGAAATGGATATTTGTGCCGTCCTTAGTATAAGGTAGTTGATAAGTAGTTTGTAAGTTTAGGGACTGATGACCCCGGAGTTAAGTCCCATAAGCTTAACAAACATTTGAATTTGAATTTTTAATCTTGAAACACCTGAAATGAGTGAACTGTTTAGTGCAATCGATCTGTGCAGATGTTAAATTAGTGCAAAAATTTGTCGTGAAAAATATCTGAAATTATTAATGAATTTGCAAAATGAAGTGTATGCATTTAATGCATGGAAGGTGAAACAAGCCAAATATTTTAATCCCTTTGAAACATGATCAAGTTCAAAATAACATTTTGTTAAAGCAGTGCAAAGTGCCAGATTACATATTGTATCTATTTTTTTAAACTGGACAAAATGAAAAGATTTTATTTAAATACAGTATTATATCTTTATCATTCATAAATTTTATAAAAATAGCACCACTCTATCCTTTATTTTCACTAAAAAAATGAGGGGCCTGATGACCGAACAGTCTAGTCCCATCTAAACAACAACAACAACACTAAAAAAATAGAAATAATGGTGTGGCATTATTGGCTGTGAGATCCTATCTGGATTATTCGGCCGCCTAGTGAAAGTGTTTTTACTTGACACCACTTGGGCGACTTGTGTGTCGATGACGATGAAAATGATACTGACAACACACAACAGCCAGCTCCCTGCTGGGAATCGAATCCGGGCCCTTGCGTGGCACTCAGCGGTGCTGTTGACTGAGCTCATAAATAATGATATCAGTATCTGACTTCTAAGTAATTCTGAGTTACAAGTAATCTTTTCCCTTTGACATACGTTTAAATTATGTTCTTCTGTATTTAAATTGTTTCTCAATATCTCTGAATGTTTGTTTCACCCTATTTTATACATCAATCAGAACTAATTCAGGTGAAAATATTACGTACAGGTATATAACAAACTAAACATTTGTTAATATATATAGAAAAGAGATGAAGTTTACTTACCAGGCGACGGAGCACCGGTAGTGACAGCAAACATAAATACAGCAAACACAAACACACACAAAAGCAAGCTTTCGCAACCCAATTGCTTCTTCAGGCAGAATGGGGCTACCGGTGCTCCTTCGCCTGGTAAGTAAACTTTATCTCTTTTTTATATATATTTTTCCTGCTAGGGACTTTTCCTCAATAATCTTCGTATCATAAATTTGAAATAAACATTTGTTAATATTTTTGTTTACAATAAGTTTTTGATAAGATGAGCAACTGACTTAGAAACTGCCCCTCCGTAAGAGAAATCCTGGATCCGTGCCTGAATATACTGTAAATCTACGTTTTTCGAATTGGATTGTTAGTAATGGTTTCTCTTACCTTACGTTGTTCAAGAATATCATCATAGTAGCAAAACGAAGTACTTTCTGTAATGTATCTCCACATCAAACTTAACCAAATGACGTAATCACTTTCGTAGCAGGAGAGAAAAATGTCAAATTCCTCACAGGTGGACTGCATGTGCCTGATAGCCAGTGCAAGCGGCTTGGATGTCCGGCACGTTTGCCGTGGCGCAGATGGTCAACTGCCGGTGGAGAACACAGCAGTCAAATGCGCCAACACCTGCCGCGAATATGCGGCCACTCCAGGCTGTCGGTTGGCGCACAACTTCACACGACATACGCAGTGACAGTAAAGGCTAGTCTACACGACGACACTAGGTTGCGACACCCGTTTCATGACATGAGTTGCGCGCAGTTGGTTTCGTGTATGTCTGTAGACACGGCGCCAATAGTATACACTTCAGTTTCGTTGTTTTGATAGTACCAGAAATGCCCGTGTGGAGCGCACTATTCGGAAGCTCCTTTGGCCAGAGATATTCCATCGCGCCTCCGTTTCCTCCGGCCAGCCTCCATTAGCCTGGCGCCTCCTATGGTAATACCGGTGATCACCGGATGTGGCGCACTAGTCACACCTTCGATATACCCGCCAGGTGAGACGCAAGAGGAGACGCAGGTCCGTGACGTGACGCAGGGTGACTCACGTGGAATTTCTCACGGAGCGTGAGTCCCGGCGACAATCACCGCAAGTTGGATCGCAGTTCCACGCCGCAGTTTGCACCTGCGTGAAAGTGGCGAGAGGTGGGGGGAAGATGCGGCTCACGTGCACCTGGCACAGATGGCGAATACCTCTGCCGTGTTAACAGATATAAGTTCACAATCGGATTACGATTCTGAGTTTTTGCTAGAAGCGTCATTTTGATGAAACAAAAAGCAGAAAATGTGTATACATAAAAAAGAAGTCACAGTCATGGGGAATTCGCTTTAGCCGGCCGCGGTGGCCGAGGGGACTGAGGCGCGCCAGTCACAGTCTGCACGGCCGCTACGGTCAGGGGTTCGAATCCCCCCTCGGGCATGGATGTTTGTGTCGTCTTTAGTATAAGGCAGTTGATAAGTAGTTTGTAAGTTTAGGGACTGATGACCCCGCAGTTAAGTCCCTTAAGCTCTAGGAAACATTTGAACATTTGAATTCGCTTTAACCAAGGAATCTGATGATGAAAAATTCGGGAACTATTTTAGATTAAACCGTGATTAATTCCAAGAAGTGCGTGGTCTCACCAAGAATCAAACAGAGAGTGAGGGATGCAATGCGTCAAGGCCGATTGCAACTGAGGAGGAACAAGCTGTGTTTTTAAGATAAGAAATGCGTCACCTCTATTACCTACACTGCATTATGTAACATAATATTACGATCACCGTTAGCAGAGAGTAACCAGTATTTATAGAAAAAATTTTATTGAGTAATATTCTAACAACCAAGATGTTCTCTCAAAATGTTCAAATGTTTGTAAATCTATCGGACCAAACTGCGTGGTCATCAGTCCGTAGCTTACAAACTACTTAAACCTAGGTAAACTAACCTAAGGACAACACACACACCTATGCCCCAGGGAGGACTCGAACCTCCACGGCGAGCAAACGCGCGTTCCGCAGTGAGGCGCTTTAGACCACTCGGCTACTCCACCGCGGCTAAACCTAGGTAAACTAACTTAAGGACAAACACACCCCCATGCCCCAGGGAGGACTCGAACCTCCACGGCGAGCAACCGCGCGTTCCGCAGCGAGGCGCTTTAGACCACTCGGCTACTCCACCGCGGCTAAACCTAGGTAAACTAACTTAAGGACAAACACACCCCCATGCCCCAGGGAGGACTCGAACCTCCACGGCGAGCAACCGCGCGTTCCGCAGCGAGGCGCTTTAGACCACTCGGCTACTCCACCGCGGCTAAACCTAGGTAAACTAACTTAAGGACAAACACACCCCCATGCCCCAGGGAGGACTCGAACCTCCACGGCGAGCAACCGCGCGTTCCGCAGCGAGGCGCTTTAGACCACTCGGCTACTCCACCGCGGCTAAACCTAGGTAAACTAACTTAAGGACAAACACACCCCCATGCCCCAGGGAGGACTCGAACCTCCACGGCGAGCAACCGCCCGCTCCGCAGCGAGACGCTTTAGAGCGCTCAGCTACTCCACCGCGGCAGAGGTTCTCTAATGACAAACAAAAACTGACACTGTACATCAAATGTAAATAAAGATTTTTTTACTAATGGAAATTCAATTTTCAGAGAAATCAGTAATGCATGTAAGTAAATCATGTCGATTTGAAGCCGTAGCTGAAGTGCTATGTTGAAACTGACAATTCTCCTGTGGGGTTTCGGATGGACTGTTGGAATGTTATGAAGGGATTGAGTTGAAGTGGTGTAGGATGGACTGGAGGTTTGGTTACTGTACGGGGACAACTCGTGATATGATAGCCGTTAATATGCGATGGACTGTGGAGTTCTCTCGGGAATGTTCAGCAATGAGGCCTCAATTTCTGTAAGCACACGGAAAATGTTGTTTATGACAACAAACTGAGTTGACGGTGACATGTTCCTAGTCATCTGGTAGATAGACATGAAGTGGTACAGAGGATCAGCACTCGCACGGCTTTCAGTTAGTTTTTTTTCCGATTGCGAACTTGCAAAATCTACATCAACAGCAGGGCCGGCGCAACCCCAAGTGCCGCCCCGTGCGAGCTGCTAAATTGCAGCCCCCCACCCCCGTGTTTTTTTTTTTCAAAACGTTTGTGAAATTTTATTTAAACAAATCTGTAGGAAAAGTCAGCAGTCAATCGCAGATTTTGTTTTTACTTTTCAGATCTACCTAGGTTTCGCCCACTGAGTGGCCAGTTTCAAAGCTTTTAATATGTGCGTACATCTAAACCGTCATGTTGCCAGTTACGTTCAGAACGACGGTATAGATGTAAACATAACTCAAAGCATTGAGAATAGCCACTCTGTGCCAGAAATCTATGAAGATCTGGAAAACAAAAACAGCTGAAACGGCCAAAGAGTGGGGCGGAAGACAATGGAGAGAAGAAGAATAAGGAGATGGAGTAACATAATAATGCAATAGTTACACACTCGGGAATCGACGGGTACTGATGCTAGTCGAAATATATTAAGTCACTGCACTGCGGTTATTCATTTCAAAGAACTGACACTCGCCATGTGTCGTAATTTGCATGTGTCAGTTCTGTCGTGTCTGATTATGGAATAAGGGGTACTAAAATAATCATCGCCGTATCACGTCACTCTTCTGCGCTTTATTTTCATTCTAGCTACTGAGGTGACGCGTGCTTATTTGCCGAATTGCCAATTTTTTAAGTAACAGATCCTAAGAAAAACAAATTTTCCTATTCTGCTTTCTTGAAGGAGAAAAATTCTAACTTATGAGTAACTGGCATGCGCAATACTAATTGTACGTTATATGAAAAGCACTTACCTATTACTTCCCAAGTTACAAGAAATTCGGACGCACCAATTCTTCTGTTCTTGTGAACCGCAATGAAAGTGCTTCTGATCAGTCTTGCCTCTCTCTGCCAACTATCGAAACGATTTCTGTAGTTATCGTTGTAGAGAACGCAACAATACCTGTTGTCCGGAAAGGGGAAGTGGTGACGCGGCAGTGCCAGTAACTAGGTCACGTGACGAGGTGCAGCGAGGCTACGGCTAAACTAGCGCCCAAGAAGAAGACGCAAGAAGCTCACAATAAGTATGTGATCTATGATATGGATAATTGTATTATCAGGCAGTAATTTTTATAGCATTACTAACAATAGAAAGAAAAGCGAATTTTGCGAAAACTGCACAACTTTTGCCAAACAGAAATGAGCTTCAAAACGAGCAAGGAAACCCTTCGAAGCAATGTTCTGTCTACGGATTTTCGTTTTACAAGGTGTCAAATTTAACGTTTTGTTTTGCGCGGACGAGAGGGCATTGTTGCTAGAAGACCATATTTTCTCAGGTTTTCATCAGAATCACAGCGACCAGTTGTTTATGTAGATGGAACATGGATTCACACGGATTATACAGTAAATAAATGTTGGAAAAGTGATAGTGTACGAGTAGTATTGTCAAACAAAAGTGCCTGTCAGAACTTAATTGTTGTTCATGTAGGCGGAGACAGGTGTTTCATGGCTCAAAAACCAAAACGTCCGACTATCACTCAGAAACGGATAGTAAACATTTTCAAAAATACGTCGAAACCCAACTTATGTACAGGCTTAGTAGCAATATCTCTATCCCCTGTAATTACTCGCAGCGTATATTTAGCCATTCGGAATACTTCTAGCCATTGGAGGTGTTTGACATGTTTGACTGTAGTAATGTTCAACAATTTTTTTCCATAGCGCGGGAAGAATAAAACACTCAACGGCCATTGAAGTGCTTAGCAAAATTGCTTCAGGCTTAACATGTAACCGCAGTATCAACCATTGCTTTCGAATTTCCAAATTAGATTTCGTCTCCTGCAAAATTAGTTGTGAGTAAACGCACGGCGCGTAACAGGCCGTAAGCGGTCCACTCATAAGAATACTGGCCGGGCGTGTGCGCCAGACTGCTTCCCTTCCGGCGTTAAACACGACGGTGCTGCCACAGTGGCGAGGAAAAAATTAGCCCTCCTCCCTCCCCTTGGCGGCCGGCAGGTAGTCGAGGCGCCATGCCACAGTTCCCGAAGGCGCTCCCTCCGAGGTTTAGTTTCGAATCCCCTCTTGGGAATGAATGTTGAGTTTGTACTACAGAAGAAAAAGGGGGGGGGGGCAGATTTTCCGCCCCGCGGAAAGTGTCGCCCCGTGCGGCCGCACGTGCCTTGCGCCGGCCCTGATCAACAGCCGGAGTCACCGTGACTCCCGCAGGCTGCGTCACGTCATGCTGCGCTCCAACTTTTTTTTTTTTTTTTGTTTTTTGTTTTTTTTCTTATAGTCTATGGGACTAAACTACGGGGTTATCAGTCCCTAAACAAACTACTTATGAACTACTTACGAACTAGGACGGCACAAATATCCATGCCCGAGGGGGGATTCGAACCGTAGTAGCCGTGCAGACCGTGACTGGAGCGCCTTAGTCTCCTCGGCCACCGCGGACGGCCGCTCCAACGTGCGCGGCTCCAGGCAGCCGTGTGGTTGGCAGAAACTCACCGTGACTCACCCTGCGTCACATCACGGACCTGCGGCCAGCCTTAACCGCATCCGCAGACCGGCACTATTGTTTCACTAGCTCTATGTGCTAGGGCGAGGCCGCGGTGGCCGAGGGGACTGAGGCGCTTCAGTCACGGTCACTACGGTCGGGGGTTCGAATCCCCCCTCGGGCATGGATATTTGTGCCGTCTGATGGCGACACGGTGACAAGAACGTCGATTCCTTCAACAATCTTCGGATCCGCAGGACGATCGACGGCAACAACACATGGTGAGTGTTAAATATTCAGCGGCGCCTCGAATTTCAATCAACGTTGGACAGGATTAACGCAGTGAACAGTTATTTCATCATTCTTAAAGTGTGTGTGATAGAAACTTCATTTAATAATGGCGGATCAAATAGGAAATGGTAACATAAAGGGCAATGTGAACTTAAATAATCAGGACAATTTTGAAAGTGATACTAACAATATTGCAGAAATAGTTAATAATAGTATGGGACAAAATGTAGTAGAAAATGAATATTTAGATTTGGGTGATAGTAAGCAAACGAGTGAAGTACGCAGTAACAATGTAAGTGGAGTATCCGGAACAGACCCTGTAATGATTCAGCTTTTGCAAGAAATAAAATTAGTTCGTTCAGAGATACAAGAAAATAAGAAGGCTCAAGAAGAAAATAGGAGGGAACTTGACGAAAAATTTGAAAATTTTGGTAAAAAAATTAGTAAAACATTAAGATCAGAATTGGAATTAGACTTAGAGCAAAGAATCACAAATTTTCGTAACGATTTTCAAGGTCAATTTGACGAGTTTGTAAAAGAGTGTAAAAAATCGTTACAGCAGGAACAATTAACTTTTAGAACAGAGGTCAAGATGCATTGTCAGGCACTTAGTGATGAAGTAGTTGAAGTTAAAAAACAAATTGGATCTCAAACAAGTATGCTTAGAGAAGTTATGTTAAGTAGTGCAGTGACAAATGAGGAGGTAGTTCATGCAAAAACCTTATGTGAAGAAAACAGAGAATCAGTCATCAAAGTTGTAGCGGGAGTACAGGAACAATATTCAGTGTTAGAATCTAAAGTGCAGGAGCTCGAACAGCCTATTCAAAATGTTAAAGTTCCTAATCAGGCGATAGACACAGAGGTAATCAGAAAGGAAGTAGACTCTATTATAAATAAAAATGGCATTTCTGGAGGTTGCACAAATATTATTGTTGACAATATGTGTAGTACGAAATTGTTTAAAGAATTTGATCCCCACAAGTTATTGCATCCAGTGGACTTTATTAAACAATTTAAAGTAGCGTTTGCAAGGATTCACAATGAAGCTGAAAAAATAGACATTTGTGTTCGACATATGACAGGAGGTGCGAGAACATGGGGAAACCGTGTGCTCGACCAATACACTACATTTACTGATTTTGAAAATGCCTTTCTCAATAAGTATTGGTCACGTGAGAAACAGTAGAGTATTAAAGAGACGATTCTTTCGATGAGCAGCTATGATCGGAGCAGTGGGTCAATGCGCGACTTTCTTCAAAAGTACTGGGAAAGAAACGGTTACTTAGATAGACCCGTTAGTGAAGACGACTTGATTACCCTCTTGATAAAGCATTTGCCGTGGAGAATTAGGAAACAGTTGGCAATGAAAACCTATGATAATTTTGATGAATTATTGCGAGTGGTCGACCGACTTGAAGAAATTGATAATGAGGCATCACAGGCGAGACCAGGCCAGAATGCAAATTCTATTCAAAATTTTCACTTAAATGAATCGCCACAGTCTAACAGTAAATGGTATTCGCAAAGTAATCAACAAAATGATAAGCCTAATCGAAACTGGCATAATAATCCGAGAAGGAATTGGAGGTCAAACAATGAGGGACACCACGAGGACGCGAACAGGAGAGACGAAGATTCGAATAGGAGAGAACATGATCGTTGGCAGTGGCGTAATACTGATGACAGACAAGGTTAACTCTCGCGATCTCCGGAAAACTAAGAAGAGTTTCGGATGGGACCCGCTCTCAAACTAATGAAAATAATGGGTCAGAGATTCGAGTACAACTCATTAAACATGTAAAGGATGAAATTAAAGCTGAACTGTTGCGTGAAGATGTGCAAGAAGTGGAAGAGATTTTCGATCCAGTAATTGAGGTATGTGTTAATGGTAGAAAAATTACAGCTATTGTGGATTCTGGAAGTGATACTACAGCTATTTCAAAGAAATTGTATGAGCAGCTCAAAGAGGTAGAAGAGATTCCTGTTCTTCCAGTTAATAGTGTACACATTATTACCGCAACCGGACAGAGAAGTCGTGCTGTAATGGGACAAGCACTTATAAAATGTAAAATTGCTAACAAATATTTTGATGTGGTAGCATTAGTTCTTGATTCACTGGCCGTAGATTGGATCTTTGGTAATGATTGGCTTGCTGAGAAGAGATGTAAAATTGACTATTCTAAAGCATGTTTAAATATTTGTCATCAGAACGAAGAAATTGAGGTGAATTTTGTCGGACTACTACAGGAAAAGGAAAATGCGTCATCAGGATTGAAGATTAAAGTTGTTCGCAATGAAGTAGCGGAGGATTTTGACGGAGATGTAACTGTACCGAATTGTATAACTGTTGATGAAAACGAAGAAAATCGTAGCATTATGTTTAAAATTGAAGAAAAAATTAATGACCTAGATCATTTGCCTCAATGCTACAAGGAAGAATTGCTTGAAGTTTTGCGGATACATGCCAAAGTATTTTCCAGTCAACCCGGATTGATGGAAAGATGCAAATGTTATATTAAAGTTCGACCGCATGAGCCTGTTAAATGTAAACCGTATTCGGTGCCGTTAGCAAAAAGGGAAGCTGTGAGTAAAGAAATCAAGCGAATGTTGGACAATGACATTATTGAGAGGTCAGACAGCGAGTACTGTAATCCGATACACCCAGTAATTAAGAGGGACGGGTCAGTCCGCTTGGTTTTAGATGCGAGGGCAATTAATCGAGTTATCTTGCCGCAGAGAGATCAACCTGAAAGTATTCAAGAAATTCTGCAGAAGTTTGCTGGTACTCGATATCTTAGCAGCTTAGATATGACAAGTAGCTATTGGCAATTGGAACTGGATAAAGATAGTAGAAAGTACACAGCCTTTTTGCATAATGGGCGATGCTATCATTTTAAACGGATGCCTTTTGGATTAAACATTTCCTCAGCTGCGTTTGTTAGAGCTTTAGATGAAATTCTTGGAGAATTATTGCAGGACGTCATTGTCTATGTAGATGACATTTTAATTGCCTCACCATCGTGGGAAGACCACATGAAAACACTAGACCAAGTTTTACATACGTTTGAATCAGGAGGAGTTACACTTAATCTCAAAAAATCTGAATTCGCGAAAGAAAAGGTACAATTTTTAGGACATGTCATATCAGCTGGGATAGAACCTGATCCGCGGAAATTGGAAGCAGTCAGAAACTTTCCTGAACCTATGTGTAAGAAACAACTTCAATCATTCCTTGGTTTCTGTGGATATCTTCGTCGGTACTTAAAAGGACACTGTTTGTCATCAGCTGCACTTTTGTCATTAATGAAGAAAATGCCGTTTGGAATTGGGGACCTGAGCAAAGGGAAGCGTTTCTCGAAATAAAGAAACAACTTTTGGAAGCTCCGCTACTACATCCGCCAGACCTTAAGGAACCGTTCTATCTTGGCGCGGATGCAAGTGAATATGGAATTGGTGTGCATTTGTACCAAATTCTTAATGAAAATGGGCAGGAACAACATCGTACTGTTGCTTTTGCAAGTCGTGTATTGACACCACGGGAAAGGAAATACACTGTGACAGAACGCGAAGCGCTTGCGGTTGTGTGGGGATTTGAGCGCTTTCGTTACTTCCTCTTAGGACGTCATACTATTGTGAGAACCGACCATAAGGCTTTATCTTTTCTACTCTGTGGTAAGTTGCTTCACAGCCGCTTAACTAGATGGATTCTGGCCCTCCAGGAATATAGTTTTGAAATACAGTACATTCCCGGTGAAGAAAATGTACCTGACACTTTATCAAGATTGACGGGAGATCTAACAGGTGTGCGAACAGAATCATCGCGTGTAAAAGAAATAAAAATTAACTTCATCCGAGGAGTAGAAGGAGAAACTACTATCCGCCGTTTTCTACGTAACATCAAGAATGAACAAGACAATGATGATATTTTGAAGATGATCAAATCAATGTATATCAACGAGACGCAGAAGAAAATTAGAGATTACTATTTGCTTCATGATGACGTTCTCTACCGAAGAACGGATGTTAATTCACATTCTTGGAAACTTTGTATCCCGCAACACATGGTCGATGTTTTAATACGATACATTCATCTGAGTTTCGCACATTTTGGTCCAAAGAAATGTTTACAGCAACTACAGAGACAAGTAATTTTTGCCAATATGTCTAGACGAGTGCGCCAAATTATTAAGGAATGTGATTTATGTCAGCGTACCAAAGTGTCAACAACGCAACATAAAGGACTTATGCATAACATTTTGCCAAAAGAAGTAGGTGATGTCATTGGAATTGACCTGTACCGGCCTCTTCCACGATCTCAGGGAAATTTTACTCAAATTCTTGTGGTTGTGGAGCTGTTTTCAAAATATATTCGTTTCTTTCAGTTAAGAAGAGCCAATAGCAAAATAATTGTGCAAAAACTAAAGGAAGATTACTTTCAGAATACGATTCGTCCTAAAAGCATTCTCTCTGATAACGGACTTCAATTTCGCTCCAAAGTTTGGAATACGTTCATTGAAGAACAACAAATTCGTCACATTACTACATCCACATACAGTCCTGCTTCTAAAGGTGCTGCAGAACGTACGATGCGAGAGCTTGGTCGTTTATTTAGAGCTTATTGTGGCCACAAACATAAGAGCTGGATAACAAAATTGTCTAACTTTGAAAATGTTATGAATAGCCTGGTACACAGTAGTACTGGTCTACCTCCTTGCACTGTTTTGTTCGGAAAGGAACCAGAAAATATATTTGAAGAGGTTATTCAGTTTCCATTGCGAGATGAAATGACAGATGGACAAAGACAGAAAATCGCTCTACGAAAGATGAAGGAAATGGCTAAAGCACGAAAGGAAAGACACGACCGATTAGTAAAACCTGTCGTCTACAAAACTGGTGATTATGTATAACTACGTTCACATTTCAAGTCATCTGCGGCCAAGGACGAGATCAAGAAGTTTTTACATTACTATCTGGGACCGTTTAAGATTAGTAAGATTGTGCATCGAAATTCAGTTGAATTACAAAAACTTAATGGTGAAAAATATTTTGGACTACATCATGTAGAGAATATTAAATTGTACCATCGTAGGATGGAAGACAGTGATAATAAAACAGATTAGGGGAATGATTATTTGTTGATTAATTTGGACTGGTTGAGTATTTTTCCCAGTGATGTAGGTTAAAGGACAGGTTGAGTTCGCTCCCAATGATACTTATTTTTTGTTTTGTACTGTTTCTTTGCGTGTGAAATATGTATAGATGAATAACATGAAGATGTGAATCACTGATTGAACATACGAGGTGTGACGAGGTCGCGAGTGTGACATGATGTAGCGGCGCGTGCTTTATTGTGAAACAAGGTACTGTGCGCTTTGTTTAATTCTGTTACAAGGAGATGCGGCAGTACCGACGTCCGTCACTAAGCGGCGCAGTTGTCGTCTGTCAGCTGTTGCAGTTCTGCTTTTCTACACAACGCAGCGCAGAGGTCGCCGGAGCGGAATTCAGCTGTTTGGGTTAAAGTCTGGCACTCACCGCGGGGAGGCGCGCAAGCTGGAGATGCTAAACGACGCCGCCTTCGCGTCACTGCTGACGTCACGTGTTGTTTATAAACAAAACCATGTGCGACGGTGGTGTTATAATTGCGTGTGGGTTAGGAAAATATTAAAGCAGAGTCCTCATGTGAGCAGTGATTAATATTTATATTTCAATTTTCGTGTGAAGTACCTTTGTGTGGTAGGACCAAAAAGCAGAGTACTCGTGTGAGGTATGATTCATAGTGTAACGAGAAGTGATAGTGCGAAGTATTCCTTTTTCAGAATTTGGATGTTTGGTCGAAAGAAGGTATTTATGTAATCATATTATTGTATGCTGAATGCCACTACGATAAAAAGAAGTGCCCACTCTTTTTTCTCTTTCTTACCTCTATATTTATTGTAAATTTTACTTAACATTGATGAGCTTTATCTATTTTCAAAGGTAATTTTGTAGTATCAGTTATCAATCTGAGCCTCTTAATACAAGGATACCACTCTGTGTTTAATGAGTAGTTTAGTTTATTTTTTTCTGTGTTTGTTTGATGTATCATCCTCTTTCTACCAATTTTACGTTTTTGATGACCTATATGCACAGACATTACTAGCAATTTTCTGTAGGTGGATTTCTAATTAAGTAACCATTAATTACTGTTTGTGTTGATGACTTGAAACCTAATGGTTTATTGTTCCTTCTATGTAAAAACAAAGCGACATGACTGTAACATGATGAAAATGTTTTGATGATGTGTATTTTGGATAATTGCACATGTTCTGCTATGTACAAATTGGCACTTTGAAGGGATCTTTAAAATTTTATATCCTTTCTGTCTCAAATGTCTGAGGGATAATTGGTATATATTTTGCACAAATTGCACTCTCTTTGTAGCTAGGTGCAATTGCTATGAACAATGTTGTTGGATGAAAGACAACTGTAACCTATGAAAGTTTATTTCAGCAATTTAATTTTCTCTATGATCTGATTTAACAGTATATAGTCCAATGATTAATATTAGTATGTATGTGTACTCTTGTATGTAGTATTTTTGATACTGTTTTCATTATTTTTCTTTATCTTCTTTTCTACTCTCTGGGCCCTATTACCTCTACAATTTCACACTGAAACTTAATGTCGCCATAAATTTTCAGGTGAAATTTATTTTTATAGTCCGGGGATATGTGAGGATACACGCTTTTAGGTTAGTAACCTCTTTTGGTCGAACGATAGTTATCATTGATGTGCAGCGAGAGCTGCTGGCAACAATGCTTCGGTTGGAATGTTCTTTGTTTGTTGGCAGGTGTGCGGCAGTCTTCTGCCGACCGCAGAGCGAGGCGGTAGCATGACGGCAGTGAGGTCGTAACCTGCGTTTAGTGGTGGCTAAAGTTTTTGCCATTCCGTCGTATCGCATACGGGCTGCAGTTATATATTGAAATGTTTCAGTGTGGACTTGTAGCCATTCATCGTAGTGGCACGCAGTTATTAAATCAGTGTGTTTAACGGGAAGAGTTTTTAACATTTGTCGTTCCATAATAAAGGAAGTTAACAAAGTTTACTGTTATGGATCAACCTCGTAATTGTCCGCATCCCATACCGTCAAATCATCGGAACAATTATTAAATGATTAAGCATAAAACATAATGTAACGGCAACTTCGCCCATCGAAGGTTAGGTGGACGCAGCGGTGACATTACAAGCTAGTTCATAAGTAGTTTGTAAGTTTAGGGACTGATGGCCCCGTAGTCAAG
Organism: Locusta migratoria; assembly: GCA_026315105.1. Lineage (NCBI taxonomy): Eukaryota > Metazoa > Arthropoda > Insecta > Orthoptera > Acrididae > Locusta > Locusta migratoria. The sequence goes on from CM048755.1 coordinate 349,129,029, forward strand.
TTCCATAAGCTTAACAAACATTTGAACATTTTTTTTTTTTTTTTTTTTTTTTTTTTTTTTTTTTTTTTTTTTGATAGGGCGACATCTAGCACGTGCCACTCGCCAACCCACAACTCTTGCACAACTATGTGATCAGGTCGATCAGGCGTGGAATGATGTATCCCAAGACAGCACACGTCATTTGTATGATCGGACAGTTGCTCGTGGAGGTTACACTACATATCAATACGGGTAATTTAGCATGGAGGGCACCTGGTACCTACGCTTAAACTATTCATCTGTAATTATAATCATTTCATGAACATAATATGCACTGTTTTAATAATCATTGTTGAGTGAATTGTAAAACTCTAATCGGGTGTACAAATTTTTATTTCCGGAAGTTAAAAGCAGGGTGTCCCACTCAACTTTTTCACCCCAAATATCATCTGGATATACAATGGATATTGAAAAACGGCTTTCACGACCAAGCTCTTACGGCAGGGCCTTATGAGAGTAAGTACTATGAGGCAGTCTAAAACTGAAACAAATATTATTTTCAACACAAACTTGTGTCTTTTTAAATGGACGCCCCATATTATTCCTTCTGCTATCAATAGCACGAAAAATCACACGAGGAATGGCGTTGGTTGCATCGCAATAAGTCAATTCCGGAGTAAATGCGCAGCGAACTTGACGTTTGAAACACACAACGAGCGCAGCTAGCACGCCCCGCGACTCATGCAAGACTCACGTTTGAGTCTCGGGACACGCCAGCTACGCTCTTCGAACGTCAACTTCTCATCTCTGTGTCTCTGGATATAACTGACTTATTGTGATGCAACCAACGCATTTCCTATTGTGATTGTTCATGTTATTGATAGCAGATGGAATAATATGGAATACCCAATTTAAAAAAAAACAACATAAGTTTTTGTTGAAAATAGCATTTGAATAGCTGTTGTTTATGTTTTAAACTGTTCCATAGTATTTACTGACATATGGACCTGCTGTACGTTCACGATGAAAGCCGTTTTTTAATACATATTGTAGTTTTAGAGATGGTTTCAGTGGAAAAGTTGAGTGAGACAATATATATATATAAAAAGGGTAAAGCAGTCAACAGTTTGAACACCACAGTGCTTTACTAGGCATGGTCCTGTTTGGAGGTGGTATGCCGTTGCCTTCCTCCGACCTTCGAAATGACTTACCCAGCTAGTTATAGGGGGACCTACAGTTTAACGTGGGTTCTGAACCATGGTGCTACTCAGTATTTTTCACATGAGCAATACTGCCAGAGGTGAAAGAAGTGGAAAGTGACAGATAAAAATCCTAGGACCTGGCGGGGGATCGAACCCGCAACCCTTTGGATTTGTAGTCTGACACTCTACCACTGTGTAACCGAGGTAAGGAACAACTCGAAAAGCTTTTAAACGTATTGCAGGGTAGGTTCTGCTGAGTAATTATTGTCTAGGAAAAAAGTTGACACTTTGCGTCGTTTATGGCTTAAATAGCACTTAAGTTACCCAACTGGGTGGTTGGACGCCCAGGATCAAGTATTCTGCCATGGGCACTGTTGATAAATGTGTTATTCGTTTGGCTAGCTGTAACCTATCAACCAGTTAATGGAACTGTAGAAGGTGTGTTGTGAGGTACTCTATGACATGTACCTTACGTAATGTCAAGTATAGAAATACGATCCTCTTGTTTTGAAGGGCAAGTGTACAAAATTTTATCCACGGTCGGAAGAAAGCTGCAGATGAATTTGTCGTATGGCTTTTAGTTGCTGTAATATTCCTATCGGGGTTCGGACGACACCTGTAAGTCTTTTTACTGGCGCCACTTTGGCTATTTGGGTGTCAATGATGATGACAGTGAGGGTGAGGGCACACCCACCCAACTACACACAAACAACATCTAGTCCTCTGCCGGGAATCTAACACGGGCCAGTTGCTTTTTATTTATTTGTTTATTATTATTATTGGCGAATTCTCCCCCAAAATGGGAGACGTCAAGAAAATAACTCGATCAATTTTTGTCTGAGTGCTTCTTGTTCTTCCAGTAGGCTTTCATTATTTTCGAAAAGGCTTGCTTCGCTCGTCAGACCACTTCGGTGTGTACTGTTTTTCTTTTGGTTGTCCTCATATAACTTCCCGTTTGTCTACTTGATGTCCGAAAGTGTCTCTTTCTAGAATGTCGGCTGGTCTTATGTTTGAATTATTTAGGTCCTTTCGAATTTCATCTAGCCAAGGTGTGGAATTCTTACATAATCTATTATCCGCTCCCTCAATCTTTTTTCTGGTAGTCGGATGAGGTACCAAAGAAATTCGTTCGCCCTTTTCCTAACATCAGTTTCGATGTTTCAAAACTTTTCTGTTTTTTTTTTTTTGTTTTTTTTTTTCTTAATTGATTGTCGCCTATAACCGTCTTGGGTATGTCTTCCTCCTAGAATTTTTCTGATGATCTTCCTCTCTTCTTTTTTGATGTCTTCAAGTTGTTTTGTTTTCCCTTAAGGGTTAGTGTTTCACTTGCGTAGAGGATTGCTGGTTTTATGACAGTCTTATAATGTCTAGTTTTTGCCGCTCTTGCAATTGATTTTTTGATTGTAGAGGTTTGCGTTAACCCTAACCCTATTTTAACTTTGTGGAGGCGATGTTGCTGTGAGATTTTCTCAGTACCCGTTGGTTAGATAATTTATCCAAGGTATTTAAAGTATGGGGCCGTGTTAATTTTAACATATTTTGTTTTCAAGCTTGCAATTTCTGTTTTTGAACAAAAGAATCCAGTTTTTAAACCCACTTTTTCTGTACATTCTTTGAGTATTTCCAACTGTTTGACTGCAGTCTGTTCATCCTCTGTCAGTATCGCTAGGTCATCCGCAAATGCAAGGTACGGTATGTAGAAGTTATTGTTTGCATCACCCAATCGGATTGTCTTCCAAACTCCACATTTCTTGAGTTCTTTCTCCCATTCTTACATAACTTTGTCTAGAACTATGTTGAACAGAACAGCAGAGAGTCCATCACCTTGTCTCACATCTGTCTGAATTTCTAAGGGTTCTGAGATATCCCCCTTAAATTTTACTTTAGATTTTGTACCAGATTGTGTTTCTTGTATGATTTCTCTTGTTTTGGGATCCAATCCCCTGTTCTAATTTTTTTCTGAGCCACAGAGACGAACTAACTGTTGATATGTATACATTAAAAACAAACATAAAACTAAAATAACGCTTTTCTTTATGTAGATATATCGAAGGATAGTCACCATTCCTAACCATTGTTCAAATCTTCAAATGTTTGGAAAGCTGTTGGACCAATCTGCTATGGTCATCATTCCCTAGACTTACAAACTACTTAAACTAACATACACTAAGGACAAAACACACACACACATCCATGCCCGAGGGAGGGTTCGAACTGCCGGTGGGGAAGGCCGCCCAGTCCATAGCATGTGTCGCAACATGACCGCAAGGCATCGGTTATACTCACAAACTATCCGATCTCGAGTACAGTACTACTTGACAGCGGACTGTTGAGCCATTTTTCCGTGTACAGCTGTACTCGACCAGCCGTGTACAGCTGTACTCGACCAGACGTGTTGCCATGTACAGCTGTACTCGACCTGTCGTGCTGCCAGGTACAGCTGCTCTCGATCAGCTGTGTACCAGTGTACAGCTGTACTCGACCAGCCGTGTACAGCTGTACTCGACCAGCCGTGTTGCCATGTACAGCTGTTCTTGACCAGCTGTGTTTTCGTGTACAGCTATACTCGACCAGCCGTGTACAGCTGTACTCGACCAGATGTGTTGCCATGTACAGCTGTATTCGACCAGCCGTGTGGCCATGTGCAGCTGTACTCGACCAACCATGTTGCCGTGTACAGCTGTAATCGACCAACCATGTTGCCGTGTACAGCTGTAATCGACCAACCATGTTGCCGTGTACAGCTGTACTCGACCAACCATGTTCACGTGTACAGCTGTATTTGAACAGCCGTGTTGCTGTGTACAGCTGTACTCGACCAGCCGTGTTGGCGTGTACAGCTGTACTCGACCAGCCGCGTTGCCGTGATAGCTGTACTCGACCAACCGCGTTGCCGTGATAGCTGTACTAGACCAACCGCGTTGCCGTGATAGCTGTACTCGACCAACCGCATTGCCGTGATAGCTGTACTCGACCAGCCGCGTTGCCATGATAGCTGTACTCGACCGGCCACGTTGCTGTGTACAGCTGTACTCAACCAGCCATGTACAGCTGTACTCAACCAGCTGTGTTGCCAGGTACAGCTGCACTCGACCATCTGAGTTGCCGTGTACAGCTGTACTCCACTAGTCATGTTGCGTTGTACAGCTGTACTCGACAAGCCATGTGGCCATCTGCAGCTGTACTTGACCAGCCATGTTGCCGTGTACAGCTGTACTCGACCAACCATGTTGCTGTGTACAGCTGTACTCGACCAGCCATGTTGCCATGACAGCTGTACTCGACCAGCAATGTTCACGTGTACAGCTGTATTCGACCAGCCGTGTTGCTGTGTACAGCTGTACTCGACCAGCCGTATACAGCTGTACTCGACCACCCATGTTGCCGTGTACAGCTGTACTCGACCAGCCATGTTGCCGTGCACAGCTGTAATCGACCAACCATGTTGCCGTGTACATCTGTACTCGACCAACCATGTTGCCGTGACAGCTGTACTCGACCAACCATGTTGCTGTGACAGCTGTACTCGACCAGCCGTGTTGCCAGGTACAGCTGCACTCGACCATCTGAGTTGCCGTGTACAGCTGTACTCCACTAGTCGTGTTGCCTTGTAGAGCTGTACTCGACCAGCCATGTGGCCATGTGCAGCTGTACTCGACCAGCCATGTTGCCGTGTACAGCTGTACTCGACCAACCATGTTGCCGTGTACATCTGTACTCGACCAACCATGTTGCCGTGTACATCTGTACTCGACCAACCATGTTGCCGTGACAGCTGTACTTGACCAACCATGTTGCCATGACAGCTGTACTCGACCAGCCGTGTTGCCAGGTACAGCTGCACTCGACCATCTGAGTTGCCGTGTACAGCTGTACTCCACTAGTCGTGTTGCGTTGTACAGCTGAACTCGACCAGCCATGTGGCCATGTGCAGCTGTACTCGACCAACCATGTTGCCGTGTACAGCTGTACTCGACCAACCATGTTGCCGTGTACAGCTGTACTCGACCAGCCATGTTGCCGTGTACAGCTGTACTCGACCAGCCATGTTGCCGTGTACAGCTGTACTCGACCAGCCATGTTGCCGTGTACAGCTGTACTCGACCAACCATGTTGCCGTGTACAGCTGTACTCGACCAGCCATGTTGCCATGTACAGCTGTACTCGACCAACCATGTTGCCGTGTACAGCTGTACTCGACCAACCATGTTGCCGTGTACAGCTGTACTCCACCAACCATGTTGCCGTGTACAGCTGTACTCGACCAACCATGTTGCCGTGTACAGCTGTACTTGACCTACAATGTTGCCTTGACAGCTGTACTCGACCAGATGTGTTGCCATGTACAGCTGTACTCGACCTACAATGTTGCCGTGACAGCTGTACTCGACAAGATGTGTTGCCATGTACAGCTGTACTCGACCAGCCATGTTGCCGTGTACAGCTGTACTCGACCAACCATGTTGCCGTGTACAGCTGTACTCGACCAACCATGTTGCCGTGACAGCTGTACTCGACCAGCCATGTTGCCGTGTACAGCTGTACTCGACCAACCAATGTGCCGTGTACAGCTGTACTCGACCAGCCATGTTGCCGTGTACAGCTGTACTCGACCAACCATGTTGCCATGTACAGCTGTACTCGACCAGCCATGTTGCTGTGTACAGCTGTACTCGACCTACAATGTTGCCGTGACAGCTGTACTCGACCAGATGTGTTGCCATGTACAGCTGTACTCGACCAGCCGTGTTGCCAGGTACAGCTGCACTCGACCATCTGAGTTGCCGTGTACAGCTGCACTCGACCATCTGAGTTGCCGTGTACAGCTGTACTCCACTAGTCGTGTTGCGTTGTACAGCTGTACTCGACCAGCCATGTGGCCATGTGCAGCTGTACTCGACCAGCCATGTTGCCTGTACAGCTGTACTCGACCAACTATGTTGCCATGACTGCTGTACTCGACCAGCCATGTTGCCGTGTACAGCTGTACTCGACCAACCATGTTGCCGTGTACAGCTGTACTCGACCAGCCATGTTGCTGTGTACAGCTGTACTCGACCTACAATGTTGCCGTGACAGCTGTACTCGACCAGATGTGTTGCCATGTACAGCTGTACTCGACCAGCCGTGTTGCCAGGTACAGCTGCACTGGACCATCTGAGTTGCCGTGTACAGCTGTACTCCACTAGTCGTGTTGCGTTGTACAGCTGTACTCGACCAGCCATGTTGCCTGTACAGCTGTACTCTACCTACAATGTTGCCTTGACAGCTGTACTCGACCAGATGTGTTGCCATGTACAGCTGTACTCGACCAGCCATGTTGCTTTGTACAGCTGTACTCGACCAGCCATGTTGCCGTGTACAGCTGTACTCGACCAGCCATGTTGCTGTGTACAGCTGTACTCGACCTACAATGTTGCTGTGACAGCTGTACTCGACCAGATGTGTTGCCATGTACAGCTGTACTCGACAAGCCGTGTTGCCAGGTACAGCTGCACTCGACCATCTGAGTTGCCGTGTACAGCTGTACTCCACTAGTCGTGTTGCGTTGTACAGCTGTACTCGACCAGCCATGTGGCCATGTGCAGCTGTACTCGACCAGCCATGTTGCCGTGTACAGCTGTACTTGACCAGCCGTGTTGCCTGTACAGCTGTACTCGACCAGCCTTGTTGCCGGGTACAGCTGTTCTCGGCCAGCCGCGTTCTCGTTTACATGAGTAAGCGGCGTGGAATGGCGAGCCGAGTCGGGAGCGTACGACGACAGCGAGTTTGCAGATGACGTCTTCAGACCCACTGGCGGGTTTCACAGCGAGTATATGCAACCCATTTCTAATCTCTACACTACACATCCTGATTACAAGCCAAAGCAAGATGTACTACATTTATAAGAAACCTCTCTTCCTGTGTAGGGTTTACATAATTCAATGTACAAACTTATTGGTAGTAGACAACACGTGGCAAACGGAGAGTTATGAGGGCACAGAAGGCGTGCAGGGGCAGAGCAACGGCTAATGCTACTGCTCACGGCAACCTGGAAAGCTGTGTTTAATTCCCTGTCCGGTACAAATGTCAGCAGCAAATGGTGCACCTGAAGTTGATTCATATTCGCAGCTGAGAATACATTTATTGTATTAATAAAACACGTTTCATTTAAAAAGCTTTATGAGTTTTCATAAAAATATTGGGAGCCATTACTTTTTTGCATGCTCTCGTAATTGGATGCGATCGATCACCTGACTCACGTCCCTAACACAAAGCTTTAGACAAAATCTCACGTCACTACTGTGTAAGTTTCCGCTGTAATCATCAGAGGGGATAGCATCATCCAACAATCTTTTAGAATAATAACAGTTTTGTTAGGGGCAAAACATGTAACGAAAAATGTCGCAGATGAGTTCGTGCTCGTTGGACTTCGAAGACACCTGCAGCGAGAAAGTTGTTAGGAAAAGCATAAAAAAAGATAAAATCAATTCTGGTTACATCTCAGGAATCATTATTGTATTATATTACTCCAGCTGTAAAAAGTTACCATGATTTTTGTTCCGACGACTCGCGTTAATAGGGCCGAGAAAATGCCCTACTTCCCGAAAAGATTTTACTCGCCGCTATTACACATCTTTCGTCATCGCACCCATCGCCCAAAACGCTCATATGCGCAACACATAGGTAGCTATAGTTACTTTCGGGTCGCTGTTCCCACTGAAGTCGAACTTTATTTTATTTATTTATTTATTTTGATAGGTTTTACTAAAGTCGAGTTTTATATAGGAACACTTAAGCCTATTTCCGTCCGTCATTGCACTTCCTAAGGCGAAGACAAGAAATCGAAGAAGAAGAACGTAGGTCTATGAGCTAGAATAATTCAGTTTTTTTCCCGGAGATCATCCTGTGTTTCCTTAGTTGTTGCATATTATCCATTGCCATAATTATGAAGTGGCCGCGGCGGGAAGGCCGTACGCACGGCTGTTCGGCATTGGGGGTTTCAGTCCCCTCTCTGGCATGGATGTTTGTGTTGCCCTTAGATTAGTTTAACTTAGTTTACGTAGTTTGTAAGCTAGTGACTAATAACCAAGCAGTTGAGTCCGATAGATTCACAAACATTTGAGCATTTATTAATTAAGTACAATTATTCTCCTTTCAGACCCAAGGTTGTAGGTGATGTGACATTAATATAGAGAGGTACGTTTAAGATACAATATACATACAGTAATTCATTACTAAACAGAAAATAAATTTATTTTCAAAAATTTTGTACACACACAATTTTCTGTTTTTGGTCTTCACTACAAATTTTTATGATCTGCACCATCTTACAGTAACATGCCTTTGAAACAAATGACATAATAACATCATAGCATCATATAAAATCAACTGTCTGTCAGATATGATAGCTTAACATGTGAAAACAAAGATATCAACACCTTGTCAACAAGCCTGTCTTGTGCCATTGTAAGTGAACTGGAAATTTGTCGTCTTCTGGTACCACACAAGTGTAGAAATATGCAACTAAAACACGTTGCGCACCTTACCGTAGTGCATCCAAGATTGTGTGATGCAGGCCCGAACTTCCTAGCGTGAATCACAAAGAAAAAAAGTAAGCAAAACCAGAAACGCACAATTGTGCGTGCAGGGTCTGAAAGGGATACACACAACCTCTATTTTGAAATCGTGAAATTCTTTATATTACCGTTGTCGTTTGCATGCTTCTTTCGGAGAATCGAAACACATGTTAAATCTACATATTCTGCCATTGTTAGGGATTTGCTAGTATAGCCTGTGGTGTCGTACAAGTCTAAAGTGCGCGTCGCCATGCACGCACGGCGCGGCGTTCCTACGACGTCAGCCACGAGCGCCCTCTGCTGCAACTCCGCTCGTGGTCACGACTGCTGCATCGTTCACTTGGGAATCAGATATGCACCAGTTAAGACTTGGCTATCGGATAGGCACTAGGACTCATCAGTAGGCAGGCCTCTATCTACTTCAACTATGTATCAGCATTCTGCAGTAATGAACTTTGTAAAAGTTAAGTATTAGAACGTTTCTATGAAATATATATATTGTTCTAATTTAGTCTAGAGTTTCTAGTTTCTGCTGTCCCACTGGCTGGTCACCTCCGTACCTGCACACGCGTGCATCTTTTATTCCTGTGTCGGTCTCTCTCCACTCGGCTACCGACACCTAAAACAACCGGCGGAAGCGAGACACAAAAGTGGCGACGAGGTTGGGACACAAAATAGCCTACTTTTTACTTAGAAATACCACACTCTTTTGCTGTCAGTTTATGAATTTTAGCAAAATTTATATTAATCCTAGCATTTTCATTTTTGACCAGGACAATAAAAACAGTATATTTGATTGGATAATTTTAGATTGTTTCCAAATGTCTTTTTGACCTTCAAGCATATCAACCAGGGAAGTACTACACGCCGCGGTGGAGTAGCCGAGCGGTCTAAGGCGCCTCGCTGCGGAGCGCGCGGTTGCTCGCCGTCGGAGGCTCGAGTCCTCCCTGGGGCGTGTGTGTGTGTGTGTGTGTGTGTGTGTGTGTTGTCCTTAGATTAGTTTACCTTCGTTTAAGTAGTTTGTAAGCTACGGACTGATAAGCACGCGGTTTGGTCTGATAGATTTACAAACATTTGAACATTTGTAGTACTACACGAGGGCTCTTGCTCCTGCATTTCGTTCACTGGCAAACACGCCAGTGAAACCTTTCTGAAAACGCACTGAAACCAAAAGTGAACACGCGGTATTGCACGGAAACACTGAATGACCAAACTACTATGGTCATCAGTCCCTGGACTTACAAACTACTTAAACTAACTTACACTGAGGGCAACGCACACGCCTATCATTCCCGAGGGAGGACTCGAACCTCCGTGGGAGCGACCGCCCAGTTCGTAGCATTATGCCTTAGACCGCGTGGTTGTAACTGGTTCTAAGTGGCTACGAGGCGGGGGGATGACAGCCCCCAGTACTTGTGGAATAAAGGCAGCCAGCATGATCATGAAGTGTCTAATTTCATGACGGTATTACTCAGTTGTGTGTGGCACCCATACCAAATAGGACTGATAGAGAAATGCAGCACGTATGGTCACAGATTTCTTTTAACAGTTTTCAAAATGAAATGCCAAGATCGCACATTAATAATTTATTCACTGATGACCGGTTTCGGTGAACTGTGTCACCATCATCTGGTCACATACATATTACAAGCTGATCATCTTGTTAAAAAATTGGGTATAAAATAACAAGTGCAACATTGCACATAGTCACTGTATAATATACATTTTTATATAGTGACTAAGTGCAATGTTGCACTTGTTATTTTATACCCAATTTTTTTAACAAGATGATCAGCTTGTAATATGTATGTGACCAGATGATGGTGACACAGTTCACCGAAACCGGTCGTCAGTGAATAAATTATTAATGTGCGATCTTGGCATTTCATTTTGAAAACTATAAAACGATCAGATCGCCCCCAAACCCGACTATGTCAGGTAATATTAACAGATTTCTTTGACTCGCGGCAGGATGCCAGAAAGTAGTTGAAATAATTAAACTGATAAACCCTTGAAGATAATCATAAACTATTCTAAGGAAACATAATTACAAAGTTAATACGTTGTTTGCAGTGGCCATTTTGAGCAGCAGCAGAATTGTATTTCACTGTAATGCTTTTAAAGGAAACGCTTTTTGCTACTGCGAATGAAAGGTTTTATTTCTATAAGTCACCCATACGAGTTTCGCCTTTGTGTCAAGGCATCATCAGTGGGTGTCCTGAAATATTTACATGTTTCTGTTTACACATAAAGGTTAGGTTTCTTACATATGTACAAAACATTTCATTTCTGATTTAAAACAGTTCGTTGTTTGCTATAAAATTGTGTACTTACAGCACTTGCTACTCCACGTCAGTCTCTTTCTGGCAACCAGGTCGAAAGGTTCCACTGTTTTCTGAAACACACTGCAGTTTTCTGGTTCCACTGTTATCTACTGCCATACTGTGTCCACCGTTGTTTGTTTTGTAGTGTTGCCAACCTTAGCTTATTTGAAATTCAACTGTTTCATTGAAAGTGTGTTGAAGGTATTTGTGTGTGTGTGTGTGTGTGTGTGTGTGTGTGTGTGTGTGTGTGTGTGTGCGTGTGTGTGTGTATGTGTGTGTGTGTATGATTGTTTGTAATTTATTTATTTATTTATTTTTATTTTATTATTATTTTTACTCTATCTTAGTTTGTGTATGTGTGTGTGTGTGTGTGTGTGTGTGTGTGTGTGTGTGTGTGTGGTGTTATGTGTACTTAAATAGGAAGTACACCATTTTATAGCAAACAACAAACTGTTTTAAATCAGAAATGAAATGTTTTCCACATATGTAAAAAACCTAACCTTTATGTGTAAACAGAAACATGTAAATATTTCAGGGCACCCACTGATGATGCCTTGAGACAAAGGCGAAACGCGTATGGGTGACTTATAGAAATGAAACCTTTCATTCGCAGTAGCAAAAGGCGTTTTCTTTAAAAGCATTACAGTGAAATAATTACAAAGATTCAAATGTTCAAATGTTTGTAAAGTCTATGGGACTTAACTACGGGGCCATCAGTCCCTAAACTTACAAACTAGCTAATACTAAGGACGGCACAAATATCCATGCCAGAGGGGGGATTGGAACCCCCGACTGTAGTGGCCGTGCAGACCGTGACTGGAGCGCCTCAGTCCCCTCGGCCACCGCGGCCGGCACAAAGATTCAGAAAACTGCTTTAAATCATGGCTCTGGGAATATACTGCAACTCCGTACATATGCTTTCGGCGGGCATCATGATGACAGTATTATAATAATCGCAGCACGAACAAAGAAATATTTAAAGAGTAATTCACACCACGTTGAATATGCGAATGGTGTGGGAAAACGTCCTAATAACTGGTATGATGAGACGACACTGCACTTCATAGTGGTTTGCAAAGTATGGCTGTAAATTCAGATTTGTTGGTTGTTTTCAGCAAACTGGGAAGAAAGCCATAACACAATGGAAGATACTCTGGAGGTTATTGAAACGGATGATGTGGATACAAAAATGTGTCGAGTACAAGAATGTGACACAGTGCTTCTACTATGGTTGCAGTGCATTTAAGAGTTGAAAAATAATTTCTGAATTTAACATTAAGGGATTGTTTCAAGGCCGGTTTATTGCCTTACATAATTTCTACCAAATTTATGCTTACTAACTGTACAGTTTGGTCTCCTACTAAAAGAAAAGAATCTAATTTAGAAACTTAATAGGGTGCTTTTATACTAAACTTCATTAATTGTAAGAATAAACCTGATGTAAACACACGCAAAAGCGATGATTGATCACCAACTGTGTCGCACATATACCGCCGTTGTTCCACTCTTGGAAGTACCTTACTGTACCGTAAATGGAATTTTAAGATATTTTCTTAATCGTACTTTCAAGTAGACGCCCAGCCTCTATAAACGTTAGTTTTGCTCTAATCGTTGCGCTGAACCCTTAACTAACATGGACAGGCACCATGTGCTTATCGCTTACCTTTCTTGAGTAATGAACGTACAACTTGTACCCTTCAGCATAGGTGTGGATGGAGGTCTTCCAGTGAAGAGCTTCTGTTTCTACAATTTTCAGTTTCCTCTTCATTGTGTGGAACGGCCTGTGAGACCGCAGCATAGCAGTTACGTAACTTTTCTGAGGTATTTCATTTTCTATATATACGAATTTATTTTTATTTCTTTAGCTTAAAATATGATGCAATAAGGAAAATTAGCTCCAGGTCTGTTCATTATCGAAACGGCGTCAGCAAGAACATGTTCATCGAGAATGGAAACGAAAAATAATCCTAATTTTGGGATCCGTTTTCAGGCTTGGCTTTAATAACCGTGAATTGGTAAAACATTTTGAAGACGAAAGGAATCATGGGTCAGATTTGTAGCAAGAGCTATGTGCCAGAACTACATACTGCAGATTCCACACTGAGAACAGCTTCAGGCCCTTGAGGAGACTTTCAAAAGCAAAACCTGTCTGTAACTTTTTACCTCCGATATTGAAGAGAAACACGACATACCCATGTCAAAAATGTGGACATGCAATATGCCTTCAACGTGTACGAGAATGTTAAAAATAAGTTTCGAAAGGAACAAATGAGAGTTGTCCCTCAAGCAGAATCATACTTCAATTTCATAGTGACCATCTTCCAAATATTTCTTATATTTATCTTCATAATAAGTACTTTTAGGAGTAAAATATTTTTGTTTCTTATATTAATATGCAGACATTTATTTACATGAAACGTCTATACAACTGAATTATAAAAAAAAAGAAAAAAGAAAAACTCTTTGCCATACGCGTTTCACCTTTGTTTGCAAGGCATCTTCAGTAGCTTGGAAAATACTCATGATTATGTTATACAATATTTAGTCTTTTTACATTTTTGATAGTTTTGGTTATAAGTACTTCTGACGCTTTTTCTTAGTCTGACTAACGGTAGTTTGATTTTATTAAAACTTCCAGTTTTCGTAGAAGCTGTTCTACATGTGTTGTCTGTTACCAAAGATTGGCTTATTTTCTGGCTTCCTTTATCTCACTGAGATATTTCTTTGCAGCACTAGGCATATGCCATCTTGTTTGGTTGGTGTTTTTGTTTTGGACTGTATTGCCAATTGTTGAATATTAAGATGACACATACCTTGTGCTGCAAAGAAACATCCGAATGAGATAAAAGAAGAAAGAAAAACATTCAACATGAAGGAACAGATAAACTTATATATCAGCATCTACGAAAACCCTAAGTTATGATAAAATCAAAATGTTACTAGTCAGAAATAGAAAAAGCGCCTGAACTGTTTTAACCTAAACTACCAAAAGCGTAAAAAGACGAAATACGGGAAATCATGTATATTTTCAAATTCAAATCAAATGTTTTTAAATCTATGGGACTTAATTACTGCGATTATCAGTCCTTACACACACGCATGCACACTTCCATGCCTGAGGGAGGACTCGAACCTCCGACGGCGAGCAACGCGCGCTTCGCAGCAAAGCGCGTTGGCCACACCACCGCGGCTGTATATTTTCCAGGCCACTGAATATGCCTAGCAGATAAATGCGGAAAAGGTACGGCAAAAGAAATTGTTTTATTTCAGTTGCAAAGACGGTTCATAAGAATAAATCTCTGTAGATTAATAAAGGTGTTTATTGACAGTAACATGTGACTACAAAGCTATTTCATATTTTTCACATAACTGCCGTTCACATTCTAGAAAGCTGCACCAGCTTCTTTAAATCTTCGGCATAGACGTCTGACACCTGGGACCTGACGTTCTTCAGTGACAATCCTGTAAAGTGAGGAGTTCCTTATCCAAACTACTAATCGTCCAACGCCGATCACTAGTGAGTTTCTTGTTAACTTTATCAACGATTTCGATGGTCCAAATACTGGGCCGCCACTCCGCTGTTCATCGCGCACATTTGTGTGGCCATTTCGCCAGTGTCGAACTTGTTTGTGACTCACTATGTCCTGTCCGTAAACTAGACACCACTCACGATGGATGTTAGTGCGCACTTCGCAACTGGCGGCTGCTTGGATGGTCGCGGCCATTTCGATCGGCTCTCATCGACGGCAAGCGACACCATCAACACTGCAGTAAGTTTTCTAGTAGTTGGTAGACAGCGCTGCAGGCGTGAAACGTCATTCAGGCCTGTCATCTGTCACATATCGTTCTCCGGACCTTACTTTTGGATTACGACTCGTATTCAAAAATGTTCAATTGTTTGTTAAGCTTAAGGGACTTAACTGCGGCGTCATCAGTCCCTCAACTTACAAACTACTTATCAACTACCTTACACTAAAGACGACACAAACATCTATGCCCGAGGTGGGATTCGAACCCCCGACGGCAGACGGCCGCGCGCACCGCAACACGGCGCTCCAGTACGCGCGTCTAATCCGCCGCGGCGACTCGTATTATGAGCATGGCTCTCCTTACTTACTAGGCGCATCCAGAAAGTTAGTCCCAAAATAATAAAAAAAGAAAAAAAGGAAATCGCTGGTGGGAGCAAGCTGCGAACTGTTTACTGGATGAACGAACAACTCTCTACTAAACTTCTGAAAAAAGGTTTCTGTGCACCGAGCCGTATGGGTTGAAATATTATCACGGAGAAGCAGGACGCCTGCAGTAAGCATTCCCCAGCTCTCGTTCTGAATGGCAGGTCGCTATTTCCACATTGGTCAGCGTTCGCTGTCCCACGTCCGGGTAGGAAGTCAGTGAGCAGAATGCCCTTCCTGTTCAGAACGCCGTGCACTCACTGCCTGCTTTGACGCAGTCTGTTGGTATTTCGTCTTGACCGGAGGTCGACAGTGACGTCAGTGTATTGATTGCTATTTGGTTTCCGGTAATATGAGTAATCTACGTCTCATCACCCGTGACGATCCTGCAGACGAACTTGTCACAGTCATTATGATACCGCTGTAGAAATATCGGTACTAATCCAAAGCGTTTGACCGCGTGGGAATGGCCGTGTGGTCTAAGGCGCCATGCTACGGATAGCGCGGTCACTCCCCGTCTGTGGGTCGAGTCCTCCTTCGGGCATGCGCGTGTGTGTGTGTGGGGGGGGGGCAGTATCGCAGCCAGGTTTTGGTTCTGGGTTGGGGGGGGGTCTAATATAAAAAATATAAGTCTATTGAATTTATTAATCTATGACTTATTTTTACACTTTTTATAATTGAACCAATAATACTGCGAAAAAAATGGCACAAGAAATGAACTGAGTAGGATCGCATTAATTTGAAAGTGGAAGAGGAGCAACGTGGTGGAAATGGAGTTTATATAATCAGCTCGTAAAATAATTATCCAGCTTCTATGTTACTAGCCAAAGAGAAAGGTCTTTACAGTTTAGTTAACATGAGACTCTATACTTAAAAATTGAACTAAAATAACACTATTGTTGTTCATAAGATTCCACTCGGTGGCGCCGCTGGTCTGCTAAGCAGCGGGTCGCCGCAAATGAGCAATCGGCTCGTAACTTCACGCATAGCAGTAATAATAGCGCCAGCATCAAAGTTGGTCGCGGCAGCATTAAAACCGCTCACAGTAACAGCAGCACACGTTGTGGCGGCATCATGTTAGCGACCCATTGTCACCTTCACTTGTACTTGGCAAATTATAGTTGCGTTATGCTTTATTACATGTGTACTATTTCAAATTTCCGGTGCCGGCCTGTTTAAAAAATGAATACAATCAAAATAATAAATTAAATAATCTTTGGAAGGTGACGGGGGTGGGGGCTTCAGCCCCACTAGCCCCCCCCCCCCCCACCGTGGCTACGCGTTGTCCTTACCAGAAGTTAGTTAGTTAGTAAATAACTCTAGGGGTCGACGACTTCAGCAGTTTGGGCCCATAGCTTTACAAACAGCTGAAAATTTTTAACAAAGAGTTTGGTTTTATCCTGGGGGGAGGGGGGCGTGTAAGATTTTACAGGCACCAATTTCTTGGACAGCAGGTTCTTAGTGACAGATTGAATTTGTTGCAACAAGGAACGCGATACCTGCGAAAAATGGTTGCCGAGGTCCGTAATTCCGAAGAGACGGTTGCCGCGTTGGAATGGTCGAGCCCTCTAAGCCGCCTTGCTGAGGAGTGCGCGATTGCTCCCCATCGGAGGTTCGAGTCCTCCCTCAGGCATGTATGTGTGTGTTCAAAAATTTTTGTAGAGCTTATGGGACTTAACTACTGGATCATCAGTCCATAAACTTACAAACTACTTATGAACTAGCTAATACTAAGGACGGCACAAGTATCCATGCCCGAGGGGGGATTCGACCCCCCGACCGTAGTGGCCGTGCAGACTGTGACTGACGCGCCGCAGAACACTCGACCACCGCGGATGGCTTATATATATGTGTGTGTGTGTTGTCCGTATTAGTTTAAGTAATTTTTAATCCTAGGGACTGATGATTTACAGACATTTGAATTCTTTGAAGCGACGGTTGTCCAGGATGCGCTGCCGCACCAGCACAACCAGCTGATCATTGATAAGGGACTGTAGCCTACTAGCGCTTATTATCATGGACACTTTGAAGACCTTCGGTAAAAAGCATACATCAGCGACGCACCAACTGTTTGTTCGTGATGTTCTGCTTGTAGACCTGACAAAAGGATGACTAATTTCCATTGGCGCTAATTTTTGTGCATTAGGAAATCCTATCGCTGGACGAACCTCGCAGGCGGCTGGAGGAGGAAAAAGAGACGCCATTTCTGGGCACTGCTGCTGCGGTGCTGCCACCTGGCGGGACCTGTCCGACCGACATTTGATTGTGACGTCATAGGTCTAATGTGCATGTGCAGTTTTCCCGAGTAAATAGTTCTACTTTCAAGGAAACAAAACCGGGAAACTTATTTTCTGGATGCGCCTCGTACATTTATGCCCGTAATATTAAAGACATGGCATTCTTTCCAACACTGAAGACAACGAAATATTACAGGAGCGTTACTCAAAGTTTTAATAAGTTTCTATAAACAATCAATGTGACAAAAATGTTCAAATGTTTGTAAATATATCGGACCCAACTCCGTAGCTTACAAACTACTTAAACTAAGGTAAACTAACCTAAGGACAAACACACACACACACACACCCCCCCCCCATGCCCCAGGGAGGACTCGAACCTCCGACGGCGAGCAACCGCGCGCTCCGCAGCGAGGCGCCTTAGACCGCTCGGCTACTCCACCGCGGCTCAATGTGACAAAATTGTAAGCACTGTAGATAAAATAATCGCAGTTGGAATGGGACGCAGATTCAAGGCGCAATATGATTTTTTTAGTTGCAGTACTTACAACACCTACATATAAAATTAATGAAATATTTACTAATCATTATTTTTACGTGTGTATCTTCTTGTATTATTTATATATCACAGGCAAAATCCAGTTTTATACTAAATATAAATTCTGAAATATGGACGTTTTATAAAAGATTTTCGAAATTAAGAAACCATCGCAATTAATTTTTTGAGACAAAAATAAAAAATCAACCATTCTATATTTTCACTATGCCAATTTTTTTATACTGCAATGTAGTAATCGCACAAGTCAGAGGGAAAACCGTTGTATAAAACATGGAAAACAATTTTCTCGACATCAAGTACACTGTTCCATTTCAATAAGAACCCAGTAGAAACGATTTGACGTCAAGTTACTTGTCACTATAAATAACAAGACATTTAAGCTGGCAGACGCGCTGGAACTAATGCACGAAAATTAGTTACACGCCGTTTCCGCGGGCTGGCGGGATGCCTGAAAGAGGAGGGGAGAATACGGCGCCTGCATGCCTCGTGGATTCTGCTGCTGATTACGTCGTTACCAGTCTAGCCGATGACAGTTTCACTACTTAAAAGTATTCCTCAAAATTCGGATATGGAAGGAATTCAGGGATTACCAGACAACTATAAGTACACCCCTGGCCATTAACATTACTACACCACGAATATGACGTGCTACAGATGCGAAATTTAACAGACAGGAGTAAGATGCTGTGATATGCAAATGATTAGCTTTTCAGAGCATTCACACAAGGTTGGCGCCGGTGGCGACACCTACAACGTGCTGACATGAGGAAAGTTTCCAACCGATTTCTCATACACAAACAGCAGTTGACCGGCATTGCCTGGTGAAACGCTGTTGTGATGCCTTGTGTGAGGAGGAGAAATGCGTACCATCAAGTTTCCGACTTTGATAAAGGTCGTATTGTAGACTATCGCGATTGCGGTTTATAGTACCGCGATATTGCTACTCGCGTTGGCCACTATCCAATGACTTAGCAGAATATGGAATCGGTGGGTTCAGGAGGGGAATACGGAATGCCATGCTGGATCCCAACGGCCTCGTATCACTAGTAGTCGAGATGACGGGCATCTTATCGGATCGTTCAGCCACGTTTCGATCCCTGAGTCAACAGATGGGGACGTTTGCAAGACAACAACCATCTGCACGAACAGTTCGACGACATTTGCAGCAGCATGGACTATCAGCTCGGAGACCAGGACTGCGGTTACCCCTGACGCTGCAACACAGACAGGAGAGCCTGCGATGGTGTACGCAACGATGAACCTGGGTGCACGAATGACAAAACGTCATTTTTCAAAAAAAAATGTTCAAATGTTTGTTAAGCTTATGGGACTTAACTGCGGGGTCATTAGTCCCTAAACTTACAAACTACTTACGAACTACCTTATACTAAGGACGGCACAAATATCCATGCCCGAGGGGGGATTCGAACCCCCGACCGTAGTGGCCGTGCAGACGTCATTTTTCCAGGTTCTGTTTACAGCATCATAATGGTCGCATCCGTGTTTGGCGACATCGCGGTGAACGCACATTGGAAGCGTGTATTCGTCATCGCCATACTGGCGTATCACCCGGTGTGATGGTATGGGGTTGCCATTGGTTACCCGTCTCGGTCACTTTTTGTTCGTATCAACGGCACTTTGAACAGTGCCCATTACATTTCAGATGTGTTACCACCCATGGCTCTACCCTTCATTATATCCCTGCGAAACCCTACATTTCAGCAGGATAATGCACGACAGCATGTTGCAGGTCCTGTACGGGCCTTTCTGGATACGGAAAATGTTCGACTGCAGCCCTGGCCAGCACATTCTCCAGATCTCTCACCAACTGAAGACGTCTGGTCAATGGTGGCCGAGCAACTGGCTCGTCACAATACGCCAGTCACTACTCTTGCTGAACTGTGGTATCGTGTTGAAGCTGCATGGGCATCTGTATCTGTACACGCCATCCAAGCTCTGTTTGACTCAATGCCCAGGCGTATCAAGGCCGTTAATAGGCTAGAGGTGTTTGTTCTGGGTACTGATTCCTGAGGATCTATGCAGTCAAATTGCGCGAAAATGTAATCACATGTCAGTTCTAGTATATTTGTCCAATGAATAGGCGTTTATCAACTGCATTTCTTCATGGTGCAGCAATTGTAATGGGCAGTAGTGTAATACTTTTGTGGCTTCCAAATTGAACATTGTGATAGAATTTCGGAAGTTCATTTTTGAAATATATAGCTCACGCTGAAAAATAACCCTTTGATTATATAAGGAATTTTTCCGCTCTTGTTTTTAATTACAGTACTATGTTAACGACTAGGACGTATTACGTTTCCCGTCAGATACCATAAGAACTATACTACCGGAATTTTACGTGCATTATTTCAATTTCGTCATGCTTAAAAATTAAATGACAATCAAAGCTATATTGTTCTATACTTGTCTTAATTTCACGACTTAAATGTAGCTTTTCAAATCTCTGCAGATTGGTAGAACCAGCTCGTTGGCCAGCGCTGCCGAAGTCAAATGACGCGCTAAAGTTTCTGTCCCGTATTATCGCCGAATCAATGTGCAAGTAACTATTACCGAAAAACACCAAAATGTGGTGTCACTATCGTACTTATTGTATTTGAGAATACTTGGTTTCACATCCACGTTGAACGAAATCGAATGAGATTCCAGCAACCACCAAAGAATACATAGTGCAATGTGTTTTTGTTTTTTTCTTTATTGATCATTTTGCTCACTGCGCAGCAACTTACGCGCCGCTATTCAACCAAGAAAACTTAGAACACTGACATGCAGTCGACAGTTTTTAAAAAACTAAGGTAAAATCGGGGCTTTAAAAATAGAAACATGGGAATTAAATGGACGCCTTGAAATATGCAACAGGAGAATTATAGTGGACGTCTTGAAAACAGTAGATAAGTACTGGAAGTCGTATGAAAACCATTGAAGACATAGGAGAAAACTGAAACAGTGGACGAGCACACACTTAAAAACACAGGTGGGACTTCTGCTTCCACTGGCGGAGGTCACTGTATTAAAATACACACGTAAACAATGGCGACGATGCACGGACACAACACTACACAGGCGCAGGGAGGATTTGTGGAGGAAACAAAAGGGAGGGGGGGGGAGGGGGACAGCAAGGTGGAGGGGTGAGGAGGAGAGGGGGAGTAAGAAATGGGGGAGGGAAACAAGTCGTGTGAAGCGGTAGGCAAGGACTGGCGTGTGGATTGGGATGGAGAGTGAAATGTTTAAATGTTTAGTCGCACAAGTCTGAAGTGCGCGCCACGTACTTTCGCCGCGCGCCGCCATGCAAGCACGGCGCGGCGTTCTTACGACGTCAGCCACGAGCGCCCTGTGCTGCAACTCCGCTCGTGGCCACCACTGAACTGTATCGGTCACTTGGGAATAGGACAGGCACTAGGACTCATCAGTAGGCAGGCCTCCAGCTAGTTAATCTATGTACCAGCGTTCCACTAGTCGGCTGCCTTCCAATTTAATTATTGTATTATTTCTACGAAATATATATCTTGTTTTAATATAGCTCAGTGTTTCTAGTTTCTGCTGTCCCACTGGCTGGTCACCTCAGACTCTGTACCCGCACGCGCGTGCATCCTACTTCCTGTGTCGGTCTCTTTCTACTCGGCCACCGACACCTAGGATAACCGGCGGCAACGAGACAAAAGTATAGCCCCCTTTGTCGAGAGAAATTTCATTGTTGATTTTGTCGGGTGGTAATAATTGAACTTCCCCTTTTTAACACGTTACAAAACGGAAACTAATTGTCGTATGAGTACCAAAACTGGTAGCATTAAGGGGAAGAGGAATAATTAAGAATGAATTCAGTTGAAACCCTTCTTATGTGGTGCTACGGTACATCATACCATAACATACGGATTCCATTACTACTACGAAAGGGGTTCAATATGGCGCCCCGCCTCTTGGGAATGGCAGTGTGCTCTAAGGCGCCTTGTTGCGAAGTGCGCGGCTGCTACCCGTCGGAACATAGTGTCCTCCCTCGGGCGTGTGTGTGTGTGTGTGTGTGTGTGTGTGTGTGTGTGTGTGTGTGTGTGTGTGTTACCTTTAGCATAAGTTAAGTAGTTTGCAAGTCTAGGGACTATTGACCACTACAGTTTGGTCCCACAACTTTACAAACATTCGAATATTTTTGAGTATGGCACGTATCGGGGTCTGAAGCTTGTACAGATATCATTTGAGAATGGTTAGCAGCAGGGCCGGCCCGAACAAATTCGGCACCCTAGGCATATTATTTTAATGGCGCCCCATTTAATAAAATCGCAATAAAACATTAATGTAAAATACACATTCCATCTTTTTTCATTCAAATACATAATCACAACATATATATTACGTAAACATATTTCCCCATTATAATGGGAAACATCATACACTTTTATACAATAATGTTACTTTTCAGAGTTTTTGCATTTTGTCTTTTAAAAAGGTTTTGGTTGAGGAACCTTAAGGTTTAACGCCCCGTCGTTAGAGACGGGATTCGATTCATGCATACCATGCCCAGCATGAATCGAACATGCAACTTAACTATTTTGAAATCTGTTCAAAATATTTGTAGAGCTTATGGGACTTAACTACGGGGTCATCAGTCCCTAAACTTACAAACTACTTATGAACTAGCTACTACTAAGGACGATACAAATATCCATGCCCGAGGGGGGAATCGAACCCCCGACCGTAATGGCCGTGCAGACCGTGACTGGCGCGCCGCAGTCCCCTCGGCCACCGCGGCCGGCCACAGGAAGCGTAGCAACACTCTTATGCAGTAACCAATGTCTATAACTCTATTTTTACAAATATAACTCAGAACGTCCTGAGACCCTGAGTTATTGGTATTCTGCTAGCAATAGCTTGTAATCATTGCAGAGATCAGTGGTATGAATATCTTTAGAGTCTTTGTGAGTTACAGACTCTTCCAAATTGACACAGTCTTCAAGAACAGCTTTGGGAGTTTTATTTTGTACATCATGTGTGTTGTACAAACAGACAAATACGCGATTTAGGTTATTAGTAAGATGAAATCTCTCATCAATTGAACTTATTGCAGTATCGCCAGCTTTGATCACGGGATGATTAGTTGCAAACTGCTACTGGTCCATTCATTAAATGCTTACTAGTAAAATTCTGAAGAGCCAAAGAGAATGTATGTAACATTGACTTACGTCTTGTCTGTTGCCTGTTGCTCTGTATACGTGTAGTAACGGGGAATTCATGGCTCCTGGAACCGCAGCGCAACAGCAACACCGCGAGCGCACGAGGGTTCGTCGCCTAGTTTGCCTATATGGACGGGCTGGCCCTGGTTGGCAGCACAGTGGTCCACGGGATGTCGTGACAGTACGCGCACTGCTTAACGATCGGGAACTGCGCGCAGCGTTGCCTGCCACGGCGACATCGCTTTCATCAACCATCTGTGGTGCAACCGGTCGTTAGCCTCTTCCCAGTTCTCCAGTTGCTTTGAACTTCTGCATTGTGCTCCGGGCAGCAGGGGCAGAAAAGAACCCGTTTGTAATCCTTTCAGCCGGCGATGTTCTCCAAGTTCAGCTGCAGCTTTACCAACAATCCCCTACTCCTTTTGCCCAAGCTCACGCTGACGTGTCAACAAGTGTATTGTGAAAGATCACGTGTGTAAGACTATGAATTATGATGACACGGCACCTGGTGGCCAAAGTTAGAACTGGACATTGGTGATGTGACGCATGGAAGGCACGTACCCCGTACTCTCGACATTAATGCTACTTACAAGGGAACGGTCCAATAAGACATGTCGAAACCCACCCTGAAATTTTTTACACATGCAGAAGACAACAAAAGGAATGCACTGTCAAAATTTTAGCTGCTAAGACGTACTGCAAGTACTGTTTTAAAATAGCTGAAAATTGCCAAGTTCGTAGCGCGCCAGGTGGCGGTAGAAATGTACACCCCTACTGGAGCTGTAGCAACAGCGCATGCACAACTATGCGCACACAGACACACAGAGTCGAGTTCGGCGGTATATTGTAAACAGGAAACACGACACAACCCGATCGTAATTTGTAAAGGACGTTTCGGGTTATTGTTCGTCTGTTAACTATTTTCAGTTGAATTTTGCAGTATTGGTAAGTATTGACAATAAAGATAAAGCTGAATTAATATTTACTGTGCTTTCGTCAGGCATGCCTGCTTATACTATCTCTTTTTTTCCTTCTTCCAGTTTCACAGTAACGTGGAATCCAATTAACGTTCTCAATTTAGCCAAGATGAAAGACGAAGAACGTGGGCCGGCCGCGGTGGCCGAGGGGACTAAGGCGCTCCAGTCACGGTCCGCACGGCCACTACGGTCGGGGGTTCGAATCCCCCCTCGGGCATGGATATTTGTGCCGTCCTAGTTCGTAAGTAGTTCATAAGTAGTTTGTAAGTTTAGGGACTGATAGCCCCGTAGTTAAGTCACATTTTTTGAAGAACGTGGTTTCCAGCCGAAATCACCTACTTCTCCTGAGAACGTACATATGTGTCATTTGTTGATTGATTTCTTCGACATTCATTCGAATGATATAGACATTTCGTTTGAAATTGTGGAAACGTTAGAAGAAATAGGAAATAACTGTGACGATACCACGAACTGTGACTCGGACGACGTCAGTTGTGCCAGTAACAATTATGAAGAAGAATACCTTCTAAGCCTAAAAAAAAAAAAAAAAAAAAAAAAAACAAACACGTACTACATCAGCTTTCAACAACAAAGAAAGGGCAGTGAAATATTGGTTAAACGAAGGAGGGAAAAAACGCTTGAAGTTAAGTAGTGTGCAAAAGCGTTTTTCGTTTCGTAAAATCTGTCCGTGAACTTTATAAATGGAAGAAAGAATTACATGAAGGAAGAAATATGCGCCAAACGGAAACTCGAAAACATCTGAAAGAAAAACTGTTCGAAATATTTACAACTGCTCGTGAGAGGCAGTGCACCGTTACCGATTGAGATCTACGAGACTGGGCCCTCCCAATTGCATCTGACACGAACATTGCTAATTTCCAGGCTTCGTCGACCTGGCTACAAAGGTTCAAGAAATTGTACAGAATAGGAAGTCGCAAAATTACCAAGTTTACGTCACGTAAACGTGTAGAGCAGCTACCAGTGATAGACAATGCCATAGAGAAGTTCATAAGTGACATAAAGACGAAACTTGCTGTTATCCCTGGAACAGCTGTTTATAACGCTGATCAGTCAGATTTCGTGAAAGAACTGCGTGGACACCGCACTTTATCATTTCGGGGTGAAAAAAAGACGGAGTCGATTGCCCAATCAATGAATGCAATGACACATTCATATACGACAATGCCAATGATAAGTATGAGTGGTTTACTATTTCCGCAGCTGTATATCTGTCTTCAAGAACCTCAGGGCAAATTAGGGCCAAAAATAAAAAAATGGACTATTTAATTGCAAAAATCTTTTAATCGACGTATCAAAATCTGGAAAAATGGTAAAGAATAATTTTCAACATTTCGTTCGAAACGTATTCCTACTAGTTGCAGAAACTAATTCATTACTTTTGTTGGATTCATGGTCTGGACATAATGACGCCTCTGTTTTGGTGGAGAACAGCGAAAAATCTGTTGGTGTAATGTGGTTTCCACCTGGATCTGGTAGTGCGATTCAACCTCTTGATAAGTGATTTTTTCGACAGTGGAAAGCATTTTTTAGGAAATTATCAGGCAACATAATTTCCGATACCTCTCTCTCATTTCAGGTTTATGAGCGGAACGGTATTCTTATTCTCCAGTCATTTGTATATTACCAGTTTTCTTCGCCACGCTTTACGAATTTGATCAAGTATGCCTTGTATGCAGCACAATATGCAGAACAGCGGCCGGGACCATTTCTGACTCCGTCCCAGTTCTGTCTAAATAAAACTAGTGGTTACTGCCAAGTGCCTGAATGCATCAATTTTTCCTTTGTCCGGTGTGCCTGGTGGAAGAAAAATATTTGTTTTTGTCATTCAATAGACACTTCGCATTTTTGTGACGACTACATGGAATAAACAAAAAACTGTTTCACTGATAGTCAAATGCACAAAATTAAAAATTGTTTTAAGGAATGGCCGACAGGAACTGTTATAAAATGTGGTACTGCTAGACACATTTCATTTCAACAAATTACAAGTCCACATTGACGGAAGTCGTCTATGACATCAAACACTGTCATGAATTTATTTTCTCTGCTAACCACTTTTATCAGGATTTCATGTGCAAGAGTTGAACTGTCGGTATCAAGTTATTCAAAAAATGTTTGTATCGTTAAAGCCAGGTGTTCACCAGAGCAAACAAACTAACAAGGATGAGCAAAAGAAAATTCTATCTGGTGTACCCGGTAGGCCTCTTGCAGGTCTTTCAACTGGACGCCACTGCAGCTGCTTATGTGTCCCCCTTTCCCAGTTACCTAATGGGAAAATAGAGACCTGCAGTATAGCGTGTAATTCGGACTACATTTCTTTCGTAGCCACTCCACCATCTTTGAGCAGTGAATGCTCGGTTAAAAATCGTAGTGAAAAAATTTGCGGTCTGAACGGGATTTGATCCCGCGCTCTCTTGTTCACGCAGCTTGCACTTTGCCACTAGACCAGTAACCTGATATGCATAGTGTTAGCGCCAGCCGTGTCACCTCCTCAGATGATGCTCGACGTCGGTGATTAGTGTTCTCTTTATAAAAATCTGCTCAATGCTAATGAGAAGCCAAAGAAAAATTGCAGACGGCATGCAAGCAAAACTTTGGACCAGTGCTAAGGGGAGATGGAGATGAATTCCGTGTGAAGTGCACGACCTCAATGCGTGTCTCGCTTCCATAAAATTGAGACACATAAATTCTTCCTTTCCTTCGCCATTTTGCATACTCCGTCAAAAATAGTGCGCCCGCCATGCACAATAATCCTTAGTGAATAGTAAAGTTTCCCTCTGTGGCTCCAATAGGGTATAGTTGTATGTTGTATTCCGAATATTACCTCCAAAATCTAAAAACCAATAACACACAGTTCGCAGGCAATGTTTGCTACCCCGTGTTCTCTTCCGTTCCCTCTACTATAAACGATTCAACCCATATACAAGCAAATGGTAGTGAATTTTCAGCAAATGCTCTTTCGTTCGTGTTCGCTTCCATTCACTACATTGTAAACCAGACTTTAGGTGCTTAATATTGGCGACTGAGAACTCTGCATAATTCCGCTACGTGGCGCTACGTGAGTGATTCGCCGAGTTGCGCGCTAAGCGAGCAGGGCTGTACAAACCGCTGTTTAAGCTGTTCTTCGCGCGGAAAAAATGCGCAGCTTCAAAATTTTGCAAAAAATACTTGCAGTACCTCTTAGCAGCTAAAATTTTGGGAGTGCATTTCTTTCGTTGTCTTCTTTCTGTGAAAAAAATTTCAGGGTATGTTTCAACATGTCTCATTGGACCGTTCCCTTGTTAGTTTGGCACTCGTATGGTAATTAGCTTCCGTGTTGTAACGTGTTAAGGGGAGTAGTACCGCCCTAACTCGACAATGTTAAATTGTCTATATAAATGCCCCGTTTCCTCAGGAACCTTTGAGTGTATAAATGTGGTGTTTTTATCACATGTTCTCGCATGTTTTGTGACTGTATTGCTCTACAATCACTTTTAAACAACAGCTAGAAAAAAAAAATATTGTACCCTGAAAATGTGATATTTTGGTGTAATTTTTCACAATTTTAATTTCTTGAATTTTAACTATTACAGTAAATAGACCTGCTACTAGAGCTACAACTTCATTGACCTATCTATGTTATGTAGTAAATAATTCATTGTTGCAGATCCAGAAGTTAATTAGAAGACAGCTGTTGTTTTTTCCTTTTTCAAATCATAATAGATAAAAAAAGAATTTAATAATCTGTACATATAAAACTGTGGGCATGTGTGTATATGTATGTTTCACATCTCCTCGTAATCTACTAGATCCACTTCAACCAAACTTGATAATCATCTTCCTTACCACCAGACTACAATCCATATAGGCGTATAAACCATACACGACACATAATGGGACATTTTTCTGTGTTAAAAATATGGTTCGAATTGTTGTTATTCTGAATGATTATAACGTTCAAATGGCGATTTCGGTCATTGTTCTTACAAAATGTGTTATTTTTCTGATAATAAAGCTTAAGAAATATTAAATTTCAAGACTAGTTACGTGATCGCAAACACTCTGTCATTGACTTAATATCCGGTGGCGTTACATGGTATGAGGAAGCCGAAGCTATATGTGTGTTATATTGCCGCGAGAGACCACGAACACCAACTGCCGGCGTGGCGCGGGGATAGCGTCACGGACTGCGGAGCAGAAGGTCGCCGGTTCAATCCAGCCCACCGGCAAAAATTTATTTCTTTGTAATTAAGAATTCCAGAAGTTTCTACATCTTTCTTACGTTCACTTGTAAATTCTACTTGTTTCTTATGTTAACTGTTCTTCTAATTTCTAGTAAATTATGTCTGTGTATAAATAGCAGAGCACTCTGCCTGAGAGGCAGTCAGTGCTGCGTGTATGTTGAGCCCTTGTCTGGCTGCCCGCCTGAGCACGTCGCTCTCCGGGCAGTGCAAACAAGTGCTTCTTCGCGAGCTTCGCTAGCTGAATTTAACGATAGGGATAAAGGGAGAATAATGTTCAGGTCGACTTGAACAAGAATTTCCCACGACCATATGCTTTTGAGATCCATCGATGGTTAGAGGAGGATTTGAATTTGCCGGAAAATGAAGTTTTAGGCGTTCAACTGGACACGATCATGAACTGCTTGTTTTTGAAAATCAGAACCCCGGAATTATGTAATACTTTGGTGGAAATGAATGACGGTACCCGTAAATTTAGACATTTAAACGGTCAAATCAGTGACGTTTATTTATCTCACGCAGGCTTTGGTCTCCGTACTGTTAGGATATTTAACTTGCCATTTGAAACTCGGCTAGAAACTATCAGTCGGTATTTGAAACCATACGGAAAAGTGATACAAATTACAAAGGAGAAGTGGTCATCCGCGTACCGTTACCAAGTAGATAATGGTATCAGGTCTGTTAAAATGGTGGTACATAAACATATCCCTTCATTCATGATAATTGCTGGGCACCGTGCTTTTATTACATACGACGGCCAGCCGCAGACATGTTCACTTTGTCATTCGCCGACCACTTGAGACAACAGTGTCCGCGGCCCGCGCAACTGCCGGAAGCGAGGCCGGGGGGCGTCGTCGTACGCCACGGTGGCGTCACGTTTGGGAGCAGACACTTTGGTGGCCGCGCCCGTAGACGTTATGGATACTACTCCAGCCATATCCCAAGCAGACGTATCAGAAGACCCTGTATCAGGAAATGTCCTTGAAACCGTTCGTGATTCAGAAACAGAGACTTTAGTTGACCGTCTGTCTGCCTCGAACGTCGAAGTCCCTGTGGCATCTGACACTGTCGCCATATCGAGGAAGTCGTAGACGAAACTGTACCCATGCCACCTGCCGCAACTGCGACAGTTACACAGACTATTCCCGAGATAGAAGGTAGCGCAGGATTAGAACCCGCGCCACCTGTCTGTGACAGGCCAGCAGTACAAATGGAAGAGTTCTTGCCTGTAGTTACACAGCGAGCTGAGGAACCATTATTAGTGTCTGATGTGACCGCGCAGGTTTCAGACACTGCGAGTGAGTCGCAACCGGTATCGGAAACTGTCGTACAGTCCGCTGTGTCCCCAGTTTCAGTCGCGAGCGCGTCACCCTCCGGATGGAGCGACCGTCAGGCGACACAGGAAGTTGCGCCCCACGAGTTAGAACCGAAATCGCGGCGGGACAGCTGCGTGGGCACGAGTGACGTGCACAGGTCTAGGAGCTCCGGGAGCTCGGGCAGTCGCGCCGGCCGCCGCCGGGAGCGCAGCCCCTCCCCGGAGAGGGCGCTGGCGCCCCGCCACCAGGCAGAGGCAGAAGGCCGCGGGTTGTGATCCCGGCCACCGGCAGGGCGACCCCGGGCGAGTTGCGGGGAGGGTGGGGTCGACGCCGCCCGCCGCCAGCTGCAGGAGGTGCTGAGCGAGGCGATGGCGGACATGGCGCGGGACACGAGGCGGCGCCGCAGCCGATAAAGCGCAAGTCCGACGACTCGTACGAGGAGCGCACTCGCCCGCCGCACCAGTTCTCCCGGTCGGAATTGCAGTCACATGAGGGACACAGAGCGTGCCTCGTCGACGACGGATTTACGCATGGACACGGAAGTAGGGCCTACACACCCGAACTGGTTGACTGACAGGTCAGGGGAACATGAAGACGTGGCCGGGACTCAAACCCCTGTTTAGAGTATACATTCCCAATTGACATTATGGTAGCGCATTTGCCATCAGTAGTCGCTACCATAAATATCAATAGATTCGAGTCAAACGCAAAATTTATAGCCTTGGTCGAATTCGTAAACAGTATTAAAGCAGACATCGTCTTTGTGCAAGACGTTGTGACGAATATGATCAGTTCTGTGCCAGGTTATCAAGTTATTTTAAATTACGACCCTGAAAGTTCTCGTGGGACTGCCATTTTAGTCAAACTCGATCATGATATTTCAAATGTTTCGACAATCCCTAACGGACGAGGTATAGCGTGCACAATTAACAACATCAGATACGTTAACGTGTATGCCCCGTCGGGTGGTGAAGGTAAGCCGTTGAGAAGAGTATTTTTAGTTGCGATATCTGCCATCTGTTGTACGACCGTCACCTTCCAGTTGTGCTGGGTGGCGATTTTAATTGCGTATTGGAAGCTCAGGATCAGGAACCGCAGCCTAACAAATGCTTAGAACTTCAAACTTTGGTGACGGAGTTGAAGGTGACGGATTCCTGGAGACACCTGTACCCGCGTGCTCCAGGATTTACATACTTTTATGCCACTGGCCGTAGTCGTATAGACAGGATATATATTTCTTCCAACAAAATGAATTGCATAGTCGATGCGAAGGTCCATCCAATCGTTTTCTCTGACCATTGTGCGTACGTTTGAAAATTTCACTCCTTGCTAGAGACGAGAGCCCGATCGCGGTGTCACTGGAAATTGTATACCCGTCACCTGCAGGACAGCACTCTGGAACCGGCGATCACTGGCGTGTGGCGGCGGGTTCTGAGCCAGCGCGCCCAGTACGACTTGGCGTTGTCATGGTGGGTGGAGTTAGGGAAGCCAGCTCTGCGGAAAACGCTCAAAGAGTTCAGTGCAAACGCCCAACATTGGAGAAAAAATACAGTGGCCTTTTACGAACAGTGTTTGCAAGACGTTATCGAAATGCCAACGGACGACCCAGCTCTTAGACTGGCGCCAATCAAACAGATAAAGAGCCGCCTACTGGAAATGAAGCAGTCGCGTTTGTACGGGTGTGTAGTTCGGAGTCAGGCGCAGGCCGCGGGGCGGTTGGCGGACGAGGCGCCCTCCGTGTTCCACTTGCTGCGAGAGCGCAGGCGCGCGGCGCGGAGGCACATAGCGGAGCTGGAGGCAGCCGACGGCGGCCGGCTGCGCGCGCAGGCCGACGTCCTGGCCGAGGCGCAGCGCCACTTCACCCAGCTGTCCGCCGAGAAGGACGCGGACGCAGACGCTGTCGCAGACCTCTTGCAAGAAGTGCCGCGCATCTTAACACCCACTGACCGGCGTCATTTAAATGCCCCCTTCACCGCAGCAGAAATCCTGGACGTACTAAAAACAAGTGCCAAGCACTGGTCGCCAGGGACAGACGGAATGCCACCGGAATTTTATCTTAAATTTTGGGGTATAATTGGTGAGACTGTAGCTGAAATTTTTAATGACGTTTTACAGGGAGTACCGGTTCCGAAATCCTTTTTAGAAGGCGTTATTACCCTTGCCCCGAAGACCAGAGTCAGTAGTAAATTATCAAGTCTGCGCCCTATTACGCTTCTTAACGGGGATTACAAACTTTTTACAAAGTGTCTCGCAACGAGGTTAAAATGTGTTATGTCTAAAATTATTAGTGACTTTCAGTTTTGCGCGGTGCCACGCAGAACAATACATGATGCGGTGTCAACATATAGGGACGTAATCGCATTTACCACCGTGCAAAAAATACCTTTCGGAATGTTATCTATAGATTTTGCCACCGCATTCGATAGGGTTAGCCATTTGTATCTCCGGCGTGTGTTACAGAAATTTGGATTCGGTATCAACTTCGTCAGAATGATCCACAATCTGTTCATTGGTTCGACCTCCCGTGTTTGTATTAATGGCACTTTAACGGAGCGTGTTCCCATACGGTGTTCCGTGAAACAAGGCTGCCCATTGGGGATGTCGTTATTTGCTATTTCCCTTGACCCGCTCTTACGTAAACTGCACAGGTCTTGCGTCGGAATACAAATCGGACGAACAAAACAGGTTTGTCGCGCATACGCCGACGACCTGGGACTTCTGGTGTCTCGGCCGGCCGACCTGGACATCATACGCGACAGTCTCACCACGTACGAGCGGGCGTCGGGAGCTCCGGTCAACACTCGCAAAACCGTTTTTCTCCCGATCTACAATGCCGATCGCAACTATAGGCGGCTTTGGTTTACTGTAAAACTGGAACACAAGATTTTGGGCGTGCGACTGCAAGCCAATTTAATGAAATCGGCCGTATCGAACTGGCGCACGGTATTCTATGGGATAAGGGCAATGTCGCATTTAAATTCCACACGCAGCTTGTCTTTAAAGCAACGGGTCACCGTCATCAATGTGTTCTTGCTGAGCAAAGCTTGGTGTATTGCTCAGGTTTTTCACTTACCTAAAGAACTCGGACGAGCGATTACGCAGGCTGCGTATTGGTTGCTGTGGCGGGGCCACATCTTTAAAGTTGCGTACGCGACCTGCACGCTACCGCGCGAGAAGGGGAGACTCGGACTGACGCACTTTGCGACAAAAGCGGCCGCTCTGCTGAATCATCGGACGAGTCGGACGATCGAGGAACACCCGTCGGGTCCCACGGCGGTCGTGTTCGGCAGATTTTGGCCGTAATCGGAAACGGCACCTGTAGACCCTTCCGCCATCCCGTTCCGGCTGCGCTACATCCGGGAGTTCTTCGTGCAAAAGAGTTACTTCGACGCCGAAGACCTGGAGTACCGCGCTCTGCAGGGCCGCCCGCTCGCGAATAAGATTGAAACCCGTCACCCGACGGCTGCGTGGAGGGCAGTGTGGACCAACGTGCACGCCCCTTTCCTGCAGACCGACGTCAGCAGCCTGTGGTACCGTGGATGCTGCCCACGCACGATCGGATGGAGCGGATAGGGCTGCGCGCGACCAGCCGCTGCCCCACTGCGGCCTGGAGGACTCGCTGGAGCACAGGTTCGCGTGCGCCGCCGCGCGCATGCTCGCCCTCGTCGACAGGAGCGTCGCCAGCGCGTTCGACGCCCGCACAGCCCTCGTCCCGGACTTCACACCGTTTCTCTCCGCCAAGAGGGCGGCCACAACCTGGATTGTGGCACACACCGTATACGCCATCCTCCATTTACAAATCGACCAGGTTTATCTCTATTTAGTTCATCTGAAGTCTGAACATCAGAGAATCAAAACACGCAAAGACTATCGATCAACATTCCTAAACTTTTTGAATGTCGCAATTCAGTATGCATTTGACAATTTACTCTAAGATGGGACACACAATTTTGATCTAAGCATAAAACAATGAAATGGAAAACGTAAAAACACGATGGTAATTCGCAACATAGAAAATTAGGTAACAGACTTGGTATTTACTTTTCATTTGAGAAATAAGTTATTTCACTTTTCCATTGTTTTAACCTGTGTGTGGTCTCGTTAGAAGCCGCACCAGCGGAATGTTGTTTTGTTAGTTTTTCATTTGTTTTGCTGGTCATTCCTCCTTTTCTCGTTTTTTCACTTCATTATTAATTTTTGGCGGACAAAAAGCATGTAGATCGTGAATGTTGTCAGAGGAGCCGCGAGTAGCGGCGGTGCGGGGCGTGCAGGGGCAGCGCGGCAGGGCATGCTGGCCACAGACTGCCGTTTTAGTTGACATTTCAAGTGTTTTAAAATTGTGTAGTTTCGCCAGGAGCCGTACCGGCGGAATGTTATTTTGTAGTTTTCTTTTGTTGTGCTGGTCATTCCTCGTTTTCTGTTTGACATTATTATTCCTTATTGGAGGAGAAAAAAAAAGGGGGAAAAAGTGCTGGTTTAAAAAAAAAGTGATTGGCCAACGAAAAAAAAAGAAAAAAAAAGAAAAAAAGATTAGGCAACGTAAAAGCCGTCGCTTACACGGACTGGAACCGGAATACAAGGGATACACCGAGTACATCCTTCCAAAAGTCCGTATTATCAGAAGAACGATGGAGACGAAACCAGCAATAAGCCAGCTGCACATCAGACACCCGTCGGTGTTCTCTGGAGATGCTGGACAGGACCCCAACAAATGTCTAAAAGGGTTCGACCGAGTCGCCAAGTACAACAGGTGGGATCATACGATGTGCTTGGCCAACGTTTATTTCTACCTGGATGGAACAGCCCAGCAATGGTTCGAAAACAACGAAGACAAGTTGAATGACTGGGAGACGTTCCAAGAGGAACTTAAGAAGACGTTTGGAGACCGCCAGCGACAAATCCGCTCGGCGGAAGAACAACTGAAGAACCGGGCCCAACGACATGGTGAGCCGACACAATCGTACATACTGAGTGTTTTGGCCCTGTGTAACATAGTCAATCCGAACATGACTGAAGCGGACAAAATCTCGCACTTGATGAAGGGAATTGCAGAAGATATATACCAAGCTCTTCTGATAAAAGACGTCGCTACGACAGAAGAGTTCATCAAGTGGTGCCAGCATATTGAAGAGATGCAACAAAGGAGGGTTGGACGCAAGAAGTATGACAGACTCCCAAATGTAGTCCCTATGGCCGTTGTGGGAGACCAGCAGGACTTGGCTTCTCTC
Organism: Locusta migratoria; assembly: GCA_026315105.1. NCBI lineage: Eukaryota > Metazoa > Arthropoda > Insecta > Orthoptera > Acrididae > Locusta > Locusta migratoria. The sequence goes on from CM048755.1 coordinate 349,164,003, forward strand.
ATACGACAAATCGTGAGAGAAGAATTACAACAGTGCATGGCAGCCGGGACTATTAGACCGAGCGAGCATCAGATTATGGCCATGGATGTGAGCGCCGTAAGTCACGAGGTAGCCGACGCCGCTGAGGACGAGGTATTTCAAACATTAGCTCCTGTCTGTCCCGTCAATCGCACCCGACGTGAAGAATGGCGTCGCCCTGCTATGACTTACGCTGCAGCCGCCAAACGGCAGCCCATGAACCGACCGACGCGACCACAGCCAACTCCCCCGGTAACTATGACGCCCCGCAGAAAAACAGACATCTGGAGGACAGAAGACAACACACCACTGTGTTTCCACTGTGGGCGCCCTGGACATGTCGTACGCTACTGCAGAGAGAGGAGGCGAGTATTCGATGATTATTTTGCCGCAAGACGTCAGCCGTCGGAGCAGTTCTATCCAAGGCAGTCACCTGCTGATGAGTTCAGTCGACCTATGGGAAGAAGCCCATCGCCGTACCCTAGACGAGGTCGCTCCCCGACGCGCCGCAGCCGTTCACCGTCGCCGTACAGAGGTACCAGCTGCTCCCCCAGCCGCCGCGCCCAGGAAGACTAAGCGAGGCGACCATCTACGGAGGTGAGGCCGCCGCAGATGAAAATCCTCCATGGACGACAGTCGCCAAGATATCGGGAAATCTCATCGACGTTATAATCGACGGCCAATCTGTCCGGGCACTTGTTGATTCAGGGGCCTCTTTTTCTCTATTATCGGATAATTACCGCCGCACACTAAAGAAGACAATGTTCTGTGATACGGGGGCAACTGTGCTGAAGGTCGCGAATGTCATCCTCGGATGGGACTACTTTCAGGCATCCCAAGCTATCATTGACTGTGGAAGATCTGAGCTGCAAATTGAAGAAGTTGTTCCGCCAGATACACGTAATACAGAATTTTCTGGGAAGTTATTCTTCGTTGACAATGTGACGATACCGCCGTTGACAATGAGAAGAGTTGCAGTCACAAACACAGATGACTGGTTAAACTGTGAAGTTCTTGTTGATAGTAAAAAGTTTATCAGGCTCACAAAAGAAATTTACATACCAGCGGCTATCATAAGCATTACCGGTTGTCAAGGAGAGATTTGGATCACAAATTGTCACGAGCAGTCACAACTTATCCCCAAGGGAATGTGTATCGGGACAGCTGAACCAATCTAGGACGGTGAGCTCAACGTCATCAATGAAGACCCATGCCCTGCTATTAGTACAAACAACACGCTGGAGGAAACAAACGTGGAACTGCCAATAGGGCCTGGACTGACCAAGGAACAACGCCAGCGGGTGTTAGGTATACTACGCCAATTTTCGGGTGCATTCACACCTCATCAGGGGAAAAGTCAAACGAAACGGCCCACGATAAAGCACCGTATCAATACTGGGGACCACCCACCAATTAGCCAGCGTTCGTATAGAGTGTCGCCAGCTGAAAGACGGATAATTCGGGAGGAAGTGGAGAAGATGTTGCGAGATGACATTATTCAACCTTCGGAGAGTCCTTGGTCGTCTCCGGTGGTCCTCGTAAAGAAGAAGGATGGCACGTGGCGATTCTGTGTCGACTATCGGCGGCTGAACAGTATCACAAAGAGAGATGTCTACCCATTGCCGCGTATTGATGACACCTTAGACTGCTTGAAAGGAGCTACATACTTCTCAACTATGGACATGCAGACAGGTTACTGGCAAATCGAGGTTGACGAAGCTGACAGGGAGAAGACGGCTTTTATTACACCTGACGGTCTCTATGAATTTAAAGTAATGCCATTTGGATTATGTAATGCTCCAGCCACATTCGAACGCATGATGGAGAACTTGCTTCGACACCTAAAGTGGACGACGTGTCTCTGCTATTTAGATGACATTGTCGTTTTCTCGAAAACATTTGAAGAACATCTGTGTCGCCTGTCAACTGTGTTGAAGTGTGTTCAGGCTGCAGGTCTCCGCCTCAATCCAAAGAAGTGCCTCTTCGTCGCCAAAGAGATAAAAATCCTGGAGCACCTAGTCAACGGAGATGGTGTCCGTCGTGATCCAGATAAAGTAAGGGCAGTCTCACAATTTCCAACTCCTCAGCACATTCGTGATGTGAGAAGTTTTCTCGGGCTGTGCTCATACTACCGACGTTTCATAAAAGGATTTTGCAACAAGGCACGTCCATTACAAGAACTTCTGCAGGGAGACGCCAAATTTTACTGGGATGAGACAAAAGAAAGAGCTTTCCGAGCACTTAAGGAGGCTCTAACTTCCGCACCAGTGCAAGTTTTGTACGACGAGAATGCAGAAACGGAACTTCACACAGACGCCAGTGGTTACGGGATTGGTGCAGTGCTTGTACAAGTTCAGGAAGGTGCTGAAAAAGTGATAGCCTATGCGTCAAGAGTACTCTCAAAGTCCGAGATAAACTACTCTACAACTGAAAAAGAATGTCTCGCAGTTATCTGGGCTATCAACAAGTTTCGGCCGTATTTATTCGGCAAACCATTCACCGTCGTGACAGACCACCATTCTTTGTGTTGGCTGACTAGCTTGAAGGATCCATCAGGTCGACTAGTAAGATGGGCACTAAGACTCCAAGAGTACGACGTCACAGTGGTATTCAAGAATGGGCGCAAACACAAGGATGCCGACTGCCTTTCGAGGAATCCATTAGTGGACCATAGCAGCATTAATGAAATTTCGGCCCTCACTGAATTAGATGACGTTGCAGCTGAACAGAGGGAAGATCCAGCACTATTAAAAACGATAGAGGCCTTGGAGGAAGGAGAACCGACCAATGGAGAGTTCCAACTTATAAACGGGACATTGTATAAGAGCAACTACGATCCACTGGGCCCCAAATGGCTACTTGTTGTTCCAGCTCATCTCCAGCCAGCTATTCTCAAATATTTCCATGATGCTCCAATATCCGGTCATCTGGGATTCGTGAAGACCCTAGACAGAATCAGACGCAGGTATTACTGGAAAGGTCTCTATCGATCTGTCAAGCACTATGTGAGTCACTGTAAAGAGTGCCAGCGACGGAAGCATGCGCCGCAATTACCTCCAGGACATCTCGTACCTATTCCGCCGGCAGCAGCTCCATTCCACCGAGTTGGGATCGATCTTTTAGGGAGGTTCCCGAAGTCGACAACCGGTAATCGTTGGATAATAGTCTGCACTGACTACCTCACACGCTACGCTGTCACCAAACCTGTGCCGACTGCAGAAGCTCCAGAGATCGCAAAATTCCTTGTAGAAGACATTATTTTGAAGCATGGAGCACCACGTGTCATGATATCTGATCGTGGAAAAGTATTCCAGTCAAAACTAGTATCAGAGGTAATGTCACGGTGCGACATCGTCCATAGAATGACAACAGCATACCATCCTCAGACAAATGGTCTTACGGAACGTTTTAACAAGACGTTAGCCGACATGCTGTCAATGTACGTCGATGTTGAGCAGAAAGATTGGGATACAATTCTGCCAGTCGTGACATTTGCTTACAATACCGCAAGACAAGACACCACAGGCTTCACTCCGTTTTTCCTGCTCCATGGCCGTAAAGCTGAGACGACAATGGGTACTCTGTTCCCGTTCCAACCGGACGACACTCAGGATGACTATGTTAAACAGCTCATCACCAGGGCCGAAGAAGCAAGACAGCTGGCTCGCATACGGACACTGTACGCCCAGGATAAGGACCGTCAGCGGTATAACGACAAGCACCGACCTGTTGTGTACAACCCAGGAGATCTGGTATGCATTTTTACCCCTGTACGGAAGGTTGGACTGTCAGAAAAGTTATTGAAGCGATACTTTGGTCCGTATCGTGTCATACGCCGCCTGTCAGACGTCACATACGAAGTTGAGGATTATGAGCCGTCGTCGAAACGTCAAAAACGAAGAGACATTGTTCACTTCCTGCGCATGAAGCCTTACTACGATCCTGAAGAGCAGGTAGACGACAATGGCTTCTTGTTCAAGGACTTTAAGGACGGTAATGTTCCTGATGAAGCCACGACAGGAACGTCTGTCGTCGATAATCGCGGAGAAGGGAAGGATTCTCTTGAACTGTCATACAGAGGACCCATGACACGGTCAAGATCCAGGACTTTGCAGCTGGCTCCACAGGGATCATAACAGCGGGTCGCTGTTTCTTCAGGAGAGGGAGCAATGCCGCGAGAGACCACGAACACTAACTGCCGGCGTGGCGCGGGGGGATAGCGTCACGGACTGCGGAGCACAAAGTCGCCGGTTCAATCCCGCCCACCGGCAAAAATTTATTTCCTTGTAATTGACAATTCCAGAAGGTTCTACATCTTTCTTACGTTCACTTGTAAATTCTACTTGTTTCTTATGTTAACTGTTCTTCTAATTTCTGGTAAATTCTGCCTGTGTATAAATAGCAGAGCACTCTGCCTGAGAGGCAGTCAGTGCTACGCGTATGTTGAGTTCGTAATAAACGTGCTTTCAGTATAAGTGCTGTGTTTAGTTGCCTTTGAAGTCAAGCCTACTGCCATTGCAACGTGACAATATCATTGTTTGCGGTACTTATTAGATTTTTCCGTACTTTTTCTGTGTATAATTTTTTTGTGATGGAAAACACATCAGCCGCGCGGGAATAGCCCAACCTTCTGGAGCGCCACGCTACGGATCGCACGGCCTCACGCGTCGGAGGTTCGAGTTCTCCTTCGGGAATGGGTGTGTGTGTTGTCTTTAGGTTAGTTTAACTTAGTTTAAATAGTTTGTACGTCTAGGGAATCATGTTCAAATTAGTTTGGTCCCATAGAATTAAAAACATGTTTTTGTAACACTTACAACTTTTATGTATGAATTGAATTGATTTAGTGAAGTCTGATGGTGAAAATCTTCTGAACGTTGGTGTGTTTACTGTATCTTGCAAAGTGCGTCTGAAAAGTTCGGTGAATGGTTCCATATTTTACAATCCTCATTGGCGAGTATGAGGTGCCCACGCATACACATTGTGGGTCATGTCAAAAAGCGCCCCTTATCGTACAAAGCACTGCAGTGAAGCGGTGCTACACGCTGCGATACAGCTAACAGCTCGGGTCATTGCAATACGGAGCGCAAAATGGAGCAACGCGTTAACATCAAATTTTGCTTCAAATTAGGCAAAATGTTGCTGGAGACTGACGAGATGTTAGTGCAAGTGTCTGGTGTTGAAGCAGTGAGTTCAAATGTTCAAATGTTTGTAAAGCTTATGGGACTTAACTACGGGGTCATCAGTCCCTAAACTTACAAACTACTTATGAACTACTTACGAACTAGGACGGCACAAATATCCATGCCCGAGGGGGGATTCGAACCCCCGACCGTAGTGGCCGTGCTGACCGTGACTGTAGCGCCTCAGTCACCTCGGCCACCGCGGCCGGCAAGCAGTGAGTAAAAAGTGTTTGTTTGAATGGTTGCGGAGATCCAACAACGCCTGACCTCAGTGCTTCGAACGATTCAAAAATCAAATGTTTGTAGAGCTTATGGGACTTAACTACGGGGTCATCATTTCCTAAACTTACAAACTACTTATGAACTAGCTAATACTAAGGACGGCACAAATATCCATGCCCGAGAGGGGATTAGAACCCCCGACGGTAGTGGCCATGCAGACTATGACTGACGCGCCGCAGACCCCTCGGCCTCCGCGGCCGGCTAGAACGATTCCACAAGAAGCGTTTGCCGACAGTTTCCAACAGAATGTGATAGTAAGAAATATAATCGAATTATTGATGAAATTCGTAATCATTTCAAATTTCATTAAAAATAGCTGCATTTACCAGATGCGCTCAAAAGGCGTTTTTGAAACACGAATCGTTGATTTATCCATCATTTACTGAACTACTGCATCACTGATGTAAATATTAAAACTGACACCCAACATGAAATTTTACTTTCACCGACTTTATTAGAAGACGACTTTAAATACAAATAGTTGGCTTGTCATATCGTGAAAAGCTGTTTCGCAAGTGTAAACATCAGCTCAGTAATCTGTAAACAATAATACTTCACACCTTTGCAGCTGCAGAGCACGATATTTAATAGTGAATTAACAGAGTACAGAGTGTCAACTTACATCATAATTATCCTTACAAAAATAAACGAAATGACCACTATCCAATTTCGATATCTGGCAGCCAGTTTCAACCACATTTTAACCATTTCTCATTGCATGGAATATACAATAACAAATGTTTTAGTAGAATGAAACTTTCACTCTGCAGCGGAGTGTGCGCTGATATGAAACTTATTGGCAGATTAAGATTGTATGCTGGAACCGGGGCTCGAACCTGGGACCTTTGCCTTTCGCGGGCAAGCGCTCGATCACTGAGCAATCCCGACACGACTCACGGTCCGTCCTCACAACTTTACTTCTTCCAGTACCTCGCCTCGTACCTTCCAAACTTCACAGAAGTTCTCCTGTGAACCTTGCAAGACTAGTACTCCTGGTTCGAGTCCCGGTTCCGTCACACAATTTTAATCTGCCAGGAAGTTTCATATCAGCGCACACTCCGCTGCAGAGTGAAAGTTTCATTCTGGTAACTTCCTTTAGGTTGTGTTTCCACCATATCCTTTCTTCCAGGAGTGCTAGTCTTGCAAGGTTCGCAGGAGAACTTCTTCGAAGTTTGGAAAGTAGGAGGCGAGGTACTGGCAGAATTAAAGTTGTGAGGACGGACCGTGAGTCGTGTCGGGATAGCTCACTGGTAGAGCGCTTGCCCGCGAAAGGCAAAGGTCCCATGTTGGCTTCCCGGTTCCGGCACACAATTTGAATGTACTAGGAAGTTTCAAATGTTTTAGTGTTTTTATAGATGTATTTGTACAGTGCAGTACTATGAAATATTTCTAGACAGTTTTCAGATGCGTGAGTGTCCAAACAATATATCACCGTTAGTGAATATTACGACATCGTCAGTTGACATCAAGGCATGGCACGGTGGAGTGCCCGATCGCTCTAAGGTGCCTTGCTGCTGAGCGTTCGGTTTCTCGCCGTCGGAGCCTCGAGTTCATCATGTGTGTTTGTTGTCCTTAGCATAAGTTACTTTAGGTTAGTTTAAATAGTTTGCCAGCATAGGGACTGATAACCGCAGCAGTTAAGACCCTTAGATTTACAAACTTTTGAATTTGTTATGGCGGCAGTGTTGAACTCTGCCGAAAGCCTGCCTTTACAGGAAATAGATAGCGACAACCTAGGCGCCTGTATCTACAGGTTTCGAGGCCTCATATAAGAACAAAGAGAGTGTTGTGGGCGTGTTATTGGTTAGGCGACATACGAGTATACTTTTCAGTAATATCTCACAGATTTAGTAAGATATGCAGTATATTACAAACGGATGAATACTCATCTTTGGGTGTTGGAGAAGTACAATAATTCCATAGTGATAAAGTTAACCTTCCGTTGCCCGCGTAGGTACGCGAAACACCATCTGCCACGTGGGGCCTGCACAGAGTGCAGTCACATTTTTGTCGCTAACGCCGTGTAATCACACTGCACCGGCGTCAAGCCGTCAAACAATATATTCAGGGACTCCTACCTATACGTATTCCAAATCACAAGCGTGAAGATGCAAAATTGTAGCTAGTAGAACTGAAAAACGTGTAAAAGGCATTCAGTCATTTCGGAAAACCAACGATGCAAGAAAATGGTACGGATTTGGGTACTTCGGATAACAAAACGAGGAGACCAACACTGGTAAGTAATTTATTGACACCAGTAATACTTACAAACTTGAAAGAACACTCAATATGAGAACAGCCTCATTTCAAAATGTTCAAATGTTTGTTAAGCTTACGGGACTTAACTACGGGGTCATCAGTCCCTAAACTTACAAACTACTTATGAACTACTTACGAACTAGGACGGCACAAATATCCATGCCCGAGGGGGGATTCGAACCCCCGACCGTAGTGGCCGTGCTGACCGTGACTGGAGCGAATCAGTCCCCTCGGCCACACAGCCTTATTTCTTGTATAGCTGGAGATAGTTATAAAACCACAAATTTTCGTCAGCGTTCAGACTTTAGGTACCTTATTCGGAACTTTCTTGATATTTGAGATCAGAAACAAAAAATTAACAACGAACCTCCGAAATCAGATGTATAAATTACATATGCTCGAAGTATTGCACGGGTGCTACTCCACAAATAATTATACACCCGAGCAAAAACAACAGTTTCTTATTCGTAGTTTTATGGATTACGAAGGCAACGAAAATAACCCTTATACAATTTAAATTCTTGGAAATGGAAGCATATAAATTTCCACATTCGTTCCTTTTCTTTCTTCCTTACGCGTCCGCCCACATGGGGTCTGTGCGGACCACACCCTAACTTTTACTATAACCTGCTAGATTGTTGCAATCTTGTCTCGGCTACTATTGAGAAGGAAGCTACTCGAGAAGGGGGTAATGGGAGGCAAGATGGCGACTGGAGAGGGGAGAAAGTGCACCCGGAGTCACCCCACGTGGGCGACAGAGGATTAACGTTCTGAAGTTTTCTTGATAGTCAACAACAATGTCAAGCCGTCGGCACACGGAGCATGTATCTGAACGAGTGTGGCCAACGTGGCGAGTTTCTGACGTCACAACGTAGAGAGACGAAGACGCCATGTTCGCCGTCGTATCTCGTGGTTTTAATGTATATAGCTTAGGTCTTACGAATGTATGGCAATTCAGAACAAGTAAAAGTAAATGAGTAAATTGAGAATCTCTAGGAAACCGGCCATTACGGTACTATTTGTTGGAATAAATGACTGGAGACGTCTTATACGTGGTTAAAAATTTTCCGTATTACAGTAATTTTCAATTTCAAGGCAAGGCCGATTGAAGATCTATCAACACGAATAGTTCTTTGTATCATTTGTAGTAATTACATGTCAGCAACCGACGTATCATGCAGTAGCATATACGACACGTCTAATATCGTAGATGAGGAGACGTTGGTAAAGCAACAGGCCGTAGCGTAGGGTCTAAGTCGTGGACTGCGCAGTGGCGTTCGGACGCTAGCAGCGCGTGCTCGTCGCTACAGCTCTTTCAACTTCCGTGTTTGTGATATTATTTGTTTTGATATGGAACCAGAAGTGCGGATGAGTAGTTTGAAGTTCAGTTTTAGTTCTGGCAGTCCGCGTCCGAGAGTTTATGACTTTGATTACTTTTTACATGAAGATTTAGGACTTCGTGATGAGGAAATTATAGGTTTGCAGTACGACTTTCTGATCAACGCCTATTATGTGAAACTCCGTAATGAAGAAGTGTGTCTCCGTATCATGAATCTGACAAATGAGTCTGCTGACTACAAGTCTGGTGTTACAATTACGTTTTCCGGCTTAGGTTTGCGTAATGTGAAGATTTACAACTTGCCTTTCGAAATCACGGACTAGAAGCTTAAAGATTCTTTATCCGTGTACGGGACTGTGTTCACTATTACCTGCGAACGGTGGGCCAATAACAGACTTTTTAATGTTGACAACGGAGTTCGAAAAGTTCGCATGGAGCTCAAACGACATATAACCATCGTTTGTAATTGTGCGAAATTACAAAGGATTGGTGGTGTACGAGGGTTAACCTCGTACTTGGATCAACCTCGTACTTGCGCCGTCTGCAATTGAACCAGCCACATGCGCGCACAATGTCCACGTAGGCGCCCTGTGCAAGTGACGCCTTTTGTTGATAACGAGCAGCCGCGAGGCCGCCGTCCTACGCGGCCGTTTTGACGCCACGCGCGGGCCGTGCGCCCGTGCCGGCCGCGGAACAGGTGGCGTCTGTGCAAGCGGACGCCGACCCCAGCACAGCTGAGCCTGCGCAAGAGCCCACTGCGCGGGAAAGCAAAGTAGCAACTGCACCTATTCGCGATAATGTAGCACCGCAATCACTGACAACAGAGGAACCATCTGAGACGACGACACCTCCCGCTGTCGCTAGGGAAGTGATCCCCGCAAATGATTCAGTTCAGGAGCGAACAGGAAATGCTTCCGACTTGTCATCCACACCCATGGACATTGCCTCTTCACCGGAACAGAAAAAAACTACGAAAGGAAAATGATAAGCTGACACACAAGCTTCCTCCAGTAACAAGAAGATCCGAGTCGCGCGCCGGCAGGACGCGGAGATTCACGAACAGCTCCAACAGAAAGTAACCACGGCTGCCGCGAAACTTAAAGGAGGGGAGGCAGCCACGCACGACCTTACTGACACTGTTTCGGAGACCGCCACCGCCGACCACGAGGCTATGGACACCGAAAGTCCGCCCCCAGCTCCTCCCCCACCCCCAGGAGATGGGGCCTGGTGGGCTGACGACGAGCCCGGTGGCCAATGAACAGCCTTAATTCCGTCGACCCCATAAACAGACCACAAACTTATAACAACCGTTAACATCCAGCGTATTCAGACTACTCTAAAGTTACGCGCCCTGCAGGATTTCTTATATGGTACTCAAGTTGATATCGCACTCCTTCAACAAGTTTTAACCAATATTTCCATCCCCGGCTACGTCACGATTACCAGTATTAGTGCAGAGGACTCAACAGGTACTGCAATGATGTACCGAGACGGCACCCATGTCACAGATATGAAGATTCGGAGCAACGGAAGGGGCATATCCTGTCAGGAAAACGGATTATTAATTGTTAATGTTTATACGCCCTCTGATAGTGGCCATCGACGACAAAGGGCCGACTTTTTCGAACTAATGTACCCGAATTAATCGGCCTCCATACCGATAATATTCTTCTTCGAGGAGATTTCAATTGTACGATTCACACCAAGGACCAGATTCCAAACTCTAACATTTGCGAAGAACTTAAGCATATAGTTGTCGGCCTTCACCTTTGCGATGCATGGGAGAAGCTACACGGGGATCAACGCGCCTATACTCATGTTACCCCATGCTCAGCGAGCCGAATTGACAGAATTTACATTTCGCGCAATATACAGGAGGCAGTTGTAAATGATGACATTGCACTCATAAATTTCTCCCATCATTGTGCCTATCAAGTCTATGTGCACCACCAACGACCCACCTTTCACCGCGGAAAGGGTTATTGGAAGCTCAGTGTTACTCTTTTACGAGATGAGGAACTCGATGTGGAGATGGCGCGTGCCTGGCAGCAAGCTCTCCGATCTCGTCCCCGCTTCAACACGACACTGGACTGGTGGGTCAATGTTGCTAAGCCTAAATTGAGATCCACGATTATGTTATATTCCAGGCAAATAGAGTATTGGCGCAAACAGACGATTGAAACGTATTTTCAGGCTTTGCGTGATCTATACAAAGACGCAAATGCCCCCAATCCCGTTACCGCGGGCAATATTAAGATGTGTAAAGCTAAAGTAACTACGCTTCAGAGGACGAAAATGGAAAGCTATATCGTTCGTACACAACCTAAGAACGTTGCGTCAAGAGAAACAGCTGCTCTATACCACCTACTGAGAGCGTTCAAACGTCGCAATTCAACTTTCTTTACCGACATTACGGATGCAACAGGGCGCAAACTCACCAGCACCCGCGATGTTCTCAGCTACGCACATGCGCGTTTTAGTGACCTCTATAGGAAGCACCCCGTCGACTTACAAACCTGTACCGCTCTAACACGTAGGATACCCACTCGTCTCTCGCCATACTTGAATCACTATTCGACAAAGATGACATCCACGATACTGTCCGTGCAGCGGCAGAAAGAAAAACACCAGGGCCAGACGGTCTTCCCGCAGAATTCTACAAGCATTACTGGACACTTGTTGGCGACACGCTACTTGCCTTCGCCAACGAAATTCCAGAGGCGGGCAATGTGCCCTCAGATTTTAAGGAGGGCATCATTGTTCTTGTCCCGAAGAAGGGAAACAGAAAACAACTGACTAAAATGCGTCCCATTACGTTACTGAAAGCTGATTTTAAAATTATCACAAGAGCTATGAAGACACGCATTCAGAGAGTCTTAGGCACGATTCTGGGAGACCATCAGCATAGTGCCATTTCCGGGAAGAGCATTATACACGCTGCTTGCACCCTTCGAGACATCATCGACACCTATGCGCACTCCGAAGAATCGGCTGCGCTTCTCTCTCTCTCTCTTTTTTTTTTTTTTTTTTTTTTTTTTTTTTTTTTTTTTTTTTTTTTTTTTTTTTTTTTTTTTGGATTTTGACAAGGCGTATGATCGGATTAGTCTTTCTAAAAATGCAAGAGATGGGTTTTGGGTCCCGCTTCATGAACGCCATACATAAGGTCACCACTGAAGCAAATTCTCGCATCCTGATTAACGGTCATTTTAGCCAACCTGTATCAACTGAACGGTCTATCATGCAGGGATGCCCCTTATCGACGTTATTATATGCCCTCGCCGTGGAGCCCCTGCTGACCGTTATCACAGAAGAAACGTCAGGGCTGGTGATTGGTAGCCTTAGGTACCGCTGTATCGCTTATGCAGACGACCTGTTCATTGGGATCTCATCTCAACAAGATCTCGTGGCCATTGACCGTGCAACTCACGATTTCGTAGTGTCCGCAGGGGCCAAGCTGAGTGATAATAAAACTGTCCTCCTGCAGATTGGCGCGGGTTTGCGCAACGTAGGTGGCCTGGATTGGTGTTCTGCCAACAGCAGCCATAAGTCACTGGGTATCCAGTTGGATGCAAACCCAGCCAGGATGTATACTAGGAACTGGGCGGACATGTTGAATAAGATTCGAGCAGTGGTTAAAATATACAGGGACAGACAACTTAATATCATGCAAAGTGTGCAAACCATCAGACTTACGATTGCCAGCACATTTAGATATCTCGCGCAGATACTGCCAGCCCGCCTCCTGTAGTTTCTAGTATTCAGAAGGCCCTTTGCTGGTTTGTCAGAAGGAACAATATCTTCAAGATAAACTTCGAGACTTTGGTCTTGTCACTTACGAAGGAAGGTCTCAACTTGATTGATGCGAGAGTTCCGAGTACAGTGCTATTAAGACTATCGAGGCTCCTCAGGACAGCACTACCAAGATCGTGTTGGCTAGATGGAGCCCAGGCCAACTTGAACCTCCCGTTAATATATCGACAATTCCTCCCACCCTTCTTTACATACAACAGTACTGGTTGAATTTCAGCTACGTTTATAAACGCTGTTCGTCCCATTCAAGAACCACCAGGATAACGAACAAGGCAGTCTATGAATTCTTAACAACAACTACAAACCGAAACCCTGTGGAACGGAAATGGCCGAATCACAGTTGGAACATTATCTGGAGAAATATTTTAGCGACTTTCTCCCCAGCGCGATTCAATTAGCATGGTATATGGTCGCAAACGACAAGATATCAACAAACGACAAGCTACACAAAATACATCTCGCAAATCAGCCGACCTGTGGTACATGTGGCTTCAGGATACTCTAATTCACAGCCTCATCTGCGAGCCTGCGAAACAAGTCACCGACCTTCTATGCAGAAGATTGGCCACCATAGATCGTACCACTGCAACGCACATTGATAAGACGGAACTTCTGTGGCCGCAGAAGTTACGCTACCCCAGAAGCAAGAACAACGCAGCGACCTGGATGCTAGGCCATACCATTGGCTATCTAATTCAAAATCGTGTCGCCATTTATACCGACTACTGTACCTATATTGAAATTGAAAATTTTAAAATTAAATCTGACTTGAATTACCATAAGAAATATGGAAACATGTTGGACATCATGATATCCCGAATCTGACGGCCTGCCTAAGCAATGAAGGTATTCAGTAAGCTTCGAATGGACGGACTCACAGAAGAATGAAATCTTTAGTTAAAGCATTTTATATATTTTATTTATGTTTTGTTTTTTTCTTTCCTCTGGAAAGACTTTGGTTTCACACTATACTTAGAACAGAAAATTGTTCAGAAGTATTATGATTTTCCAATTTGTCTAATGGCGACGAAGCCAGCCGAAGAAGGCACTCATGGTGTGAGTAAGGAAGGGCTGAAGGGGAGGTAGAAGGCCCAAGTCTTTCCTATAAATTTCTTAGAAGTAACCTGCATAATATTCGATGCTATGCAAAAATAAGTGCGCACCCTCTGAGGAGTGAGTTTGTTGGTTTCGTTTTAGGAGCAAGACAGTTTGCACCTCACTTAGGGTAGAATACGCACTTATTGTTTCACGTATTGCATTTTACACATTCTTAACATTCTTCTACTGAATAGTAACATTGACCGTGGAAGTATGATATTTTAAGATTTACTGAAAAGCGAGAATCTTGCAATAATCTTTGTGTTGTGAAGGCCTATTCTGATTTTATATCGCACAGTTTGTCATGAAACTTTTATTATTTGCTGCTCTTACTGATATAAAATGCAACTTTTATAAGAGTCTTATGTTCATAGGTATTTTGTTGTTACTTACTTAGGACTATCACAGAACATAACGAGCCGGCCGCGGTGGCCGAGGGGACTGAGGCGCGCCAATCACGGTCTGCACGGCCACTACGGTCGGGGGTTCGAATTCCCCCTCGGGCATGGATATTTGTGCCGTCCTTAGTCTTAGTTTGTAAGTTTAGGGACTGATGACCCCGTAGTTAAGTGCCATAAGCTATACAAACATTTGAACATTTTTTTGAACATAACGAACATAAGCACAAGCGCGGAAATAAGCGATTCAATAGAAGTAATGCAGGAATTCCATTGTTTTGATTCGGTAAACAGAGTGATTCCAGCAACTGATACCACCGACAACTGTCACTGGAGCGCGCTGCGGTCGCGTATAGCTCGTTGAGGCACACGTCCCGTATGCACAAGTTGCGCCGTCCCCGAGCGTTCAGCCGCACGATGGACACGGCACGTTGACCGCACACGTTCAGACACACGCTCCGTGTACAGAAATCTTGATTTACTGCCAAGCACTGTACTAAGGCGAGGTGACACTTCCAATGAAACCACGGATACTGGAATAGACGGTAGGGGTCACGCGCAGGTGGAGGGGGCCAGGCCGTACGCTGTGACGTCACCCGGAGACCACAGCCGACACTAACGGTCGCCACGAAAAACTTATTAAACGATTGCGGGAAAACTATTGGGTGAAAATTTTTTTTTTTTTTTTTATACATCTTACAGCTTGACATCTCCGCTCGATGAAGGACTGGATTTCTTTTTATTATTCTGCATACTTTTTTGTGCTGTATAAATGTAGTAAATGGTTGCAATAAATTTTATGATTTCGTAGCGGTAAAAACGCATTGCGTAGACTTTACGTATTATTCATTTTAGATCATATGTTGTGAACATGTTGAAGTAAATGATTATTTCGTGTATTAGTTTATTGTTCTCACTTCTTAAATAGCCAACTTCTTTAGCTAATTCAGCTGCAATTATTCCATCATTGTCAACGGCAGTGCTCGCTAAGGGGGTTTCGGAATTAGTACACCTACTGATTTCCTCAAAGGAATTGTTTATACAATTTATGCTGTCATCCTTGTCATTTGTTGTTAACAATAACATTTGTACTTCTTTACCGTTGTTCCGTATTTCTACTCTGACTGCACGGCATTCAAAAGAAACTGTCTTGACTACGTCAATGCACTTAGACAGCTTCAAAGTAGGGACCGCATCTGCCTTTAATATACGTTTCAATGGAAGATTTAAAAGTTCATTTTTCAAGTCTCGGACATAATCAGACTCTTTAAAATGTTCTGAACATACACGACCAGTATCAGGGTTGAGAGCATCTAATCGCTTACATGCGTTTATTCACTTTAACCTTACCTCTTTATCTCTCGGAAATCTGTAAAATATCGCATTCTTCTGCCGTTGTTCGTACAGCACAACACACTATCGTCGCCGGCCGCGGTGGCCGAGGTGACTGAGGCGCTCCAGTCACGGTCAGCACGGCCACTACGACCGAGGGTTCGAATCCCCCCTCGGGCATGGATATTTGTGCCGTCCTAGTTCGTAAGTAGTTCATAAGTAGTTTGTAAGTTTAGGAACTGATGACCCCTTAGTTAAGTCCCATAAGCTTGACAAGCATTTGAACACTATCGTCACTAATAAACCATCACTTATTACTTACAACTACTTAATACGTACACAAACTATAAAGAGCCAGGGGAACCATTTCTGTGGAAATACACTCATAATAGCAACGCTATGGTCGCGCGGGAAAACTGTGCTCGTCTCCTGGTGACGTCAGTAGCGTGGCATACGAGGCTTACGATAAAGACAGTCCGCGGCGCGCACGTCATATCACGTGATCAAGTGAGGCCTGAGCCGGCGCGATCGCTAGCGGATTGGCCGGCCGCTGGGGCACAGTCCACTGTCTCACAGCGGCTAGCCAATCCGCTAGCGATCGCGCCGGCTCAGGCCTCACTTGATCACGTGATATGACGTGCGCGCCGCGGCCTGTCTCTCTCGTAGGCCCCGCGCGGCATACGACTGCGCATCCGGCGGTTGACCCCTACCGTCTATTCTAGTATCCATGGATGAAACGATGCACAATGGACGACGCGATGAATTCTGGAAGATACGAAGCACTCCGTCCTGACTCATCGGCTGATCGCTGTGTCCCCTGTGGTGTAGAGGTCAGCGCAACTGCCTAACAATTAGGAGACACGGTTCGAGTCCCGGCTACGTAAAAAATTTTCAAATTTACCCATTCACAGTTGTCATACATTCCGTGAATATGCATAGATAACAACTGCATGATCAAAAGCAACTTATATAAATGCCGATGACGGGCAATGATCCTTTCTTCACTGCGGAGGCACTCCTAGACCCTTACTCTTACGGAAATCAGTTTACAACAACTACGAGTTTGAGCAGTAGTGGGTAGGGGTAAAGTTGAGAATTTGTTTCTGACGGGAGGCGTACTTGAGTAAAGCTATGCAGGGCTAATGGTCGCTGTGTCCCCAGTGGTGTAGAGGTCAGCGTAACAGCGTAGAAAGCAGGAGCCCGCCTTCGAATCACGTCTGGCCACATATTTTCAACTTTGCCCACACGCAGTTACTGTCATACATTCTGTGAACATGAATAGATAATAACTGCAGGATCAAAAGTGACGTCTGTTCTTGCGGGCATAATGTTATTGAGATGCTAATTGAATTGTGTTTCGTCACAGATAAAAGAAATTACCGTCAAAATGAAAGTTTTCACTCTTATGTGCCATATAACAATTGCCCATTCTTAAGACACTAAAATTTGTTTAATTCTCCAGTTACATTTGAATTGAAAAAGGCGGTAGCTTCTTATTTTTATATAAAACATAACAAATTGATTTAACATTTTTAAAGTGAAATTCAGTTCTACCTTCGTGACTTTAAATAAAGTCGTGTGCTTAGGGAGAGGTTTCCCATATTAGAAGGTATCAATTTCGCTCAATGACAACCATATGAAAACAACACGACTGTTTTGCGGCCTAATGCTTGACAGACAAAGCCTTCTTTGAATCAACTGAGCATAAAAGCACGCAATCTTACGAAAATTCATTTTCTTTTCTTTATGACGTCGATATTATAACTTGTTATTTCGTTTTGATTCGATGGTACTTTTGTACGCCATCAGATTGGTCTTTAGGGTTATACTTCCTCATCTGATAGGGCACATTTGCGTGTCTCGGTAGCTAACTGCCGGCGTGGCGCAGGCGATAGCCTCACCGACTCCGGTGCTGAAGGTCGCCGGTTCAATCCCGTCCACCAGCAGAAGCTTAATTGCCGGGCGCCGTGGCTCAGCGCACCCGGTCAGGGGTCTGAACGCCCTCTGTAATAAAAATAGCTGAGCCAACAATTCACCGAACAACCCCGAACAAACTGAAGGAACGACCGCGATCCATAGATCTAGCAGGAAAAAAAAAAGAAAACAGTGGTAGAGTACCAGACTGAAACTGCAAAGGACGCGGGTTCGATCCCAGCGATGTACTAGGTTTTTCACCTGTCACTTTCCACTTCTTTCACCGGTGTCAACGTTGCTTATGTGAAAAATACCGAGTAACACTGTTGTTCGAAATCAACGTTAAACTGTAGGTCCCGTTGCAACTGGCTTGGTAGGTGACGACGGAGGAAGGCAACTGCGTACCACCTCCAAACAGGACCGTGCCTAGTAAAACACTGTGGTGTTCAAACCAAACTTCGGATTGTGGATTGCTTTCTTCATGCACACTGCACTGCGTCGTTTATATTCATTTTAATGTCGCGCTATAATAATTATAGTTAAACTTAATGTAATTGGAGACTTAAACCTTAGCGGCTGACAGTGTATTGTTGGCTGTCTTAAGTCGAGTTCGGAGGAACAGAATACGAGCTGCGCGCGTTCTGCTATAAGTACATAGTCAGCCGCGCGCATGTAGCCGCGTGCTCTAAGATATGCTACGCACCGAGGGCAGGCTCACGGCCGAGGCGGGTTAGCCGTGCGCACTGGCGCGCCGTGCTGCGGTGCGCGCGGTCGATCGGCGTCGGGGATTCGAGTTCCCCCTCGGGCATGGATGTTTGTCTTGTCCTTAGGTTAGTTTATCTTAGTTTAAGTAGTTAATAAGCTAGAAACCAATGACCACGCAGTTCAGTCCGATAGATTTACAAACATTTGAACATTTTGAAGGCTCACGCCGGAGATTCGAGTCCTCCATAGGGCAAGAGTGCGTGTTTGTGTGTGTGTGTTGTCCTTAGTGTCAGTTAAAGTAGTTTGTAAGTGCAGACATTTGGACAATTTCGTCATTTTAGCACTGCAATGGTCGGGTCACTAGGAGGAAAATTGGTGGTCGCAATGTATCTGTGAAATACGGGGTCAACGTTGCACCGTTGGCTTTAATTAACCTCAGGTGTTGCAGTGAATAAGTTAACAAAACGAGGGAAAAACACTTAAGTATTACAATAGTAGCAACTGAACATTTATTTAATGAAGATTAACAGGCCGGCCGCAGTGTCCGAGCGGTCTGCGGCGCGCCACTCACAGTCTGCACGGCCGCTACGGTCGGGAGTTCTAATCCCCCCTCGGGCATGGATGTTTGTGTCGTCTTTAGTATAAGGTAGTTCATAAGTAGTCTGTAAGTTTAGGGACTGATGACCCCGCAGTTAAGTCCTTTAAGCTTAACAAACATTTGAAATTTTTTGAAGATTAACAGTAGACTATTTAGGTCCGCTGACGCGCGTGTTGCCTCATTTTCAGTCAGGCGTCCGGAAACTTTTGATCACATAGTGTATGTGTGGGATCCTACGCGATCATCCTATTGTTAAGTACATGTTCATACATTTTTGTCTCATAATTTTCTTGTTTTCCCATAAATTTCCTGTGTTTTGTGCAAGTTTTACTGCGTGTATGCATAAAATTTTACACAGCAAAGTCAAAAGGGCACCATCATCGCGTTTAAATTGAAAAAAGAAAACCAAATTGAACGACGAATTATAAAATCTATACGATTACTACTGTAGTTTTACACGCTACTATACGTATAAAAACCACTGAAATTAAATGCCAAGTAGATTGCGAAGCGGCTGTAAACGGCTTGTTATTTGCTTAGTTCCTTTGACAATTGGTTTAGACGATTTGTCCTCTGCTTATTTTGATGCGTATGAATCCATATTCTACTTATGAGCATGCCACTGGCGACGGCGTGCTTGACCACCCCGCCACTTACAGTGATACAAGAATAATAATAGTTCGCATTTCCTTACTAATTTACTGCGCACGAAAAAGTCTGTCTATAAGATATGGAAACACATTTATACGTCGAAATTCTTCTGAATTTCAAGTTATAAAGAAAACAACAATCAGTGTCAAGCACTCATCTCTATCTATATAAAAGCGAAAGGACACTCATTCATACACTCACTCACTGACTAAACACGAAATCTCAAAAACTACTTCACCTATGAAGCTGAAATGGCAGGAATGTAGTTCATCGGTAGAAGACGTCAGCTAAGAAAGGATTTTGCGATAGGGTCGATAGTTCAGGAGATATGACGTCATAAACAATGAAAACTTCCCCTATTGCGCCACGTGATGGTGTGACTTTATCAGTCCACTATTTGAGAAGGAGAGGAATTAGCGACTTGCAACAAACTTCAAACATAATTTCAAGCCTTTAGGAAACTTTTTCTCGATGACAACCCCAGAAAAACGATGACAGGAAAAAAGTTTGTCGCTTACTACTTTTTCGGCGTTCATGAAGTAAAATTACGGAATTTGGCATGACGTTACAATTTATTACTCGTAAACTATTAATTGTATTCTAGAGATATGTTACAGACATTATACACACATACCACTGAACGTACGTTCGAAATTTTATCATAGTACGACACACAGTTCATGAGATAATGAAAATCCGCCACATCACGCATGACGTTTTGATTTGTTACGTCTTTCCTACTAACTCTATTCGCGAGGTATTTTGCATATATTTTACATATGCCGCCCTGGATGCACCTTCAAAATAATATCGTATTACGACATATAGGTCAGGTGCTATGACGTCAAAGACATTGAGATACATGAAACTTCACCCTGAAAAGCGTGAGGTTGTAATTTACTACGTCTTTACTACCAAATCAATTTACAACGCATTTCGCAGGCAGTTTCCTGATATTTCTCTCTACGAATTTGGTAAATAATGTCTTTGTAGGAACCATAATTCAGGAGATATCTCTCTCTATATATATATACAAGCTAAAGGTCACTCGTTCACTCACTGACGAAACAAGAAATCTCTAAGGCCCGGCGCACACTTGACGCAGCAGAGGCAGAGGCGAGGCGCAGGGCCTCTGCTGGTCAGCGCACACTTGACGCAGCGCAGGCAGAGGAGGCAGCGCAGCTTGCAACAGCACGTGCTGCATGTCCACTGCAAACCTCTCCATGCAATCAGATTTAATTCCTGGATCTTCTTCAAAACTCAGTTAATTTGTGTGTGTGTGTGTGTGTGTGTGTGTGTGTGTGTGTGTGTGTGTGTGTATTCTGATAGAGTATAAGAGCAGTGAAAGGTCTGTTGAGCAACAGGCAAAAGTGACGAATACATGCTGAATTTCTCTGGTCCATGGAAGCTCATTTAAACTCTTGAGCTATTCCAACAAAACAGACGACAGTTCAAAGAGAGTCACATGCTGAGTAAGAAGGACTTAACAGAGAAGAAAAATAGTGTGACACGTCATACCCGCTAAAGAAAAATTAGGGATATGTTTTAGGAATTAAATTAAAGTCAGATTTATTTTTCTTTCATTTCTTTTATGATTCAGTGAAACAAGTGTCACAGCAAATTCAATAATTGAAAGAACCTTCATATAACTGTCATATTTAATCATGATTGTGGCGCAGTATATACGATCAGAAACACTTTTCTTCTCGGTGACACCTGATATGCTTTTCATATGTCTTAGATTGAAAGATATATCGTTATGAAAAATTTTGCAAATCATAGTTTCCTTGTTTAAATGCATTTGCACCCAAAGTGATTCCTTACTTAGGTCTTTATTCGTAGCTCTTCCATGCTCCTGAGTACTAAGATACTGACGTTTGCTTTTTTTCTTCTTCTATGACGGCAGCTGTGCATGTACATGAAGTATTTTATTACATTGCATTCATATTTTGTCTCTGTCAATATTTCTAATGATAATTACCTTCAGCAGCCATTATATTTGTTAGTAATTAGTGAAGCTAATGCTAATACTTTTGCAAATGTTGAATTTTCTGAAAGTAGTATAGAATTCAGGTTGAGAAATACTGACGAGAGACGTTCCTAGTATCATCTATGGTTTAGCAGTGAGCTGAAGCTCCACGAAGGGGTGGACATTTTGTTTCAAGAAATTGAAGAAGGTCCCTGATAGTAAAAAAAAATCGTTGCACGTCCATTCTGGTTTCGTCGAACTTTATATTCAGTATTAACGGGCATTTTAGCTTATATAGTGCTTTCGTGCTTGCCACAAAGTTTACTGAAACCAGAGACTATAGACCGTAAAAATACACAATCAGCATCTTCGGTTTATGAATCTCGGTGCCTTTCTATTTCAGTAAGTTGTTCGTTTCCAGCTTTGGGTGTGTATCGGCAGCGTACGGAGAAGGGAGACACGAGGCAGCTCCGCAATCGGCACAGCAGGCGGCAACAGCCGCGCGTGTGCCGCGTAGCTGCCGACCGCGGCGCGTCAAACGTGTATCTCACGTATTTTCTCGAGAATCGAAAGAGATATATCTCTCATTCCACCGTTAAAAACAATTTCGATATGTTAGCTACATTTCGTTCGCAGTAATGTATGATGTAAAACGCAGCAAACGCAAACTAGCCAGCGACTACTTTTTTCACTGCAAAATCTTCAAAATATGCGCGGCGTTGTACTTTAGTTTTTACTATAACAATAACTATGTACAATAACGAAAAGAAAATCTCCCCAACGTCATGCGGTGGCTTTTGCCTATATGATACAGAAAAATATTTTTTTTCTAGTGAGTAGTTTCTGCAAAATCGATTGTGGAAGCTGCGTTAGCGCAAAAACGGCACAAATCGGAAAATAGTATTTTTAATTTTTTTACGCAGAAAGTAAAAGTGTTACAAAGAAACTAAATACAGAGAAGGATGTAGCTTATATTCGTCTACATAAAAAATTTTTTTCGAAGCATATCGGATGACTTGAAATTTCACTTTGCGACAGAGGTGGAACAGAGGCGCAGGAAAACTGTGCGCCTCGGACAACCGGACAGAGGCGTGACCGAGGAAACGCCTGCCCTCCGCCTCGGCTGCGTTAAGTGTGCGCTGCCCCATAAGAAAGCATGCGTTACAGACGGACGGAGGCCTCGCCTCTGCCTCTCCTCTGCCTCTGCTGCGTCAAGTGTGCGCCGGGCCTAAGACTACTGCATGTATGAAGCTGAAATTTGCCGGTATGTAGTTTAAAGGTAGAAGATGTTAGCTAAGAAAGTATTTACGATAGGACGGAATGAAAGTGCATGGCGGAGGATTCTTTTCCTACAGACTGACGAAATCTGCAGTTTCATTCCGACCTTCACCAAACTTTACACGCTTGACCTTCAAAAGGAAGTTCAGCGTCTACCTAAAATTTCATACGGTGCGTGGGGGAGAGTATCTTGCAAGATAAAAACGGATCCCTAAGTATGTTAGTCGCGCCGTAACTTGAGAACGGCTCGACCGATTTTTTTTTTTTTTTCAGAACACAGGTAGTATGAGATAAAACTGGAAAATTTGAGAACAACAGAGTGCGTTTTTCAATGTGACTCTGTGGATCTATTGCATACAAATCTATAGTTTTGTTCCGATACTTATGGAATTTTGCACACTTCACCATAAAAACAAGATGAATGTCACTGTCTGTATAAAATTTCGTTCGGTGCTCTGTGGAGGGTACTTTATATACGAACTTTGACAAAATGAATAGGTTTTCTCAGATCATGATGAATTTTTGCACACACGAGGAAGGTCACAAGATACATACATGTTCGTATGCTACATGACAAAGGGTACCTTGCAAAAAAAATTGCTGAGAAAGGGAAAGGTGGAAAGGAACAGAGAGATGGGAAAGAAAGAGATGAATGCAGATAGAGGAGGGAAGGGGAGGTGCACTACGAGAGTGTAGAATAAATAAACATCCGGGCAACGCCCGGTTTACAGCTAGTTGATTATAAAACGATTTCGGCTATAGAACAGCTGCATCAGTTGAAAAGTCGACAAATAAAATCAAATAATATGTATGCTTTCAAACAGTTGCGTACCAACTTACATGTAGCGGCGCACTTTCTAGTTAAATGTTCCCAAGTAAACAGCTTCTGAGTGCCCCCGTCTACTGTGGAACTACAACAGTGTTGTGTTAGCTCTGACATCAAGCTCGGTACAAGTTTCACGAACAGGAATACACGGCACAATACTGTTCTACATCTACATCTACATCCATACTCCGCAAGCCACCCGACGGTGTGTGGCGGAGGGTACCTTGAGTACCACTAACGGTTCTCCCTCCTATTCCAGTCACGAATTGTTCGCGGAAAGAAAGATTGTCGGTATGCCTCTGTGTGGGCTCTAATCTCTCTGATTTCATCTTCATGATCTCTTCGCGAGATATACGTAGGAGGGAGCAATATACTGCTAGACTCCTCGGTAAAGGTATGTTCTCGACACTTCGACAAAAGCCCGTACCGAGCGACAGGGAGTCTCTCCTGCAGAGTCTTCCACTGGATTTTATCGATCATCTCCGTAACGCTTTAACGATTACCAAATGATCCTGTAACGAAGCGCGCTGCTCTCCGTTGGATCTTTTCTACTTCCTCTATCAACCCCACCTGGTACGGATCCCACACCGGTGAGCAGTATTCAAGCTGTGGGCGAACAAGTGTACTGTAACCCACTTCCTTTGTTTTCGGACTGCATTTCCTTAGGATTCTTCTAATGAATCTAAGTCTGTAATCTGCTTTACCGACGATTGATTTTATATGGTCGTTCCATTTTAAATCGCTCCTAATGCCTACTCCCAGATAATTTATGGAATTAACTGCTTCCAGTTGCTGACCTGCTATAGTGTAGCTAAATGATGCAGGATCATTCTTTCTATGTATTCGCAGCACATTGCACTTGTCTACATTGAGATTCAATTGCCATTCTCTGCACCATGCGTCAATTCGATGCAGATCCTCCTGCATTTCAATATAACTTTTTCCATTGTTACAACCTCTCTATATACTACAGCATCAACCGCAAAAAGCTTCAGTGAATTTCCGACGTTATCAAATGTTCAAATGTTTGTAGAGCTTATGGGACTCAACTACGGGGTCAAGAGTCCCTAAACTTTCAAACTACTTATGAACTAGCTAATACTAAGGACGGCACAAATATCCATACCCGAGGGGGGACTCGAACCCCCGACCGTAGTGGCCGTGTAGACCGTGACTGGCGCGCCGCAGTTCCCTCGGCCTCCGCGGCTGACCCGACGTTATCCGCAAGGTCATATATATATATCGTGAACAGCAAAGGACGCAGGACACTCCCCTGTGGCACCCCTGAAATCACTCTTACTTCGGAAGACTTCTCTCCATTGAGAATGACATGCTGCATTCTGTTATCTAGGAACTCCTCAATCCAATCACACAATTGATCTGATAGACCATATGCTCTTACTTTGTTCATTAAACGTCTGTTGGGAACTGTATCAAACGCCTTGCGGAAGTCAAGAAACACAGCATCTGCCTGGGAACCCGTGCCTATGGCCCTCTGAGTCTCGTGGACGAATAGCGCGAGCTGGGTGTATTGATAGAAGTGATTTTGAGTTCATCTTTGCGAAGATGTTTCTGTGCCACTGGTACTTGCCGTTAAGAAGCAACTCATGGCACGAATTCACTCTACTCCGTGAGTGCAGTGTGTGGTTAGCTTCCGCACGCTTTGTCTGTACTGCCCTTCGGCCTGCTCCCCAGCCCAGGCAGTTGGCAGCAAGTGTTGGTTTACGCGACAGCTGCGCGCCATTCTCCTCCGGAGGCACTCGTAACAACCGATAGCAAGCGCAAAGCCGAGCCGAGCGCGCCTCAAACTTTTACGGAAAGAGAAGACGGAGAAAAGCGTTTGCGTGGAGCTCGTACGTCAGGACTCTCGGTTTTTCTGAGGGGAGAGAAGTGTCGAAATTCAGCAGACTGGATTGAAGAACAACGATAGACCCGCTAATACAACATTTATATTTTTTGAATTCAGAGCAGGCACGACCATTTGCAAGGACCCGCAACTATTTAAATTCCCCAGGCACAAAAAGTGACAATTATACAACAAGCATGTTGAAACTTCCTGGCAGATTAAAATTGTGTGCCCGAACCGGGACTCGAACCTGGGATCTTTGCCTTTCGCGGGCAAGCGCACTACCGACTGTGCTATCCCGACACGACCCACGATGCCGCCTCACAACTTTACTTCCGCCAGTACTTCGCCTCCTACTTTCCAAACTTCACAGAAGTTCTCCTGCGAAACCGGTTCCGGCACACAATTTTAATCTGCCAGGAAGTTTCATATCAGCGCACACTCCGCTTCAGACTGAAAGTTTCATTCTGGAAATTTCATTCTGGAAATATCCCTTAGGCTGTGGCTAAGCCATGTCTCCACCATATCCTTTCTTCCAGGAGTGCTAGTCTTGCATGGTTCGCAGGAGAGCTTCTGTGAAGTTTGGAAAGTAGGAGGCGAGGTACTGGCGGAAGTAAAGTTGTGAGGCGGCATCGTGGGTCGTGTCGGAATAGCACAGTCGGTAGTGCGCTTGCCCGCGAAAGGCAAAGGTCCCAGGTTCGAGTCCCGGTTCCGGCACCCAATTTTAATCTGCCAGGAAGTTTCACATCAGCGCACACTCCGCTGCAGAGGGAAAGTTTCATTCTGGGAACAAGCATGTTATTTACATAAGACAGTACTTTCCAAACTTTCCCTCATGGCGACACCCTTTCACTAATATAAATACATATGGTAGAATTTAGATGGTTCTAGCAGGAGGGGGGGGGGGCGGAAATAAAGTATGGCTTAAATGTAGTTTGTAAACGAAAATGAAATCCTCGTACGCATTGACGTGTTTAATGTTGATCCTGACTGCAGCAGTTACATACATTCATCGCAAGAAAAGGAAACATTAGGAACTACGGAGATGTACAACAGAGTAACACCGCAGACAATACCTAACTAACACAGTAATTCTTGCTTCTTCTACATGCGACCCAACTTCCGAAACACGAAAATTGAATTTCGGAAACCGTTTATCGCTGTCGTGTGTACGTGTCAGGGCCAGATACGGTTTTGTTGGATCGATTAAAAACGGCGTCTGGAAATTAACTGCTCGGTTTTCTGATTTAGACATCACAGTGGCTGTTCCCTTTCAGTTCAATATCATCACATTATTTTCAGAAATAAAGAGAATGTATTTATGACAAGTGATGAATTATTATTTCAGTTCTATTGTTAGGTTCCTGCTTCACCACGACCTCGGAAGTCCCGACATATTCGGAAAAAATGGATAAATATTTGTGACAAGTAAGAAAATGAATGTCATTTCTGGTCCCAGAATCCGTTACATACAGGAAACTGAGAGAAAAAAATATTAACGCATATCAGGGTTCGCACCAACGATCACTGCATTTAAAATACTACTCTCCGTTAATCACCCGGCCATACTCCACACTAAACATCGCTACTGAATAGCTTTAGTCAGAGGACAATTGTGACTGATGTTACAATCTGTGACAGCTTTTACAGCCACTGTGTCATTGGTTGACAACTAATTGTAAGAAACGCTACTGGGAGTGACGTGGCTTTGATAAATCCATTAAAAAACGCTCAGGTGCAGCCTTTTGAGACGGAAAACAGACTTCAGTGAAGGTTCGTTCAAGCAGCTGCCAGTTCCAGCAAACTGCGCATGGGAAGAGCTGTTATCGAGTATCAGCAGCAGCTCTGCGCATGCGCAGTTTGCTGGAATCTGACAACTGGCAGCTGCTTGAACGAACCCTGAGTGTCTATGCGGCTGAGCACGCAATTAATGTGCACTGATCATTCCTTTAATACGTGATCTGTGGTGCACTGAATGAAGAGAAGGATGATTAGCTGCAGGCGAGTCTTCAGGGTAGTATGAAGAAAAGGATATTTGGTGTTATTTTATGACCATTTTTAAAAAAAATTAGAGTTTAAATTTGTTAGTCTCGCGACACCCTTGATACTACTACACGACAACCCAGGGTGTCGCGACACCCGGTTTGGAAAGCTCTGCCCATAAGATGTACGTAATGAGATTGACAGTTGACACTGAGTAACGGAATTCTCTTACTAATCACGCGAATGACCTCATAAATTTCTTCAAAATTTCGCTTACAAGATAAATCAACAGAATGTAAAGGCTGTACTTTAAAGTATATACAAAGAAATTAAAATCACGAGTAGCTTTGGAATGAACATACGGAAAATCTTATGCGGCAGGTGAACCAAAGACTGCATTTTATTGGCAGAATACTTAGAAGATGCAGCAGAAGACTAAAGAGACAGCCTACATTCCACTTCCCTCTCCTCCTTTGAAGAACTGCCACGGTGGCATAGCCATGCGCATTAAGGCGCCTTGCTGCGGTGCGCACGGCGTTTGCCATCGGAGATTCCAGTCCTGCCTCGGACATTGGTGTGTGTGTTGTTCTTAGGTTAAGTTAGTTTAAGTAGATTGTGAGTTTAGGGACCGATGACCACTGCAGTTAGGTCTCATAAGTACACACACAAAAAAATCGCACTGACGTGTTTTACGGCCAACTTTAGATTTGTAGTTTTATAAGTTTTTGTAAACATTTCGGACCAAAATAATAATCTAAATAATAAATAATTATAGTAATATGATAACGACTCTAGTATTGTGGTAATATCTATGCACCCAACACGTAATATTATTTCTGACCGTATTTTAACAAACAGCCAAAATTATGATCTTTGAGTTTAGCTTTGACAAACATTCTCTTCTTTGAACTTTTACCTCTTCGAACTATCATTTTAATATCTCTCACACCGGCCGCAGTGGCCGAGCGGCCTGCGGCGTGCCAGTCGCGGTATGCACGGCCGCTGCCCCCCTCGGTCATGGATATTTGTGCCGTCTTAAGTATAAGCTAGTTCATAAGTAGTCTGTAAGTTTAGGGACTGATGACCCCGTAGTTAAGTCCCATAAGCTTAACAAACATTTGAACATTTGAATATCTCTCCCACATTTTCGTTGTATTTTTCCGTTAAAATATTATCACCTGTCTTGCCAGGGGCCACGGTGGAGTAGCCAACCGGTCTAAAGCGCCTCGCTGCGGTGAGCGCGGTTGCTCGCCGTCGGAGGTTCGAGTCTTTCCTGGGGCATGGGTGTGTGTGTTGTCCTTAGGTTAGTTTACTTAGTTTAAGTAGTTTGTAAGCTACGGAATGATGACCACGCAGTTTGGTCCGATAGATTTACAAACAAATATCTTGCCGGGGTAATTCAAAGTTTATTTTTTTTGTCAGTACTGGTTACGAATGACTATACCCTGGAACGAACGTAGCTCACTGGCAGGTCGCTGTGAGACGGTGGGCTGTGCCCCATCAGCCAGTGATCCAGTGAGGTACGCGATCGCGACCTACTCTGCGTGACGTGACGTGTCACGGAGCCGGCCGTGGTGGCCGAGGGGACTGACGCTCTGCAGTCACGGTCTGCACGGCCACTACGGTCGGGGTTCGAATCCCCCCTCGGGCATGGATATTTGTGCCGTCCTTAGTATAAGGTAGTAAATAAGTAGTTTGTAAGTTTAGGGACTGATGACCTCGTAGTTAAGTCCCATAAGCTTAACAAACATTTGAACATTTGAACTAAGTGTGTTTGCCTCTGTAACTTATAAAATAATAGGTGAGGGGAAATTTTAATGCGGTAGGTCAACACAAGAAATGTTGCACTTTCTGTGGAGCTATGAACATAGTTTATTGTATCATTTTCCGGAGAGTTACAGCACAAAGACATAATTTTTTAAATGGAACAATAGTTTTTTCTATCGTGCATTGGAATCGTTGAAACCAGCTGCGTCCAAATCAATTTAAACTACATTCCTATCACTGTTAGTTTGGGAGCTACAACCCTTCAAAGTTTCAGGGGCAAATACCACAAGCGCTGCGCATAATGTAATGCGCCTTCTAAATGTGGTGCGGCCGAGTTGTAACGTCGCCGGTGTCACGGAGCGAGAAGCTTCCTCGATGCGCTGTTAGAATGCCGACTGTCGCCGCACACGGCCGTATACCCTACAGTTGGAGCCACACAAACAACCGGGGCTCAATATACCACAGTTACTGACATCGGATGACGAAGGCATACACGAACTACGAGTACGTTGACATGTTGCTGATGCTCGGCGAGTGCCGACACGATGCCACTGAAGCAGCCACGGCGTATGCCGTGAGATATCCTAGGCGAAGAGCCCCGGCAGCCATTACTTTCTTACGTGCCGAATTACGACTTCGGGAAACAGGCAGCTTGGTACTGCGCCGCAGTAACAGACGAAAACCTGCAAGAAGTGAAGAGACGGAGGTGTTTGTTTTAGCTGCACTACACCACGATCCTCATGTCAGCTTACGAGCCATTGCTGCAGTCGCTGGTGTCAGTCTCACACCTGTGTGGCGTATAGTACACGGCCACAGGTTTCACCCGTACTGCCTGTCACTGACCCAGGAGCTGCATGGGAACGATTTCCGTGCAAGAGTGACATTCTGTGAGTGGGCCATGCGTAATTTCACGCTGGAGTCTTTACAAAGTGTTATGTTCTCTGATGAGTTCACGTTCACAAATTATGGTGCAGTAAATCGCCGTAACATGCACTACTGGGCCGCAGACAATCCTCGGTGGGTACGACCTGTCGACCGTCAACGTAGGTGGTCTATTAACGTGTGGTGTGGAATCCTTGGGGATGAAATCATCGGTCCACACTACTTCCCAGGTACACTGACAGGTGAGTTATATCGCGATTTTATAACCGACAGTTTGGGTGGTCTCCTTGAACATTTGTGTCTACACACGAGAGTCCATATTTGGATGCAGCACGATGGTCACCCAGCCCATTCTGCGCGTGCTGTCGTGGAAGAACTAAACAACAGTTTTGAAGGAAGATGGTTGGAGGAACGGAATACGAGCTGCGCGGTTTCTGCTATAAGTACATAGCCAGCCGCGAGTAAGTAGCCGCGTGATCTAAGATATCATGCTACGCACTGAGGGCAGGCTCACGGTTGCGGCGTGTTAGCAGTGCGCACTGGGGCGCCGTGCTGCGGTGCGCGCGGTCGATCGGCGTCGGGGCTTCGAGTTCCCCCTCGGGCATGGGTGTTTGTGTTGCCCTTAGGTTAGTTTATCTTAGTTTTTAGTGGTTAATAAGCTAGGATATCAATGATCACGCAGTTCAGTCCGATAGATTTACAAACATTTAAACATTTTGAATGCTCACGCCGGACATTGGAGTCCTTCATAGGGTATGAGTGTGTGTGTGTGTTGTCCTTAGTGTAAGTTAAAGTAGTTTGTAAGTGCAGATATTTAAACAATTTCGTTATTTTAGCACTGCAATGGTCGCGTCACTAGGAGGAAAATTGGTGGTCGCGATGTATCTGTGAAATACAGGGTCAACATTGCACCGTTGGCTTTAATTAACCTCAGGTGTTGTAGTGAATAAGTTAACAAAACGAGGGAAAAACGAAACTTCCTGGCAGATTAAAATTGTGTGCCGCAACCGGGACTCGAACGTGGGACCTTTGCCTTTCGCGGGCAAGCGCTCTGCCGACTGAGCGCTCAGTTGGCAGAGCGCTTACCCGCGAAAGGCAAAGGTCCCAGGTTCGAGTCCCGGTTGCGGCACACAATTTTAATCTGCCAGGAAGTTTCATATCAGCGCTCACTCCGCTGCAGAGTGAAAGTTTCATTCTCGAGGAAAAACAGTTAAGTATCACAATGGTAGCAAATGAACATTTATTATATGAAGATTAACAGTAGACTATTTAGGTCCGCTGACGCGTGTGTTGCCTCATTTTCAGTCAGGTGTCCGGAAACCTTTGATCACACAGTGTATCTGTAGGATCCTACGCGATCATCCTATTGTTAAGTATGTGTTCATACATTTTTGTCTCATAATTTTCTTGTTTTCGTATAAATTTCCTGTGTTTTGTGCAAAAAAAAAAACAAAAAAAAAAAAAAAAATAAAATAAAATAAAATAAAAAAATAAAATTAAATTAAAAAAAAAAAATCTAACGACGAATTATAAAAGTCTATACGATTACTAATGTTGTTTGACACGCTACTAAGGTAAAGCAGTCAATAATCCGAAGATTGGTTTGAACACCACAGTGCTTTACTAGGCATGGTCCTGTTTGGAGGTGGTATGCCATTGCCTTCCTCCGACCTTCGAACTGACTTACCCAGCCAGTTATGGGGGGACCTACAGTTTAACGTGGGTTCCGAACCACGGTGCTACTCGGTATTTTTCACATGAGCAGTACTGCTAGAGGTGAAAGAAGTGGAAAGTGACAGATAAAAATCCTAGGACCTGGCGGGGATAGAACCCGCGACCTTTGGATTTGTAGTCTGGCACGCTACCTCTGTGCAACCGAGACGCTACTATCCGTGTAAAAACCACTGAATTAAATGCCAAGTAGATTGCGAAGCGGCTGTAACCGGCTTATTACATGCTTAGTTCCTTTGACAATTGGCTTAGACGAGCTGTCCTCTGCTTATTTTAATGAGTATGGATCAATATTCTACTTATGAGCATGCCATTGGCAACGGCGTGCTTGGCCACCCCGCCACTTAGAGTGATACAAGAATAATAATACTACGTATTTCCTTACTAATTTACTGCGCACGAAAAAGTTTGTCTATACGATAGGAAAACACGTTTATACGTCGAAAATCTTCTGAATTTCATGTTAAAAAGAAAACAACAATCGGTTTCAAGCACTCTCATTGATTATAAAACGATTTCGGCTATAGAACAGCTGTCATCAGCTCAAAAGTCGACAAATGAAATCACATAAGATATATGCCTTCAAACAGTTGCGTACCAACTTACATGTAGCGGTGCACATTCTAGTTAAATGTTCCCAAGTAAACAGCTTCTGAGTGCCCCCGTCTACTGTGGAACTATAAACAGTGTTGTGTTAGTTCTGAAATCAAATCCGTGTGGGGTCCGTTCAAAAATGTTTGTATAGCTTATGGGACTTAACTACGGTGTCATCAGTTCCTAAACTTACAAACTACTTACGAACTAACTAACACTAAGGATGGCACAAATATCCGTGCCCGAGGGTGGCCCGAGGGGGGAGTATACGGCCGTGTGCGGCGACAGTCGGCAGTCTAAAAGCGCACCGAGGAAGCTTCTCGCTCCGTGACACCGGCGACGTTGCAACTCGGCCGCACCAGATTTAGAAGGCGCATTGCATTATGCGCAGCGTTTGTGTTATCTGCCCCTGAAACTTTGTAGGGTTGTAGCTCCCTAACTAACAGTGATAGGAATGTAGTTTAAATTGATTTGGACGCAGCTGGTTTCTACGATTCCAATGCACGATAGAAAAAACTATTGTTCCATTTAAAAAAATTATATCTTTGTGCTGTAACTCTCCGGAAAATGATACAATAAACTATGTTCATAGCACCACAGAAAGTGTAACATTTCTTGTGTTGACCTACCGCATGAAAAGTTTCCGTCACCTACTATTTTATAAGTTACAGAGGCAAACACACTTAGTGAAACACATTTGTTGACTGAACACAACTATATTCTGCAAGATTCAGAGTTGTTCAAAGGTAACAGCGCTTTCTCTGAGAAGTGCATTTGTTCTGCTTCGAGAACATGCCATGAAATACATAGCAACGAATGGTAAACATAGACTTCTTTATCACATGTACATAAACTGGGGAGATACTGTTAAAATGACTGTTGTAAATATAACAAATAACTTTGTATATGTGTTAAGTACTAGAGTTATGTGGAATTCAGTATTACCACACTTATTCCGTTTGTGATTTTAGCTGTAAAAGAAAACGTAATCACGGTTTGAAATAGAATATTTGCTTTTTATTTTACAGAGTAACATGAACGAAGTCATATCTGAACTACAGGAATGGTAATAACATCTACGTTAAAACCGTCCATAGATGTCAAACATTTTAGTAGATGCAATGATTCTAATTAATAACTTTCAATATATTCCATAAATAGTGAATAAACGCTTAGAAAAAAAATAAAGAAGGTAATTTGTTGCAAAGTATACTCCCCTTTTGTTTCATTAAGGAACTACACTTGCCACAGAAATCTAGAACTTCCTTTATATATACGAAACACCCTGTATCAGCACGTTGTTCAGAATGTTCATTATCACAGTATCCTCACAGATTACGTGCATATGCTTCAGAAGACCATTATTCAATTCGTTGTTACGTATTTCACGGCATGTTCACGAAATAGTAGAAACACGCAATTTAGAGGGAGCATTTTTACATATACACAACTCTAAACATTGAAGAACATAGCTCTATTTAAGTAATAAGGATGCCCGAAACCCTTTTAGGAAAAGAGGAGGAAACAAAATTTTGGGGGTAGTGGTGCGTTTCGAACCACTGACTATAGACATTACAGTCCAACGCGCTATCCACTACACCACAGGTAACAACTGGAGTACACTACCTTCATTATTGTACTGTTACTGACAGTTAACTGATACTAATATGGCAGTTTTAGACACTAGATTATCATTTATCGTACGAAGAACAACACGTATTTGTTAATTCTTCAGTGTGCCATTCCTTAGGAATGACAACCTACAAGTTACAATAAGAGAATCATCAAATATCCAACGCAAGATGGCGTATGCCAGAGAGTTCTGGGCGAGGAATGTCACGTGACATTTCCGAACGGCTGGTTTTCGTTAATTCAATAGAGGGTGTCAAATCTCCGTTATTTTTGCAAATATCTCTTAAGCGATACCAGATATGAAAAAAACATAAGAAAACAAAGTTGTAGAGAATTTTCTCCTCTACAAATTCGATTTTTCAATATTCGAGTTAGAGGAACGGTTTATTTTCAATTAAAATTGCATTACAAACGGCTTTTTATGGTGTTACTAACATATTTTTTGCCCGAAATATTTGAAAAGCAAGGTTTTGGTCTCTGGTGACCAACAATTATGTCTGAAAAATTTGGTGCCGATCTGTTGAATGGTTCGACCTAAAAAGTAGGAATACGTTACAGACAGACAGACATCCCAAAATCGCCGATATTTTTGCAAATATCTCTGAAACGATACGAGATATGAAAAACCGTAACAGAGTATATTTGTAGAGAATTTTCTCCTCTACAAATTAGGTTATTGAATTTTCGTGTCAGATGAATGGTTAAGCCGTTATTTTCATTTAAATTTCGAGCTGTCAAAAGACAATCGCAAAGGCCCACTTTTAGTGTTACTACCGTAATCTAAAGTGGGCCAAAAATGGAGAATTGATGAGCAGAGTGACAGCATTATCAGTTGCGAATGACGGAGGATATCGGAAAAGTACAAAGAAGAGCAGCTCGTATAATTGCGATACAGGGGAGAGTGTCACGGAAACGATACACGAATACACGAGTTGGAAAATCGTAACTACGACTTTTTTCGTTGCGGCGAAATCTAGTTATGAAATTTCGATCACTTGCTTGCTCCTTCGAATGTGACAACGTATTGCTGAATCCCACCCACAAATGTAGAAATAATCTCCATAATAAAATAAGAAAAATCATAGTTCGAACGGAGAGTTTTAGGTGTTCTTTCTTCCCTCGAGCTATTCGAGAACTCAATGTTCTGAATGTCCTTCGATGAACCATTTGCCAGGCACTTTAGTGTGTAGATGAACAACTGTGACACTATTAAATAATGTTTATAAATTACATTCGCCGTGCATACGACTCTCTCCTATATTGTTCATAGCTTTTTGTGGCGAGAATGGTAGTAATTACTACTACCCGGGCGCCAAAGGCTTATTTGCTAACAAGCCCTAAACCCATACAAATTCACATCCAGTACCCAAGTTAGTAGTACTTAATTAACAGCTGGCCCGTTTTTACTAATATTAAAAAATAATCTCAATCCGTCCTTTTCAGTGAATCTGTTTGAGCTACACACAAACACATGCCATTATGTGTGACTATCTTGGAACCACAGATGGATGCTGGAGTTACTAAGTTATTTTTTGATACACGATGGGGTCTCACTGCGAGTCTATTACGCCCGTATTTCTGTCTTTTGAAAAAATTATAGATGCCACTGAGGGACTATTCTTTCTCTTTCACAATGTTCCCGCACATGCAAGGTCGGCTTTGTTAAATTCGGATTTGGCGTGTGTTAATGTCTACGAGGTGGCCGGATGTCCTTCCTGTCGCCACCCCATGCCCCCCAGAAAGAAATGTTTACCCCAATATGTGTCATATATATGAAAAGTGTAGAGTTACGAAATATTTGCGGATCGTATATCTAAGGCGGGACTTGTGGACCAGCCCAGTATTCACCTACGGGATGCCGGCCGCGGTGGCCGAGGGGACTGAGGCGCTCCAGTCACGGTCTGCACGGCCACTACGGTCGGGGGTTCGAATCCCCCCTCGGGCATGGATATTTGTGCCGTCCTAGTTCGTAAGTAGTTCATAAGTAGTTTGTAAGTTTAGGGACTGATGACCCCGTAGTTAAGTCCCATAGACTATACAAACATTTGATTTGATTTGATTTGAGCGCTCCAGTCACGGTCTGCACGGCCACTACGGTCGGGGATTCGAATCCCCCCTCGGGCATGGATATTTGTGCCGTCCTAGTTCGTAAGTAGTTCATAAGTAGTTTGTAAGTTTAGGGACTGATGACCCCGTAGTTAAGTCCCTTAAGCTTAACAAACATTTGAACATTTTGAACCTACGGGATGTGAAATACCGTCTAAAACCACACCCAGCCTGGCCGGTACTCCGACCCCCTTCGTTAATCCGCCGGGCGGATACGAACCGGGGGCCGGTACGCCTCCCCGTCTCGGAAAGCGGTGCGTTAGACCACTTGGCTAACTGAACGGGTGATGCTACTGAGGGACTAATTATTCGAAAACCATGGGAATTAAACGAGATACTCAAACTATGTTACGTGCATTGTATTTTCTTTTTTATAGACTAAAGCGTCAGAAACGAAACTTCTCACGTTTGTACAATGATTATTTGACATTTATGGTGGGATTCCTCAAATGTTTTATCGGACTTAACTACAGGGTCATCAGTCCCTAAACTTACAAACTACTTATGAACTAACTAATACTAACGACGGCACAAATATCCATCCCCGAGGGGAGATTCGAACACCCAACGTAGTGGCCGTCAGAGCCGTGCAGCGCGCCACATTTAAGCCCCGTTTACACCAAAGAGAACATGAGCGAACAGAGGCGAATGCGCATTCGCCAGGAATTCGCCTGTGCGCGCACGCATTGGTTTGTACTTGCGAATAAGCGTTTACACCGGAGCGAACGGAAGAGAAAACACACTGCCGCAAGGCGAGCATACACAGTTTATCGCATACGCTAGCGCTGAAGCGGAGAGGTCGCGAACTTCCTTTGATGGTTCGCCCTGAAACCGACACCCAGCGGAACACAAGCGAACACCTGCGAATGCGAGCCGAACGTGACCGAACAGCGCGGGCATAGCGTTTACATCAGAGCGAATGCTCGCTCGCTGCTGCTCGTTCGCTTGTGTTCGCTTCGGTGTAAACGGGGCTTTAACCGCCCGAGCTGGCCTGCGTCCGGCTGCTGCGCTCTGCTGCCCGCACCGCGGGTAGTCTAGTGGGGCTCCACTGCACCGCCTACAGTGCGAGGTGCGCTGCGCCGTCGAGTCCCGACACTCGCCTAGCGAGCGGCTACCCGCCGGGCCCTGCAACAGCGCTACACAAGGCGCTGCAATGCAGCGCTGCGCAACACGTATTAATCACAGCGTAGGCATCGCGCACATTTTTCATTACCTACGTAGCAATTTATAGGTTACTGCTATGTCTGAAATAAGTAACGAACAGGTCAGATCATACCAATGTACAAGGAGTAGACGCTACTAGAAACAAGAAAGTTTCTAATATTCCTTCATTAGTTCATCTTTTAATTGTAACAACCATATATTCAGTCAAAAGACAGTTAGGCTTTGTTGTAAAGCTGTGTTGTTATGTGGAGTTTAATTTTTATTTTTTAAATTCCTAAGCACAGTGCCTCTTAAAAGTTTTTCTCCTATTACCATATCGCAGATATATAGTAGTTTAAACTCCATCTTATTAAAATTAAGTAAAGTTAAATACAAAAATAATAGACGAAAAAGTTTCTTGCTGGTACGTACAACTAATAGTTTTTGTATTTTACGCATCAATGGTTTCATATCAAAAGGGCAGATGCAGGCTTTTGCATAATGGAGAGGTGCAGTATACAATATTAAAGTATTTTACACTTGTCTGTTAACCTAAAAGTTTTCGTTATGGAATTAAGCGGCTAAACTTTTTAGTAGAGGGTCCACCGACGTTACTTTCAACGAGAAGAGTGTTTCTGTATTTATTTGTATCTAAGTGTTAGAAGTGAAAGTCTTTTCGCACAACGAGTGAACGAGACATGTAGTAAATGTGTTCCTCTTAGCAATGCCAAAGATTTTTGTGACTTAAAGTTACTGGACGTTTCCAGAAGCTATTACTATTAATTTGCAGTTATGTGGATTCTAAAATTATGGCTCCTTCCAAGAGATTGCGTATCCCATTGCTTTTAGTAGACAAGGAAGAGAAATAATGTTGGAAAGTTTTTCAAGTCCCTCCAAATGTTCTTCAGTTACGTTGTTGCCGTTTTCTTCTAAAGAAAGATGATTTCCACCAGCAAGTCGTCGAGGTTATTGAAGCACTCATTTTGAATGAAATTCTTATTTATTTCGCAAACTACTGGATTTTTAGCGAGTTCCTGTTTACCTTGACAGAATTTTAGCTAGATAATTAGTAGGACAACCTTGAATAAAATTAAATATTATCACATCACGTAGGGAATATCATTTTTCGGCACACACATGAAAATACGAAGATTTATCAGAAACAAGGAACTGAAGAGATTTAAGGTCTCATCGTGCTCTTCATGTTAGAGCCATCACTTAGTTTAATATAAAGTGAAAGTGAAACATTGTGTAAGTGAATACTGAGCAAAGTATAAAACTGCCTACAAACGTATCGGAGCCGGCTAACGCGAAGCCGACGACTTACAACAGATTTAATATATCCGGCGCGAGCTGATACGGCTATCGTTTCGCTTCTGCAGCACGAAATTGTGCGTCTTCTGTCTGTTTTTACCAGATCCGTTACTGCACACGTTTTTTTTTTTTTTTTTTGTTTTTTTTTTGTTTTTTTTTTTTGTTTTACTCGCAACTGATAGTTGTTACAAGTGTTTTGAAGATACATGCAATCTGTCCAGCGATACAAAACGACTGCGACCTTGAATGTCACCTTTCCAATAGTGGTGACTCCCTCGGGGTTTCAGCTCGCCCCAGCCAAAGGAAAAAGGGGGAAAAATAAAACAACAATGGACCACACGCCTTTAGCGATGGACAGTAATTAGTTTACGTCCCTTGGAGTGCTTGAGCATAAGCTGAACCTTCCAACATTCTACCAGTTAATCAGAAGGAAGCTTGGGGTTTAACGTCCCGTCGACAGCTTGGTCATTAGAGATGGAGCTCACGCTCGGAGTTTTGGGTAAGGATGGGGAAGGAAATCGGCCGTGACCTTTGAAAGGAACCATCCTGGCATTTGCCTGGAG
Organism: Locusta migratoria; assembly: GCA_026315105.1. Taxonomy (NCBI): domain Eukaryota; kingdom Metazoa; phylum Arthropoda; class Insecta; order Orthoptera; family Acrididae; genus Locusta; species Locusta migratoria. The sequence goes on from CM048755.1 coordinate 349,203,221, forward strand.
TGATTTAGGGAAATCACGGAAAACCTAAATCTCGATGGCCGAAGGTGGATTTGAACCACCATCCTCCCGAATGCGAGTCCAGTGCGTTACCACTGCGCCACCTCGCTCGGTCCCAGTTAATCGTTTCTAATGACCTCGATTGCAACTGAACGTAACAACCCGATCTTCCTTTTTTTTTTACGCAAGGATACATCAAACAATTTATCGAAATGTCGACAGAAACGCTGTTAGAACACGCGCTGAATACATACACTTGCTATCGCGGCACTGATGCTCCTTAACTCGCAATTACTCGTGAAATGAGACAGCTCTATTTCACTCGCGGTAATGTATGGTCTAAAATGCATAGGTCATTTTAGCTGCCTGCTGTCTTTTTCAAATGTTTTCAAATGTTTGTTATGCTTAAGGGACTTAACTATGGGGTCATCAGTCCCTAAACTTACAAAATACTTATGAACTACCTACAACTAAGCACGGCACAAATATCTATGCCCGAGGGGGGATTCGAACCCCCGACCGTAGTGGCCGTGCAGACCGTGACTGAAGCGCCTCAGTCCCCTCGGCCACCGCGGCCGGCGATATCTTTTTTTTTTTTTTTTTTTTTTTTTTTTTTTTCTTTCGATACACGATTTGTAAATGACGCGCACATACTTCACTAATAGCGTCATTTTAAAACGACATTTACGAATTATGGAAAATTGAATGCTTTCTTAGAAAGCTAAGATTCTGTTCTATCACATGTCCAAAACTCAGATTTTTTAACCCCATAGTTTTTTCAGAATCGAGTGATAAGCATTATGAAACTAAAAACTCACGCGGAATGAAAAGTAGGCATTTTTTTTCCACATGCAAAGTATCGCTTGTAAGGGAAAACTAAGTTCATAAACCGATGTTGGATAGTCGTATGTACCGTGAACAGTCTTTGCAGCGTGAAAATAGGAATTGTGTATTTCCTGCCAAGGGTGTAGCGGCTGAAGGGCACGTGCCCGGCTAGCAGCAGAGCGCGACGGGGCCCGGGCGGACTATAGCGGGTCTCGGTGGGTAGGCGGGGACCCGACCAACGCTGCCCGCCACCGTCCCATGCCAAGGTACGTAACTAGAAAGATATGCCAGTTTGGGCTTCTTCACTGTCATTGGTTAGCGCTGTATTACGTCACTCGGCAGCAAGCCGCTGTGTTATAAGGCCGCCGTGAACTCATTTTCTTCGTCTTTTCTTTTATCATTTGACAAAAAACATTGCTTTTAAGCGGTGGAACACGCTTGTGATTAATATATCTGTATACTAACATACAAAGGATTGATAAAGAAAAGCTTCAAACATTATTAACAACTAGCTAACCCGTCCCGACTCGCAACTTGGCAAGGGTAATATTTAAACGTCTTTAACTCGAGAACTACGGAACTTATCGTGATGAGGTTTGTTTTTAAATTGTAGAGCTCATGAAGATTTAAAATAAAGTCATCGAGAGCACATGTCTAACTTTTATAGATTTCTACAATAACTATTTATGTATTCTGAAGCCATCCGGTGCCAGCGCATTAGGACAAAAAAGGTACATATGCTTTACTCGTAAAAGTTAGACATATGCTGTCCCCGACTTTTTTAAAGACCTTTGTCAGATCTACAATTGAAAAGAAACCTCATCACGATACGTTCAGTAGTTCTCGAGTTATAGAAGGTTAAAAGGACAGACAGAGAGAAAATGTGCTTCTGTTTTATATAATGATTTCACCCCCTTAGAGTGCGAATTTCAAAATTTTACTATGCCTATAACCGTGACACTAGTTCATGCAATAAGTTGACGAAGTTTTATCGCCACCGACTGAATGACATTGACAGGCATAGCATACGGACAAACAGAAGCCTTCATTTTTATTTATTAGATAAAGAAAACTTTCGTTAAACGCAAACTTGGCAGCCGATTTTCGCATTAATGCTTTTGTTTTACTTTAATTACTATGAACATTGAACTACATACTACTTTCATACATACAATTTTATCAATAAAATATCGATGATCTGAATCCTTGCAATTCATTCTGCAAGTCTCTTTTGTAATCGGCTTCATAAAAATGTTCGGAACAAATTCTGGCATTTTTGACATTTATCTCGTCTTGCCGTTTACAGTGAGAGATCCATATGCGCTGAAGTTCCCCATCTTTTGGAAACCGATGGTACAAAATGCCTTCCGCCTTGCGTCCACTGTTATTGCACTCCGCAACAGCACAACAGAAGTATTCTTAGTTATAATTACAGAAAGAATATATGGAAAAAATGTTCCCTAATACAAGAAAGCTACTTTCTATCCGAACACTTAACAGGTGACGAAACGAGCGAGCGCAAAACACAACTTCCTGCTGGCACGTTTCATAAGGGTACTGCGGCAGCTGCTTGGCGCTTGCTGCCAGCTGACGTCACAGAAGCAAAGCGCGTTAGTCAAATTTACACACCCCTGGTTCGATGTGGCTAGTGCCGGCAGGCCGGGCAGCGCCAACACCACCTAGAAGACAAGAGGTTCGTTCCAGCAGCTATTTGCAAGAGCTAAGAAACAGGTGTTACTGCGCATGCGCAGCTACTATGACGTAAAAACCCTTGTTTGATACTTGCGCTGCTGGAACGATTTCTGGCTGCAGGCGAAGGTGAGTTTAGAGGAATAAGTAAAATACTTTCCTTCCTAATAACGAAGAAGTGTAAACAAGAAATATCTGATCTTAAGTGGGATTGTAGTGACTTCGAAATAATCGAAAAACCCGCTACAAACACTTACGTATCACGTGATGACTATCCCCCCACTCTAACTCAGACCTTTCTGCGCATGCGCAGATTGGCAGCTTGACCTCGCCAGAAATATTTTTTAGGGTAGCGTCTGGCTGCTTGCGGCAACTGCTGGAACACCAAACAGCCACACTCCAAGTAGCCAGAAGCGGGAGAAGGCGCTGCTGGAACACAATTTCAGCGTTGCGCATGCGCGTCAAGCAGTCTGGCAGCTGCTGGAACGAACCTAAGGCGTTACAACAGGCCGTGCCTACGTCACACTTAGAGGCCGCGGCCGCCATCTGACTGGCGGTGGGCGTGCCCCAGCCAACAGCCAGTGAGGTGGCGGCCGGGGCCTCTAAGTGTGACGTAGGCACGGCCTGTTGTAACGCCTTGTCTTCTAGGTGGTGTTGGCCAGGCCCGTCCGGGAGGCGTGGCTACGGGCCCGGGCGGCTAGCGCAAGCCCGCTGTACGCCTCTGGTGGGCGTGCAGAAAGTGACTGGCGCGCCGCAGACTGCTCGGCCACCGCGGCCGGCGTGGGATTCCTCAAAATGGTGCCTTTAACCCTTTATATGTCGATATATTGCCCACCTACCATAAGTGAAAAGCAGTGTACATTCTCTTTTCCTTCCTTGTTTTCACCCGTTTGCCGGCCGCGGTGGCCGAGGAGACTGAGGCGCTCCAGTCACGGTCTGCACGGCCACTACGATCGGGGGTTCGAATCCCGCCTCGGGTATGGATTTTTGTGCCGTCTTTAGTATAAGGTAGTTGATAAGTAGTTTGTAAGTTTAGGGACTGATGACCCCGTAGTTAAGTCCCATAAGCTTAACAAACATTTGATTTTTCACCCGTTTCATTCTAAATAACAAGTTTACCACAGGAATTTGTAATATTTCATAGTGTTTGGTAATGTTTTATTGTTTGTATATTGTAATGTGTTCAATTTTTGTAACAGTAAATTATTTAATAAATTGTATCTTCTTTGCATTCCAAATGCCATTTTTAGTTATTTATTCCAGATATAAGAAGGTGGTATTTTAAATGACCACTATCCACAACGGTCTAAGCCCCGCACAAAATCGACAGTGATCTCTGCATCAACCATTTATTTCTTCCTTTCACTTCCAAGTTAAATGAACATAAAATAATTCTGAGTATGTTGCATGCCTATATATGTCAAATGGGATGCAATAAAATATTACCTTTCAAATTTTCAGAAAACAAGTTTTGTCCTATAAAGGGTTAAAGAAAATCCATTCCTAAGAAATGTCAGCAAAATGGAAAAGTTTCGAAAAGAGAGTCTTTTCATCGTACAAGTTTAAGACTGATACAGCTCGTAGATGAATATGAATTTTTCAAATACACTGACGGAAATAAAAAATTGTATACCCTGTTAGAGTTTTTGATGTGTATATGAAATCCATGAAATAATCACATTAACAGATCAGTACCTGAGGTACCAGGTGTCGATCCATGCTAAAGCACCCATATTATTACATGGTGTGTCCTTGTCCGTCAATTCAGATGCTGATTCTGACATCCATACAAATGGCAAATACTGCTCACCTATTTCGGCAAGAATCAGATGCTGATTCTGACATCCATACAAATGGCAACTGCTCACCTATTTCGGCAAGAATTTTGGTTATATGAGACGAACCTGTAAGTTGTCCTGAATGAAACTTTCACTCAGCAGCGGAGTGTGCGCTGATGAGAAACTTCCTGGAAGATTAAAATTGTGTGCAGAATCGGGACTCGAACCTTGGACCTTTGTCTTTCACGGACAAGCGCTCTACCTCTGAGCTATCCCGACACGACTCACGGTCCGTCTTCACAACATCAATTCTGCCAGTACCTTGCCTTGTACTTTCCAAACTTCACAGAAATTCTCCTGCAAATCTCGCAAGATTAGCACTCCTGGAAGAAAGGATATGCTGGAGACATGACTTAGCTACAACCTAACTTTCACTCTACAGCGCAGTGTGCGCTGATATGATACTTCCTGGCAGATTAAAATTGTATGCCGGGACCGGTTATCAGTCCCTAAGCTGACAAACTACATAAACTAACCTAAAGCAACTTATGCTAAGGACAACAAACACACAGGGAGAACTCGAGCCCCCGACGGCGAGCAACCGTACGCTCGGCAGCAAGGCAGCTTAGAGCGATCGGCCACTCCACCGTGCGATGCCTTAAAGTCAACTGACGATGCCAAGCCTGCTGTCGCAAAATTCACTGACGGTGATATATTGTTTGGACACTCACGTATCTGAAAACTGTCAACAAATATTTCGTAGTACTGCACTGTACAAATACATCTATAAGAACACTAAAACATTTGAAACTTCCTGGCACATTCAAATAGTGTGCCGGAACCGAAACTCCAACCTGGGACCTTTGCCTTTCGCGGGCAAGCGCTCTATCACTGAGCTATCCCGACACATATCACGGTCCGTCCTCACAACTTTACTTCCGCCAGTACCTCGCCTCGTACTTTCCAAACTTCACATAAGTTCTCCTGCGAACCTTGCAAGACTAGCACTCCCGTTTCGAGTCCCGGTTCCGGCACACAATTTTAATCTGCCAGGAAGTTTCATATCAGCGCACACTCCGCTGCAGAGTGAAGTTTCATTCTGGTAACGTCCTTTAGGCTGTGGCTAAGCCATGTCTCCACCATATCCTTTCTTCCAGGAGTGCTAGTCTTGCCAGTTTCGCAGGAGAGCTTCTGTGAAGGTTGGACAGTAGGAGGCGAGGTACTGGCAGAAGTAAAGTTGTGAGGGGCATCGTGAGTCGTGTCGGGATAGCTCATTGGTACAGCGCTTACCCGCGAAAAGCAAAGGTCCCAGGTTGGAGTCCCGGTTCCGACACACAATTTGAATGAGCCAGGAAGTTTCAAATGTTTTAGTGTTTTTATAGGTGTATTTGTACAGTGAAGTACTACGAAATATTTGTAGAGAGTTTTCAGATACGTGAGTGTCTAAACAATATATCACCGTTAGTGAATTTTGCGACAGCAGGCTTGGCATCGTCAGTTGACTTTAAGGCATCGCACGGTGGAGTGGCCGATCGCTATTAGGTGCTTTGCTGCCGAGCGTACGGTTGCTCGCCGTCGGGGGCTCGAGTTCTCCGTGTGTGTTTGTTGTGCTTAGCATAAAGTACTTTAGCTTAGTTTAAGTAGTTTGTCAGCCTAGGAACTGATAACCGCAGCAGTTAAGATGCTTAGATTTACAAACTTTTGAATTTGTTATGGCGGTAGTGTTGAACTCTGCCGAATTAAAAAGTAGGAGGCGAGGTAGTGGCAGAATTGAAGTTGTGAGGATGGACCGTGAGTCGTGTCGGGATAGTTCAGTGGTAGATCGCTTGCCCGCTAAAGGAAAAGGTCCCAGGTTCGAGTCCCGGTTCCGGCGCACAATTGTAATCTGTTATGAAGTTTCACGTCAGTTGTCCCATCATACATCAAATGAGCTCCATTAGAGAAAAGATGGTGCTAGCCAGGGAAGTTGCTGCACGTCTTGCTGCACGTTTCTCGCACAGTATAACATGAAGTATTATTCTGTGGGAACAACACGCCACTCTCCTGTTGTAAGAATGGAAAATGAACGGGTCCTCCAATATTCTGCACGTACTGAGTTGGTCAACGTTCGCTCGGCAAAAACCGAAAGTGAACGAGAGTAGCTAATCGCAACCTAAATGACAAGGCTTGTCGTGGGTCCAGTTGTGTCTGTGCACTGTCAGTACAGCGCTCGCCAGGCCTACGCCGTTATCGCAAACACCTACCACTTGGCGCGTAGGCAGAATCTGCTTTCATCGCGAAAGACCACGGCCCGACATTTCATCTTCCACAATTGGTCCTCTGACGGCACTTGATGCTGTGCTGTAAGAGGAAGACGGGCTAGAGGTTTGCGTGGCCGTAACCGCACCGCTAGTAACCGGTTGGCAACAGTGACTGCTGACGCTTCTGGGCTCACAAACCCTCTTATCTGTGCTGCGGTACCTGTACAATCTACGACGATGTTGGTGGATGTCTGTGTTATGTGGACGTCCAGAATCTCGTCTACTCGTATGAGAATGTTCACGTGACCATTGGAAACATCATCGTTGCACAACTGACGATGCAAGCCCAACTTGTGTGTCAATTTTCGAAAGGTCCATCCCACCATTCGGAAGGCCACCGTTAGACACTTTTTAAATTCGCTCAGTTGGCTGTAGGAAGCACGAGTCCGTCTCGGTGGCATATCGCCTGTTTGCCTAACAAGTTGTCACACGGACCTATATGGCTGTAAGCATTCGCTGTTAAAGGGTAGACACAAATGGTGCTCTGGCAGCTATCTCATTGCGCTCTCTAGTGGCGGACGAGGCTGAAACCATTACCAGTATATCTACGATCCGTCAGGTAACTTGTACCGTCAACGCATCAAGTTCTACATCTACATGCATACTCCGCAAGCCACCCGATAGGTGTGTGGCGGAGGGAACCTTGAGTACCACTATCGGTTCTCCCTCCTATTCCAGTCACGTATTGTTCGCGAAAAGAATGATTGTCGGTATGCCTCTGTGTGGGCTCTAATCTCTCTAATTTTATCTTCATGATATCTTCGGGAGATATACGTAGGAGGGAACAATATACTGCTAGACTCCTCGGTCACAAGCCCTCACAATCGCGTAAGCTGCCGACTGCGAACAACGGACAAATTGAAGAGCGCCTCGGCGGCCATTGTAGTGGCAAACTTGAGCGCGAACTTTAAATATGCGTAAGATTCTTTTGATTAGAGAGAGTATTCATTTGTGTTAAGTCGCGAAAACTATGTCTAATTGAAATATATAACTGCAAAACAGCTTCAGACTCCTTGAATACACAGAAACTATCGGTTGTGTGTAAATTTATTACACATACGGCGTAGAAATTGGCCAACTGCGGTTCCTCTTCCTAACGAAACCGAACAATAACATGTAGATTTTTTCGTTCTAAGTGTAGCATTTGAACGGAATTTATCGTCAGACACGATTTTGGCACTTTCTCAGTATATTCTACGATTGTGAAACTTTTGTACAAACAATTTAGGATGCGTTTCACACTTTACGTCTTTCCTTTAGTGTTATATTCTCTAATATTTAGATATTTTATAGCATCGAAAAATCAAACAGGGCTGCCTGAAACAGCTAATGTTAAAAATCGATTGTGAAAGTGAAATATGTCATTAGATACATAATTGAAAAATAGCTTCTTACATTGTGAATACAGCAGTCACCCAATACCAATTTCTTTTACGAACACGAAGTATGCCATAACTTTTCCTTAACTAAGGCATCTAACATTAGCATTAGGCTATCTAGCAAGAAAATTAGAATTTTTAATGCTGTAAGCCAAATACCATATAGCAGAGTGAACTGCTCAAAAGTCAGCAACTATCGTCACAGGGTTGAACTTCACAATGTGCATCTACTGTGGCTATGTGCCGTTCATATATGGAACTATACACAGGTCTGCAAACCCCTTTCAGTTGTTATACCTATTTGTAAAGCAGAGTACCTTTAAATTCTTGGGGGACTGATGACCTCCGTAGTTTTGTCCCCCTAAAACATACAAACAACAACAACAACTTTAAATTCTGCGTTACAAGTTGCTAATATTAATTTCATAAACAAAAATTCGAAATGCAGTGAGGGAACTAATTTCGTGACCCCAATAGTTATTTTACACCAGAGGTGGGCACAAATCGGCTCAATGAGCAGCGCTCCGGCTCAGGCCGGAAAAAGAGCAGCGTTCGCGCTCGGCCGGTAGTTATCCTAGTTGCCGCTAGAGGTCTGCACGCTTGCTGGCGCACCTGACAAACGTTCGATACTGCGAGTTATAGTACGCCGCGACAGACTCAAACTTGCGAAAGAACGTGATAACTGTGGACGTAGTTCGTCTGCTACGACTTCCAAACTCTGCTTCACAAATTCACCGTCACAAAATGGTCGGGAAGTACGGGCTATCAGCAAAGCTATTCTGTAACTAGCACGAACGGCTGCATCGGAGGATGAGGCATCACATTCCTGTGTAAGAAATTAACAGAGTTGTCATTTCAAAGGAAAATTGGTTTTATTAAACAAAATACTGTGATTAAGTTATCTCGTAAGTAGGTACAGCATTATAATACATACCTCTACTTCCTTCCTCGCGTAGATTATTAAGAAGATTAAGTCGTATTTCACCTTCTACACTTCCATACTGGTTGCAGTGATGTGTCCTTCAGTGGGGTTCTAAATTGTACTTTTTTATGCCTAGTATTTTACCACATACCAAACATTTTGCTCCTCTTTCGCTTTCAGTGAACAAGTAATCACACTCCCAACTAGAGTTGAACTGGAAAATAGAACGCGCTTTACCGCGCCGATTTGACTAGCCATTTCAACTCCACAGCGTACTGTACCATAACGTAATATTATGGATTATAACGAAAACCCTGACGTACAAAATTCGAACTAACAGATGGCACTGTTAGCGGTGTCATCTGAAACAAAACAAAAAAATCGCTCTTATCTTTATAAGATATTTGCCGGCTCGACTGCACGCGCTGGACGTTTTAGAGAAGAGTTTCCAGTATTATGTTTAAAAGTTATTTACTTATAAAATAATAGCATTTTTCAGGAGATACCCCTAGCAGTGGAACCTGTTCATTCAGTACAGTTTGCACTAGTATCTTTATAGGTTATTTTGTAACTCACTCAGCCAGGTGCATTTCTGCGGCTACGTTAGCGCGTTGACTGCGCATAACGCCATCTAGTGTTTTGAGCAGGAACTACGTGATGGACGCCAGCTGCTCCCGCTCAGGCAGGCGGCTCCGAGAGCGCGGCTCGCTCATTGCCCACCTCTGGTATACACAATCATAAAATGAAACTTTTTGAACTTCCTGTCCTGCCTAAAGTAGCTCCTTTTTAAGAGCTACCAGTACTCTAAAAGCCTGTTATTTATTTCATTCAATCCTATATTGCCTTTACTAACAGTCTGTTAAGTAAGAGTAACTATCTCTGAACACATGTAGTAGGGCTACTTGTATTCCTGAGAAATATAAATGGGAATACAGTATTCGATTTTTTTATTCCTTTCTTAAATTGATTAATGTATTTAAATGCTGAGAAGCTCTTCACCATCGTGTTTCATGTACACTGCGATAGTCAAACAATACAGACGTGACTATCAATTGTGTATATATCCCGCAGTAGCTATTTAATACACAATTTACCTGCTAATAATACTCGTATTTATGTGACGCTTGCCTCTACCATGGCGGCCGGGCGAAGGGGGGGGGGGGGGTATAAATTTGACTGGCGCGCTTTGCTTCTGTGACGTCACCTGGCAGCAAACGCCGAGCAGTTGCCGCAGTACGTGCAAGCAGGAAGTTGTGTTATGCGCTCGCTCGTTTCGTGACCTGTTAAGTGTTCGGATAGGAAGTAGCTTTCTTGTATTAGGGAACAATTTTTCCATATATACTGCGAAAATCGGCTGCTAATTTAGCGTTGTAACGAAAGTTTTCTTTATCTAATATACAAAAATGAAGGCCTCTGTCCGTATGCTACGCCTGTCAATGTCATTCAGTCGATAGCGATAAAACTTCGTCAACTTATTGCATGAATTAGCGTCACGGTTATAGGCATAGTAAAATTTAGAAATTCGCTCTCTAAGGGGGTGAAATCATGATACTATATAAAACAGAAGCCCATTTTCTCTCTGTCTGTTCCTTTAACCTTCTATAACTCGAGAACTACTAAACGTATCGTGATGAGGTTTCAAAAATTGTAGATCTCACAAAGGTCTAAAAAAAGTCCGGGAGAACATATGTCAAACTTTTACGAGTGAATCATATGTACCATTTTTCTCTCCTAAGGCGCTGGCGCCGGATGGCTTCAGACTACATAGTGATTGTGGGAAATCTATAAAAGTTATACATGTGATCTCATGGACTTTATTTTAGATCTTTATGAGCTCTACAATTAAAAAAAACTAATCCCGATACGTACAGTGGTTCTCCAGTTAAAGACGTTAAAATATTACCCGTGCCAAGTCGCGGGGCGGGACGGGTTAGCTAGTTGTTAATAATGTTTGAAGGTTTTCTTTTTCAGTCCTTTGTATGTTAGTATACATATATATTAACACGTTCTTTGCCGTTCACGCTCTGGCGCGATGATGCTAGGTGCCACTTCACGCTCTGGCGCGTGATCGTATTTTGACAGTATCTTTTCATAGTTTTGAGCCACTGAATGTTTTGGTTTTAGTTTTCAGTTTTTTTATATGGTTTTTTATTTGCATTTGTATTTTGGCGAAAACAGCAAATGAACAATACAAACAGTACATACAAGGTATTTCATAAAACATATGCTTATTTCTATATCATCAGCAATATAAGTATGAATAATATCAAAACTAAGAAGTATTTTTTTATAAACTGGTAACTAATCGAAATAAAATTAAAATAATCAGAAGCTTGCTTGCTTGTTTACATAAGAATCCAATAAATCTATGGTGACATCATGAGAAGCGTGTGTGGCTCGTAGCCGGTAATGCAAACGCGGAAATCTGGAAGCACGTACGTGTGCACATCACTTATACTCTTCCCTGAGTGCCTATCAGAGTATACAGCTTTATTAGACGATGCCAGTTTGCAACAACCCATAATAGGATGCTAGGTCGCAGCACGCGCCACAGCGTGAGCGGCACCTGACTCAAGTAACGTTTACACGCGCCAGAGCGTGAACGGCAGCGAACGTGTTAATCACAAGCGTGTTCCACGGCTTAAAATGATTTTTTTTTTTTTTTTTTTTTTTTTTTTTTTTGGCGAATGAGAAAAGAAAAGACGGAAAAATGTGTTCACGGCGGCCTTATAATACAGCGGCTTGCTGCCGGGTGACGTAATACAGCGCTAACCAATGACAGTGAAGAAGCCCAAACTGGAACACCTTTCTAGTCTACGTACCTTGCCGCGACAGCAGCGCCGTCAGTTATTGTTACAAGGTGTTTGCTCCTGACGGACTAGCTGAGGCTTGAGTAGCGCAACCTCGCGGGCTAGCTGGTGATCTCCTTGCTGGCGGCAGTACGACGCAGGAGGGGGGGGGGGGGGAGGGTGAAACTCATATAGGGATTTCCGGCAACACGATGTTGGTTCGCTGCCAGGCCACATAGAGCGCTGCGATTTTTCATCTCGCTTTCCTATTGGATGATTTACGCTTTACGCTTTACAGTCATCCATATTTGTTTTGATTCGTAGGTGGTGTTCTGTGCTGAGGTTCTATAGCAACGTCTTCCTAATTGCAATCTTCAGAGTGCATTTTGTGAGTTTCATAAATTTCATTTATTTCAACTGTACAGAAGTTCCATTTCATATGACTGAAGATGCATAAATAGTAATCAACAGAAATAAAAATAAATTGTTTTTTGTAGACATTACAGTAGGCCTACATTCTTGTTTACAAGACAGTGTATATGGCTGTAAAATTATTTATTTGTACAACCTACTATTCCTCTTTAGGTCACATGAGTGGATATAATTGTGCCTTAGCGTATGTGAAAACTGAAAATCATTTACATAGATGCATGATTTTTAGTCTGACCGAGCGAGGTGGCGCAGTGGTAACACACTGGACTCGCATTCGGAAGGACCGTGGTTCAAATCCACCTCCGGCCATCCAGATTTAGGTTTTCCGTGATTTCCCTAAATCACTCCAGGCAAATGCCGGGATGGTTCCATTCAAAGGGCACGGCCGATTTCCTTCCACATCTTTACCCAAAAACCTGAGCATGAGCTCCGTCTCTAATGACCACTCTGTCAACGGGACGTTAAACCCTATGCTCCTTCCCCCCTTTAGTCTGACATGCGCAAAATCACATTTATTTCCATGTGATAACGCCACACGGCGAAAATCGCAGTACCGAGTTTTAGAAACAAACAATTTTACGGCCAAAAAGATTACCATAACATCATTTACGAAGTTCGGCCGACTGTAAACAACAGCCACAAGCAATTAATGTTAGTTTTTGATTTAAATTTCTCGTATATATTACTTTGCATGGACTCAAAAACCTTTATATGAGATCCACCCTCAAAGAATAAATGAAAAATATTGTCATCTAACAGCAATAAACGTTTTCTCATTCGTGTATTTAGAAGTAAACATATGGATTTTCGTGCCACATTTTTCGGATTGAAGGTTCACTGCCAGGCCGCTAGTAGCGCTGCTGTCGTTCTGTGTTTCCGTGTGATAACATGGTCTTTGCACTTCTGTTATTTTTGGTGTTCTGTGGTACGACGGCTGGCGCGCTTTACCAATCCCAGCGCGTGTCTGATTGTTGTTATTGGGTGCCGGTCGCGGTGGCCGAGGGGACTGAGGCGCTTCAGTCACGGTCTGCACGGCCACTACCGTCGGGGGTTCGATCCCCCCCTCGGGCATGGATATTTGTGCCGTCCTAGTTCGTAAGTAGTTCATAAGTAGTTTGTAAGTTTAGGGACTGATGACCCCGTAGTTAAGTCCCATAAGATTTACAAACATTTGAAAGTTTTTTTGTTGTTGTTATTGGAGCTTTAGGGCGCTCAACATCGTAGTCATCAGCGCCGAGCGCTTGTCTGATGTCGACTGATCACACCACAGGACGATCTGCGCATTTAAAACGCGGATAACCCCACGCATTTCACACTTGATACATATTTTAAGAACGCACAGTTAAGTATTAATCAACTACGTTGGATGGTAGCAGCCCCCAAACTGAAGCGTATGAGTGCCAAGGTTAGTAGTAGTTGATGATGGCGGTGGGGAGACGCGGTCATTTGAATAACCAAAACGTAATTCCCGAATTGTCCTCTCACATCGTAATGGATACATTACATATTGTTATGGTGACAGACACGTCAGTATACGAGGATATGCCTGTCTACGCGTTGATAGCGTCAGGTTCATTTTTCCCACCGCAAATGCGATAGCATTGTTCGACCAAAGATAATCCCTTCCACCATTTCCCATTTCTTTCCTGCAATAGGAGGTATCATGAAAGATGTAATGGAAAACGTAATCGATATGAAAGCACGCATCGGAATAAAACCTAAACGCTTAAAAACTGAGTGCGGCAGAGTTGAAAAAGGGGCCGTGCGATCTAAGGCGCCTTGCCACGGATTTCGCAGCCGCGCCCCGTCGGAGGTTAGAGTCCTCCCTCAGACGTGTGTGTATGTGGGTGTCGTCCTTAGCATAAGTTAGTTTAAGTAGTTTTTATGTCTAGAGACCGATGACCTCAGCGGCTGGGTCCCTTAGCTTTACAAACATTTGAGCATTTTGGAAGTAAGAAAACAGCGCAGGGTGATGACGTAGGCCGGCCGCGGGGCCGAGGGGACTGCGGCGCTCCAGTCACGGTCTGCACGGCCACTACGGTCGGGGGTTCGAACCCCCCCTCGGGCATGGATATTTGTGCCGTCCTTAGTGTTAGCTAGTTCATAAGTAGTTTGTAAGTTTAGGGACTGATGAACCCCGTAGTTAAGTCCCATAAGCTATACAAACATTTGAACATTTTTGATGACGTAGTTGTTGCCGCGGTGGAGTAGCCGAGCGGTCTAAAGCGTCTCGCTGCGGAGCGCGCGGTTGCTCGCCGTGGAGGTTCGAGTCCTCCCTGGGGCATGGGTGTGTGTGTTGTCCTTAGGTTAGTTTACCTTAGTTTAAGTAGTTTGTAAGCTACGGACTGATGACCACGCAGTTTGGTCCGATAGATTTACAAACTTTTGAACATTTGATGACGTAGTTGTTCAGTGTGGCATACTGTGAGTTCCGAACAGATCACATACAAGGACTCACTGTATGTAAAACTATACTAATCAAATATTTGTATATCTAAGGTACTTAACTGCTACGGTTGTGAGTCCCTAAACGTACAAATTACTTCAACTAAGTCCTGTTAAGGGCAACACAGACCCATTCCTGAGTGAAGACTCAACCTCCGACCGCGAGCAAACGCTCGCTCCAGCAAGGTACCTTAGAGTGCTTGGCCACTCTCCCGGGTCGTATAAGGAAGACATGGACGCAGTACAGAGCCGGCCGCGGTGGCCAAGGGGACTGAGGCGCTCCAGTCACCGTCCGCACGGCCACTAAGGTCGGGGGTTCGAATCCCCCCTCGGGCCTGGATATTTCTGCCGTCCTTAGTGTTAGCTAGTTTAGGGACTGATGACCCCGTAGTTGGGTCCCATAAGCTATACAAACATTTGAACATTTGATCGCAGTTCAGAGGCGGGCAGCTAGGTTTGTTACTGGTAGGTTTCAGCAATGCGCGAGTATCACAGAAACGCTCCGAGAAGAGAAATAGGAATCGCTGGAGGAAAGACGACGTTATTTTCGAGAAATTCTGTTGAGGAAATTTAGAGAGCCGGAATTTGAAGCTGACTGCAGAAAGATCTTGCTGCCGCCTACTTAATTTCGTGTAAATATCACAAAGACAAGAGAAGAGAAATAAGAGCTCGTACAGAGGCATATAGAAATTCTTTTTTCATTCAAACGCTCGATCCCTTGCGGGAATCCAGTATAGGCTGCGAACAAGAGGAATGAGTGGCCAGGGGACCAGAAGTTGAGAATTTTGTTTGGAAGGGCAGCGTGCCTGGACAGACTGGTTAAGTGGACGGCTGGCGCAAAGCGGGAAAACCGGTTTCGAATCCCGGTCTAGCACAAATAAACAGCTTAGTCGTTAACTTTATTTTAACGTCCTGAAACGATCGAAATGTTTAAATATTTCGATTTCGTAAATTTCCGGCCGTTACTGTCAGCTAATGGTGTCAGTTCTTTCGGACATGTTAGGAAAGAGCAGACACCATATCAAGCATTGAAAATTTTCGCTTGTTTAGTTTAATGCCCTACTGCGGCCAGAATCACGCCTTTCCTTTCCAGCGGCTCTGGTTATGGAAACTGAAAAAATGGCAGTGGGAGCGGTGTACTAGCCACATGCCTCTCCATGCGTCCACAGCTTCGGGCTGTGCACTACACGGCAGCCGGTGAGTCTTACCAGGACTGCAGGGCGGAAAGGGGGACGTGTAGCCTGTAGCTAAACGGCGAAATTTGAGTTTTTCCCAGGCTCCCAGTAACCTATCTTGTAAATGAAGAAGTAAGAAATTTACTTGTAACTTCAAAAAATGTTGTATTTGGTGTTGATTTCCTTTCGATTCTTTTCAAGTAGCAGACGGGAGAGCTGTTGGGATTTAGATCGGCTCGGCCCTTCATAATTAAGCTGTAGGATTCAAGCCGGCCACGGTGGCCTAGCGTTCTGCGGCGCGTCAGTCACAGTCTGCACGACCACTACGGTCGGGATTAGAATCCCCCCCCCCTCTCGGGCATGGATATTTGTGCCGTCATTAGTATTAGCTAGTCCATAAGTAGTTTGTAAGTTTAGGGACTGATGACCCCTTAGTTAAGTCCCATAAGCTCTACAAACATTTGAACGTTTTGATTCGAAAATTATGACTCAGATGTCTGGAAGCAACATTAAAAGAAAGTGGACAGAAACCTGGAACAATGTTGCCTGTTGAGAAATATCAGACCCTCCAAATACCTGACGAAAGACCAACTGGAATGTAATTACCACGCCGTGCCTGGAAAACACTCAATCAATCCGCACAGGCCATGCCGTCTGTGCTGGAAACCTCCAGCGTTGGGGAAAGGCTTCATCCTCCCAGTGTCACTGTGGAAACGAGCACAACACAATCAACCAAATTGTTACAAGCTGCTGCAGAAGAGCTTATATAAGGAAATCTAGAAGATTTCTTTGAAGCGACAGAGGTAGCCCTTGAATGGATATAAAACATAGATATTAATTAGTAGATTTAGTTGTTTAACTCTTTTATAGTTTGTAGGCCGGCCGCGGTGGCCGAGCGGTCTGCGGCGAGCCAATCACGGTCTGCACGGCCGCTGCGGTCGGGGGTTCGAATCCCCCTCCGGCATGGATGTTTGTGCCGTCTTTAGTTTAAGCTAGTTCACAAGTAAAACTTCCTGGCAGATTAAAATTGTGTGCCGGAACCGGGACTCGAACCTGGGACCTTTGCCTTTCGCGGGCAAGCGCACTACCGACTGTGCTATCCCGACACGACTCACGATGCCGCCTCACAAACTCCACTTCCGCCAGTACCTCGCCTCCTACTTTCCAAACTTCACAGAAGCTCTCCTGAAACACGCAAGACTAGCACTCCTGGAAGAAAGGATATGGTGGAGACATGGCTTAGCCACAGCCTAAAATTTTTATTCCACAAAATTCTAAAATTCTTAAACTACTTTTTCACGCAACTGCCGAAATTTTGCGGGCATTTGGCATAGCGTGGCACCAGGTTTTGTATACCTTCTTCATAGAAATCTGCCGCCTGTATCTTCAAACAGTGGGAAACAGTTTCTTTCAGCTCGTCGTCATTGGTGAAGTGATGACCGCCAAGGAAAGACTTGAGATCATAGATCTCAGATGAAAGTTGTTAGGAGTTCTTCTGTAACCAAAGGTGGACGCCCACTTCGTTCTTCATCGTGCAAATCACTACGTCCGCCATTGAACTGTCGGACCCATCTTCTCACCATCGAATCACACATCGCATTTGGTCCGTAAACATCGCAAATTTGCCGATAAATTTCACTTGGTTTCACTTTCCTCGCATTCAGAAACCGAATCATCGACCTGATTTCACAGGCGGCGGGATTTTCAATCAACGCCGACATTTTAAACAAGCTCAACAAAGCGTACGTAACTGACAGCGGTCTCCAAATGGCGCACGTTCTTCTCCTTGATACACATCATCTACAGCACATGTACGGAACTGCAATCGCAGCGCTGCAGCGGAGATCAATTGAAACGGAACTTACTTTCTGGACGCGCCTCGTATATTATTATAAGTGATTGTACGTGACTATGTGAATTGCGTATGAACGACCTCTTGAAAGGCACAAGGTTACACTTCTGAATTTGTGACAGTAAATTCAATCGAAATGAATTGATTAATTAAACACTTGTAACCACTTATATTCGTACCTTTTCAGAAAAAAATCTACGGTGCGGACCAGAACTGTGAACACAGGATTTTTTTTAAGACTGTAAAGCGTTTTTGATCACTGCATCATTGCGAAAAGTCTACTGTTCACATTGTCTGTTAAGTCATCATTGTACAGCGCCAGCGGTAGTTTCCCGGCGCGTGCATGAATTGATTAATTAAACACTTGTAAAGACTTATATTCCTACCTTTTCAGGAAAAATCTATGGTGCGGACCAGAACTGTAAACACAGGATTTTTTTTTTCAAATGTTTGTTAAGCTTAAGGGACTTAACTACGACGTCATCAGTCCCTAAACTTACAAACTACATATGAACTACCTACAACTAAGGACAGCTCAAATATCCATGCCCGAGGGGGATTCACAAACCCCCGACAGTATTGGCCGTGCAGACCGTGACTGGAGCGCCTCAGTCCCCGCGGCCACTGCGGCTGGCTTTCAAAGACAGTATGGCGTTTTTGATCACTGCGTTATTGCGAAACGTCTACTGTTCACATTGTCTGTTAAGTCATTATTGTACAGCGCCAGCGGTAGTTTCCTGGCGCAGACATGAATTGATTAATTAAACACTTGTAACGACTTATTTTCCTACCTTTTCAGGAAAAATCTATGGTGCGAACCAGAACTGTGAACACAGGAATTTTTTTCGAAGACAGTACGGCGTTTTCGATCACTGCGTCATTGAGAAAAGTCTACTGTTCACATAGTCTGTTAAGTCATTATTCTGCAGTGCCAACGGTAGCTTCCCGGCGTATGCATGAATTGATTAATTAAACACTTGTAAAGGCTTATATTCCTACCTTTTCAGGAAAAATCTACGGTGCGGACTAGAACTGTGAACGCAGGAATTATTTTGAAGACAGTACAGCGTTTTTGATCACTGCGTCATTGCGAAAAGTCTACTGTTCACATTGTCTGTTAAGTCATTATTGTACAGTGCCAGCAGTAGTTTCCCGGCGCGCATGAATTGATTAATTAAACACTTGTAACGACTTATATTCTTACCTTTTCAGGAAAAATCTACGGTTCAGACCAGAACTGTGAACACAGGAATTGTTTTGAAGACAGTACGGCGTTTTTGATCACTGCGTCATTGCGAAAAGTCTACTGGTCACATTTTCTGTTAAGTCATTATTGTACAGCGCCAGCGGTAGTGTCCCGGCGCGCACATGAATTGATTAATTAAACACTTGTAACAACTTATTTTCCTACCTTTTCAGGAAAAATCTACGGTGCGGACTAGAACTGTGAACATAGGAATTCTTTTGAAGACAGTACAGCGTTTTTTATCACTGCGTCATTGCGAAAAGTCTACTGTTCACATTGTCTGTTAAGTCATTATTGTACCGCGCCAGCGGTAGCTACCCGGTGCGCGCATGGATTGATTAATTAAACACTTGTAAAGGCTTATATTCCTACCTTTTCAGGAAAAATCTACGGTGCAGACCAGAACTGTGAACAGAGGAATTTTTTTGAAGACAGTACGGCGTTTTTTATCACTGCGTCATTGCGAAAAGTCTACTGTTCACATTTTCTGTTAAGTCATTATTGTACAGCGCCAGCGGTAGCTTCCCCGGCGCGCGCATAGATTGATTAATTAAACACTTGTAAAGGCTTATATTCCTACCTTTTCAGGAAAAATCTACAGTGCGGACCAGAACTGTGAACACAGGAATTTTTTTGAAGACGGTACGGCGTTTTTTATCACTGCGTCATTGCGAAAAGTCTACTGGTCACATTGTCTGTTAAGTCATTATTGTACAGCACCAGCGGTAGCTTCCCGGCACGCGCATGAATTGATTAATTAAACACTTGTAAAGGCTTATATTCCTACCTTTTCAGGAAAAATCTACGGTGTGGACCAGAACTGTGAACAGAGGAATGTTTTTGAAGACAGTATGGCGTTTTCGATCACTGCGTCATTCGAAAAGTCTATTGGTCACATTGTCTGTTATGTCATTATTCTACAGCGCCAGCGGTAGTGTCCCGGCGTGCACATGAATTGATTAATTAAACACTTGTAACGACTTATTTTCCTACCTTCTCAGGAAGAATGTACGGTGTGGACCAGAACTGTGAACAGAGGAATTTTTTTGAAGACAGTACGGCGTTTTCGATCAATGCGTCATTGCGAAAAGTCTACTGGTCACATTGTCTGTTAAGTCATTATTGTACAGCGCCAGCTGTAGCTTCCCGGCGCGCGCATGGATTGATTAATTAAACACTTGTAAAGGCTTATATTCCTACCTTTTCAGGAAAAATCTACGGTGCGGACCAGAACTGTGAAGACAGGAATTTTGTTTGAAGACAGTATGGCGTTTTTGATCACTGCGTCATTGCGAAAAGTCTACTGGTCACATTGTCTGTTAAGTCATTATTGTACAGCGCCAGCGGTACCTTCCTGGCGCGCATGCATTGATTAATTAAACACATGTAAAGGCTTATATTCCTACCTTTTCAGGAAAAATCTAGCCGGCCGCGGTGGCCTAGGAGACTGAGGCGCTCCAGTCACGGTCTGCACGGCCACTACGGTCGGGGGTTCGAATCCCCCCTCGGGCATGGATATGTGTGCCGTCTTTAGTATAAGGTAGTTGATAAGTAGTTTGTAAGTTTAGGGACTGATGACCCCGTAGTTAAGTCCTATAAGCTTAACAAACATTTGAACATTTTTTTGAAAAATCTACGATGTGGACCAGAACTGTGAACAGAGGAATGTTTTTGAAGACAGTACGGCGTTTTCGATCACTGCGTCATTCGAAATGTCTATTTTTTTATTTTATTTGTTTTTTCTGTTCCATAGGACCCACTTGAGGAGTAAGACTCCATGGTCATGGAACAAGTCAATACATTGTTACACAAGAATAGTAATAGAAAAATTTTAAGTAGTCCTTTGCACACGACAATCTTAAGACAAAGTGAAAAGAATCAATAAAGAAAAAATGAATTAGCTTAATTGTTTAACTTTTCTAGGAGCTCCTCGACAGAATAAAAGGAGTGAGCCACGAGGTAACTCTTCAATTTAGATTTGAAAGCATGTGGATTAGTGCTAAGATTCTTTAGTTCTTGTGGCAGCTTATTGAAAATGGATGCCGCAGAATACTGCACCCCTTTCTGCACAAGTGTTAAGGTGGTGTGGTGCAAATGTAGATTAGACATCTGTCTAGTATTCACCGAGTGAAAGCTACTAACTCGTGGGAATAAGCTGATATTATTAACAACAAAAGACATTAAAGAAAAAACGTATTGTGACGCCAGAGTCAAAATTCCCAGACTACTGAAAAGGGGTCGACATGACGTTCGCGAACTTACACCAGATATTGCTCGAACCGCCCGTTTTTGAGCCAGAAATATCCTTTTTGCATCAGGCGAGTTACCCCAAAAAACAATGCCGTACGTCATAAGTGAGTGAAAGTAAGCGAAATAGACTACTTTTCGTGTTGAAAAATCACTTATCTCAGATATTGTTCTAATGGTAAATATAGCAGAATTTAGTTTTGGAACAAGATCCTGAACATGGGCTTTCCATGACAGCTTACTGTCTATATGAACACCTAGAAATTTGAACTGTTCAGTCTCACTTATCACATGCCCATTATGTGTAATCATAATGTCAGATTTCGTCAAATTATGTGTTAGAAATTGTAAAAACTGAGTTTTACTGTGATTTAACATCAACTTGTTTTCTATTAGCCATGAACTTATCTCTTCAACTGCATTATTTGATACTGTGTCAATATTACGAGCAACATCCTTCACTACCAAGCTGGTATCATCAGCAAACAAAAATATTTTACAATCACCTGTTATACTCGAAGGCATATCATTTATATAAATAAGAAACAGCAATGGTCCCAAAACAGACCCCTGGGGCACCCCATACTTAATTGTGCCCCATTGGGATTGCACGTCATAGCCATTTTCTACACTGCGGAGAATTACCTTCTGTTGTCTATTATTAAAGTAAGAGGTGAACCAGTTGTGGGCTACTCCCCGTATTCCATAATGTTCCAACTTCTGCAACAATATTTTGTGATCAACACAATCAAACGCTTTTGTGAAATCAAAGAAGACGCCTAATGTCCGTAGCCTCTTATTTAACCCATCAAGTGCCTCACAGAGAAACGAAAATATAGCGTTTTCAGTCGTTAAACCACTTCTAAAACCAAACTGTACGTTTGACAGGAAATTATGTGAACTGAAATGATCAATTAATCTTGAATATACAGCCTTTTCAATAACTTTGGAAAAAACCGATGGCATAGAAATAGGTCTATAGTTGTCTACATTATCCCTTTCTCCTTTTTTATAAAGCGGTTTCACTACTGAGTACTTTAATCTGTTAGGAAACTGACCATTCTGAAAGGAAAAATTACAAATATGGCTTAGTACTGGGCTAACATATGGAGAACAGTACTTTAGAATTCTGCTAGATACCCCATCATATCCACAAGAGTCCTTAGTCTTTAGTGATTTAATTATTGACTCAATCTCACCTATGGAAGTATCATGAAGGATCATTTCAGGTAACAGCCTCGGAAACGCATTTTCTAAAAACGTTATATGATTACCTGTAGAAACTAGAGTTTTGTTTAGTTCCTCTACTATATTCAGAAAGTGATTATTGAATATTGCACATATATCTAACTTGTCAGTAACAGAAACATTCCTACAACGCACTGACGTTATATCTTCTACCTGCTGCTCCTGACCAGATACTTCCTTCACGACTGACCAGATAGTTTTAATTTTATCCCGAGAGTTTGCTATTCTTTTTGCATACCACATACTTTTTGCATTCTTAATGACTTTTTTTCAGAACCTTACAGTACTGTTTGTAATGAGCTACTGCATCTTCATTCTGACTGCTTCTAACATTTTGATACAACTCCCGCTTAGTTCTACATGATACTCTTATCCCCTTTGTCAGCCACCCTGGCTGTCTGTTACTGAAAGTACCCTGTTTTGAGCGTTCTAGCGGAAAGCAACTTTCAAACAGCATAATAAATGTGTTCAGAAAAGCATTATATTTATCATCTGCATTATCAGCACTATAAACATCATGCCATTCTTGTTCCTTAATTAGGCTTAAAAAGGTCTCAATTGCAACTGGATTAACTTTTCTGAGTAGTTGATATTTATGTTTAACATTTGTTTGAGAACAAATACTTTTTAGAATTAAAAGTTGGGCATCGTGGTCTGATAGGCCATTTACTATTCTGCTGACAGAGTGCCCCTCTAATAATGAAGAATGAACAAAAATATTGTCAATGGTAGAACTGCTATTTCCTTGCACTCTCGTTGGAAAAAATACTGTTTGCATCATGTTATAGGAATTAAATAGATCTAACAGCTGACTTTTCCTTGAGCTATCACCTACACAATTAATGTTGAAATCTCCACACACAATTAAATTTTTATACTTCCTATACAGTGAACCCAGAACCAATTCCAGCTTGGGCAGAAACATTTTAAAATCTGAGCCAGGGGATCTATAAATAACAACTATTACTAGTTTAGTTCCATTAACATTAACAACTCCTGCACAACATTCAAATATCTGTTCTGTGCAGTATTTAGAAAAATCGATTGACTCCGATGAAAAATCGTTTTTTACATACATGGCCACTCCCCCACACTGCAAGGAACTCCTAGAGTAGAAGGCAGCTAACCTGTATCCTGGCAAAGGAAGTCTCTTAATTGTCACACCACTTAAAAAGTGCTCTGAAATTCCAATAATGTCAGAATCAGTATCAATAAGCATTTCATTAACTTTATCTCTGATACCCTGTATATTTTGATGAAAAACAGTAATTCCCTTATTACTTATATTCTTAGACTTTGTCAAAGATGGTTCATTTCTTAGAGGGACTTCCTTTAAGCAGGAATATCTATCAGCTGTCTTCAGTCTAAAAAAGGTGCAGCCCTAACACCAACTACTACAGGAATTTTTCCATGAGTGAAACCCCCACCCCCTACTACACTGTCACCTATGAGCTTTGCCAACCTCCCCTTCCCATACCTATTGAGGTGCAGACCGTGCCTAGTAAAATCCGACCTTTGGATAGTGTCAACTGGCACCACTGCAATGTGATCCATGCCCTCCGTCATCAGCGCCTTCTCAAGCCCCATGTTAACACGGCTGACAGCCGTATTAAGACAAGGCCTATCATGACGCTGAAACAGCTGCACGAAATGCACATTCGTGCCACCAGTTTCAGTTGCTATCCTTTCCAGATCACCACCTATATCATATTCCCCGTCCCTATCAAGACTATTCCCGGCCCCACCCACTATAACTACCTGATCCTCTTTTGAAAAATTCCTACATAAGTCCCCTATGTTACAAGTGACCTGAGCTAACCCTGCACTAGGCTTCACTATGCTGGTGACCTGGTACTCACTCCCAAGTACTTCCTGCAACTGTTGGCCGACACCTCTGCCATGAGAACTACCTAGCAGCAGAACCTTCTTCTTCCTAAGAGACCTCTCTACAGATTTCGGCTTACCAAAAGCTGAGGTCTGCTGCGTACTTCCTACACCTACAGCTACAGGAGGTTCATCTCCACTCAACTCTGACAGTTGGTCAAACCTATTTGCAACTTGCAGTGTAAAGCTATCTGAATACCTTCTCCTAGCTACCTTCTTGCCAACTGCCAGTTCCCATTCCCCAGCCCCCCTTCCCCTCCTCAACCTACCTAGTTCCTCTTCAGCGTTTTTCAACTGCACCTGAAGGGCGCAGATCAAACGCTCCTGCTCCTCTATCAACTTATTCCTGCTGCAAATCCTACAGTTCCAGGAGAGACCTCACCACAATGCCCACTGTCTTCCCCACTGCACTCCCCCCCATGAAAATACTGGTCACATTGTCTGTTAAGTCATTATTGTACAGCGCCAGCGGTAGCTTCCCGGCGCGCGCATGGATTGATTAATTAAACACTTGTAACGAATTATATTCCTACCTTTTCAGGAAAAATCTACGGTATGGACTAGAACTGTGAACACAGGAATTTTTTTGAAGACAGTACATTTTTGATCACTGCGTCATTGCGAAAAGTCTACTGGTCACATTGTC
This sequence comes from Locusta migratoria, assembly GCA_026315105.1. NCBI lineage: Eukaryota > Metazoa > Arthropoda > Insecta > Orthoptera > Acrididae > Locusta > Locusta migratoria. Next base: position 349,228,075 of record CM048755.1, read on the forward strand.
TGTTAAGTCATTATTGTACAGCGCCAGCGGTAGTTTCCTGGCGCGCACATGAATTGATTAATTAAACAGTTGTAACGACTTATTTTCCTACTTTTCAGGAAGAATCTACGGTGTGGACCAGAACTGTGAACAGAGGAATTTTTTTGAAGACAGTACGGTGTTTTCGAACCCTGCGTCATTGTGAAAAGTCTACTGGTCACATTGTCTGTTAAATCATTATTGTACAGCGCCTGCGGTAGTTTCCTGGCGCGCACATGAATTGATTAATTACACAGTTGTAACGACTTATATTCCTACCTTTTCAGGAAAAATCTACGGTGTGGACCAGAACTGTGAACAGAGGAATTTTTTTGAAGGCAGTACGGCGTTTTCGATCACTGCGTCATTGCGAAAAGTCTACTGGTCACATTGTCTGTTAAGTCATTATTGTACAGCGCCGCCGGCCGCGGTGGCCGAGGAGACTGAGGCGCTTCAGTCACGGTCTGCACGGCCACTACGGTCGGGGGTTCGAATCCACCCTCGGGCATGGATATTTGTGCCGTCCTAGTTCGTAGGTAGTTCATAAGTAGTTTGTAAGTTTAGGGACTGATGACGCTGTAGTTAAGTCCCATAATCTTTACAGACATTTGAACATTTGATTTGTACAGCGCCAGCGGTAGTTTCCCGGCGCGCACATGAATTGACTAATTAAACACTTGTAAAGACTTATATTCCTACATTTCAGGAAAAATCTACGGTGCGGACCAGAACTGTGAACAGAGGAATTTTTTTCGAAGACAGTACGGCCTTTTTCGATCCCTGCGTTATTTCGGAAAGTCTACTGTTCACATTGTCTGTAAAGTCATTATTGTACAGCACCAGCGGTAGTTTCCCAGCACGCGTATGAATTGATTAATTAAACACTTGTAACGACTTATATTCCTACCTGTTCAGGAAAAATCTACGGTGCGGACCAGAACTGTGAACACAGGAATTTTTTTTCGAATACAGTACGGCGTTTTCGATTACTGCGTCATTGCGAAAAGTCTACTTGTCACATTGTCTGTTAAGTCATTATTGTACAGCGCCAGCGGTAGCTTCCCGACGCGCGCATGGATTGATTAATTAAACACTTGTAAAGGCTTATATTCCTACCTTTTCAGGAAAAATCTACGGTGCGGACCAGAACTGTGAAGACAGGAATTTTTTTGAAGACAGTACGGCGTTTTCGATCACTGCGTCATTGCGAAAAGTCTACTGTTCACATTGTCTGTTAAGTCATTATTGTACAGCGCCAGCGGTAGTTTCCTGGAGCGCGCATGAATGATTAATTAAACACTTTTAACGACTTATATTCCTACCTTTTCAGGAAAAATCTACAGTGCGGACCAGACCTGTGAACAGAGGAATTTTTTTGAAGACATTACGGCGTTATTGATCACTGCGTCATTGCGAAAAGTCTACTGTTCACATTGTCAGTTAAGTCACTATTGTACAACGCCAGCTGTAGTTTCCCGGCGCGCGCATGAATTGGTTAATTAAACACTTGTAACGACTTATCTTACTACCTTTTCAGGAAAAATCTACGGTTCGGACCAGAACTGTGAACACAGGAATTTTTTTCGAAGACAGTACGGCGTTTTCGATCACTGCATCATTGCGAAAAGTCTACTGTTCACATTGTCTGTTAAGTCATTATTGTACAGCGCCAGCGGTAGTTTCCCGGCGCGCGCGCGGAGTGGGTCGCACAGCCCTCTGTCCGGCCGCGGCTCGCTGTCTGCGCAGTTGAATGGCACCCGGCGGGTCGTTGGCTTTATTACGGCGACAACAATCGTCACGGGAGGCCGCCGTGAGCGGTAAGGATGATCCATATTTCAGAGGCAAGACGTGACGGCGGTGCGCGCCGGCGGCCGCCTGGGGCGCTGGCGTCGCCGCTTATGGATCCCGCGCGCGCGCTCCGCGGCGGCAGTCGCGCGCCAGCCGTCGCAGCGGCCGGTCGCTCGCCATGGCCGACGCAGACGACACCGACGACGACTACAGCGTCGTCGTCGTGCAGCAGCCCAGCACGTCGTCGGCGCCGCCGCCGCCCCCCATCGTCTACCGCGCCAGGAAGAAGAAGGATGGCGCCGCGGACGACGTGGCCGAGGAGCCAGACCTCTCCGAGGTCGCAGAAGAGTTCTTGCACGTCGACGACCCTCCGCCTCCGCCGGTCCGCAAGAAAAAAAAGACTGTCACTTTCCACAGCTGCACCAATCTCGCCGCTGAACGACGGATCACGACTGGTGAGTACCGCATGCTGTTGGCAGCTCGGTTCGCGTCCTCTTCTGAGTTTTTTTCTTATAATTCGTAATATACAAAATATACTAACTGACCCTTATGGTATTATGCTTATATTTTTTTCATTTACCATACTAGTTGATTTCATTGTTACATATTTCCATTGTACGATTACTTACAGCTGAAAAATAACAAATTATAACAAAAATTGCTGTGCTCTATAGTTGTATCATGTCAAATGACTACAGGTCTCACTACTACGATTACGCCATCCTGCTATGAAAACTCAGAGCACATTCAAAACAAATTTTTGGAAAAATAGAAATATTTTTCTATGTGACAGCCAAAGTATAGTAGCAAGTCCAATATTACAGGAAACCCATTAGCCCTGGCGTGCATTCACCAGTCTCCCTTATTCAAATATGTGTGTAATTATACTAATGGGTAAACGCGCTGCGCTGCGGGTTAAATAGACGCAAATTGCCACCAGAAGTGAACAGGTATTGTCCGTAATAGTGCTATTGTTGCGGACAATACCTGCCGAGATAGAATGATTCATGGTTAGCTCGACGTTCTGTAGACGAACGCAACATATACAAAAGATCTATGAAAACACGTCAATTTAGATACGTCTTTCTTCCCTTAATGATATATTGTAAGGAAGCTGTTTTCGTTCACCATATTTTGTTCATTCCAAAATTTCAATATTTACGCTTTATATTTGACATACCTTTTAAACTGTGACCGTTTAAAAATAACGGGTACACTTCTGGCTGCAGTTTGCTTCAATTTAGCAGAGAGCTTCCACTCCATTGCTTGTTGCAGATGAATATAAGGTAAATAAGTGTCATCGAGGTCCCGTTGTCAAGTGTTTATTTACTGCGCCGTTCATATTACAGGGACTGTCGACGCGGAGCTGTGGGTAAGGCCCCATATAAGCATATATGCGCATCCAGGTTTTAGTTCCTCGTAGTTTACAGGCGTCAATCAAGACAGATACAAATGTTGAAATGTTTGTAAAGCTATGGGACCAAACTGCAGGGGTCATCAGTCCATACCCATTCAAACGACTTTAACTAATGCTAAGGCCAGCACACCCATGTCCGAGGGGGGACTCCAACTCCCGATGGGGAGTAGCCGCGCACTCTCAGCAAGGCGTCTTAGAGCTCACGGCCAATCCGGCGCGGCAAGACAGATACCACGAAGCTTTATGTAATTAGATACTGAGTGATCCCTTGCCATTTCTTGTGTAATGCAAATTTGCGCTACATTTCTCATGATCATGCGACGGATTTTCCTGTATTTTCCTATACAACGTCTTCCAGGAGGAAACGTACATCTGGTACAAATGTATTTTATATATCAACGCAAATGTTAAAATCTGAGTAGCGTGGGAGATGCAGATGGAAATAAACAAATAGCACATATTTATGTGTTCTTATCCATTCCCGATGTTTTTAAATGTGATTAAGAGTAAGTTCATTGTCGCCAGCACCATTTCCTCCCCAAAAGATTGTAAACAAACATAAGGGACCAATAATACGACGAAACTCCAGCGGTAACGCTTTGGACTCGCATTCAGAAGGACGGTGATTCAAATCCATTTCCGGGCATTCAGATTTAGGTTTTCCTTGATTTCCCTAAATCATTCCAGGCAAATGCCGGGATGGTTCCTTCGATAGGGCACGGCGGATTTCCTTTCCCATCCTTAGAGCGTGAGCTCAGTTTCCAATGACCACTCGATCGACGGGACGTTTGAACGTCCTTCCTTTCTTGGAGATTACAATTGCGTGACGGGCCGGTATTCAAACTCAGGAACTGAGCGTTTCTCAGGTAACAGCTGTACGGATTCAGCTACTCGAGCACGATTCGCGGCCGTCCTCACATCTTCCGTGAGTTACTGTCTCCTGCCTTCTGAACTTCACAGGAGTTCTCCTACATACCTTGCACGATTAGCACTTCTGGAAGAAGGAGTGCCGGTCCTGCGAGGTATGTACAACTTCTGTAAAGTTGGGAAGGTAGAAGACGTGATACTGGCGGGGGTAAAGCTGCATGGACAGGCCACGACTCGTGATCGAGCAGTTCAGTCGGTATAGCGCTTTCCCATGAAAGACATAGTTCCAGGGTTCGAGTCCCGATCCGGTACACGGTGTTAATCTGGCAGAAAGTTTCAACGTATACACAGCTGGGGAGCGAAAATTTCTTTCTGAAAACAAGCTCTACGATGTGGCTAAGCTAAGTATCTTCAGTATCATTTCTTCCGGAAGGCTTGCAACGTATGTGTGAGAACTTGGGTAAAATTTGGAAAGTAAAAGACAAGGTACTGGTGGAAGCTGTGAGCTGTATTCGGGTAGCCCTCAGCCGGCACGGTTCTTAGCACTTTCAAAGGGCTAGCCGCACTCGAAAGTACTAAACTGAGCAAAGAGTCTTTTGAAAAGATTGAACAATCGTCTACAAAGAACCGATCTACGGAAGGGGGGAAAATAAAACGAAGAGGAGTGCATTATTGCGAAAGGCAAAGTACCATGCGTCCTGCACAGAGTTTAATCTGCCATGACGTTTCACACTAGCGTATACTATGCTGTGGGAAGAACAGTTCAAATTAAACTTTCACTCTGCAGCGGAGTGTGCGCTGATATGAAACTTCCTGGCAGATTACGCTTTGGCTAAGCCATGTCTCCACCATATTTTTTCTTCCAGGAGTGCTAGTCTTGCATGATTCGCAGGAGAGCTTCTATGAAGTTTGGAAAGTAGGAGGCGAGGTACTGGCGGAAGTAAAGTTGTGGGGCGGCATCGTGAGTCGTGTCGGGATAGCTCAGTCGGTAGAGCGCTTGCCCCTGAAAGGCAAAGATCCCAGGTTCGAGTCCCGGTTCCGGCGCACAATTTTAATCTGCAAGGAAGTTTCAACAGTTAAAATGTTTGCAGAGCTTATGGGACTTAACTACGGGGTCATCAGTCCCTAAACTTACAAACTACTTATGAACTAGCTTATACTAAAGAAGACACAAACATCCATGTCCGAGGGGGGATTCGAGCCCCCGACCGCAGCGGCCGTGCAGACCGTGACTGGCATGCCGCATACCGCTCGGCCACTGCGGCCGGCGATGAGCAGTTCATTCTGGAAACAATTCCTCGGGCTGTGACTAAACTGTCTCTCTACAGTATACTTTCTTTTGGGGCTGCTAGTCTTGCAAGGTAGGCGAGGGAACATCTGTCCAGTTTGGAAGATAGGAGACGAGGTAATGGCCGAAGTAAAGCTGTGTGGTCAACCCATAGCGCGTGATCGGATGGTTCAGTCGCTATAGCGCTTGCCCACGAAAGGCAAAGTTCCAAGGTTCGAGTTCCGATCCGGTACATAATTTTAACCTGCCAGTAATTTTCATATCAACGTGAGACTCCTTTGCAGGGCGAAAATTTCATTTCGAACACAATCCCATAGACTGTAGCTAAGCCACCTCTACGCAATATCATTTCTTCCGGATTGCTAGACTTGCAACGTATTCAAGAGAACTCGGGAAAAGGTAGGAGACGAGGAATTGACGGAACTAAACCTGTGAGGGCAGGGCGTGAGGCGTGCTCAGGTAGCTCATAACCACTGCGCTTCTCTGTGTAATCAGTCAGCAGACTTGCAGCGCTCTTTAACAAAACGAATTTCCTTAAATCACTCCAGGAAAATGCCGGTATAGTTTCTTTGAAAGCGCACGGTTGATTTCCTAACCAATTCTTAAAATAGACAATCCGAGCTTGCGCTCCATCTAGAAGAATTACACTGCCGAAGTGATGTTAAACCACAATCTGCCTTTTTTTGATACATCGGAAACATTGAACAAACACAAGCCTACTCCGGTGGGTAGAGTGGGGCGGGGGAGTCAAGGAAAGAGCGGTAGGGTGCATGTATGCGAAAGGTTAAGGTTTTAATCTACCAGTAATTACACATCAATTTACAATTCGCTGCAGATTGAAAATTTCGTTCTTCACGCAATTCCATAGGTTGTGGCGAATCCATGTTTCCGCAACAGCAGTTCTTCCGGTAGACGTGTGACGTATTTGTGATAACTTCTGCGAATTTTGGAAGGAAGGGGATGAGGTACTGACGGTAGTAAATCTGTGAGGGCGGGCAGCGAGTCGTACTCGGGTAGCTCGGTCGGTAGAGCGCTTGCCAGCGTAAGGCAATATTCCTGTGTTCGAGTTCCGGTACGGCACACAGAGTTAATCTGCCAAGAAGGTTTATATCAGCCTACATTCTGCTGAAGAGTGAAGATTTCATTCCAGAAACGATCCCATTGGCTTATGACTATGTCGTGTCTCCGTATCGTTCATTTTGGAAACGCTGGTCTTGCAAGATATACAGGAGAAGTGTGAAGTTTGGAAGGTAGGAGGCGAAGTACTTGCTTGAGGTTAAGCTGGGTGAGGACAGGTCGCAAGTCGTGCTCGGGTAGCTCAGCGTGTTCGGTCAGACGGCTGGAGGCCCTCCGTAATTAAAAAAATAAACTAAACATGATTTCATCCATGAACCTTAAACAAAAGTGATCGCACGTCAAAAACCACGAAAACATAGTAGAGGGCTTGCCCACGAAAATCATTTGTCCTGGGTCTGGGTCCTAGTACAGCTCGCAATTACAGTCGGTCAGGAAGTTTCGTCTCAGCGCACACTCCGCTGGAGAGTGAAGATTTCATTTTGAAACATTGTCACCTAGCCAGATGGTCCAATGATTAGCACACCTGTGTCGCATTGGGGAGGACGGCGATTCATATCCGCCTCCGCTGATCCAGATTTCGTTTGTCTGTGATTTCCCTCTGACGCTCTGAAGTCCAGGCGAATACCCAGATGGTTTCTTTCAAACGGTACGGCCGATTTCCTTCCTTATCTTTACCCAGTAATCCGAGCGTGAGATCCGTCGCTAATGACCACGATGTCGACGGGGCGTCAAACCCGAAGCTTCCTTCTCTCCTTCCTTTTTATTATTACAGGTCAAGAGAAATGTGGAAGACTACCGTGAATACTCTCTCTTCTCTCTCTCTCTCTCTCTCTCTCTCTCTCTCTCTCTCTCTCTCTCTCTCTCTCTATATATATATATATATATATATATATATATATATTCAAGTTGTGCCCACTCGTATAGCAATTACATTCGACTTGTAGTGTCAGGTGAAGTTTTGGGAAGGAATCGAGCCCAAAATTTTCTATCGTAGCAAGCAGCCGCCTTAAACCTTTCGGATATATGAACACACATTCGTGGCTACTCGCAATAACCAGCAAATCCGGGTTCGAGCCCTTGTCTGCATACAAGTGACGTTTAACTTTCAGTAATGATCAGTCTATGACTAGCATCCAAACCTACCGTATTCGTGTTGTCGCTGTCTGGTGTCAGTCGTCGATCCTTAAAGAAGCAAACAGAGCATAGTGGTCCCAGTGTGCCAACTCTCTAGTGAGCTTCTGACGCAAAGAGTCGTTGCCAGTTACGGGGACGGGTAGTGGCCAAGATATTACTTGCCGCGACATAAGGAAACGAGCGTGCCTTTTTTGACGACAGAGGTTTCGTTTCTAAACTGTTTCAACCGTCGAAAAAAGGCTGGCCCATCGTGTCTCTACTCCTCCACGATGGAGGAGGAGGAGCTGTCTCAGTCTTTCACTACGTACCGAGCAAGAATGACCGCGGCCGAAATCTGACTTTGGAATGATGTTCAGGAATGAGTTTCACGGTCTCGATTATCTTGGAATTTTCGTCAAGGAGGTAATTTGCAATTAAAGACATCTCAGAATAAAAATAACAGTACTAAAGCGAATTCCGCTATGGAAGGAAGGAAGATTACGGTTTTATGTCCCGTCGGCATCGTTAGAGACAGAGCAAAGTCTGGGAGTTTTTGTAAGGAATGGGGAAGGAAACTGGCTGTGCCATTTTAAAGGAACCATCTCGGCATTTACCTGGAATCATTTCGGAAAATAAAGGAAAACATAAATCAGGACGACCGGAGGCGGGTTTGAACTGCTGTCCTCCCGAATGCGAGTCCAGCGTGTTGCCACTTCGATCGTTCAACCATGGGTCCAATAACAGTAAATATATGTTCTTAATCGCTGCAGGATTCGTACTTAAATAAAGATATGGCCTCACCAGAGTTGGCCGTCCTGTGTAGTGGAAGCAGCGTATGGTGGAAAGACCAAATGTTCAAATGTTTGTAAAGCTTATGGGACTTAACTACGGGGTCATCAGTCCCTAAACTTACAAACTACTTATGAACTACTTACGAACTAGGACGGCACAAATATCCATGCCCGAGGGGGGATTCGAACCCCCGACCGTAGTGGCCGTGCTGACCGTGACTGGAGCGCCTGTCACCTCGGCCACCGCGTCCGGCGTGGAAAGACCCTCTGCTGGCTTAAGCTATTTAGTGCGCAAGCTTTCCTCGTTCAGTTGTGACTGTGCACTTTAGCATACTGTACGTGTGTTCTCTCAGTTATGCATTTAGACATGCCTGAAGAAACGGAGACAGCGGCGATACAGCTAGAAAGCATTCGAGTAAAGTATTCCCGATTGCGAATGTGAATCACAAACAGATGTACAATTTAATGGTGACATGTGAAAATTTGAACAGTACCGTAATTCGAACGCGGACTTTCCGTTTATCGCGAGCGGTCGCGTCAACCATTACGCTACCTGTGTACGACTCCCGACGCGACACAAACTTCTGTATACCACTCACTGTCAACTACCCATGAGTGCTCGTACATACTCCGATGTAATTCTCGCACGGTGTGAGATGTTTATTTCTAATGTCGCATGACTTATTTTGGCTTTGAAATACGACGTGCAGTGACCGTATTTATCGATATTGCGAATGCAAATGTCCTTCAGAAATGAATCCATGATGACATCGGTTACATTGTTAAACACGGGCGCTAATCATCGTATTTAGGCCAAAGCAAGGCATGCGGCATTTGTTCGAAATGTTCAAATGTTTGTAATCATACGGGAGCAAACTACGTTGGTCATCAGTCCCTAGTCTTACAAACTACTTAAAATAAGTTAAACTAACCTATGGACAACACACACATCTATGCCCGAGGGAGGATTCGAACCTCCGACACGGGAGACGTCGCGATCCGTAACGTGGCGCTCCAGACCGCTCGACTACCCCCGCGCGGCGCGGAGTTTCTAATAAATGTCTCTCCCAATGCGGAAATTACGACCGAGTGTAGGAACACTCATAGGTATTACACAACATGCGGCATATTGACGTTTGGGGCGCTCCGGAAGACGTGGGTGGCTATCGTAAAGGTTAAGGTTCTTTCACACCGGCGTTGCGTATCTCGAGCTACGTAATTGGAATACGTCACATACGTATCCTGTGGTGTAATAAAACGGCACATTTCTGACATAGCTAGCGTCGCGGCGAGGCGCGATACGAAATACGGGCATCTGCCGCTACGGCTGCATTCGTAGCACCGCTGTGCATCTCGGCCGTCGCTATGTATCTCGGCCCCTCTCATACGAATTACGTTGCTACAAATGAGCAAGAAGGGATAGAAAACGTAGCTTGTAATACGTAGCTTTCGGTCTGAAGGATACGAATCTCGAACCAAGATACGTGCCACGTACTGCGACGTCTTACGAAGACGTAGCTAGAGATACGTTACGCCGGTGTGTAACGACACACGGCCGCTCGCTAGTAGCAGGACGTACGGGTTCGAGTTCCGGTCCGGCTCAAATTTCCATTTGTCGCAATAAAGTATACATATTCGAAATTGCGAATAAATTTTCTTGCAATACTTATTCCTCTCATAAGGAGACCATCAGAACTGTTGGTCACGTAATTTGAAGAGTCTTAGTTGCGTTATAGGGGAACTGTTCGTGATTACCTGGCGATCGGCTCTACATAAAACCTCCCGTAATTACCATAAGAATTGCCGTTCAAGGCGGCTGAGCGGAATGGCCGCGTGGTCTAAGGCGTCATACTACGGCCTGAGTGGCCGTTCCCGCTGGAGGTTCGAGTCCTCCCTCGGACATTTTGTGTGTGTGTGTGTGTGTGTGTGTGTGTGTGTGTGTGTGTGTGTGTGTGTGTGTGTGTTGTCCTTAGATTTGTTTAAGAAATCTAAGAACTGATGACGACTGTAGTTTGGCTTTGTAATAAAATTCAAAATATCTGGACAACATTCGATTTCCTGTCGGGCCTGGTGGTCTTGGGGTAAGGCGCTCGACTGGAAACCGAAGGCTCGCGGGTTCGAAACCCGGTCGGACCTCTATTTATCAGTCTGCTCTTTAAACCACCCTTCACCTCTCAACGATGTGCGGAGTCGACAGAAACGACACATGGTTCGGATTCCACTTTAAGCTGTAGGTCCCCTTTCTCCGGTCGGATAACTGGGGTAGGCTAGGGACACGCAAGTCGCCGAAGTGGCGTCCGATTGAAAGACTTCCACCAGGCCAATGAGCCACACGAAATTATTATTTTTATTCGATTTCCTATTTGATAGTAGTCACTCGCTGTACGAAGTGTTTTTACAATATGCCATTCTTTCAGACACCAGACGAGAAAAACGTTTTGTACATTGATTAGTTGGCCAGGCAGACTGAACCGCCATTTTACGATCATTTTATATCGCTGCAAGTAAAGCATGCACCTATACCTCAAAAAAAGTCCCATGCAAATATTTTTCATCTTGCGAATGATGTCTATTTTTACAGCCAGGTTTACATTTTCCCGTAAAAAAATTAAAAATGCTGCAGACTAGTTACATACTAATAGAGAAGTATCTTCGAGGAAGATTCCATTGCAGCACATTAATTTGAAGAACCTGCTGTCACAGGAAAATAAATACGCTAGGTTCGTATCAAAAGTGATTGACGAACAAGCATTTTTTTATTTTTTTATTTTATTATTTTTATTTTTTTTTATTTAAATGAACAGCTTTTTCCCGGCATCACTTCTGGAAACTGTGTGGCTGCAAGGCAGTAGCCGTTATTCAATGCGCGTGGTGTTCTACGACTTTATTTCAGTTGTTTCTGCGACAAATGACACCCCAAATAGTATGTAGCGCTAGAAGCGGTACGAAGTATGACAAGACAAACAGAAGTTTTTTTTTAAAGGAAAACAAGTTGAATGAATATGACTTTTGATGTTATAAATCCACGAAAAAAATAATAATTAACTGATAAACCAGATAATGATCGCTTTATTTATTTATACAAATGATTCCCGGTTTCGGCCTATTAATGAGCCATCTTCAAATCTGTGAGAAGTTATAAGATATTCTAAGTTAAAGAGTATAGTCAGAAAACTACGTGTAAATACGCCTCGCGGGGATAGCCACACGGTCTGAGGCGCCGTACTACGGGTTACGTGGCCGCTCCCACTGGGGGTTCGAGTCCTTCCGCGGGCATAGGTGTGTCTGTTTTCCTCAGCATAAGTTAGCGTGTTAGTTTCGGGACCGATGACTTCAACAGTTCGTTCCAACAGTAACACAAACTTTGAACTTTTATTGGTTCGTTGGTTGGGACCAAACTGCTAAGGTTATTGGTCCCCAGGTGGTTAGGGGAAGGAGTGAGGATAGGAAAGGAGGGGAAGGGATAGGAAATGAAGTCTATGGAGGAAAGAAGGAAGAAAGACTGCATTAGCTCGGGGCCCCGTGCTCGCCACGCTTTTACTCACGGAAGAACCGGGGGGGGGGGGGGGGGGGCGGCCGTATAAAAGTAAAATTATCGTTGCTTTTACCCATGGGGCTCCGGCTTGACTCCACGCAACAGATGTACGGTAGTCCCGTTTTGTAACTGCAGCTGATGGCTGAATTGCCACGGGTTATATGTCGCAAAAAGTGCTCACATTTTGCAGCGTGAAATATTAAACTGCGGTTTTCAGTCCCTAGGCTTAAATACTACTTAAAATAACCTAAGGACAAAACACACACACACACACACACGCGCGCGCGCTCGCCCGAAAAAGGACTCGAACCTCCGACAGGGAGCAACTGCGCGCTCCGCAGCAAAGCGCCTAGAAATGTTCAAATGTTTGTTAAGCTTATGGGACTTAACTACGGGATCATCAGTCCCTAAACTTTTAAACTACTTATGAACTACTTTTCTGGATTCTTTTTACAATGAAGAGACAAAGAAACTGATACACCTATACGGCATCGTGTAGTGCTCCCGCGAGGAGGTAGAAGTTCAAATGTTTGTATAGTCTATGGGACTTAACTACGGGGTCATCAGTCCCTAAACTTACAAACTACTTATGAATTACTTACGAACTAGGACGGCACAAATATCCATGCCCGAGGGGGCATTCGAACCCCCGACCGTAGTGGCCGTGCAGACCGTGACTGAAGCGCCTTAGTCCCCTCGGCCACTGCGGCCGGCCAGGTACAAGTGTCGCAACACGACGTGTAACCAATGCTGTCCTCCAGACAGGACACTGCGTGGACTGCAGCTTACAACAATGCAAAAAATTGTATCCGCAATTGCGAATTTGAATCAGCATCGGCTGTACAGTGAATTGGTGGCGTATATAATTTGTACCGGATTTGTCGCTTTTCGCGAGTGTTAGCGTCAGCCACTACGCTATCAATGCCTGCCTGCCGGACCGACCAAGCTTCCATGTGACACACCGTCTACTACCCATGAGTTTTCTTACATTCCATTACGTAATTCCCGCAAAGTAAATGTCACCAATAAATTGTGGAGCTAATGATGACTCATATTCGTCATTGCGAATACTATTCTTACATGAAAACGTCTCGCAGTAATGTCATTTGACGTTAGTGAATACTGGTTTTAATACGCATGTTACTTGAACCATGACCATGTAGATTTCTAAGAGATAAGTATCTTTCTTCTACAGTACAGGTCTCGCTACATGCGCCGAAGCTTTCGCGTGCTGCCGCAGTGGACCTATGACGAAGGAGGAAGCACTAAGTGGTATTCCATCCGTAGTTTTGTAACTTAGTACCCTGGGGTGATGGTGCCATTAGGCCGTTTCTGAGAAAACGGCTGATGTCTCAAAGGAACGACTGCACAACAACAAACCGTACACAAAGCCGAAATGATACACTGATAGGTATCCAAATATGGAAACCAAGAACCGTCAGTAGCCTACAAGCAAAACCGCAATAGCAAACTGACAAGGAGACCATCAGAAGTGTTAAATGTTCAAATGTTTGTAAACCTATTAGACCAAACTGTCATGGTCATCAGTCCATAGGCTTACGAGCTACTTAAACTAAGTATAACACACACACACACACACACACACACACACACACACATATACCCATGCCCGAAGAAAGACTCGAACCTCCGACGGAGGGCAACCGCGCGCTCCGCAGAAGGCGCCTTAGAGCGCTCGACCACTCGACAGCGGCTCAGTAATGTTAATCACGGATTGTGATGATTTCGAGACACTTTGTAGTGGGAATTGTCGTATCTGGCTACCGACGTTTCAAGCACAGCTCCTAACCGGTGTTGAAGTTTTATACATATGAGATTTTTCTGTAATATTAGCAACACTGTGGCCAAAATAGCGTAGCGCAGTTACCAAGACTCAAGGTTACCACACTGGCGATACGACTTCGAGACTTTTTTTCCCCACGCAATTTCTTTGAAATGTAAGCGTTTTCATGGAAATTTCTGACATCGTCAGGGAGACTCAACGATCTTTCATAACTAATTAAGTGATAAATGAGTCAATTATCGGTACTTTTACAAATGATGACCGGTTTCGGCGTATTAATAGGTCATCTTCAAATTTGTAAACAGTTATAAGATAAACTAATTTAAAGAATAAAGTCAGAAAATTATGTATAAAAGCAACATTAAAGTTGTATTACACACATGGTTCCGGCTTGATTCCACGCAGCCATGTATGGTACTCTTGATGATGTCTGAACTGCTACAAGTTACATCTCATAAAAGCGCTCGTACTTTACCGCCACATCCAATGGGAAATATTCATATAAAAATGTGTTCAAAATATGGTCATTAATAGGATGCGGTTCCACCCGTTGGCTTTGACCCGTGCCCTCGACGTGTTGTGTAATAAGAAACTACACGAAAGACGCCTGCCAGGCGTCCGCGGATCGCGCGGTACGGCTCCCAGCCGCCGCCAGCGCATCCGCCGGCCACGGAAGCGCCCGATTCTCGGACTCTATTGTGCTCCGGGTGCATACACCGAGTTAAAGTCTAAAAACACATTGCCATCTGAGTAACCTAAGCTTACCTTTAATTACAGTATATGTTCAAAATGATGTCCCTCTATGGAAAGAGCGGCATGACATCTCTTGAACACATTTGCGAACACTCGACGAATTTTGGCTGCCGAATTCTTGGAAGTGACTAGTTGAATCCTGTCTTCCAATTCTTGGAGTGTATGGGGATTGCTTGCATACACCTTGTCTTTTAACATTCCCCAAAGATAAAAGTCACAGAGATTTAGATCGGGACAACGAGGAGGCAAGTCCACTATCCTATCATCAAAAACACTTCGTATTGCTGCCATAGAAGCATTGGCAATGTGTGATCTTGCATTGTCCTGTATGAAATAACCGTACAGCTTTTCGTTGGGTGAAAGTTCTTGAAAAAAATGGATGCAGGATATTGTTCACATACCTGTCAGAATTTATTGTTTCGTGAAAAAAACATTCGACTAGTCATTTCCCAGATTTCGGCAGCCGAAATTCGTCGAGTGTTCGCAAATGTGTTCAAGAGATGTCAGGCCGGTCTTTCGATAGAGGAACATCATTTTGAACATATACTGTAAATAAAGGTAAGCTTAGGTTACTCAGATTGCAATGTTTTTTAGGCTTTAACTCAGTGTATGCGCCCGCGGCACAACATAGTCCGAGAATCGGGCGCTGCCGTGGCCGGCGGATGCGGTGGCGGCGGCCGGGAGCCGTACCGCGCGATCCGCGGATGCCTGGCAGGCGTAATAACCATGCAGTTGAGTCCGATCGATTTACAAACATTTGAACATTGGCAAGCTCGACTGTAGATGTCTATTCTAATTGACAAAAGTACTTCAATATTTTTTATGAATATGTTATAATTCTAAAATTTTGCGAGTGAACAAGCAACGATGACACTACGATGCTTGCGTGTTCGAAATGTACCGATAGTAGGCCGCAATTTCGATATGCAACGCTTTTTCCAAATTACCAGTTAAATTTTAAAGATCCACGTTCAAATGTTCAAATGTTTGTTAAGCTTATGGGACTTAACTACGGGGTCATCAGTCCCTAAACTTACAAACTGCTTATGAACTACTTACGAACTAGGACGGCACAAATATCCATGCCCGAGGGGGAATTCGAACCCCCGACCGTAGTGACCGTGCAGACCGTGACTGGAGCGCCTTAGTCCCCTCTGCCACCGCGGCCGGCATATATAGATGAAGTTGCAATGATTTTCGTCTGTGTATTAGGAAACTTAATGGATATTTTTTAAACACCTGCCGTTATCAATCTAAAGAATTGCGTACACCGAAAAGAAAATAAGCAGGTATAGGCGTGCGTATGCAGGCTCATGCATTAGATCAGTTACTGCTGCTATAATGCAGCGTATCACGATTGAGTTTGAATGCGACCGAGCGAGGTGGCGCAGTGGTAAGGCACTGGACTCGTATTCGGGAGTACGGTGGTTCAAATCCACCTCCGGCCATCAAGATTCAGGTTTTTCATGATTTCTCTAAATGGCTCCAGGTAAATACCAGGATAGTTCCTTTCAAAGGGCACGGCCGATTTCCTTCGCCATCCTAACCCACAATTCCGAGCGTCAGCTCCGCCTCTAATGACCACGCTGTCGACGGGGCGTTAACCCCCCTTCCTTCATTTTTTAGTTTTAACGCGTTGTTATATTCGGCGCACCTCAGAGGTAACGATGAGGTGTGTACTTTCCCGTACGACCATTTCACGAGTGCACCGTGAATATTGGGAATCTGGTAAAACAGCAAATCTCCGACTTCGCTGCGGCCGCAAAAATATCCTGCAAGAACGGGACCAGCGAAGACTGAAGAGAATAGTTCAACGCGACACAAGTGCAACCCTTCCGCAAATTGTTGCGCATTTCTGTGCTGCGCCATCAACAAGTGTCAACATGCGAACCATTCAACGAAACATCATCGATATGGGATTTCGGAGCTGTGCCGCAGTGAAGTGGCCGAGCTATCTAAGGCGCTTCGCTGCGGAGAGCGCGGTTGCTCGCTGTCGGAGGTTCGTGTCCTTCCTGGAGCATGTGTGTGTGTGCTGTCCTTAGGTTAGTTTAACTTATTTTAAGTAGTTTGTAAGCCTAGGGAGTAATATCCAAGGAGTTAAGTCCCATAGATTTACAAACATTTGAACATTTTGATGGACATATATGGGTAAGGAGACAACCTCATCAGTGTGTAACGATACACTAGAATTTAATTTCATTTTTTTTTTGTTTCTTTCTTTTTGATCAGCGATGCTTATCGCTTCCGGTTCCCTCTAGCTCGCAATATAACTGACTTAATTTCGTTAGTCTTTTTTTTTCTTTGTGGACAAGCGAAAAGGCGGAACCGCGATCGTCGTTTTATCACTCTCTGTCTGTTTTCGTTTTGTACGGATGTATCCATTCAATGTAAGTAATTGTAATGCAAGTTGTTGTTAAAATATATTACTTACATTTAAAATTATCCCCTCTCTTTGGCTTTTATTTAAACGCCGCGGTGTAGTAGCCGAGCGGTCTAAAGCGTCTCGCTGCGGAGCGCGCGGTTGCTCGCCGTGGAGGTTCGAGTCCTCCATGGGGCATGTGTGTGTGTGTGTGTGTGTGTGTGTGTGTGTGTGTTGTCCTTATGTTAGTTTACCTTGGTTTAAGTAGTTTGTAAGTTACGAACTGATGACCAGGCAGTTTTACAAACATTTGAACATTTTGAATTTTATTTAAATGAATCTGTCCACGCCAAATATTTATTTTCTAATGTTTTCATCTCCTCGACGTCCGTAATAGTTTATTGTTCAGACACCATTACGATCGCTTCGCATGTCTTCAAATTTCACTCCCTATTAGTCAGCCGGCCGCGGTGGCCGAGGGGACTGAGGCGCTTCAGTCACGGTCTGCACGGCCACTACGGTCGGGGGTTCGAATCCCCCCTCGGGCATGGATATTTGTGCCGTCCTAGTTCGTAAGTAGTTCATAAGTAGTTTGTAAGTTTAGGGACTGATGACCCCGCAGTTAAGTCCCATAAGCTATACAAACATTAGAACATTTGAACCTATTAGTCATTCTTATACAATACCTTGCTTGATTACAGAACCTGCAATCATTTCTTTAGTATTTTACGAAGCCTGACCATTTTTCCTCTTTCTATCATTACCATTAACTTCATGTTGCATCCACGGCCATACAACAATGAAAAGCGAAGTGAACTGTCTGAACATTAGTCTAGTACGGAAAGTATCTCGAATAATCTCATATTAAATAAGAAAAGATTAACATTTTAAGCTTCTGCAGCACGAAGCATAGGATCCAGCTAGATGCTTTCCGTAAGTCTTATAACGTGCCGTTGCTTTGTGTGGTGCCCGACTTTAACATTCAACCCGTCGTGTATTTGTCTTAATGTTTATGAATGTTAATGTGTGCTGTGCTTTAACTAAATTATTCAAAATTCAAAATTTCGATATAACCAATCCTTTGTTCAAATTAGAATCGCGGAATCAATTTTAACAATTTATGGAATTATAAGGAAGCAAGGGTAACGTTATAAGTCCATTGACCCTGCATGTCAGCAGGCGACTGTTCAAGCTCTTGGAGGCTCTGTAATGATGTGGAACGTGGGCAGTTGGAGTGATATGGGACCCCTGATACGTCTAGATACGACTGATACAGGTAACACGTATGTACGCATCCTGGCTGATCACATACATCCTTTCATGGTCATTATGCATTACGATGGATTTGGGCAAATCCAGCAGGACAATGCGGCATTCCAAACGTCCAGAATTCCTACAGAATGGCTCCAGGAACACTCAGCTTAGTTTAAACACCTCCGATGGTCACCAAACTCCCCAGACATGACCACTTCTGGCATGCCTTGTAACACACTGTTTAGAAGATATCTCTATCCCATCATACCTTTACGGGTTTGTGGACAGCCCTGCAGGATACATGGTGTCAGTACCCTCCAACAATACTTCAGACACTAGTCGAGTCCACGCCACGTCATGTGCGTTGTCACGTGTACCAGTTTCTTTGGCTCTTCAGTGTATAATTATAATCATCATCACTTGCCGTCACTTCTTCAATACGGCTGTCAACTGTATCCCCACCACACTATTAGTCATAAAATAATACACACGCCGCCCTCTGACGATGTTAAACCAAACTACCACCTGTTGCTTCCATTACACTGCTAGTAACTGCAGAACCAGCTGTAAAACACACCTGCCAGCATCAGCCGAAGGTCAGTTCTTAGAGGAGGTCATAGATGAAACAGAAATAGCCATGGGTTACGCCAACGATCACAGAAGCAGGGGTCGTACCAAGGTAACTATCGCGCTACATGTCGTTTTGCAGCAGCCGAATCTGGCGGTGTAAATGTAGCCATAGCGCTGTCGCGACCGTCGCAATAGCGGAGTACTACGATGACCAATACGAGTCCGTGACGGCTGGCTAAGACAGGCTGCTCCCGAGGTAATGAGAAGCACGTGATGCTCAATAACGAAAACTGAAGAACGCCGTCCTCGCGATGTTGACACCTGTAGAAACTGCAACGGAAAGGGGCTGGAGAGCTACTATCCAGGCTACTTACAGACACGGCCGACGGATTCCTGTGTACTGCCGCAGTATGCGAATAAGTCCTTGTAGCCAACCTAACAGAGAGAGAGAGAGAGAGAGAGAGAGAGAGAGAGAGAGAGAGAGAGAGAGAGGTCTACATCGTACACGCAAGTAACTTCCGTGCAGACATAATCTGCTTTTATCGATGAAGTCCACAGCCCACTACTGAATCTTCCAAGTGATTCTCTCACTGCACCAATGACGTCGATGCGTGAGTGGATGACGGGTAGCGCCACGACCCAATTTTTATAATGTTGGGTCGTGGTGCTACATGTGTCGACATCGCGAGGACGGCGTTCTTCAGTTTTCGTCACTGAGCATCACGTGCTTCTCATTACCAGCCTGTCTTAGCCAGCCGTCACGGACTCGTATTGGGCATCGTAGTACTCCACTGTTGCGACGGTCATGACAGCGCTATGGCTACATTTACACCGCCAGATTCTGGTGCTGCAAAACGATATGTAGCGTGATAGTTATCTTGGTACGACCCCTGCTTCTGTGATCGTTCGCGTACCGATGGCTAGTTCTGTTTCATCTATGACCTCCCTCTGAGAACTGACCTTTATTTCCTTAACGCGTAAATCATTTTCTTACTGACTTGTCCTGCAGCAAGTGTATTTCTTGCCCAACGGCTATATTCAGTGAGCAATGGAAACTTGCAACTGGGCTATCTGTAACATATGTGCTTCATTGTGAATATATTTTTCAACCGCCCCTCCTGACGTTCATTGTCTGTAGCTTCCCTTACTGTTCTATTCTAATCATCTACTAGGCAACAGGACACCTGCTGAAGAAACGACGTCCAGTCGCCTGGCACAGAAGATCTGCAGGTAAGTGATCTTTATGGAAACAATGTTAGTCAGTGCTTCTTGAACTTTAATTATTCCATCTTTTATTAATTCCGACTCGTCAAGTGATTGATTACAACTACAGTTACTTCCATCAACATCCTCAGGCTACAAATGCATATAATACGTCGCTTCCAAATTTACTAAGGTAAAGCATTCGATCTTATCGTTGTATATTTACTGATGTTTTAATGAAGAGTAATAAAACGCCGTCTCTTAGATCGAGTAATTGATCTATGTGTAGTTAATGTGATTTTATACTTGATACGTTACTCAGTGGCGGACTTGGGGGGGGGGGGGGCAGAGGGGGCGGACCACCCCGGGCCTCCGGTCTTGAGGGGCCTCCAAAAACCTGGAAAGGACTTTTTTGAGCGCGCTTGGCATCTTGTTCTGCTGGGACCTCCAAATCTCGAAAGTTATATTTTCAGACTGTCCCGTGCCTCTCGTCCCCTGGAAGGGGCCTCCAATTCTTTCTTATAGTAATACATGTATTTACAAGTGGACGGGGCGGCCTCCTTTCGTTTCGCCGCCGCCCCGGGCCTCCAACAGCCTTAGTCTGACATTGCTGTTTCTGTAGTTGATTCAAATGCTTTTTAAAGAAAATTTTAAAAATGTAAGTTAGTCAAAGCTCTCGCATCAGGTTCGGTGGGATTAGTTTACGGAAGCTACGAGAGTCACTCCAAAAGAAATGTACACTATTTTTTTTTAATACAGTTTTTATTCTACACGTTTGAAAGTTTAACAGTGTAGATACATCCTTTACGCACAATATTTTCATTTCTCCCCATCCCTTTCAACTGCCTTTCGCCATCTTGGAACCAGCACGAGGCCTGCCGCTGCGAGGACAATCCTCAATACTGGCGTGCCCGCTTTCATCACGTAACCTGCTTGCCCACCGACTAACTGTACTGCGATCGACACCAGCATCTCCATACATCTTTTTCGACCTCTTGTGGATGTTTCCCACTGTCTCGTTTTCACAGCATAGGAAATCAATGACAGCACATTGCTTCTGACGAGCGTCAAGTGTAGCAGCCATCTTGAAGACATTCTGTGACGGCACCACTCACGGGAACAGGTTGAACTAAGTTTGAAAACAAGCGGGAAGGATGTATCTACATACTGTAAATCTTTAAAACATGCAGAATGAAGACTGTATTTAAAAAAGTGTGCATTTCTTTTGGCGTGATCTCGTAAATGTGTAATGCTTGGGCGGATAACTGATGGTTCTGACGTATAATATAATTTAACGACGATGAGGATAATTTCTAAAAAGGAAACCAGATATCACAACTTAAATCATACAATATAAATGGGATTGGCAGGAGTTATCTAACCGAGATAACGATCTAATCTCAGGTGCTCTTGCTAAGAGGGGTATGAGGTCACGCAAAAGCGCTACCCATACACGTCTAGGAAAAACGTGTCACTCGTGAAAAGTTATCCACTCCCCATTCTCTCACTCCCCCTCCTCTCCCCGCACCCTCTGGGGAGGGAATATGTGTAGCCCCCAATTGTCTACGTATAGTGTTATACACGTAAAAATGTGAGAAATGTCTGAGAATCGTGTAACTGAATTGGAACCTTGGCACCAGCCCGATATTCACCTAGTGATATGTGGAAAACCGCCTAAAAACCATATCTATGCTGGCCGGCACACCGACCCACATCGTGTATCCGCTGGGCAGATTCAAACCCGAGCCGGCAAACCTCCCCGATCTGGAAAGCGGCACTTTTAACCGGGCGTGTCAGCAATTAAAGTTTTTATTATCTATAATTATGTTTGACGGTTATTTGTGAAGATTAGAGGATTCGCCATTAATATAAATTACATTTATTACATTACCTGCATTTCAGGTCACTGGCTGAGATGACATTAGGCTAACACGGTGAGTACGAAGTATTGGTGGTTTGGAGGCGGCCAGGTGGTATTAACAAATTCCGTTAAATCACATGACTGGCGATCTGTGATTGGTGGATAGGAGGTGGTCGATTGCTGGTCGATTGCTGGTCAGGAGGTAGCTAATTGCTAATAATAATTACCCGGGTTTCCGCCAGAAGCCCACTAAGTTTGTCATGAAGGGAAAGCATTCACAGATTTGTTGTAATTATGTGTCTTGCAGACAACAGGCGATTTTTGTTGGCATAGACCACACCATCAAGCATGTAAGTAATTCGTAATACCAACCTAAACATAAACAACTTACATTCGTAAATACAACTATACGATGGAAAAAAATGTTCAAATGTTTGTAGATCTAAGAGACTTAACTTTGGTCATCAGTCCCAAGGCTTACAAACTTCTTAAACTAACTTGCGCTAAGGACTACACAAATACCCATGCCCGAGGGAGGACTCGAACCTACTACGGCGAGCAGCGGCGCACTGCCCAACAAGGCACCTTAGAGCGCCTTGCCACTCCACTGCGGCGACGAAAATAATTGTTTGTGATAAACGACCGCGTTTTATCGTTTTTCACGATATAACCATACCCAACAGTGTATGGCGAGAGGCATATAGTGTTCCACAATCGTTGGAAGAATATTACACATTTCACAATATAAATATTGGATTGATTCTCGCGCTCTCGGATCTTTGACAGTAGTATATACAGTGACAAGTAGTCAAACATTTTCATAACACGAATTCGAAATATTTAAACATTTAGACCATTTCAAAACACTGAAATAAATCCAAAGGCAAAGTTGAAAAATTTTGCTGGACCGGATTCAAACCCGGATTTCCCGCTTCGGGCCACCGGTCGCCTTAACCAATTGGGCTATCCAGGCACGCTTCCCAAATTCTCAACTTGTAGCACACCACGATTGTAGTGCCCCCTGTCCATTAGTTTCTCTTGCTCGCAGCCTATACTGGATTCCCGCAAGGGATCGATCGTATTAATGCGTCATCATTGAAATTGTGAACTGCCTGTTGGCGGCATAAATACTATTATTGATTATTGTTCTTTTCCGATACGCCCGAAAAGAACAGACAGCATATCAATAATTTTAACAAGAAGTCAAGTGACATGAGGTGCTAGACTTTCCGCCATCAGACAGAATTGCATCGATTGCGTTTCGTTAATGGTCACTGAATACAAGCCACTTTGTGGTGTGCTAATTGTCACGATGTTACGTTTCCTGTGAGATACAGTTATTCAGGGAACGGAATATTAACACTTGGGTTGGTGGATCACGAAATACGATAGACAAACGTCCTAACAGGCAGCTGTGCCATCCTCAGCCAGTAGGCGTTGTAGATGTGGTGCCGTTCGGAAATAGCCGCACAGTTCTAGGATTGTTGTTGTTGTGGTCTTCAGTCTGGAGACTGGTTTGATGCAGCTCTCCACAATACCCTATCCTGAGCAAGCCTCTTCATCTCCACATAAGAATGGCAACCTACGTCTATCTGAATCTGCTTACTGTATCCATCTCTTGGTCTTCCTCTGCGATTTTTACCCCACACACTTCCCTCTAATGCTAAATTCACAATTCCTTGATGTCTAAGAATGTGTCCTACCAATCTATCCCTTCTTTTAGTCAAGGTATGCCAGAAATTTCTTTTCTCCCCAATTCTGTTCAGTACCTCCTCATTAGTTACGCGATCCACCCACCTTATCTTCAGCATTCTTCTGTAGCACCATATTTCAAAAGCCTCAATCCTCTTCCTGTCCGCACTGTTTATCGTCCATGTCTCACTCCCATACAAGGCAACACTCCATACAAATGCCTTCAGAAAGGACTTCCTTAGGCTTAAATCAATATTCGATGTTAACAAATTTCTCTTTTTCAAGAACGCTTTTCTACCCATTGCCATTCTGCATTTTATATCCTCTGTACTGCGACCATCGTTTGTTATTTTACAGCCCAAATAACAAAACTCATCTACGTCCTTTATTGCTTCGTTTCCCAATCTAATTCCTTCAGAATCACCTGATTTTCTTACACTGCACTCCATTACCCTAGTTTTACTCTTGTTAATGTTCATCTTATATGCACCTTTCAGGATTACGAACATTAAAACATTTTGAGAATGTGGCCACCGTTTGCCAGATGAAGCGAGGTATCCACTGCGGCACAGCCGCTGCGAAAAAACACAAGTCAGTGCATAGGTGTTCGATTATCACTCTGGCTTCATAGTAAAGGTGGTTGGTTCTTGGAAACATTATGTCCGATGGCAACATAGCAACATCAAGCCTATGGGAAGTTTGTGAACAATTTTGAACTTACAAGGAGATGAGGCCTACTCGTCATCGCCGAATTCGTCCAAATTGATGTCACATGTAGGGCGTGGCGAGACACGAAAGTGCCCCTAGTGGGAACTCCAGATGGCCAAGCGTTTAGAAAATAAAAGGAATTTTGATACGGATCTATCACCATATGCACCTTATCAACTGCCCCTGAGAAAGTCTGCTTAGAGAGCGCTGTTTGGCTCAGCGGTAAGAGATCTGATTTTTATTGAAAGGTTCGCGGGTTCTATTCTGCCCGGCGGAAAATATTTTTTTATTCTTGGCAATGCGTACTCTACTGACTTCACAATTAACCGCAACATCATATATGTTAATTTGTATTTGTATGTGCACAACATCGGCATGGGACGTCATTATTTTAAACAAGCATATTATCTTGCAAACTTGGGGTTGTGAACGGTTCATAGGGTGTAAACACGAATAATCGTTTCTGTTTCTTCGATGAATATCACCCCAGTACATGTCATTGATAAATTGCCAAAGAATGGAAGTATCGATATACACGACGTCCCCAAATACGTGTCAACTACAGTCCCCTTTTTAAATGTTTGTAGTCCCGAATTTCATCAAATCCCTTTCTCTTTTTGCTTATATAAATTAATCTATATGATGTTGTGGTTAATTGCGACGTCAGTCTACATCTACATCAATACTCTGCAAACCTCTGTACTTCCAGGGTACTTCCCACTGAAGCAGTTATTAGTGTTTTTCCCCCCATTCCATTCACATATTGAGGGTGGGAAGAATGATTGTTTAACTGTCTCCGTGCGTGCTGTAATTAATCTAATCCTATCCTCACGATCCCTACGGGAACAATATTGTGCGCATTGCCAAGGAGCAGAAAAAATTAGCCGCCGGATGGAATTGAACCCGCGACTTTCTCAATACTAATCCGATATTTTACCTCTGAGCCAAACACCGCTTCCTAAACACGCCCTCAAAGGGACGGTTTACAAGATGCATATGGTGATAGATCCGTATCAAACTTCCTTTTATTTCCTAAACGCTTAGCCATCTGTAGTTCCCACTTGGGGCACTTTCGTGTCTCACCGCGCCCTACATGTACCATCAATTTGGACGAATTAGGCGATGACGAGTAGGCGTCCTCTCCTTGTTAGCCACAGTAATCTAAATAATGCTTACAAAACTGGTGCAGGTGCAGTCTATTTGCTGTTGACTCGTCTATCCCAGGGGTCAAAATTGCACTGCTAGCTGTAATTAAACTCAGATGTTGCAGTGAATAAGTAAACAAAACGGGGAAAAATACATGTAACTATTACGATAGTAGCACCTGAACATTTGTTTTATGAAAATTTACAATAGAATGTTGAGATACTCTGACGCGCGGGTTATCTATTCTGGGCATATGTGTCAATGCGATTTTACGCGACCATTGTAGTGTTAAAAATGGCCAAACGATTGTAGTAAGTTCTGTTTTCAAGCGGCAATCTACAGCCCCAATGCATTTGCAGAAAATAATTATTGTCCCAACAGGTCTACAATATTTTTATTTACTACACTCGACCTGTTTCGGCACTGCCTGTCACCAACAGGAGATTAAAAATATGTTGCACGTCAATTAAAACGAGATCATTTTTGCAAAATATGCCAACATCAAAATTACAATAAGAATTGTGAATGTTAATTGAAAACAGTCCTTCATTGTTCACATGTTCTACATCTACAAACGTACTCCGCAATCCACAGTAAGGTGCGTGGCGGAGGTTACACTGTACCACTACTAGGCATTTCCTTTCCTATTACACTCGCAAATACAGATTGAAAGACGCCTGCCAGGCGTCCGCGGATCGCTTGGTACGGCTCCCGGCCGCCGCCACCGCATCCGCCGGCCACAGCAGCGCCCGATTCTCGGACTCTGTTGTGCCACGGGCGCATACACTGAGTTAAAGTCTAAAAAACATTGCCATCTGAGTAACCTAAGCTTACCTTTATTTACAGTAGATGTTGAAAATGATGTCCCTCTATGGAAAGAGCGGCCTGACATATCTTGAACACTTTTGCGAACACTGGACAAATTTCGGCTGCCGAAATCTGGGAAATGACTAGTTGAATCTTTTTTCACGAAGCAATAAATTCTGACAGGTATGTGAACAATATCCTGCATCCATTTTTTCAAGAACTTTCACCCAACGAAAATCTGTACGGTTATTTCATGCAGCACAATGCAAGATCACACATTGCCAATGCTTCTATGGCAGCAATACGAAGTGTTTTTGAAGATAGGATAGTTGACTGGCCTCCTCGTTCTCCAGATATAAATCCCTGTGACTTTTATCTTTGGGGAATGTTAAAAGACAAGGTGTATGCAAGAAATTCCCATACACTCGAAGAGTTGGAAGACAGGATTCGACTAGTCATTTCCAAGAATTCGGTAGCCGAAATTCGTCGAGTGTTCGAAAATGTGTTCAAAAGATGTCAAGCCGCTCTTTCCATAGAGGGACATCATTTTGAAGATCTACTGTAATTAAAGGTAATCTTAGGTTAGTCAGATGGCAATGTGTTTTTAGACTTGAACTCAGTGTATGCGCCCACGGCACAATAGAGTCCGCGAATCGTGCACTGCCGTGGTCGGCTGATTCGGTGGCGCTGGCCGAGCGCCGTACAGCGCGATCCGCGGACGCCTGGCAGGCGTCTTTCGTGAGACAACCTGTAGAACGAGGAGAAAAAGAATGCCTGTATGCCTCCGTATGAGCCCTAATTTCTCTTTTCTTGTCTTTGTGATCATTACGCGAAATGTATGTAGGCGGCAGGAAGATAGTTCTACACTAAGCTTCAAATTCCGGCCCTCTAAATTTCCTCAACAGAATTCCTCGAAAATAACGTCGTCTTTCCTCCAGCTATCCCCATTCGAGTTCCCGGAGCTTTTCCGTCACACGCGCGCATTGGTCGAACCTACTAGTAATGAATCTTATCTGCTCGCCTCTTTACTGCTTCTACGTCTTCCTTTAAACTGATCTGCTGCGGGTCCCAAATACTTGAGCAATACTCAAGAAGTGGTCGTACAAGCGTTTTATTCTTGGTCTCCTTTACAGATGAAGTACATCGTCCCAAAATTCTCCCATTAAACCGAATTTGGCAGTTCGCCTTACTCACAACTGTCCTTACATGTTCTTTCCATTTCATATCGCTCTACAATGTTACGCCTGGATATTTGAACAACCCCATTTCATTAAGAAGCTCACTACTAACGCTGTATTCGTATATTATGGGATTGGTTTTCCTACTCATGCGCATCACTTTACATTTTTCTACATTGAGAGCTACATTCTTCACACCAACTAGAAATCTTGTCTAAGTCATCAAGTATGCTATTACAGTCAATTAATGACCACACCCTCCTATACAGCACAATATCATCAGCAAACGGACGCAAGTTACAAGTTACTCTGTCCATCAGATCATTTATATAGATAGAAAATAATCCCGGTGCTATCACACCCCCCTAGGGCACGCCTGACGATACACTCGTCTCTGATGAACACTCGTCGTCAGCACAGCGTACTGCGTTGTATTAATTAGGAAGTCTTCCAACCAGTTACAAATCTGTGAACCTATTCCATATGCTCGTATATTAGTTTGCAGTCTGCAGTGCGGCACCGCGTCAACTGGCTTTTTGAAATCGAGAAAAACACATTCTGTCTGTTGCCCTTCATCCATGCTTCGCAAGATGTAATGTGAGAAAAAGGCAAGCTGAGTTTCACTTGATCGATGCTTCCTAAACCCGTGCTGATTCATAGAAAGAAGCTTTTCCGTCTCAAGGCAATTTACTGCATTGGAACTGAGAATATGCTCCAAAATTTTACGGGGAATTGATGTCAATTATATTGGCCTGTAATTATGTGGGTGGGAACTTTGCGCTGAATTAAAGATTCGTTATAAAAGCAAGCTAAATAATATGTTTGCCATATTTGGCAAAAACGGCCGTGTGTAATAAATAAAAATATTTAACGTCTGTTGGCTCAAGAATGATTTTTCCAGATTTTCGTAAGCTTTACTCAGCAAACATACCGTCCATATCAGTCTCATGGATTCCAAAAATATACGCGCTTGGTTAAGCTTATTTTATCACTGATACGTGACAAAAGACGTTTTTCTATCAACACGTGACGAATACGTTAAATGATATGGAACATCCACCTCCGGCCATCTAGATTTATGTTTTCCGTGATTTCCCTAAATCACTCCAGGCAAATGCCGGGATGGTTCCTTTCATAGTGCACGGCCGATTTCCTTCCCCATCCTTACCCAAAAACTCAGAGCGTTAGCTCCGTCTCTAATGACCACGCTGTCGACGGGACGTTAAACCCTAAGCTTCCTTCTTTTTTGGAACATCCAGGTGTTGAGTGCACGATGAAAAGACTGGAAGTTTACTCTTAATATAAATGTAATGCAGTCACATAAATCGGCGAAGCCGTACCATATCTTGAGAGTAGACGATACACTAGCAGTCAGTGCGAACATTTACACCATCACTACTTTTTACACCGGAATGATTTAAAGTGGAATGCCTTCGGAAAAAAAGCGCAGAAAGTAGACGTCAGAGAGATATATCGCAAGAATAATAAAAAAGTGTAGTGTACTCATATAAGAACACTAGAATTCTCGATCCATAAATTCTCGAAAATATGTCTCCGTTCAGGGATCTTTATCAGTCTGGAGTATCGAAAGAGATTTGCCATGAATTTGTTTCGCCTATCCAGCGTGATAAACGAGAACGGTACTTTTTTATTTCTTCACGATGATCGAGAGTTACGGAGAAGTTCAAATCAAATGTTTGTAGAGTTTATAGGACTTAACTAAGGGGTCATCGCTGCGGTGGAGTAGCTGAGCGGTTTAAGCGTCTCGCTGCGGAGCGCGCGGTTGCTCGCCGTGGAGGTTCGAGTCCTCCCTGGGGCATGGGTGTGTGTGTTGTCCTTAGGTTAGTTTACCTAGGTTTAAGTAGTTTGTAAGCTACGGACTGATGACCACGCAGTTTGGTCCAATAGATTTACAAACATTTGAATTTTTAAGGGGTCTTCAGCCAAAAACTTACAAACTACTTATGAACTACCTTACACTAAAGACGGCACAAACATCCATGCCCGAGGGGGGATTCGAACCGCCGGCGGGGAACGGCCTCGCGCATCGTAGCATAGCGCCTCAGTGCGCTCGGCCGCTTCGCCGCGGCTACGCAGAAGTGTAAGAGCGAGTTTTGAGGGATTTATTACAATCCTTGTGGTTTCTTATCTTATGATGACGTAATACTTCTTTTTTAACATGGATTCTAGTTGTACAGCTATTTAGGCAATTACGTTGTTATTGTCTTTTCAGACGTCTTACTACACTTAGGCGGTACAAGCCATGGAACAGCGATATTCACAGGTGCAGATGACGGTAGTCTCGCGTATACGAGATATAAAGGGTCGGCGCACAGCCACAGTCGTGTGTACTGCGGTGATTCATGCGAACGGTTTCCTGCGTCATTATGGCCACGTTACATCATTAGGCAACTCGATATTCCGAGGTTCAAAGTGTCAACAGCGTGCCGAGAATACCAAATTTCAGGCATTTCCTCTCACCACAGGCACAGGCTAGCGGCATGCACGTAATGACAGAGAACAGTGGCGCTTTCGCATAGCTGGCAGATCAAACAGACAAACAACACTGTGCGGAATAAACGCAGAAATGAATTTTGGAATGAAACAATTACTTAAGCTTTCCCCTCGTTTTGGATAAGCTCCTCCACCAAAATGAATAATCAAACTTTTTTATTAACACAACTGCATATGAAAAGATAAAGTCCACATACGTAAACGCGTGTAAAAATGTTCAAATGTTTGTTAAGTTTATGGGACTTAACTACGGGGTTATTAATCCCTAAACTTACAAACTACTTATCAACTAGCTTATCCTAAGGACGGCACAAATATCCATGCCCGAGGGGGGATTCGAACCCCCTACCGTAGTGGCCGTGCAGACCGTGACTGAAGGGCCTCAGTTCCCTCGGCCACCGCGGCCTGCAAACGCGTGTAATACAAGTTTAGTGAAAAATGGAGGTAAATGTCATTGTCCTGGGCTTCGACTTAAAATTGTGCCACATACTTGTTTACCAAACGAACACAGTTCAGGTGAATACCTTCGTAATAATTGCAACACTTTCATATTTACAACTTCACTTTTTTTGAACAAGAGGTTCTTCTCACGTAATACGTGGTAGATATCCTTCAACGTAACTGTATCGACATTTGTCAACAACTGTTACATACAACCATTATCACAGCGAGTACGAACACAAGTCTTTCAAAATGTTCAAATGTTTGTATAGCTTATGGTACTTAACTACGGGGTCATGAGTCCCTAAATTTACAAATTACTTATGAACTAACTAACACTAAGGATGGCACAAATATCCATGCCCGAGAGGGGATTCGAACCCCCGACCGTAGTGGCCGTGCTGACCATGACTGGAGCGCCTCAGTCCGCTCGGCCACCGTGGCCGGCCAAGTCTTTCACAATACGCAAGTTCAACATGTTAAAAAGTTCTAGAACGATGCTTTTGATATCATAAAGACTGAGCTATACTGTCATTTACCACTTCATCACTGATTACTGACTCTCCAACTTACAAGCATGGCAGGTTTGCCTGCATAAATACTACAATTTTTGACACGTAACATCACGTGATCCTAAATAACGTCATTTAAAATTAGAAACCAGATTAAACTAACGTAAATATTGCTTAACAAATATTTACATTAGCTTTACATATATTACATACAACGGTAATAAAATTACTTGCCTCGGCGGAGTGGCCGAGCGCAATGAGGCGCTATGCTCCGGTGCGCGAGGGCGTTCCCCGTCGGAGGTTCGAATCTTCCACGGGCATGGATGTTTGTATTGTCTTTAGTATAAGTTAGTTTATAACTAGTTAGTAAGTTTAGGGACTGATGACCCCGCAGTTAAGTCCCATAAACTTAACAAACATTTGAACATTTTTTAGAAATTACTGTTTGTTCTTTCACATTTTACGTAGCTTAGAAACTACGTTTATAACTCTCATTCCATACAGAACAAAAATAGTCTGAGCCGCGGCGGTTTAGCCGCGCTGACTGGAACGCCGTGTTGCGGTGTGCCCGGCCGTCCGCCGTCGGGGGTTCGATTCCCCCCCGGGCATGGGTGTTCGTGTTGTCCTTAGTTTCGTTTTCCTTAGATTAAGTAGTTTGTAAGCTAGGGAGTAATAACCAAGCAGTTGAGTCCCATGGATTTACAAACAATAATACTTTGAACATTAGTCACGTAATAAGCATTATTCCCGTGATTATATTTTGATAATAATTATTTAATACACATTAAAACAAAACAGAGCCGGGTCATACGAGCAAAGACAAGATTGTCTTAATAAGATCTTTGGACTTTGCTACGAATAGTGTCAACAATTCTTAGACGGGTGTTCAGTTCCGACGAAATGTGAAAGTTTTTCGATTCACATCACTTATAAGTTAAACAAATCTTGACATTGTTTGCTAACCTTAGAATAATATTTTTACATAATGCATTGCTCAGAACTGTGTTATCATCACGATCTTTAGGAAATAAATGATATTTCTATAGACCAGTTAGATGGTCGCTATTTTAAGGGCAGCTGACATTGTATAATTTATACGTCCAGAACTTCCATTTCGGTTATGTATTGTCAGAGAAGGTACGATTAGTATATCCGTTAGGGCAGAGCGGCGCAATTTTGCGTTGATTGGCTATGACAGCAGACAACCGACTCGAATGTGCCGTCACCTGCAGCGCCTACGGGTTTCGTATTCTTATCGTTTGGACCCCTGGTGACTGGAACACCATGTATTGGTCAGACGAGTCCAGTTCAGTTGGCCAGAGCTGATGGTAAGGTTAGAGTGTGGCGCAGACTCCACGAAGCGATGGACCCAAGTGTCCAACAACACTCTGTTGCTACTTTAAGAGCATTTTGAGCCATTCATGGAGTTCATATATCCAAACAACGATAGTATTTTCATGGCTGAGTGTGCTGCCATGTCACTGGGCCACAGTGCGCGGTTGATTCGAAGAAGATTCTGGACAATTCCTGCGAATGATTTGGCCCCCCAGATTGGCCAACATAGTTCCCATCGAATATTCATGGGACATAATAGAGAGGGCAGTTCGTTTACAAAATCCAGCACCGGCATCACTTAGGCAGTTATGGACAGCTATACAGACAGAATGGCCCAGTACTCCTGCAGGGGACTTCTAGCAACTTGATGAGTCCACGGCACGTTGAATTTCTGTACTTCGCCGGGAAAAAGAGGTCTTACGCGATACTAGAAGGTATCCCATCACTTTCCTCGATCAGGGTGAAACGCATTGCTATCTACGAATCCTGTCTGGTGTAAAACCCAGCGTGACGATCAATATTCAAGTACTGGTCAAGAGAGGATTTTGCAATTCTCCTCCTTTCATAATGAGCTACGCTTTCTGAAGATTGTATCGACGAATGTCTGACATCTGCGTCATCTTCAATTAATTTTATTTGCTTAAAGTTGTTCTGTACACTCACTCTTACAAGGGAACCTCCACATCGTACCCCCCCTCAGATTTAGTTATAAGTTGGCGCAGTGGGTGGGCCGTGAAAAACTGAACACAGATCAATGGAGAAAACTGGAAGAAGTGTGGAACTATGGAAAAAAAAAGCAAAATTTAAAAACTGAATGGTCCATGCGAAAGATAGGCAATGTCTAGCACGTGATTAGCGTAGGAGCATCATCGTCCTGTGGCTAGCGTGAGGAGCTTTGGAGTGATAGGTCCTTGGTTCAAGCCTTCCATCGAACGAAACTTTTAATTTTCTTATTTTCGAAAAATTATGATCCGTCCGTTCGTTCATTGACGACTCTGTTCGCTGTAATCAGTTTAATGTTTGTGTTTTGCGACCGCACCGCAAAAACGTGCGTTTAGCAGACGAAAGGAAGTGACTCTCCAATGGGAAACTAAAACATTTGATCGCGAGGTGATAGGTGAACCGATTCCTCCACAGGAAAACACGTATCGTGTATTCTGTATGACACTGGTGACGGTATGCGCGTCATATGACAGGAATCTCCTGTCGACCACCTAACTTGTACACTTTGCGAATGGGTAAAGAGATTCTACCTTGCCCGATTTAGATTTTCTTGTGGATGTGATAATCGCTCCCAAAAACGTGATGAAAACATAAGAGTTTGTCACAAACTGCAACAAATGAATGCAAAAGTTTCACAGTCACACAGTTTTCCCAGACCTCTGTCAAAATATGTTTAGATGTTTGTTTAGACGTAGCGTCTCCATACTACGGCGCAGTTACCTCGCATCGGACGGACGAACAGATAATAATTTTCTGAAAATGAAAAAACTAAAAGTTTCGCCTCTGGGATGGCTCGAACCAAAGGCCTCTTGCTCCGCAGCTCCTCACGCTAGCCACAGGACCACGGCGCTCCTGTGCACGCAACCTTCTCGACGTTGCCTATCTTACGCATGGACTGCTCAGTTTTTATATATTTTTTTTTTTTCATAGTTCCACACAACTTCTTCATGTTTTCTCAAGTGACATGTGTTCACTTTTTCACGGCCTATCCACTGCGCCAACTTATAACTAAATCTGAGGGGGTGCGATGGGGAGGTTCCCTTGAAGTAATAACGGAACGATTCAGTATTCTTTTCAAACTGATTGCAGCAATTGTACTGGGTCACGCCTAATTACATTCCTCAAGTAGGGGTGCATGAGCTAAGCATCTGAATTGAAACCGTCGTGGAACGGAACGATAGGTTTCCGGGCATGGGTTCCTGTTCAAAATGTTATGTACACTACCCTCTAACAGTCCTAGAAGGTTGTAACGGGAATTTACGACCAGCCTGTAGGGAGCACTGACAAGGGGAACACTGAGTATGGTACCAACGAATTATGATGAGTCGCAGGTATATTGTGCGGGAACTCCTCCAGACCACCAAGCTAAAAGGATTTGTTCCAGTGTGCCTTGGTTTCCACGAAAATCGCGCTCTAAGTCCAGTGCGTAACAGCTATGCCTGTACTGGGTCAGCAGGAGCACGTGAGCCAGCATAGTGTAATTAGCAAGGTGTTCGACTGTCACGCATACAACTCGAGTTCAAATCCTGATCGCATTTTTTTTTCCACTTGTCCGGCGATTGACTGTTTATAATTATATTCCTTATTTCTTACTGCAAAGATAAAGTTATATCAGGTAATTACAGTTACATGTGAACGATATGCTACGAATGACTAGCCGCCTGGCCGCAGCATAATAATCCGCTGGGACGCGTCAAGTGGACACACACTGCATTCGACGGTTTAATAACACTGGGGCCGGGGTCTGTAAACGCAGCTAACAAATGCTGCACAAATGTTACAGCTGATAACTACAGACGGTTTACTGATCTTTCAGTCGCCGTAAAAGTATGCTTCCAAATAAGGAATAAAATAAAATAATCGTGAGCAATACATATTGAGCAATTAACATAAGCTATTATCACGACCAATTACTCAAGCATTAACGTAAGAGTGGCTATTAAAGCATATAATTATGCACAATCAAACGTCGGACAAGTGAAAAAAAAATGGTTCCAAGTAGGATTTGTACTCGGTTCGTATGCGCGACAGGCTAGCGTCTTGCTAATTACACCACGCTAGTTCACGTGCTAAAAAATGTTCAAATGTTTGTTAAGCTTATGGGACTTAACTACGGGGTCATCAATCCCTAAACTTACAACTACCTTATACTAAGGACGGCACAAATATCGCCGGCCGCGGTGGCCGAGGGGACTAAGGCGCTCCAGTCACGGTCTGCACGGCCACTACGGTCGGGGGTTCGAATCCCCCCTCGGGCATGGATATTTGTGCCGTCCTAGTTCGTAAGTAGTTCATAAGTAGTTTGTAAGTTTAGGGACTGATGACCCCGTAGTTAAGTCCCATAGACTATACAAACATTACAAACATTTGGCACAAATATCCATGCCCGAGGGGGATTCCAACCCCCGACCGTAGTGGCCGTGCAAACCGTGACTGGAGCGCATCAGTCCCCTCGGCCACCGCGGCCGGCGGTACACGTGCTCCAGATGACTCAGTACAGGTACAGCTGTTACGCGCTAGAATTTGATCGCGATCTTCGTGGAAACCAAGGCGCATTGGAACAAATCATTTTAGCTTGGTGGTGTGGAGGAGTTCCCGCACAATATACCTGCGACTCATCGAAATTAGTTGGTACCATACTTGGTGTTCCCCTTGTGAGTGAATTCCGACAGAAACGCACTCGGAATAAACGCCCGTGTGTCCGCAGACATGAAACGAGATTTCCTTTCCCTCTGAGTCAAAGGCGGAGCTCATCAGACGTAATAATTGCAAGCTACATATCTGGAATAATTGGAGCGAAATATCTGTCTCCGGTGGCGCGACGTCCCGGCAGCCAATAGAGCGGGCATTCCTGCGCGGCAGTCAATACAGATAGCTCGGAGGCCAGTGTCCGGCGCCACTGCTTCCAGTGACGATATTCAAAACTTGAAATCAAACAGTTATGGATCTGTCTCTGATGGGTGTTCAAGGGGTTGCCTGACGTCAGGAACTAGAGTAGCAGTCAAGTGCCATTGGTTTCAAAACCAAATGTTCAAATATTTGTAAATCTATGGGACTTAACATCTTTGATTATTAGTCGCTAGGCTTACAAACTACTTCAACTAAATTGACTAACCTAAGGAGAACACGCATCCATGCCCGAGGGGGGACTCGAACCTCCGACGGCGAGCAACCGCGCGCCCCGCAGCAAGGCGCTTTAGACCGCTCGGGCACTCCACCGCGGCTCAGTGGTTTCCGATGTCTCAGTATAGCTACATTTTTCAACTGCCCAGCAGTAAGGGTGTTGGCAAATTGCCATTTTATTCAACCACATGTAAATGTTGGCCCCCTCTGTTATCACACCGCCGGCCGCGGTGGCCGAGGGGACTGCGGCACGCCAGTCACGGTCTGCACGGCCACTACGGCCGGGGATTCGAATGCCAACTTGGGCATGGATATTTGTGCCGTCCTTAGTGTTAGCTAGTTCATAAGTAGTTTGTAAGTTTAGGGACTGATGACCCCGTAGTTAAGTCCCTTAAGCTATACAAAAATGTGAACATTTTTCATCACAGCAGAGGAGGATGTTAAACGAAAGCCTAAAAACCTAAACACTCTTTACATTGCCATCGATCCACTCGGTTGTTGCTCTAGTGTCTGTTCGTTTAATAGCTGCGAAAGCATCATGGCCGTGCGATAGTGCCCGTGCGTACTAAAACTTTAAATGTTTGTGCATGTTGGACCAAACTGCTATGGCAAATGTTCAAATGTTCAAATGTTTGTTAAGCTTATGGGACTTAACTACGGGGTCATCAGTCCCTAAACTTACAAACTACTTATGAACTACCTTATTCTAAAGACGGCACAAATATCCATGCCCGAGGGGGGATTCGAACCCCCGACCGTAGTGGCCGTGCAGACTGTGACTGAAGCGCCTCAGTCTCCTCGGCCACCGCGGCCGGCACTGCTATGGCCATCAGTCCCTACTCTTACAAAGGGCTTAAACCAAGGACGACACGTACCCATGCCCTAGGAAGGACTCGAAGCTCCGACGGCGAGTAAGCTCCGCAGCAAGGCGCCTTAGAGCGCTCGGCCACTCAACCGTGGCTCAGTAGTGTTGATCACGACTTGTGATAATAATTTACACACACACACCCACACCCACACACACACGGGGGTAAGTTACAGAAGAATACAAAGTACTTTTTTCCTCCCAGTGCTCCCATACGCCCCCCCCCCACACACACAATAATAAAAAAAAAAAACTGGGCCAAGAATTCAAGGATGAACAACGACCAAAAACGAACACTCGTTCACAAAGGAACGAACTATCCATTGAATATAAGAGGATCCTGGTTCAGATCCTGGCGCCGGCGTCGTAGCTCGGCGGTTCGGTCAGAGGGTTAGCCGCCAACTGTAAAAAAAAAAAAAAAAAAAAACTGAATGAACAAGTCAACGAGCAACATGAAACAGAACGAACCTACGTCCGCAAAGGACCGAAGTACCAGAAGAATTAAAAAAAAAGTGTAAGGCGACCGCTCGTGAAAAAGCGGGAGACCCGGGTTCGAGTACCGGTCCGGCAAAATTTTCACATGTTACAGATCGATTGTCGATTTATACAGGGTGTTTCACTAAGTGTGTTTGCCTCTGTAACTTATAAAATAATAGGTGACGGGAAATTTTAATCCGATAGGTCAAGACAAGAAATGTTACACTTTGTTGTTGTTGTTGTTGTTGGTTTTGAGGGGACTAAACAGCTAGGTCATCAGTCCCTGTTACACTTTCTGCTGAGCTATGAACATGGTTTATTGTATCATTTTCCAAAGAGTTACACCACAAAGATATAATTTTTTAAATGGAACAATAGTTTTTTTCTACCGTGTATTGGATTCATTTAAACCAGCTGCGTCCAAATCAATTTAAACTACATTCCTATCACTGTTAGTTTGGGAGCTACAACCCTTCAAAGTTTAGGGGGCGGAGGCTACGACAGCGTTGCTGACTGGCTGGCGGTCATGAGACAGTGGGCCGTGCCCCAGGGGATAGCCAATCGACCAGTCAGCTACGCTGTCGTAGCCTCCGCCCCCTAAACTTTGAAGGGTTGTAGCTCCCAAACTAACAGTGATAGGAATGTAGTTTAAATTGATTTGGACGCAGCTGGTTTAAATGAATCCAATACACGATAGAAAAAACTATTGTTCCATTTA
The DNA here is from genome assembly GCA_026315105.1 of Locusta migratoria. Taxonomy (NCBI): domain Eukaryota; kingdom Metazoa; phylum Arthropoda; class Insecta; order Orthoptera; family Acrididae; genus Locusta; species Locusta migratoria. Next base: position 349,266,012 of record CM048755.1, read on the forward strand.
AAAAAATATATCTTTGTGGTGTAACTCTTTGGAAAATGATACAATAAACTATGTTCATAGCTCCGCAGAAAGTGTAACATTTCTTGTGTTGACCTAACGCATTAAAATTTCCCGTCACCTATTATTTTATATAAGTTACAGAGGCAAACACACTTAGTGAAACACCATATATATATATATATATATATATATATATATATATATATATATATATATATATATGTGTGTGTGTGTGTGTGTGTGTGTGTGTGTGTGTGTGAATATTTACCACTGCTGCTGACCACCTCCAAAATGTGATCTTCTGGAACGGACATTTAATAATAATTTGTTTACGTGTTAAATGAATTCAAACGGTTTCGTCTTCTGTACTGAGTTGACCGGTGTGCACTTTTCATGATGCCAGTCAAACAAATAATTCAGTTGCTGCGTCTTAGTGCCTTTCCATCTTTTCATTTACAAATTATTATGAAAATAATTTTGCGTTTCGGATGTATATTTTCTGATTCCGAGCAAGTCGCGTCAGGCGTGAGAGGTAGACGGGGCTGTTGGTCGCTCGTCTCACGCAGCATAGTGGCGCAGGAGAATTGTAAAAGCCGTCAAGCGACAAACACGACATTCTTCGCTTTTCGGTGGCAGTGATGGGCAGGTGTCGTTTTCCGGGCCGCGGCGCACGTAAGACTGGCGATTTTTGACGAGAAGGTAATTGGCAGGGATCCGACCTGTCCAGGCAGGCGCGCTGAATGGTGCGTCATTTTAATCTGGCGCCCGCGCGGCAAATCGATGGCGGCCGCGTTCTACCTGTGGCTCGACTTATTGCGTCTCCTCTGCCCAATTTCCGCTGCAGCGTCCACACGCCTAACAAATTTCGTGTTCAATTTTCCAGCCCTACGGAAGGGTCTGCTTTACACTTGTAGGTCAAACGAACATCCCGCCGGCAGCTGACGACAATGTCGTGTATGTCTTAACTCAGTCATTTACAGAAATAAGCGCTGAATGTTTCAGTATACCATCTACTTTCCCAGCAGGTCCCTACTTACGCTCCACTAACAAAATTTTGCCATCCTAATGCAAGTGGGAAATCCCAGGTCCGATCCCAGGCAATGCAAAATTTTTCCATGTCTGTGTTATGTTCAAATGTTTGTATAGCTTATGGGACTTAACTACGGGGTCATCAGTCCCTAAACTTACAAACTACTTATGAACTAACTAATACAAAGGGCGGCACAAATATCCATGCCCGAGGGGGGATTAGAACCCCCGACCGTAGCAGCCGTGCAGACCGTGACTGGAGCGCCTCAGTCCCCTCGGCCACCACGGCCGGCTCTGTGTTATGGCCGGCCGCGGTGGCTGAGGGGACTGAGGCGCTTCAGTCACGGTCTGCACGGCCACTACGGTCGGGGGTTCGAATCCCTCCTCGGGCATGGATATTTGTGCCGTCCTAGTTCGTAAGTAGTTCATAAGTAGTTTGTAAGTTTAGGGACTGATGACCCCGTAGTTAAGTCCCATAAGCTATACAAACATTTGAACATGTTTTTTCTGTGTTATGCTCTAGAGGTAATGGAGGCTATTTTGTGAGTTATTGTGGCATTAATTCCACCCGCTCGGTTAGCCGTGTGGCCTAACGCACCGCTTTCCGAGACGAGGAGGCGTACCGGCCCCGGTTCGAATCCACCCGGCGGATTAACGAAAGGGGTCGGAGTGCCGGCCAGCCTGGATGTGGTTTTTAGGCGGTTTTCCACTCCCCCCCCCCCCCCCCCCAGGTGAATACCGGGCTGGTCCCCAAGTTCCGCCTCAGTTACACGATTCGCAAACATTGCGTAACACTTTACACTTTCCCACACATATAACACTATGCGCAGACATTTGGGGTACACATTTCCTCCCGGTGGGCATGGGGTGGCGGCAGGAAGGGCATCCGGCCACCCTCTTAATATGAACACATGCCAAATCCACGTTTAACACAGTGTCGACCCTGCATGTGCGGGAGAGGGCCAAGAGAAAGAAAAAAAAAATATTGTGGCATTAATTCCGAAGGCTGGTTTGATGGTGCCATCCACTCTAACCTATACTGGGCCAGCCCGTTACTCTCTCCACAGAGAACTGCTCATTATTGAAAGAACCTGGCAGATTAAACCTGTGTGCCGGAATCGGGATTCGAACCTGGGACCCCTGCCTATCGCAGGCAAGTGTTCTCTCGTCTGAGCTATGCCGGCACGCTTCACAGTCCGTCCTCACAGCTTTACTTCCGCCGAAAGTAAAAGATAGAGCACTTCACCGCGTAAGGCAAAGGTCCCATGTTCCAGTCCCGGTTCCGGCACACAATTATAATCTGCCAGGAAGTTTCATGTCAGCGCACACTCCGCTACAAAGTGAAAATATCATTCTGGAAACATCCCCTAGGCTGTACCTAAGCCATGTGTTCACCATATCCTTACATCCAGGAATGTTAGTCCTGCAAGGTTCGCCAGAGAACTTGTGTGAAGTTTTCAAACTAGGAGGAGACGAGCTGCTGGCTTAAGTAAAGCTGTGAGGACGGACCATGAAGCGTGTTGGGATAGCTCAGACTATAGAGCGCTTGTTAGCGAAAGGCGAAAGGCCCAGGTTCGAATCCAGGTTCTGCCATACAGTTTTAATATGCCAGGAAGTTTCATATCAGTGCTACTCCGCTGCAGAGTTAAAATATCATTCTGCTCGTTAATTTCAATAAACGATGACTGGTATCTGATATTTAAAAAAAATGTTCAAATGTTCGTATAGCTTATGGGACTTAACTACGGGGTCATCAGTCCCTAAACTTACAAACTACTTATGAACTAACTATGACTAAGGACGGCACAAATATCCACGCCCGAGGGGGGATTCGAACCCCCGACCGTAGTGGCCGTGCACACCGTGACTGGAGCGCCTCAGTCCCCTCGGCCACCGCGGCCGGCCCTCTGATATTTCATATATTAACACAGACGCACCAACGGAGAGAAGGGGAACTTCGAGCTTACCGGCCCGTCGACAGCGTGGTCATTAGAGACGGGCACACAGACAAAAGTTTGTCGCTAAAAAGTTATTATATACACTTGAAAATAACATAAAGATATTAAATGTTAGTGAGCATTGACTTACACGAATGCGGAAGTTGAAAATTTGTACCTGGCCGGGATTCGAACTCTGATTTTATCTTCTGGGTCTCTTCGCGAGGTATACGCAATAGAAAGCAATATGTCTTCGAGAAACTTACGCCCTCGGAACTTTGACAAAAGCCTATATTCTCGTGCATCACGTCTTTCTTGCACCTTCTACCACTAGAGTTTGTCAATCATCGCCATGGCGCTTTCGTGCTTCCTAAATGAACCTGTAACGAAGCGTGCTGCTCTCCTTTGCATCTTCTTTATCGCCTGTATTAACCCTATATGGTACGGATCCTACAGTTGTTCTTGCTGCACGGGTTGGTAGGTTTTCCACAACAATCATGCGAATCTGTAATTGATGGATTCGTGAGGGCCGCATCCAGGATCTCAACGCCTCCATGTGTTGTAATCAAATAACGTGGACATATGAAAATTTGTATCGGGGCCGGGACTCAAACCTGATTTCCCTGATTACTATGCACACGATGTCCGGCCTGCTGGCGGGAATACAGAGAAATCTGTGACCCATGACTTCAGTGGTGAGAGTAGGGCGACATACGGGAATTTTGGTCGGACGGGGAACTTACTTGAGTAGTCCGTGCAGTGCATCAAGCCTGTAAGCAGGAGTCCTAGGTTCGAGTACTGGCCCCGGCACAAATCTTCATATGTCCATTATGATTTCAACAGCTACCAGGAGGTGCGACCATAATACCCCATTAGAACAGACGCTTCGTCTTGCAGTCACGTCATTTATCTTGAGTCACAAATGTGTTGGAGGCAAGACAAGTACGTCGACGTCTGGATCACCGCGAAGTATCACAAGCATTGTGACTTCCCTCATTGTGGCAGCAGGGAGAGGCGCACCCACTATGTTTCACTCAGCGGTGAATTTGAACACAGGAGTGATGCGTCGTTCTTTCAGACGAGTCTTGGTTCTCCATTCTGCTCAACGATGTACATTAGGATAATGAAGTTTCTCTGAGATCATTCGTCGTCATAGTACGTGGACAGCGCCTGGTGTGATGACCTGGGATTCCATTCGGTCGCCGCGGTGGAGTAGCCGAGCGGTCTCAAGCACCTTGCTGCGGAGCGCGCGGTTGTTCGCCGTGAAGGTTCGAGTCCTCTCTGGGGCATGGGTGTCTGTGTGTTGTCCTTAGGTTAGTTTACCTACGTTTAAGTAGTTTGTAAGCTACGGACTGATGACCACGCAGTTTGGTCCGATAGATTTACAGACATTTGAACATTTTTCCATTCGGTCGTAATACGGTCTCCTCTGGTGTGCATAGTCGGTAATTTTTAAAGCGGCTGTTAACATTTCTGCCGTGTTAGGACATGTGCTGACTCGTGACCTACTGCGTTACATACGCTGTACTGCTGCGACTCTAGCCGACATTTAACTATTCTTCAGATATGTCACCTACTGTAAACATCCGTTCATGTTTGATTATTTTCAGTGAGTGACCGGGTGCTTCGTCTTTTACACGGGTGGCAGTGCAGAGGTAAGAAGAGCGATTACTAGGCCATATGTCACGATGTTTCAACTAGAGTATCGGCTTAGCTCACAATGTAAAATATAAACCCTGTCACAGTGAGGAGGATCCACCTCTTAGATGTGGCTCGGTAGCACTGTGGTAGAGTTCACAGGTTCGATACCCACCAGGTCCTAGGATTTTTATCTGTCACTTTCCACTTCTTTTACCTGTGGCATTGTTGCTGATGTGAAAAATATCGAGTAGCATCGTGGTTCGAAATCCACGTTAATCTCTAAGTCGCCCTATAACTGGCTCCGTAATTCAGAAGGTGGGAGGAAGGCAACGGCATACCACCTCCAAACAGGACCATGCCTAGTAAAGCACTGTGGTGTTTAAACCAGTCTTCGGATTGATGACTGTTCTACCTTTAGAGTGAAAAGAATCAGCCGCGGTGGATTAGCCGAGCGGTCTAAAGCGTCTCGCTACGGAGCGCGCGGTTACTCGCCTTGAAGGTTCGAGTCCTCCCTGGGGCATGTGTGTGTGTGTTGTCCTTAGGTTAGGTTAGTTTAAGTAGTTTGTAAGCTACTGCCTGATGACCACGCAGTTTGGTCCGATAGAATTACAAACATTTGAACATTTTTGACAAGAATCATCCCATGTACTGTACGTCATCTACTGGGATTCGAAATAATTGGTAATAAAAAGTGCGTTTATTTTGTTAACACCAAAATATTCCAAAAAGAGTTACTAACGACGTGTGGGATAAACATCGTGTCTGTAGGACATATCACACTGAATACACTGACGAACTATTGGAACTGTTATACTTGGTTTCTACCAGTATTCTCTAATTGCAGATATACATATATTCGTTTTGTGTGATAAGGCTGTGGTCTGTGCACAATTCACAGCCTAACGTTTCGTCTTCAAGTGGTGGAGATATCATCACAGGCTTTAAAAATTGAAAGAGTATTGCATATTCAAATACGCCGAACTTTTTATATTCAGCCACGTAATAGTAGCTTCGTGAATCATCGGAATGCAAGATGAAACGTTAGGCAGAGCATTATGCCATAAACCGCGGCCTTATACTCATAAAATCAGAAAATACCGGCAGCGAAAGCCTGCATTCTGTGTTGAATGTTAACTCAAACAAAAACATATACACAACAATGGCAAAAGTTCTGATATTCGTTTTATTAATCGATGAAAAATAAAATCATATTTTGGATTAAAGTCCATCGATATTCCTATTCGAAAATGTGGTCTCTGAACAAACAGTAAAATAAAAATGAAGTTCCTGTATGAGTAACGGAAAAGAATCGTATGTTTATGCTGAAAGATGCCTTTGCATCTTTGGGCTTCCATTATAACTGGAATGTCTGCTGGAGCACAGATTTCATCATATTTTGGTAAACCTGTATCTTGTCTTACATTTTGGTAATAACGTGCCAGATTTCTTAATATTTATTCAAAAATGTTTGTAAACCTATTGGACCAAACTACTACGGTCATCAGTCCCGAGACTTACAAACTACTTACACTAAGTTAGCTAAGGACAACAACACACACACACACACACACACACACACACACACATACACACACACGCACGAGGGAGGACTCGAACCTCCGACGGCGAGTAACCGCGCGTGCTCCGCAGGAAGGCGCCTTAGAACGCTCGGCCACCCAACTGCAGCCAATATTTATTCATCGGTTACCATTTTCTTCAATATACACAATTAACTTCTAAAGATGTATAGTACAAATGATCTGTAGACTGTTTTATACAGCCGGCCGCAGTGGCCGAGCGGTCTGCGGCGCGCCAGTCACAGTCTCACGGCCGCTACGGTCGGGGGTTCGAATCCCCTCTCGGGAATAGATGTTTGTGTCGTCTTTGGTATATGGTAGTTCATATGTTTAGGGACTGATGACCCCGCAGTCAAGTCCCTGAAATTTAACAAACATTTTACATTTGATTTTGTTTTACACAGAAACAAGTTATAGTCTTAATTAGGCAAATTAACTAAAAGACCGAAAATATTATGTTTTAATTCATCTGTAAACAGTATAAAAAGTTATGCACAATTCTGCTCACATTATTTCACAGCCCTAATTCCACTTCAAAAATTAATGTTGGATTTGATCAAATTTAAGTCAGCAACTACCTGAGTCCCCGACTGTATGAAGTAATTTAAACGGAAGATATCGAATTATGAGAGACATAGTTAAACACATCATATATATTCTTCAACAAAGCGGAAGATAATTTACATATTCCTCATTGCTCTAGAAAATATTAAATATTATTTCCATATCTTGTATAAATTTAATACATGATTTCACATTATGGACAACGATTATTAGTGACAGAATTCAACTGGTACGTTTGAAAACTTACAACAGAGACGTGTATACGAATGCCAAAGAGCATGGTCCAAATCGGCCTACTTACTGGGCTTAATGGTTCTGTAAGTTTGTAAATGATCATAAACCGGGCACACACAACTGTAAGCTTATATTACTGATGTCAGGAAATATATTTTACTTACGTATGTTATGACCTTACTGGCGATCAACAATAGGAATTAATGTGATTTCAGCAAACAACTGCATGATACGAATAGGTAACGTTTTCATGGGAATCTGAATATTCTATGTCAGTAATTAACCACTATTATTGAGACCGTATGGCTAAGGATACAACGGAATTACCAGAAAAGACAGGTTTGAGCGAACTAGTTGGAATGATTCTTATGCAAATGGCATCGGCTGTGCTGCACGTGCAGCAGTAGCCGAGTGCGGAGCTTTTCTGTTAGAAAAAATGCCGGAGCGTTATGCAACCCGCTTAAGAGGCCGTTAAAGAATGTTTCACAGAATCTGTCTTACCGCGCACTCTCGTAGCATGTACGGTCTCTTTACGGCCCAAATGTGGATTGCGACACATGGAATGGGGACATAATGCGTCGCCGGCAGCGCAGAACAGCACTGTTTTCTGTGACGCGTGTGTTCTAATGGGGCAGCGTACACAGACGAGCAGGTGAATTTACCTGACCAAGTTTCCTACGTTTGGCATCGCAGCTTTTACTGCGGTATAGTCCTCTGTCTTCTGCGCAGTGCAATCCGTTCACTCTGCGTTTATAGCTCCATTAAAATTACTTGATAGTTGACGTTTGTCACGGGTCGTTACAGAGTTGTCACACATACTGTACGCTGCCCGCCGCCGCTCGGTTCTATGCAATGCAATCAGGACGAAACACAAACGCTGTTAATGTGTAACACGGTGCAATGTTCGAAGAGACAACCGCAAGTTGTGTTGAGAATGCGGAATTTAAGTGACCATTCACTGAATTGTGACAGAGGACACATTTTTGTAACTGAGACTTTAAACTCTTGTGTGTGTATGTGTGTGTGTGTGTGTGTGTGTGTGTGTGTGTGTGTGTGTGTTGGGGGGGGGGGGTGAAATGAGCAAACAAAGTTTGTTATTCTCTGGGACCATTGTGGTTATCGGTCCTTAGACTTACAAACTACTTGAACCAAGTTTATTGACATCAACGGCCGTAATTTGACGAATTCGAAATATACATTTCGACCGTGTCAGGGTACTGAAATAAATCCAACGTCAAAGTTAAAAAAATTGTGCTGGACCGGGATTCGAAACCGGAATTCCAACCTTAACCAATTAGGCTATCCAGGCACGCTTCCCTTCCAACCCAAACTCCGCAATTAAACTGTTATTGCCTGTTGGGACATTCATACAATTATTGATATTGTGTTTGTTCTTTTGGTACATGAACAAATACCATATCAATAATTGGAGTTGGAATAATTGGGTTGGAGGGGGAGCGTTCCTGAATAGCCTAAGTGGTTCAGGCGCCAGCTGGCCCGAAGCGATAATTCCGGGTTCGAATCCCGGTCCAGCACAAATTTTCAACTTTACCGTTGGATTTATTTCAGTAGCCTGAAACTGTTAAAATGTTTAAATATCTCGCATTAGAGAAATTTCAGTTTCAACACTAACAGAAAACTAATTTCTCGCTACCACTGGTTACCTGAAAATACCTACTCTCTGGATAGTGGCTACACGATCTGTCGCGTTACGAACCGCTGAGCGGTGCTAATTGGCAATCGGTTATAGACTACAAAGGCTGAATCCGATGGAAAAGAACCAATAAACGCCAACTACCATTGTTTTACGCCTCAAAACTGATCTATACTTTTCATACTACTTTGAGTTTCAACGATGAATTTTAGCCTTTAAAGCATTCAGGTTCACGTAAGTTCAAGCTCATACAATGTACATATTGAATAATATTAGGGAAACTTCTTGGGAGTAAAAATGTGTGCCGGAACCGGTTATTATCTACCAGTTTTTCCATTTCTCTGTAAATAATTCGTGTTAGTCAAAATCAAATGTTTGTATAGCTTAAGGGACTTAACTACGGGGTCATCAGTCCCTTACAAACTACTTATGAACTAACTAATACTAAGGACGGCACAAATATCCATGCCCGAGGGGGGATTCGAACCCCCGACCATAGTGGCCGTGCAGAGCGTGACTGGAGCGCCTCAGTCCCCTCGGCCACCGCGGCCAGCTCGTGTTAGTATTTTGCAATAATGGCTTAATCACTCTACTAATAGTAGCATCTGTCAACACCTACCATCTTTGGATCTAGAATTATTTACATTCCTGATGAATTCTGAGATATTTTTTCTCCAAAGGTGTCTCTAATTTTCCTGTACTGGTCTCTGTCTTTCCTCTATTTACGCTTACCATTCTGTACATTCCTGCTAGGTCAATTTGTTCCTTCACCCAATCGCATGTTTAGGAGTATGTATTCCCTTTTGCTTGTTTTTTTATTTTCTCCTTTCATCAATCAAATGTAATATTTTGTATGTTATCCAAGGATTTCTACTAGGTCTTCTTATTTTAATAAATCTATAATATGCTACTTTCAGTATTTTACATCTTAAACCTACCATCGTCTTAATGTAATCCTTCCTTCTACTTCATTCAGTCATTGACTAACGATCCCTATGAAACTCTCAAAAGCATGTAGTTCCTCTAATTTATTCAGGTATCATATACATTATTTTCTACCTTTTTTGAAATTTCATCCTTTCTTAATTTGCAAGGGAAAATTTGAGTTTAACATCCCGTTGGCAGTGTGTTAACTGGAGACGGAGCTCACACTTGGATTTTTGGGTAAGGATGGGGAAGGAAATCGGCCGTGCCCTTTCAAAGGAACCAATCCAGTTATGGAGTGATTTGAGGATATCACGGAAAACCTAACTCTGGATGGTCACGGGTGTATTTGATTACGTGTCCAGCTTTTTACCACGGCATCACCTGGCTCGGTTTTAATTTACAATTCTTGAGCTAAAATACACGGCTTTTACCATAGGAATTAACTTAAGAAATTACTTAGCGTTCCTTACGGACATGGCACATACTTTACGAGTATTAGGAGAATTTAGTATAAAGTTAAGTTTTTGGTGTCAGTATTTATTTATTCTTGGATTGGTTTAATTTTCAGTTGACATTTCTGTGTTATGATCAGTTGCAAGTACTAAACAGAAACAAAAAAAATCACACTGACGTGTTTTACGGCCCACTTTAGATTTGCAGTTTTATAAGTTTTTGCAAACATTTTGGCTGCAATATTAGCTTTAGTTAATAACAGCCATCAATAGTATGAGATTAAAGGACGCGACTTTTAAGTGTTAGACGTAGCGTAGTGGGCAATGCATAGGACTGTGACGCTGAAGGTCAGTGGTTCAAAACCTGCCACTACCTAAAAGGGTTTCAGACATTCTTATCAATTAATTTTTTGTTTTTTACATTATAATTTTGGTCCAAAATGTTTGCTAAAATCTATAAAACTACAAATCTAAAGTGGGCCGTAAAACACGTCAATTGCAATTTGTTTTGCAAATATCTCTGCAACGATGAAAAAAAACCATAACAGACCGAAATTGTAGAGAATTTTCTCCTCTACAAATTCGGTTATTCAGTTTTCGTGTCAGATGAATGGTTGAGCCGTTATTTTCATTTAAATTTCGAGCTGTCAAAAGACGATCGCAAAGGCCCACTTTTAGTGTTACTATCGTAACCTAAAGTGGGCCAAAAGTGCTAAAAGTAAAATATTTTCGGCTTACCTATCATTTGTGTACCTTACTTCTTCAGCTTTGGCTTATTAAGCCTTTGGCTGTTTATTTCATGTTATAATGGTTCAAATGTTTGTAGCACTTATGGGACTTAACTACGAGGTCATCAAGCCCTAAGCTTACAAACTGCTTATGAACTAGCTAAGACTAAGGACGGCACAAATATCCATGCCCGAGGGGGGATTCGAACCCCCGACCGTAGTGGCCGTGCAGACCGTGACTGGAGCGCCTCAGTCCCCTCGGTCGTTATAATGCTGACACCTGTCTTAATGCAATACTAAAATTAGCTCTTCCGGTTTGGTAGCGAACAGGTACCGAGTGGATACAATGTATTGCAGAACGCAGGAAACAGTGTTACGCCACAAAATATGCGCAGCCGCAAATTTGTAGGGGCATTTGTTAGCCTGTGCTCCAGTGAACGCTGTCCCATTAGACAGCTCGTGGCACAGAAAACACTGCCTTGCGCCGCTCTGACAGTGTCTTATAAATGTGTACGCGCTTGCGAGAAAGACTGCTCATGCGGGAATCAGCACACAAGTTCATCCCCCGAGGAGCTACGAGGCGCTCGCGAGCATATTGGTGGCTGGTGTATAGGTACACACACACACACACAAACACACACAGACACTGCGGGACGACTTCCTCGCCTCAGGCAGTAGCATGAATAGGGATGAGGCGTCCTATCGCTCAGCGGAGCATCCGTCTGTCTGTCATTCTATACCGCTGCGTCTAAATTGAGTGCATATAGCCCAGCGGAAAGGGCTAATGTGCGACTAATCGTGGCATTAGACTGGGTATATAAACCTAATCCGGTTTTCTATGCAATCTAAACATAATAGCAAATAGTATATCCAAAGGGCATTAGATTTAAAATATTTGTAATGCTATGGGACCAAACAACTGTGGTCATCAGTCCCTAGATATACAAACTACTTAAACTAATCTGAGGACAACACACATAACCATGCCCAAGGGATACTCGGACCTCCGACGCGAGAGGCCGCGCGATCTGCAACGTGGCGCTCCAGACCACACGGCCATTTCCGCGCGACGCCTCAAATTTACTTCCTCTTTCGCATGACTGCGGTAGTCACTTAGATTTAAAAAGAAGTGTAGGAAGCACTTATCACGTATTTTCGAGGAACAGGAGACCGCGTATAAAACGCTTGTGAACTACGTCTTGAGTATTGCTCAAGTGTTTTTGGACCCGCAGCAGATCAGTTTAAAGGAAGACATAGTGGCGGTTCAGAGGCGAGGCAGCTAGATTTGTTACCGGTAGGTTCGACCAATGCGCGAGTGTCACGGAAATGCTCCGGCAACTCAATTGGGGATCGCTGGAAGAAAGACGACGTTCTTTTCGTGAATTACTGTTGAGTAAATTTAGAGAGCCGAAATTTGAAGCTGAGTGTAGTACGATCTTGCTGCCGCCTACTTACATTTCGCGTAAAGATAACAAAGACAAGATAAGAGAAATTAGGGCTCGTACGGAGGCATATAGGCATTCTTTTTTCTTCGTTCCATTTGGGAGTGGAATAGGAAAGGAAATGCCTAGTAGTGGTACAGTGTACCCTCCGCCATGCACCTTACGGTGAATTGCGGAGTATGTATGTAGATGTAGATTCGAATTTTCACAAGCTTGTTCAATATTATATTAGAGTTTCATCTGTCAACCAGCGATTTCTACCATAACTGGTCTAAATGGTGGACTAGAAAGCTGCTCATACTATACGAGTTTGCTCGTTTTGATTTTTGATAATTTTCCACCAAACAATGTAATACCATGTTTTTTCGGAGAGGAACAATGATAATGATCCAGAATGAAACTTTCACTCTGCAGCGGAGTGTGCGCTGATATGAAACTTCCTAGCAGATGAAAATAGTGTGCCGGAACCGGGACTCGAACCTGGGACCTTTGCCTTTCGCGGGCAAGCGCTCTACCGACTGAGCTATCCCGACACGACTCACGATGCCGCCTCCCAACTTTACTTCCGCCAGTACCTCGCCTCCCACTTTCCAAACTTCACAGAAGTTCTCTTGCGACTTGCGAACTTCTGTGAAGTTTGGAAAGCAGGAGGCGAGGTACTGGCGGAAGTAAAGTTGTGAGGCGGCATCGTGAGTCGTGTCGGGATAGTTCAGTCGGTAGAGCGCTTGCCCGCGAAAGGAAAAGGGTCCAGGTTCGAGTCCCGGTTCCGACACACAATTTTAATCTGCCAGGAAGTTTGAATAATAATAATAAATATTATTATTATTATTATTATTATTATTATTGTGGCACATTCACGGCGAGGTATAATGCACATACAACCATAAATCATGGTGAAACTAATACACATTTACGAATTCGAAATATTCAAACATTTCGACTGTTACAGGACATTGAAATAAACTTAATGGCGAAGTTGAAAGCCGGCCTCGGTGGCCGAGGGGACTGAGGCGCTCCAGTCACGGTCTGCACGGCCACTACGATCGGGGGTTCGAATCCCCCCTCGAGCATGGATAATTGTGCCGTCCTTAGTATTAGGTAGTTTGTAAGTTTAGGGACTGATGGCCCCGTAGTCAAGTCCCATAAGCTATACAAACATTTGAACATTTCTAAGTTGAAAATTTATATAGGTCCGGGATTCGAACCAGGATTTCCTGCTACAAGCCAAAAGTCGCCTTAAGAAATTTTTTTCCGTATTTTCTATGTGTAGGTTTGATCCTTGCGGTCGGTAATCTTGTTTGCTCGTTGTCGTTAGATGTGTTCTTGGCTCAGTTTTTTTTATTACAGAGTGTTTGAGCCCTCTGACAGGGCGCGCTGAGCTACGGCGCCGGCTAGCGATTAGGTTATCCGGACACGATTCCCATCTTGCCCAAATTCTCATCACAATCGCACACTATTATCGCAGTGCCGCATGTCTATTACTTCCTCTTGCTTGCAGCTTTATTGCAGATATTGTGTCTTTCCTTCCGTATGTATGCCTCCAACTGGCCAATTATAATTGTTGTGCTGATGCACGAATACGCCAATGCCTTTCAGGAATGCAGTTAAAGTTGCGAGCAAGATATAGCAAAGGGCAGGGGCATTACAGACGATATATAGAGAATTTGGACAGGACGGGGGACGTGTATGGGTAGTCTAATTGGTTAAGGTCCGCGCTGGCCCCAAGTGGAAAGTCCAGGTCGGAATACAGTTCCAGCATAAATTTCCAACTTGGCCATTGAATTTCTTTCAAGGCTCTGTAACAGTAGAGGTACCTGAATATTTAGAATCCATAAATTGACGGCTGTTGTTGTCAACCAATTCTGTCCCTTCTTTCGGACATATCAATATCTATAACAACACGTATTTGCTTCCAAAAACGACTTAAAGTACGCGACCATTTTGGTGCGTACATTCCGCGCGGCTGCACGTGTTCATCTTCTATTAGCTCTGGCAGCTATATGCAAGCAACATTCCACTCGGTCATTAAGAGAAGGCCGTCGGCCGCTTCGTTGTCAGTGGTGAGAGGCAATGCCGGCACTTTGGTGTTCACGGCACCGTCTCAACCAGATTTCCGATGTGGAAAGTCCGCTGCGTCTAACTCCAACGCGTTCAGTGTCTGTTAATCTCCGTAGTGAGGTCATAATCCCGCCGGAAGGGTTTCCATATGACTCACACTGTTGACACATTGGAACTCTGAGTATTGCATTCCGTAACGATTTGAGCCACAATGTAGCGGATTGTGCGTCCGTCCAGCCAGAGGTTCGGATCCGGGGATGAGTGTATACGTCAGTTTAAGCAGTGTACCGATGACCCTAACAGTTTGGACCCTTAGTTACACAGACGTTGAACTTCGAGCGATTTCTAAATGCAATGTCTCATGCGTGTATCCACGTTCAAAAGTCCGTTAATTCGCGTCTTTTGGACATAATCACGTCGGAAAACTTTTGTAATAAATCACCGGAATCCAAACGTCAGTTCTACCAATGCTCTGCCCTATTACGGCCCTATGGTCAGCGTGGTGGGTTGGCACGCAGGAGGCCCTCGTTCGATTCCCGATCGGGTCAGAGATTTCCACCTCTCGGGGACTGTCCTCATAATTTCAGCTTCGTTGACACGCAAGTCGCAGAAGTGGCGCCAGCTGAAAAGACTTGCAGCAGGCAGGCTGAAAACGACCACAGTACAGGTCTAACGGCCTTAAGTAGCACACGATTGTCACCACCACCGTCTGTATCGCTATGCCATGACCTGTCACCTCGGTATACTTTTCAGCACACCACCTGTGTTTCCGTCAACCCTCGTTCAAATCTATCGAACAATTACGGACAGTGATTTTATTAAAATGTTACATACGAAGTCAGCGCAGTAACATGGCAATAGCTGTAAACAGCATATATGCATTCGATCAGTCAGTTGTGAGCATGCAGAGTTATATAGTGGAAGTAATACCTTAAAGTGTTAACATTGTCGTCACAAATCCCTATCGTTCAACATACATAAATCAGTTGCCAAGATATTCTCAAGATTGATTTGAAGGAGACTATAGTGTGTACAAAGTTTGTCCCTTCCATCCCTACTCCCGATCTAAAACAACGCCAGATGGACGTCTGCTGAGACTCGATTGAAATGCAAAACTTGAACAATTCTTTGCTGGAAAAATCATCACTGGTGCCGAAACTTGGTGTTATCAGTGATAACCAACTACAAAACTACGAGCCGCCGCGGTGGCCGAGCGGTCTGCGGCGTTCCAGTCATGGTCTGCACGGCCGCTGCGGTCGGGGGTTCGAATCCCCCCTCGCGAATGAATGTTTGTGCTGTCTTTATTATAAGCTAGTTCATAAGTAGTTTCTAAGTTTAGGGACTGATGACCCCGTAGTTAAGTCCCATAAGCTCTACAAACATTTGGACATTTTTGAACAAAACTACAACATATTCAAGAAATTCACGTAAAAGGCGAACTCTTTGACGGCATGACCGATATTTATGGTTTTCATTAATGTTCTGTGTACTGTACTCAAGTGACGATGGACTATGTAGGCGCCGTGCGGCAGTAGGCGAGCGGTCTGGAGCGCTACGTTGCGGACCGAGCGAGGTGGCGCAGTGGTAACGCACTGGACTCGCATTCGGGAGGATGGTGGTTCAAATCCACCTCCGGCCATCCAGATTTAGGTTTTCCGTAATTTCCCTAAATCACTCCAGGCATATGCCGGGATGGTTCCTTTCAAAGGGCACGGCCGATTTCCTTCCTCATCCTAACCCAAAAACTCCGAGCGTTAGCTCCGTCTCTAATGGCCAAGCTGTCGACGGGACGTTAAACCCTAAGCATCCATCCATCCATCCACTACGTTGCGGATCGCGCGGCCTCCCGCGTCGGACGTTCGAATCCTCCATCGGGCAGGGATGTCTGTGTTGTCTTTAAGTTAAGTTCATAAGTAGTTTGTTCGTTTAGGGAATGATGACCCCGCAGGTAAGTCCCATAAGCTTCGCCGGCCGCGGTGGCCGAGGGAACTGCGGCGCGCCAGTCACGGTCTTGCACGACCACTACGGTCGGGGGTTCGAATCCCCCCTCGGGCATGGATATTTGTGCCGTCCTTTGTGTTAGCTAGTTCGTAAGTAGTTTGTAAGTTTAGGGACTGATGACCCCGTAGTTAAGTCCCATAAGCTATACAAACATTCGAACATTTTTCCCATAAGCTTCACAAACATGTGAACATTTTTTTGGTATTTCTTAATTTCAGTAAAACATTTTACTCACAAGGAAACACAACTAGCTTTACATAGTTTAGGGAAAAAACGGAAAATAACCCACTTGCACGATGTCACCCGCAGCAATAGTTACCGCGCGAATAATTTGGGCCAAATCTGTGACATCACGGAAACGCAGTTTGAGTTACTGACTGTACAGCTTTTAAAATTCGCATGCAACGGTTGGTTCTCACGCACCACTGCAGCCACTATTTCAATTTGAACAAATATGTGCCTGGAAGTGACATGCCGCGTGGGAGTGACCGAGCGCTTAAAGGCACCTAGCTGCTGAGCTCGCGGCTTCATGTTGTTTTATCTTTAGTACAATTAAATTAAAGCTGAATATGTTAAGGACCACAGTAACGACACCTAGCGGTGGTACTATCAAATTACTAGTAAACAGTTACAAACTACAGTTTGTTCTGCACAGTAGCCTAGCAAACATGTTCAGTGTTTATTTTAAACTTCCATCACGATGCATTCATGAAAACACTTATGCTGTTTTGATGCCATTATGGCTGTATTACATTGAGGTATGTAACAACAGGTATGCTGTGTAATATTCTTAAACACGTTTTATATATTGATGATTGTAATGCATTATTTACGTTTTAAAGGTAGTCTGTTACTAAATGTGTGCCGTGCGGGAGTAGCTGATCGATCTGGAGCGCCACGTTGCGGATCGCGAGGCATCCCGCGTCGTGGGTTCGAATCCCACCTCGGGCAGGGATGTTTGTGCCGTCTTTAGTATTAGGTAGTTTATAAGTAGTTTGTAAGTTTAGGAACTGATGACCCCGCAGTTAAGTCCCATAAACTTTGCAAACATTTACAAACTAAATGTGTCCTTCTGTTTCTGATTTGTTGTAGTTTGAAAATGGTCAGCACTGACCGAAACTGGTCGTCACAACGACAAGAAATTTTGTGATCATTGGCGTAAATAAAGATATTAAAAGTAATTACATTAGTATTTTGTTTAATCACTCAAAAGTATCACCATAGCCTTCAGGGGAAAATGTTCGTTGTTGCCTACGGATTGTTGATTGTACCCAGGCATGCACTTCTTCGTTCGAAGTAAATTGACGGTAACGAATGTCTTCCTTTGGGTCTCCAAAATATACAAAAGTCGCATGGACTGTGCGGAGGATATGTATGGAATTCCCACACAAACTACTGCAGCGTAGCGAAACGAAGTTGGCGGACATTACACATCTTCCACGCAGTCCCGACCTCTCCCCTTGAGATTTTTATACAAAGAAAAAGGATCAAGCCTCAGAGTCAAGATCGCCAATTTTATTATTTTTTAACTAGTTTCGACTCTTAACGAGTCATCTTCAGATCGTAAAAGTGTTTAAAATGCATGACTGTCGTCGTATGCTTTGTGAGTATAACATAATTAAAACAACACAGCCATTGAATCGTAACATAACTTACATGTCCATAAATGACAAAAGAATATATGGCCTTAAGATGGGCCAAGTCGTGCAACATAAAATACCTTTAAGATATGGAGTTGGCCCATCTCAAGACAATATATTCTTTTATCATTTATGGAAATGCAATTATTTTACGATTCAATGACTACATTGTTTTAATCATGTGATATGTTTTATTAATATGACGACAGTCATGCAGTTTAAACACTTTTACTAGATGAAGACGGCTTGTTAAGAGCCCAAACTAGTTATCAAATAATAAAATTGGTGATTTGGCTCTGCGGATTATATTCAACAACAGATCGTGGTCTGCAACTGTTGATAATGCCAACAAACATGGCGATTTTTATATTTTTGAAGTGCTGAAGAAAGACTTCCCTGGCCGTCACTCTGTCTCGCAGAAAGCAACAATAGTCAGACGTGCTTTCTTATTCCACTA
Organism: Locusta migratoria; assembly: GCA_026315105.1. Lineage (NCBI taxonomy): Eukaryota > Metazoa > Arthropoda > Insecta > Orthoptera > Acrididae > Locusta > Locusta migratoria. The sequence goes on from CM048755.1 coordinate 349,284,353, forward strand.
TGAGAGAATCCAATACACACAATAAATCGACAACACGATCTAATCGAAACTTAACATTTATTAAAATGTATTTGGTATTGCTGCTACATACAAATACTGATGACAAAGTGATATATCAAACGTTCAAATGTTTTTAAATCTGCATGACTTAACTACTATGGTTAAAGTCCTTAGGCTTACAAACTACTTAAACTAACCTAAGGACACCACTACCGCACACACCATGCCCAACGGAGGACTCGAACATCCGACGTGAAGCAAGCACTTCCGACAGCAAGGCGACTTGGAGCGCTCGGCAATTCCACCGCGGCAACTGATATGAATTTGAAACTTATATAACTCTTCCTCTTATGTGGAATCCTGTAACAACGTTTTTACTTGTTGTAAACGTGCCTTAATATACTGATCTTGTTGAATAAGCGCTGGAGAAAGGGAGGAAGGTCAGGCTTTAAAGCCCCGTCCACAGCGAGGAATAGGATAGGCACGGAAATCGGCCGTGTCATTTGAGAGAACCATACTGGCATTTGCCTGGAGTGATTTAAGGAAATAGTGGGAAACCTAAATCTGGATTGGGGGGGGGGGGTTGAACCGCTGTCCTGAATGCGAGTCCAGTGTGGCCTCACTGAGCCGCATCGCTCGGTCACTGGAGTAAGTTGTTACGACACTATCCGTTGTTGATAAATGCAGAATGTTATCAAACCAATGGTGCATAACGAAGAAGTTGACTCGTACACATTATTTCAAACGCACGGATTCAACCTACAACCCTATCAGGTCTCATCTCGCAGCTGCGATAAGAAAACGCAATGTTATCTCCACACGACGATGTCAAAAAGAAAGTTAAAGACATAACTTCTTCTACTCCTTCTCGAACTAATTTTTGTAGCTTATGTATTGCGTCGTTAATAAGTAACCCAATTAGTGAACAGCTTTGAACATTAAAAATAGCTACTGAGAAACGACGGGGTGAGTAGGAATAAAACACCGCAAGTAGTTTTTTCCTGAAGGTATTGTCCGTCTTGCTTAACAATGGGATAAATGTATTAACACTAATGGCGATTACTTCTGATACAATAAAAAAAATAGGCTTCTTCTTCCACCAGGTTCGTTTTCATTTGACTGCCGCTGGTGAATACTAACCTCATACTTTTTGCAGTAGACGTAGCTATCTGTAAAAACAGCTACACTAATGTTCAGTCGGGTATTTATAGGATTTAAAAGTGTTGAAAATATTTCTACTTTCTATAACGATCAGAAATATAAAATTGTCCACTTCACAAAGTAGTAGTGTCGTATTACTGCGGTATCTAAGAGTCCCAACTGCATTCAGTTAGCCGGCCGCGGTGGCCGAGGGGACTGAGGCGCTCCAGTCACGGTCTGCACGGCCACTACGGTCGGGGGTTCGAATCCCCCCTCGGGCATGGATATTTGTGCCGTCCTTAGTATTAGCTAGTTCATATGTAGTTTGTAAGTTTAGGGACTGATGACCCCGTAGTTAAGTCCCATAAGCTATACAAACATTTGAACATTTTTTGCATTCAGTTAGCTCGTTTAAATACCTGGTAGTAAGAGATTTTAGGACTGTGGACTTGAATTATTACAGAGCCAGTTGTAGAAAAATCAGGTGGCAGATTTCAGTTCGCTGATAGATACTACAAAATGGAATCAGTCTACGAAAGAGGAGCCGTACAAAACACTTGTAATAATTTTCACGTGTGGGTGAATCTTAGGAGATAGGCATATCAGGGAATAATGAAAATACACAAGGGAAGGACAGCATGAATTGTCACGAACTTTTATTACTCTCGGAGATCGTCGCGAAACACCTGAAATACCTTCGTCTACTCAACAAACATACCGCACTTCGAGAGCAGCTCCGAGGTGCATAGCCGATATCACCTCGTACCACTACACACTACAGTTCACAAACAAAGTCGTAATCAAAAAGACCGTGTTAAAAACTCATATTCTGTTTGACACGGTGCAGCGCTGCAAATTGCTAAATTTCCTGTTCCAATCCCAAACAGAACGAGCGAAAAACGAATGCTGTATGCCTCTGTACGAGCCATAATTTGTGTTATGTTATCTTTGTGTTCTTACGCAAAAATTGAGTTGGAGGCAGTAGAATTGTTCTGCAGTCCGCTTTAAATTTCAGCTTCTACATCTCCTCGACAGTGTTTCGACCTGAAGGTTGCCTTCCCTCCAGCGAGTCCCAGTTGAGCTCCAGAAGCATCTCTGTAGCACTCGCGCGTTGTTCGAACCTACCAGTAACATATCTAGCAGTGCACCTCTGCATTGCTGCTATGCCTTCTTTTAAACCGATCTGGTGGGGATCCAAAACATTTGAGCAATACTCAAGCAGGGGTCGGACAAGAGCCGGCCGCGGTGGCCGAGGTGACTGAGGCGCTCCAGTCACGGTCAGCACGGCCACTACGGTCGGGGGTTCGAATCCCCCCTCGGGCATGGATATGTGTGCCGTCCTAGTTCGTAAGTAGTTTGTAAGTTTAGGGACTGATGACCCCGTAGTTAAGTCCCATAAGCTTAACGAACATTTCGGACAAGAGTTTTATACGCGGTATCCTTTACACGTGAACCACGTCTTTTCAAAATTTTCCCAATAAACCGAAGTCGGCTGTCTGTCTTCCCAACGACTGTCATTACGTGTTCGTTGCGTTTCATATCGCTCTTCAACGTTACGGCTAGATATGTATTCAACGCGACTGTGTCAAATGTTTGTTGAGCTTATGGGACTTAACTAGGGGGTCATTAGTCCCTAAACTTACAAACTACTTATGAACTACTTTATACTAAAGACGGCACAAATATCCATGCCCGAGGGGGGGATTCGAACCCCCGACCGTTGTGGCCGTGCAGACCGTGACTGAAGCGACTGTGTCAAGTAGCACACTTCTAATGCTGTTTTCGAACATTATGGGATTGTTTTTCCCACTCATCTGCATCACCTTACATTGTTCTACATTTAGAGCAAACTGCCAATGCTCACATCAACTAGAAATTTTATGAAAGTCATCCTGCAATCTACCACGGTAGTTCAATTACCACACCTTCCCATACACCACAGCATCTTTAGCAAACACTCGCAGTTTGCTGCTCATCTTGTTTATCAGATCATTTACGTAAATAGAAAATAACGGTTCTTTCAGTCTTCCACAAGGCACTGCTGGCGATACCTTTGTCTCTGCTTAACCCTCGATAGTGAGGACAAATACTGGGTTCTATTACTTAAGAAGGCTTGAAGCCATTCACATATTTGAGAATCTATTCAGTATGCTCATTCCTTCGTTGGCAGTTTGTAGCACGGTGCAGGGAGTCGAGCGGTTACTGGCGCACCCAGATGGTGTTGGAGAGCTGGTTATTTGTCAGGAGATCAGACTCCTAACCACCACGGTATGCCCTGCAGGAAGAGGTATAGGCGGTCCAGCGTTGGCGTAATGAAAGAATATTGCTCAGTAAAACATTTATTCTGAAGTGGTACAAATTGCTGCGTACTCCAGGCGACCGGGTCGATGGCGTCAGCAGCCTCCTGCGGTACTGGAACATATCCTGTATTCAAATATTATTAATTATCTCAAACAGAATGATCTATTGACTCAAGGTCAACACGGATTTAGAAAATATCGTTCATGCGAAACGCAACTAGCTCTTTACTCACAGGAAATGATGGGCGCTATCGACAAAGGTTCGCAAATCGATTTCGTATTTCTTGATTTCCACAAGGCTTTTGACACCGTACCTCACAAACGGCTTTTAATCAAATTGGTTATGGTATATCGCCCCAAATTTGCGATTGGATAGGGGATTTCCTGTCAGACAGGACACAGTTAGTAGTAATCGATGGTAAGGAATCGACTAAAACAGAGGTGATATCGGGCGTTCCACAGGGTAGCGTTACTGGTCCTCCTCTTTCCCTTATGTACATAAAAGATTTAGGGGAAAATCTAAGTAGCTCTCTTAGGTTGTTTGCTGATAACGCTGTCATTTACCGTCTAGTAAAATCATCTGAACATCAAAACCAACTGCAGAACGATCTGAATAAGTTATCACTATGGTGTAAAAATTGGCAATTGACTCTAAATAATGAGAAGTGTGAAGTCGTCCACATGAGTACGAAAAGAAATCCGTTAAACTTTGTTTACAAGATAAATCAATCAAAAGTGAAGGCCGTAAACTCCACAAAATTCCTAGGAATTACTATTACTTCAGACGTAAACTGGAAAGAACACGTAGATAATGTCGTGGGAAAGGCGAACCAGCGACTGCGTTTTATTAGCAGAACTCGTAAAAGATTGACATGTTCAAATGTTTGTAGAGCTTATGGGACGTAACTACGGGGTCATCAGTCCCTAAAATTACAAACTACCGATGAACGAGCTAACACCAAGGACGGCACAAACATCCATGCCCGAGTGGGGATTCGAACCTCCGACCGTAAAGGCCATACAGACCATGACTGGCGCGCCGCAGTCCCCTCGGCCACCGCGGCCGGCCCCGTAAAAGATGCAACAGAACTACGAAAGAAACTGCATACACTACGCTTGTCCGTCCATTTTTGGAGTATTGCTACCCAGTGTGGGATCCTTATCAGGTGGGTTTGACGGAGGACATCGAAAGAGTCCAGAGAAGAGCAGCTCGGAAATGATACAGGATCTGGGTTGGGAGTCATTACAACAACGGCGCTTATCGCTGCAGCGTGGGCTACTTACGAAACTCCAATCACCAACATTCTCCTACGAATGCGAAAATATATTGTTGACTCCCACTTACATAGGTAGAAATGACCATCAGAATAAAATACGAGAAGTCAGAGCTCGAACGGAGAGATTCAGGTGTTCATTCTTCCCGGGCGCTATTTGAGAATGGAATGGGAGATAAATAGTATAACGGTGGTTCGATGAACCATCTGTCAGGCACTTAAATGTGATTTGCAGAGTATCCCATGTAGATGTAGATGTGCGCTGGCAGTGCGGCTGCGTCCGCACTAGCTCGGCGTGCGGAGGAGGCGACCCCTCTGCCGCGCCGTTTGTTCTGGAACCGTACGGAAGTACGGAGGAACGTGTGAATGAGAGATTCACGCGTCAGGACTGGTGGTACTCGGTCCCCACCCTAATTGCTGTCTCGCATCATCTCCATACTGGACCGCGTTGACGGTTGTCGTGTGGTCGTGATGTGCGCTGACTCATGGCCTACCGGCAAGTATGCGTCTTCCCTAGGAACGCTGGAGTTACGGTGTGCAGGACATGGAAGACCTCCTAGATACTTCCTCTGCGTCCGTAGTTGGTTGTAGCGCAGGAATCGATCTCGGAGCTGAGCAGGAGTCGACATCTCGCCGGTTGTCAGCTGATGTAGGAGAGTGCTGAAGTTCTATAACAGACTTGTACCGACGTTAGAACATGTCATGGAATCGAGTGCTACGAAGTGTAAGCCATCGATTCATCTAACCGACTGACTGTAACTAAAGTGCTGGAGTATATGCAGGGTGTTTTACTAAGTATGTTTGCCTCTGTAACTTATAAAATAATAGGTGACGGGAAATTTTAATGCGGTAGGTCAACACAAGAAATGTTACACTTTCTGCGGAGGTATGAACATAGTTTATTGTATCATTTTCCAAAGAGTTACACCCCAAAGAAATAATTTTTAATTGAACAATAGTTTTTTCTACCGTGCATTGGATTCGTTGTAACCAGCTGCGTCCAATTTAAACTACATTCCTATCACTGTTAGTTTGGGAGCTACAACTCTTCAAAGTTTAGGGGGTGGAGGCTACGACAGCGTTGCTGACTGGCTGTTGGTCATGAGACAGTGGGCCGTGCCCCAGGGGATAGCCACTCGGCCAGTTAGCTACGCTATCACAGCCTCCGCCCCGTAAACTTTGAAGGGTTATAGCTCCCAAACTAACAGTGATAGGAATGTAGTTTAAATTGATTTCGACGCAGCTGGTTTAAACGCATCTAATACACGATAGAAAAAACTGTTGTTCCATTTAAAAATTATATCTTTGTGGTGTAACTATTTGGAAAATGATACAAAAAAACTATGTTCATAGCTCCGCAGAAAGTGTAACATTTCTTGTGTTGACCTACCGCATTAAAATTTCCCGTCACCTATTATTTTACAAGTTACAGAGTCAAACACACTTAGTGAAACACCCTGTATAGTGTTTGTGGAGTGGCTATTTCAAAAAAAAAAAAAAAAAGTTCAAATGTTTGTAGAGCTTATGGGACTTGAACTACGGGGTCATCAGTCCCTAAAGTTACAAACTACTTATGAACTAGCTAATACTAAGGACGGCAAAAATATCCATGCCCGAGGGGGGGTTAAAACCCCCGACCTTAGTGGCCGTGCAGACCATGACTGGCGCGCCGCAGGCCCCTCGGCCACCGCGGCCGGCTGATATTTCCCCTACGTGCTCTGTCATGACCGCATCGGCCCTGTCAAACGAATGTTGCTTTGTTCACTTAACAGGTTAGCTGGTGGTTCTAGAAGGCTCCGGATACGTGTTGTTGTGTCAGACTTAGGCATTGTTTCCCCACGTAACGAAGTGACGTGATACTGCAAGCTCGTATTGTTCCATTTAACTTTCACTGATGCGTGCTATTCAGTCCGGCGCGTGTGCGTCCATTCCTGTCAGCCTGACCCAGTAAGTATGACGCCAAGTAGATAGCTGTTCCCCTTCCCCGATCTGTCGACACATAGCAATGTTTCTACAGCAACCAAGACTAGGAAAAATTTAGCGCTATACTTCCGCTACAGAACTGGTGTGCAACAGCGGTACCGTGTCAAACAGAATATGGGTTTATAACACGGTGTTTCTGATTACGACTTTGTTTGTGAACTGTACTCTTTGAGTTGCGTTGTGGTATGTCACTCGTACTGTGCTTGATGTGCCGGCCGCGGTGGCCGAGGTGACTGAGGCGCTTCAGTCACGGTCAGCACGGCCACTACGGTCGGGGGTTCGAATCCCCCCTCGGGCATGGATATTTGTGCCGTCCTTAGTTGTAAGTAGTTCATAAGTAGTTTGTAAGTTTAGGGACTGATGACCCCGCAGTTAAGTCCCATAGACTCTACAAACATTTGAACATTTGTGCTTGATGTCTGATCGCACTGGTAATGTCGGGTGGAGTAAAAGATCCCATATTTGGTCATATTTCATATAAAACAGAATGTACTCTCGTCGCAAGGTGTCTTGTGATCATCTGTAATTGCTTACGAATCCGTGGGTGAATGGCTCGACTTCAGTGCCTCGTAAAAATATATATGTCGTATCCTGATTTATTTTAATTCGTATTCGTTTTTCGTAATTTCTCACATCTAATGGAGATATTCAAGTTAGCAACTTTTGACGGAACTACTATGCAACTTTGTTTACTTTGATCACGCAATCAGTACGTATTTATGCTTTCAAGTTTCTATTAGAGTCGAAGAATGATTATAGTAGGTACATTGATTTCTACTAAAATGTATTGTTTGGAGTACCTACTTGTTAGTCGTTAAGTCTACAAAGCATACTCGTTGGTAAGAATTGACACCATTTAAAGTAGAATAACGTATTCATTCTGAGACAGGGTGCAATAAGATAGAAAATCAGTTATAAAAAAAAAATTAACAAGGATATCAAATGTTCAAATGTCTGTAAATCTATCAGACTAAACTGCGTGGTCATCAGTCCGTAGCTTACAAACTACTTAAACCTAGGTATACTAACCTGCGGACACACACACACACACACCACACACACACACACACACACACACCCATGCCCCAGGGAGGACTCGAACCTCCACGGCGAGCAACCGCGTGCTCCGCAGCGAGGTGCTTTAGATCGCTCGGCTACTCCACCGCGGCAACAATGAGATCTCCATTAAGTGCGAAAAAGTACGGAAGACGGGTGTGAACTAAAATGAAAGTGGAATGCGAATAGTATACTTACAACGCAATTTAACCGAGCAGTTTGCATACAGATTCCTGTGCCAGAACAAATCTATATGATCCCACAGGCCGTTACAAAGAAACCAATTTATATTATATATGGCTGCATTTACTCCAGACAAAATGTTGCGTGTTGATGCAAAAATAAGGCAGAATATCGGACTAAAGTACACACAATGCTATGACAACAGCTTCCGTGTCTTATCATGCACGGTGATTTGAGTGTTTGACATGTGATACAGTGCAACTGTTTCTACCTGATAATCATCACACGATCATAATTTTAGCATTTACAAATAAATAATTTCACAGTCAAAATACAACCATCATCTTCTTTAGTCATTTTGTATGACTATGAACCTCCAGCTTGGAGAAACTAAGTTTTACATACAATTTCTCGATTATGTCACTTTGCAAGGTCTCACTAACCTTTCGGTTTGCAGATTTACATTACTACTGGACTACAGTCCTACCCATAAGCTATAGCCGGCCGCGGTGGCCGAGGGGACTGAGGGGCTCCAGTCATGGTCTGCTCGGCCACTACGGTCGGGGGTTCGAATCCCCCCTCGGGCATGTATATTTGTGCCGTCCTTAGTCTTAGCTACTTCATAAGTAGTTTGTAAGCTTAGGGACTGATGACCCCGTAGTTAAGTCCCATAAACAAAGATGTGTGAACATAAGCTATAAATGTAAAATAATGACACCTGAATCAAGTATTTCAAAAAAAGTAAGAAAATACGGATTTTCGCGAAATATTTTCTCGTAATGAATGCTCAAATCCGTCCCCACCTCTCTCCATTCAACGTGGAGCGCTGCCTTCGTTCTCGAGTTTCGTATCGTAATACGGCCTTACAATTCTTCTATGTTTGTGTTCTGTGGCTGTAACAGCAATGGCGCTGCTGCTCAGCACGAGTTTCGACTCACATTGCTCGCGACGTCATTCCATTATTCAGAGTTGAAATGCGTAGTTAAAATCACACACAAAAAGAAACCTCTGTTAGCGGCGACATATGTCAGTGTTAGTGTACATTGCAGTTACAGATCAATCATCATAGGTTTGGACAAGGTGAACAGGGCTTTATTCGTAAAGTATAAAAATGACGTTAAAAAGGTTGTTTGGCTGCAGAAAAGATGAAAATCCAGGTAGAGGTGGATTCTTTCTTTTCCTATATTTCATACGCGTTTCGGGCTGGGTCCATCATCACAGAATCTGTAAAAAAATATTTACAAATTATGTAACAGGTGTTACACGCGTTAAAAAAGCTCTTATTTTAAAGTGAACAGGTGCAACTAAAATTTACATTACATACCTTTGATTATAGATATCAGTACAAGCTAGGGTATTAAAGCCCATGTGCAGTGTTTTACTAAAGAACATCTAGTATTACAGAGTCATGTGTGGTACAAGACAGTCTGTAGATAAATGCAAGTTGTTGAATGACAGCCGGCCGCGGTGGCCGAGAGGACTGAGGCGCTTCAGTCACGGTCTGCACGGCCCCTACGGTCGAGGGTTCGAATCCCCCCTCGGGCATGGATATTTGTGCCGTCCTTAGTATTAGCTAGTTCAGAAGTAGTTTGTTAAGTGTAGGGACTGATGACCCCGTAGTTGAGTACCATAGACTATACAAACATTTGATTTTGTTGAATGACAGCTTCTCTTAAGAAGGTAGCGCTAGGGGGCAGAACATGACATACACGTAATCATCACGTAATATTTGTAGTGACAAAATATACAAAAGCAAAAGGTAATCTAAATTTTAAAGAATTAAATATAGTTATTTACATAAACAAAACAGTTCAGAGATCCAATGGCAAGAAGCTGTAATTAGTATAATGCATTACGTTTGCTCATTGGATATGACCATACATGGTTGTGCGGGATGGGGGCAGCCCATGACTACGTGTCATTGTCGCCGGCCGCGATGCCCGAGGGGACTGCGGCGCGCAAGTCACGGTCTGCACGGCCACTACGGTCGGAGGTTCGAATTCCTCCTCGGGCATGGATATTTCTGCCGTCCTTAGTATTAGCTAGTTCATAAGTAGTTTGTAAGTTTAGGGACTGACGACCCTGTAGTTAAGTCCCATAAGCTTAACAAACGTTTGAACATTTTTTTGTGTCATTGTCACATGATATATGTAATACGAGGACGTCTGCAATCATAAAATGTAATAGAAGCAGTCTAAAATATTATAAGATAAAAATTTGTTGTAATTAATTTCATACAATACGTATCATCAATGGTTATGCCCATAGCCGGCCGCAGTGGCCGAGGAGACTGAGGCGCTCCAGTCACGGTCTGCAAGGCCACTACGGTCGGGGGTTCGAATCCCCCCTCGGGCATGGATATTTGTGCCGTCCTAGTTCGTAAGTAGTTCATAAGAATATTCATAGAATATATGACTTCAACTGCTATTGGGCAAAGCTGAAAATGTGTACCCAGCCGGGATTCGAACCCGGGTCTCCTGCTTTCTAGGCAGTTGCGCTGACCCCTACACCACTGGGGACACAGTGATCACCGCACCTGCAAGGACTACCCATGCACGCCTCCCGTCAGATACAAATTCCCAGCTTCGCCCTGCCCATGAATTACGGGAATTAGTTAAACTACGAGTTTGAGTACTATGGGCAGGGCGAAGCTGGGAATTTGTATCTGACGGGAGGCGTGCATGGGTAGTCCTTGCAGGTGCGGTGATCACTGTGTCCCCAGTGGTGTAGGGGTCAGCGCAACTGCCTAGAAAGCAGGAGATCCGGGTTCGAATCCCGGCTGGGTACACATTTTCAGCTTTGTCCAATAGCAGTTGAAGTCATATATTCTATGAATATTAAATAATAACAGCTGCTGGATCAGAATGTGACGTCTGTTCTTTCCGAACAGACGCCACGTGTATATATATAGTTCATAAGAGTTTAGGGACTGATGACCCCGTAGTTAAGTCCCATAAACTATACAAACATTTGAACAACATTTTTGGTTATGCCCATACATGCTAGTGGAAGGGGGGGGGGGTTACATTGCAGCTTCGCCTATAGGAAGACGTGACGATTACGTGTATGTCATGTGCTGGCCGCTTGCACTACCTTCTTAAGACAAGCTGTCATTGAACAACTTGCATTTATCTACAGACTGTCTTGCACCACGCATGACCTGTAACACTAGATGTTTAGTAAAACATTGCACATGGGCTTTAATGCCCTATCTTGTACTGATTTTTATACTCAAAGGTATTTAATATAAATTTTAGTTGTACCTGTTCATTTTAAAATATGAGTTTTTTTAACGCTTGTTACACGTAACATCTGTTACATAATTTGTAAATGTTTTTGTACAGATTCTCTGATGATAGGCACAGCCCGAAACGCATAAGAAACCCGGCCGCGGTGGCCGAGGAGACTAAGGCGCTCTAGTCAAGGTCTGCACGGCCACTACGGTCGGAGGTTCGAATCCCCCCTCGGGCATGGATATTTGTGCCGTCCTAGTTCGTAAGTAGTTGATAAGTAGTTTGTAAGTTTAGGGACTGATGACCCCGTAGTTAAGTCCCATAGACTTTACAAACATTTGAACATAACGTCATTTTTGTACTTATCATTATGGCTGCATACCGCCATAAAGACTTTGTCTGACTTGTTTATTCGTAAAGCTGTATCATGAAAACGAAAGTAACGCCCTATTAAAGGGATACGAAGAGGTCCTCTTTGCGCACCGAGATTGAAGAACACTCTAAAGTTGGAATTAACTGGCGATTTGGGAATTGCTTGTGGAAGAGGCCGGCGACCAGTTACGCAACAGATTGCGCAAGAAGTTACTGTTCCATGGCTGGGAATGCCGGACGCTGTATGAGAGTTTGAAACAGAACAAGTGTCGCACAACTGAACATTCCACGCTCCATCGTTCGAAAAGTGCTGCGAAATGGTAGTCGCAAAACCTTCGTGGATGCAGATGGTCTTCTCATTTAATAACATTTGAAATCTGGACCGTAATTGTGGTACGCAGTTAACAAATATTACCTTCTCATAATGGAAATTAAAATATCTTTCTTTCAATGGTTTGTTGTTTATTTCTCTTGCACACATTGTGGCGGTACTGGCTTGCAAGCCAGCAGCCATTGCTTTATTTTATTTCATTTACTTATAATGAAATAGACGTGGGATAGTAGGAAGAGGCTGTGCCAGATGGTACTGTAAGTATGGTTCCGTGGGAAAACTCCGCCCCTTTCTCTAAGAGTGATCTGATTGGCTGTTGCTATGTCTTTACGCGCCCCCAACCTCCCAGGTATTTTATTAATTATTTAATAAATAAAAATTCAGTTATCAGTTCTATTGCCACAATGTGTGTTAATTAATTGTTTGAGATTACACTATTGTTTTGTAGATTTAATAGATTAAGTATTTTAGGTAAAGAGTGAGTGTGATGTTATAGAAGTGTCGGTTGGAGCCAAAATTCTAGGCGCTATCGTGGAGCCCAGCTCCACTGGTAGTCAGTTCACTGCGAGCCCCGACAAGTTAAATATCTAGCGGCACTTGCGATAACCAGTCTTGTATTAATCGGTCGATAATTGGGCTAAAAATATTTCCAAAGTGAGTGCAATGTATGTCAGTGTGTTATGGCTGTAACAACATTATTTTTGTGAATTTTGACGTCAACATGCAGTTTGTGGCTTCTGTATTCGTGTGACTGATAGAAATAAAAGAGTCACTGGCATCTCTGAAGGAATTCATCGACTTCGTTAATGGTAGTTAGACAGCCACAGTATCCACCATTTTCAATTTCAGCCTCACCTAGGACAACTTAATGGTCTACGACCTGTGTGCTGCTTCTGCACTGGGGACATCTACGAGAGAGAAGACACCAGGTTAGTCAAATATTAAGTGACAACCGCCTACGGGCCTCACGTGCAACGTTCGGTCTATTACAACTAGACGAGTTAGCACGCTGCTCGCGGTAACGTGAGGGAGGTAAAGGGAAGATAGGAAAGTGTCAAGGAAACTGTTACAAGTGGACTTGATAATATAAACTTTAACCATACCACTGAATGGTTTAAAGATATTTTTCCATCTCACCCCCGCCGTAACATCCTTGCAGATGTTACCACAAAGTTCCATTGTCCTACGATCGCTTGTTTTCCGCGAGGCCATCTCAAGTAGTGAAAGACTATTTACAGCCACTCTGTATACCAGAGCAACGCAGTCGGTCGTAACTGAGCAGCAGCTGATAACTTCCCCGGTTAGTCATCGTTGTGACAGGAAATATGAGCTGAAACTGGCCGGGAGAAGGCGGGTGCGTCATCCTGTGGAAATACCTTGGTAGCGTACCATGGAAGCGGCAGGCCGCGCTGATGGGCGTGTAGTTATGCGACCGGCTTATGAGATAACGCACAGACGACCGAGTTCACCGTCTTGTCTTCCTTTCAGCAAGATAGAGAGGCTTGTATCTAGGTCCGTGGATCCGAAGTCCGAATAGGAAAAGTGTAGATGTTACCGCTATTCAAAAAACATATGCACATAATTTTACTATTTATTCTTCCTCCAATTTTCAGCTTTTGTGGAATCACGCCAGCGAAAGATCATTATTTTCCCTTTTGAAATTGTGATCTTCAACGTTAAGTTTGAAGCACAGTCCCCCCCCCTCCCCCCACTACCCAGATAGCACTGACGTCCTTCCAGAAGGACGACGCTGCTGGCATAATTTTACGCGAACAGTGTCATATTTCGTTTGTTTGAATCTCCTCCTTCCATTTAAGATCAGTTTTAATTTTTATTGTTGATTGCAAAGTGGGAGGATATGGCTGCAAAGTTGAGATTCCTGCAAAATATTTTGAAGATTTCCACACACACACACACACACACACACACACACACACACACGAGGAAGGACTCGAACCTCCGACGGCGAGCAACCGCGCACACTGCAGCAAGGCTTCTTAGAGCGCTCGGCCACTCCACCGCGCTCCAGTCACGGTCTGCACGGCCACGGGGGTTCGAACCCCCCTCGGGCATGGATATTTGTGCCGTCCTTAGTGTTAGCTAGTTCATAAGTAGTTTGTAAGTTTAGGGACTGATGACCTCGTAGTTAAGTCCCATAAACTATACAAACATTTGAACATTTTTACACTCCACCGCGGATTTTCCATCTATTACTACTTGCAGTGATCCTTGCTACTTTCATATCAGCAACTCCAATCTTATTAATAAGGTAACCTGTAACAACCTCGCCGCGGTGGAGTAGCCGAGCGGTCTAAGGCCCCTTGATGCGAAGCGCGCGGTTGCTCTCCGTCGGGGATTCGAGTCCTCCCTCGGTCATGGGTGTGTGTGTGTATTTGTCCTTAGGTTATTTTATGTTAGTTTAATTAGTTTTAAGTGTAGGGACAGATAAACGGAGTAGTTAGCCGGCCGCGGTGGCCGAGGGGACTGAGGCACTCCAGTCACGGTCTGCACGGCCACTACGGTCGGGGGTTCGAATCCCCCCTCGGGCATGGGTATTTGTGCCGTCCTAGTTCGTAAGTAGTTTGTAAGTTTAGGGACTGATGACCCCGTAGTTAAGTCCCATAAGCTTAACAAACATTTGAACATTTTAATTTGAACGGATTAGTTAACCTTTAATGAATGATACTTTATTTGAAGCTATAAAGATACCAAGATTAATTTATAGTGTGTATATACTGGGAAAAAATGGGAAAAAAATTCCTTAAAATTATGACGCACTACTAGCAACAAACCGTTCATAGATGGTCAGCTGTATAGTGGTTCCATGACGTGCCCGATGCAGTAAATGTCACTATTGTGCCTCATATTTCCAGAAAGTAACTCATAATGCAACAGTAGTATGTGATTGACTACTTTTACATGGCAAAGGAGGAATACTAAAGTAAACAAACACACATGTTAGGAGTAACTCAATGCAGATCACTGTCGAACTGATTCAGTAGCGCTCTGCGATTTATAATACCTAGGACGAGCTACTAGCACATGTAACACTATGTATACAAGCAGCTACAAATGTATTTGTGGTAAAATTTTGATCAGTTTGAGAGATAATGGAAAAAAATAAGGTATGCAGCTGATCATCTACACTATGCATTAACGGGGTTAAGTCCCATATATTTACAAAACTTTAAACATTTGAAATTTATCCAGCCACCTTTCACTCCCATACAACAACGTTGATCGAAAGATTGAACGGTGAATTGCTAACTTAGTCTTGGCACTGAATTCCTTCTCGTATAAGAGAGTAGATCATAGCGTTAGCTTTAATAAACCTTGATTTCTTCACTTGCCAGGTGTACTATTTTTTTTTTTTGGCAGTGTACTACAGCATTGGGAACTAGTGTCGTGTTTCTTTGCGCTGAGCCTGGGAATACGTGAATACTGCACACTGTGTTTAACAATATTTTTAGTGTTATTTACGTGATGCACAGCTCAAATTACGGTGGTAGTAGATAGTTATGAACTGTTAATTGCGCTTTCTTAACTAGTCATTCTGGTAACAACACCAAATTAAACTGTGGATCACATAAATAACATTAAAAAGTGTTCTGAAACACATTGTGCAACATTCATAGCCCTGGTGGACTAGCCGAGCGGTCTAAAGCGTCTCGCTGCGGAGCGCGCGGTTGCTCGCCGTGGAGGTTCGAGTCCTCCCTGGGGCATGGGTGTGTGTGTTGTCCTTAGGTTCATTTACCTAGATTTAAGTAGTTTGTAAGCTACGGACTGATGACCACGCAGTTTGGTCCGATAGATCTACAAACATTTGAATATTCATATTTTCCAAAGTCCAGCACATGACACACTATCTCGTTGCTGGCTGTTGTGACTGATTTTGGCAGGCAGCGGACAAGACTTGTGGCGCTGACACAACCAGCGATGAAAAATATTTAATAATCGTTCGATCATTTCATTCGTGAGTGAATTAATTTTCCCTAAAGTTTCAGGCAAAGAATCCGTCTGGCATTTGCTTTTGCTACGATCGGTTTTATGTGCTCATTCCGGTTTACGTCGCTCCGGACGATTAGTTGTAAATATTTTACGTTTGTTACGGTTCGCAGTGGCTTTTCACCACCAGCGCAATTGAACAGTAATAGAATTGTTCACCTATTTACGAGCAATAAGACGTGACATTCAGGGTAAGGTGGTAGTCGCTGCAACGCTCATCGATCCTCCGCAGATTTTCATGCAATTATCTACGGTTTTCTGCTGTTACAACCTTCCTCTATAACAGTGTTCTTCAACCTTTTCGAATATGGGCCCCCTTCCAAGTACAAATATTCTGCCGAGCCCCTTCCAAATAAAAATATTATGGCGAAACGCGCCTCCTTACGAATCGTAACAAAACTATTTTATCTGGAAGGAAACAAATTTAATCTTCTTTCTTTTGCTTTAGCTCTCTTTTAAATTTTTGGACGAAGTCTTTTGGTGTATTTTCGAAGTGGAACACATATCCTGTTTTTACATTATTTCCGACAGAAAAATATACCGGGTGATCAAAAAGTCAGTATACATTTGAAAACTTAATAAATCACGGAATAATGTAGCTATAGAGGTAAAAATTGACACACATGCTTGGAATGACATGGGGTTTTATTAGAATAAAAAATTACAGAAACAAAGTATTGCTAGACGCATGAAAGATCCCTTGCACGCGTCGTTTGGTGATGATCGTGTCTGGCCTGCCAGGTCCCCAGATCTCAGTCCGTACGATTATTGCTTTTCTGATCAGATGAAGCGCCATATGTCGGACATTTTTAACCTTTTTTTTCTAATACAACCCCATGTCAGTCCAAGTATGTGTGTCAATTTTTACCTCTCTTTCTACATTATTCCGTGATTTATTAAGTTTTCAAATTTATACTGACTTTTTGATCATCCGATATTTTCCGTAACGACTGTTTCGCTTTTCAGAAAAGACTCAGCGCGCGAATTATGCTTATTAAGAAAAACAATCTGTAAAGAAGTAGATTTTTTCATATTTTTCAGAATTAATTACTGTATAAAGTACTTTAACCTGTCGACTGGTTCCTGAAAACAGTTTTCAGACTTCGCGCTTATTCATCATTAATAGAATGCATTATATAACGATGATCTATTCAACTCAAGATGAATGGTACACAACGAACTCCGTAATTTTAACATTGAATATGTTTCACTTAGGCATATGTTTTTGTATTTCTGATCCCCTATTTGTTTTATGGTGCACCTACTTCCTACTGTGACGCACGACCCCACAAACAAGACTTTGCGATCCCCCACAGGTTGAAAAACACTGCTCTAGACAACATCACTATAGCATTTCCCCCGGGTACTCTAGAAATTACTTTTACTTTAGCTGATTTCGTTCTCCTAAGAATAGCTTACTGAGTTTTTACGATGCAACCAATGCAATGACCATTAGACAAGCAAGTCTATCTGAAGAAATTACCTTTGTTAAATTATAAAAACGGGGACATTGCGTATTTAAAGTCAAAGTAACTCCTGTGACAATAAGTGTTTCCTCCTTGCGAGAATGACAGGTTCGGCGCGAGCAACGTAGGGAATCAGTACACTGTTGTGTGTCATATTCACGCCGCGCGTCAGTAGCCGAGCCGTCTGGAGCGCCACGTTTCGAATCGCGCGGCCTCCCGCGTCGGGGGTTCGAATCCCCCATAGGACATGGTTGTCTGCGTTGTCCTCAGATTAGTTTAACTTCGTTTAAGTAGTTTGTAAGTGTAGGGATTGGTGACCAACGTCGTTTAGTCCCATAAGAATTACAAAAATTTGAACATTTTTTTTCATTAAGTTTGGGTCGGTCCGGGAGTGGTTGCACGGGTTGCCTAACGGTTAAGGCGATCGCCGGTTTCTTGTCCCATACGACACAAATCAAATGTAGCCAACAAGTTCAAATTCAAATGTTTGTATAGTCTATGGGACTTAACTACGGGGTCATCAGTCCCTAAACTTACAAACTACGTATCCACTACCTTATACTAAGGACGGCACAAATATCCATGCCCGAGGGGGGATTCGAACCCCCGACCGTAGTAGCCGTGCAGACCGTGACTGGAGCGCCTTAGTCCCCTCGGCCACCGCGGCCGGCAGCCAACAAGTTGTAAGGTCAATGCTTAAACATATTCGAAACTGCGAATACTTTTCTTGTAGTGACTGCAGCTGCTACTTCGCAGTTAAGTGGCCCCTCATAGCCTCACAACGACTGATTACGCCTAGCTCGCCAACAGCGCTCGGCAGAGCAGGACGGTGGCCCACTAAAGTGCAAACCATGCACGGCAGGGCTTGAAATTCAAATGTTTGTAAAGCTTATGGGACATAACTGCGGCGTCGTCAGTTCCTAAACTAACAAACTACTTATACTAAACACAGCACAAACATCCATGCCCGAGGGGGGATTCGAACCCCCGACGGGGAACGGCCTCGCGTATCGCAGCAAAGCGTCTCAATACGCTCGGCCACTCCGCCGCGGCGACAGTGCTTGACTTCGGTAATATGGCACATCCGTTGGCTGTAAATTAAAATGTGGTATACAATTTGGAATATCAAATCGCAAGTAATATATTCATTTATTTACAGAAATCATGAATAAAGAGCCGCGGTGGAGTAGCCGAGCGGTCTAAAGCGTCTCGCTGCGGAGCGCGCGGTTGCTCGCCGTGGAGGTTCGAGTCCTCCCTGAGGCATGGGTGTGTGTGTTGTCCTTAGGTTAGTTTACCTAGGTTTAAGTAGTTTGTAAGCTACGGACTGATGACTGTTCAACTGTTTGTATAGCTTATGGGACTTAACTACGGGGTCATCAGTCCCTAAATTTACAAACTACTTATCAACTAGCTTATCCTAAGGACGGCACAAATATCCATGCTCGATGGGGGATTCGAACCCCCGACCGTAGTGGCCGTGCAGACCGTGACTGGAGCGCCTCAGTCCACTCGGCCACCGCGGCCGGCGGACTGATGACCACGCAGTTTGGTCCGATAGATTTACAAACATTTGAATTTTCATGAATAAAGAGACCCAAATATAATACCCCTACCTCCACACACACAATAAATATTCCTGAATTCGAATTAAGAACAGTTGCCAACACGAGTAACATAGATGTATATATCGTCGGAGTAGTGCAGCAACTTGAATCGTTTAATAAAAATAAGTCTTCCGGTCTAGATTATACATCGATAAGGTTCCTGTCATAGTGTGCTGATGCAATAGCTCCATGCTCAGTATTCTTATATAACCGCTCGCTCAACAAAGGATCCATATACCCAAAGACTGAAAAGTTTCGCAAGTCACACAAATATTCAAGAAAGAAAATAGAAGTAATTCATTAAACTACAGGTCTATATTACTGACATCGATTTGCACCAGGGTCAAGGAGCGTGTACTATGTTCAAACGTTATGTATTGCGAGGAAGAGAACAATCTATTGATCCACAGTCTACACGGTTTTCACAAATATCGTTCTTCGAACCTGCGGCGGAGCGGCCGAGCGCATTGAGGCGCAATTCTACGATGCGCGAGGCCGTTCTCCGTCGGGGGTTCGAATCTCCGCTCGGGCATGGATGTTTGTGTCGTCTTTAGTGTAAGCTAGTTTATAAGTGGTTTGTAAGTTTAGGGACTGATGACCCAGTAGTTAAGTCCTTTGAGCGTAACAAATATTTGAGAAATAAAAGTCTTTTCTATAAAATATTTGAACATTTTTCGAGCCGGCCGCGGTGGCCGAGGGGACTGAGGCGCTCCAGTCGCCGCCTTCACGGCCAGTACTGTCGGGGGTTCGAATCCCCCCTCGGGCATGGATATTTGTTCCAATGTTCCAATGTTTGTATAGTTTATGGGACTTAACTACGGGGTCATCAGTCCCTAAACTTACAAACTACTTATGAACTACTTACGAACTAGGACTGCACAAATATCCATGCCAGAGGGGGGATTCGAAACCCCGACCGTAGTGGCCGTGCAGACCGTGACTGGAGCGCCTGTCTCCTCGGCCACCGCGGTCGGCATGGATATTTGTGCCGTCCTTAGTCTTAGTTAGTTCATAAGTAGTTTGTAAGTTTAGGGACTGATGACCCCGTAGTTAAGTCCCATAGACTATACAAACATTTGCATTTTTGCAAACATTTTTGCTTTATAAAAATAATGCCGGCGAGGTGTCAGTAGTAGAAGGGGCGGTCGACAGTGTCAGTTTGTTGTATGTTTTGGTGTCAGATAATCCCCCTCGGGTGACAGGCGCGCGGCGCTGCCGTGTGTCGGCAGATAGGTGGACAGGCCGCTACTGCCAGCTGGCAGTTAAACGGCGCGGACATCCGCTCGCTTTGAGCGCAAATCGGCTGAATTCCGGCGCACAGCACGGCGCGGCTAAGCACACTTCCCTGCTGTACTGCAGGCCACCGCCAGCTCCACATACTGGCGTGCCACACATCGGGACTCCAGCAGGAAGCTCAAGTGTTTCCCGGCGAATCTCCTGCAGTCCACAGTACGATGACCGCCCACGTTGATAAAAACACGCGGGAATTTACGACGTGAGCTGCCACTGGGAATTGAAATAAATCGAGGGAAGAAGTTAGAAATTTGTGCCTAGGCAAAACTCGAACCTGGATCCCCTGCTTAATAGGCAGTCTCGCTGACCACTGTTTTTATTTATTTTATTACTAGCTTAAACCCGCGGCTCCGCTCGCGTGTTGGTTGATCAAATGTTCAAATGTTTGTAAATTTATCGGAGCAAACTGCGTGGTCATCAGTCCGTAGCTTACAAACTACTTAAACCTAGGTAAACTAACCTAAGGACAAACACACACACCCATGCCCCAGGGAGGACTCGAACCTCCACGGCGAGCAGCGAGGCGCCGACACGGTAAACATCTAGCGGCACTTTCGATAACCAGTTTTGTATTAATCGGTCGATAATGGGGTAAAAATATTCGTAAAGTGCGTGCATTGTACGTCAAAGTGTGTTATGGCTGTAACAACGTTAATTTTGTGAATTTTGACGTCAAAATTTAGTTTGTGGCTTCTGTATTCGTGTGATTGGTAAAAATAAAAGAGCCACTGGCATCTGAAGGAATTCATCGACTTAGTTAATGGTAGTTAGACAGTCACAGTATACACAACTCCGCAGCGAGACGCTTTAGACCGCTCGGCTACTCCACCGCGGCTGTTGGTTGATTATGATAGATAATGCGCGAAACGTCAAATCGATGTTTTTAAAGGGATGTATTAAAAGAAATTTCTTTTTTACTGCTTTATTAATTTATTCTTAGATTTCATAATTCGTATGCTTATCCTTACAGAGAAAGAGCTGAAGACATTGTAGCACGCATAGACCAAAGATATGGTGTGTGGCGTCACGTTTCGCTGTATGTAACCTCCTTGCTATAGAGTCGCAAATGTCATCGCTGGCCTTCCGTCCGAATTTTTTTATAACTTGACGACTTTCAACCACCATATCTTCCACCCCGTTATAGCTATCGGCATGGAACTGCTATGGTGTACAACGGGAGACTTCGGACAACAATTACACACAGACCATTCTTTTGCGTTCTTTAGTTTTAGCTGCAGAGCGAAATATTAACACACACGCACACACACACACACACACACACACACACACACACACACACACACACGTAGAATTTTATATACACCGATAACTTTCCGATACTCCACCCTTTATCATTAACAACCCTCAAGCAACAATGCAAACAATAAAACCATTTTCAAAGACTAAATATAATTTTCAAAGAGTAATTATTGTTCCGCATTTCGCGTTATATTCTTCAAATTACTAAATATCTATCTGATCGCTATAAAACCGTGCCGAAACCTTTCTTAGGTATAAATTAGTAACTGTACAAATATTTAAGTCTCTGCGTCTTGTCGTTCGGACGTGATAAGCGTACACCGAACAGACATTCATATATATCCGATCGCCATAAAACCGTGCCTAAAGCCTTCTCCAGGTAGACATTAGTAACTGTACAAATTTTTAGCTGTTTATGTCTTGTGGTTCAGAAGTGATAAACGTACACCGAACAGACATTCACATTTATAGATATAGATTTTCAGGTAGTTCAGTCTTTTGAGGACGTATGTTCATTTTTTTTTTTTTTTTTTTTTTTTCTTTTTGTTTGTTTTTCTCGGCTTACTTTTGGCCCACTTGGTGACCGTTGATTCCTTTAGGAAAAAAGATGTGCACGGCTGGGTACAACCATTGCTCTAACTGTTCAGATGTTTGTAAATTTAAGGGACTGAACTACGTCGGTCATCAGTCCTAGGCTTACACACTACTTATGCTAAGAACAACACAAACACTCATGCCCGAGAGAGGACTCGAATCGCCGACGGCGAATGGCCGCGCGCACCGTAGCTGCGCTCCTCAGTGCGCACGGCTATTCTGCCGTAGGCAGCGGCATACATGTACATTTGTACTCCGTAAGACACCCCCAGTAACGTGGCAGAGGGTACTGTGTGCACCATTGTCAAAAAAAGTTCAAATGTATGTGACGATATGGGGCTTAACTGAGGGGTCATCAGTCCTTAAACTTACAAACTACTTATGAACTACCTTATACTAAAGACGACACAAACATCCATGCCCGAGGGGGGATTCAAACCCCCGACGGGGGCATAGCGCCTCAACGGGCTCGTCCGCTCCGCCGCGGCGCACCATTGTGACTTTCTGAGTTTCCTGTTCTTGTCGCGTAATGTTCGCCGGAAAGAGAGAGAGAGAAAAGGAAACCTCACGAATGTTTCCGTGTCTATATAGTCTCTCTGATTTTATCCTCGGGGTCTTTTCGCTAGACATAAATAGAAGGAAGCAATACATTGGTTGACTCTCCGAGAAACTTATGCTCTCGTAAGTTTGATGGAAGCCCATGCCGTCATGTAGAATGTGGCCCCTGCAGCGTCTGCTACTGGAGTTTCCGTTCATCTCCATGACGCTTTCACGCTTACTAAAAGAACCTGTAACGAAACGTGTGGCTCTCAGTTTTCAATGAAGGCATGAGCAGCCTGCTGTCTAGAGCGCCACATTGCGGATCGCGCGGTCTTCCGCGTCGGAGGTTCGAATCCTCCCTCGGGCATGGATGTTTGTGTTGGATTTAGTATACGTTAGTTCGTAAGTAGTTTGTACGTTCAGCGACTGATGACCCCGTAGTTAAGTCCCATAGACTTTACAAACATTTGACGCATGAGCAGTCTTCTGTGACAGTTGTAGAAAAGTATTAACGGGTTTGGTAGTTAGATTTGAAGTAATTAACAGTTTATTTACTTTTAACCATTTCTCTGCTTTCCATTTGTTTTAATATAACCTGTCTCTTGCCAGCCGCGGTGGCCGAGGGGACTGAGGCGCGCCAGTCACGGTCTGCACGGCCACTACGGTCAGGGGTTCCAATCCCCCCTCGGGCATGGATATTTGTGCCGTCCTTAGTATTAGCTAGTTTGTAAGTAGTTTGTATGTTTAGCGACTGATGACCCCGAGTTAAGTCCCATAAACTCTACAAACATTTGAACATTTTACCTGTCTCTTGCAGGAATAAAACAAATGTTTGTAAACCTATTGGGCCAAGCTGCTGCGGTCATCAGTCCCAAGAGTTACAAACTACTTAAAGTAACTTAAATTAAGGACAACACAAACACACACACCTATGCCCGAGGAAGGACTCGAACCTCTGACGGGAATGGGCGCTAAATCCGTAGCATGACACCTTAGACCATGCGGCCATTCCGCGCCGCTTTGCAGGAATTATCTACGTTGTGACAGTCATCCTCATTTCTATGTATTTTCTTTTAAGATATTCCAGCATTAGCGCCTTTTGTTCACGTTAAACTTTTCCTAGTATTTCTGCAGTTCCAGATTTGTGACAGCATGTCGCATTTTTTTTATTAGCGGTGTTTTATATCTCCCATTCTTTGTAAAATATGACCGTCCGATAGCATTGTTCTACAACTATGTAGAAGCATTTGTGTTGGTAGCGGGAGAAGAGTATTTGCCGAGGAAGAAAGCATAGCACTAATACAGATGTGTAGAGTTTTGTTCTCAAATATCTGCAGCAGTATTAGGTATTTTCGTCAGCGTTGTGATAGACCACGCGCCCGTTGGCTATGCGTAATCGTATCAGTCAACGAAAATTTTCTTGTCACAGATCACATAAAGTTGCACTGGCAACATTTCTTCTTTGGCAGCCTCAATTCATTCTTGACCCATATATGACGCTAATAAACACATCCAAAGGATTTTCTTTGTATCTGTTGAGTGGAGAGCCTTAGAATGTTGTAGTGCCTTATGTAACAGTTATCGATTATTATTGAGAAACTTTTAACCAACAATTGTGTAATGTCTTATGCCCATTGCCTTTAGTAGCTGTTGGTTGGCATACAAATATCCTATTGATACTGGAGGATAGTTTCTTGTGGGGGATCTTCTGGGAAGAATATATGGTCCCATTAATTGATTCCGGAAACGAACCCATATGATTCTTTGGCGAGAAAAATGGCAATTATGTAAATTAACTACGGCGGTATTCAAACGGTTCCCATCTTCTTTAACAGCACATGTGTGTAGACATTACGCTAGTCTCCTACAATGGTGAAAAAGACAGCTGTAACATCCTTTTCTATTACTGCAGTATCATAGAGGTCAGAGGTTACGTTATTTCAATTACCAGTTGTCCTCTTGACTTTTCTAAACGAAAACTAACACGATGGCAGAGTAAAACTTGGTTCCATCTAGCATTTATAACGACTTTTGATCTGCTGCTGTAAAGTTTTGCCGATGCTTGAAGAGATAGATAGATAGAGAGAGAGAGAGAGAGAGAGAGAGAGAGAGAGAGAGAGAGAGAGAGAGAGAGATTGTACGCCGCGTCGGACTGGCCGCGTCGGACTGGCCGCGTCGGACTGGCCGCGCGGTCTAAAGCGCCATGTCAAAAATTGCGCTTTCGCTCTCGCCAGAAGTTCAAGTCCTCCATCAAGCATGGGTTTCTGTGTTATCCTTAGCATAAGATATAGTTACAGTTCATATTCACAGAATATATTGCATCTACTGCGATTGGACAAAGCTGAAAATGTGTACCCAGTCGGGATTCGAACATAACCTAACGATAACACAAACACCCATGCCAGAGGGGGGACTCGAAATCCCGACGGCGAACGGCCGCGCACACCGCAGAACGGCGCCCCAGTGCGCACGGCTACTCCGCCACGGCCTAAAACGATGTATTTTGATTTTCAAATTCAAATGTTCAAATGTTTGTATAGTCTATGGGACTTAACTACGGGGTCATCAGTCCCTAAACTTACAAACTACTTATGAACTACTTACGAACTAGGACGGCACAAATATCCATGCCCGAGGGGGGGATTCGAACCCCCGACCGTAGTGGCCGTGCATACCGTGACTGGAGCGCCTTAGTCTCCTCGGCCACCGCGGCCGGCTATTTTGATTTTCAAACACGTAAATAAATAGAAAAAAATCATTGATGATGGAACAGAGGTGCTAAAACATGTTAGGGTGAAAATTAAAAAGAATGTTTTGCACATAAGGCGGAACTCATGCCCAGAATTTTTGAAAAATCGTGTGAGGTTGTTCACACTGCCATACATATATAATTTAAATAAACTCAATACATTTATTTCGCATGATTTTTGCGTGTCGGAAATAAAAGGTTAAAATAGCAGCTTGGTACGGTGATGGTATTCATCGTGTCAAGCTTTCTATTTAGACAGGGTAATTCCGTACATGTTTGTTCGACGCGATTCCATTTATTTCCTCTTGCACGTGTAAATGATACTGTGGCCATTTTACGACAATTTATTTCATCTGAAGTTACATTTTCCCGCAAAACTGTAGGTGTTTCTATAAGCTACGTAATGATGTTCTGCATAGGCACGGGCGCTTTTGAATTGTTAGGTGAGCCCAGGTGCGGTGGCTTTGATGGCGTTTTGTCTGCCCTGCGCGCGCGACACCTTGCACAATGCCGGGGCCCGCATTGTCCAGCCGTCACCTATAATACGTCTCTGATTACCTAGCTCCATAATTACCTGATTCACACTCTCAATGAAGGAGAATTGGAAATCACACGTCGAATAAACAGCGAAATTCTGGTCAGCGTGGCTCATCGGCAACTAAATAACGTTCTGGGTACATGGCGCAGTTATGAAAGCAGGCAAATCAAGCATTGTGCTGTACAGATAACAGAGTTACACCACCTGAAAGATGAGATGAGCCATGTTATGCATCCGAGGGCAAGTAACAATAGGCATCACGTAACAGCAGCACGAGGCTACTATGAATCCCGTTTCAACATTGTCCGTAACAAAATTACAGGTTCACATTTCCGAAATACCAAAATTATCTTCTGACGCAGAAATTTGAAATTTGCCTGACAGGTGCTTAAAAATTCCTTCCGTAGCAGCGAAATAGGGAGGGGCCGTGCGACATCTACTGTGCAATCGGCGATGCTTGAAGCAAGCAATGTGTAGACGCTGGCAGTAAAAAGGCCGAAGTACAGAACTGCATGTGAGGTGTAATGTGGGTTGACGATGTCTTAGGCGCGATGCAGCGACCGAGCGCGGTGAGGAGCGCACGGTTGCTCGCCGTCTGAGGTTGGAGTCCTCCCTGGGGCACTGGGGCGTGGGGGTTCTGTGTTGTCCTTAGGTTCGTGTAACTTAGTTTAAGTAGTATGTAAGTCTACGGACTGATGACCATAGCAAATTAGTCAATAGCTTTACAAACATATGAACATTCAATGATGTCTTAGCGGCACCACTACGGTCGGGGGTTCGAATACCCCCTCGGGCATGGATATTTGTGCCGTCTTAGTTCGTAAGTAGTTCATAAGTAGTTTGTAAGTTTAGGGACTGATGACCCCGTAGTTAAGTCCCATAGACTATACAAACAAATCTTAGCGGCACAAAATTTCATCACAATTCTGCCAAGTGACACCGCCGACAATTCGCACGAAGCGAGATTCCTGACACCCCCTCTTACGCACATTTCAGTCGTTCCCTTGACGCCTCTCCTACACTCCTGGCCATTAAAATTGCTACACCACTAAGATGACGTGCTAAAGACGCGAAATTTAACCGATAGCAAGAAGATGCTATGATATGCAAATGATTAGCTTTACAGAGCATTCACACAAGGTTGGCGCCGGTGGCGACACCAACAAATTGCTGACTTGAGGAAAGTTTCCAACCCATTTCTCATACACAAACAGCAGTTGACCGGCGTTGCCTGGTGAAACGTTGTTGTGATGTCTCGTGTAAGGAGGAGAAATGCGTACCATCACGTTTCACACTTTGATAAATGTCGGATTGTAGCCTATCGCGGTTGCGGTTTATCGTATCGCGACATTGCTGCTCGCGTTGGTTGCGATCCAATGACTGTTAGCAGAATATGGAATCTGTGGGTTCAGGAGGGCGATACGGAACGCCGTGCTGGATTCCAACGGCCTCGTATCACTAGCAGTCGAGATTACAGGCATCTTATCCGCATTGTTGTAACGGATCGTGCAGCCACGTCTCGATCCTTGAGTCAACAGATGGGGATGTATGCGAGACAACAACCATCTGCACGAACAGCTCGGAGACCATGGCTGCGGTTACCCCTGACGATGCATCACAGACAGGAGCGCCTGCGATGGTGTACGCAACGACGAGCCTGGGTGCACGAATGGCAAAACATAATTTTTTCGGATAAATCCAGGTTTTGTTTACAATATCATGATGGTCACAGCCGTGTTTGAAGACATCGCGGTGAACGCACATTGGAAGCGTGTATTCGTCATTGCCATATTGGCGTATCACCCCGCGGATGGTATGGGGTGCCATTAGTCACCTCTTGTTAGCATCAACGGCACTTTGAACAGTGGCCGTTAGATTTCAGATTTGTTACGACCCGTGGCTTTACCCTTTATTCTATTCTTGTGAAACCCTACATTTCAGCAGGTTAATGCACGACCGCATGTTGCAGGTCCTGTACGGGACTTTCTGGATACGGAAAATGTTCGACTGCTACCCTGGCCAGATCTCTCAACAACTGAAAACGTCTGGTCAATGGTGGCTGAGCAACTGGCTCGTCACAATACGCTAGTCACTACTCTTGATGAACTGTGTTATCGTGTTGATGCTGCATGGGCATCTGTACCTGTACACGCCATCTGTTTGACTCAATGGCCAGGCGTATCAAGGCCGTTATTACGGCCAGAGGTGGCTTTTCTGGGTACTGATTTCTCAGGATCTATGCACCCAAATTGCGTGAAAAATGTAATCACATGTCAGTTCTTGTATAACATATTTGTCCAATGAATACCCGTTTATCATCTGCATTTCTTCTTGGTGTAGCAATTGTAATGGCCAGTAGTGTATCAGGTGATCAAAAAGTAAGTATAAATGTGAAAAATTAATAAATCATGGAATTAATGTAGATATAGAGGTAAAAATTAACACACATGCTTGGAATAACATGAGGTTTTATTATAACCAAAAGAAAAAAAATCATAAAATGTCCGACAGTTTGCGCTGGACAGCAAAACGTCAATGACTGCGCATGAAAATCGTGTATAAAAGGAGCTGTAATGAGAGAGAGAATCAGATGCAACAGCAGTCGCAGCATGTTGACGTTACCTGAAAAGGCGCTTTTAGTGAAGCTGTCTTGTCAGATTGGGAATGTGCTAGTTCAGCGTTACGATCCTATTGCCATAGGAAAGGGATTCGAACGGGTAAAGGTCCGTTGTCTAATGCAGCTGTGGCGAGAATGATTTCGAAGTTCGAAGCCACGTATTGTTGAGACGATAGACCCCGGAGTGGCCGACCGAGCACAAGGTGTAATGCTGCTGAGACAGTCCATGAAGAAACGGAGACTGTAGCGGGTTCGTCTATGCACGGGGAAGTCAGCGCTCGTGCAGTTGCACGTCTCACGGACATCCATACACTACAGTTTGGTTGGCACTTAGACGTACCCTCCGATGCTATGCTTACAAAATCCATCGGCATCATGAACTGTTACCTGGCGATTTAGTGAAGCTGAAGGCATTTGCGGTGTGGGCGTTTCAAAAGATGGCGAAAGGTGACGATTGGTTTAGTAACGTGTTGTGGACCGACGAAGCTCATTTCACGCTCCGAGGGTCTGTCAAAGCCCACAACCGCGGAATTTGGGATACCGAAAACTCTAGAACTGTCGTGGAAACTCCACTGCACGACGAGAAAGTCACGGTATGGGTTGGATTTACCACATATACCGTCATCGGGACTTTTTCCTTCGAGGAACTGCGTGATTCTGGTTTTGTAACTGCTATCGTGACGGGTGACGGGTACGTCGATGTGTTACAGAATCGCATCATTCCCAGCCTGGCTAATGATCACCTGCTGGAACGTACGATTTTTATGCAGGATGGCGCTCCACCCCATATTGCTAGAGCGTGAAAGATCTCTTGCGCGCGTAGTTTCGTGATGATCGTGTGCTCAGCTGCCACTTTCGTCATGATTGGCCTACCAGGTCCCCAGACCTCAGTCCGTGCGATTATTGGCTTTGGGGTTACCTGAAGTCGCAAGTGTATCGTGATCGACCGAAATCTCTAGGGATGCTGAAAGACAACATCCGACGCCAATGCCTCCCCATAACTCCGGACATGCTTTACAGTTCTGTTCACAACATTATTCCTCGACTACTGCTATTGTTGAGCAATGATGGTGAACATATTGAGAATTTCCTGTAAAGATCATCATCTTTGATTTGTCTTCATTTGTTATAATTATTGCTTTTCTGATTAGATGAAGCGCCATCTCTCGGACAGTTTTTGAACTTTTTTTTTCTAGTAAAACCCCATGTCATTCCAAGCATGTGTGTCAATTTTTACCCTTCTGTCTACATTATTGCGTTAATTATTAAGTTTTCAAATTTATATTGACTTTTTGATCAGCCGGTATATACGTTAGTCGCCACCCAGGCCGCGGTGGAGTAGCCGAGCGGTCTAAATCACAGCGCGCGCGGTTGCTCGAGTCCTCCCTGGGGCATGGGTGTGTGTGTTTGTCCGTAGGTTAGTTTACCTAGGTTTAAGTAGTTTTTAAGCTACGGACTGATGACCACGCAGTTTTGTCCGATAGATTTACAGACATTTGAACATTTCGACACCCAGTAATTGGTGTACATGACTCATTGAGCGCGGCGTCCACTTGTTTGGTATGGCCAGAATTAAACAACACGGGCCAGGCATATTCATGTGCCGCGTAACACAAACATGTAGCTGTGGTCTTAACTGCTTTTGCCAGGATGTTCCCGTTATTTTACGCACTATGTTGTTACTTGCGGATACTTTTTGTTTCAGTTTGAGACAGTGCTGCTTGAAATTCAACGTGCGATCAAAGGTGACGCCAAGGTATTTGGGCTTCAAACTGTGTTCCAGTTGCATTCCTTTCCAAGTAACTCGAAGTTTTCTGGAAGTCTGTCTGTTCAATTGTTCAAATGTTTGTAAATCTATCGGACCAAACTGCGTGGTTATCAGTCCGTAGCTTACAAACTACTTAAACCTAGCTAAACTAAACTAAGGACAACACACACACACACACACACACACACACACACACACACACCCATGCACCAAGGAGGACTCGAACCTCCACGGCGAGAAACCGCGCGCTCCGCAGAGAGGCGCTTTAGACCGCTCGGCTACTCCACCGCGGCCTGTCTGTTCCTCAGGTGGAAAGACACACTTGTGTTTTGCTGAGATTTGGTTTTAATTGGTTCTGACGGTAGTATTTGCCCCATTCTTCCAAAGCAGCCATAAGATTAAGAACCGTCTATTCAAGGGTTTCACTCTGTGGACAGAGGGTGAGCTCGTCAGCAAAGACGAAGCTTCGTTCTCCTTACTGGGATTCTGTTGTTAAAGAAGGAAGAGAAATTTGCGACTGTAACCTCGCAAGGGAAGGCAACGATGTTGGGATCACCGATTTAATTTTTGTGCATCCTTAGTAGGCCATTACAACACCATGATGTGCAAGTAGTGTGACGCACTACTCTGGCAATTCCAAGAAAATCGGGAGAGAATTTTTACGCGTCACTTATGTAGCTCAGGTATCTGTGCATAGGTGTCGTATGTTAAAATTCATGATGGTCAAGTGATTAGCGTTAGAACTTTCTAAGAACGTGAATATGAAGACGGTTGGACACCAGCTCAGACTTAATTTTTAATCTGTGCCGCGGTGGAGTAGCCGAGCGGTCTAAAGCGTCTCGCTGCGGAGCGCGCGGTTGCTCGCCGTGGAGGTTCGAGTCCTTTCTGGGGCATGGGTATGGGTGTTAGTCCTTAGGTTAGTTTACCTAGGTTTAAGTAGTTTGTAAGCTACGGACTGATTACCACGCAGCTTGGTCCGATAGATTTACAAACATTTGAACATTTTTCTTAATCTGTATATTTTCATTACTGGTCAAACTGTTTATATTACATTTGAGAGCTGATATAATTTAGAAAACTTCCAAATGGAGCCTGCCTCAGTGTCTGCAGTTCCAGGCGCCACGGTGCAAGTAGTTCCGAGTACCGTACCAGGTTGCATGTATCAGGGATTTCGCAAATCACGGCAAGCACATATTTTCCGCAAAAGTCTATGCATTTCTTCGTTTACTTGTCTAAGGTACTAAATATGTTTGTTCTAATAAATAAATTTAATTAAAAACAGTAAACAGTCAAATAACATATGGAGATTACTAAAATTTCATGCAAATATAGGCGGTTTAAAAATATATATTATCTCTCAAGTGTCATAAATTAAATGACCAGTGATGGCTGGGAGTCGAACAGTCGCCTCATCCACGTTTGCCTTACAAAGCTCGAACGCTAACCACTTGACCACCATGAATTTTAACCTACAGCACCTACGCATAGATATACAGGGTGCTTCACTATGTGTGTTTGCCTCTGTAACTTATAAAATAATAGGTGACGGGAAATTTTAATGCGGTAGGTCAACACAAGAAATGTTACACTTTCTGCGGAGCTATGAACATAGTTTATTGTATCATTTTCCAAAGAGTTACAGCACAAAGATATAATTTTTTTAAATGGAACAATAGTTTTTTCTATCGTGTATTGGATTCGTTGAAACCAGATGCATCCAAATCAATTTAAACTACATTCCTATCACTGTTAGTTTGGGAGCTACAACCCTTCAAAGTTCCGGGGGCGGAGGCTGCGATAGCGTAGCTGACTGGCCGAGTGGCTATCCCCTGGGGCACGGCCCACTGTCTCATGACCACCAGCCAGTGAGCAACGCTGTCGTAGCCTCCGCCCCCTAAACTTCCAAGGGTTGTAGCTCCCAAACTAACAGCGATAGGAATGTAGTTTAAATTGATTTGGACGCAGCTGGTTTCATCGAATCCAATGCACGATAGAAAAAACTATTGTTCAATTAAAAATTATTTCTTTGGGGTGTAGCTCTTTGGAAAATGATACAATAAACTATGTTCATAGCTTCGCAGAAAGTGTAACATTTCTTGTGTTGACCTACCGCATTAAAATTTCCCGTCACCTATTATTTTATAAGTTACAGAGGCAAACACACTTAGTGAAACACCCTGTATAATCTACATACCTGACGCGTAAACTTTCTCTTCCGATTGTCTATGATCTGTCCAAGTAGTGCAAATTACTATTTGTGCATTAATGTTTTTAATGGCCTATTAATGATTCACAAAGTTTGAAAATAAATCCTTGATTCCAACGGCCTAGCCTCTGTTAGTGGTTCGTTCGTACGAATTGTCGACTCTGAGAAAACACAGAGAAATTCGGGGAACTGTTCACGCTCAACGAGCGCGCTGGTGTCTGCACTGCAGACACAGACAAAAACTGTGACAACATGACATAATGATGACGTACTCCGACCAATGTCAAGAGATCTACGGGCTATAAATGGTCACATCAGTTGTTCCTGACGGGCCAAAAAAACTAAGAATGTTTTATACGAGGATCTCATTGCCAGATACTTCGATGTCACACTTCAAAAACGTCGGTTATTTGATTATAATGCGGATATCTTCTTGTACAGATCGACTACGTTTGGTCTGAAGCGTCTTTCGTCGTCAGACTAGGAGTTGGTGATATCGTTGCTCGGCGTTGTAATTGAGTGAATATTGTCAGTACTTGATGGAGCTGTTGAGGTTACGGCTGGTCGCGGTGATTAGTCCCAGTAGTGAGCCGCGACAGGGCTTCATTCGGCACGAGTTAGACGTGGCGAGCATGGGGCTTCACATTACCCCCATTTCAAGTCACCGGCAAGTTAGCCTTACCAAGGATTCCTAGGCCTGCTACGCCGTGGCTCATCACAGATTCTGTCAGTCCGACAGCAAAAATGCCAAACAGTCGGCAATTCGATTATTTCCACACAAGTTGACTTTTGGCCCACTTTAGGTTACGGTAGTAACACTAAAAGTGGGCCTTTGCGATCGTCTTTTTACAGCTCGAAATTTAAATGAAAATGACGGCCTAACTATTCATCTGACACGAAAATTGAATAACCGAATTTGTAGAGGAGAAAATTCTCTACAACTTTGCTCTGTTATGTTTTTTCATACCTCGCACCGTTTCAAAGATATTTGTAAAAATAACGGCGATTTTGGGATGTATGTCTGTCTGTCTGTCCGTCTGTCTGTCCGTAACGTGTTCCCTGATTTTAAGACGAACCGTTCAACCGATCAGCACCAAATTTTACAGACATGATGTAGGCCGCCAGAGACCATAACCTCCGTTTTTCAAATTTTTCGGACAAAAAATACGGCAGTAAAACCAAAAGAAGCCGTTTGTAATATAATTGTAATTGCAAACGAACCATTCATCTGACACGAAAATTGAATAACCAAATTGGTAGAAGACAAAATTCTCTACAACTTAGCTCCCTTATGTTTTTTTTCATATCTCGTATCGTTTGAGACATATTTGGAAAAATAACGGAGATTTGACACCCTCCATTGAATTGACGAAAACCAGCCGTTCGGAGATGTCACGTGACTTTCCTCGCGTATTTGATGATTTTCTTATTGTAACTTACACGTTGTCATTTCAAAGTAACGGCACACAGAGGAATTAACAAAAACACATCGTTCTTAGTACGATAAATGATAATCTAATGACTACAAATGCCATATTAATATCAATTAACAACGGCCATCAATAGTATGAGATTAAAGAACTCGTGTTTTGATTTATAGCCGTTGCGTACTGGGCAAGGTGTGGACTGGGATGCGATAGGTCGGTGGTTCGAAACCCGCCACTATTTACATATTTTTCCTAAAAGGTTTTCAGACACTCTTGTTAATTAATTAATTATTATTTAGATTATTATTTTGTCCCAAAATGTTTGCAAAAGCTTATAAAACTAGAAATCTAAAGTGGGCCGTAAAACACGTCAGTGTAATTTTTTATTTTATTATTATTCTCGTGCAGGCCCTATTGTTGTTCCACGCGGTGTACAAAAAAGGAAAACTTCGACACCTTGTGTAAGCTTTTCTTTGGGTCTACTTTACTTTCGTACCCTCGGATTGGTTCTTTTTCGCTTGTCAGCTGTTTCGGTTTTCTTGGTGTTTTTTTTTTTTTTTCTTTCTACTAGGCTGTTTTCAGCTAAAAATTTTTAAGCGTGTTATATCAACTGCTGATATTCCTGATTCTTTCACGTCTTTTTTTATTGTACGAAACAATTTTTACCGTTTCAATTACATCTTTACTGAGAGTTTAGTAGAATTCCACAACGTGCTTACATTACTTGGGTTTCTTACATTCTTTTGATATGCCATAGACTTTTAGGCAGTGGCGGCTCGTACAAAATTTGACCAGTGTGCTACAATATTACGAAAATAAACAGGAAACAAAAATACTGAAATAAAAAGTCAACCTTTGTATGATTGCCTTTAATTAAATATCAATTAATACTGTATTGACGTAAGACCTTCAGGGGAATCTATAACAGCGCTGCCAACTGCATGTATTCACTGCAGGTAATAAAAGGAACGTTTAAAAATATTAATTTTATTTACAGAAATTAAAAATTTAGACTCCGAGGTATTTGAATACGAGCCTCACACAGAAATTGAGAGACAACGCACAAGACGCCTGAGTCAGCGCGCTATTTTGACTCTGTAAGCCGCAATATTCGTCATATTATTCTTTCGCAACCGTCACACGCAGCGCGAAGAGAAATATTGATGTGGTGCTGCAGTCGGTCTCAGCACACATGAGCCGTCAGGCCTGACGTCACGTCTGCGCATGCGCACTAGCGAACAGACGACTGCGCCGCCTCTCTGCGCATGTACCAGTGCGGCTGAATCCCACTTCAGCACACGGAGCTGGTTTCCAGCTATCGCGGCGAGAGCGCTCCAAAATGCGTTTTCATCCTTATTATTAGCATTCTAATACGCATTGGAAGGGAATTGGCATAATTTTATTGTGATATCTGGCTCGTATTCCAAGAGAAAGGACGTAATTTTACAGCGATTTCTCGCTTGCATTCGAAGAGAAATGGCATAATTTTAGTAATATATTTACAGTGTGCTGCAGCACATTAGCACATTATCACCAGCCGCCACTGCTTTTAGGTTGCGTCTTTTCACATTCAGATAAATGTTGTTAGGCTTTTCAGTTTCTTTGCTCTTATCAAATGTTCAAAAGTTTGTACAGTCTATGGAACTTAACTACGGGGTCATCAGTCCCTAAACTTACAAACTACTTATGAACTAGCTACAACTAAGGACGGCACAAATATCCATGCCCGAGGGGGCATTCGAACCCCCGACCGTAGTGGCCGTGCAGACCGTGACTGAAGCGCCTCAGTCCCCTCGGCCACCGCGGCCGGCTTCTTTGCTGTTAGCTCCAGCATTTTCCTTCAACTGTATAATTTGAACCTAAAATTCTCCTCATTATTTTTCGTCCTCATTGCCCCACCTTTTGTATAAAATGCTTATTTCAGCCCCAAAAATACTGTGGTCTGACTAC
Organism: Locusta migratoria; assembly: GCA_026315105.1. Classification (NCBI taxonomy): domain Eukaryota; kingdom Metazoa; phylum Arthropoda; class Insecta; order Orthoptera; family Acrididae; genus Locusta; species Locusta migratoria. The sequence continues at coordinate 349,320,242 of CM048755.1, forward strand.
TGTGTTGCAATGTCTTGAGATTTTTGTATTTTCAGATACAGGTTTTGTTGAAGATACCTTTGGTAAGTAAGAATGTTGTTTTGCTTTCTTATCAGTACCGAGTGAGGTGGTGTAACTCACTGGAATCGGTGGTTCAAATTCACCGGTCATCCAGATTTAGATTTTCCGTGGTTTACCTCAATCCCTCCAGGGAAATGACTGGATTATTTCTTTGAAAGGGCATGGCCGATTTCCATCCATATTCTTACCAAAAATGTCCGAGCGTGAGCTCCGTCTCTGAAGACCACTGTTGGCGGGACTTAAAAAACCTGATCTTCCTTCCGTCTATAAAAAGCCGCGCTGTAGTAGCCGAAAGGTCTAAAGCGTCTCGCTGCGTAGCGCGCGGTTGCTCGCCGTGGAGGTTCGAGTGCTCCCTGGGGCATGTGTGTGTGTGTGTTGTCCTTAGGTTAGTTTACCTAGGTATAAGTAGTTTGTAAGCTACGGACTGATGACCACACTGTTTGGTCCGATAGATTTACAAACATTTGAACATTTTTCTATAACAACGAATTTCATAATCAATCTTTCCACACAAGTCTCCTGCATGGTTTTTCTTAAGCATCTGAACTGAACAACTCTCTTCATTTTCTCGCATTTAGTTTCTAGAATTTAGGATGTAGCCTTTTACCTCTGCTTCTCACAAAATCAATTTTGTGTTCTAATATTTACTAACCATGTTTTGTTTTATCATGTAAAATAAACGCGATGAAGGAGTTTCGCAAATCAGTCGCATATTGCTGTATAAAGTCGTACAGGTATCGACGGATCACACAAAATTACACACTTCTGCGGGCGATGGATGAATACTCGTATGCGAGGCTGCAGCGCAATTTCAGCGTGCAGCTGGGAGTGTAGTAAACACGGGGCGTGTCGATAGCAGGGCATAAATCTTTGAGAATTTAATTCCGGGCATTGAGTCAGGCAGTACCGATCCCTCGTGCAGACAGCCACGTCCACTGTGTACGCATTTGAGAGAGGACTTGCAACTAGGCTTAGAGAAATTGGCGAATCGCTCGACATCTGAATAGGAGCGACGCCACTATTGGACGAGTTTGGCAGGAATGCATGAACCGTGACCGAACACGTCTCAAGAAGGAAGCGGTAGACCTATAGAGATGACAGAGCAGGAGGACCGAGCAATCGTCAGAGCACCAGATTCATCACTGTCATCATATATCATTGTGTGTCACCATTAAACCAAGCTGCTGAGTTAATAAGAGACATGATTTAAGGCGTGAGCTGTCAGTAGAGGACAATGATAAAAGATTGTCACTGACTTATCTTTTTCTCGATACGGAATAATTACATATTTGTCTGGAAGAGAATTTTTTGATGGACCGCGCGGGAATGGCCATCTGATTTTAGGTGCTATGTCAAGCACTGCTCTACCGCTCCTGTTGAAGGTTCGACTCCTCCCTCGGGCTTGAGTGCGTGCATTATCTCTAGGATGGGTTTACGTTAAAGTTGTATGTAATATAGGAATTGATGAGCACAGTAGTTTGGTGCTACGTGTTTACAGGCATTTGAACATTTTTGTTTCGTTTTTTGTTAGGCACTAATAAATGGGAACAATGGCAGGAGGGTGTCCATAATGAGGAAATGAAGGAAAAACTGGAAATGAACACGATAGATGAAGCAGTTAGAGCGAACAGGCTGAGATGGTGGGGTCATGTTACACGCATGGGAGAAGCAAGAGCTCGGCAGCGGAGGGAAAGAGGAGTCGAGGTAGACCAAGAAGAAAGTACTTATATTCGGTACAGAATGATTTTGAAGTAAATGCATAACATCAGGTGAGGCATCAATGTTAGCATTGAATAGGGGATTATGGAGGAATTTTATTAGAGGTACTATGCTCCAGACTGAACGCTGAAAGGCATAATCAGTCTCTAATGATGATGATGACGATGATTTTAAGGTAGCGATATGTTATAATTCATTATAAAGCCGGCATTTTGTCAGATTTATCGACTGGAGTAAAGTATACATTAATGAAGTTTCTTCTAAACTCTGAGAGTAGTATTGAATCCAAATTAAACCGACTCGCAACATTTATTATGTGGGAATATATGACAAATATTTACCTCTAGCTAATATTGATCAGATCCAGAAAGTATCAGATCTACGTCGAAACGGTCGGCGTGACGCTGAGAAGGAATCTACGAAGTTGCAAATATCTACAAGGCAACAAATGTTTTTAAATCTGTGGGACTTAATGACTGTGATTATCAGGCCCTAGGCTTACAAACTACTTAAACTAACCTAAGGATAACATACACATCCATGCCCGATGGAGGACTCGAATCCCCGTCGGAGAGCAATGGTGCATTCCGCAGCAAAGCAACTTAGAGCGCTCGGCCATTGCACAGCGGCGGCGACAAATTCTCCGGTCTTCAAGTTACACAACAATCTTTTCAGTGCACTCTGAACCAACATTAACGACGAGATTATATTTGTGTCTGTGTATAACAGGAGCAATTACTGTACATTCACACACACATCACCATACATAGACACACACGACAGAAAATTATATCTATATATATATGGCGTCTGTTCCGAAAGAACAGACGTCACTTCTGATCCTGCAGCTTTTATTCTTTCATATTCACAGAATATATGACATAAACTGCGAATGGGCAAAGCTGAAAGTGTGTACATAGCCGGGATTCGAACCAGGGTCTCCCCTTTTATAGGCAGTTGCGCTGACCACTACACCACTGGGGGGCACAGTAATAACCGTACCTGCAAGGACTACCTAAGCACGCCTCCCGTAAGATACAAATTCTCAGCTTTAACCTGCCCACAGTATACAAACACGTAGTTTAAAAAAATAATGTTCAAATGTTTGTAAATCTATCGGACCAAACTGCGTGGTCATCAGTCCGTAGCTTACAAACTACTGAAACTAAGTTAAACTAACCTAAGGACAAATACACACACCCATGCCACAGGGAGGACTCGAATCTCCGACGGCGAGCAACCGCGCGCTCCGCAGCGAGGCGCCTTAGACCGCTCGGCTACTCTACCGCGGCAAACTCGTAGTTTCAGAAACTAATTTCCGTAAGAGGAAGGGCGCTAAAGTTCCTCACTCCTCCCCACTAACAAGAGGATCATTGCCGTCAGCGGCATAAGACATCACTTCTGATCCTGCCGGTGACGGGAAATGATCCTTTCGTTAGTGGGCAGGGGTGGGAAAGTTTGGCGCCCTTACTCTTGCGGAAATTAGTTTCTGAAACTACGAGTTTGAGTACTGTGGATAGGGTAAAGCTGGCAAATTCTGTCTGACGGGATGGGTGCTTAGGTAGTCCTTGCAGTTGCGGTGATCACTGTGTCCCCAGTGGTGTAGTGGTCAGCGCAACTGCCTAGAAAGCGAGAGACCCTGGTTCGAATCTCGGCTGGGTACACATTTTCAGCTTTGTCCATTCGTCATTGATGTCATATATTCTGTGAATATGGAGAAAAATTATCATTGATGCATTATGCACTGGTGCTTCAGAAAATAGACTGAGCTGACGTCGCTACTTGTCAGTAAGGGCGTTTGCCGTGGTGTCGGGCACATTCGGCTCGGAATCTCGTGGACTGGAGTAGAATTGTCTTTAGTGATCATATCCGCTCTTAGAATTGAGCCCTGAGGACCAGCGAAGACGTATGTGGAGACGCCCGGACAGCCACGGTGGAGTAGCCGAGCGGTCTAAAGCGTCTCGCTGCGGAGCGCACGGTTGCTCGCCGTGGAGGTTCGAGTCCTCCCTGGGGCATGGGTGTGTGTGTTTGTCCGTTGGTTAGTTTACCTAGGTTTAAGTAGTTTGTAAGCTACGGACTGATGACCACGCTGTTTGGTCCGATAGATTTACAAACATTTGAACATTTTGAACGCCCGGACACTGGTGGGATACCAGCCTGTATGTTGCCCGCCATACAGTGATGGTCTGGCTCTGAATTCCATTTCATAGCACGAACCCTCGGCTTTCACTGGACTCGCATTCGGGATGACGGCGGTTCAAACACACCTCTGGCCATCCTTATTTGAATTTTTCAAGAAGTCCTTAAATCACTCCAGGCAAATTGTGAGATGATTCCTTTCCAATGTCTGGGTTCCTAGTCATGTAGGTATCCTAGGCAATGAACAGGCTGACCCGTTGGCTAGAGTAGGCCGGCCGCGGTGGCCGAAGGGACTGAGGCGCTTCAGTCACGGTCTGCACGGCCACTACGGTGGGGGGTCGAATCCCCCCTCGGGCATGGATATTTGTGCCGTCCTTAGTACAAGGTAGTAGATAAGTAGTTTGTAAGTTTAGGGACTGATGACCCCGTATTTAAGTCCCATAAGCTATACAAACATTTTATTTTTGCTAGAGTAGCCGTAACTTCCTGGTCCTTCCCCCTGGAAATCCCGGTCACGGATTTACGGGTGCAGATGCGATCGGTACTCCTACAGGACTAGAACAGAAACTGGCAGGCTACTGCCCCATCTAATAAACTCCGCTCTATAAAGTTGACCAGTGCAGCTTTTAGTTCTTCCTTACGCCCTTCTCGGAGGGAATCAACTGTCTTTTGCCGTCTCCGCATCGGGCATTCCAGGCTGACCCACGGTTTTATTTTGCGCAATGAGCCTCCCCCACATTGTGGTTGTGGAGCTCTACAATCCGTGGCTTATATCTTAGTGGAATGTCCACTCTTCTTGATGCTCCGTTCCAAATACAGAATCGCGCACCGAGGCGAGGTGGCGCAGTGGTAACGCACTGGGCTCGCATTCGGGAGGATGGTGGTTCAAATCCACCTCCGGCCACCCTGATTTAGGATTTCCGTGATTTCTCTAAATCACTCCAGGCATATGCCGGTATGGTTCCTTCCAAAGGGCACGGCCGATTTCCTTCCTCATCCTAATCCAAAAACTCCGAGGAGCGTTAGTTAGGTCCGTCTCTAATGGCCAAGCTGTCGACGGGACGTTAGACCCTAAGCATCCATCCATCAATCAGAATCGCGCACTCATTGTCCTCGGTTTTGGCGGATGATTCACGGATGGCTTATAGGGCCCTTGGGTTTCTCCGTGAAAGCGGTTTTTGCTGTCAGCTATAAGATTTTATCTCTGACGCTTGGACAGGATGAGTGGGTTTGTGGCTCTTCCTGCGAGCAGCAGGGTGTGGAGCTTTTCTTTCCCCCTCCCTGAAGACGTCCATTTCTCCTTTTGTTTTTAACATTGTTTCCTTTTTCCATTTTTAGGCTTCTGATTTAGTAGCATACACTATTCACATATACCTGTTTGACATTAATGAATGAGGTTTCTAGTAGAGATCCGAAACGGGCTTCCAAATGTTGCTTAAAACCCGCTAGCGAGCGTTATGACGTCACCGGCTCGGCCCGCTGCGCTCGTGGGCTTGCCGACGCGGCTCGCCGCCTTGGCCGGGCCTGGCGGTACTCGCAGCACACTCACAGGCCGCGCTGTCGGTTACACGGAACCAAGGAGGCCGGCGGGTCGGGTCGGCGGGCGCAGCGGGTACAGCGAGCCTGGCGAAACGAGCCTGGAGAGCCTAGCCTAGCCTCTGGCTCTTAAGAGAAGGCGTGCAGAATTTTCGCGACAGATACAACTTACACGTGATAATTACCTATGATTTTGTATTACTAACGCCTGCTTTACTCCAAACTTGATGAAATGATCACTATTCACTTTCGAAATAAGAGAAAGGACACTCTTGCAGGGATTCGTGTAGTGCATGGCAGAGGATGATTCAGTTACAGAATTTTTTACAATCTACTTTTTTATCATGATCTTGCTGAAATTTGTACAGCCGGCCGCGGTGGCCGAGGGGACTGAGGCACTTTAGTCACGGTCTGCACGGCCACTACGGTCGGGGGTTAGAATCCCCCATCGGGCATGGATATTTGTGTCGTCCTATTTCGTAAGTAGTTCATAAGTAGTTTGTAAGTTTAGGGACTGATGGCCCCGTAGTTGAATCCCATAGGCTCTACAAACATTTGAACATTTTTTGAAATTTGTACACTTGACCAAAATAAAGGTCACGGCCTACATAAGATTTGCGTGGTGGTGTACAGGATGAACAGCCAGTCTAAAATAGTTGAGGGAAATAATTCAAAATTTTATTTCAAAACTTCAAAAATGTTCAAATGTTGGTTAAGCTTACGGGACTTAACTACGGGGTCATCAGTCCCTAAACTTAGAAACTACTTATGAACTACTTACGAACTAGGACGGCACAAATATCCATGCCCGAGGGGGGATTCGAACCCCCGACTGTAGTGGCCGTGCAGACCGTGACTGGAGCGCCTCAGTCCCCTCGGCCACCGCGGCCGGCTTCAAAACTTCGCCTAAGTTTTACAAGTGTCTTCCACTGCGACATAGGCCTTGACAACGTGACCAAGGCTGTCCACCTAGCAGGACAGAGCCGGCCAGAACCAGTATTGAATGCTGATTCTAAAATCACGCCACCCTTCTGGCGTCCGTACTGAAACTACAGACGTTTCCATGCTACTGTGGAGCCAACAGCAGACATCCACGTTTGATCACGTGTGCTACTGCTGCAGGGCGCAGAGGTGCGAAAATCAGTTCCTTCGCTCTCTTCAGTTTGAGTTCTCGTACAGAACAGACGCACTCCAGAGGTCTAGCGTCTGTGCGGGGCGAACGACCGCATGCCGTCCGCTCCGGCCTAGCGGCTGTTCGGCATCAGCCACCAACTGTGTGAACCGTAACCATTACAGTAACCTTCAATCTTTTCCATTTTCTAATCCGTTTAGACTGGCACCCATTCTTTGCATCCGACCCCAGGGCGAGTCCCGCCATGTACTCCGTACATTAGAATATACCAATTATTAACTTAAAGTCTATCTTTTATTTGCCATTCAGCCACCCTTTCCTAGGGCGCCCACAAGCCTTCACCGCTCCGCCTTCCATCCTGACAACGCTTCCAACCCATTTTATTTATGCAGCACTGGGATGGGTTGCATAATTTTCCGATCATCCGTAGGATAAAGATCAAGTGCTGTACAGTGGATGGCGGAGGATACTTCTCGTATATAGTTTACAAAATTTACAGTATTATTTATAACTTGATGAAATTTTGCGCACTTCACGTCAAGACTAGCGAAGGTCACTGGCTACGTAAGATTCGTGTAGTACATGGCGGAGTGTACTTCAGTTAACAATTCTATAAAATCTAATGTTATATTACAATCTTGATGAAATTTCACACACATGACATTCAAAACAAGCGGAAGGTCCCTGGCTACATAAGAGTCGTATAGTACATGGCGGAGGGTACTTAAGAATTCTAGCGGAAGGTCACTGTCTGCATAAGATGCGTCTGGTACATGGTGCAAGGTACTTCACTTACGAATTCTACTAAATCATAACCGGGGTACCATCATTTATAAGACTTTGTTTCGTTAAGGGGGCGGGGGAAGCTTACTCCACACTTAGTTCCGTAGCTTGTGTTTTTGTTCTACAGAAGAGGTAGAATAGACAAGAATACAACCGTTTTCTCTGCAATGTACAAACTTCGTGTATTTTCCATCTGCAGCGTTCACTACAGCGTCAAACGTTTCCCAGGCGCCACTCTCTTCTTCAGCATATTTGCAAGTACGTACACTCCATCATTTTATTTTATTTTCGCATCCTCTACGGTCTCACAACTAACAGATTAATTAGAGGCTACGCATCGCTAGAGTCGGTCATTTTCGCTCTGCCAGTGATACGCAACAAAGCGAGATCAGACACTCAACTGCCGTGTTACGTCGCGACTAGTACTTCCGGTTCACTTTACAATTGCCGACGGCAGCGCGCTGAACAAAACTTTGTTCACGACCAGAGACGGCCGAAGGTGTCCGACGACACTCGACATTACACGATCGACGCACGTGACCCCGCATTCTACAAAAATGTTCAAATGTTTGTAGAGCTTATGGGACTTAACAACGGGGTCATCAGTTCCTAAACTTTCAAACTACTTATGAACTAGCTTATACCAATGATGGCTCAAACAGCAACGCCCGAGGGGGGATTCGAACCCCCGACCGCAGCGGCCGTGCAGACTCTGACTGGCACGCCGCCGACTGCGCGGCCACTGCGGCCGGCCGCATTGTACACTCACGCTATTGTCACAGTGCGGCTACGTAATCTGAGCCTTTGCTGAAATGGATAGGTATCGCGCAAATATACGTCGTCACAAAGTACATTTATAAGGAAAACTTAAATAATTTTCAGTTTCCATCTACTACTCAAACTAAGGCTCAGCAGGGAGAATGACAAATCTACACCAGCGTCCACCCTGCCAGCGGGGACATCTTCCTTTTAGTTATTAGCCTGTACCTCAATATTTTAATTTCTTAGATTTTAGTATTAACAGCAAATGTATTTTTATCATCTACCCGCAAAACCAAATTATTACATTGCAAAATAATTCTATTTTAATTACGTACAATTTTCTGTAGAAAAATATATTTATAGAAAATGTATACTATGTTCCATAGTAACATTACAGTTTTTTTCAGTTCACAAATTTTTCCTTCTGAAGAATATATTAAAAACGACTGTAATGTTTTTTTCTTTGCAAACATGCTGCTGCTTTGTTTTATCGTAAAACAATACATTTATATTCTTAATATTCATTTCGTTTGCTTTTCTGTTCAAGAATGAGTTAACAGAATATACAGTTCTATTATCTGTTGCATATGTACCAATGAGCGTAATTATAATGCCCGTACGCCATACGAAGTAAATGATAGAACAAGTAAACAGTTTGCAGCGCCTTCAGCTGAAATGGCCATTATAAATTGAACGGGTAATACTGTGACAGTACACGCTTTAGTATCCGTCGCTAAGGAGTGTGATGGAAATGTTTCATTCTACGTCCCACGTGCGCAACCAAGCAGCACAGTGGCTGACTCTGAGGCAAAGTGAGACGGGCGGCACAGCGCAGTCTAATGGGGCCGCGCAGACAGGCAGTGGAGGGGGCGCGACGCTGATGCCACCTGCACCTGAACAGCGCTGGGCTGCGTGTCGCTGCAGCCGAGGCACAGAGAGGGGAGGCGGGGAGCGGGCGAGCACTCTGCCGTACGCTCTGTATCCAAAGTGGCACTATTGTTGATTCTTCAAAATGTTACAATGTATGTAAAACTATTGGACCATACTGCTATAGTAATCAGTCCATTGACTTACAAACTAAATAAACCAACTTACACTAACGACAACACACACACACACACACAGACACCTGCGGGAGGACTCAAAACCCTCGGCGGCAGTGCCCGCTCAGTCCATAGATTACTGGCTGTCCAAACAATATTGACTTACGACTGAAAGTGTTTGTCATAGACTAGTGATTCGTTTTTCAACATTTAAGTTCTCTTTTCATTTGTGCATTATACTTTTCAGTTACTCAAAATGTTCAAATGTTTGTACAGTTTATGGGACTTAACTACGGGGTCATCAGTCCCTAAACTTACAAACTACTTATGAACTACTTACAAACTAGGACGGCACAAATATCCATGCCCGAGGGGGGATTCGAACCCCCGACCGTAGTGGACGTGCAGACCGTGACTGGAGTGCCTCAGTCCCCTCGACCACCGCGGCCAGCTTTTCAGTTACTGCGTACTTATATCTGTACAGGTTTGTTTAGTGAAATATTGTAACATCATATGATCAACAACCAACGCAGAAAATTTTAATTTCGTAGTAGGACATCGTCGACAGTGTAGTAGATAAATGGATGCAACATTTTATGGCTTCTTAAATAAATAAAACCAATCATTTTGTTCCTAAGGAACTAGTAAAAATCTAGATATTTTTGTCAGAATTGTGTTAGTTACTGTAATTAATGCTAAAGAATTTTTGAATCCATACATAATGTGTTTAGAATCTCAAAGATAAATTTTAAAGCTCAAGTCAACATTCCATATCTTCGGGAGTTGGTACGTTTATCTTTTCTTGGTTGTCATTTTTTGTATCAGTTATTTACTGGAAGATGAGCTTATAATTCGAAACCTAGGTCATTCTTTAGTAATAAATGAAATAAGGCTTTCGTTTGGTTAAAACACACACAACTGTGAGATTTCAACGTCTACCGTGCCTCAAAGATATTGCCAATTCCGGTTCATTTGCAATAGTCTCTTGCAAAATAGCCGGCCGCGGTGGCCGAGGGGATTGAGGCGCTCCAGTCACGGTCCGCACGGCCACTACGGTCGGGGGTTCGAATCCCCCCTCGGGCATGGATATTTGTGCCGTCCTTAGTCTTAGTTAGTTCATAAGTAGTTTGTAAGTTTAGGGACTGATGACCCCGTAGTTAAGTCCCATAGACTCTACAAACATTTGAACATTTTCTTGCAAAATATCACCGTCGGAGGTTCGAGTCCTCCCTGGGGCATGGGTGTGTATGTGTTCTCCTTAGGTTAGTTTAGTTTAAGTAGTTTGTAAGCTACGGACTGACCATGCAGTTTGGTCCGATAGATTTACAAACATTTGAACATTTTTTGAATCTTGCAAAATACATTCATGTAAGTCAATGGCGTACTATATAATTCCATATTATACTTCTGAAAACTGGCTGTTAGTCCGATGTAAAATCAGCATCACTTGTCTTCGTAGTAGTTTGACATTTTCCATTCACTCTAATATATTTATTTGGTGATATTTTTAATGCAGTAATAAATAAAGCAATACTTCGTCGCTAAAATGAGTATCAAATTTGACGATTGATATGACCACATGATTCCCGATGCGCAGGAATGGAAATGGGAGCGCCAGTGCCTCGGAAACGAATTAACATTTATCGTTCTGCTCGGTTTCAAGTGAAAAGTCAGAATATTGTCTACATTTCAAACACAGCAACATTTGATCATAAATTGACCGAACCAAAAAGTCTATGCAATGTATTTTTACCAAAGCACATTCTTAATTTTCGTGTAATACTTCACTTAATTCGATGCTACACAGTAATGAAAATAAATTTAGGCCTTTATTACATCAAACTATAATATATGTAAAATCTTCTGCGAATTGTTTTCTTAATATGGAGTGACAAATGTTTCCTTTGATCTGCAAGAACATTGTAGTGAGCAGAAAGAATTATTAAATTTATTGAATGAGTTGAGAGTATAGCATGAATGTGTGGAAATGATTTTCAGTACAATGGTATGAAGTTGTCTCGACACATTGCAGAAAGAAACTGATGAATACTTGATCTGAAGATCAAGTGTGCAAAATTTCAGCAGAATCGTAAGAAAACTGTTGATTTTGTCGAATTCTGTGAGTAAAGTAGCCTTCGCCATCTACCACATGGAATATTGTGCAGGCAGTGATATTCCTCTTATTTTGAAGATCAAGTATGCAACATTTCATCAGTATCGGAATAAAACTGTAGATTTATATGAATTACAAACATACGGTCGCCGAGCTCACGGAGACAGCGAGTATGGATATGACGTCAGAGTACCCGCGGAGCTCATGCCCAGTGGCTACGAGCCCGCGAGTACTATGGGGCGGCTGCGCCAGCGCACTTATGGCCGGTTTCCGAAACAGTAGTTACCTGTCCCGTTATAGTTATCTGTGGGTTACCTGACCGTTAAGTACAAAATGGGTTTCCGAAACAACAGTTACCGTCACAGCTGCAGTTACCTGTCCGTTAAAGATACATGCGCTTTCCCCTGGGGTTACCTACGCGTTAACTTTAGTTTTAACTATATCCGCTACGTAGCGCTAGTGGGCTTCCAAACGAAAGTCCAGAAGTTATTTAAGTTATTTGTTTTTATGACAGCGTTCCGTATAATTTTCATACAATTTTAAAACTTTTGAAGCTGAAGAATGGAAATTCTTTCGTCATCGTCGTCACCGCCGTCGTCTTCTCTATCTTCTGATGCTTCAGACAGTTGTTCAGAAGAAAAACTTTGCTGTACACGGCGCTGTTGAAACACCACGACGCGTTTTTCGTGTTAGATGACAACTATTTGATCTGTGTTATGAGAGAGAATTTCATATGCGTTTCAGAATAATAATAATAATAAAATACTAACCAATGACATTGCCGGGTTCAAACGGAGAAAAACGCGGAATTCGACATTCCGGGTTAAATTTTACATCGCGCTCGGCGGTCGCGAGAGATAATGTTGACAACGGGTGACGTTTGCATTAGCTGCATCTCCCTCGCGATTGGTCAAGCAACATCTCGACATTGAGCAACAGTGGCAAACGTTATCTCTCGCGATCGCGATCTGGATGTAAAATTTTACCACATTTAAATCACAAAGCCATGCTCTCATAATAAAACTTTCAATTAAGCATAAAGATACTTCCCTTTGCAATAGTGTTGTGACAGGAAATTGCCACTACGATCTGTCAATGTTTCAAGTGATTAGTGTTTTTTTTTTAATTATTATTACAACGTGGGGCTCCGACGGGTGGACGTAAATTTGCCAGTCTGTGTTGTGAAACGTAATGTCACATGCACAGAACAATGGGAAGAGGAAAATTTAAATTCATAAAAATATATGTTGACAACAGAAATAATACGTATGATTTTATTGTTAACCCTGCATTCGTTGTTGCCTGTTTTTCTTTTTTAAAAGAGAATACAGCTCTCTGAGTTGCCTTATCGTCTTCTCTCCTGTCTGTTTAACGAATTGTACAGTTTTGTGACAACTTCCAAGGCGTGTTGTTTTTTCAAAAATAGTCAAACCATCTGCCTTTTCATTTACTATAACTACTTTCCTCTCTAAATTCAAGTCGGTCAAAAGATTTTTCTCAAATATAGTAAAATAAAAAATGAAATGTTTGTTAAGCTTAAGGGACTTAACTACGGGGTCATCAGTCCCTAAACTTACAAACTACTTATGAACTACTTAAGAACTAGGACGGCACAAATATCCATGCCCGAGGGGGGATTCGAACCCCCGACCGTAGTGGCCGTGCTGACCGTGACTGGAGCGCCTCAGTCACCTCGGCCACCGCGGCCGGCTATAGTCAAATATTTTCCTCACTTGTCGCCCATTGCCTTTGAAAACAGAAACAAAAAATTCGTAACAGCTATACAAACTAAGACGCGTCTTTGATTTCAGTTAATAATCGATAAAATTCGAGTAATTGCGATTTTCGTTAGTAGTGCCATCTGTTATCTGTTGAGACGTACTATTTGCTTCGACAGAAGGCGTAGTTACCCGATAGTTAACTAACGGTCGATGAAATCAGCTACGGGAAACCCAAGGAAGTTATCTGCCATGTTAAATTATAACGTGACGGTAGCTAACGGCACGGTAACTAGAGTTTTCCAGAAACCGGGCTCGCTGTACTCGCGGGGTTGAACGGAAGCTTTTATAGTGTATGCCATCCGCAAGACCGGGCTCATACTCGGCCCGTTTCTGACCTCTAGTTTCTAGATCTGTAGCCATGTGCACAGCAGAATTCCGCATTTTCTATTGGTCTTAGTCCTGTTCTAATTGATTTTAAATCCCCTTTTAGTTCCTGCGTTTTACTATCGGTATATCCTTAGCCTATCACACTCCTGCTTGGATTTCATTCAGAGGTCATGGGACTGATGACCTATCTGTTTAGTTCCTTCCTCCCATTAACCAACATTTCCAAAGGCACGCCCGATTTCCTTTCCCCATCCCTGACCAAAACTACCTGATAGTGGGCTCCGTCTCTGATGACCGCGGTGTCGATGGCACGATAAACTCTAATATTCTTATTCCTCCCTTTTGGTTTTTATTTGTGGCATCCTTACAGCACAACGGTGCGTCGACAATAGACAGCTGTCCGTTGCGTTGCCCCTGATAGCAAACTATCCTGGGCTTATATTTCAGCAAGATAATGCCTGCCCGTACATACCGAAAGTTTTTACTGCTTGTCTTCATACTAACTAAATCAGACCCCTCTAATCAGATCGGAACTTTTAGAGAGAGTAAGTTCGATTTCAGTTAACGTCAAGCTTAATAACAGCATGCGTAAGGGCCAGAGGCGGTACCCTTGTCAGTGACCTTCTCATCTCTCCCCATTCCCCACCATACAGCTTTCGACTTTTTTGCTTTACAAAACTAAGATTATGCGCTAAAATGTAATCAATCATGCAGTTAGTTAAAAAAAATCGTATCGTTGCCGTCATACTTACTAGTTATATTTCTGCTAATAACCACCAGCGACAGTGACGCGGAGGATACACCGGTTCCGATTTGTTCACCGAAGTTAACCAGTATCGAGCTTGGCTAGAACTTGTATGGGTCACAGTCCAGATCTGCCAAGCAAGAAGGGTGCACTCTGACCTTGTGAGGCCAATTGAGATGGTACTTGATTTAGAAGTAGCTGCTCCGGTCTTGGAAACTACGGATGGGAATGCGATGGGCTAACCACATCCCATGCAACAGTTGATGCCTTCTGGCCGAGGTCGGTACCAGTTGGGCCTTTTGAGGCCTGTAGGACGGAGTTTACAGCTTTCCGGTGCAGAAAGCGAAAAGCGATTTGAGTTCTGGATCAGCGTGAGGCACTTATTGTAGAAAAAAATCAAATGTTTGTGGAGCTTATGGGACTTAATTACGGAGTCAACAGTACCTAAACTTACAAACTACTTACGAAGTAGCTAATACTAAGGACGTCACAAATATCCATGCACGAAGGGGGATTCGAACTCCCGACCGTAGTGGCCGTGCAGACTGCGACTGGCGCGCCGCAGAGCGCTCGACCACCGCGGCCGGCTTATTGTAGAACTGAAGTAGTAATTTTCACCTTAGAATGATAACGAAACAAAGATGGACGATGTGGTTTATTCTCAAAATTAAAATAAGGAAATCTGTTAACAGTATTTCCCTTTCGTATTTCTTTAGTATAGTTTTCAGTTATGTGAACCAGTTAGCATCTTTAGACCGATTATTGTGTTCTATAGATAACTTTAAAAAAATATCGATCAATGGCTATTGTTTAACGTACAGCTCCACAGCAGACGACCCCTAGCTCATGTTGACACACAGGCATTACCAACCACGGTTGCGGCGTCGCTTAGGATCATCGAGTGTGGTAACGTGACTCAGTGGAAATGTGTCGACTGGACAAATGAATCGCGTTTGTACATACAACTGCTCCATCGTCGTAACCGAATCCGAATGAACGTCTGCTGTGAACGTACACGGACACAAACTAGTGGGGGCTGTACAGTACTCTCGGGAACATTCCCATGGGCACCCGTGGGATCTGTGGTAGCAAAGGAAGGCACCATGACTACTTTGGTTTATGTGAAAATTATCTGAGACTACCTGCATCCCTTCATGCTTGATATCGTCGCAGAAGGCAATGGCATCTTCCAGAATGACAGTCTTTGCCACCGACCTTCACCTGAATCGGATGGAACACATCTGGGTCCCTATTCAGATGCAGCTCGTCGCCTACAACCCACCAGATCGTAATTTATGGAAGTAAGAAAGGAAGGATGGATGGCTGGAGGGATAGAAGGAAGGATGGAAGAGTTTAACATCCCTTTGACAGCACACGTTCGGATTGGCTTTTTTTAGGAATGGGGAAGGAAACCGTCCGTGCCCTTTGAAAGGAACCATCTCGAAATATGCCTGGAGTGATTTAGGCGAAACACGGAAAACCTAAATCAGCATGAACAGCCGTCCTCCCGAATGCGAGTCCACTGCGCGTAATTTAGTGGTCTGTGTGAACTTTGCTTACACACAGTGTCACATTCATCTGGAAGCGTACAAGGGCTTACTGCAGTCATGTAACGTTGATTCGCTGCTGTTTTATTCTCCAAATGAGAACGACATGCTAATTAAGAAGGTGATCGTATTGTATTAGCCCATCGGTCCGTTTCTTGCTACATCGAGACGATGGTCTTATCTAGATACGGCTCGTCGAAAGTTGCACCACAAGCTGTGTAGTTTGCCTATTATTTCCTACTTGTCCATTAAGTTGTGAAACGCTTCTTCTATCAATTAATATCGATGCTGCGTGGCTGCGCTCCTTTGGGCAAGTTTCTATGCTTCTTTGAACAAAATCTTTTCACGTGGTGCCCGTCTTCAAATAACAGATCGGAAATGAGATCTATGTTCTCATTGTAAACCAGCCAGCGGTTACTGTGAGCCGCGGTGGAGTGGCCGAGCGTTCTAAGGCACCTTGTTGCGGAGCGCGAGTTTGCTTGCAATCGGAGGTTTGAGTCCTCCCTCCGGCATAGGTGTGCGTGTTGTCCTTAGTGTAAGTTAAAGAAGCTTGGAGCTTAACGTCTCGCCGACAGTGTGGTCATTAGGGACGGAGCCTACGCTCGGCGTTTTTGGGTAAGGATGTGGAAGGAAATCGGCCGTGCCCTTTCAAAGGAACCATCCCGGCATTTGCCTGGAGTGATTTAGGGAAATCACGGAAAACCTAAATCTGGATGGCCGGAGGTGGATTTCAAACGCCGTCCTTCCGAATGCGAGCCGGCCACAGTGGTCGAGCGGATTGCGGCGCGCCAGTCACAGTCTGCACGGCCGCTACTGTCGGGGGTTCGAATCCCCCCTCGGCCATGGATATTTGTGTCGTCTTTAGTATAAGGTAGTTCATAAGTAGTTTCTAATTTTAGGGACTGATGACCCCGCAGTTAAGTCCCCTAAGTTTAACAAACATTTGAACTTTTTTTTTTTTCGGTGAGCCCAGTGTGTAACCACTGCGCCACCTCGCTCCGTTGTGTAAGTTAAAGTTCGAAAATGTTCAAATGTTTGTAAATCTATGGGACTTAAATACTCTGGCTATCAATCTCTAGGCTTACAAACTGCTTAAACTAACTTATGCTAAGGACAACAAATACACCAATGCCTGAGGAAGGACTCAAACCTCCGACGGTGAGCAAGTGTGCGCTCCGCAGCAAGGCGTCTTAGAACGATCGGCCATTCCACTGTGGCTAGTTTAAGTAGTTTGTAAGTACAGGGTCCAATGGGTTTACAAACATTTGAACATTGTTTCCTGTGACGTCACGGCGAACTCGCCGGCCCAGTACGCTCGGAGATTTGACTTACCCGTCTGCGCCATTGCTAGTTTAATTGCGTACCGTCGCTATGAGTCTATTGTCGGGTGCAAGCAACACCACCTAGAGAGTAGGTTGCGCGCGCATAGCTGACTGGGTAGCCACTGGGGCACGGCCCACTATGCCGAAGCAGCCAGCCAGTCAGCTATGCGCACCCAAGTGATGCAATTGGACTGTAATAAAGCACAAGGGAGAGCGACTACAGGAGTTTGCTGGTGTAACCGAGCACTCGCGGTATTCTACATACGCGACTGTCGGCCATAACTGATAGATCAACATATTAGTAAATAATAACAGTGAGTGAGGCCAGCGAGAAAGACAGGCGTGGGAACTTAGCCAGATCACGTGATAAGGTCGGTATTACACTGTCAAATTTTTGATCAATACTTTGACATAAAAATATCATCATAAGTGCGTAATATTTTTTTGATGTAAATCTTTGAAGTGACGTTAGAAAGGGGTATTACACTGTCGTCATATTTTTGATCATATTTCAAGATGGCTGACAGTAAACACGTGTTGCCGGCCGCGGTGGCCGAGGTGACTGAGGCGCTCCAGTCACGGTCAGCCCAGCCACTACGGTCGGGGGTTCGAATCCCCCCTCGGGCATGGATATTTGTGCTGTCCTAGTTTGTAAGTAGTTCATAAGTAGTTTGTAAGTTTAGGGACTGGTGACCCCGTAGTTAAGTCCCATAAGATTTACAAACATATCCTATATCCTAAACACGTGTTATCATGCACTGTCATTGCTACTACGAAAACTGCATTTTGAAAAAAAAAAAAAAAAAAAAAAAAAAAAAAAAGCGGGGGGGGGGGGGGGGGACTTACTTGGGGGAAACTGTAGAAATCATTTCGTGTTGCAGGAGCTGCGAGCGGAGGTCGCCAAGTCATATATAAATTACTGGAGAATGGATGATACAACGTATCTGTATTTACTCAGTCAAGTGGCTCCACACATTAAAAATCAGTATATGCACGTCAGAAGACAGGTTTTCAGTGACATAGCAATTCCTTGCTACTGGGGATTAATTTTACTTACGGCGCGGCGGCGTAAGCGATGCTAGCGCTCCAAGCGGTTACATTTCGCATTGCAGTGAACAGTAGACACACGACTTTTATGATCAAATCTACTGCGAGGCACTAGATATGATCTTTTTTTTTTACGAAAGCAGAGATATGTCAAATTTCCTTCTTACACTATCAAATTTTTATGATGTAGATATATGATGTAAATTGTTGACAAAGAAATATGACAGTGTAATACCGGCCGAAGCGTAGCACTAAGCCAACACGATGGCCATCTGACTGGCTGGCCGCTAAGAGACAGTGCGCTGTGCCCAGTGGCCAGCCAGTCAGCTGGCCGTCGTGTTGGCTCGGTGCTGCTCTTATCACGTGACCTGGCTAAGTGCCCACGCCTCTCTTTCTCGCTGGCCTTGACTAGTTAGCACTGAACATGGTTCTCTCTGTTGTTGTTTTTGGGTTTTCAGTCCGGAGACTGGTTTGATGCAGCTCTCCGCAATACCCTATCCTGAGCAAGCCTCTTCATCTCCACATAAGAACGGCAACCTACATCTGTCTGAATCTGCTTACTGTATCCATCTCTTGGTCTTCCCCTGCGATTTTTCCCCACACACTTCCCTCCAACGCTAAATTCACAATTCCTTGATGTCTAGAATGTGTCCTACCAATCTATCCCTTCTTTTAGTCAAGGTATGCCAGAAATTTCTTTTCTCCCCAATTCTGTTCAGTACCTCCTCATTAGTTACGCGATCCACCCACCTAATCTTCAGAATTCTTCTGTAGCACCATATTTGAAAAGCCTCAATCCTCTTCCTGTCCGCACTGTTTATCGTCCATGTCTCACTCCCATACAAGGCAACACTCCATACAAATGCCTTCAGAAAGGACTTCCTTAGGCTTAAATCAATATTCGATGTTAACAAATTTCTCTTTTTCGAAAACGCTTTTCTACCCATTGCCATTCTGCATTTTATATCCTCTGTACTGCGACCATAATTTGTTATTTTACTGCCCAAGTAACCAAACTCATCTACCTCCTTTATTGCTTCATTTCCCAATCTAATTCCTTCAGTATCACCTGATTTTCTTAGACTGCACTCCATTACCCTAGTTTTGCTCTTGTTAATGTTCATCTTATATGCACCTTTCAAGACACTGTCCATTCCGTTCAATTGCTCTTCCAGGTCCTTTGCTGTATCTGACAGAATTACTATGTCGTCGGTAAAACGCAATGTTTTTGTTTCTTCACCCTGAACTTTAATTCCTTCTCCAAATTTCTCCTTGCTTTCCTTTATAGCTTGCTCAATGTACAAATTGAATAACAATGGAGAAAGACTACAACCCTGTCTTACTCCCTTTCCAACCACTGCATTCCTTTCATGCCCTTCAACTCTGACAACCGCTGTCTGGTTTTTGTACAAGTTGTAAATAACCTTACGCTCCCTATATTTTACTCCTGCTTGCTTCAGAACTTGAAAGAGTTTATTCCAATCAACATTGTCAAAAGCCTTCTCCAAATCTACAAAAGCTAGAAATGTAGGTTTGCCTTTTCTTAATCTATCTTCTAGGATAAGCCGTAAAGTGAGTATTGCCTCCCGTGTTCCTACATTTCTTCTGAACCTAAACTGATCTTCCCCGAGGTAATCTTCTACCAGCCTCTCTATCTTCTGTATTTGTGTGTGTGTGTGTGTGTGTGTGTGTGTGTCACTCGGAAAAGCGAAGGGGAAGGGTATTCTTGCCGCGGTGACAGCATTGTCGGTAGAAACTGGGAGGGAAGAAATAATACTGGCGTACACTCCAAGAGGAGCGCTACCTACTGCTACACGTTAATCACCCATGCAACACAATTTGCAGCAGACAAAAATCTAATTTCTCAGCCCCAGTGCGACGCTCGCTGTCGTATTTACGTGTAAGGCTTGATCCTATTTCGCTAACCCGATCAAATATCAGTTCCCAAGCGTCACTTCTATTACATGAGTGGATTATGTAAATCTGCTGTTGCGACTTAATCAACTATGTAAAGTGAAATTATCGGTGCCTTCTGAGAGAGAGAGAGAGAGAGAGAGAGAGAGAGAGAGAGAGAGAGAGAGAAATTTCGAAGGGGGGGGGGTTGGGGGTGGAGGAAGGGAGGGAGGTCGTATGAGCAGAAATGTTTAAAAATCTGTAATACTCCCGCCAGGTCATACATGTCATGAAAAATAATTGTGAGAAGTCTGCCGTTTTACATAAATAATACATTGGAACGCTTGAAAACGCTAGGAATATGTCGACTCTCTGGAGGTCGGAAGGAAGGAAAGAAGATTACGGTTTAACATCCAGTCGACATCGTGGTCATTACAGACTGAGCACAAGCTCTGTGCAGGTATGGGGAAGGAAATCGACTGTGCTCTTTGAAAGGAACCATCCTGGCATTAGCGTGGAGTCGTTTGGGAAATCGCGGAGGATGGCTGCGCCTAGATTTGAACAGCCATCTGAAGTGTGCTGCGGTGGAGTGCTCTAGGGCGCCTAGCTGTGGAGAGCACGGTTGCTCCCCGTCAGTGGTTTGTCTTCCCTTGAGCATGGGTGTGTGCGTTGTCCTTAGGTTAGTTTAAGTAATTCGTAAGCCTAGGAACTGTTAACCCCATATATTTACAAACATGTTTTTTGTCTGAAGCCTGTGTGTAATCAACAGAAAGTATTAGCGGGTTTCTCTAAACCATTAAAATTGACTCCGTAAACAAGGTCGGACCGTGGGGAATGAAGATAGCCTGTGCGGGAGCGAAGTGAGTTCGGTCAGAGGCCTGGCTGCCGCTTGTAGAAAAGTATTTCACTCTGGCATGTTTTACGGCACACTTTAGGTTTTCCTGTATTTGTTACAAATATTTCGAACAAAAATAATAAACAATATAAAGAAAAAAATAATTAAAAAATATTATTCACCTGTCTTGCCGTGGTAGTTCGTCCTCGTTTCCAAGTTTACTATGTTTGACTGTACTGGTTTACGTAAAATCAAGTGTCAGTGTCAAAGCGTCCTTAGTTTTGTAAATATCTCTGGAACGATGCGAGTTTTGGAAAAGGCATAACAGGGCAAAGTCATAAAGAATTTTTTCCTCTACAAATACGTATATTCAATTTTCGTCTCGGATGAACATTTAACACGTTATTTGCAATTAAATTTCGTGCTGTCAGAAGGCCATCTCGAACGGCCTATTTTTAGTCTTACCAACGTGTTCTTTGTCCGAAATATTTGCTAAGTTGAGGTTCTGGTCGCTGGTGGCCAACAATTACATCTATAAAATTTGCTGCCGATCTGTTGAACGGCGCGACCTGAAAAGTGGGGACACGGAACAGACACACAGACAGACAGCGTAAAATCGTCTTTATTTTGGCAAATATCTTTGATATGGTGCGAGATATAGAAAAATACATAACAGAGCAAACATGTCGATAAATTCCTCCTCTACGAATTCGTTTATTCAATTTTCGTCTCAGATGGACGGTTAAGGCATTATTTTCATCTAAATTTCGAGCTGTCAAAAGGCGATCGCAAAGGCCCACTTTTAGTGTTACTACCGTAACCTGAGTAATCTCATCGGAAACATTGAAAAAATTCCACGCCGAAGAAAAAAAAATATGAGAGAGAGTTATGCAAATGGTGAGATTTCGAATGCCGTCAAATGTTTTGATGTTTTTAAAAACTGTGTATATGCGATGTAGGCCTATATTTAGACCTGGAAATGTTTGGCCCTATTTTTATCCCATTAATCTTTTGTTGCATTGGTGTGTTTGAACGTCACCTCACTTTTGTACTATATCAAACTTCCACGTGTTCCAGTGTTTCTGTTCACTTACCGCTTCCAACAACTCAAATCACCGTTCTGAGAGTAGTCGATTGAGTTTTTGAAGGGGGGGGGCATAAACAGATATAAACACTAATACTGTGCTGAGTGAAAAATACACGAAATTTTCATTCTGCTACAAAAGTGAGGTAAGTGCAACCAGACCAATCCAACGAAAGAAAGAAATTATATAAAAAAGGCAAAAAATTCTGAGTGTTAATATAGTCTTGCAACAACATATCAAATCGATATCAACCTCAGCAAACAACAAAGGAAAATCAATAGGAATCAGAACATGTAGTAACAAAATGTTCAAATGTTTGTACAGCTTATGGGACTTAACTACGGGGTCATCAGTCCCTAAACTTACAAACTACTTATGAACTAGCTAACACTAAGGATGGCACAAATATCCATGCCCGAGGGGGGATTCGAACCCCCGACCGTAGTGGACGTGCAGACCGTGACTGGAGCGCCTCAGTCTCCTCGGCCACCGCGGCCGGCATGCAGTAACATATATTAACACAAACCATAGTAGGTGCTACATAAATAAAAAGCGAAACGCGTCTGGTACAAAACTGTCCTTAACTGCAGTCATCTTAAGATTATAATTAATTTTTATACAGGATGTTACAAAAAGGTACGGCCAAACTCTTAGGAAATATTCCTCACACACAAAGAAAGAAAATATGTTATGTTGACATGTGACCGGAGACGATTAATTTCCATGTTAGAGCTCATTTTAGTATTTACCGATGAGGCTTTACTCCAACGTGATCAAATTGTAATTTTTTCACAATTAACATGTGTGGACTGACGAGAATCCGCACGCAATTGTGCAATCACATCATGAACACAGATTTTCTGTGAACGTTTGGGCAGGAATTGTTGGTGATGTCTTGATTAGGCCTCATGTTCTTCCACCTACGCTCACTGGAGCACGTTATCATGATTTCATACGGGATACTCTACCTGTGCTGCTAGAACTTGTGCCTTTACAAATACGACACAACATGTAGTTCATGCACGATTGACCTCCTGCACATTTCTCAACAACAGATTCGGTGACCGATGGATTGGTAGAGGCGGACCAATTCCATGGCCTCCATGCTCTCCTGATCTCAACCCTCTTGTCTTTCATTTATGGGGGCATTTGAAAGCTCTTGTCTACGCAACCCCGGTACCAAATGTAGAGACTCTTCGTGCTCGTATTGTGGACGGATGTGATGCAATACGCCATTCTCCAGGGCTGCATCAGCGCATCAGGGATTCCATGCGACGGAGGGTAGATGCATGTATCCTCGCTAACGGAGGACATTTTGAACATTTCCTGTAACAAAGTGTTTGAAGTTACGCTGGTATGTTCTGTTGCTGCGTGTTTCAATTCCATGATTAATGTGATTTGAAGAGAAGTAATGAAATGAGCTGTGACATGGAAATTAAGCGTTTCCGGACGCATGTCTACATAACATATTCACTTTCTTTGTGTGTGAGGAATGTTTCCTAAAACTTTGGCCGTACCTTTTTGTAACAGCCTGTATAATAATGTATAAAAAATTCTTAAAACTGTTGTAAATTTACCGACCATGTTTAAGTTTAGTGAATTTTACATGCTGTACCTTCGAACTTTTTTCCAGACATTATTCTTCCTCTGTGGAGAAAATTTGCAATGGTATACATTGGGTTAAATAGTTTCATCTTGCCGGCCGCGGTGGCCGAGGGGACTGAGGCGCTTCAGTCACGGTCTGCACGGCCACTACGGTCGGGGGTTCGAATCCCCCCTCGGGCATGGATATTTGTGCCGTCCTAGTTCGTAAGTAGTTGATAAGTAGTTTGTAAGTTTAGGGACTGATGACCCCGTAGTTAAGTCCCATAAGCTGTGCAAACATTTGAACATTTTTTTGAAATTTCATCTTACGATACCCACAGTTTCATTAAACATTACTCCGTTTAAGGCCATCCTTCCGCTAGAGTGTGTCATTATCGCCCTGCCAGTTCTACACTACACCATGAAGACCGTCGACTTAACTTCGGCGGTCGTCACGACTTTTCTCTCGCGCGCGCTTTTGTAATAAGAAATAAAAGGACGAGGAAGAAGCGACAGCAGCGCTGAACTACAGAAGCGAAGAGGTAATCCGATGCAGCACTGATGTAACAGCGGCGCCCTGGTTCTTTAAGCATTCAACTGCCAGTATTAAATTCTTGATCGTTCTGTTCATGATGGCCATTTAAACGTCTGTTGCATGCAGTAGCCTTCACAATGTTGTCTCGGAAACTGAGATGAAACTGCGTTCACGGATAGCTGTTCTTGTTTGGTTTGAAACCGAATGTCATTGACAAGGCCTTTCTTCACGAACATAAGTCGTACGTCATGTTACAACGATGCTTTGTAAGAGCAGTTGTGAGTCTGCACTGATACACCAACTTCAGCTGTGATGTGGCTGCTTTCTGACTCTCTGTTACGTCTCCACGCCGACGTGTATTTCTGCGCTGAATCCGTACAACCAATCGCCACATACACGATGTTGCATTTAAAGCTCACATGCCAGCACTTTACAGTTATACGCCATGTACTTTGCTCCAAACTGACCAATTTGTTCTTTTAAGGGAGTTAATATTTTCTCATTTAGCTTGTTTACCGCGCTAATGTGACGCGTCAATGCAATATTAATAAATTTCGAACAAAAGTAATACCATTTAAAAAAAATATCACCCCTTTTTTGTCTAACAAGGAAAGTACTTGGGCTCGAATAAACACATATACACCAAAATCGTATGAGAGATAATGTAAAGATCCCTTATTTCACTAGTGATACTCCCGCATCTGCAAAACTCTGCAGTCGTCCGTTAGAGGCCTCTGCGTGTGGCATGCTGCATTGCACTTTGACCTGTCGGTTCGCCAGTAGGGACGGTGCAGTGTGCCTCCGAAGTTGCGTTTTGTGACGTTATTTGTGTGGCGAAGCGTCTGATGGGGCGGAGATTGGTAATCAATCCTGCTAATGTATTGAGATTAGTTGAGATGAAGTTACGAAGAACCCTTCTTCGTGAAGGTGGTATTAGTGTAGAAGATGAATCATTTGCATGCTTTGTCGTATCTGTTATGGTACAGAAATATGAGCATAAGTTAGATACTGTTGTAACACTAACACATAATGATGATAATAGGGATGATAATGACGAACAACTCATTGCAAGCGGTAGTGCTACGGTAAGTGCGGGAAGAGGCGATGGAAGCAGTGGCAGTTAATACCAACAGTCTTTCAGGAAGAAGGTTATAGTTGCAACTATCATCACAGCTTTTGATGACAATTCGCTAGAGAACATGTACGATGATTATTACATAAGTTATAGTTAAGATATCTGCATTACGTATGGCGTCTACAATTACATCTACAGTGCTATCTAGAGCATGGTTGCAGAGCTTTGCAGAAAAGCGACACCCATCAGCATATTGAGGTGTACATAGAGATCCTGTAACCAAACGTTCATACAGATATGTTTGTTCGAGACCATGAACTTTCATTGTGAGAGTAACATCGTTCCATGTATAAAATAATGTTCTGAAACTATACAACTGTATAAAATACTGAGCCGCGGTGGAGTAGCCGAGCGGTCTAAAGCGTCTCGCTGCGGAGCGCGCGGTTGCTCGCCGTGGAGGTTCGAATCCTGCCTGGGGCATGGGTATGTGTGTTGTCCTTAGGTTAGTTTACCTAGGTTTAAGTAGTTTGTAAGCTACGGACTGATGACCACGCAGTGTGGTCCGATAGATTTACAAACATTTGAACATAAAATACTGTAATCTTTAATGAACTGGTGCCAGTGAGAAACAAAGAGGAATTATTTGTTATCCTTTATGCTTGTGTAGGAATTCGATTATTCTTGGTAATATATATTTTGTACCTCATGTCATCAAATGTCTTTTTTATAGTTTCTAAACTTTCTTAAAGTATTGAGTATGCATTATGAGCTAATTTGGAAAATTCAAATTATGAAAACAATGATTTAATATGCATTTATCTTTGCAGTGTACATAGGTTATAATCAATCAACCTACGTAATGTGTGGCTTCGTAATGCAAAATAGTAAATGTGTGTCGATGTGTGTGTTTTTGCTCACGTTTCTTCTGAAACGTGCCGTTCGGATTGTGGGCTTTGCTTCACGTTGCTGTATTTTATTTCCATAGTTTGTTTCTCCTATCTTTTAACGTAATTCACTTACACTCCTCTCTTCTTATTTATGTACGGGTGCTAAAGACCCAGTTGTCGTGCGCCTTCTTTCTTATATCTATCCATACATCCATATCGAACAATGGCCACTTTCACATCGAAAAATTCAAAATGTTCTAATGTTTGTAAAGTAATGGTACCAAACAGCTGTGGTCATCGGTCCATAAACTTACAAACTTCTTAAACTAACTTATCCTAAGAACAACACACACACACACACACACACACACACACACACACACACCAATAACTGAGGGAGGACTTGAACCTCCGACGGCGAAGGTCCCTTATGCACACGCCTATTTCCCGCGGATCGTAAAACTCGTTCTGTAGTAGTACTCATCCTGATTTAGATTTTCCTAAATTGTTGCAGTAAATTTCCCAAATATAGTCTATCGCATTTGCTTTACAATCTTCTCCAAAGTTTCTGAAAACACGTCACTAGTGCAGAATGCAGAAACAATAACAACAGACCGGACCAGTCAGGAGAAATCCGTGAATTCTAACGAATGGAATTGAATGGAATGGGCAGTGTCTTGAAAGGAAGATATAAGATGAACATTAACAAGAGTAAAACGAGGGTAATGGAATGGAATGTCAGAAAATCAGGTGATGCTGAAGGAATGAGATTAGGTAATGAGACAATGAAAGTATTGTAGAAAGATATAAAAAAATCAAAATCGCAGATCATAAATTTTTATTTAAGACGACCCGTTTCGCTGAACTATGTCAGCATCATCTGGTCCAATAAAAATCATTTTACAAGGCCATAATCTTGTAATGTCAATCAGTTGTTATATACCATAATTTACAGTGCATAGGTGCACTATGTCATTATAATAAAACATAATTACCACAGTGAGTGACAATAGCAAACTGATCAGTTTTGCTGTTGTCACTCAGATAGAAAAGTAATAGTTATGACACAGCGAGATGGATGAATTTTAGTCGACTTCTAACGTTTTACACGTTACTACAATTCCTGTTAACACAACGATTAACTGATTGCGAGAATCTCTAACGAATATATTAAGCGGAAATTTTTGTATAGCTACATTATATTGCCGCGTCGCATTTTACGAATGTGTGTGCTCGTTTTGTGTTTGATGGCGCCGGAGGCTATTCCGTTCAGTTTTTTTTTTTTTAATGGGAAATATCCCCGCACGTTATGTGCCAGTCGGCATTCCACCAGCACCGACTCGCTTATCTGGAACGCTTTTGAGGCCAGCCTGTCTATTGTGTGCGTGTTATGCTGCTGGCAAGTCGGAATTTCAACAGCTCACACCAAACGACAGCTGCGAATTGCTCCAGCAGTGTGTGGCAACTACCAGAGAGAATACGACTAGCGTAAAGCACTGTTCGCGCAAAGAATAAACGTCCATCTTTCAGTAAGTGTCTATATTTCTTTATTGTCATAATACGCCGCTGCAAATCATGTATTACTACTTGCTATTCTGTGATTCAGCTGTTTTACACATTCAAAGTCGGGCGACTGTTTGTCGTTTACTGCAACTATTGCGAGGATAGCAAACAATAAAAGTTTACTTGCGGAAGCACGAAGAATACTTTATTACATTCGCTAGTAATTATGGAGTTTATAGTAGGCGAAATTTAGTACACATAAATGTCACACCTGACAGAAACAATAAGTCTAATGCGGATGGACACTTAGCCGAGGTGGGCTCCACTAATATATACTTATGAAACTTACTGGCGGATTAAAATTGTGTGACGGAACCGGTACTCGAACCGGGGACCTTAGCGTTTCGCGGGCAAGTGCTCTACTGACTGAGCTCTTCCGACACGGCTCACGATGCCGCCTCACAACTTTACTTCCACCAGTACCTCGCCTCCTACTTTCCAATCTTCACATAAGCTCTTCTGCGAACCTTGCAAGACTAGCACTCCTGGAAGATTAATCTGCCAGGAAATTTCATATCAGCGCACACTCCGCTGCAGAATGAAAATATCATTCTGCAAGGTTCGCAGGAGAACTTCTGTGAAGTTTGCAAAGTAGTAGGCGAGGTACTGGCAGAAGTAAAGTTGTGAGGTGGGATCGTGAGTCGTGTCGGGATAGCTCAGTCGGTAGAGCACTTTCCCGCGAAAGGTAAAGGTCCCAGGTTCGAGTCCCGGTTCCGTCACATAATTTTAATCTGCCAGGAAGTTTCATATCAACGCACACTCCGCTGCAGAGTGAAAGTTTCAATGTATACATATATTATTTTGTGCTACTTCGACCTGTGCCAGAGATAGTCAATCATAGTGGCTGTCTAGAGGTGACATGCCACTCGGTCAGCAATCTATGACTACATTTTTCCATTGTGAAAGAGAGATGGAGACTGTGAGGGCAAAGGCAACAGATGGACACCCTTTGTTTCTACATAGGGCAGGAATCCGTAAAAACGTGTGGTCTTGCGATATATTGTGGGAAGATATAATAATGGGGGTGACAAACGTAAAACGCAGCTTCCAGGTTTGACGTATCATAAATATAAGGGACAGCTCTCCAAGGTGCCCACTATGCGAACCAGTCTCCACTAAAGAACGCATCCATCATCAGTGTCTCATCCATAACAATGAGAACTGAAAGGGAAATACAAAATGTCCAAAGTAAAGCAGCGCGTTTCGTTGCACATTAATTTATTAAGCACGAAAGTGTCACAAGGGTGTCGATCCATCGGAGTGGTATTCAGCATTTGAGAGTTGTTGTGCACCAATATTCAAGAAAGGCAGTAGGAGTAACCCACTAAACTACAGGCCAGTTTCATTGACGTCAATTTGCAGCAGGTTTTTGGAACATATCCTGTATTCAAATGTTATGAATTATCACGACCAGAATGATCTACTGACCCAAGGTCAATACAGATTTCGGAAATATAGTTCATGCGAAACACAACTAGCTCTTTAATCACACGAAGTGATGAGTGCTATCGACAAGGGCTCTCAAATTGATTCCGTATTTCTAGATTTCCTGAAGGCTTTTGACACCGTATCTCACAAAGAGCTTTTAATAAAATAGCATGGTTATGGAATATCGCTCCAGATTTGTGATTGGATAGGGGATTTCCTGCCAGAGAGGACACAGTTCGTAGTAATCGATGGTAATGCATCGACTAAAACAGAGGTGATATCGGGCGTTCCACAGAGTAGTGTTATTGGTCCACTGCAGTTTCTTATTTGCATAAACGATTTGGGGGAAAATCTAAATAACTCTCTTAGATTGTTTGCAGATGACGCCGTCATTTACTGTCTAGTAAAATCATCTGAAGATCAAAACCAACTGCAGAACGATCTAAATAAGATATTACTATGGTGTAAGAATTGGCAATTGACTCTAAATAATGACAAGTGTGAATTCGTCCACATGAATACGAAAAGAAATCCGTTAAACTTTCTTTACAAGATAAATCGATCAAAAGTGAAGGCCGTAAACTCCACAAAATACCTAGGAATTACTATTACTTCAGACTTAAACGGGAAAGAACACGTAGATAATGTCGTGGGAAAGGCGAACCAGAACTGCGTTTTATTGGCAGAACTCTTAAAAAATGCAACAGAACTACTAAAGAGACTGCATACACTACGCTTGTTCAAATGTTCAAATGTTTGTAGAGCTTATGGGACATATCTACGGGGTCATCAGCCCCTAAACTTACAAACTACTTATGAACTAGCTAATACTAAGGACGGCACAGATATCCATGCCCGAGGAGGGATTCGAACACTACGCTTGTCCGTTCTTTTTTTTTAGTATTACTGCCCAGTGTGGGATCCTTATCAGGCTGGTTTGACGGAGGTCATCGAAAGAGTCCACAGAAGGGCAGTTCGTTTTGTATTGTCACGGGGATACAGGGGAGACAGCGTTACGGAAATAATATAGGATCTAGGATAGGAATTATTACCACAACGACGTTTATCGCTGCGACGTGTGCTACTTAGGAAACTCAAATCGCCAAAATTCTCCTCCGAATGCGAAAATATATTGTTGACTCCCACTTACATAAGTAGAAACGAGCATCAGAATAAAATTCGAGAAATCAGAGCTCAAACGGAGAGATTCAGGTGTCCTTTCTTCCCGCGCTCTATTCGAGGATGGAATGGGAGATAAGTAGTATAAAGTTGGATCGATGAACCCTCTGCCAGGCACTTAAATAAGATTTGCAGAGTATCCAAAATAGATGTAGATGTAGAAATTTCACAAATAGCAATCGTCGCAACGAAAACGCCTTTCTTTTAATGATTTCCACCCCATCTCGGGCATCATTTCCGTGACACTCTATCGCGATAATACAACATGAGCGGCCCCCCTCTGTATTTTATTGCGTGGTTATGGTAAATCGCCCCAAGTCTGCGACTGTATAGGGGATTTCCTGCCAGAGAGGACACAGTTCGTAGTAATCGATGGTGCGGCATCGACTAAAACAGTGGTGATATCGGGCGTTCCACAGGGAAGTGTTTTTGGTCGTCTGCTGTTCCTTATTTACATAAACGATTTAGGGGAAAATCTAAGTAGCTCTCTTAGATTGTCTGCAGATGACGCCATCATTTACCGTCTAGTAAAGTCATCTGAAGATCAAAACCAACTGCAGAACGATCTACATATCACTATGGTATAAAAATTGGCAATTGACTCTAAATAATGAGAAGTGTGAAGCCCGTGGCTATCCGGACGGGTCCCTGTAGTGTAACTGTAACACTTGAAAACAAGTCGAAGATTAAGCAACTGGCATAGTATGCTGTGGCTTATAGCTGGATCAGTTGTTGGCGGGTGCCTCAGCAAGAAGTCCGCAGACGGCCAGCAGAGGCGAGGCTAGCTGACACACGAAACCAGCAATCTGCGGCCGTTGGCCGATGCTCGCGCCGATTGCTGGTTTCGTGTGGCAGCTAGCTTCTCTCCCTCGCCGGCCCGTCCGCAGAGTTTTTGGCGAGGTCCGCTCGTCGGTCTTGCGAAACACAGCTTGCCCTTTATTCACATGAAGTGTTAAGTGCCATCGACAAGGAATCTCAAATCGATTCCATATTTCTGGATTTCCGGAAGGCTTTTGACACTGTACCCCTCAAGCGGCTTCTTATGAAATTGCGTGCTTATGGAATATCCCCCAAATTGTGCGGTTGGATTACGATTTCCTATCAGAAAGAACACAGTTCGTTGTAATTGACGGTAAGTCATCGAGTAAAACAGAAGTGATGTCTGGCGTTCCACAGGGAAGCGTTATAGGTCCCCTACTTTTCCTCGTGTTTATAAACGATTTAAGAGACAATCTGAATAGCTCCCTTAGATTGTTCGCGGATGATGCTGTCGTTTATCGGTTAGTGAAATAGGATCAAAAACAACTGCAAAGCGATTTAGACAAAATTTCTGCATGGTGCGAAAATTGGCAATTGACACTAAATAAAGAAAAGTTTGAAGTAATACACATGACCACTAAAAGAAATCCGCTGAACTTCAATTACGCGATAAATCAGTTAAACCTTAAGGTCGTAGATTCTACCAAATACCTAGGAGTTACAATTACGAACAACTTTGACTGGAGGGAACACACAGAAAATATTGTGGGGGAAGGCGAACCAAAGATTACGTTTCATCGGCAGAAAGCTTCGAAGATGCACCAGCTCCACCAAAGAGACTGGCTACATCACACTTCTGCGTCCTCTCCTGGAGTACTGTTGCCCATTGTGGGAC
This sequence comes from Locusta migratoria, assembly GCA_026315105.1. Classification (NCBI taxonomy): domain Eukaryota; kingdom Metazoa; phylum Arthropoda; class Insecta; order Orthoptera; family Acrididae; genus Locusta; species Locusta migratoria. The sequence goes on from CM048755.1 coordinate 349,352,016, forward strand.
CCTCACCAGATGGGACTGACGGAAGACATTGAGAAGGTTCAGAGAAGGGCAGCTCGTTTTGTTCTATCATGTTGCGAGAGGGAAAGCGTCACGGAAATGTTGCACGAATTGGGGTGGAAATGACCATCCCAATAAAATAAGAGAAATCAGATCGAAAACGGAACGATTTAGGTGTTCTTTCTTCCCGCGCGCTATTACAGAATGGAACGGTAGAGAAAAGTTATGAAAGTGGTTAATGAACCCTCTGCCAGGCACTTGAATTTGATTTGCAGAGTATCTATGTAGATGTAGATATAGCGGAGCTGCGGGAATAAAAAGCTGTGATTCGCTGCCGAGGGGCTGGCGACGCTTCCTTTCAGCCACTACTGCTGCTGAGATAGGAGGCGCCTATAAAACCATCCCGCATTCATGTCTACATCTACATACGTTAGCCGCAATCCACATAAAGGTGCGTGGCGGAGGGTACTCAGTATCTCTACTAGTTATTTGCTGCCGCGGCGGCTTAGCCGTGCGCACTGCGGCGCCTTGTTACGGTGCGCGCGGCAGTTCGCCGTCGGGGGTTCGAGTCGCCTCCTAGGGCATCGGTGTTTGTGTTATCCTTAGGTTAGTTTACCTTAGTTTAAATAGTTTTTAAGCTACGGACTAATAACCAAGCAGTTGAGTGCGATAGATTTACGAACCTGAGTGCTCTTTTGAGCCTTCGCGCGCTATATCCTGTCCATCCTCTGGTACAAAGCATCCGCAATTGCCTTACCTCTCTTTCAGGGAGCGGAACCACTGTGACGTTTCTGTGGGTCCCTGGCCACGTGGGAGTGTTGGGGAATGAGTCTGCGGATACGGCTGCCAAGGAGGCAGTTCTCCTCCCTCGGCTGGCTACCTTTTCTACTAGCTCTGATGACCTTCGCGCTGGCGTCTCCCGGCGTATCATGTCCCGTTGGTTTTTACATTGGTTATCCCTGTCAGGGAACAAATTGCGGGCCATTAAACCTGTGCCTGATCTTTGGACAACGTCACCTCGACCCTCTCGTCGAGAGGAGATTGTCCTGGCCCGGCTTCGTATTGGCCACTGCCGTTATAGCCACCAGTATTTACTTCGTGGTGATCCTGCTCCCTTATGTGAGCACTATGATGAACCTTTTACTGTGTACCACCTTTTAGTGCAATGTCCGTTTTTTAATCGTCTCCGTCATGATTTATGTTTACCATTTGAAATGTTTGATATTTTTGCTGATGATCCGCATACTGCTGACAGAGTTTTACTTTTTGTACATCGCGCAAATATGGCGAAAGCCATTTAAGTTCTAACCCCGGTTCGATTTTACTGTAGGCAGTGTTGAGCGCTAATGACCTCAGCAGATGTGCGCTCTAAAACCACTATTAAAAATCAAAGATTTACGAACATTTGAACATTTTTAGTTATTTGTTTTTCTGTTCCATCCCGTATAGAACGAGACAAAAACAAATTCTTGTATGCATCTGTAGCAGCCCAAATCCCTCTGATCTTGCCGGCCGCGGTGGCCGAGGGGACTGAGGCGCTGCAGTCACGGTCTGCACGGCCACTACGGTCAGGGGTTCGAATCCCCCCTCGGGCATGGATATTTGTGCCGTCCTTAGGATTAGCTAGTTCATAAGTAGTTTGTAAGTTTAGGGACTGATGACCCCGTAGTTAAATCCCATAAGCTATACAAACATTTGAACATTTTTCTCTCTGATCTTATCTTTACGCGAAATGTAGGTTGGCGACAGTAGAACCATTCTACAGTCTGCTTCAAATTCCAGCCCTCTAAATTTCTTCCTTCCTAGGTGGCTCACGGATCGTACATGACTGGCGAGCACGGGGCCCCAATCTAATGCAGTCTTTCTTCCTTCTTTCCCCCCTGGACTGCATTTCCTTTCCCTTCCTTTCCTTTCCTATTTTCACTCCCTCTCCTCCCCACCGGACAACTGATGACCTACGCAGTTTGGTCTCCCTATCCCAAACCACTAACCAACCAATCTTCTTCAACATTGTTTCTCGAATAGAGCGTCACCTTTCCACCAGAGACTGGCATTTGAGTTCCCCGAGCATCTCATTAACAGTCGCACATTGATCGAATCTGAATTGCTTTAATATCTTCCTTTAAACCGATCTGGTGGGGATCATAAGCACTTAAAGAATTCTCAAGACGGCGTAGCACAAGCGTTTTATATGCGGTCTTGTTTACAGACGAATCACATCATCCAAAAATTCTCCCAATAAACCGAAGTCGACCATGCGCCTTCTCCACGAATGTCCTTATATGCTCGTTCCATTTCATATCGCTGTGCACCGTTACGCCTAGATATTTATTTTACGAGACTCTGTCAAGCACACCACTAATGCTCTATTCGGACATTACGGGATTGTTTGTCCTACTCATCTGCATAACCTCACATTTTTCTACATTTAGCGCTAGCTGCCATTTCTCACACCACTCAGAAATTTGGTCCAGGTTATCCTGCATCCTACAACAGTCATTAAATGATAACACCTTCCTGTACACCACAACATCATCAGCAAACAAATGTTCAAATGTTTGTAGAGTTTATGGGACTTAACTATGGGGTCATCAGTCCCTAAACTTACAAACTACTTATGAACTAACTAATACTAAGGACGGCACAAATATCCATGCCAGAGGGGGGATTCTAACCCCCGACCGTAGTGGCCGTTCAGACCGTGACTGGAGCGCCTCAGTCCCCTCGGCCACCGCGACCGGCATCATCAGCAAACAGCAGTTCACACTGTCCGCCACATCATTTATACAGATAAAAAATAATAGGGGTCCTATTACACTTTCCTGGGACACTCCTGCCGAACGGAATGTCTGATCCACTTTAAACCCTGATCTTCACCCAAATTACACTAGTTCCCAAAATAAAAGCAAAAGCAACAAGCAGCCGAATCGGAGGAATACGGAGGATGTGGAAGTACTTAAAATCCAAGAAAATGAAGGGCTTGCTTTGCGATGTGATGTCTTTGTCGTGTTACCAAAGAATGCAGTGTCGCCAGTTCACTTTTTCTGGGTAGCGTTGTTGAGTCGTTGCAACTACTGGCATTGAAATTCCGCATTCATTGTTTGATTTCGATCAATAAATTCATGGGGGATACTGCCTGTCTTTAAGGTCAAAATGTCTTGAATCGCGTAATCAAACTGTGAACCATCCTAAGGGGTATCGCTTACACTTAAAAATTATCTCGAGGAGTTTGAGGCTTTGCATATCTTTTAAATGCAAAAACCAGATGTCGAAAGGTACTCTTTTCGTGTTGAATGACCTGAAAAGAACAAAAAGTACAGTATAACAGCATAAGGAAGCTTTACACAGTTTTGATGAGCACCCAATTCTTTATCAAATAACATAAACCGCATTGCCGAAACATTATCACACACAATTTTCGCTAGTAGAAAGAAAGAGAAAAGCGGCACGACTTTTGAATCAACGCAATAGTAAATTTCCTTTACAGTTAGAAATTTTTTGTTTGCTGGCTTTATAGCACTGCGATCATAATGGTCAGTAGAGTTGTAACGAAATACAAACGATGTAGTCTAGTCGAACTGAAAATCTCCAACAGTCCTTTGCTTCAAATACAATTTGAACAGTTAAATGAACACGACCACTGTTGAAATTTTATAGCCTTTACACGATTTGTACACTTATTATAACGTAATTAACATCCACCATGGAACTAAAGGCTTTGTTTACACAATTAAAGAATTCGTCAATCGGTTTCGATAAGGTATTTTCATCTCATTTTTGATTAGAGAAGAAATATCTCTGGTTGAAATTCTCTTCAAATTTCATCGTGCGTATGGAGATGTGTGCATGCCGACATCCATCAATGTTAGGAGGCGGGAACACGAATATCTAAAATGAGCATCATAGAATTCATCCGCATAAAGTCTCCACGTATAACAACAAGAACAACAAGAAGTGAGTAAACTGGTTAATAAGAGCAGGCAGACAGTTTAGAGTGAGTGAAATCACATCAAGAAACAGCGTATACTGGCCGTCAGGAAAAGATTGAATAATCTTAACGTTTTTTTTTCTAGCATCACTGAAGAGTGCAGATTTCCTAGAAGCAACATGAACCAAAAAATTCAAAATTAAGGAGACGACTTTTCTTAGGACTTTTGTAACGCACTAAGGCAAACGGTTTTATCATTAAGAGTATTAAAATGCCAGAGTCTGTGAAAGGTATCGGAATTCGCCATCAAAAAAGCAAGCGCAAACAGCGCGATGTGTTGGGGAAACTGCAGGTAACGTGTTGTGGGTGGCAGGAGGCTGCATTTTCTTCAACCTGTACCGGCCATAAATGCTGTCCTTACGACCGCGATGGCGGTTTTATTGGCCGCTATCGCTGTGGGCAATGCATCACCTAATTTGTTGCCTTGAGTCGTTACGATATCGTAGGAGTCTGTCACGCACCAGTGCCCCGAAGCCGACACGTTATTTAAAGGACTGTTCCTTGACCGTCTTGAGTAAATAGGAAAGTTAACGAATCTAGACATATTACTAAATTCTAAATTAAAGTTCCCTGCCGCGATTCTCGCATGTACGAGGCGCGTCCAGAAAGTAAGTTCCGTTTGGTAATAAAATGAAATTGTACACAGATACAGAAGAAATTTTTATTGCACAAGATTCTACAACTCTTAAACTACTTTTCCACATAACTGCCGAAATTTTGCAGGCATTTGTCAGCTTGGCACCAGGTTTTGTATACCTTCTTCATAGAAATCTGCCGCCTGTGTCTTCAGCCAGTTGGAAACAGTTTCCTTCAGCTCGTCGTCATTGGTGAAGTTTTGACCGCCAAGGAAAGACTTGAGATGTAAGATCAGATGAAAGTCGCTAGGATTCACTAAGCATCCAAAGGTGGACGCCCACTTCGTTCTTCATCGTGCACATCACTACGCCCGCCATTGAACTGTCGGACCCATCTTCTCACCATCGAATCACTCATCGCATTTGGTCCGTAAACATCGCAAATTTTCCGATAAATTTCACTTGGTTTCACTTTCCTCGCATTCATAAACCGAATCACCGACCAGATTTCACAGGCGGTGGGATTTTCAATCAACGCTGACGTTTCCAACAAGCACAACAAAGCGTACATAACTGACAGCGATCTCCAAATGGCGCACGTTCTTCTCCTTGATACACATCGTCTACAGCGCATGTGCAGAACTGCAATCGCAGCGCCGCAGCGGAGAAAAATTAAAACGGAACTTACTTTCTGGACGCGCCTCGTATGTGAAGGCAAATCTCGGGACGTAATATAACAATTTTCATACGGTTTCCACTAATAGATTTAAGAGGAAGGTATGCGTAGTCTATATAATTTAGAATTTTTTCCTGCAAGTTGTTTCAACTATGATGAATCAAATTCTCCCACTACGTTTTCTGGTCTGTATATGAAGACTAACATCAGGAAATGATGCAGGGAGCTCGATACGGCTTTCTCTAATAATAAGACTGATTCAAGAGAGAGACTGGTTTGAACAGGGTGTTTCAGGAGGAATAGTAAAGTTTTAGGAGAAGGTATTACAGACGAATTACAATAAAAATGCCATAAAACATATGTGAAAGTTTTATTGAATTCAGACATACAGCTGTTGGTATGTAACCCAAAGTCAAAGCAAATGCAAATGAGGACTTTTCACTGCTTCTTCTTTCCGTTCTTACTATAATATCATTATATTACGCTACATGGCCAACGAGAGAGACAGGTCGCATGTCACGTCACGTGATCAAGAGGGGCCTGCGTCGACGCTATGACTAGCTGATTGGCCGGCCGATGAGGCGCAGCCCACTGTGTCATAGCGGCCAGCCAGTCAGCTAGCGATCGCTTTGACGCAGGACCCTCTTGATCACGTGACGTGACGTGCGCGCCGCGGCCTGTCTTTCTCGCTGGCCTCGATTACGCTATTCATTCACGCCTCTCGGACCGACCCACACTTCCATATGCCCACCTTGTCTAATAAAAATTAGTGCTCGTACATCTCATTTACAATTGCCGCACAGGAAGAGACTTGCATGCCTGAAGGACATTTGCATTAGTTACATCGTTAACCGTCGAGCAGCAGCGCTGGTGCAAATATGCTACCACTTTTCTGTAATTGCTCACTGTTGTCGCGATAATGGAGATGGCGTATTTCCACTTTAGCTGTTCCTCAATTAAGTCTTCACAATGATGTCAGTGAAGGTTCTGAGTTTCTAGTGCACGACTGTGCCCACCCCAAAAAATGTTTTGTTAGGGAGTGCATCACTGGTAGCGGATTTGCACCACGCTGCCTGTCATGTAAGTAGATTTGAACTGTTTTGTGTTACGTCTAGTTTTTCTTGCAAATGGATTTGTGGCAGTTTCTAGTAAATATTTATTGCATAAATTTTACCCTACATATTAGAATTCTCAAAAATTTAATTTCGTAAATAGAAGTTTAACTCTCGATAAATTGTCCTCTAGTTTCTCCTCATTAGCCATGCTGCAGTTACCGTCAATGTTAATTTAACCTTTCACAATGCGAAAATGAGTGTTATTCTACTACATTATTTAATCTTCAGGTCTCGTAGACGTGGTATGAGTCTAACAGATGAGGAAATAGACTTCTTTCGCCAAATAATGAAGATCTTGGTGGTTTTTGTCTAGATTGCTCATCAGATCATGAAAAAGATACCATTATTCAAATGTAAATGCTAGTTCCGATCCCGCAATGAATCTGATATTGAAGACGGTATCACTCTGTGGAGTAAAACGCCGAAACACTGGAAATAATATCTTAGAAATCTCCCCTGGTTCAAAAGGGAACGCAAGGGGTGTGTCGTCAGAGACGCAAGCTCTCTTTCATGATAGATGATAATATGATTGATCAGGTAAGTTACACATAACATAGACAAAGACCGACACTAGTTACTCAAGAGACAGGAACTACACGGAAGTAACGAAAGAGTAAACGATAGTAGTGCTGATTTTGATTTGATTTTTTTCAGGGAAGCCAAAAAAGTCTTGGTCCAACCCGCCACTGCCCGCACCGAAACTAAGTTTATTGTGCGGTATCGCTCCCTGTATATCTAATAAAGCTAACCAATGCCCCTGAACAGTGCAAGGAGTCCCTTTACCAGTTCTTTATTAGACTCAATTTCTTCGGGTCTGGTTGTCCCAAATGTCCTGTGCCTTTTACTCTCCAATGCAATGCATTCGAAGATTAGATGTGATGCAGTTTCATCAACGTCATCACAGATCCTACATTTAGGGTCCTCTTCTGTTATTCCCATTGTATGTAGGTGTTTTTTGAAATTCCCATGGCCTGTCAGCAATCCAACCATGAGTCAAATCTCTCTCCTGTTCAGACCCAGGATTGCAGAGCTTCTTTTAAAACATGGGTTTGGTATCATTACCTTGCCAGTTTTTGTTGATGGACTTTGGTCCAATATTCTACGTGCTGTCTTCTGAACCAGACCAGTTACGGAGCTCCAATTTGATCATTGCCTTGGTGATTGTCAGGACAGGTTCCGGTCCAATAAATGGAGTCTCTGCCCCCATCCTGGCTAATCTGTCGGCATGTTCGTTGCCACTGATCCCCGAGTGGCCAGGGACCCACAATAGGTTTACTCTATTGCTTTCCCCTAGCTCTACCAGAACCCTGTGACATTCTGCATCAATTTTAGACCTTGTTGCGGGAGCTGCCAGTGATCACAGGGCTGCCTGGCTGTCTGAATAGATATAGATGCTTCGATCTTTATAGCACCTACGCAAATTCTCCTCCACACACGCCCTGATGGCAGTGATTTCGGCCTGGAATACGAAGGCCAGTTTCCCTAGAGAGATGACGCCCTCCAGTCCTGGCTCTCTGCTGCACCCCGTATACCCCGGCCCCAACGCCTTGGTCTGATTTTGACCCGTCAGAGAACCAGACAATATCCCCCGTACGGTGTCGAACTATTTTCTCCCACTGCTCCCTACTTCCAATTGTTATATTGAAAGGCTAGTTGAACCAGTATGGGGTTATAATATAGTTGGCTGGCATTTCCCCAACCTTTCCTATATTTACCTCACTCACTATTTTAGTGTGTGATTCCGGATATCCCAAAGAGTTCCAGTTGTTGCCAGTTTTGAGTCTGTATGCACCAGCCGCTGCCTCCATCTTGACACAAAGTTGTAATGTGGGCATATCCAGCATGGTTTCCATCCCAGCAGTTGGTGTGCTGCTAATTCCGCCTATTATGGCTAAGCAGGCTAATCTCTGCACCTTACCAAGCTCATTAGCAGCAAACTGCTGTTCTACCTTCTTCCACCACACGACCGCCCCATAGGTGATACTGGGTCTAATCACCGTCGTGTATATCCAGTGCATACCCTTGGGGCTCAGGCCCCAATTTTTGGCACAAACTCTCCTGGTACTTACAAGAGTACCTTTTGCCTTGGAGCAAAATAGTACTGCTGGTCCATTATACAATATTACTGTCAACTTTGGGAATAACGTTACATTTATACACCGAAGGTAATTGATATATTAATTCAGATATTAACAAATGTGACATTTCTACCTGTACATTAAACTATTTTTGTCATTACGATCACTTAGGAACTATATACTAGGTTTGTAACTCGTAAACACAGTGGTAGCAAATCTGCACCGTGCTGCTGCTGAAGTTATAATAATTGGCGCTGCCACCAGAGAGTTAAACACGGACACTGCACTATTACGCACTGGAATGGCTAAGCGCTCTAAGACGCCTTGCTGCGGAGCGCGCAGATGCTTCACCTCGGAGGTTCGAGTCCTGCCTCCGGCATAGGTGTGAGTTTGGTCCTAGGTTAGTTTAAGTAGCTTTTAAGATGGAAGACTGATAACCAAAATAATTAAGTCCCATGGATTTACTAACATTTGCACATTTAATTTGGACACTACATATTTAAGCGAAAGCAAGACATAGGACGTCTGTAATAAACGCCAATTTAAGTGCAGGAATATCATAATGGAATGTACGAATACTCATGAGTAGTAGACAATGTGTGCATGATTCGTGCATGATTAACACGACCACTCTCCAAAAAGAAAAAAAGAAAAAAAAAAAGAATAAAAATCCATGTTGAATCATAGTCCGACACAATTTGTCATATTGTCCCGTTGCAATGGAAGCAGGCTTTACTTCGAAGGCAACTGAACCCAGCACTTATACTAAAAGCACGTTTATTACGAACTTAACGTACACACAGCACTGTCTGCCTCTCGGGCAGAGTGCTTTGCTATTTATACACAGACAGAATGTACCAGAAATTAGAAGAACAGTTAATATAAGAAACAAGTAGAATTTACAAGTGAACATAAGAAAGATGTAGAACCTTCTGGAATTGTTAATTACAAAGAAATAAATTTTTGCCGGTGGGCGGGATTGAACCGGCGACCTTCAGCACCGCTGTCGGTGACGCTATCCCCCTGCACCACGCCGACAGGGCAATATGTTACCAATACAGTATATAGTTATGTTCATTCGTATTTGCAATAACGAATACATTTCTTTTAATTTTGTATCTATTGAAAATTTGCCGGCCGCGGTGGCCGAGCGGTGTGCGGCGCGCCAGTCACTTTCTGCACTGCCACTGCGGTCGCGGGTTCGAATCCCCCCTCGGGCATGGATATTTGTGCCGTCCTTAGTATTAGCTAGTTCATAAGTAGTTTGTAAGTATAGGGACTGATGACCCCGTAAGCTCTACAAACATTTGAACATTTTTTGAAAATTCTTCGTCCTGTATAGTGTATTAGACTGAATTAGTCAACATTGATCGAGTTAGTTACTTTCCTGTGAAAATTGTCCCTTCGATCGCACCTTCGTTACTTCTCGGCGCTCATGTGTTAATAATAACTGTGATACTCTTCCCCCTGAAACACCATGTCTGTGAGCATGGGATATGCTCTAGGTTCAAGAAACAGATAGTAGTTATCATTATTGGCCTGGAATTGTGTACATTAATTTCTCAATCTGTATCGCTTCCAAACACTCGGAACAATTCGCGGTGAAAGAGATTATCAACAAATACAAAGTTTGCATTGCGGAAAAGCGCAGTTGATCGCGTTAATTCGTAATTCCCATGTATTCCATGATCCATCAAGAGATTCATGCTGGTATCACAGTCAATAAACTTTATCGAGAGGCATGTTGTTGGCAAAGTCTTCTTGTTTAAAGTGAGTAGCTGCGCCAATTCAGTGATGATAAAACCGAGTGGTACGCGTGCGGTTAGCGCTGCCTCGACAATAGTTCAGAATACTGTTTGGTACTGCTATGTGCTGTCTATTGTAGTTAGTCACCGATTGCCATTTGCAGCTTTCATTTTGATTGGATGTGGGGCGGTGTCGATGTGAGTTTTCACGAAATACTGACAGTAATTAATAGGACACACGTTCTGATCGAAAACGAGCACACTAGGGTTATTTGCAATAGTACAATGAATTAAATCTACAGAAATGAAATAAACTGATCGTTGGAGATGAAATGAGTGGCGATTCAGCAACGTGAAAAGAAACATTTAAGACAAGCTGATAACACCTGCATCTATACGCCCAAGCACGTCTCGGTATGTGGCCGAGAGTGTTTCGTGTTCCACTGTCAAATCATCCTTTACCTGTTCCAGTCGCGCATGGTTTCGCGAAAAAAAAAAAAAAAATACTGCAAGTATGCACTGTGAGGGCCCTAATCTCTAACATCATCCTAATATATATAAAGTAAGTACAATGATACAGTCTAATACGTAAATAAATATTATTCTCAGCACAAAGTCATGTTTAAACGGATAACCCGTATTATTTCTTACGCAATCAATAGCGTGAAAGATCACAAAAAGAACTGCGTTGGTTGTATCGCAATGCGGCAGTTGCATCCGGAGAAACTGCGAAGCGAAATTGACGTTTGAAATACATGAAGCGCGCTGCTAGCGCATGTCACGACAGTGACCCGCAGTCTTGCTTGAGTAGAAATAATATGCTATTAATTGCGTAGGAAATTATACGGGGTATAAATTAAAAAAAAACTTAAGTTTGTGTTGAAAAAATACTTGTTTACGTTTTAGACTGTTTCATAGTACCTACAGGGTGTCTCACGAAAGACACCTGCCAGGCGTCCGCGGATCGCGCGGTACGGCTCCCGGCCGCCGCCACCGCATCCGCCGGCCACGGCAGCGCCAGATTCTCGGACTCTATTGTGCCGCGAGCGCATACACTGAGTTAAAGTCTAAAAAACATTGCCATCTGAGTAACATAAGCTTATCTTTATTTACAGTAGATGTTCAAAATGATGTCCCTCTGTGGAAAGAGCAGCCTGACATCTCTTGAACACCTGACTAGTCATTTCCAAGATTTCAGCAGCCGAAATTCGTCGAGTATTCGCAAATGTGTGCAAGAGATGTCAGGTCGCTCTTTACATAAAGGGACATCATTTTGAAAATCTACTGTAAATAAAGGTAAGCTTAGGTTACTCAGATAGCAATGGTTTTTAGACTTTAACTCAGTGTATGCGCCCGCGGCACAATAGAGTCCGAGAATCGGGCGCTGCCGTGGCCGGTGCATGCGGTGGCGGCTGCCGGGTGACGTACCGCGCGATCCGCGGACGCCTGGCGGGCGTCTTTCGTGAGATACCCTGTACTTTCATAAGCCCCTGCCGTACATTCATGACCGTGAAAGTCGTATTTCAATATGTATTGTGGTTCCAGAGACATCTGGGGTGAGAAAGTTGTTGGACACCCTGTATATATATATATATATATATATATATATATATATATATATATATATATATATATATATATAGGATAACTCTTCTAGAAACATACGTCCTCGAAACTTTAATAGACGACTGTAGCGTGATGTAGAACGCCTCTCTTGTATCGTCTGCCACTGGACTCTTTCGGTCATCTCCCTGACGCTTTCGTGATTAAGAAACAGACCTGCCAGAAAAAGAAAGGAAAATAAAGCGTGCTAGTTTTGATCTTCTTTGTCTTCTCTATCACTCCAATCTAAAACGCATGTAGGCATTGACGAGCAATATTCAACGACAAACATTTTCTGATCGGGAGTGTCGTGCTATACTGTCGTTGCACGCTTCCATACGTTACTCCTTTTACTGGCATTGATGTTTCCACCTATGGTTTTCGACACTGCTTCAACCGCCTCTACTATTTCATGAACTCACGAAAAAGAATTCTGAATTTGGAACTATGATTTCCAAATGTACGTGTCCTGATAGGATAGCCAGCTCCGGATATAATCGACCCAGTGGATTAGCGACGGTCGTGTATGTACCGGCCAAGGCTGGGTTTTGGTTTTAGGTGGTTTTCCACATCCGACAACCAAGCAGAGGGCCTGAAATGTGTGTCACCGATTTCGATAAAAATTTTCATCGGCGTTATATTTTGAATATATAGCGACACACGTTTCGGATTTTTGATACACAGTAGTTTTTGGAAAAAATCAAGGTCAAAGTTGATGATTAAAAATCGAGTTTTTAATGCTATACAACGAAAGATCGTCTAAAGATGAGAATTTTTTACTAATATATATGGGGTCAAAAGTTGATGACGTTAGAGTAATTAAAGTTTTTGTCTTTTCATGCTGGAGCTTGGTACTCGCAAACGTTAGAGGGTTTCATAGCGTCGTCACTGGTCGAAGCATAGATCTACAAGGAAACAAATAAGAGAAAGGCGGTACAGGGCTTGTATTGACAAAGCGTGGATCCAGGTTCCAACTTCCGTCATAGCAATTTTTAGTAAGACCTTTTTTTGATGTATTTGATAATATTCTCATACTCGTAATAACTTTTCTTGCTTTATTTTAAAGTAGAGTATCGGGCAGTGTGATAAATGTTTAATTATGTGTATTATCTGTTTACTGTTGTTTTGTTTGTCATGCACAGTGCAAGAACAGTAAAAATAAGGAATAAAATAGAAACTGCTAAAGTATATTTTTACACAAGAGCAGAGAAATTCAAGGTAGAGCAGATGGTCTCAAAATTCATGTTTTGTTCCATAATCAGTTGTCCGCACGTTTCTTTCAAGATATGCTTCTATACCCTTAGTACACATACATACTCCGCAATCCACCGTAAGAAGCGTGGCGGAGGGTACACTGTACCACTACTAGGCATTTCCTTTCCTATTCCATTCCCAAATATAGCGAGGATAAAAATAATGCCTATATGCCTCCGTACGAGCCCTAATTTCTCCTATCTTGTTATTGTGATAACTACGCGAAATGTAAGTAGGCGGCAGCAAGATCGTACTACACTCAGCTTCAAATTCCGGCCCTCTGAATTTCCTCAACAGAAATTCACGAAAAGAACGTCGTCTTTCCTCCAGCGATCTCCAGTTGAGTTCCCGGAGCATTTCCGTGAAACTCGCGCATTGGTCGAACCTACCAGTAACAAACCTAGCTGCTCGCCTCTGAACTGCTTCCATGTCTTCTTTTAAACTGATCTGATGCGGTTCCCAAATATTTGAGGAATACTCAAGACGTGGTCGTACAAGCGTTTTATACGCGGTCTCCTTTACAGATGAAGTACATCTTCCCAAAATTCTCCCAACAAACCGAAGTCGGCTGTCCGCCTTACTCACAACTGTCCTTACATGTTCGTTCCATTTCATATCGCTCTGCAATGTTACGCCTAGATATTTGAACGACGTGACTGCATTAAGAAGCTCACTACTAATGCTGTATTCGAATATTATGGGACTGTTTCTCCTACTCATGCGCATCACCTTACATTGTTCTACATTGAGGGCTAGCTGCCATTCTTCGCACCAACTAGAAATTTTGTCTAAGTCAGTTAAAGACGACACCCTCCCATACACCACATCATCATCAGCAAACAGGCGCAAATTACAACTTACTCTGTCCATCAGATCATTTATATAGGTAGAAAATAATAGCGCTCCTATCACACTCCCCTGGGGCACGCCTGACGATACACTCGTCTCTGATGAACACTCGAATAGACTTTTCTTCATCAATATAAATCAGGTATGTTTTCCACGAACGATCTCTCGGAAAACATGTGAATGTGGTAATATGTCGTTCGTCTGCTGTGCATGGTGTGAGAAATGTTTGTGTTTTGGTTGTTTTTATAATAAGTTTAATCCTACTGGCTGTTAGAACGCTGAGGAACACATGGCCAGTAACTGGGTGTTCAAATGTTTGTGAAGCTTATGAGACTTAACTGCGGGGTCATCAGTTCCAGTAATTGCAATTACGTAATAATATACTTTGGTAGTTTTTCAAAATCTAATTCTATTTATTTCTTAATTTTATTATTTTTGCACTGTGTATGACAAGTAAAACAGATAATACACGTAATTGAATATTAATCACACTTCTCGATGCTATACTTCAAAATAAGGCAAGAAAAGGTAGTAAAAATTTTGGAACATTATCAAATACATCGAAAAAACCTAACAAAAATTGCCATGTTGGAAGTTCGAACCTGGTACAACGGTTTAACAGTTAAAGCCCTGGACCGCTCGACCGGTCACGGCGCTCGGAAGGTCTCTCATGTTTACGAGTACCCAAGCTGCAGCATGAAGACACAGAAACGTTAATTACTTCAACGTCATTAACTTTTCACCCCTTGTATATTCGTAAAACATGCTCATATTTAGACTCTTTCGTTTTATAGCACTGAAAACGTGTTTTCATCATCAACCTAGACCTTGAATTTCTCAAAAAATACTGTCTTTCAAAAATTCGAAACAAGTGTCTCTTTATATTCACTATAGAACGGCCATGCAAAATTGATTGAAATCGTTGTCCTACATTTCAGACCCTCTCCTTGTAAGTGAATACCTGGCTGGTACCAAAGTCCCGCCTCGGTGACACGGCCCGCAAATATCTAGGAAACGAAATCGAACTTTCGCATGGATATCACTATACGGAGACTATTTGGGGTAAATTTTCGCCTCACAAGGGGGACTTATCGAATCCATCATTGCTGGTGGAAACGGGACAGCGGCTGGTCAAGAGTATGAAGGAAGTGAGGTACCAACAGCCGTATGTTTAATAAAATATTTATTGTATCACAACCAGTTTCGGCATTCCACTGCGCCATCTTCAGGTCCATACATCGCAGCATAATATCCATTAAGTAGGGATATCAAAACTGGTTTCGTGGACTTCTGTTTCTTAGTGGGAACTGGTTGTGATACAATAAATATTTTATTATACACACGGCTGTTGGTATCTCACTTCCTTCTTACTCACAAGGGGGAGGTGGGATGGTAGAGAGATGGCGAAGGTATAGGCATGATCCGGCCATACCTTAACTAAACATGCCAAGTAAGCCCAATCCAGTAGTAATAATGCCGATTCCACGTGTAGCTGTGGGTCAGAAGTACAAGAAAGAAGATTGTAATTCCTTAATATACGTGATACAGTGCAACATTTACGTCAACTGGGACATCCGACACTGCAATATAGCCCCTACTGAGAGCCCATAAAGCAAGGTAACAATGACAATCTAAGTGTCTGTTTATTTCCGCGTTATCGCGACATATCTCGTTTCGCGTTGCAGTAGAATACGAGTATGACGTCCGCCGGAGACATTCCATGAGCGACGGACGTGGCTCTAAAGCCACAGAATTGCCATCTGCAGTACGATGGATGGCTGTCTTGAGCACCGCAGCATAGCATTGTCTCACGTCACTGCCAGTAGCTGAGTGCTGTTGGGGGTGTTGCTAGTAGGTAAAGAATGCACAAATTACGTAACATATAAAGATTGTACTACAATAAATGGATACTCGGCGATGGGGAGCATGTTTCTTTTTACAAACTGATATATTAATACTAATTGTATGGATACATACTCCATTTGGTTCTATTAAAAATTCGTCAGTGGAGCAGGAGTTGGACACTAGTAAGTCTTTCAGACTCCTCTGAAACTGACCTTTATTTGTACCTAACTTTTTTATGGTTGCTGGTAAATCATTGAAAATGTGTGTTCCTGAGTAGTGGACCCCTTTTTGAACTAAAGTAAATGCTTTTAAGTCCTTGTGTAGATTGTTTTTGTTCTTAGTATTGTATGTATGAACTGAGATGTTTGATGGAAAAAGGGATACTTCGTATGACAAATTTCATTAAGGAATAAATAGGTATACTGAGAGGCAGCAGTAAGTATGTCCAATTCTTTGAAGAGGCTTCTACACGATGTCTGTGAATGTACTGCATAAATAATATGTATTGCACAATTTTGG
Source organism: Locusta migratoria (assembly GCA_026315105.1). NCBI lineage: Eukaryota > Metazoa > Arthropoda > Insecta > Orthoptera > Acrididae > Locusta > Locusta migratoria. The sequence continues at coordinate 349,368,259 of CM048755.1, forward strand.
ACTCTGAAAACCTTTGCTTGACTTGAAGAGTTACCCCAAACTATTACACCATATGAAATTATGGAATAAAAGTAAACAAAGAATGCAAGCTTTTTTATTTTTTATGTCGCCTACGTCTGATAAAATTCGAATTGCAAATACAGATTTGTGAAGTCGTTCCTCCGAACAGAACTTATTATCAAGTTGTAATCTCAGGAAATTAATACTGTGAACCTCTTCTATCTGCTCCACTTCATACTTTATGCTGGATGTAAACCTCCTAAATGTTATGAATTGCATGTAATGAGTCTTTTCAAAGTTTGTCAATGAGTTGGCTTTAAGCTATTTGCTACAGAGAAAGTTGTTAAAATCTTAGATTGCTCTAGCAATCGCCAGCCAAGCTACGCGGAAGCAGGTCATCGGCTTTGTCGTAAGTCTCTCGTGACGACAGCAGACGCTGCGCCGGCGAGTTGAAATCCTTCAGTCAGCGGAGTGTTGACTGCGACGGACGACCAGCAGAGCGAGGAGTATATTCGTCAGCTTGTAACCATTTCATAACTATACGAAATTATGTCACAAGAGTGAATAAGACCGAGGATACGTCAGCGGTTAAAGGGCTCGTTGAGTGAACGCTGCACTCAGAAGTAGGACACATTCGGTCATTACGAACCGTCCCATACGTCATAGCGTTAGCCGATTTCTGTATATATACTAGAAAAAACTTGTGGAATCTGACCTGGGGGAAGATCAGTTTGGATTTAGGAGAAATGTAGGAATACGGGAGGCAATACTCACATTACGACTTATCTTAGAAGATAGGCTAAGGAAGGGCAAACCTACGTTTTTGGTGTTTGTAGATTTGGAGAAAGCTTTTGACAATGTCGACTGGAATACGCTCTTCCAAATTCTGAAGGTAGCAGGCCTAATACATAGGGAGCGAAGAGTTATATTCAAACTATACAAAAACCAGACAGCGGTTATTAGTGTCGAAGGGCAAGAAAGGGACGCAGAGGTTGTGAAGGGAGTAAGAAAGGGTTGTAGCCTTTCCCCAATGTTGTTCAATCTGTACATTGAGCAAGCAGTGACGGAATGGAAGGACAAATTTGGAGAGGTAATTAAAGTACAGGGAGAAGAAATAAAAAGTTTGCTATTTGCCGATGACATAGTAATTTTGTCAGAGACGGTAAAGGATCTGGAAGAGCAATTGAATTGAATGTACAGTGTCTTGAAAGGAAGGTACAAGATGAACATTAACAAGAGTAAAACGAAGGTAATGGAATGTAATGTCAGAAAATCAGGCGATGCTGAAGGAATTAGATTAGGTAATGAGACAATAGAAGTAGTAGATGAATTTTGTTATTTCGGTAGCAAGATAACTTCTGATGGCCTAAGTAGAGAAGATATAAAATGCAGAATGCCTATGGGGAGAAAAGCGTTTCTAAAGAAACGAAACTTATTAACATCCAATTTAAATGCTAGGAAGTCCTTTATGAAAGCATTTGTCTGGAGTGTAGCATTGTATGGCAGTGAAACGTGGACGATAAGGAGTTCAGACAGAAAGAAGATAAAAGCTTTAGAAATGTGGTGCTACAGAAGAATGATGAAGATTAGATGGGTAGATCACGTGACTAATGAGGTGCTTAACCGCATTGGGAAGAAAAGGTGTTTCTGGCATATCCTGACTAAGAGAAGGGATAGATTGGCAGGACACATTCTGAGAGATCAAGGAATTGTCAATTTAGCATTAGAAGGAAGCGTATGGGGTAAAAATCGTAGAGGGAGACCAAGGGACGAATACAGTAAGCAAATTCAAAAGGATGTAGGTTGCCGAACGTATTCTGAGGTGAAGAGGCTTGGACCGGACAGGGTAGCGTGAAGAGCTGCATCAAACTAGTCTGCGGACTGAAGACCACACCAGCAACTCCAGCTTTTAGAAGTGTAATCACTTGGTCTTTGGAATGGATGATGGTCAGGAGAGCAGTCGTCGTTCCAATGATCCAATCACTGTATTCAGCTTATGTAGTGCAGACTAGTAGCCGTTAGTTGCAGTCCAGAGACAACTACTACACTTCGAACTGACCATCATCCAGGGAAGATGGTGAACCGCTGTCTACCGTCTACACAATGCTGAATATGGTTGCTGTCTGAGACCAGCTCAGTCTTCGTTGGTCAATGATCCTGTCGACGAGCTACGACTCTGATACTAACCCTGGCATCCGGTATCAAGAGTCCATCTGTCACCGCGGCATCCGACTCCAGCGGTTCCAAGCATGGACTCACAAGCAGTTGCATAGACCGGAAGAGGGACCGAGGACTACTCCTGGCAGTCTCTGCTACGACTGCCAGACGTCACGGCGCGGGCACCTCCGTCCGAACGGTAGAGCAGCTGCCCATAGAAGACGCGCCGAGATGACGCGGCCGAACGTGACGTCACCTGCTGATCCCCGTAACCTGCGAAAAAGACAGACCCCCAGCGCAGTCGTCTTGCTACGTAAGCAAGGTAGTTCCGAGCCGGCGCGATCGCTAGCTGTGAGGCTGCCCGCTATGACGCAGTGGGGTGTGCCCCAGCGGCCGGCCAATCGGCTAGCGATCGCGCCGGCTCGGAACTACGTTGCTTACGTGGCATGACGACTGCGCTGGGGCCCGTCTTTCTCGTAGGCCTCGCTGATCCCGCTCGTGCCGAGCTAGCGCCTACACCGCGATATCTCGTATTCAGTTGAATAAACTTGTAAGCTCTGATACTGTTTTACTAGCGTCCTCTGGCGGTCCACCACGTATCTCGCCTCATCCTGACATAAAAGCTGGGAACCTGCAGCTCGGCTCCAGCCCATTTATTAATGTTCACGAAAATATCAATAGCAGACATGTCTAGAATTATCGTCGACATACTATTTATTGCAATAATTGTACCATCTACAAACAAAACGAACTCTGCTTCTGGCACTATAACTGATTAGAGGTAATTAGTGTACACAAGAAGAAGCAAAGGCCGTAAGATGAATCCTTGTGGCATAATTATGTCCATAATGGATGTGAGGTCGCGGTTGTATTACTTAGTTATTTTGTCAAGTAGGCTCAACCACAGAAATCGTGTAAAACACGAAAATATGACGCGTTTCAAGGGTCAAGCCCTCATCATCAGATAATCTGTACAAGACTCTTAAAACCTGAGACAATAAAAATCTAGAACGTAATAAAAGAAAACGTGGTTACTTCCCTTGTAACCGTGTCTACGCAGAAAGGTCCTCAGCGTATTGTGCTTCGTCAGGATTCAAACCAGACCCCAGCCCCGGCGGCGCATAACACTACGGAAATGCACCGAGTCAACAACACGACTGGGGCGCACGCATGCACATGAAAACAAAAACCTCTTAATTCCAAAGATCATCCACGAGCTAGTGGGTACATTCAGGTGTCACGAAATCATTTGCACAGTAAGACTGAGGTTGAAATTTAAAATAAACGACTTTTGTTATAATGGTCCACAAAGTTTTTAAAAAATCTGTATGTATTACCTTGAACTTGTTCATTTCATGAAACGTCCTTTTAGCATTATGTATTATAATCTCCAGCTGTTCTAGCAGATCTCACTTTCTTCCCTTATCCTGTCTATGCAAAACCTTAAGGTCATCTTCAATGCGCTTTAATGGGTGTCCAGTTTCGCGGATATGCGTAGCTACAGCGAACTTGTCAAAATTATTAAGTCGGAAGGCGTCCATATGTTCCTTGTACCTAACTTTAAACGATCTACCGGTCTGACCAATGTAGTTGGCATTGCGACTACTACACTAAATCTTATAAACCCCTGCTTTGTCATAAGATTCATCTGTGCAAGTGAAGAGCTGAGACAGGAAAATATCATATTGTATCACACACAAATTACAATGGTAACCACCATCTGAATAAAATTATAAAGTTTGAAAATCTTTGGAAACAAACTACTGTGGTTATCAGCTCCTAAGCTTACAAACTACTCAAACTAAACCAAAGACAACACACACACACACACACACACACACACACACACACACACACACACACACACACACACACACACAAATACCCGGTGGAGGTTTCGAATCTGCGATGGAGAGCAACCGCGCGCTCTGCAGCAAGGCGCCTTAGAGCGCACGGCCATTCCACCGCGGCTCTGAATAAAACACGTAACCATATGTATATTCTGTATGATATCTAACCTGATCCCCTAATTGTTGTGAGCAATGTATTATTGGGGAGAGGTAAATTAAAAGTGAGTAATTTTAAGTAGACACCCCGTGATATTTTATATCAGGTTTGTTGCTCATAGTCAGAGGATAGTCTGTACTAAAGCCCCTTTACATTACCGAGATGAAGCTTTTGTATTGTTGATATTAAATCATAAATTATAACTATTTTTAAAAATACCAAATGATGAAGAGGTCTACGTTATTATTGCCTCGCTGTGGTGGTTGTCCGCAGCTCGCTTTGTTTCTTATCCGCATTTATAATAACTAGATGGCGAGTAGCGCCACACTGTACATTGTCGTGGTAGTCGACATCGTGTGATTATAAAAGCATCGAGGAACCAAAGCAAATCGCTGGAGAACCAACAAAGCAAGGCAAAAATATTATACTTCAAACATTTGTCAAGATTTTAAGAATGATTCATCTGTGCAAACACTTATCCAAATTAAAAGAGTGGAAACGCGGTTGTGATGATCGTGTTTGGAGTGATTCTAGCCATAAATATTGGTTTGTTCTGTTATGTATGCATAAATTGTTAAAACCCCTGCTTCTTTTCTTTTTGTGCATACACGTATATGTGCTCTACCAAGTATAATTCAAAAGAATGTTTTCACATATTTCACCTAACAGAACTGAATCACAGAACGTATTGTCCCAAACATGGCTTCAGCTCAGACGAATCTAAGATACACGACATCTGCACAGAATCTCTTACAACCTTTTTGAGGAATTTCTTGTGGAGAAATGAGCTTAAAATTTTTACGGTTACCGAATGACAATATATTTCTAACGATGTTTTTGAATTGAAGCAAAATGGAATCGATGCGATTTAACGAGTATTTTGATTAATTTTCTTGCGCTCACAGTATCAAATTGTTTTTTAAAATCCGCTATACATTTACTATTCGTACAAAACTGCTGGACGATGAGAATCAGGAATCTGCATGCCAACTCACGGAAGGTTCACGGAAGCTAGCATGAATGCTACACCATTTTCTGAGACGGAACGGACGCTGAAAGGAGCGGAAATGAGCAGGAGTGGAGACGGAGAGTGAAAATTGGCCTTTTTTCAGAACGCGGTAGGATTGTAGAATTGTCCGTATACGCGCAGGTGGGCAGGCACGAGCTCGACTTGGAGCGAATCAACCCGAACTGGCTCGAACTTCATACCAGTAAGGCTAGGCGCAAATTGAGATGCGTGTAGCACTGGCGCAGTGCCGTGACACTGCAGGGCTACACGCGCTGCGCCGGACCAGTGCACACTGGGGCGACAGGCAGGCGGAGTGGCGCGCCCGTACAACGCGCTGGTTACTCGCCAGTCTGACCAGTGGCGTATCAATGGAGGGGGGGATGAGGGTGATAGAACCCCCCCCCCCCAGAACCCGAAAAAAAATCGTATAACAGCGATCTGGTAAAGGAAAGATTGAAAACTTGGGGTGTTTTACCATAATCTTTCATTGGATGGTAGTGAATTAGTTGCTTCAACGGGAGTGGTAGATATTAGTCTGTCTGGAAACTGACTAAAATTTTGCTCGTCAAACAGATCCATCCCCCCTCCCCCAAAGCCAAGTTCTAGTTACGCCACTGAGTCTGACAATGTGTGATTCGCAGGTAAAGCAGTTGTTACAGCAGAGTTCCGAATCTGATTCGGGTACTAACGCTGAGGACGAAGCTTTTCTTGCGACACTAAGAAATAAAGAGTTAAAATCTCCGAACAAATATATTTTGCAGAATGACACTTTCACTCTGCAGCGGAGTGTGCGCTGATATGAAACTACCTGGCAGATTAAAATTGTGTGCCGGAACCGGGACTCGAACCTGGGACCTTTGCCTTTCGTGGGAAAAGGTCCCAGGTTCGAGTCCCGGTTCCGGCACACAATTTTAATCTGCCTTTCGCGGGAAAGGTCCCAGGTTCGAGTCCCGGTTCCGGCACACAATTTTAATCTGCCTTTCGCGGGAAAGGTCCCAGGTTCGAGTCCCGGTTCCGGCACACAATTTTGATCTGCCAGGAAGTTTCATATCAGCGCACACTCCGCTGCAGAGTGAAAATTTCATTCTGGAAACATCCCTTAGGCTGTGGCTAAAGCCATGTCTCCACCATATCCTTTCTTCCAGGAGTGCTAGTCTTGCATGGTTCGCAGGAGAGCTTCTGTGGAGTTTGGAAAGTATGAGGCGACGTACTGGCGGAAGTAAAGTTGTGAGGCGACATCGTGAATCGTGTCGGGATAGCACAGTCGGTAGTGCGCTTGCCCGCGAAAGGCAAAAGTCCCAGGTTCGAGTCCCGGTTCCGGCACACAATTTTAATCTGCCAGGAAGTTTCAAATATATTTTGAGTGTGGAAATGGTGTGGTCAGTTTGAAATTACCAAGAAGATGAGTGATGCTGATTTCACAAATTATTTCAAAATGAACAGACAACAGTTTACGGAACTGCATGGGATAATACAGGAAGCCGTCGATGCAAATGGATGTAATGCACAAAAGCCGATTGCTACCGAGGAAAAACTGGCAGTTTTTTTGAGATAAGCGATAAATACATAATACTTTTCTCCATGTAAGGGATCATTAATTCGTGCAACCCATTGATCTATGGTGTTTTCCCACCCTGACGCAAAATGGAGGAGTGTTATATAAATTTAACCCCTATGTCCAGACATAATTCACTTTTATTGCTAGAGGTTACTCAGCGTGATATCTAAGGATGAAACTATATATTTCACTGTAGCCAGAGAATATGTCATACAGTCAGCATGTTTTGGATCGTATAGTTCCCTATGCTCTCTCACTGCCTCTATTAACTTTTCTTCTATCATTACAGGAAGTGAGCAGTTGATCCACTACAGAACACGATGGTCAGTGTACTGTAACTGAGAATTATGTCGCTCAGGTATATGATAGGTAGCCAGGTGTGCCCTGTGAGAAGAAGACGTCAATCGAAAAACATTTCAATTAATATACATTTCACTTTTTAAGCATTGGCCAACAGTGAAGAAAGCAGCAAAACTATACCGACATAAATAACTGGAAAACAGTAACAAAAATATCGACAGGTTATGTGGCGAAAATCGAAACACTAATGGATGAGAAACTTCCCTGTGCAGGTTGTCGAAGGGAGCAGATGGCAGACGGCTTCCCCCTTTCCCACGGTGCGAGCGTCGCTCTGCCGCAGGAAACTGTGGCTCAGCCACAACGCCACGCGGCGCAGGTCGCGCAGCGACGTACTGCGTGCCAGTTTGCGCGGCCCCGTTAGAACACAAAAACGCGTGCTGCGCCGCTTCACTGCGCGAATGCTATACGCGTCTCAATTTGCGCCTAGCCTAACACCCCACGCCCCTCAGCAACACAGGGAAGTAAGAATGTACCACGACGATGCCTTCACGCATCATTCATTAAAGTAATTCAGATACCGTACTTTATTTTTTCTTTGTATTCATTATTTTGGAGGGGAGCAGCTCCTGCCCCACCTCCTCATATACGCACCTGCCGTTTGGCTTGAACTCTTCAGTTCGCTAGTAAACACCTCACTGATATCTTCTACTATATAAAGCAGAGTGTCCGTATGTTTGCACGTGTTGCATACAAATCTACAGTTTTGTTCCAATCTTCATGAAATATTGTCCACGTAAGTTTCAATCCATGAGGACGGTCGCCGTAAGTGTAAGAATCACATACGATATATAGTTTACGAGATATGACTCATAAACAATGAGATGAGCGAAAAACTGCTGCGTTTTGCGACAATGCTGCTTATTTTCTCCTAAACCATTGGACCGATTTCAAATTTGATACACACATTCCTTACCGTGAGGTAACAATTGCTGCATGGTTAAGAATCACATGCGACACATGGTTCAAAAGATATTACGTCATAACCAATAGAAATCGCAAAAAATGCCATATAATGCGGCGAGACTTTCGAAATATACTGTATGACAAAGACAGTACTTAGCGACTTGCAACAAACTTTAAACATAATTTCAAACCTTTATTAAACTTTTTCTCGCTGACAACACTAGCAAAATGATGAAAGGAAAAAAGTTTCTCGCTTACTACTTTTTCGCTGTTCGTGGAGTAAAACTACGGCTCTCGGTATGACGTTACAATTTATAATTTGAACACTAGAAATTGTAGCGACAGGAAATTTTACAGACAGTATACACACATATAGTTGAATGTACCTTCTAAATTATATCACAGTACGACACGTATTTCATGAGATATAAGCACATAAACAGAAACGTTCATAGAAAACCGCCCCATCACACATCAAGTTTTAATCTATTACTTCTTTACTACTAATTGTATTTCCAAGAGATTTTACAGACATACAGTCCTTATACAAATGAATATATCCCTTAAAATGGCAGGAGTATAAAATAAATACCCGGGCAACGCCGGGTTTTCAGCTAGTAAATATATAAATAAGGAAATTAAATAAAATAAAAATTTTCCGCCGGCCGCGGTTGCCGAGGGGACTAAGGCGCTCCAGTCACGGTCTTCACGGCCACTAAGGTCGGGGGTTCGAATCCCCCCCTCGGGCATGGATATTTGTGCCGTCCTAGTTCGTAAGTAGTTCATAAGTAGTTTGTAAGTTTAGGGACTGATGACCCCGTAGTTAAGTCTCATAGACTGTACAAACGTTTGAACATTTTTAAAAATTTTCCCGTTTGTCACTGAATGTTTTCTAAGGGTTTCCCTACTGGAAAACAGTCTGATAATAGAAAACGGATTAGAGAAAGCTGTTAGACTTAACGGAGAGTAAATTTCTATGCAATACAAAATGTTCAAATGCTTGTAAATCAGTTAGACCAAACTGCTTTGGTTATCAGTCCCTAGACTTAAAAGCTACTTAAACTAACTTCCTCTAAGTACAACATGCACACCGGTGCCCGAGGGAGGACTCTAAAACTCCGGCGGGAGCGGCCGCCAAGTCCGTAGCATGGTGCCTCAGACCACGCGGCTACTCTCGCGCGGCACTACGGAATACAAACTGATCTTTCAGGAGATAAGTTCCTACCAGTTTTTCCAATGTTTCTGTTATTATTGTGTTGCAACCATGAGTTATTAAACTGACAGTTATGTGATATTTTTACATATCATCAAAACAATGGCGGCTTGTGAGAATTTTGGGTGTTTACAGATTTTTAGATTAAGACAAACATATATCTCTCAAATACCATCCCCTTGTATAAAAGTTGGGATTTTGGAAAAAATTGGGTTGCGTTGTTTTGTTGGGATAGGGGGACTAAACTACTGAGGTTATCAGTACCCCGGTGGGAGGGAAAGAAGTGAAGATAGGAAAAGAGGGGAGGGGGAAAGGAAATGCAGTCCGGGAAGTAAAGAAGGAAGGAAGACTGCATTAGCTCGGGGCTCTGTGCTCGCCATGCACGTATGAAAGAACCGTGAGCCCCCTGGGGGGGGGGGGGTGGAAAAATTGTACAAATTAGCCACAACCAATAATAATAATTGGCGTAAGTTTTCTGACGAAGGAAAGAATTGTTTTGTGGTATTTTGTTATTTTGTACAGAATTATGTACAGTTTCCGCAATAATGTAACACAGTAATCCGTAATCTTTCGCTACTACCCGTTTCGTCAGTCATATATTTATGTTACCGAAGTGTTATCGCTCATAAGTTCTACTATCTTGAAGAAAGAAACCGCATAATTTCTTGTTATGAAGTGCCATGTGGGAACGCCCGTGTAGTCTGGAGCGCCATGCTACGGATCGCGCGGCCGCTTTCGTCGGAGGTTTGAGTCCTCCATCAAATGTTCAAATGTTTGTTAAGCTTATAGGACTTAACTACGGGGTCATCAGTCCCTAAACTTACAAACTACTCACGAACTACCTTACACTAAGGACGGCACAAATAGCCATGCCCGAGGGGGGATTCGAACCCCCGACCGTAGTGGCCGTGCAGAGCGTGACTGGAGCGCCTCAGTCCCCGCGGCCACGCAGGGGGCATGGGTATATATATATAATGTGTGTGTGAGTGTGTGTGTGTGTGTGTGTGTTACAACGGGAAAACGACTACAGGGGGTTGTGCTTGAACCAGTCCTATATTTTTTTTTCCTCCTCCACGTTGCCATGGATGACGCACAACAGTTTGCGTTGTACCGCAATGACAGTGTACGCGAGGGTTGTAGTTACTCCCCACTGCACTGTGCGAAGAGTATAAACTCTAAAAGTTCACCAGCATGACGTCTTCTATAGATGTCCCCACGCAGATGATAGCACGCAGGTTGGAGTTCTTGAATGAGGCTGAAATTGCTAAACTAATGGCAGGAACTGATCTAATTACGGAATTCGGAATGTCAGCTGATTTATTTAAAGTAAGCAGAAAACCAGCAAACTGCATAATAACATCCACTTGACACACATTGACTTAACTGAAAGTAAATATAAAGTCATTTCCCTTGATCAAAGATGATTAAATATAGTCTTATGACCACCTACGTATGCATGTTACTCCTTCGAGGGCGTGTACCGAACTCACATGTAACTCTTCCGAGTGGGTGTACTGAACTGAACAGTGGCAGCTCGATGCAAGACTGCCTTCGTTCCGCGATTTGGCGCGCAAACATGGCTGCCGTGCATCGTCCGTCTTAAATTAATTATTTTGTTTATTGAATTAGCAATTGTTAATATGTTTTACCTCCGCAGGGCATAGCTTAGCTTTGAGGGTTCTTTCTAATTTGAGTGCGACATTGAATAAATAATTGGTTTATTAAATATTAACAAAAATATGATTGCGTTTTGACGTGTGACCGCTAGTACTACAGCCAATCGGCGTCCAGTGCCTGCCGCTCGGGGACTTCCCTAGAATTCGGGGAGATTTGCCAGTGCTCTTTCCCATGGGAACCCGACCTATTGTACCACCTGTCGTGGTTCTCACCAGCTTTTACCATCTGTCGCCTACTGGTCCTAACCGGCCGCACCGAAGCAATACTTCGATCGTAATATGATGGCTTTAAGCCAGAAATATTACTGTGTGTGTGTGTGTGTGTGTGTGTGTGTGTTGTTCTTAGGGTGGGCCGGCCGCGGTGGCCGAGGGGACTGAGGCGCTCCAGTCACGGTCTGCACGGCCACTACGGTCGGGGGTTCGAATCCCCCCTCGGGCATGGATACTTGTGCCGTCCTTAGTCTTAGTTAGTTGATAAGTAGTTTGTAAGTTTAGGGACTGGTGACCCCGTAGTTAAGTCCCATAAGCTATACAAACATTTGAACATTTCTTAGGGTGGTTTAACTTAGTTTAAATAGATTGTAAGTCTAGGCACTGATGAGCACAGTAGTTGGTTCCATAGTGTTGTCAACTCGCCACTACAAGAAGAGCGATAAATCGCTGTATGGCCTTCGGTCGCCGGGGGCGCCCGCAGTCTCGGTATCTCTATGCTTATTTCGCGCGCCGGCCAATAGAAAGTAGGGGGCTCGCCTACAAAGGACGGCGCACCATATCAACGGCAGACAGTTCTATGGAGTCCTACGAGTTCGACAGTTACAGTCCAGGAGGTCACTAGAGGATCCAGGAGTCTGTTTTAGCACAAGCCGCAACAATTTACTTTTGGCTTACAGAACTGTGTAGTGGGAAGAAGTTTGTACCACCACAAGCACTTCAGAGTTAAGTATTTATTTTATACTATAATAAATTTCATGTGGACTAATCAATTCTTTTGAGTTACAGACTCATGTCTACAACCTTACGTGTCACAGTCCACCTGAACCCACTACAAGCCAGAGACACAACACTTAGACATACAAACATTGGATTTTTTATGAAGTATCCTGTCCACATGTATGACTTAAGAAGATATTAGTATGTCTGTAAAAGTTTAATATTTATGCATTCATCTTGAAGAAAATCAGTCGCACAGGTGATTCAGTGGTGAATATGAGGCATTTATGCATAGTACCACCACATAATTTTGCGCATGTGCAAAGCCTATCCTGTATTCCTCGCCTGAAACTGTTAACCATTTGTGACAACGGAGCAGAACACAAAATGTCTTCGCTACGCATTTAACTCACAGAAATCTAAACTTTGCTATTAGATTGCTGTCTAACCACACCTTAGGTAATAGCAATTTAAAGATAAACGTGAAGCAATGAATTAAAATTTGTGACGCGGTCGGGAAGCGAACCCGGACCTTCCTGCTTACTTGGCAGGAGTCTTACCGTTAAGCCACCGCACCACCAATGACTAAGGCGCCTCGGAATAGTCTAAGTACGACTACCCTCCATGTCACAAATTTTAATTCTGTTTCTGTGTTCCATAGATAATTGTCACTACTGTCAAGGCTCTCCATGCAGCATTGGAGGGAAGTGTGTACGGTGGTCTAACGGTCAGTTGGCCTTGGGCCGTGCTAGCGTGCGCACCTGCGCCGCGCGTCGCTTAAAGCTCCGCTCCGGGGTTTGTTTACTTCCGCGTCGCGGTATTTGTGTGTATCGAGTCCCGCATTCACGTACCTCATGGCGCACGCTTACCGCCGTGCAACGATCAAAGTAACGTTTCAGGCTGAACATCCACGACCAAGAGCTTTTGAAATCGAACAGTTCATACGAGAAGATCTTCGTTTGAACCCACAAGACGTGATCGGAATACACCTTTCAATCACGGGAAGCATCGTTTATATCAAGATGACGACGGAAGCGCTATGCACTGAAGTTGTCCAACGACATAACACCGAACTGAAGTTCAAGCACTCTGATGGACACATCGGTGCCGTAACGGTCGATCATGTAGGATTCGGATTACGTACTCTACGGGTGTTTGAGGTCCCGTTTGAAGTACCTCAAGAAACGGTCATTGCAGCCTTCCAACCGTATGGTAACGTCGTGGGTCACCTCGCAGAAAAGTGGCAAACATTTACGACCTACCAGGTATTAAATGGTGTGCGTCAGATACAGATTGAGCTGAAGAAACACGTTCCGTCGTACCTGATGATTGGTGGTTTGCGGGCCATCGTTATGTACGATGGCCAGCCACGAACATGTTCAGGATGTGGCCAGGAAGGCCATGTCCGGTCCGAATGTATGCGCCGACGTTTGGTACAGACACCACTAGGTGAGGTGGCCTCAGCAACGACGATCACATCCCTACCCGTCACCTACGCTGCAGTTGCACAGAACCACGTAATACCACTCCAGGCTACGCCTGAACCTACGTTGCCTGTACCCAACGCAGAAGAAAATACCGACGACACAAGCACAGCACCGCCTCCAGCGCCCTCACCAGAGCCGGCAACAATAGAGACCACTCCGAATGACTCTGCTGGTACCATGGACATTGACCTAAGTGTGGTGCCGACGTCCGCTTTCGTCCAGACGGGTGCGGCGATAGAAGAGGAGCAACCACATTCTGATTCAGAACAACACATCCGAAAACAGCGGTCACCTCGGAGGCGTAAGAAACGCCGTCGAACACCATTCACTGACGGCCTCCATCAGACGACCTTTTCAGATACCGAACGAATGTCTGACAGTGACGTACCATTTTCCGACCAGCAGCAGAATGATACTGCCACCCTGCACAGTCCTACGGTGACGCACCATACCTCAAATCAGGACATACCCTCCTTGAAGTCAGCACCTAAGAACGACCTTTCCCTCACAGCATCGCTTGGAGTATGCGCCTCGTCCGTTACAGAACAACGCCAGCATACGTCATCGACATCCACATCATGGGCCGACGATGTTGGCGAAGGAGCGGATCAGACAGCTAACGTGGCCGAGCGGGAGCATCCCATGGAGGCACCCAACTAAGAATTGCGGCAACTGTGGGAGACACGGCAAGTCAGCGACTTTCAGGAGCCGCTGCAACGCCTTCTGTAAACCTTGCAAGTGTCCATCCGCAGCAATATCGTATCGCCACGATGAATATGGCCACCATTCGCGCCCCACACAAACTGGCGATGTTTCGAGACACCATCTACTCAAGTGATGTTGATATTGCGCTCCTACAGGAGGTGTTTGTCGCTGATTTTCTCATCCCTACCGGTTACACTGGCTATGTTTCACACGCCTCCGACACCGGCAGCGGCGTCGCCATCCTCCTACGCGATGGCATTCCAGCAGAGGACGTCGTTTACTTCCACACTGTTCGGGGAATGGCCCTTACTGTATTTGGCGTGCATATCATTAACATCTATGCACCATCCGGCTCCAGCCACCGTCGAGACCGCAATACATTCTTCGCCGAGGATATCACGCCGCTATTTATGGGTCCACAGGATGACTTGGTATTTGGAGGGGATTTCAACTCGACACAAGGGCCCACCGACCAACTGCCACAACATTCACCCTGTGCGGCTCTCTCTGTGGTCATCGACAGACTACAACTCGTTGACACCTGGACAAAGCTCTACGGAACTCGTCCGGGCTTTACGTTTTACACCGCCCATTCTTCAAGCCGCCTGGATCGCATATACCTCACCCGCTCTCTCGCAGGTGGAACCCGCCACGCGGAAGTCTGGCCCTTAGCCTTTTCAGATCATGAGGCATATATCTGCGACGTTAGTCTCGTCCGACAGCGTGTGTGGCATAGTCGTGGCCTGTGGAAACTGAACGTGTCTCACCTGACTGCTCCAGACTGTCGACATATGATCGAAAGTGCGTGGGCACAGTGTTTACGCCGTCTTAACGCCTATAACTCCACTCTTATCTTGGTGGCTCTCCTGCCAACACCGCACAAGTCTGATGAATTACGGCCGAGACATCAAGACATGGCGAAACAACACTTTGAATTTTTATTATTCCATTCTTCGAGAATGTGTGACGATGCCTTTCTCACCAGCCAGGCAGACGATGGTTCACCGTACAAAGGCCCGAATCTCTTTGATAATGCGCCGCCACCTGGAAGGGACTGTAATCCGATCTCGTACAAATGATAGAATAGGTGAAGAACATCCGTCGATGTACCATCTCATCCAGGAAAGACAAAAACGACGCCGGGCTCTGATACACGTCCTGATTGATGCGGAAGGTCACCGGCACGATACCCAACACGCCATCGGTCAGGCGTTTCATGCCCATTTCACAAGACTATATGAAGCTGTTCCGCATTCGCCAGAACTGATTTCAGAAGTCGCACAACTTATTCCAAGTACTCTCCCAGTGGAGGTGGCACGTGAACTCCAGGAAGGCGTGACCACAGATGAAGTACTAGAAGCAATTAAAATGGGGCATAACAATAGGTCTCCTGGGCCCGACGGTATTCCCGTTGAATTTTATAAAAGTTTTGACTATTTGTTAGCATCTACATGGACGACGATCGCTTAAGAACTAATGTCCCCGGCGACTGAGGTCCCTAAAACCTTCCTTGAAGGCATAATTATTCCTGTACACAAACCGAACGGGTCATCCAGAATACAAGATTATCGACCTATAACTCTGCTTAACAGCGATATGAAAATATTTACACTTTTGTTGGCTTCACGACTCAAGAAAGTTGCACGGTACGTCACAACCTGCGATCAGACGTCCTTAGGAGGAGACAACAATATCCATACGGCTCTTTGCCGCTATCGAGACATGATAGCACTTGCCCGATATCAACGACTTCCTGGTGCCCTGGCTTCACTTGACTTTAGCCAGGCCTTCGACCGTGTTGATCACTCCTACTTACAGACAGTTCTCCAGCACATGGGTTTCCCTGGCGATATTATTGCAGTAGTTATGCGCCTTCTGACCGGCGCGACCTCCAAAATCATGTTCAACGGTCGCCTCACCCCACCCGTGGTTATAACACGATCCGTCCGACAAGGCTGCCCACTTTCAACTATATTATACGCCTTTGCTTTAGAACCATTGCTCCAGGGACTACGCCGACATTTGGAAGGTATGAGTTTACATGGGAACCGCTTCTGTTGTACAGCTTACGCCGATGACATCGTCCTTTACCTACGCACTGAGAACGACGTACGGGCAGCCCTGACGTGGGTGGTCACCTATGGCGAGGCATCAGGCAGCTTGCTCAACGTCTCAAAATCCAAGGTCTTGCTCATCGGCGAGGGCCTACCAGAGAGAAGCATCGCTCCTCTAAGTGTAGCCACCACCGTCAGATGTCTTGGCGTAGATTTTTCAGCCGATCTCCGCCGCTCAGCAGCGATCAACGATCGGCGATTGCTTCAGAGAATCAGGGGAAGTCTGGCAGATCACCGTCTACGATCCCTCGACATAGTTCAACGTACACAATATGTGAACATCTATCATGCCTCTCGCATACCCCATGTTGCTCAAGTGCTACCGATCCCAACTCTCCTGGCACGGCGTATATTGGCTGCGTTAGGCTCCTACGTCAGCTCCGGATTGATATTCAAAGTGCAATACGACGCCCTTGCACTCCCGCGGGAACGTGGTGGGGTGGGACTAACACATGTGCCGACCAGAGTCACGGCGCTCTACGTCAGCTCTCAATTAAAAATCTGGCGACGTTGCCCACAGAGTCTCACCGGTATCCTATTCAATGCCTTTGCCCCGGACTCTTTGGTAGCCCCAGTGACGATTGCAGCCATTCCAGTTGCCTTCCATCATATCCGACGATTCTTCTTGGACCTTAGTTATGTATACAAATCTTTACCACCTGCTCGTTTGTCTCAGACTAAAACAGTATATGATCTGCTACAACAGTGTCGACCATCCAACCCGATCGAAATTAAGCATCCACAGTATGTGTGTCGGCATATATGGAAAGCTATTTACGAACGTTTTCTCGAATCAGACTTCCAGTCAGCTTGGTATCTCACTGTGAACGGAAAACAAGTAAACCGACATCGCCTGCATCGGATCCATCTCGCCGATTCGCCCCTCTGCATTCACTGCGGAGTGGACGACACAGACGGCCACAGGTTCCACTGTGGTCAGGCGAACGATGTCTGGACGCTCGCGCGTCGAATTTTGGCGTTCCTTACTCGCCAAACACCTGCCCAGATCGACATCAACATGCTCTTATTTCCGGAGGAGACTTTCTACCCCACCACCAAAACACACTCGGTAAATTGGATTCGTGGCTACACGATCCGATACCTCTTTGATCCTGGCGAGAAATCAGTACTTGGATACTGGAACTTTCTTAATGAACAACACTGCGTCCTAACCCGTAACCCAAAGTACCAGCAATATTTTTCCAACTTTTTACGGAGTGCCTTTCACAACCCACCTCGCAGCTGGAACGTCCAAGCGATGAGAAAATAAATCTTAACGCAACCAACCTGAACTGAACAGGACCCACAACGGAACATAATCAACGAGAAGACACGTTTGGACGATTCTAAGTATGCCGGCGGCAACACTACGGCGCACCTCTTATTATATATTTAATAAATATATATACATAAAGAATAAAAAAATAAAAAAAAAAAAAAATAAATAAAGAATACAAAAGAGAAGAAGTTTTCCCAGTTTTTTTTTTTTTTCCAAATCTCATGAGTTTTATTTTATTTCATTTTCTTCATTATTATTTTTCTGCTTTCGGTAGCCTATTAGCTTTCCTTGCCCTTTATTAGAAGTAGGTTAGTTGGACTGGGACTAGGATGAGGTAGGAGCCAACGCCTGAAGTGGACAAGTTTTTTTTTTTTTTTTTTCCAAGGGCAAAAGTGGCGGTGACAAGTCCCCCCCCCCCCCACAAAAAAAAAACAAAAAAAAACGGTAAGACGTCTGCCTAGTAAGCATAGAGGTCCGTGTTCGATTCCCGACCGTATCACAAATTTTAATACATTGCTTCACGTTTGTCTTTAATGTCTTGGACATATTCGTGACGAAAAACCGTCTCAGGATTTCTCAATTTATGTTTAATAGCTATTTGTTCGAAAATAAAGGCTAAATATTTTTGACAAGTGATGAATTATAAATATTATTTCGAATTTATTTCTAGGTTATTGCCTCATCACAACCTCTGAAATCGCGACATATTCTCAAAAAAAATTGTTTGAAATACCATGCACCTTTAACCATCAGGCCTTACAAAACATCGATGCCTGACAGTATTCATTAGTTTACGAATTGTGAAAGTTTTTACAGTCAATGTGTCATCGATTGACATTTAATTATAAGAAATCCTATCAAGGATGACGTGGTTTTGTAAAAGCCTCTGTCCATAAAAGCGTTTAGCTGCAAATAAAGCAGGCCACATTGTTTCCTGTGCTTGATGTGTAGCTCTCACCTAGCGGCTGAGCACGAAATAAAGCATTCACATTGTCTACAATATATTGGGCCTATAAGGCAACGGCGTCACGCCACTCGCGCATGCGCAGAAACGCGTTAAAAGGAGCACCAAGAATGTGCTCCTGCCGCTGATGCCAAGTTTCACGGAGTCCAGAGGAGCAGTGATATAGTGTGGTAGATTTAAGTACAGTTTATTTAACACTTCAATGGTCGCGTCAATAGGAGGAACATAGGGGGTCGTGTTGTGTCTGTTAGATGATTTTGTTGTGGTCTTCAGTCCGGAGACTGGTTTTATGCAGCACTCTATCCTGAAAAAGCCTCTTCACAAGATCGGCAACCGACATTCATCTGAATCTGCTTACTATATACGCCTCTTGGTCTCCCTCTGCGATTCCCCCCCCCCCCCCCCCCCCCACACACACACACTTCCCTCCAATGCTAAATATACGATTCCTTGAAGTCTAAGAATGTGTCCTACCAATCGATCCTTTCTTTCAATCAAGGTATGCCAGAAATTCATTTTCTCCCCTATATGTTCTGTCCCTCTTCAGTAGTTACGCGATCTACCACCTAATCTTCAGCATTCTTCTTGTAGCACCACATTTCAAAAGCTTCTATCCTCTTCGTGTCTAAACTATTTATCGTCCAAGTTTCACTCCCATACAAGCCAACATTCCACACAAATACCTTCAGAAAAGACTCCCTGATACTTAATTTAAAATCTTTGAGATACTGGGTCAAAATTGCACTGTTAGCTTTAATTAACCTCAGATGTTGCAGTGAATTAGTAAACAAAACAAGGGAAAGATGCGTGTAAGTATTACAATAGTTGCATCTGAACATATGTTTTATGAAAATTTGCAATAGAACAAGGTGCGAAATCTACGGTCGCCAGCTGGCCATTGGCTACCGACTATTGGCAACTGGCGACCAAGGCTTAAATGTAAATTTATTTCTAAAAGCACTACAGCTAGGTTCATAATTGAACATTCACGTGCGTGAAACGGTAGGTGGTAACTATACTATCGGACAAGGTAAGCCTACATATCCAGGTAATTTCAGAAACCTGAAAAATGCATCTCAATTTTGATTGATGACATTTTTTATATGAAATGTAAACACCGAACATCCGCCTACAATACTGCTTTACTGCTACATTCTCTGTCACCAGACGAAGGTACCACGACACAAACAGTTAACACTTGAATTTCGCGCGCAACCCAGAAAAACAAAACATTCACACAACCGTATCCATACGACCAGCATTAGCGCAATAATACATGTAAAAAGCACACCATAAAGAAAACACGAGAAACCAGGAGCTAAGGAAAAGAAAAGAATAGTAAGTACTAACTCAAAAGACGTGATTTAGACGCAAAATTTAATAACAAGAAATATGAACTGTTTGTTTTGTCTTGTAGATGACAAGGTGTAAAAAAGTATTACAGCAAAAAGTAATAAGAACTGTAGTCAATGCTTTGAAAGTCCTTTTAACATAACGTAATGTAAGGTACGTGCAAAAAAGTAAAAAATCTTATCTAGGCCGGTTTTCGACAAAACTAAAACAAATAATTTTGTCTGCTAATGTAAGCGAACTGCACAGTGAGAGAACTTGTAAATACATTTAGATGTATTTAAAAATGACACTTGTACAGCACTACTATAATATTGAGAACCACAATAAAGAAGTCTACACTGATGATGCACAGATGTGCCGAAATATTATGGCAGCAAAAAAAAAAAAAAAAAAAAAAAAAAAAAAAAAAAAAAAAAAAAAAAAAAGCGTACTGGAGCGCCGTGTAGCGGTTCGCGTGGCCACCCGCCGTCGGGGGTTCGATTCCCCCTTCGGGCATGGGTGTTTGTGTTGTCCTTAGTTTAGTTTACCTTAGTTTAAGTAGTTTGTAAGCTAGGGACTATAAACCAAGCTGATGGGTCCCATAGATTTACAAACATTTGAACATTTGGAAAAATAACAAAAACTGAAGTATCTTACATACGACGGAGTATCCTAACCATTTACTTAATCACACATGGAAGAAAGAAGAGCATTAACGTCAAAAGATGGTTGTTCAAACAGTTTGCTTGTCAAACTAAATCCATAGTATTTGCAAATGATTGGTAAAGGAGGGGAAGGAAGAAGGATAGGAAAGAAAGGATTGACAGTGGCCGCATTTGGGCATTGATATTAAGCAATGGCGACAAGTGAAAATGTGAGCCGGACCGGAAATCAAACCCGGGTCACCCGCTTCGGGCGAGCGGTCGCCTTAACCACTTGGTCACCCTTGCTCGCCTCCCGTCCTTCACAAATTCTCACAAGTCGCACGATATGTTGGTAGCGCCCCTGTTGTCCATGCCCTCTTATACTCGCCATTACGGATTCACGTGCGAGGACGGACGTATGACCGCATCAGCGGTGAAATAACTGAAGCTAACGCCGTCGTCGCGTTGAAATACTTATGGTATTGGTGTGGTGTCTGTTCTTTCGGACGTCCGAAAGAACAGACACCACACCAATACAATAATTCCATAGTGACAATGAGGGGGTGGGGGTGTTTGTTCATATTCAGTTAAAGGGGTTGTGGCGATCAAAGTTGTTAGAGTGGCTAATGCTTCTGAACTGAGATTTTTCACCCTGAAATAGAATGTTTAGATCTGCTGACACACGGGTAGCCTATTCGGGGTATATGTGTCTGTGAGATCTTACGCAACCACTGTAGTGTTAAGATTACCGTATCTACCTTACTTTTAACATCACTCAAACAAAACTAACACCAGAGTGATTAATTAGGAACCGAACGAGGTGGACAGTGGTAACGCATTGGACTCGCATTCTGTAGGATGGTGGATCAAATCCACCTACGGCCATCCAGATTTCCCTACATCTCTCCAGGCAGATGCCGAGATGGTTCCTTTCAAACGGCACGGCCGATTTCCTTCTCCATCCTTACCCAAAACTCGGAGCTATAGCTCCGTCTCTAATGAGCAAGCTGTCGACGGGACGTTAAACCCTAAGCTTCCGTCCTGATTAATTAGGGCGTCCACGTGCTCTTATCCAGCAGCCGCCACGCATCACAGTCCTCGAGTCCAAATAGGATTTTGGTCCGGAGTGAGCGGCTGTCCGCTAATTCGCCGGCTATTGCTGGTGCAGGTCGAGCACGTCAGGCTATTGTAATGGCGGAATATTCGCGGCCGCAGCGGTGGTCGCGGGAAACTGGGGCATCTTGTTAACGGAGCTCTTTGCAGCGAGGGGCGCCCCTTGACCCCGCGCCACAAGTGCCCTCCGCCGACCGCTGTTTTCACGACTCGCTTCAGCCTGCGCCCGCACCCTCGCAAATTAGTTCCATCCCTCTCTCTCTTTCGGCCGTTTCCTCGATCTGTTCTATTTGAGGAACGGAGGTGTTCTGCGATCTCTGGCAATGCGCAGCATGTACGTTTTTATTGGCCAGTCTTGGATGAAGGTGATGACTAGCGGTATCTGCAGATGTGCGGACACCGGGAATTTGCGCCGCGTGATTCTAGGTATTGTGGCATTACGAATTATGCCGTTGATGACACACAAAAAGACTGAGTGCTTTTCTAAGTTATGTTTTCTTCGAGATTCCATAAAAACAAATATACGAATATTTTAATAGTAATAATGATGAAACTTCCTGGAAGATTAAAATTGTGTGCCGGAAAGGCGAAAGGCAAAGGTCCCAGGTTCGAGTCCCGGTTCCGGCACACACTTTTAATCTGCCAGGAAGTTTCATATCAGCGCACACTCCGCTGCAAAGTGAAAGTTTCATTCTAGTAATAATGGTGATTAAGTTAGACATCCAAAGTGGAATTCATGTAAACATAAATTTATCCACGTTATGTGGATTGTTCTGAAGTCTGCGGCTGTATTATAAACTTTTTGAAATAATTCATACTGCAGCAGTCCCTTTTTACTATTATTTTTATTAGCATGATGCGTTTCGGCAGCAAGCTGCTATCATCGAGTGCATTTTATAGTTACAGGTTCCTTATTGTTTTTATGTTTTGTGTTGTGGGTGCCAGTGAGGTTATGGCTGGACGTTTTAAACTGTTCAGGAAGATATAGCCAATTTAGGATTATCTTTCAAGAGTATAGCTTCTGGATTATTGCAGTGTTGTATTTACTTTTTACTTACAGTTTTGTTGATAATCTTGTTGTCTGGCACACAAAACACAAGAACACAGATACATATACACCACATGTAGACATTTTGTATTAGATGTTTACACTGCACAAAGATCCTTAAAAGCTAAGACAGATACATCAGTATCTACAGTGAATATGCCATTAAAAGTGCATATCTAGATAGCATGTATTGAAACAGATGTTGCTACATTTTAAAGAATTGTTCAATCATAGTTACATTACTTTTATTAATTTTACATTTTAATGAAAATACATTCAACACTGGAGAAATTTTTAAAGAAATTGTTATTTTTGCTTTCCAGTTCATCATTTAGCAGAAGCTCAGTATGTATTTTTTCATGGATGAAGATTTCTAGTCCTTCATAGAGGTCCATTATATGCCCCTTGTCCATTTTATGCAGTATATGAAGATCACTCTTATTATTCTGGAATGGATGTCCCGTGTTCTTTATATGGGTAGCTACTGGGTAGGCATTTATGTGTTCATTGTATCTTGTTTTGAATTCTCTTCCTGTTTGGCCTACATACAGGGCATTGCATCTAATACAAAATGTCTACATGTGGTGTATATGTAACTGTGTTCTTGTGTTGTGTGTGCCAAACGACAGGATCATCAACAAAACTGTAAGTAAATATAACACTACAATAATCCAGAAGCTATAATCATGAAACATAATACTAAAACAGCTATATCTTCCTGAACAGTTTAAAACGTCCAGCCATAACCTCACTGGCACTCACAACACAAAACATAATAAGTCAATAATGAACCAGTAACTGTAAAATGCACCCGATGATGGCAGCTTGCTGCCGAAATGCGTCATGCTAATACAAATAGTAGTAAAAAGTGACTGCTGCAGTATAAATTATTTTTAAAAAGTGGAATTCATGTATTATAAATTAATTATGTTTTGGAAAGTTTGCTATGCTATCTAAAAAAAAATTATGACTTTATCAAAAGAAAGACTAAATGATTGTTCTGCAAAAATATTTGTATAATACAACATTTTAATGTAAGAAATACAATTTCAAAGTTATACATTTGTAATATCGGTGGCCAAGAATTACGTTGTGAATTTGAATTGAGCAGTGGTTACATGGCCAAGTTTTGGAGGGATAACATAAAACGGAAACGAGGGTTTTTGTCTGAAGTGCTGCAAAGGGGACGATCTGTGCGGCTAGGGGCCGCTTGAGAAAGTGTGATATAATTTATTTATTTCTTTTTTGTTTTTTTTTGTTTTGTGAACTTGTGACGCACTAAAGCACAACTAATTTTTATTTCATTTTGCTCGGCCTCCGAATATGTCAGTTAGTGGATCGAAATAAATAACCATGCATATTGCTAAATTCGTTGATTATTTATTTGTAAACTCACAAATGGAATCCTGTATAGCCTTTCAGATTAATGCAACACCTTACAACCAGCCCCTAGACTTTAAAATTTTTATTATATTGCTGTGGTGTCTGTTCTTTCAGACACCACACCAATATAATAAGTATTTACACGCGAGGACGGCGTTAGCAAATGTTGAAATGTTTGTAGAGCTTATGGGACTTATCTACGGGAGTCATCAGTCCCTAAGCTTACAAACTACTTATGAAGTACCTAATGCTAAAGACGGGCAAAATATCCATGCCCGATGGGAAAATCGAACCCCCGACCGTAGTGGCCGTTCAGAACATGACTGGTGCGCCGCAGACCGCTCGGCCCGGCGTTAGCTTCTCTTACTTCACCGTAGATGCGGTCATAAGTCCGACCTCGCACGGGAATCCGTAATGGAGAGTGTAAGAAGGCATGGACGGTAGGGGCGCTACAGCCATAGCGTGCGACTTGTGGAAGTTTGAGAGGGACAGGAGGCGAAAACGGGTAGCCAAGTGGTTAAGGCGACCGCTGGCCCGAAGCGAGAGACCGGGGTTCGATTCCCGGCCCGCCTTACATTTTCACATGTCGCCATTGTTTAATTTCAATCCCCTAATGCAGCCAGTGTCTATACTTTCCTTCCTCATCCTTCTTCCTTCCTCTCCTTCATCAGTAATCAGCAGACTTCAAAGTGTGCCGATAAACTACAGATTGTGTGTGAACTGCTTCTGTAAAATGAAAAAAAATCTTACATTAATTTAATCCATTGAATTAGGTGACGTCCTCATATGGAGAGTGAGCGAAAGCTGACCATAAGTGACACAAAATTTTTAATAACATTTTTCACAACTGCAGAACTTTCTTGACAAAACTGTTAGTTTCTGCAGTGAAAAGTCTTCATACCCTCGGGACACACAGCACACAGCAACATTACATGCCGGTCGCGATGGCCGAGGAGACTGAGGCGCTCCAGTCACGGTCTGCACGGCCACTACGGTCGGGGGTTCGAATCCCCCCTCGGGCATGGATATTTGTGCCGTCCTTAGTATTAGCTAGTTCGTAAGTAGTTTGTAAGTTTAGGGATTGATGACCCCGTAGTTTAGTCCCATAAGCTCTACAAACATTTGAAACAACATTACATTTGTCAGAATTGTATCGTGCTTTGCACGTGCAGACTCGAGACTGGCACCTGTTAGCATTTTATGCAGTGGATTTATGTGACCAGTATAATGAACCATATAGTCATTCACTGAGTGACACATTCTTCTTTTTTCAATTGGTCTCACACGTTTATCTCGTTTGAAGTTCGACCCCTAGCTTTCCTAGTCATTTCTGCACTTACAACACATAAAATATGATTATTGAATGATTTCTTTACTTGGATACTCAAAATTTCGTACAGATTATTTAAAATATCATTCCGAATTTCCTGTGGTTTTTTTATTGAAACATACGTATCGAACTAAATAATTAAAACACTTACTTTCCCCAAAATTGTGACTGAATGAATAAAAAAAAACTAAATAAAACTTTCGCTACATCACTTCTGTAACAAACAAAGAGGTTACTACCGATCGCAAAGATATACTACGGACATAATCAGTGCCACCCTCTGGTGACCGATTCTGTAACTTTTAGGCCACTCAGGTTTTATCCTTACCTACATGATGTAAGCCAGTGTTTTTCAACGTGTGGGTCGCAATGGCTTGCTCGGGGGGTTGCGGTCACTCGAGGAAGTACTTGCACCATTCAACAACCGGCCTAGTGCACTTCTTACTAGAAAAGTTTCCATAATACAAAAATATAGTCTTATTGAAAGAAACATTTACTTTTTGTTAAAATTATATAATGCCTTGTTTAACATTAATTCTGAATTGAATGGAAGGAAGATTTTTTTAAAAGTTCAAATGTTTGTCAAGTTTAAGGCACTTAACTGCCGGGTCATCAGTCCCTAAACTTATACTAAAGACGACACAAACATCCATGCCCGAGGGGGGATTCGAACCTCCAACGGGGAACGGCCTCGCGCATCGAAGCATAGCGCCTGAATGCGCTTGGCCAAGATTTTCTTCCATTACAATGTCTTATTGATGAATAAGCGCAAAGTCTGAAAACTGTTTTCAGGAAACATTTCTTAGATAAATGTCGAAGATGCAATAATGAATTCCAAGAAAATAAAAACAATTTACTTCTTCAAAAATTGTCTATACAGTGGGAGCTTTCCTAAACAGCATAATTCGGTTCTGAATATTGCCTAAGTTCGAAATAATCGTTATGCAAAACATACATTTCTGTTAGAAACCATGTAAAAATGTCTACCGTTCCGAAAAATACACATTAAAAACAGCGTCCAACAATTTAAAAGAAAGCTGTATCAACAAAAAGAACATTACATTTGTCGCCTTTGAGATAATGAACAATGTTTTGTTACAGTTCGTGTAGAGAGGGCTTTAGGAGGGGTTGCGTGAATATTTTTAATTGGAAGATCCATCTCCAGAGGCATTTCTTTTGATTTACATAAAAATCTAATTTCATCCTGCACTTAGTAACTGGCACGAGCAATATTTTTCGAAGTCGTCGTTAACCGTCATTCACACACAAACGACATCTGAAACATAACAATGAATCTGCGACCCACCATAAACAGTGAATACGTCGCATATAAAAAAGCAGAAGAGAGCGCTGCGTTTGCCTCGGTAAAGTATGTGTCATAGTATTGAATTTGTGTCCTACTTATGTTACACAGTTGACAGATGAAATGTGCTTCAAAGCTGTCGTTATTGTGTGGGGATGTGATCTGATGACGATTTTGTTTTATCTGATATTTTTCGAGGACGTATTTAAAATGACTGTTTTAACGATACCTGTGTTCTGAACCTAATTTTCGTTTTCTTCTATTCCAGGTAAGTACCCAGTGTTCGCGACCGCACCAAGCAAGTCTTACCTGGTGAGTTGTATTCTGCTTGTCTTCTCGTTCCACGACGATTTCCAAAGTATTTTGCTGCTACTTAAAGGTATTCAGTATCCTTTCGAGTCGCGGCGGATTAGTCGTGCGTACTGAGGCGCCGTGCTGCGATGCGCGCGGCCGTTCGCCGGCGAGGGGTCGAGTCCCTCCTAGGGCATGGTTATTTGTGTAGTCCTTAAGTTAGTTTAACTTAGTTTAAGTAGTTTGTAAGATACGAACTAATGACCACGCAATTGAGTCCGATAGATTTACCAACATTTGAACTTTTTTTTTTATCCTTTCGAAGAAATACGATGTTTATGAGCACTCTTGAAATATTAGGAAGTGATGCATCAGCTATGATGGTTTTACACTCGCACATTACGTCACCTCAAATTACGCATTGTGGATTATTATTCATGACAGCAAAACCATAGATAAAATACGTGTAGTCATAAAGGTTTTTTTTTTTTTTTTTTCAATTTTATTCGTTTCCGCTCCTACAGATGCCACCAGATGTGAATGGCTCCATACATCTTAAATACATCTAAGAAAGAAAATTAAATACTTTGCCTTTGGAATCACTGACATAGATTTATTACGGGTCTAAGGAGGAAGGTGGGTCACCTGGCATTTTTATTCGGAAAGGGGGTCGCACGAACAAACACTGATCTAAGCAATACATTGGCATCTTCATTTCATCATTTCAGCCAACGCAGGCCAACTAGAAAACAAAAATTTATACGTCCTCGTACGAGGACGCAGGCCATAAGAGGGTTAAAAATGAACCAGTAGCATTGCACTGTCATGTCAAGGACTGCAAGGCCCCTCCCGCGGGAGGTTAGAGTTCTCTCTCGGGCATGGGTGTATGTACGTTCTTAGCCAGCGCGGCTCGTGAGAATACGTTTTGGGTGTTCACAAAGTTTTAGATTCAGATAAATAGAACTCTCAGATACCATCTGCATTATAAAAGTTAGGATTATAAATAAATTTGTACATATTAGCCACAATCAATAATAATAATAATCATAATAATAATAATAATTGTAATTATTATTATTCTGGCAAAGGAAATAATTGTTTTGTGGAATTTTATTGTTTTAGACATAATTATATACAGTTTACGGTAAGAACGAAATATTTTAATGTATAACCTTTCGCTGCTTACCGTTTCGTCAGTTATATGTTAATATTGCCGCGTTGAAATGGAAGCAGGCTTGACTTGGAAGGCAACTGAACACAGCACTTATACTGAAAGCACGTTTATTGTGAACTTAACATACACTCAGCACTGACTGCCCCTCAGGCAGAGTGCTCTGCTATTTATACAAAGACAGAATGTACAAGAAATTAGAAGAACATTTATCATAAGAAACAAGTAGAATTTACAAGTGAACATAAGAAAGGTGTAGAACATTCTGGAATTGTTAATTACAAAGGAATAAACTTTTGCCGGTAGGAGGGGATTGAACCGGCGACCTTCACCACCGCAGTCCGTGACGCTATCCCCTGCGCCACGTCGGCAGTTGGTGTTTGAGATCTCTCGCGGCATTGCTCCCTCTCCTGGAGAAACAGCGACCCGCTGTTATGTTCCCTGTGGAGCCAGGTACAATGTTCTGGATCTTGACCTTGTCATGGGTCCTCTGAATGGTAGTTCAAGAGAATCATTCCCTTCTCCACGATTGTCGACGACAGACGTTCCTGTCGTGGTTTCATTAGTTACATTACCGACCTTAGAGTCCTTGCCGGCCGCGGTGGCCGAGGGGACTGAGGCGCTCCAGTCACGGTCTGCACGGCCACTACGGTCGGGGGTTCGAATCCCCCCTCGGGCATGGATATTTCTGCCGTCCTTAGTATAAGGTAGTAGATAAGTAGTTTGTAAGTTTAGGGACCGATGACCCTGTAGTTAAGTCCCATAAGCTTAACAAACATTTGTTAAAAAAACAAACAAACATTTAGAGTCCTTGAACAAGAAGCCATTGTCGCCTACCTGCTCTTCAGCGCAGGATGTGAACAATGTCTCTTCGTTTTTGACGTTTCGACGACGGCTCATAATCCTCAACTTCGTATGTGACGTCTGACAGGCGGCGTAAGACACGATACGGACCAAAGTATCTCTTCAATAACTTTCCTGACAGTCCAACCTTCCGTACAGGGGTAAAAATCCATACCAGATCTCCTGGGCTGTACACAACAGGTCGGTGCTGACGGTCCTTCTCCTGGGCGTCCAGTGTCCGTATGCGAGCCAGCTCTCTTGCTTCTTCGACCCTGGTGATGAGCTGTTTAACATAGTCATCCTGAGTGTCGTCCGGTTGGAACGGGAACAGTGTATCCATTGTCGTCTCAGCTTCACGGCCATGGAGCAGGAAAAACGGAGTGAAGCCTGTGGTGTCTTGTCTTGCGGTATTGTAAGCAAATGTCACGACTGACAGAATTGTATCCCAATCCTTCTGCGCAACATCGACGTTCATCGACAGCATATCGGCTAACGTCTTGTTAAAACGTCCCGTAAGACCATTTGTCTGAGGATGATATGCAGTTGTCATTCTGTGGACAATGTCGCACCGTGACATTACCTCTGATACTGGTTTTGACTGGAATACTTTTCCACGATCAGATATCATGACACGTGGTGCTCCATGCTTCAAAATATTGTCTTCTACAAGGAATTTTGCGATCTCTGGAGCTTCTGCAGTCGGCACAGGTTTGGTGACAGTGTAGCGTGTGAGGTAGTCAGTGCAGACTATTATCCATCGGTTACCGGTTGTCGACTTCGGGAACCTTCCTAAAAGATCGATCCCAACTCGGAGATGCTGCCGGCGGAATCGGTAGGAGATGCCCTGGAGGTAATTGCGGCATATGCTTCCGTCGCTGGCACTCTTTACAGTGACTCACATAGTGCTTGAGAGATCGGTAGAGACCTTTCCAGTAATACCTGCGTCTGATTCTGTCTAGGGTCTTCACGAATCCCAGATGACCGAATATTGGAGCATCGTGGAAATACTTGAGAATAGATGGTTGGAGATGAGCTGGACCGACCACTATCCATTTGGTGTCCAGTGGATCGAAGTTGCTCTTATACAATGTTCCGTTTATAAGCTGGAACTCTCCATTCGTCGGTTCTCCTTTCTCCAAGGCCTCTATGGTTTGTGATACTGCTTGATCTTCCTTCTGTTCAGCTGAAATTTCATTCATGCTGTTGTGTTCCACTAATGGATTCCTCGAAAGGCAGTCGGCATCCTTGTGTTTGCGCCCGTTCTTGCATACCACTGTGCCATCGTACTCTTGGAGTCTTAGTGCCCATCTTGCTAGTCGACCTGATGGATCCTTCAAGCTAGTCAGCCAACACAAAGGATGGTGGTCAGTCACGACGGTGAATGGTTTGCCGAATAAATACGGCCGTATCTTGTTGATACCCCAGATAACTGCGAGGCATTCTTTCTCGGTCGTAGAGTAGTTTATCTCGGACTTTGAGAGTACTCTTGATGCACAGGCTATCACTTTTTCAGCACCTTCCTGAACTAGTACAAGCACTGCACCAATCCCATAACCACTGGCGTCTGTGTGAAGTTGCGTTTCCGCATTCTCGTCGTACAAGACTAGCACTGGTGCGGAAGTTAGAGCCTCCTTAAGTGCCGGGAAAGCTCTTTCTTTCGTCTCATCCCAGTAAAATTTGGCGTCTCCCTGCAGAAGTTCTTGTAATGGACGTGCCTTGTTACAAAATCCTTATATGAAACGTCGGTAGTATGAGCACAGCCCGAGAAAACTTCTCACATCACGAATGTGCTGAGGAGTTGGAAATTCTGTGACTGCCCTTACTTTATCTGGATCAGGACGGACACCATCTCCGTTGACTAGGCGCCCCAGGATTTTTAACTCTTTGGCGATGAGGAGGCACTTCTTTGGATTCAGATGGAGTCCTACAGCCTGAACACACTTCAATAGAGTTGACAGGTGACTCAGATGTTCTTCAAATGTTTTCGAGAAAACGACAATGTCATCTAAATAGCAGAGACACGTCGTCCACTTTAGGTGTCGAAGCAAGTTGTCCATCACGCGTTCGAATGTGGCCGGAGCATTACATAATCCAAATGGCATTACTTTAAATTCATAGAGGCCGTCAGGTGTAATAAAAGCCGTCTTCTCCCTGTTAGCTTCGTCAACCTCGATTTGTCAGTAACCTGTCTGCATGTCCATAGTTGAGAAGTATGTAGCTCCTTGCAAGCAGTCCAAGGTGTCGTCAATGCGCAGCAGTGGGTAGACACCTTTCTTTGTGATTCTGTTCAGCCGCCGATTGTCGACACAGAATCGCCACGTGCCATCCTCCTTCTTTACAAGGATCACCGGAGACGAACAAGGACTCTTCGATGGTTGAATAATTTCATCGTGCAACATCTTCTCCACTTCCTACCGAATTATCCCTCTTTCAGCTGGCGACACTCTATACGAACGCTGGCTAATTGGTGGATCATTCCCAGTATTGATACGATGCCTTATTGTGGGCCGTTTCGTCTGATTTTTCCCCTGCTGAGGTGTGAATGCACCCGAAAATTGGCGTAGTATACCTAACACCCGCTGGCGTTGTTCCTTGGTCAGTCCAGGCCCTATTGGCAGTTCCACGTTTGTTTCCTCCAGCGTGTTGTCTGCACTAACAACAGAGCATAGGTCTTCGTTGATGACGTTGAGCTCACGGTCCTGGATTGGTTCAGCTTTCCCGATACACATTCATTTGGGGATAAGTTGCGACTGCTCGTGACAATAATTAGTGATCCAAATCTCTCCTAGACCTCCGGTAATGCTTATGATAGCCGCTGGTATGTAAATTTCTTTGGTGAGCCTGATAAACTTTTTACTATCAACAAGCACTTCACAGTTTAATCGCTCGTCTGTGTTTGTGACTGCAACTCTTCTCATCGTCAACGGCGGGATCGCCACATTGTCAACGGCAAAAACTTCCCAGAAAATTCTGTATTACGTGTATCCGTCGGAACAACTTCTTCAATTTGCAGCTCAGATCTTCCACAGTCAATGAGAGCTTGAGATGCCTGAAGGAAGTCCAATCTGAGGATGACATTGTGACTACATTCTGCTAACACGATAAATTCAAACGGCTGGGTCCTGTTGTTGATGGTTATTCTTGCGACACAAGTTCCTGCTGGCTGGACGTACATTTCATTCGCGACCTTCAGCACAGTTGCCCCCGTATCACAGAACATTCTTCTTTAGTGTGCGGCGGTAATTATCCGACAATACAGAGAAAGACGCTCCTGAACCAGCAAGTGCCCGGACAGGTTGGCCGTCGATTATGACGTCGATGAGATTTCCCGACATCTTAGCGACTGTCGTCCATGGAGGATTTTCATCTGGGGCGGCCTCACCTCCGTAGATGGTCGCCTCGCTTAGTTTTCCTGGGCGCGGCGGCTAGGAGAGCGGCTGGTACCTCTGTACGGCGACGGTGAACGGCTGCGGCGCGTCGGGGAGCGACCTCGTCTAGGGTACGGCGATGGGCTTCTTCCCATAGGTCGACTGCACTCATCAGCAGGTGATTGCCTGGGATAGAACTGCTCTGATGGGTGACGTCTTGCGGCAAAATAATCGTCGCACACTCGCTTTCTCTCTCTGCTGTAGCGTACGACATGTCCGGGGCGCCCACAGTGGAAACACAGCGGTGTGTTGTCTTCTGTCCTACAGGCGTCTGTTCTTCTGCAGGGCGTCATAGTTGCCGGGGGAGTTGGTTGTGGCCGCGTCGGCAGGTTCATGGGCTGCCGTTTGGCGGATGTAGCGTAAGTCATAGCAGGACGACGCCATTCTTCACGTCGGGTGCTATTGGCGGGGCAGACAGGAGCTATTGCCTGATATACCTCTTCCTCAGCGGCGTCGGTTCTCTCGTCACTTACAGGGCTTACGTCCATGGCCATGATATGATGATTGCTCGGTCTAATAGTCCCGGCTGCCATAAACTCTTGTAATTCTTCTCTCACAGTTTGTCGTATGAGGGAAGCGAAGTCATGCTGGTCTTCCACTACAGCCATAGGAACTACATTGGGAAGACTGTCATACTTCTTGCTTCCAACCCTCCTTGTTGCATCTCTTCAATACGTTGGCACCACTTGATGAACTCTTCCGTCGTAGCGACGTATTTTATCAGAAGGGCTTGGTACATGTCTTCTGCTGTACCTTTCATCAGGTGCGTGATTTTGTCGGCCTCACTCATGTTCGGATTGACTTTGTTACACAGGGCCAAAACATTCTGTATGTAAGACTGTCGGCTCACCATGTTGTTGGGCTCGGTACTTCAATTGTTCTTCCGCCGAGTGGATTTGTCGCTGGCGGTCACCAAACGTCTTCTTGAGTTCCGTCTGGAACGTTTCCCAGTCATTCAGCTTCTCTTCGTTATTTTCGAACCATTGCTGGGCTGTTCCCTCCAGGTAGAAATAAACGTTGGCCAAGCACATTATATGATCCCACCTGTTGTACTTGGCGACTAGGTCGGATCCTTTTAGCCATTTGTTGGGGTCCTGTCCAGCGTCTATAAAGAACACCGACGGGTGTCTGATGTGTAGCTGGCTTACCGCTGGTATCGTGTCCATCGTTCTTCTGATAATACTGACTTTCGGAAGGATGTACTCGGTATATCCCTTGTATTCCGGTTCCAGTCCATGTAAGCGACAGTTTTGTGTCCCAGCTTCGTCGCCGCTTTTGTGTCTCGTTTCCGTCATAGGTGTCGGTGGCCGAGAAGAAAGACCGACACAGGAATAAAGGATGCACGATCGTGCAGGTAGGAGGTGACCAGCCAGTGGGACAGCAGAAACTAGAAACACTAGAGTAAATTAGAACGAGATATGTATTTCATAGAGACTTAGTAATACTTTTACATAGCTCAGTACTGCAGAATGCTGATACATACTTGAGCTAGAGGCCTGCCTAGTGCCTATCCGATAGCCAAGTCTTCACTGGTGCCTATCTGATTCCGAAGTGTTAGCTGGTTCCTATCTCAGTCCCAAGTGAACGATGTCGTTCAGTGGTGGCCACGAGCGGAGTTGTCACAGAGGGCGCTCGTGGCTGACGTCGTAAGAACGCCGCGCCGTGCGTGCATGGCGGCGCGCGGCGAAAGTGCGTGGCGCGCACTTTAGACTTGTACGACACCACAGACAGCTTTTACGTTGCCTAATTGGAGCCACGGTGATGCAGCTGTTGCACAGGGTATCCGGCGCCTCCACCAAACAATGACGCGTTAAAATAGAAGGAGGCTTGACTTCGAAGGCAACTGAACACAGCACTTAAACTGAAAGCAGGTTTATTATGAACTTAACATACACGCAGCACTAACTGCCTCTCGGGCAGAGTGCTCTGCTGTTTATACACAGACAGAATTTACCAGAAATTAGAACAGTTAACATAAGAAACAAGTAGAATTTACAAGTGAACATAAGGAAGATGTAGAACATTCTGGAATTGTTAATTACAAAGAAATTAATTTTGCCGGTGGACGGGATTGAACCGGCGACCTTCAGCACCGCAGTCGGTGACGCTACCCCCTGCGCCACGTCGGCAGTCGGTTTATATGGTGTCTCGTGGAAATATGTTAAAATTACCGAAGTGTTACCACTCACAAGTTATCCTGCCCTGGAGTAAGAAACCGCATAATTTCTTTTTATGAAGTATCCTGTCCACATGTATGAATTCAGAAGATATTAATATGTCCGTAAAAGTTTAATTTTTATGCATTCAACTTTAAGAATATTCTGCCTGTAGAGAACATTCGCACAGTTGAGTCAGTTGTGAATAGGAACGTGTTATACATAGTACTGGCACTTCATTTTGCGCATGTGCAAAACATACCCTCCAATCCTCGTCTCAAAGAGTGAACTGTTTGTGAAAACGAAGAAGGATAAAAAATGTATTCGCTACTCATTTCACTTACAGCGATCTAAGCTGTACTAACAGGTTGCGTCTAACCACACCTTAGGTAACCGTAATATATCCGAAAATGGAGAGTAAAACTTTTTGTCAAGTGATGAATTATTAACAGGTGTAATGTTTCAGCTGTAGTCTTCGGTTCATGCCTAACCACAACCTCTGAATTCACGACATATTCTGATAAAAATTGGGTAAATATTTCTGAAAACTAAGAACTTGAATGTCACTGCTGGTCCCAGAATGTGTTTCAAACAGGAAGCCTAGAGAAAATACATTCATGCATACCAGGCCTCTAACAAGCGATCATTATGTTCGAAATATCACGCGCCTTTAACCATAAGGCCATACTGAACATCGCTGCCTCACAGTTTTCCTTTGTTTAGATCTTGTGACAACCTTTACAGTCAAATTACAATTGATCGACATTTAATTGTAAGAAATCCTACCCAGTTTGACGTGATTTTGATAAATCCTCTGTCCATAAAAGCGGTTAGCTTAAGCTGTTTAAGAAGAAAAGTAGGCTACAGTGTGTCCTGCACTTGAAGCGGATCTGCCACCTAGTGGCTGAATGCGAAATGAGGCGTGCACATTGCCTACCAAATTCCTGTGCATTCGGCCCATAACACAATGACGTGGCGCCATTCGCGCATGCGCAGAAACGCCTTAATGGAAGCACACCAAGGGAGGTGCTCCCAGGGAGATTAGAATAAAGGGAAATGGCATTATCTATGCCGAACATCTAAAGCGTCTCGCTGCAGAGCGCGCGGTTGCTTGCCGTGGAGGTTCGAGCCCTCCCTCGGGCATGGGCGTGGTGTTTGTCCGTAGGTTAGTTTACCTAGGTTTAAGTAGTTTGTAAGCTACGGACTGATGACCACGCAGTTTGGTCCGATAGATTTACAAACATTTGAATAAATAGTAATAAATACTCATCATAATACATACGAATACTGAGTTTTTAACGGCTAATTTGCACTCTTTTTAACACGTTGTACATCACGGCAA
Source organism: Locusta migratoria (assembly GCA_026315105.1). NCBI lineage: Eukaryota > Metazoa > Arthropoda > Insecta > Orthoptera > Acrididae > Locusta > Locusta migratoria. The sequence goes on from CM048755.1 coordinate 349,404,005, forward strand.
AACCTTGGCACTTTTATTCCTGTTTTAAGTGACATAAAGCATTAACTCTACAATATAAACACTTCTCCGAAACTTAGCAACATGGCGGAGGCAGGCTTCACTTTTTCAGCTTAAGGGCGTCTCCCTGTATTCTGGGTCTTCCTTTCGCAGATGTCAAGTTTCCTTAGGTCTGGACGAACTGCAGTGAAGCACAGCGCAGTAGATTTAAGGGCACTGTATTTAAGATTCCCGAATCTATATTACGCTTAACAATATCCAAACAAAAATAGTAGATAAATGCACTAGGAGAGAGACTTTAGGGTGTTGGTGTGCTCTTATACACCAGCCGTCACTGTTAGCGTAAGTTAAAGAAGTTTGTAAGCCCAGGAACCGATGACTACAGTAGGTAGGTCCCATAGGTTTACAAACATTCGGCCCGGGGCTTTGTGGACATGTAAAGCTTGTTAACAATATGCAAGGCAGTAGCGGCTGAAGTGTTGTTTAAGGTACTACACACGGCTGTGACTTGCGAGGTCTTTCCTCCGCCGCGAGATAATGGCCGCGCGGTCTGAGGCGCCATGTCATGGATGCACGGCTGCTCTGCCGAGTCCTCCCTCGGGCATGGGTGTGTTTTGACCTTAGCATAACTTAGTTTAAGTAGTTTGTAAGTCTAGGGACCGAATGACCTCAGCAGTGTGGTCCCATAGGCTTGCAAACCTTTGAACATTTTGAGTTCTCTCCTGCGTGATTATTGTGGATACGTACGTATGTTCACGGTTGCACACTTAATAAGTAACAGGTCCGAAAGTAACCTCGTCGTAAGATGTGAATATGAGTCCCAGTCACAATTGAGTATGCTTACTGTTGACATGATTACCGTAGTATGTTACAAGGGCCAGTCAGAAGTGTAAATAACGGATTTTGACGGGTCTCGGACATGTTGTACAGGGACAAATGTTTAATGTTTGTTAAGCTTAAGGGACTTAACTGCGGGGTCATTAGTCCCTAAACTTACAAACTACTTATGAACTACCTTATACTAAAGACGACACAAACATCCATGCCCGAGGGGACATTCGGACCCTCGACCGTAGCGGCCGTGCAGACTGTGACTGGCGCGCCGCAGACCGCTCGGCCACTGCGGCCGGCTGTAGAGGGACATAACCTGAGTATGAGGATATCCCCTTTTTTAGCGATGGGCCTTGGTTTTCGAGGAAATTGATGTTGGCGTTCAGTGCGTGATGTAAGACGCGTAACGTTAGGTACGTTCCAACTAAGTGGAGATGGCGCAGCGGTTTAGGTTTCCAGCTATCGCGTTGCAAGTATGTGTTCGGGTTCTCTCCATGTTTTTTCTTTCTTCTTTTTTTCATTCTTTAAATGAGAATAGTGAGACATTTTTCCTTTTTATTTTACAGAATATTAACAAACAGTGTACATTGCGTGAAACTAGTAAGAAATATTCACTTATGCTGGAGTAATTTAATTTTGGTAAAAAACAGTCTTGGTTGCACAAAATCGATGCTTGTTTCAAATATTTATACATGACGCGTTTCGCCTCTTCTGGGCATCATCAGACATTGAAAGGGGAAGTCCGCGGTTGTGGCAGGGAACAGCTCTTACGTGAGTAAAGCCGCGGTGGAGTAGCCGAGCGGTCTAAAGCGTCTCGCTGCGGAGCGCGCGGTTGCTCGCCGTGGAGGTTCCAGTCCTCCCTGGGGCATGGGTGTGTGTGTGTTGTCCTTAGGTTAGTTTACCTAGGTTTAAGTAGTTTGTAAGCTACGACTGATGACCACGCAGTTTGGTCCGATAGATTTACAGACATTGGAACAGTACTTTTTTTTTTTTTTTTTTTTTTTTTTTTTTTACGTGAATAAACAAAGCTTCGCGCGGCTAAATTAGGTTTTGCCATTGACTTCGTTGCCCCCCTCCCTATTCTTGAGCAATAGTTACCACATCTGTTGTAAAGGTTCTGTTTCATTGAATTTAATAATTTGACCCTCTGCTACCTCAGTGATAAGTAATTTTATTTTTTAAAATATGTTCTTTAGCGGTATTTATTAATTCAATCTTCATTATTATAGTATATTACATATATTAGTTAACACCTGTTTTTTAAACAGTTTGTAAATTTTTCCCCTTTCAACGTCTGATGATGCCCAGAAGAGGCGAAACGCGTCAGGTGTAAATAAATGAAACATCGCTTTTGTGCAACCAAGACTGTTCTACCAAAATATCAATTACGATTTCTGTGCCAGCACTACAAAAATATGGAGTGGAGTGATTTTAGAGTAATTTAATTTTCATGTCATTATTACAAAATCTTACTCGCTTTCGCCTGCTTCCATCGCTATGCCACAACAGAAATCCGGATTTATATTAGTCGTGAAACCACACTTATTAATTTTGCATCAATTCAGGGAACCTGCTTTTTCGAAGATGATAAAATACGCATTGTTTGCATCAAACTTAAGGGATGAAAGAGAACTCTTTGTTAATGTAACTGAACTTTTTGTGGTATCGCTCTTAAAAGCTCCGTGCACCTGCAAGACAGTAACTTTTATAAAATGTGCTTGGTGCTGTAAACCATTTTGTTTTGGTTGAATTTACGACAAATATCATCCGGATTTCTGTTGTTGCATAACAAGCGACGCAGGCGATAGCGAATAAGATGAAATTACTACGGAAAAACTGAATATTTCTTAATAATTTCATACAATGTACACTCTCTGTTGACATTCTGTAAGATAAATTGAAAAAAAAAAAACGTCGGACTATTCTGATAAAAACAACAACACGGGAAGGACTCGAATATGATACCTCGAGCGTGGTAGCTGGAGACCTTAATCGCTGCGCCACGCTCACTTGGTTGGAACATGGCGGGAGTAGCCGAGCGGTCTGGAGCGCCACGTTACGGATCGCGCGGTCTCCCGCGTCGGACGTTCGAATACTCCTCGGGCATGGATGTGTGTGTTGTCCTTAGGTTAGTTCAACTTAGTTTAAGTAGTTTGTATGTCTAGGGACTGATGAGGAGGAGGTAACAACGGCAGAGCTCATGCAAGAAGTCGTGGCCCATGCTTTCTCAACTAGGGCGCTGGGCGAGTCTATCCTTCGTTTTGAAGGGGCGGCCGCCTTAGTTGCGTGTTGCCTACTGGTCGCGAGGCGCATTTGACTGCCGGCTAACAGACGAAGTGTACGGCGCTGCAAGGCAACAGGCAACTGAGCCGGCCGCCCGTTAGAAACAGAGGAATGGACTCGCCCTGCGCACAACTCGACAATGCGTTTCTGCACAGGGGTCATGACTTGTTGCGCGAGCTCTACGCTTTGTGACACTAATAGTATAAGTTAGTTTAAGTAGTTGTAACTCTAGGGACTGATAACCACAGCATTTTTGTCGAATTTTCAATTTACAATCATTTGAACGTTTTGAATATATAAAAAGTGTTTAATATAAGGAGAGGCATTGAATTAAAATTTGTGCTGTGGCCGGTATTCGAACCCAGGTCTTCCTGCTTCCTAGGCAGGCGCTTTAGACGGCTCAGCTAACACAGCGTTCAAGCACGTCTCTCTTCACATCACATACTGGGTGATCAAAAAATCAGTATAAATTTGAAAACATAATAAATCACAGAATAATGTAGATAGAGAGGTAAAAATTTACACACATGCTTAGAATGACATGGGGGTTTATTAGAACAAAAAGAAGTATTGCTAGACGCATGAAAGATCCCTTTCACGCGGCGTTTGGTCATGATCGTGTGCTCAGCCGCCACTTTCGTTATGCTTGGCCTCCGAGGTCCCCAGACCTCAGTCCGTGCGATTATTGGCTTTGGGTAGACCTGAAATCGCAAGTGCATCGTGATCAACCGACATCTCTAGGAATGCTGAAAGACAACATCCGACGCCAATGCCTCACCATAACTCCGTACGTTCTTTACAGTGCTGTTCACAACATTTTTCCTCGACTACAGCTTTTGTTGAGCAATGATGGTGACAATTTTGAGCATTTCCTTTACAGAATATCATTTTTGCTTTGTCTTAATTTGTTATTCTCCTTATTGCTCTTCTGATCAGATGAAGAGCCATCTGTCGTATATGTTTTGAACTTTTTTTTTTCGTTTTAATAAAACCCCATGTCATTCCAAGCATATGTGTCAATTTTTACCTCTCTATCTACATTATTCCGTAATTTATTAAGTTTTCAAATTTATACTCTTTTTGATCACCCGGGACTTTAATTCTGCTTCAGTTCTCTGTGAAATGCGTATCAAATTGCCAAGGCTCTGCTATGGGAACAACGAATCCCGGCCACAGCACAAATTTTAATTCAGTGCCGCCGTGGTGGAGTAGCCGAGCGGTCTAAAGCGTCTCGCTGCGGAGCGCGCGGTTGCTCGACGTGGAGGTTCGCGTCCTCACTGGGGCATGGGTGTGTGTGTTGTCCTTAGGTTAGTTTATCTAGGTTTAAGTAGTTTGTAAGCTACGGACTGATGACCACGCAGTTTGGTCCGATAGATTTACAAACATTTGAACATTTGAACAATTCAGTGCCACTACTTATGTTTAATACCTTCGTTATAACGAGGCAATGCTTGTGTCAAGGAAATGAATAATTGTTAATATCTATAAAAGGTGATTTAAAAAAAAACACAAAGTGGTAAGCCACTTCAGGCATACAACAAGAATCAGTAATCACATACGAACCAGGAGTCGTAAACGCCGCGATTGGCGCTACGGCCACTGGCATCGTCGGAGACTGTTTAATTGGGCTGTCCCGGACCGAATTGATAGTCGCACGTAGCTCGTACTCCTGCGAGAGGTTCCGCCGGACATCCTGAATGATGTTTCCATGCCTATGCATCGCCGCATTCGATTTCAGCACGACGAAGCCCCAGGAATGTTTGTCGGCCTCTGGATTGGTCGGGGTGGGCTAGTCCCACCATCGACCTACCTGACCCTAATCGATATATTCCTGCGGGCGCATCTGAAGGGCCTCTTGTATGAAACACCTGTTACATCGCCAGAGGACCCAGTGAACAGGATTGTTGCGGCAGCAGGATGTCATCGAGATACATCAGGTATCAGTGAGACGGTTCGCCGTTAAATGCAGCGTCGATATCAGGCGTTTCTTGGTGCATCTGGACAAAATTTTCAGCATCTCCTGTAATGGGTGTGTGAAATGTGACTAAATAACTGAAACGCTATTTAGTAGACCCGTATGGTCCGTGTGACCCCCGGTTTCTATGGTGATCAGTGATCCTTCTTGTACGCCACATGTGCCATTTCGTTTTGTAACTTTTTTGTTGTTGTTGTTGTAATCACCCTGTTGATAATCACTTATTCCGAAAGCGTAGAGTATGATTCTAAAAGGCGATGCTACGATGTGTGTCTTTACGACACAATATTGCCATGACGGCAGCAAAAAGGCGAATAACAGTTGAAAAAAAAATTGTGATGCGACTGAAATGAAAAAGCAATTTCAGCGTTAAATGTTATATCAAAGCAGAAATTTGAATCAAAATAAAAGTTTGATTCGAGAAGGATAGGGATGGATGCCGCCGGCCGCGGTGGCCGAGGGGACTGAGGCGCTCCAGTCACGGTCTGCACGGCCACTACGGTCGGGGGTTCGAATCCCCCTTCGGGCATGGATATTTGTGCCGTCCTTAGGATAAGCTAGTTGATAAGTAGTTTGTAAGTTTAGGGACTGATGACCCCATAGTCAAGTCCCGTAAGCTATACAAACATTTGAACATTTTTGATGCCGACCGTTTACTGTAGAACGGAAACATCCAGAGATTTACCTACACTCAACAATTCTATTGCACCGGAAATTAATATTTTTGTTGTTTTAATACTTACTAACCTTGTTCATAATCGCGAATATAGTATTATGGGTAACAACGGAATAGCCGTGCGCCTTGCTCTGGTGGGCGCGGCCGTTTGCTCTCGGAGGTTCGAGTCCACCCTCGGGCATGGGATGTGTGTGTGTGTGTGTGTGTGTGTGTGTGTGTGTGTGTGTGTTGTTGTTGTTGTTGTTAGGGTAAGTTAGTTTAAGTTGTTTGTATGTTTGGGGAGCGATGACCACTGCAATTAGGTCCTATAACTTTACAAAGATTTGAAAATCGTATTCTCGTCATTATAAGAAAACAAAGTTACATGAATGTAGTATATTGTATTTCTGCTCATCAAACGTGTATGTTATCGACGATCTAGTTTCATTTAACGAAACAAGTATTGTCAACAATTGTGTCCAGCAGTTTTGCGCTGGAAAACAGTTTTGCAGGTTGTTCGGCTGTTGTCGTATTGAAACGTAGTTCGTGAATACTTACCACTCAATAAGACAGAGGCAATGGCCAATGTTTCTGGTAGAGAAAACTAAGTTTCAGAACGTAAAAACAATAAGAAAGTTGTGAGACTAATATACTGTTGCGGTGAAGTGGCCGAGGGCCCTAAGGCGCATTGCTGCGGAGCGCGCGCTTGCTCGCCGTCAGAGTTTCGAGTCCTCTCTCGGGCATGTGTGTGTGTGTGTGTGTGTGTGTGTGTGTGTGTGTGTTGTCCATAGCCTAAATTAATGCTAGTTTAAGTAGTTTGTAAGCCCAGGCACTAGTAACCGCAGAAGTTAAGTCTCTTAGATTTACATACATTTGAACATTTGAATAATATACATAAAATTTTCGCTGAATAATTGAGGTAAAACTTCACACTACTTCTAAATGTTTAAATGATATAAGATATTCTATATAATGTATAGTCATATCGCAAAAGGTTAAGTTTGAATGCTGTTACTTTTTACCTTGAACTGAAATGTAAGGTTTCGGACATGTCTCTTCCTCTTTATTCCAGCCTTCAGATTTTATATAAAAAAGACAATAAAGAATAGAAATTTCTTAAATATATGATTATAATTTTATTCTGTGTGCCTGCTGGTAACAAATATTTTCAAACAGGAAATTGTAAGCAATTCATATTCAAAGAAACTGTGTTCCTTTTCTGTCTACTTGCTTTTGCAAAGCCGTGGAGGATCTTGAGTATGGTAATTAAAAAAATGGTGTTACGCAGCGAAATGGATGACAGTGAATTCTTCATGTCCTGTTTCTTCGCTTTCGTTATCAGTCGACGTCCCATATAAACAGGTCCCTGTTGGATGTTACAAAATTATAGCATGGAATGACCAGCCTTCTTTTTAAAGCCATGAACTTTTAAGCTCTAATAGAAGCTTCTAGAATAGTATTAAAAAGTAAGGGCTATGATCACTCCAGCAATCAACGTTCTATCTGAAGTATACCAGGTATTCCTCCAACCTATCAATCAAGAGCGCATCAAGAATCACAGGGCACCCAGTCAAGAAAATAACTGACGTAAAAAGTTAATATAAAATCATCTATTAAAAAACTGAATATAAAGTTATCAAGATGACAAACAATGTTGGTGAAATTTTAGACCAACAATGGATAAAAATTGACAGTGTTCTATTTCAAGCAAATTTTGAAAATGTTCAAATGTTTGTAAATCTGTCGGATCAAACTGCATGGTCATCAGTCCGTAGCTTACAAACTACTTAAACTAAGGTAAATTAACTTAAGGGCAACACACACACACCCATACCCATGCCCCAGGGAGGACTCGAACCTCCGACGGCGAGCAACCTCGCGCTCTGCAGCGAAGCGCCTTAGACCGTTCGGCTACTACACCGCGGCCAAATTTTGCGTTTTGTACATTGTTAGTGTATATCGGCTATATGGCAAGTCTATAAAAATTGCTACAAACAGCATTTATCTTTTATGAATAAAGTTTAATGAATGAATGGGAATATAGAGTTTTCCTGTAATATTTACGTACCAGCTTTATGAAGTAAGAAGCCTTTAATTTATGAATGGTTGATATTATATTTTATAAAAGCCGCTGTTAATTTCATACTACGAAGTCAATCATGGGCACAGGGAAAAAATGGGTTCAGACAACTGTTTACGATAAGATGGAAATCAGCCGCTGTACTACAAATATTTCGTTGTCACTACAGGTTTATTGCAATGCAGAAGTAACAAATGTGAAGGCTTTCGTTGATTTCATGCGCATTAGTTAATTACTTTAATTAAATTAATTTGATCTCTATCTTGTGCCGCTGGCGTGTCCTTCTGCGCCGAAGAAGTCGATACACTGCGACACGAATTTACCTGCTGTATAAACGCTTCAGTTATATTAAAATGGAGGACATTATGCATATTTATGTGCAATGAAGGAACGTTTATATCTTGTCTTTCCTGACTTCAATGGTAGGGCTTTAACAATAAAAAATATTAGAATTATTGAGAGATAAGTATCGGGTCACCATACGTCAACATTACTGAAGGTTACCACGAAATTTGGCGACTGGACTAGATCTCCAGGTAACTATAAAAACCATAAGCCACCTTATGTTGTGGAGTGAAAGGCATTTTCTTTGCCGCTGTCCATTTAACTAATCTTGTTCCAGTCGTGAAGCTTCCGACAGAGTTTGAATTTATATGATTTTATCTTCGTTGTTTTTTCGTGGTATAGGACTAAGAAGTATATTGGTCGAATCGACTCGGGAAGGTACGCTCACGAAATTTTACGATCGACCACGCTGTCGACGGAACATTAAACCCTTCCTTCCGTCGTTACTTTTTGTAACACCCGCTAATGGATGTGAATGAGCATCTCCGTGACGCTTTCACTGTTTTTAAGCGAGCGTCTAACGAAATATAATGCTGTTATTCCCGTCTTCTCTATTTTAAGCCGCGCGGGAGTAGCCGAGCGGTCTGGAGCGCCACATTACGGATCGCGCGGCCTCTCGCGTCGGAGGTTCGAATCCTTCCTGGGACATGGATGTATGTGTGGTTCGTAGGTTTGTTTGACTTAAAGTAGTTTGTAAGTCTAGGGATTGATGACCAGCATAGTTTGGTCCCATAGAATTACAAACATTTGTACATTTTCTAATTTAGGTATTAATCGTATACGGTACGGGTCCCACACAGACGAGCAATATGCAATTATCGGGCAACTAGTATTTTCTAAGTTACTTATTTCTGTAGACTACCCTTACTGACGATTCTTTTAATAATGACTTCGTTTGACATCTGCATTTGCTACACAAAAAATGTTTAAATGTTTGTTAAGCGTATGGGACTTAACTACGGGGACATCAGCCTCTAAACTTCCAAACTACTTATGAACTACCTTATACTAAAGACGGCACAAATATCCATGCCCGAGGGGGGATTCGAACCTCCCGACCGTAGTGGCCGTGCAGACCGTGACTGAAGCGCCTCAGTCTCCTCGGCCACCGTGGCCGGAGCGTACGTATAGTATCAGATGTTTAACTGTGACTGCTTCTATAGGTCTTTCAGCAATTTTGTAATCATACAATAAGTCTTCCCGCCAAATTATGCGTAGTACATTGTATTTGTTGATTTTGCGTGACAATTGTCTATTGTACGTTTCGGCACTTTCCACATATGCCTGCATTTTACTAGTTTTTGAGAGTTGCGACTTTACTACATTCCACATTTTATCCATTTAGTATCTCGACCGTAAATAGCCACCTGGAACTTTAAACTTTATCCACTTTGTAGGACCGGCTATATCACAGCCAAATTTAGTTTGGAGAAAACAACACTAAACGTAGGTGTAGACCAGATGTGGCTCAAATTCGAAGAAGTGATATCGACAGCAATTGACAGTTTTATACCAAATAAATTAATAAAAGAAGGAAGTGATCCCCTTGGTACACAAAACAGGTCAGGACACTGATGCAAAAGCAAAGGAAAAGGCATGCTAAATTTAAACGAACACAAAATCCCCTGGAGTGGCGATCCTACACAGAAGCTCGAAATTTAGCGAAGATCTGAATGCGAGATGCCTACAATACTTATCACAACGATACTCTTTCTCGAAATTTGACTGAAAACCCAAAGAGATTTTGGTCATATGTCAAATATACTAGGGGCAAAACACAAACAATACCCTCATTGCGTGATAGTAATGGCGATCCTGCCAATGACAGCGCTACTAAAGCAGAGTTATTAAACATAGCTTTTAGAAACTTATTCACCAAAGAAGACGAAACCAATATTCCAGATTTCTAATTACGAACAGAGGCCATAATGAGTAACGTAGAAGTAGATATCATCAGAGTAGTGCAGCAACTAAAATCACTTAACAAGTATTCTGGTCCGGACTGTATACCAATTACATTTCCATCTGATTATGCTGAAGCGATAGCTCCTTACTTAACGGCCATATACAACCGTTATCTCGAAGAAGGCTCTGTACCAAAAGATTGGAAAGTTGTACAGGGCACACCTATATTCAAGAAAGGCAGTAGGAGTAACCAACTAAACTACAGGCCTATTTCATTGACGTCAATTTGCAGCAGGGTTTTGGAACTATCCTGTATTCAGATATTATGAATTATCTCGAACAGAATGATCTATTGACCCAAGGTCAACACGGATTTAGAAAATATCGTTCATGCGAAACACAACTAGCTCTTTATTCACACGAAGTGATGGCTGCTATCGACAAGGGTTCGCAAATCGATTCCATATTTCTTAATTTCCAGAAGGCTTTTGACACCGTACCTCACAAACGGCTTTTAATCGAATTGCGTGGTTATGCTATATCGCCCCAAATTTGCGATTGGATAGGGGATTTCCTGTCAGAGAGGACACAATTCGTAGTAATCGATGGTAAGGCATCGACTGAAACAAAGGTTATATCGGATGTTCCACAGGGTAGTGTTATTGGTCCTCTGCTGTTCCTTATTTACATAAATGATTTAGGGGAAAATCTAAGTACCTCCCTTAGGTTGTTTGCAGTTGACGCCGTCATTTACCGTCTAGTAAAATCATCTGAAGATCAAAACCAACTGCAGAACGATCTGAATCGCCGGCCGCGGTGGCCGAGGGGACTGAGGCGCTTCAGTCACGGTCTGCACGGTCACTACGGTCGGGGGTTCGAATCCCCCCTCGGGCATGGATATTTGTGCCGTCCTTAATTGTAGGTAGTTCATAAGTAGTTTGTAAGTTTAGGGACTGATGACCCCGTAGTTAAGTCCCTTAAGCTTAACAAACATTTGAACATTTCGATCTGAATAAGCTATCACAATGGTGTAAAAATAGGCAAGTGACTCTAAATAATGAGAAGTGTAAAGTTGTTCACATGAGTACGAAAAGAAATTCGTTAAACTTTGTTTACAACATAAATCAATCAAAAGTGAAGGACGTAAACTCCACTAAATACCTAGGACTTAGTCTTACTTCAGACTTAAACTGGAAAGAACACGTTGATAGTGTCGTGGGAAAGGCTAATCAGAGACTGCGTTTTTTTATTGGCAGAACTCTTAAAAGATGCAACAGAACTACAAAAGAAACTGCATACACTACGATTGTCCGTCCATTTTTAGAGTATTGCTGCCCAGTGTCGTATCCTTATCAGGTGGGTTTGACGGAGGACATCGAAAGGGTGCAGAGAAAGACAACTCGTTTCGTATTGTCACGATACCGGGGAGACAGCGTTACGTAAATGATACAGGATCTGGGATGGGAATCATTACAACAACGGCGCTTATCGCTGCGGCGTGGGCTACTTACGAAACTCCAATCGTCAACATTCTCCTCCGAATTCGAAAATATATTGTTGACTCCCACTTACATGGGTAGAAATGACCATCAGAATAAAATACGGGAAATCAGAGCTCGAACGGAGAGATTCAGGTCTTCTTTCATCCCGCGCGCTATTCTAGAATGGAATGGGAGATAAATAGTATAATGGTTGTTTGATAAATCCTCTGCCAGGCACTTAAATGTGATTTGCAGAGTATCCCATGTAGATGTAGATATGACTGAAAATTAAGTGTCTATGATGTGAAGTAAGGAAGCTGAATCAAATGTTCAAATGTTTGTAAAAACTATTCGACCAAACGACCATGAACAACGGTCCCTAGACTAACAAACACACACACACACACACACATACACACACACAAGCGCTCGCGTGGCCGAGGTAGAAGTCGAACCTTCCGTGGGAAGGGTCGCCCTGTCCGTAGCATGACGCCCTAGACCGTGTGGCCATTCCGCAGGGCGAAGATGAATCAAAGTAGAGTGTTCCCGCGATTGCCATCAATAACCGCCTCGCGTCGCCTCGCCTCGCTTCGTCTCGGCACGGAATCAAATAGACCCCGGATGTGTTGCGGTACAGCTGTCCATACTGCATCCACCTACTTCCAAAGATGATTTGGTGTAGCATAGGGTGGATTTTTTTAGGCAAATCTTTTCGCAGTCATCGACAAAAGTTTCCGATTTTTGTAAGATCGGAAGAACAGGGTGCAATGGAATCCAATGGGCGAGCCACGTGTGAGTGTCCGCGTGGTCTAAGGCTTTATAGTTTTTCGCTCCAGGTGAAAATTAGAGTTAACCCTCTGGCATGGGGCCATAGGTACATGTGTTGACTTTAGTGTAAGTTAGTTAAAGTAGTTTGTAAATATAGGGACTGATGACCATAGCAGTTTTGTCCAATATGTTTCTAAACATTTGAACAGTTTGAATCAGTGGGCGACGAAGATGTGAACATTGTGGGCCACGTGTTGTGGCGTGTGTTTTGTTGCAGTGTGCCTTCGACAAGCTCTTGGGAGGAAAAGAGGCTTAACCTCATCAGAGATGTAGTGCTACCTGGTTATTGCATTGGCAGGGAGGAGGGGGGTGTAATCTGATAATACCGGTTGCAGGACCAGGACCAGTATGGAGATGCGTATTGCAGTAGTTCAACAGTCTCTCCACGACGTTTTTGGATTCTAATCCGACCATAGCGGCGGTGCAAACAGAATCGGATTTCGTCGATAAAAGCAGTCTACCTAAGAAAACAAACTGCTCAGGTCATCAGTCGCTGGACTGAAACAACTTACGCTCATGACCACAGTAGTTCGGTCCCACAGGTTTACAAACATTTGAATTTGAATTTATTCTTCTTGGTTGAATTCCGAAAATGCTCCAAAGACGCTGTCTGTGTTCTACGGGGCATATAGAGATGCTTACGCAAAACAGCCATACAGACGAACAGTACCTGTGCCTCCAGTTGGCCGTCTGTTCCCCCTTCATAACAGCTCTTGAAGGTGGTGCTACTGGTACTCGTCAGGAGTAATACTAATCATGCACATCTCTAGCCACCTGAAACGCATTTTGAAAATTTCAGCCGGCCGCGGTGGCTGAGGGGACTGAGGCGCTCCAGTCACGGTCTGCACGGCCACTACGGTCGGGGGTTCGAATCCCCCCTAGGGCATGGATATTTGTACCGTCCTTAGTATAAGGTAGTTAATAAGTAGTTTGTAAGTTTAGGGACTGATGACCCCGTAGTTAAGTCCCATAAGCTTAACAAACATTTGAACATTGTTTTGAAAATTTCACCTTATCTGGATGATTCCTTCCGTTTGTTGATTTTTGGGTGGCCAGTGGTATAGAATGAGTTGGGTACTGAATGCTGTGCAGTGCTGCTGTGCTGAACGTACAAGAATCTGTATAAAGAAAACATATGTGGAAAGGAATAGGGTTGTTTTATGCGTGTTTTGTAATCTGAGCTGTGTTTTGTTAAATACAAGGGGCGATTCAAAAGTTTTCGTTCTAAGGCCACAAGGTACAGAATCGGTATGACAGTCAGGCAAATTGGCTCTGAGCATTGAGATCATCGTCCCACCGACGTACCAATTTGCATATAATATATGCGGATATTAAAATACCGCGGCTTGCTGTGTGAAGAAGATCGTCGCACTGCCTGCTGTATATCATCGTTCGTCAGGAATAGTCGACACATTAACGCCTTTTTTTAACACTGCAATGGTAGCGTTACTAGGAGAAACATTGGTGGTCGCACTGTATCTGTGACATACAGCGTCAACATTGCACCGTTAGCTTTAATTCAAATGTGCAAATGTTTGTAAGGCTTACGGGATTTAACTGCGGGGTCATCGGTCCCTAAACTTACAAACTACTTATGAACTACCTTATACTAAAGACAGCACAAACATCTATGCCCGAGTGGGGATTCGAATCCCTGACGGGAAACGACCTCGCGCATCGCAGCATGGCGCCTTAATGCGCTCGGCCGCTCCGCCGCGGCTAACTTTAAGCAACCTCAGATATTGCAGTGAATGTTTGTAAATCTATCGGACCAAACTGCGAGGTCATCAGTCCGTAGCTTACAAACTAATTAATCAAAGGTAAAGTAACCTAAGGACAATACACACACCCATGCCCCAGGGAGGACTCGAACCTCCGACGGCGAACAACCGCGCGCTCCGCAGCGAGGTGCCTTAGACCGCTCGGCTACTCCACAGCGGCAGATGTTGGAGTGAATAAGTAAACAAAACGTGGGAAAAAACATGTAAGTATTACAACAGTGGCTACTGAACATCTATTTTATGAAAATTAGCAATAGAATGTTTATGTCTGCTTATGCACGGGTTGCCTATCCGGGAATGAGTGTCTGTCAGATCCTACGCGACCCTTCTAAGTGTTCAGAGACCGAAGACGTGATAATCGTGTGGGGGAAATCAAGGCTTTATGGCGGGTCATTGAGTGTCTCCCATTTGAGTTTGCGTAACTGCCGCGTTACATTTGCGATATCCGGACGTATGTTATCGTGAAGGAAGAGTATCCACTGGGTCTGTTTTATCATAACGTTTGACACGCTGTAATATCTCCAGCTCTGAGCATAATCTTTCCTCAGTCACGAAGACACAGGTTTCATGAAATCAATAAGCAATGGTGCGTGGTAATTAAACAACAGGAGGGTACGATCCAGGATACCACTGCATCAACACTTATCAATAATTACAAAATATGTCCAAGGACTATTTATTTATACTCAGCAATATGCGCACACCTGTAGGCCTATGTCACTGACGTGTGTTGTAGAATTTGTTAATACAAGTTATGCCGTGAATTATGACCTTTAGGTGGATCAAACGTCTACTCGGTTGTAGTCAACATTTAGTCCGAAAACAACTTTCTTGTGAAATCTAGTTCGTTTTGTTCATCCATCGAGACTCACAAGGCAGCAGATACCTGCATCCAGGATGAATTCGAGCAGCTTGACTTCCGAAAGGCGTTCGGTACATTTCTACCCTTTAGTTTTATGAATCAAGTTCAATGTTACGAAATACTACACCAGCTGTATGATTAGACTGAGAAGTTTTGGCCAATGTCTAGGTCATGGCACAACGGCAAACTGCTCTCGTTCGCCGTATGCACATCGTGGCAAATGGATTATATTAAATGAAGTGGTATTGCACTTAAATTCACACAGCCACCTACCTGCCCTCGTGATTTAAATGGAAAAGACAAATAATTTGAAACAGTAATCATTTGTGTTCTCTTTAATTTCAAGGCAAGGACACGCGCTACGGTGAAACTTTATTTACTGCATCAGCGGCGCAGTGTGCTAAAGTCAGCAACAAAATGTTCATTTTACGAGGATAATTAATTTACTGCCCTGACAAGGATACATACAAGAACCTGTCAATCAGAGCAGGAACAGCACTAATTATTTATTTTACGCTCAAAACGAAAAAATATTCCCTCATTCTGTATGTTTGAATTTTCAAAGAGCATTCAAAGGTCGTTATTAACATCAGCACACCGCAGCGCCGAGGGCGTAAGTAAAATTTACCTGGACGGCCCTATCTATACGTTTACCGAAGTTTCTGTAATACGTGAACAAAAGTTTACTTTTGCGGGCGTTACTGTGTGTGTGCGCGCGCGCAACGCAGCGTGATCCCGATCTACGTGTAAGCACCGACATGAAGGCAAGGGGTTATTGTGGCATCCCAGTATTTCCGAAGTGCGTGGGGTAAACATTCCCAAATTTTTAATTCATAAGAAAGTTCCTCTTTCGTTGATGATCAAAATTTATCGCATTCGGATGAACGTTTGTCAACTTATAGTGTTGAGTACATTTAGAAACACCATTGAAAAAAGAACTTGGTTCGAATTTTGCGACTTTCCATTTTAGCTGTCCCTATTTTTTTATTTAATTATTATTATTATTTTTTTTTTTTTACTGAAAACTTTTCCAAGACCATAATGAACAAAACAAAAATTACCCCTCTCCGTCGTGCGAATAGTCAGTTAAAGTACTGAATTCAATCAAAAACACATTGAAAAACGCACTTTCCGTTTTTCTCAAATTTTCGAATTTTCCTGTAGATTTTCCAAAACACTTATTTCATACAAACCTTGTCCTGTCAAGCCGTACTCAAGTGATGCACTTACAACCATGTGGCAATTGATTTTTATTCGTAGAAAAAATTTTTCAGCTTTCCGGGCGACTTTTTTAAATTTTTATTTGATGCGAACCTGCCTCTTGCTTTCAACATGAAATGCACACAATTTTATCGCTATTGGACGATCGGTATTGATAGCTCACTGGATGAAGGTGTTTCAGTTTTTCCCGAGTTTCCTCTTTTCCGGACAACTTTTCCATATTTTATCACCGTTTGAATCTTCCCTGGACTTACACGAATATTTCAAGAATAAAATCAGCCAAATCGGTTCAGCCGTTCTCGAGTTTTAGAGAGACTAAGGAACAGCAACAATATATATATATATATATATATATATATTATTGGTCTGACATCCGGGACAAATACGGTCCAAAACCGTTTCCGGCCATCGAGATTTAGATTTTCTCTTATTTCCCTAAATCGTTTCAGGCAAATTTCGGAATAGTTCATTTCAAAGGAAACGGCTGTCTACCCACGTTTAACAAAAATATCAATCCGAGCCTGTGTTCTATCTCTAATGACCACGATGTCGATGGCACGTTAAACGCCAATCTTCCTTCCCTTTTTTCTTTTCCTTCCAAACATATTCAACATGCTCCGGTGAATGTTTGCTGATGTTTGTCCCTCCGCGGTCACGGAAATAATAACATGACGTCGGTGTTGTTTAAACGCATTTATCTATTACGTAGCCAAACAGTAGTTCATGTTTTCGCATTTACCCCACGTACTTCAGAAACACTGGAATGCCGCAATAATCTCTTGCCTTACGTCGGTGCTTACGCATAACGGCATCGGGATCATGCTTTATAGTATACATGCACAGCAAAGCTCACAAACGTAAATATTTTATCACTTTCTACAGAAACTTCGGTAATAATCTATAAAGGTCGTGCAGATAAAGTATTACTTACGGCCTCGGCGGTGTAGTGTGCTGATTTTGGCACCTTTGAATGTTCTTTGAAAACTAAAACACACAGAATAAGAGGGAATAATTGTTCGTGTTGATCGTCAAATAAATAATGAGTGCTGTTCCTGCTCTAAATCTACATTTACATAGACACTCTGCAATTCACATTGAAGTGCACGGCAGAGGGTTCATGATATTTCTCTACAGTTCCATTCTGTAATAGCTCGTGGGAAAAAGGAACACCTTAATGTTTCTGTTTTCAGTCTGATTCCTGGTATTATATTATGATGATCATGTATCCCTATGTAGGTGGTTGCTACCAAAATAAGTTCGCTTTCGAAAGAGAAAGCTGGTTAAAGAAATTTTGTAAATAGATCTCGCCGCAACAAATAACGCCTTTATTTTCATGATTTCCACTTCTGTACGATTTATTTCGCCTATATAGCGATAATACAAAACGAGTTGTCCTCCTCTTAACTTCCTCTACATCGTCCATCAGTCCCACCTGATGTTGATCCCACAATGCAAAGCAATGCTATAAACTAGGACGTACATGTATAGTGTAGCCAGTTTCTTTAGTAGAACTGTTCTATCTTCTAAGTGTTATGCTAGTGAAATGTAGCTTTGGGTTCGAATTCCCTACTATTTTTCCTATCTGGCCTTTCCAGTTGAAGTTGTTCGTAATTTTGTTGAATTAATGGCCTGTAGTTTTAACTGATTTATTGTTTTGTTTAACTGGTTTAACTGACTTCTTTTAGTTATCATATGGATGACCGCACACTTATGAATATTAAGGGTCAATTGCCAATTTTTGTATCATGCTGATATCTAAATCATTTTGCCGTTGCTTTTGATCTTCTGGTGACTTTACTACCTGGTAAATGTCAACCTCATCGGCGAGCAGCCTAAGAGAGCTACTTAGGTTGTCTCCTAAATCGTTTATAAAAAGAAGGAACATTAGGGGCGCTATAAAACTTACCTGGGGAACGCCAGATATCACTTCCGTTCTATTCGATGACTTAACGTCAATTACAACGTACTGTGTGCTCTCTGACAGGAAATCATGAATCTCTGATTGACAGGTTCTTTTATGTACCCTTGACCGAGCATTAAGTTAATTTTATCTTGTAAAATGAACATTTTGTTGCCAATACTTTCACACTACGCCGCTGATGCAGTAAGTAAAATTTAAACGCAGCACGTACTTTTACCATGAAGTTTAAAGACAACGCATATGAGCACTGTTTAAAATTATTGGTGTTTTTCATTTAAATCATGAGGCCAGGTAGGCGGACATGTGAACGTAAGGGCAATACACGTCACTTAATACAAGGTTTGCATACGGCGAAAGAAAGCAGTTTGCCGATGCGGCCCGATCAAGACTTCAATCAAAACTTCTAAGTCTAATCATACAGCTGGTGTGGTATTCCGTAACTACTTTGTACTTTGTTCTTAAGACGACAGGGCAGAACTGTTTCGAACGCCTTCCGGAGGTCAAGCTGCACGAATTCGATATGAGTGCAGGTATCTGTTGCCTTGAGAGTCTCCATAGGTGAAAATGTTTTATTTTATTTTTTATGTAAATCTATCAGACTCAACTGCTGGTTTATTAGTCCGTAGCTCGCAAACTACTTAAACTAAGGTAAACTAACCTAAGGACACACAAACACCCATGCCCGAGGGAGGACTCGAATTCCCAACGGCGAACGGCCGCGCGCATCGGAACATAACGAACTGGATTTCACAAGAACTTTTTTTTTCTTCAGAATCAATGTTGACTACTACAGAGTACGCATATGGTCCCCATAAAGATCATAATTAGGTGCATAAAATCTATTAACATGCCGGCCGCGGTGGCCGAGGGGACTGAGGGGCTCCAGTCACGGTCTGCACGGCCACTACGGTCGGGGGTTCGAATCCCCTCTCGGGCATGGATATTTGTGCCGTCCTTAGTATTAGTTAGTTCATAAGTAGTTTGTATGTTTAGGGACTGATGACCCCGTAGTTAAGTCCCATAAGCTCTACGAACATATTTTACTATTAACAAATTCTACAACAGACGTCAGTGACATAGGCCTACAGTTGTGCGCATATTCGTGAGTATAGATAGATAGTACTTTAACATATTTTTTTAATATTTTATTTCGTTCAATGTGACAATTTTACGTTTTTTTTTTTTTTTTTTTTTTTTTTTGTATTGACACATTGCATTTCATAGCGTTCATCGTGATTACGATCATCGGAACAAGTATCTATGTTCGACAATCCTTGTTGAAACATCAGTGGCTGGCAGCTTTTTCCAATCGTTAGGAAAAATAGCAAGTTCCTTCATATAGCCCTACTGTATGTATGGAGTCATATACATATGTTATCGTATCCAGTCGCCGTCTTGAAAGTTTATTCACATAGGTAGCAAGAGTAATTCGATAACATGGATCTATAACAGTTTAAAAAGTAGGATTTCATGGTAAATGTATAGTTTTCTTGGGTGGCAAAAATTGAAAAAGATTAGTGTATTTATTAACTGCCTCTTGTTTTTTTAAATAATTACATTTATGTGCGCAACTTTCAAGAAAATATGGAACAAGATGCAAACATTTCAAAAACACTGAAGTGCGTGTCTGTTTTATCTTGCCTATGGTACCTTTTTGCATATGGGTCACTTTCAGACATCCAGCAATAATCATTTAAGATGCAACACTCCTTTCCTCGCTTTAACTTTCTTCCATTGGTGGTGTATCCAGTTTGGTAGGAAAATTGAGGTGTAATTAAAAAGAGAAACATGTTTGTGAAATGTTGCGTTCTAGAAGTAGATACCAGCACATAACCGAGAAAACTGCATCAATAAAACTAGATGGTATCAGTAAGAATTTCCTGTCTAAGCCGCTACGGGACGTTCAAATAAATCAAAGGCGAGAGTTGAAAATTTGTGTCGGACTGCGATTCCAACCTGAAATTTCTACTCTACGTGATCTGTACTTGCCATACATCTCCCGTTCGATTCACATTTGCAACTGGTAGATAGTACATTATTTTATGCACTGTTCCACTTCCATTGTCCCACTTGCTTGCATCGTAATATGCGTTTTCGTTCGGGCTCGGGAATTGATTGTGCATCTGCACTCATATTCAAAAATGTTTGTAAATTTAAGGGACGTAACTACGTTGGACATCAGTCCCTAGGATTACAAACTATTTAAACTAAGTTATGCTAAGGACAACACAAACACCTATGCCCGAGGGAGGACTCGAACTTCCAACGGCGAGCAACCGCGACCTCCGCAGCAAGGCGCCATATAACGCTCGGCCATTCCAACGCGGCTGCACTCATATAGTCGAATTCATATACAAAATTATATGAATAGTGTCGTTATTATGACTGACAAAATTTAGACTTCACATAGGCCTTTTTCTGGAGATACAAGTCAAAATACAGCGTATGTGCTAGAAGATAAAATTTCTGCTTTTTATTGAAGTAGTATGGTTTATTAATGTTTGGAAGTACGTGATTAGTACGACTGGTGAGCTCCAATCGATCGTCAGTCCAAACGACATTTCCCATTCATTCACGCGTTAAATTTAGACGAACTCGTTGTACTTAGCGTCTGTCAGGCTACAAGGAGTACCGCTTGAAACTGGGGAAGTGGCCTTTCGGTATGGACTCTGCAACTACCGTACAGCACACTAGTAATGATTTTTTATTGACATACTACCTCTTCTCAAAATATTGCAAGAGATTTATTTCACACTGTTAGAAGTAAAAGACTGCATTTCCCACACGACTTCCTCATTAAAGTACTATGTACTTATTTCTCCCTAGAAGTCCTCGAAATATGTAGCGGGAATTTAGAACACCCTGTACATGCAGACTGTAGCATCGCATGAAAATTTGTAGCTAGGCAATGATTCGAACCCTAGGTACAAATTTTCATACATTGCTTCAGTATGCATATATAAATCATACACTTTTTTGGATGAGGTAGTTTCTCAATCACATAGTTTAAGTTAAAACAAAAATTAATTATGTAACTTTGTTTCTAAGATAAATAATTTGAACAAGAAATTTATTTGCAATTGCGAATGTGAGTCAGCATCAACTGTACAATTTATCGGTGACATATGAAAATTTGTTCCGGATCGGGACTCCAACCCAGATTCCTCGCTTTCCGCGAACGGTTGCGTTAACCACTGCGCTATTCGTGCACGGCTCATGGATCGACACAAACTTCCATATGCCACACATTGCAATAACTGTCTCTCCCCGTACGGGAGTCACATAATGTGCAACCACTATTGGGTAGCAGACAGTGTGTGGCATAATAAAGTTTGGGCTGGTCCGGAACGCGTTCACGGCTAGCGTAATTATTCACGCCGCTCGCGAGAAGCGGGAAATCCGTATTTGAGTCCTGTGCCAGCACAAAGTTTCGTATATCACCTTATACAGGTTATGCTGCTTCATATTCGCCATTGATAATACATTTCTGGTGTACGTTACTGCTGTAGTGACTGTATTTGCAGCGGTTCATAGTTCACTACGGACACTGCTAGCCGGCCGCGGTGGCCGAGGGGACTGAGGCGCTCCAGTCACGGTCGGGAGTTCGAATTCCCCTCGGGCATGGATACTTGTGCCGTCCTTAGTATTAGTTAGTTCATAAGTAGTTTGTAAGTTTAGGGGGTGCTGACCCCGTAGTTAAGTCCCATAAGCAATACAAACATTTGAACATTTGGGCACTACAATCGCAAATAATTTAAATTTTAAACTTTCTGACGTACATCTCAGATCCGATATTTACCACAACAAAGGGGTAATTTTAGTCATTTCGAAAAATTGAAGTAGGGCTGTGAAATTTAACATTAATTTAAAGTTCATAAAAGTAATAAAATTCACTTCTTTTCCTTCTCGTAACTTTATCCCACTTGATTACGCGTACATTTTAGCGCAGCAATCCCGCATCGTTTTCGACCGGCGGGTTACGACGATGGCCGGTGTGCCGGCTAGCCTGGATGTGAGATTTAGGCGGTTTTCCACATCCCAAAACGTGAATATTGGACTGGTACCCAGGTCCCGCTTCAGGTACTCGATTCGTAAATATTTAGAAAGACGTTCGCCCCTTCCGCACGGGTAACATTACCCGTCCACCTTACAACTTTATCAATGCCATTCCGATTTAATCAAGACAACCCAGTTTCGGGAAATTGGCATAAGAAAACAATTTCATTTTCCTTTAGTGCGTTTCACAGTGCAATCAGAAATTATAATAGGTCGAAATGCAGTTTTTGAAGTTAAGAGTCACAATGATGGTGTTTTCCAGTCTCATTGTGTTGTTTTATAGAAATCAACTGTGCAAAATGAATACATTGCTGAAGGCGGGCCTTTCATTACGATGGATGTTTCTTCTCCATCTGTATCACTTCGACGTGTGTGAACAACTGATTTTTAAATGATTTATATCACAACTGGATATTAAACAATATCGATCACTTTAAAGTATGAAGTACTTGCCACTTTATCACGTGGCGAGGAAACTGCGAGTAATTTGGCCCTTTATTACGTTGGTCGTTAATATTCGCGAACCAGTTTGAGCCATAATAATATTCAGTTCATCAGAGCCCATCTCTGTTGGCACAGGAGATGGTGCTTAACAGTCAAGCCAAATGCGTGTTGATGTGTTTATTGGCATTTAGCGCGAATCAATTACTGGCTGTAGCCTCGCCCATTACACGGCTATTTATCGTTTGGACGGATTTACTCGATGATACACGTCCCGCTGCGTATGCACACGAGGTTAGTTACAGATGCCTCTCCTTCCAACTCGCAGTATAAAGTGCGTTTATTAGGGTCTAACGGCTTTTTGTAACGCGGCCAAATGAGGAGAAACAAAACGTCGGACTGAACGAGGATTCCAAAGGTAATCGGCTATTTGCTTTACAAGGGAAATATCCCGATATTCTACTATAAAATGGATGGAAATACCGGATGAACATTCACTTCCTGTGCCACATCGTTCATTTTAAACGAAATATCGTGCACTTACACTGTTCTACTTAATTTTTATTTAACGCGGTGTCTTCAGTTGACTGAGGATTCATTTTTTATTCGCATATATCTATCGAACTATTCCAAAAGCTACTTTACAGTCTATGGCGGAGGGTTTGTAGTTTGAATTTAACGTTTTTGTTCCTTTCCTATTGCGTAATCAGCGAGGGAAAGTCCGTACCTACTAGGGTAGTGATAAAGTATTCATTAGCACCTCAAAATAAATAAATAAATGCAATAAAATAAAATAAAAATTAATAAAAATAAGAATAAAGTTACATAACTATTTCTGTTTGTTTGCAGCTATGATTTGCAGTTATACTCACTGCAAACCTTAGATACAGAGCAGTAGCCGATCGCAAGAGGAGCCAAATCAAATGGTGCGACCGGTCCTTGAAGTGGAATATCGTGTGGTAATTCGTAATCAGAATTTGAAAGGCAAAAAAGCCTTAACCAGTGGTTAGACTCTTCTAGTGAATACATCTACATCTACATAGATACTCTGCAAATCACATTTAAGTGCCTGGCAGAGGGTTCATTAACCACTTTCTCTACCGTTCCATTCTCTAATAGCGCGCGGGAAGAAAGAACACCGAAATCGTTCCGTTTTCGATCTGATTTCTCTTATTTTATTGGGATGGTCATGTCTCCCTAAGTAGGTGGGTGCTAGCAAGTGTAGAAGTAGATCAACGAAGTGAAGACCACCTGACAGGCTATCAGCTGGAAATAACTTTAAAATACCTCAGGGAGTGACGAACACAATAATGATAGATATATTATTCTGCGAGAACTTGTGAAAGATCCATAAAAGCCCCGACACGCTACTGCCAGGATAAAGGACACCGGAATGGACGAATAAATGGGAAGAGACATGTTATTCTAGTCTCTATATTTTCTTACGGTCGTCCCATGTTTCTGTAAACAGTAAAATCAGCAGCGAAGAATTTCACAGTTCTGCAGTTCTTTTCCGCTAAATCGTTGCTCTATATTAAGAACATCAGAAGTCGTATCAAAATGTTCAAATGTTTGTAGAACTTATGGGACTTAACTACGGGGTCATCAGTCCCTAAGCTTACAAACTACTTATGAACTAGCTAAGACTAAGGACGGCACAAATATCCATGCCCGAGGGGGGGGGGGATTCGAACCTCCGACCGTAGTGGCTGTGCAGACCGTCACTGGAGCGCCTCAGTCCCCTCGGCCACCGCGGCCGGCGAAGTAGTATCACTCTTCCATGTAGCACACACGATGTAACTTTCTTTTCAATGTCCAATAAAGAATGTTGCGTCCTGTCAGTTAAATATCTTCGCGTTACTCACCTGTGTGTGAAGATACTCTGAACGTAGTGACTATGTGGTGCGCCACGGCAGATTAGCCGTGCGCACTGGGGCGCCGTGCTGCGGTGCGCACTGCCGATCGCCGTCGGGGGTTCGAGTCCTCCCTTGGCCATGGGTGTTTGTGTTGCCCGTAGTTTAGTTTACCTTACTTTAAGTACAGGGTGTCTCGCCATAGATGCTTGCCAGGCGTCCGTGGATCGCGCGATACGGCTCCCGGCCGCCGCCACCGCATCCGCCGGCCGCGACAGCGCCCGATTCTCGGAGTCTATTGTGCCGCGGGCGCATACACTGAGTTAAAGTCTAAAATACATTGCCATCTGAGTAACCTAAGCTTACCTTTAGTTACGGTTGATCAAAAGTATGACCCTATATGGAAGAGCAGGCTGACATCTCTTGAAAACATTTGCGAACACTCGACGAAATTCGGGTTGCCGAAATCTGGGAAATGACTAGTCAAATCTTTTTTCACGAAACAAAAAATTCTGACAGATATGTGAACAATATCCTGCATCCATTTTTTCAAGAACTTTCACCCAACGAAAAGCTGTACGGTTATTTGATGCAGGACAATGCAAGACCACACATTGCCAATGCTTCTATGACAGCAATACGAAGTGTTTTTGATGAAAGGATAATTGACTGGCCTCCTCGTTCTCCAGATCTAAATCCCTGTGTCTTTTATCTTTGAGGAATGTTAAAAGACAAGGTGTATGCAAGCAATCTCCATACACTCGAAGAGTTGGAAGACAGGATTCCACTAGTCATTTCCCAGATTTCGACAGCCGAAATTCGTAGTGTGTTCGCAAATGTGTTCAAGAGATGTCAGGCCGCTCTTTCCGTATAGGGACATACTTTTGATCAACCATAATTAAAGGTAAGCTTAGGTTACTCAGATGGCAATGTTTTTTAGACATTCCATAGATGTTCAAATGTGTGTATAGTCTATGGGACTTAACTATGGGGTCATCAGTCCCTAAACTTACAAACTACTTATGAACTACTTACGAACTAGGACGGCACAAATATCCATGCCCGAGGGGGGATTCGAACCCCCGAGCGTAGTGGCCGTGCAGACCGTGACTGGAGCGCCTTAGTCCACTCGGCCACCGCGGCCGGCTCTTTCCATAGAGGGACATCATTTTGAACCTCTACTGTAAGTAAAGGTAAGCTTAGGTTACTCAGATGGCAATGTTTTTTAGACTTTAACTCAGTGTATACGCTCGCGGCACAATAGAGTCTGAGAATCGGGCGCTGCCGTGGCCGGCGGATGCGGTGGCGGCGGCCGGGAGCCGTACCGCGCGATCCGCGGACGCCCGGCAGGCGTCTTTCGTGAGACACCCTGGAGTTTGTAATTCACCTTATGGGATGTGGGGAAATCGTCTAAAACCCACATCCAGGCTGACTGGTTCGCCGTTTGGATTTGAAGCGAAGCCGGCATACCTTCCCATACTGGAAAGTGGCACTTCAAAACAAACGGCTAACCAGGTGGATCCTCGATTGTTTGCAACATATGTTCTATAGGTCTAGGTGTTGCAGTTACTCAATGGAAGTGCCTTTATCTGACCGATATCTAAACATTTGTGTTCCAGACTTGATTTGTCTTTAAGTAGTCTGGAACAATACATTTGTGTCCGAAAGAACAGATACTACAAGTATGTAACTTATACTATATGCCAATGACGGGCAATGATCCTGTCTTCAGCGAGGAGGCACTCCTAGGCCCTTCCGCTTATGGGAATCAGTTTATAAAACCACGAGTTTAATTTCTAGTGGCCAGGATACATTTGAGAATTTGTATCTGGCGGGAGGCATACGTGAGTAATTCCGTGGAGATGGGATGATCGCTGTGTCCACAGTGGTGTAGGGGTCAGCGTAACTACCTAGAAAGCAGGTGACCCGGGGTTCGAATCCAAGCAGCGTATACGTTTTGAAATTTACCCATTCGTAGTTAGTGTCACACATTCCGTGGATATCAATAGATAATAACTGTAGGATCGAAAGTGGCGTCTGTTCTTTCGGACTTGTCCGAAAAAACAGGCACCACATATACCTGACTTTAAAAAAATCTGAATTTAAAGCCAATAGCTGTGTTTCACACTAGTCTGAATACTTACTATGCAAATTAAATAACAAAAAAAACCATTATGTGAAAATTTGTCGACGTTTTATAAGTGACGAGCAATGCGATATCCAGTCAACGAAAATATGAATAGAATTTACCATGATGCGTCTGTTCTGAAGGAACAGACGTTGCTGATGGTCCACAGCTATCAATGTTAAATATACATATATTAATTCGCAATTTGCGAGAATTTCCGACTTTAGCTGCTCTCTTCAGTTGGTCTATCATTTTGCAACATATGAAAATTTGTGCCGGACTGGGACTCGAACCCGGGTCTCCCGTTTTTCGCGAGCGGTCGCCTTATTGGGTTCTCGAGAATTTTTTAGAGTTGCGTCGAATGGCTTTGGCTGATTGTTAAATGAGTTCAGAACTTCACGTACCATAAGTATCAAACAATTCTAAAATCCCATATCTATGTGGTTCAAATGTTTGTAAAGTCTATGGGACTTAACTACGGGGTCATCAGTTCCTAAACTTACAAACTACTTATGAACTACTTACGAACTAGGACGGCACAAATATCCATGCCCGAGGGGGGATTCGAACCCCCGACCGTAGTGGCCGTGCAGACCGTGACTGGAGCGCCTCAGTCTCCTCGGCCACCGCGGCCGGCTATCTATGTGGTCTCATTGTTAGATGAACGGGTAAGGCGTTATTTACAATTAACTTACGGCCTGTCAAAAGTTAATCACAAACGCCCCACTTTTATTGTTACTAACCTAAAGTTGACCAAAATATTAATGTTCAGACTGAGATGCGGACCAGTTCTCATGTATAAGTACCACGTATAAAAACCAAATTGTACACTCCTGGAAACTGAAAAAAGAACACCATGATTTCGTCAACCCAGCAGAGCGAAATTTTATTGACACATTCTTGAGGTTGTATACAGCACACGATCACGCACTCAGAACCATACGCATGTCCGTACATTCACCAGAGCGTGCACAACGTCGACGCTAGTATCGTGTATACCCTCCTTTTGCTGCAATGCTTGGTGCAACTTTCTCACGAAAACGATTGCAGATGTGCCGAATGAAGTCTTACGATATGGCCTGCTATGCAGTTTCCATCTGATGCCTCAGATGAACCACATCTCATGCCGGTCGTGTAGACGGCACCAAGGTGACGTTTCATCCGGCCCCAGGCATGCTCAAAGGGGGACAGATCTGGGGATAATGATGGGCAGGGTAGTTGACGTACACCTTGAAGAACACGTTGGGTTGTACAGGATACGTGTGGACGTGCATTGTCCTGTTGGAAAAGCACATCGCCTTGTTGGTGCGTGAATGGTGACAAGACAGGTTGAATGATGGTTTCAATGTGCCGTGTACTGTTCAATTTTCCCAATACGAATACCAGAGGAGATCGTCCAGTGTAGGGTATGGCTCCCCACACCACGATGCCAGGTGTCGGCCTCGTTTGCCTCTGTCACGTACACTCCAGATTTTCGCACTCCCCTGCACGACATCACACACGCGTACGACCATCATTGGCACCGAGGTAGCGGCGACTCGCATCACTGCAGACGACACGTCATCGTTCGTCCGTGCGTAAGAGCCTACCACGTCACCATCGGAGGAGGGCTGGACGATGTTGGGGCGTGAGCGCAGGACACTCTAACGGCAAACATGATCGTGAATCATTGTGCACGATATTCTACACTCACCATTCTCTTCTAGTGATCGTCTAGAGAACGTTGATCAGTGCACGGTGCACTGAAACAATCATTTAACCCGTCTTGCTACCAATCACGCACCAACAAGGTGATATGCTTTTCCAGCAGGTCAATGCAGATCCAGATGTATCCCGTACCACCCAACGTGCTCTTCGAGGTGTACGTCAACTCCCTGGCCATCACGAATCTCCCCCATTGAGCTTGTTTGGAACCGCATGAAACGTCATGCTGGGCGGTCTGCATGAGCGGCACGAAATCTGGCCCAACTGAGGCACCAGGTGGAAATTGCATGGCAGGCCATTCCACGTAGCCACTTTCTGAACCTCTACGATTGTTTCCATGAGAGAATTACAGCTTGGATTGCTGCAAAAGGAGGGTATACACGGTACTAACGCCAACATCGCGGACGCTCTGGTGACTGTACTCACGTGCGTGCGGCTCTGCCTGTGTGATCGTGTGTTGTATACAACCTCAAGAATGTGTCAATAAAATTTCCCTCTGCTGGGTCGACGAATTCATGGTGTTCTTTTTTCATTTTCCAGGAGTGTATTACTCCATATTAAGTCCAGCGAATATGCCTTAATTTGGCAGATGAAGGGAGTCTTAAATATAAATGAATATAGACTGTTGCAAGATAAAATCGTTTGAATGAATAAAACGGATATCTATATACTTGCTGCGGATAATGGCTACGCAAATTAGCTTTTCAAATCAAGCAAAGTTGCGTAAATGCGAATTTTTCGGATAAAATGATCAGACTCCGGGAATTGTTTCATTTCCTCCAACAGCCGCTGTAACAGAGGGACGATGGAAGTATTAATCTGTTATTCTTTCCTTTAGCTGTATTTTGTAAACAGGATTTTTTTCCCAGTAGCAGGGTACAAATGATTCTTGATAAACCGCCGGGGGAGAGCGAATTTCGTAGAAAAAGTAATTCTGCAGTCAGATGTCTGCACAAATGACAAATACGCCCGTAGCGCTCTCGCGGCCCTCTTTACCGGCATCCGAGAATATTAAAAGCAATTTACTCACTTCTGGCCTTTAGTGGCGCGGCGGTGGGCTGCGCCTGGCTAACTTTTACAACTCGTGTTTCGAGTAATATCACCGTGCGCTGCCCGCACACAGTGGTCCTTTGCTGACGGGGAAGTAGGTAGTAAAAAGTTATATAATATGCCGGGTGATCAAAACGTCAGTATAAATTTGAAAACTTAATAAATCACGGAATAATGTAGACAGAGAGGTAAAAATTGACAATGTTTGGAATGGCATGGTGTTTTATTAGAAAAAAAAAGTTCAAAAAATGTCCGACAGATGGCGCTTCAACTGATTAGAAAAGTAATAATTAGCATAACAAATTAAGACAAAGCAAACATGATGTTCTTTACAGGAAATGCTCAATATGTTTCACCACCATTCCTCAACAATAGCTGTAGTCGAGGAACAATTTTGTGAACAGCAGCCGGCCGCGGTGGCCGAGGGGACCGAGGCGCTCCAGTCACGGTCTGCACGGCCACTACGGTCGGGGGTTCGAATCTCCCATGAGGCATGGATATTTGTGCCGTTCTTAGTATTAATTAGTTTGTAAGTTTAAGGACTGATGACCCCGTAGTTAAGTCTCATAAGCTATACAAATATCTGAACATCTGAACGGGAGATTACGGGAATCAGTTTCAATAACTACGAGGTTGAGTAATAGTGCACAGGGTGAAGTTGTGAATTTGTATCTGACGGGAGGCGTACTTGAGTAACCCACTGAAGTTATGGTGATCGCTGTGTCCCCAGTGGTGTAGCGGTCGGCGTAACTGCCTAAAAATCAGGAGACCCGGGTTCGAATCCCGGCTGGGTACACGTTTTCAACTTTACCCATTCGCAGGTAATGGCCTACATGACGTCGTTCTCAAAGCAGATTTAAGGACACCAGTACTGAGTGCTGCCCATGTTGATACCTGACTTGCTCAGGGGCCAAACTATGCCGTAACAATATAGCCGAAACAGGTGGAATTAATAAATTACATTCAAAAGCGACGGCTGGAGTTGATGGATTTATTTGCTGTCATAACTTCTATTCCATTGGAGAAGACCATGGGGGTCGCTCATGTAACACAACATAGTCTATAATACATTTAAAACGTTCCATAAGATACGGTTTTCTGCAGTAAAGACTAAAATTGATTTTCTGTTATTTTCTGCGTCACATTTGGAACAATAGATCAAATTAAATTCGTTCAATTTGTCACGAATTACACATTGTCAGGTGTTTCAAGATAGTTAGGTTATCATACACTCCTGGCCATTAAAATTGCTACACCACGAAGATGACGTGCTACAGACGAGAAATTTAACCGATAGGAAGAAGATGCTGTGATATGCAAATGATTAGATTTTCAGAGCATTCACACAAGATTGGCGCCGGTGGCGACACCTACAACGTGTTGACATGAGGAAAGTTTACAACCGATTTCTCATCCACAAGCAGCAATTGACCGGCGTTGCCTGGTGAACCGTTGTTGTGATGCCTCGTGTGAGGAGAAATGCGTACCATCACGTTTCCGACTTTGATAAAGGTCGGATTGTAGCCTATCGCGAATGCGGTTTATCGTATCGTGACATTGCTACCCGTATTGGTCGCGATCCAATGACTGTTAGCAGAATATGGAATCGGTGGATTCAGGAGGACAATACGGAACGCCGTGCTGGATCCCAACGGCCTCGTATCACTAGCAGTCGAGATGACAGGCATCTTATCCGCATGGCTGTAACGGATCGTGCAGCCACGTCTCAATACTTGAGTCAACAGATGGGGACGTTTGCAAGACAACAACCATCTGGACGAACAGTTCGTCGACGTTTGCAGCAGCATGGACTATCAGCTCGTAGACCATGGCTGCGGTTACCCTTGATGCTGCATGACAGGAGCGCCTGCGATGGTGTACGCATCGACAAACATGGGTGTACGAATGGTAAAACGTCATTTTTCGGATGAATCCAGGTTCTGTTTACTGCATCATGATGGTCGCATCCGTGTTTGGAGACATCGCGGTGAATGAACATTGGAAGCGTGTATTCGTCATCGCCATACTGCCGTATCACCGAGCGTGATGGTATGGGGTGCCATTGGTTACACGTCTTGGACACCTCTTGTTCGCATCGACAACACTTTGAACAGTGGCCGTTACATTTCAGATGTGTTATGACCCGTGGCTATACCCTTCATTTCATCCCTTCGAAACCCTACATTTCAGCAGGATAATGCACGACCACATGTTGCAGGTCCTGTACGGGGCCTTTATGGATACGGAAAATGTTCAACTCCTACCCTGACCAGCACACTCTCCAGATCCCTCACCAACTGAAAACGTCTGGTCAATGGTGGCCGAGCATCTGGCTTGTCACAATGTAGTATGTACCAGATACTGGATTTTAGACTTGAAGAAATAACTGTTTTGCGGAGTATCACTGAAAGTGAATAATATTTTGGTTACAAGACGTTTCGCTCTTAAAAATGCTTGTACTTATGTTAATATTGTTGCAAATGACACATGGAAGACAGTGACAGTGTGGGGTAGTTGATGAAGTGTTGGATTCTGAAGCAAGCGCTTCACATTTTACTGCTGGCTGGCGAGGATAGTAAACGGGGGCATGTCGATACTAGGGCCTTATGTCTTCGTTGAAATGTTTTTTAAGCTTAAGGGACTTAACTGCGGGGTCATCAGTCAAAATGTTCAAATGTTTGTTAAGCTTATGGGACTTAACTACGGGGTCATCAGTCCCTAAACTTACAAACTACTTATCAACTACCTTATACTAAAAACGACACGAACATCCATGCCCGAGCGGGGATTCGAAACCCCGATCGTAGTGGCCGTGCAGACTGTGACTGGTGCGCCGCAGATCGCTCGGGCCGGCCGCGGTGGCCGAGGAGACTAAGGCGCGTCTGCACGGCCACTACGGTCGGGGGTTCGAATCCCCCCTCGGGCATGGATATTTGTGCCGGTCTTAGTCTTAGTTAGTTCATAAGTAGTTTGTAAGTTTAGGGACTGATGACCCCGTAGTTAAGTCCCATAGACTTTACAAACATTTAGATCGCTCGGCCGCTGCCGCCGGCTATAAAGTCTTTGTGAATTTATTTTCGTGTAACAGTCAATATGATTCGCAGACAGGCGCATGAATAATATACGCAGATGTCAGCATTTAAGGGAGGATTATGACTCCGAGAAAAGAAACCGATTCGAGTAATCGGAGAACTGTTCGAGCTTTGAATAGGAGCGGAGCAACTATCCGACGATTATGGCAGCGGTAAATGAACCGTGGCAGAACACAGCGTCAATGAAGGAAGCAGTCGAGCTGGAGAGACGACAGAACGTGAGGGCGGAGCAGTCGTTAGAGGGGCAGCCAGGGCCCCGAATTCTTCATCATCATCGATCCGTTCAACAGGTGCTTCAGTGGACCACGGAAAGGACGCTGACGTTACGGTATCTCTTGCGCCGACTAGCACTGAACTTCGTACACCGCCAGTCGCG
This sequence comes from Locusta migratoria, assembly GCA_026315105.1. Lineage (NCBI taxonomy): Eukaryota > Metazoa > Arthropoda > Insecta > Orthoptera > Acrididae > Locusta > Locusta migratoria. Next base: position 349,436,870 of record CM048755.1, read on the forward strand.
TCAGCAGTGTTGTCGGCCTGGAATACTACTAGCTGTAGTATAATTGTCTTCAGAGGCGAGTGCCACTTGGAACTAGATCCAGTGATCAGCGAAGGCGCTTCTGGAGACGCCCCGGACAGCGGTCGTGTAATAACCTGATTGTAGCCGCCATACATACCGACAAACAGGAGTGACTCCATAGTAAGACACAAGGAAGCTTGGAGTGTAACGTCTCGTCGACAGCGTGGTCATTAGAGACGGAGCTTACGCTCGGAGTGTTTGGGTAAGGATGTGGAAGGAAATTGGCAGTGCCCTTTCAAAGGAACCATCCCGGCATTTGCCTGGAGTGATTTAGGGAAATCACGGAAAACCTAAATCTGGATGGCCAGAGGTGGATTTGAACCACCATCCTTCCGAATGCGAGTCCAGTGTGTTACCACTGCGCCACCTCGCTCAGTGAGACTGATTCCATAGTAGGAGTCCTGTGTTTGTCATCAGTGGCACCCTTATGGCAAAGCCGTGCGTCGACGATACTGTAAGACACGTTCTGATGTCCTTCATGGCGAGCCCTCATGGTCTTCATTTCAGCAAGATAACGCCCAACCGCACGCGCCCAGAGTATCTGCAGCTTATCTTACTTGCTCGTCACACCCTACCGTGGCCAACAAGGTCGTCGGATGTCTCCTCAATTGGGAACGTTTCATGCATTATGGGCAGTCGGCCCTCCAGCTGCCTCGGGATTTTGACGACCTAGCGCGTCGACATATTTTAGAATTTGGCACACTCCCCTCGCACACAGTATTTGGCTGGCACAGGGGAACAGAAGATCTTTACCACGAAAAACTTGAACAATGTTTCCTGTCAGAGCGGACACAGTTCGTAGTTCAAATGTTCAAATGTTTGTATAGATTATGGGACTTAACGACGGGGTCATCAGTCCCTAAACTTACAAACTACTTATGAACTATCTAATCCTAAGGACGGCACAAATATCCATGCCCGAGGGGGGATTCGAACCCTCGACCGTAGTGGCCGTGCAGACCGTGACTGAAGCGCCTCAGTCCCCTCGGCCACCGCGGCCGGCCAGTTCGTATTAATCGATGGTAAGGCATCGACCAAAACAGAGGTGATATCGGGCGTTCCACAGAGTAGTTATTGTTCCTCTGCTGTTCCTTATTTACATAAACGATTTAGGGGAAAATCTAAGTACCTCTCTTAGGTTGTTTGCAGATGACGCCGTCATTTACCGTCTAGTAAAATCATCTGAAGATCAAAACCAACTGCAGAACGATCTGAATAAGATATCAGGCCGGCCGCGGTGGCCGAGGAGACTGAGGCGCTCCAGTCACGGTCTGCACGGCCACTACGGGGGTTCGAATCCCCCCTCGGGCATGGATATTTGTGCCGTCCTAGTTCGTAAGTAGTTCATAAGTAGTTCGTAAGTTTAGGGACTGATGACCCCGTAGTTAAGTTCCATAAACTATACAAACATTTGAACAATTTTTTTTTTGAAGATATCAGTGTGGTTTAAAAAATGACTAAATAATGAGAAGTGTGAAGTCGTCCACATGAGTACGAAAAGAAATCCGTTAAACTTTGTTTACAAGAAAAATCAATAAAAAGTTAAGGCCGTAAACTCCACAAAATACCTAGGAATTACTATTACTTCAGACTTAAACTGGAAAGAACACGTAGTTAATGTCGTGGAAAAGGCGAACCAGAGACTGCGTTTAATTGCCAGAACCCTTAAGAGATGCAACAGAACTACTAAAGAAACTGCATACACTACGCTTGTCCGTCCTTTTTTGGAGGATTGATGCCCAGTGTGGGTTCCTTATCAGGTGGGTTTGTCGGAGGGCATCGAAAGAGTCCAAAGAAGGGCAGCTCGTTTCGTATTGTCAGGATACAGGGGAGACAGCGTTACGGAAATGATACAGGATCTGGGATGGGAATCATTACAACAACGGCGCTTATCGTTGCGGCGTGGGCTACTTACGAAACTCCAATCGCCAACATTCTCCTCCGAATGCGAAAATATATTGTTGACTGCCACTTAAATAGGTAGCAATGATCATCAGAATAAAATACGAGAAATCAGAGCTCGAACGGAGAGATTCAGGTGTTCTTTCTTCCCGCGCGCTATTCGAGAATGGAATGGGAGATAAATAGTTATATTCTAAACATCCCTGCAGTGTCTCACAAAGTGAAACTGTGTACACTGATGGGAACTCTCCAGAGGGAATGACAGTCTCCTAGTTTATATAACCCTTTGTGGCCCAAGGAACCATACTGAGTTGTGAAACAATTTTAATTTGTATAATTACATTCAAATCCTCTAATATATAAGAAGAATGTTTGTCTGTTCGTATTTTATGCACGGCCGTACCGTTGAACTGATCGTGATGTAACTTCGTCAAATCATTGCTAGCACTCGCGCGAAGGTTGTAGGCATACTAAAATTAACTTCATAGGGTGCATGGCGGGGGGTGCTTAATTCACGCTGAAATGGCTGGACGGATATGAATGTAATTTGGAACAGAGGTTGCTTATACCCTGCATTAATACATGGGCCACATTTCATAAGTTCAAATCAAATGTTTGTAAATCTATCGAACCAAACTGCGTGGTCGTCAGTCCGTAGCTTACAAACTACTTAAACCTAGGTAAACTAACCTACGCACAAACACACACACCCATGCCCCAGGGAGGACTCGAACCTCCACGGCGAGCAACCGGGCGCTCCACAGCGAGGTGCTTTAGAGCACTCGGCTACTTCACCGCGTCCATCTCATAAGTCACTGTACGGTGCGTTGTGTGGGTACCTTACAATGGGTTAATACGTTTCTCTTCACACTGAAACTGATGGACAGATTTGAGTGAAATTTAGAAGTCAGATAGCTTATACCCTGAATTAGCCCATGAGCTACCTTTAGGAAGTCACCATACGACGCATGGCGGAGAGTACCTCAACCTTCAAAACAAGAGAATCATCACCGTCTATCTACAATTCCATACAGTGGAAAGTGGAGGGTATCTTGCTATAAACTTGACACCACTTCACTGATCACCATAAAAGTTAACAGAGTTATATAATTTTTTTCAGAGATGGAGGAGGCGATGGATGGAGGAGTTGGAGGATTAGGAGGAGTTCGATAGACGAGGAGGTGATTGTCAAAGGGGAAGGTGGAGATAGGCAGAGGCAAGGGTAGGAGGGTAGGGGAGATGAGATGAAGAAAGAGGGAGAGTGGGAGAGAGGGGGGATGTGATGTGGAGATGGACGGAGAGAAAATGAGAAGGAAGGTGAGAGAGAGACAGAAAATGAAAGGACAGGTGGACTAACTTAAAACTTGAATAAATAAGCACCCGAGCGACGCCGGGTTTTCAGCTAGTGATATATAAAACTAATATATGAAGTGAGGAAAATACTCGAGTGTTTACAAAAATTTTTAGAGCATATGGTTACGTAGTGAAACCACTGGTCGACTACATAAAGTTCTGCAAGACATTGATCAAACTAAAATACTGGTCTACTCTACAATGCATAACCTTTTGCAACTTACCAAAACTCTGCCAACTCAGAAGATAATACAGTGGAAAACAATATATGTAACCTCACGATCCTCAGCAACACACGGGCATCCACTGCGCAGCTGAATGTTTTTGTTACTTCCCCGCAGCGAGTTGAATGTCTTGACGACAGAGGGTAGTATACTCCACTGATGGTTTTAAAGAACAGCCACTGAGCCGCCTGTGAGATATTAAATCAAAGGTGGTCTCAATGTGAAACCAGTTGTACGCAAAGGATGAAAGGTTCTTCATTTGTAGTATATACAGTAAATAAAGGACATTTAAATAAATTGCGATTCAGAGTGTCATTTCCTCTTGGGAGTTCTCGTCAAGTTTCTCAGATCGCCCTTCTGAACCTGCAATGTCCGGTAATTTTAATATGTAACAAACACTATGGATGATCCGTCAGTAGGATGGATGCGTCATGCCTTTGTTTAGCAAAAATTAAATCTTCCAATGGGGTTACCATTTACATGAAACACTTTTGCGAACAGAAGCATTATGGCCACACGGGAATCGCTGCGCAGTCTAAGGTGCCATGAAACGGATTGCGCGGCCCCTCCCCTTTGGAGGTTCGAATCCTCCCTCGGGCATGTGTGTGTTGTCCTTAGCGTAAGTTTAAGTAGTTTTTAAGTCTAGGGACCTCAGCAATTTGATCCCTTAGGTTTAGAAACATTTGAACAGTTGTTAGAAACAGCATTACCATATTCTTAATAGCGTAGGGGTTCACATTCGGAGCTCAGCACATTAAAGGTTCTACGTGGCATGGATTTGAGAAGTCCTTAGTATGTTCCTGGAGGTATTATGGTACCACATGCCTACAGCTCACATTTTCCGTAACTTACGAGCCGGTGCTTCATGTACACAGATCTGAAGGGTAATAGCGTCACAGATGTCTTCCATCCGGCTCAGGTAAGGCGAATCTCGTGGCCATCACATCAGCTTCAGTTCACTATCGCACTCCATTACCCACTGGAGGACGTTCCTGGACTCGTGAGACGGACAGTTATCTTGTTGGTACATGCCTAAAAAGAAAAAGTTGTTGGATGTTCCGATCCATGCTTGGTTTATGGTATTTTCAGAAGAGGCATACAATCATTAACCTGAATTATAAAAAAGAAAGGATGCCGTACCTTTTTTTCTTTATGTAGGGTGAATCACCTAACACTTCCACCGCAAATATTGCGGAAACGGAAAGTGTGATTGATGTGCGGTTTTCACAGAATGGATTGTTAGTCAGCGGCTCGTATTTTTAGCCAACAAATAGATTGTAATATTACTAAAAAGTATATTTTTATGCAAACATACAGTTTTTTTAAATGGAACAATGGTTTTTTCTATCACGCACTGGAATTTTTGACACCAGCTGTGTACAAAGAATTTTGATTGACATTTTTATCACATTTAGTTTGGCAGCTACAACCGTTCAAAGTCTAGGGGGCGGAGGCTGCGATAGCGTAATTGACTGGCCGAGTGGCTAGCCCCTGGGGCACGGCCCACTGTGTCACGACCACCAACCAGTCAACTACGCTGTCGTAGCCTCCGCCCCCAAAAATTTGAATGGTTGTAGCTACCAAACTAACAGTGATAAAAATGTCATTCAAAATTCTTTGTACACAGCTGGTGTCAAAAATTCCAGTGCATGATAGAAACAACCATTGTTCCATTTGAAAAATTGTATGTTTGTATAAAAATACACTTTCTAGGTATTTTTACAATCTGTTTATTGGCTAAGAATACGAGTCCTTGACTACAAATCCATTCTGTGAAAACCGCACATCGATCGCGCTTTCCGTTTCCGCAATATTTGCGGTGCAAGTGTTAGGTGTTTCACCCTGTATTTCCGAGGGAGCCGGGCGCAATTGCCGAGCTGTCTGCGGCGCACCAGTCACAGTCTGCACGGCCGCTAAATTCGCGGGTTCGAATCCCCCATCGGGCATGGATGTTTTTGTCGTCTTTGGTATGAGGTAGTTCATAACTATTTTGTAAGTTTAGGGACTGATGACCACGCAGTTAAGTCCCTTAAGTTTAACAAACAATTTGAACATTTTTTTTTTCCGGGGGAGGGTTGCGGGGTGGCAGACCTTGGCACGTTTGTGTGTGTGTTTTGTCCTTCGGTTAGTTTAAGTAGTTTCTGAGCCTAGGGACAGATAAGCTCGGTAGTTATGTATCATAGACACACAGGCATTTCGTCTCCTACATGTTTCATGTGAAATCACCATAAGGTTGAATGTAGAGAGATTAGAGGACACACTGAGGCTTACCGGCTGTCCTACATGCGAATCATACGCATCTGGCAGCGGCGGAGCGGTCGAGCGCATTGAGGCGCTATGCTACTATGCGTGAGGCCGTTCCCCGTCGGGGGATCGAATCCCACCTCGGGCATGGATGTTAGTGGCGTCTTTAGTATAAGCTAGTTCATAAGTAGTTTGTAAGTTTAGAGACTGATGACCCCGCTGTTAAGTCCCGTAATATCTACAAACATTTGAACATACGCATCTGAAACAGGAAAACGGGGAAGTGACACAGATGCAGAAATTACTCGCCATCACACACTGTGAGTTCGCTTGGGGAGTATAGATGTAGACGATTTTTGGAGATAAGATGTTCGTGCAATAGAAACTGTAATGTTAATGAGTAATTTTCCGTTTTCGCTATCGGGGGTTCAAGTCTTCCCTCGAGCATGGGTGGGTGTGTTGTCCTTAGGTTAGTCTACCTTTGTTTAAGTAGTTTGTAAGCTACGGATTAATAACCCAGCAATTGAGTCCGATAGATTTACAAACATTTGAAGCCGGCCGCGGTGGCCGAGGGGACTGAGGCGCTTCAGTCACGGTCTGCACGGCCACTACAGTCGGGGATTCGAATCCCCCCTCGGGCATGGATATTTGTGCCGTCCTTAGTGTTAGTTAGTTCATAAGTAGTTTGTAAGTTTAGGGACTGATGACCCCGTAGTTAAGTCCCTTAAGCTTAACAAACATTTGAACATTTTTTGAAACATTTAAACTTTCCGTTTTACGCAACCGACATATTGCAGCACGCTGGGGCAGAAACTGAGTAGAGACCGAGGTGAGGTAATGAAGACGAGCGGCGGCCTCAGACGCGTTCCGGGCACAGCTGCAGCCGCGGCTGAATTGTGATTTACGGGGCCGCTCCCGTAATGCGCACCATGGGAGTCGCCGCTCGTGGCCGCTTCCCGGCACCAAAAGTTGCGCTGTCGCTACACGGAACTAATTTACTTTGGAGGCCTATCTCGTCTGTCCAGCGCAGTGGCAACAAAATACGTCCTCTGGTGCGTGTTATACCCACGTGTACAGCTACACCGAGAAGTACCGGCGATACCACAGTTACATTTATTTCGGAGATAACGCGTTGTACGAGAGTGAGTCAGTAGCAAACTGACGTAGACACGCCAGTAGTACTCGCTTCTGATTTGCAGCAGCTTAAGGAGCCAAATAAAGTTACAGCTCAAGCGTTACTTATAGCAGTGACGTCAATTTGCAGCAGGCTTTTGGAGCATATCGTGTATTCAAATATTATGAATTATTTCGAACAGAACGATCTATTCACCCAAGGTCAACACGGATTTAGAAAATATCGTTCATGCGAAACACAACTAGCTCTTTATTCACACGAAGCTATCGACAAAGGTTCGCAAATCGATTCCGTATTTCTTGATTTCCAGAAAGCTTTTGATACCGTACCTCACAAACGGCTTTTAATCAAATTGCGTGCTTATGTTATATCGCCCCAAATTTGCGATTGGATACGTGATTTCTTGTCAGAGAGGACACAGTTCGTAGTATCGATGGTAAGGCATCGACTAAAACAGAGGTGATATCGGGCGGTCTACAAGGTAGTGTCATTGGTACTCTGCTGTACCTTATTTACATACACAATTTAGGGGAAAATCTAAGTAGCTCTCTTAGGTTGATTGCAAATGACGCCGTCATTTACCGTCTAGTAAAATCATCTGAAGATCAAAGCCAACTGCAGAACGATCTGAATAAGATATCAGTATGGTGTAAAAAATGGCAATTGACTCTAAATAATGAGAAGTGTGAAGTCGTCCACATTAGTACGAAAAGAAATCCGTTAAATTTTGTTTACATGATAAATCAATCAAATGTGAAAGCCGTAAACTCCACAAAATACCTAGGAATTACTATTACTTCAGACTTAAATTGGAAAGAACACGTAGGTAATATTGTGGGAAAGGCGAACCAGAGACTGCGTTTTATTGGTAGGACCCTTAAAAGATGAAACAGAACTACAAAAGAAACTGCATACACTACGCTTGTCCGTCCACTTTTGGAGTATTGCAGCCCAATGTGGGATCCTTATCAGTTGGGTTTGACGGAGGACCATCGAAAGATTCCAAAGAAGGGCAGCTCGTTTCGTATTGTCACAATACAGGTGAGACAGCGTTACGGAAATGATACAGGATCTGGGATGGGAATCATTACAACAACGGCGCTTATCGCTGCGGCGTAGGCTACTCCAATCGCCACCATTATCCTCCGAATGTGAAAATATAATGTTGACTCCCACGAGAAATCAGAGCTCGAACAGAGAGATTCAGGTGTTCTTTCTTCCCGCGCGCTATTCGAGAATGGAATGGGAGATAAATAGTATAATTGTGGTTCGATGAACCCACTGCCAGGCACATAAATGTCATTTGCAGAGTATCCCATGTAGATGTAGATGTAGTGTTTTTCAACCTTTTTCGAATATGCGAGCCCCTTCCCAGTAAAAACATTCTGGTGACTCCGTTCCAAATAAAAATGTTTTGGCCACCCCCTCCCCCTCCTCACGAACCGCAACAAAACTGTGTTATCTCAAAGGAAATAAATTTTATCTTCTTTATTTTCTTCAGTTTTTTTTTAAATTGTTGGACAAAGTTTTTTTTCCGTAGTGGAACACATTATCCTATACATTATTTCCGACAGAAAAATACCTGGTGATCAAAAAGTCAGTATAAATTTGAAAACTTAAGAAATCACGGTATAATGTAGATAGAGAGGTAAAAATTGACACACATGCTTGTAATGCTGGCCGCGGTGGCCGAGGGGACTGAGGCGCTCCAGTCACGGTCTGCACGGCCACTACGGTCGGGGGTTCGAATCCCCCCTCGGGCATGGATATTTGTGCCGTCCTTAGTTGTAAGTAGTTCATAAGTAGTTTGTAACTTTAGGGACTGATGACCCCGTAGTTAAGTCCCATAGACTATACAAACATTTGAACATTTTGCTTGGAATGACGTGGGGTTTCATTAGAACAAAAAAAAAAAAAAAAAAAAAAAAAAAAAGTCCGACAGATGGCGTTTCATCTGATCAGAAAAGCAATAATTAGGATAACAAATTAAGACAAAGCAAAGATGATGTTCTTTACAGGAAATGCTCCATATGTTCACCATCTTTCCTCAACAGTAGCTGTAGTAGAGGAATAATGTTGTGAACAGCACTGTAAAGCATGTCCGGAGTTATGGTGAGGCATTGTCGTCGGATGTTGTCTTTCAGCATCCCTAGAGATGTCGGTCGATCACGATACACTTGCGACTGCAGGTAACCCCAAAGCCAATAATCGCACGGAGTGAGGTCTGGTGACCTGGGAGGCCAAGCATGACGAAAGTGGCGGTTGAGCACACGGTCATCACCAAACGACGCGCGCAAGAGATCTTTCACGCGTCTAGCATTACTTGTTTTCTGGTTCTAATAAAACCCCATGTCATTCCTAGCACGTGTGTCAATTTTTACCTCTCTATCTACAGTATTCCTTGATTTATTAAGTTTTCAAATTTATACTGGCTTTTTGATCACACGGTATATTTTACGTAACGATTGTTTCTCATTTCAGACAAGACTCAGAAGCGAATTATGCTCTTACTGAGGTCCACTGTATAGACAATTTGCATGGAAGAAGATCTTTTTTCGAATTTTCCATAATTCATTATTGCATAATTCTCTTTTACCTATCGATTGGTTCCTGAAAACAGTTTTCAGACTTCGCGCGTACTCATCACTAACACACTGTATTATAACATTAGCTATAATGATTGTTACACAAGGAACTCCGTAATTTTAATGATAAATTGTTTCACTTATGCATAGTTTATTACTGAAACCTTGGTTATTTTATTGTGCATGTGACGGTGACCTTCCGAGAAAGACTTTGCGACCCAAAGGTTGAAAAACACTGACTTAAAGGAAGAAAATACTGCCACAAAAATTCCAAGTCCCAGGCTTTTAAAGCCTTCTAGACCGACGGGGCGAGTGTTTAAATTTACAGGTGGAGTCAGGTGAAAAGCAAAGCCATTTTCAGCCTTGTAAACGCAGTACAGGCGTGTCTGCCTCAGTTTGCGACTTATATACTGACTCACCCTCGTATAAAAACCACGTGATTGAAAATACAGAGCCGGCCGCGGTGGCCGAGGTGACTGAGGCGCTCCAGTCACGGTCTGCACGGCCACTACGGTCGGGGGTTCGAATCCCCCCTCGGGCATGGATATTTGTGCCGTCCTAGTTCGTAAGTAGTTTGTAAGTTTAGGGACTGATGACCCCGTAGTTAAGTCGCATAGACTATACAAACATTTGAATTTTTTTTTTTTTTTCCTTGAAAATACAGCACCATGTGATTTGAGGCAGATCGTCAAATTAGTAAAAATGTTCAAATGTTTGTCAAGCTTAAGGGACATTACCTCCGGGGTCATCAGCCACTAAACTTACAAACTACTTACGAACTACCTTACACTAAGGACGGCACAAACAGCCACGCCCGAGGGGGCATTCGAACCCCCGACAGGGAACGGCCTCGCGCATCGTGGCATAGAGCGTCAATACGCTTGGCCGCTCCGCCGCGGCTGAAATTAGTATTTAGTGTTGCCGCCATTGCTGGCTAACCGCCGATACAAGCTTCGGCATTGAATCAGAGCTGCTCTGGGTGAGTTGCTGGGCTATAGCAGTTAATTCCTCTATCACATATTGCCAGGTTCATCTCGGGCCTGTCGTTCCGAAATCATCGACTGGACGTTTTCTATAGCCGAGAGATAGTGAAAAGGGAGGCGAAGGCAGCAATGCAAACTGTTGAGCGGTGCCGGCTGCGGTGGCCGAGGGGACTGAGGTGCTTCAGTCACGGTCTGCACGGCCACTACGGTCGGGGGTTCGAATCCCCCCTCGGGCATGGATATTTGTGCCGTCCTTAGTTGTAGGTAGTTGATAAGTAGTTTGTAAGTTTAGGGACTGATGATCCCGTAGTTAAGTCCCTTAAGCTTAACAAACATTTGAACATTTTTTGTTGGGCGGTGAAGAACCCTTGAACATCGCTTGCCACATGTGGTGGCGCTTTATCCTGTTGGAATATGTCCGTCGGAAGCTCTTAAGGCATGTGAGGACAAAAGGCTCCAACTCTACAGAGCTGCTACCGTGGTTGGTTAACCAATCGGCAAAGCGTACCCGTGCATGCAGCAGAGGAATCCAATACCTTCTGAAACCAAAATACCGGGAGATGGGCCAGTACGGTGATGCATAAGGTAGCAAAGGTATTAAACATAAGATGAGGCACTGAATCAAAATGTGTACTGTGGCTAGAATTCGAACCCGAGACTTTCTGCTTATTACACAGACGCTTTAGACCGCTGAGCTAACACCGTGTTACGGACAACTGTCTCGAAATACGTCTCCCTCCACACCACATTTTTTAATTCTGCCTGAATGTTCCCTGAGAAATACGTATCAAATTGTCAGAGCTCTCGTACACTGCTATTTCAATATAGGAGAGTCTTGGCAATTTGATACGTATTTCACAAGGAACATTGAGGCAGAATTAAAGTAGGTGGCGTGGAGGGAGACGTGCTTGAAGACAGTCCGTGCAGCCGCTTTGTCCTTAAAGCTGTGTTAGCTGAGCGCCTTCCTGGTAAAGCAGGAGGTCCCGGGTTCGAAACCCGGCCACAGCACAAACTTTAATGCCTCTCCTTATATTTCATACCTTTGATATAATTATACAATATTTGTCTCAGGGAACTGAATTATTTTTGATACATAAGGGCCGCGGTGGAGTAGCCGAGCGGTCTAAAGCGTCTCGCTGCGGAGCGCGCGGTTGCTCGCCGTGGAGGTTCGAGTCCTCCCTGGGGCATGGGTGTGTGTGTTGTCCTTAGGTTAGTTTACCTTAGATTAAGTAGTTTGTAAGCTACGGACTAATGACCAGGCAGTTTGGTCCGATAAATTTACAAACATTTGAACATTTGATACATAAGGTAACAGTTCAACACTCTTCCACCACGGTGTCTTCCGAATCTGATCTGACCATCGTGGTGGTGCAGGTAAAATCGAAATTCGTTGGAAAACAGTGTAATTCCATTCGACTGCGCTCGTCAATAGTTCATCGCTTCATTGCAGGAATAGAGGCGTATGTCGTTGACTCAGTGCTAAATGCAGCAGCCGCGGCGGAGCAGCCGAGCGCATTGAGGCGCTATGTTACGATGCACTAGGCCGTTCCCCGTCGGGGGTTCGAATCCCCCTTCGGGCATGGATGTTTGTGCCGTCTTTAGTATAAGGTAGTTCATAAGTAGTTTGTAAGTTTAGGGACTGATGACCCCGCAGTTAAGTTCGTTAATTTCTAAAAACATTTGAACATTTGTAAATGCAGCAAAGGGGATCTTGCGAACAGTCCACGCTGCTGCAAACGATGTGGAATGACATGTGCATACACTGCTTGCTGTGAAGCAGTGAATCTCTTGTGATATGGTCCGTGACGTGTTACAGCGATCCATCACTGCCAAGCGGACAGGAAGCTTGTCATCACATATACGGGTGAGTTATGTAAGAACGGAGGCTTTCGTGGTCATTATTGTTAAAATTCTTCTGAGGAAGGCTCCTGTAACGGATCCGAAACGTTGGAAATATTTTATCATGACGCGGCAAATAGCTCAGAAGGATTTTAATTTTAACATATGCAAAATCAAGCGAAATTCGCGCACTCGGGTTTCGAAGCGCGATTCCTCACAAGCCAGCAATATACAAGATGAATTACCTAACACTTGCACCGCAAATATTGCAGAAACAGAAATTGCGATTGATGTGCGGTTTTCACAGAATAGATTGGTAGTCAAGGACTCGTATTGTTAGCCAATAAACAGATTGTAAAAATACCTATAAAGTGTATTTTTTAATGGAACCATACAATTTTTCAAATGGAACAATGGTTGTTTCTATCATGCACTTGAAGTTTTGACACCAGATGTGTACAAAGAATTTTGAATGACATTTCTATCACGTTTAGTTTGGCAGCTACAACCATCCCAAGTTTTGGGAGCGGAAGCTACGACAGCGTAGCTGACTGGCTGGTGGTCACGAGACAGTGGGCCGTGCCCCAGGGGATAGCCACTCGGCCAGTCATCTACGGTATCGCAGCCTCCGCCCCCAAAATTTTGAACGGTTGTAGCTGCCAAACTAAACATGATAAAAATGTCATTCAAAAATCTTTGTACACAGCTGGTGTCAAACATTCAAGCGCATGATAGAAACAACCATTGTTCCTTTAAAAAACTGTGTGTTTGCATAAAAAATACACTTTCTAAGTAATATTACAATCTGTCTGTTGGCTAAAAATACGAGCTTCTGACTAACAATCCATTCTGTGAAAACCGCCCATCAATCGCACTCTCTGTTTCCGCAATATTTGCGCTCCAAGTCTTAGGTGATTCACCCTGTATATATGTAAAGTCTCTCACAAAGCCGGCCGCAGCGGCCGAGCGGTCTGCGGCGCGCAAGTCACAGTCTGCACGGCCGCCACGGTCGGGGGTTCGAATCCCCCCACGGGCATTGATGTTTGTGTCGTCTTTAGTATAAGGTAGTTCATAAGTAGTTTGTACGTTTAGGGACTGATGACCCCGCATTTAAGTTCCTTAAGCTTAACAAACATTTGAACGTGTGTGTGTGTGTGTGTGTGTGTGTGTGTGTGTGTGTGTGTGTTTTGACCTTAGCATAATTTAAAGTAGTTCGTAAGTACAAGGACTAGTGACCTCTGTAATTTGGTGCCATGTCTTTACAAACATTTGAACATTTTGACTTTGAATGTTCTCGGAAGGCCGAGGCGGATTAGCCGTGCGCACTTGGGCGCCGTGCTGCGGTGCGCGCGGCAGTTCGCCGTCGGGGGTTCGAGTCCTCCCTGGGGTATGGGGGTGTGTGTTGTCCTTAGGTTAGTTTACCTTAGTTTAAGTAGTTTGTAAGCTACGGACCGATAACCACGCAGTTTAGTCCGATAGATTTACAAACTTTTGATCATTGGTTCTCGAAAGTGTGGTCTAAGAAATGAAACAGTAAACCTCTGGATGATGCACACCGTTTATTTTGTAATGGCTTTCGGAACTGATTCGTAGCATAAAAAGTTTTTGGTTTAGAGTGATTATCGTGAACTCAAATTCAAAGAATGAAATAAATCGCAATTTGCGATCAGTTATGGCGTCACTGTACTAGGTTTAGATGGAATCCAAATCTCCATTCGCCACGCTGTCTCTTTCCTATTACCACAGCCTATTTGTTCTGTGGCGAATGGAGATTTGGGTGTGGCGGGATACGTGCAGGGAAGAGTCCTCTGCAGTCTGGCTGGTCACTGTGTCCTCGGTGGCGGAGTGGTCAACGCGTCTGCCTCCTAAGCAGGAGATCCCGGGTTCGAATCCCGTCCGGGCACAATTTTTCATTCGCCGCACTATGGTATTCCATCTAAGCCTAGTACAGTGAAGTCATAACTGATCGCAAATTGCGATTTATTTCATTCATTGAACGCTGTAATGCCGTCAAGATATATAAAATTGTCAAATTCAAAGGTTTGTAAATCTAAAGGACTTACCTTCTGTGGTTATCAGTCCCTGAACTTCCAGACTACTTTAAACAGTTCTAAGGTCGACACACCCACCCATGGTCGATGGAGGACTAGAACCTCCGACGGCGAACAACCGGGCACTCTGTAGCAAGGCGCCTTAGAGCGCTCGGTTACTCCACCGCGACTGTCGTTAACTTGTGGGCATTTACAACCAGAAGATGCCTTCTTAATGACTGCATTACGGCACTTTGAAGACAGTGCGTACCATTGTAGCGCCATCTGAGTGATTTTGAGCAACTCACGAGTCAGTTTCACCTCTGATGACGATGATGGTCATCATTGGAATCTCTGGATTGTATCCGAATTTAACGCGGAAAATAAACCGAGAACTTTATACCTCTTGCAATATCATCCCCCTGGAGTTTGTTGAACAACTCTGTGACGCATAAGGCGCGTCTAAAAAATTAGTCTAATTGCCTCAGAAAAATTAAAGAAATAAGACTTATTCACAGAATAACCGTCCTGACTTTCAAAGTAAACACCGCAGTCTTCAAAACTATCGAGACACTTGTGAGGCAACTGCAAAAGTCAGCAAACTTTTATTGTCGATTTTTAACAGAACGAGGAGCAGTGAATCAAAATGTGTGCCGCGGCGGGATTCGAACCTGTGTTCGCATCGTAAGAAGGAAGGAAGCTTAGGTTTTGAAGTCCCGTCGGCAGCATGGTCATTTGAGACGGAGATCACGTTCGGATTATTTGGTAAGGATGGGGAAGGAAATCGGCCGGGCCCTTTCCAAGGAACCATCTCGGCATTTGCCTGGAGTGATTTGGGAAAATAACGGAAATCTAAATCTGGATGACCAGAGGTGGATTTGAACCTAACGTTTGCTACCCTTATTCTCAAAAACAGATACCGATCATCCACAAGGATGTGGTCGATGTTGTCTGGTTAAGTCCCATAAGCTTTACAAAAACTTGATGTTGTCTGTAAATGTGCGTGTTGACCAAAACGCAACTCTTCCTCGACACCGTCCTTTAAAGCGTTTAAACCACTGACATACACAATTTTAATTTTCTGATTAAACACCTGATACTTGACCTAAAATTCCAGGAGTTTCAGTAGCCGTTTTTCCTTATTTTAAGTAAAACTTTATGTTAACGTGTTTCTCCATTTTTTGTTGACACATACTTGCCGGCAACTGTCTTTCAGAACCAGAGTGCCGGCCGCGGTGGCCGAGGGGACTGAAGCGCTCCAGTCACGGTCTGCACGGCCACTACGGTAGGGGGTTCGAATCCCCCCCCGGGCATGGATATTTGTGCCGTCCTAGTTCGTAAGTAGTTCATAAGTAGTTTGTAAGTTTAGGGACTGATGACCCCGTAGTTAAGTCCCATAAGCTTTACAAACATTTGAACATTTTTTTTAGAACCAGAGCAGAAGAGTTTTAAGATAAACAAACACTTGCAGACCTTCCAGATATATATAAAAATGTGTCACCCCGCTGCTTCGAGGATTACGTAAGAAATGTTTACAGTCGATATCAGAAGTGTGTTGCAATTAATGGTGACTACTCTGAAGGCAATGAAATTCCCTGTAATTCTTATTTCCTTTATTTTGAAAGACCATTTACCGAACTTATTAAAGGAACATTGTACTTACGGCCGTCGTAAAAATATTACCTGACCTCGCGTTCTTGAATGTTAATTAGGTGTGCTTCATACTATCGTTATTAAAAATTAACGATGTTTGTTACAAATCGGATTTTATGAAGTGGGCTTCCAGTCAGGCTGCTTGTAATTTTCCAGTATTTTCTGCCAGTTAAGTGAGTTTTACAAGGAGTACTTGTAGTAATAGGATTTGAAGGCTCGTTCCCGAATATGAATTTCATATTACACTGCGGCACAGTATTAAAAATACGTGAATAATGAACACAGAAATGTTGGAGCTCTGTTAAGCTGACGAAGTGCTGCACTAAGCTGTGCGCGCGCCCTTTTGTATTCTTGCTTGATGAGCCTTTTAAAATCTTATATATTTAAGTATAATTTATTTGAGTTATTTATCATATGAAAATGCGATTACTCTTACTATATTCAAGTGTGATACAAACATTTTAGACGTCATCTTGTTAGATTATAAAAGGTATGTATGTATCACACTGTTTTTAATATTCCGTTTGTATTTATTCATCATCTCTATAAATAATTTTCTTTGAAGCGCTTATTTTTACCAAATTTTAACTATTTGACATAATAAGAATAATTAACCAAATCGCTGCTATTTAATGTTATTAATTCGAACACAACGGTATCGTTTCGGCTTAAACTGCCATTTTCAAGTGACGTTTATGTCTAGATGTTCTGACATACGTAAAACAACTAAGGCTTCTGTATATTGACTGTCAAAATTTGTTGGTAATTTTAATACTAATTTAATAGTTTGACATAGTGGCTGCAACTGTCAAATACCAAATTAATGTACTAATACCAACCAATTTTATAGTCAATATATAGAAGCTTTAGATGTCTTACGTATGTCAGACCATGTAGACATAAACGTCACCTGAAACTGGCAGTTTAAGCCGAAACTAGTCCGTTGTGCTCGAATAAATAACATTAAATAGCAGCAATTTGATTAATTATTATTATTTGTCACTTTATCACCTTTACACGCTACGGACCCTATGGAATATGTAATATTTAACTACTTTCATTTTCATGCATAGTAAATAAAATAATAAACACAAATTAAAAATGAAAAAGATTTTATTAGACAACATGTTAATTAATATTGCAATTGGATATTAAGTATATAATGGAAATAAAAGAAATGATGAACGCATTGAAATGTACACACGGCTGTAAGATAAAACATTATGCACTTACCTCTGTTAATCAGTTAGATTGTCTTTTTCTTTTAATAGTTAACATCGCTGAGACGTTCAACTTATCAAAGCCAGTTTTTCGATAGTTTTTGAAGTTTTTCGTACATATTTACAAACTGATGTTAGGGACCTGGCGCGGAAATGGCCAAGCCGTCTGAGGTGCCATGTCACAGATTGCATGGAAATGTGTGTTGTTCTTAGCATTAGTTAAAGTTAGTTCCAGTACTTTGTAAGTGTATGGACCAATAATCTCAGCAGTTTGGTCCCTTAGATATACAAACATCTGAACAGATTTTATGGAACGTGATATACAGATCCTACAAGTATTATAGAAAGTTGTCAGACCGAGGAGTGCCGCGATGTACACTAGGGTGGGCCGAAGAAAATGAGTTTTATTTTACGGACCGCTTTACTGCGATAATGTTGCCTATTGTCGTTACAAGAAATACGAGATACAAAAAATTAAATTCGTTCAGTATCATCAGTTCGCGCTCATCATACTTAAAAATAATGGAAAATTGTTCAAAAAGTGTGCCTTCTTTGGAATTTTTTATAGTTAGTGTAAACTCTCAAAATAATGTCACCTTAGTTTTCTGTGCATTATGCATGGTACAAATAATCTACATCAGTTAAAATAACGGCAATAATATAATATTTTCTTTGCGTGAACTCACTTAGGAAAAAAAATCGAGTAATATTTCGCGATTTTCCTCAGCGTAACTATTTGCGCGGTTTGGTATATCAAAAATTCAGATTCACTTGAAGTTGAATGAACTGGTGTGATCTGGTTTCAAGCAACATTTAATAAGAAGCGAATTCGTAAGAATGTGAAAGAGGAACACTATTATCTTACATGGGACAAATCTCCTACCTCGAGTTCAGCAAATGATATAACTAAAAACATTATTTCTCGTTTGTCTTGAACAATCACTATCACTGGAAAAACTAGAAGTAGTAGAGTGTGACGGCACTGCAACCAACACTGGATGGAAGAATGGTGTCATTAACCAACTAGAAAATCATGTAGGTCGCCCACTACAGAGGAATGTATGCCTCCTGTAATCTACTGAGCTTCTTCTTCGCCGTGTTTTCCAACAAATTGACGGTCGAACTGCAGGGCCCAAATCTTTTAGTGGACCAGTCGGTCAGGAGTAGTAAAACTATAGAATGATGTGAATAAGAGAGGCAGGAATTAAGTAGGCTGAAGAAAGGAAAACTGCCCACGAAAATAGAATGAGAACTATGTGTCAGATAAGAAAAAATAGCCTCAAATCAGTACACGCATATTACAATAATAATGTAAAACATACCATCTGCCAGCTGCAAGGAAGTGGTGGGACCACATGCTAGAAAAATTTGTTACAAACTAAAAAGAAAATAATAATAATTCTGTAGATCTTCAAACTTCGGACGGATCAGATGTTGGAACACTGTGCCGTAGACATGGCATTTTATTTTAGAGAAATAAAGTATTAATTTACCTCTACGTCTACATCCGTACACCTCATAGTGTATGACGGAGGGTATTGTCGTTCCTCCTCCTACTCCCGCATGTTTCTTGGAGAAAACGATGCCTTGTGGGCTTGTAATCCTGTCGGAGGGGCGTCACTGTTCAGGAACTTTGCGTAATTGTGGGAAGCGGCTGGTAACGGTGCGGTAGGTGAAACTTTAACGGTGTAACCTTATTGTACGTAACTTGCCGTTTTCTATAGATTGCTTCAGAGTATCCTGGATAGCAGGAGCGTTGCAGGCTCTAATCTCTTTAGTTTTACCCTTGTGGACTTTCCGCCAGATAAACGTAGGAGGAAGCAATATATTGGTTGATCCCTCGAGAAATTTCGAAATCTTTAACCATTTCGACCGTTTCAGGCCCTTAAAATACATCCAACGGCAAAGTTAAAAGTATGTGTTAGGTCGGGATTCGAAGCCGGATTTTCCGCTTCGGGTCAGCTGTCGCCTTAACCATTTGGGGTATTCCGACACGCTTCCCATCCAACCAAATTTCTCACCTTCACGACTGTAGTGCCCCCTGCCCATTAGTTCCACTTGCTCGCAGCCTATACTGGATTCCGCAAGAAAGCGAGTGTATTAATGCGCCCGCATTCAAATTGTAAAATTTCCTGTTGGAGGCATATGTACAGTTATTGACATGCAGTCTGTTGTTATCGGACATATCAGTAGTCTTCTACATCTACATCTACATGGCATAGTCTGCAAATCACAGCCGGCCGCGGTGGCCGAGGGGACTGAGGCGCTTCAGTCACGGTCTGCACGTCCACTACGGTCGGGGGTTCGCATCCCCCCTCGGGCATGGATATTTGTGCCGTCCTAGTTCGTAAGTAGTTCATAAGTAGTTTGTAAGATTAGGGACTGATGACCCCGTAGTTAAGTCCCATAAGACTTACAAACATTTGAACATTTTTTTTTTTTTTTTTGCAAATCACATTTAAGTGCCGCGGTGGAGTAGCCGAGCGGTCTAAAGCGTCTCGCTGCGGAGCGCGCGGTTACTCGCCGTGGAGGTTCGAGTCCTCCCTGGGACATGGGTGTGTGTGTTGTCCTTCGCTCAGTTCACCTAGGTTTAAGTAGTTTGTAAGCTACGGACTGATGACCACGCAGTTTGGTCCGATAGATTTACAAACATTTGAACATTTCACATTTAAGTGCATGGCAGAGGGTTCATCGAACCACCATTTACTATTTATCTCCCATTCCATTCTCGAATAGCGCGCGGGAAGAAAGAACACCTAAATCTCTCCGTTCGAGCTCTGATTTCTTGTATTTTATTCTGATGATCATTTCTACCTATCTAGGTGGCAGTGAACAATATATTTACGCATTCGGAGGAGAATGTTGGCGATTGGAGTTTCGTAAGTATCCCACGCCGCAGCGATAAGCGCCGTTGTTGTAATGATTCCCATCCCAGATCCTGTATCATTTCTGTAACTCTGTCTCCGCTGTATCGTGACAATACGAAATGAGCTGCCCTTTTTTGAACTCTTTCGATTTCCTCCGTCAAACCCGCCTGATAAGGATCCCACACAGGGCAGGAATACTCTAAAAATGGACGGACAAATGTAGTGTATGCAGTTTCTTTTGTAGTTCTGTTGCATCTTCTAAGGGTTCTGCCAATAAAACGCAGAAATGTATGCTCTCGGAAATTTGATAGGAGCCTGTGCCGCCATGATAAACATCTCTGTTGCAACGTCTGCTACTGGAGTCATAACGAAGCGTGCTGCTCTCCGTTGGATCTTCTCTATGTCTTCTATTACAGCGATGAGCAATACTCAAGCGTCGGCCTAACGAGTGTTTTGTAACCTACTTCCTTTGTTGACAGACTAAACTTCCTCAGGATTATTCCAATGAATATGTCTGGCATCTGCCTGATGTTCGATTAATTTGATGTTTCTTCCATTTCAAGTCGCTACTTATGTCTACAAAATCAAATGTTTGTATAACTTATGGGACTTAACTACGGGGTCATCAGCCCCTAAACTTACAAATTATATATGAACTAACTAATACTAAGGACGGCACAAATATCCATGCCCGAGGGGGATTCGAACCCCCGACCGTAGTGGCCGTGCAGGCCGTGACTGTAGCGCCTCAGTCCCCTCGGCCACCGCGGCCGGCTTTATGTCTACGACCCGATAATTTATGGAA
Source organism: Locusta migratoria (assembly GCA_026315105.1). Taxonomy (NCBI): domain Eukaryota; kingdom Metazoa; phylum Arthropoda; class Insecta; order Orthoptera; family Acrididae; genus Locusta; species Locusta migratoria. The sequence goes on from CM048755.1 coordinate 349,457,770, forward strand.
CCGCTTCATGTGTTTGCCGTGCTATTGCGTAATTATATATAACTAGCTGAAAACCCGGCGTAGCCCTGTTTCTTATTTATTCCACACTAAAGTTAGTCCATCTCTTCTTCCTTTTTCTTCTATCTGTCCACGTCTTTCCTTCTCTCGTCGTCCATCTCCTCCTGTCCGCTGTCTCTGCCCATCTCCGATTTCCCCTTTCTCTACCAATAACCTCCTCGTCGCCATAGCCGTGTCCTCTATCTGTGAAAAACTATTTTATTCTGATCGTGCTGATGAGGGAAGTGGTGACGTGTTTTATTGCAAGGTACCGTACGTAATGCGAAGTATGAAGTATTAGGTGAACGGCGATGTTCCTCTTGTTTTCAAATTTATGCATGTAAAATTCCATCAATATTGTAATAAAGCCGCATATTTTGTCCATGTTCGTAGGTAAAATACTGCCTGCCATGCACCATACAAAAATTTACGTACAAAGTGACTTTCCTTTTGTTTTGGAGGTCAAATGTGCAAAGTTTCATCGCAGTCGAATAAAATACGAACAAACACGATGCGGCAGTTTCCCACGCGACTTGGTGTTTTGGCGTCATATCTCCTGAACTCTAAGTTGTACAATGAAATAATTTTGTCGGTACAGTCACTGGTATAGATAGATACTGTTTGCAAAATATGTTGCGAATACATTTAGTAACAAAGAAGAAAAAGATTTTAAACGTCATTCATAATGCGGCAGTTTTTCACGCATCTCAGTGTTCATGACGTCATATTTCCTGTACTACGCGTCGTATAGTGACATAATGTTGCCTATAACCTTCCCGAAAGTTCTAGCGGTAGTAGGATGTAAGCCGGCAGCCATTTCTTTATTTTATTTCATAATTTCCTTTACTTGCATGGAACGGTAGGAAATGGCATGAGCAAGATAGTAGCTAGATGGTACTGTAAGTACAGACCCGTGGGAAAAGTACGCCCCTTTCTCTAAGGGCGATCTGATTGGCTGTTTCTATATCTTTACGCGTCACAACCTCCCAGCTATTTTATTAATAAATAAAAATGCAGTTATCAGTTCTATTGCCATAATGTGTTAATTGTTTGTGATTACACTATTGTTTTGTAGATTTATTAGATTAAGTATTTTAGGTAAAGAGTGAGTGTGGCTTTCTCGAAGAGTCGGTTGGCGCCAAAACTCTAAGCGCTAGCATGGAGTCCAGCTCCACTGCTAGTTAGTTCAGTGCGAGCGTCGACACGGTAAACATCTAGCGGCACTTGCGATAATCAGTCTTGGATTAATCGGTCGATAATGGGGCTAAAATATTTGCAAAGTGCGTGAAATGTATGTCAAAGTGTGTTATGGCTGTAACAACGTTATTTTTGTGAATTTTGACGTCAACATGCAGTTTGTGGCTTCTGAATTCGTGTGATTGGTAAAAATAAAAGAGCCACTGGCATCTCTGAAGGAATTCATCGACTTAATTAATGGGAGTTAGACCACCACAGTATCCACCACTTTTTCAGCCTCACCTCAGAAAACTTCGAGTCTACGACCTGTGTGCTGCTTCTGCGCTGGGGATATCTACGAGAGAGAAGACACCAGGTTAGTCAAATATTAAGTGACAACCGCCTACGGGCCTCAAGTGCAACGTTCGGTCTATTACAACAAGGCGAGTTAGCACGCTGCTTGTGGTAACGTGAGTGAGGTAAAGGGAAGATAGGACAGTGTCAAGGAAACTGTTACAAGTTGACTTGATAACATGAACTTTAACCATAATATCGATTGGTTTAAAGATAGATTCCTTTTGCTATCACACCCCCGCCATAAAGTGTAAGCAATATGTTGACAAAGTTATAGTGCAATTGGACAAATGGTACGACAGCACATAAAATGCTAAGAGTCTTCAAAATGTTCAAATGTTTGTCCAGTCTATGGGACTTAACTACGGGGCCATCACTCCCTAAACTAACAAACTACTTATGAACTACTTACGAACTACGACGGCACAAATATCCATGCCCGAGGGGGCATTCGAACCCCCGACCGTAGTGGCCGTGCACCGTGACTGGAGCGCCTTAGTCCCCTCGGCCACCGCGGCCGGCTAAGAGTCTTCAAACATTCGTTTTTGTACATCAGATAGGATCATTGCCGCGGTGGAGTAGCCGAGCGGTCTAAAGCGTCTCGCTGCGGAGCGCGCGGTTGCTCGCCGTGGAGGTTCGAGTCCTCCCTGGGGCATGGGTGTGTGTGTGTGTGTGTTTGTCCTTAGGTTAGTTTAACTAGGTTTAGGTAGTTTGTAAGCTACGGACTGATGACCACGCAGTTTGGTCCGATAGATTTACAAACATTTGATGGGATCATTGTACAGGTGTCCCATTTACCAGATGACCGCACGCACGGCGCACCAGATGCGCTCCGTTGCCCGATGATTCAAATTCCGCGGGGCACATCTACTGCCGCACTGTGCGTCTCCCTGCTAATGCCCTTAGGGGCAAGTTGGCTACACTGCCTGCACTGCTCGCCTTTTCACCCAGTAAAGGAACAGTGAGTGTAATGGCTAGTCTACACGACGACACTAGGTTGCGACACTCGTTTCAGGAAATGAATTGCGCGCACCTGGTTTCGTGTGTGTCTGTAGACACGGCGCCAATACTATACACTTCAGTTTCTTTGTTTTATGTGTGCCGTAGTGGCCGCAGAATGAATGTTTTGGTATCTGTAAGAGTTGTGGCGGAGGTATTGCTTCTCTGTGTGAAGTTACTGCATAAGACTAAACATAAAAAGAATTAAAAAAAACTTGTCTGGGTTTGTGACTGGATTAAAAAAAGACGTCAGCTCGGTTGCTTAGCGACCTTGCTGAAAGATATTGTAATTGTAATTGAAGACCCTAAAGCTATTTTAATCAACTTAGAATGTCAGCAGAGCTGTTTACGTTCCTTTTAAACAGAGTTATTAATGCAATAAAGAAACAGGATACTGTTATGCGTGAAGCATTGTTACCAGAACTGAAATTACAAATTGCGTTACGTTTCTTATCAAGTAGATATTCGTCTTTGCAGTACCTGTACCGTGTTTCGAAATCCACAATTGCCATCGTCCGTTTGTATAAATATTTGGAATTGAATGAATTTTAGTCTACAATTCACTAATCGTCAACCCATCAATATGTAATTCACGAATAATTGCTTCAAGAGCACTAACACGCCGCTGCTTAAAATCGCACAAACACCTATTCATCACATACATGTTCAAAAGCCGAATTATTTCTTTCATTCACCCCTTTATGTTGTGTTTTGTTCTGTATTGGCTATAACCTAACTTAAAAACACGCGCAATCAGTTTCAACAAAGTTGGAAGGTGCCGAAACTGTTTAGTTTCGCCAACGAGTTGCGCGAACGCCTGCCGCGCATGCGCAATGGCGAGTAGCGCAGTTTCAAGAAACCTAGTGTCGTCGGGTAAACTAGCCTTAACAGTCAATTCTGCGAACATAACGATGGCAAGGCCTTATTACTACGTGCCACAACGAGTGTTTGTTTACGATTCGTATGTGCGTACAGAGTCGGCTCGTATTGTCCGCAGACTGTTTGAACAGAAATATCCAGGTGTTAGAATACCGAGTCGTGATGCAATTGACAAATTATTGAATAAATTTCATGAAACGGTAAGTGTTTGTGACAAGAAGCGTAAACAACGACCTAAAGTGCCCACAGATTCTCAGCTTGATGATATTGCTCAACGCCTGCAAAATTCCCTTAAAAAGTCTCTTACAAGGAGACCACGTGGGTGTCAAATTTTACATTTTTTTTTTTATTTTCGGTACGTGAAGTATAGAACTTAAATAACAATAAGTCAAAGCCATTCGACTCAACTCTAAAAAAGTTATGGAGAAAATCGACTTTGAAGTTTTGCAGGTAGACGTAAGTACCAATAACTAAAACGGTAGCACCATCTGTTGGTGTAGATCAGGTGGTAGCGTTCTGGCCCCAAAACCTTATGTCAGGTTGTTAGAGTCCTGCAGAAAATGATTTTTTTTCATTTTTTTATTTGTGTTCGAATACCTACATCATTTTAATACCTAACGGTAATTTTTATGAAAAATGCACGTATTTTTATTTATTCGTAATTTTCTGTATTTTATAAAATAATGATGATTTCAATCAAAAAAACGTCCGTTAAATTTTTTTACTGTATCGGCTTCACCATTAGTTGCCGATGGTAGTCTTTGATTGTTAAGTTTGTGAGAGCTATTTTGTTCGTCGTTTTCGAATTCAGTTACCTAAAACATTTAGGATCTCTAATTCCACGTGTTGTGTCAGTTTGTGTGTGTGTGTGTGTGTGTGTGTGTGTGTGTGTGTGTGTAGACGAGGTGCACACCTAGTCGTCGCCTGAAATGATGGTTGTGTAGGGTAGCTGCTTCGAAAGCCATGGTAACTATGGAGAAGACTTTTCAAAAACGGTCGTAGCTCTTCACAAATTGATCAGAGACTACCGTTGTTAACTAATAGTGAAGCCGATACTGTAAAAAATGTAACGTTTGTTTTTTTATTGAAACCATCACTACTTTATAAAATATAGAAAATTACGAATAAATAAAAGTAAGTGCATTTTTCATAAAAATTACCGTTAGATATTAAAAAGATGTAGATATTCGAACACAAAGAAAAATAAATAAAATATAAATAATTTTCTGCAGGACTCGAACCACCTACCCTATGGCTGTCAGCCCAGAACACTACCACCTGAGCTACACCCACAGATGGTACTACTGTTCTTGGTACTTACGTCTACCTGCAAAACTTCAAAGTCGATTTTCTCGAGAATTTTTCAGAGTTGCGTCGAATGGCTTTGCCTGAGTGTTATTTAAGTTCTATACTTCCCGTACCGTAAATATGAAAAAAAAAATTGTAAAATCCGACACCCATGTGGTCTCCTTAGACGTCTTTCACAGCAATCACAAATTTCTCGTGGCACTGTACAAAGAGCTACTGAGTTACTTGGCAAAAAAATGTTCAAATGTTTGTAGAGTCTATGGGACTTAACTACGGGGTCATCAGTCCCTAAACTTACAAACTACTTACAACTAAGGACGGCACAAATATCCATGCCCGAGGGGGGATTCGAACCCCCGACCGTAGTGGCCGTGCAGACCGTGACTGGAGCGCCTCAGTCCCCTCGGCCACCGCGGCCGGCAGTTACTTGGCCTAAGGCCGTATAAAATAATTGTAGTGCACAAAATTAAATCTGGTGATAGCGCGCACAGGGTAAGATTTTGCGAATGGGTTTTGAAACAAGTGCATGACGGTGAAATGGATCCTCACCTCATTCAGTTTTAGACGAGGCCTGGTCCTATTTACACGGGTATGTTAATTCTCGCCGGCCGCGGTGGCCGAGGGGACTGTGGCGCTCCAGTCACGGTCTGCACGGCCACTACGGTCGGGGGTTCGAATCCCCCCTCGGGCATGGATATTTGTGCCGTCCTTAGTCTTAGTTAGTTCGTAAGTAGTTCGTAAGTTTAGGGACTGATGACCCCGTAGTTAAGTCCTTTAAGCTATACAAACATTTGAACATTTTTTGTTACTTCTCAAAACTCTCGAGAATGGAGTGCCGAAAAACCAGTGCAGGTTCACGAGCAACCCTTTTATGACCAGAAAATAGGAGTGTGGTGTACTGTTAGTGGTGAAAGAATAATAGGCCAATTTCTTTAATGATACAAATAACCCTTTCTTTTCCAAATCCTGAATTCAGCTTTGGAAAAATTAAAATTCATTGTTTTCTGTATTAATACAGTGCACTAAACTTCAAAACATGTCTTTTAAATTTTTTGATCAAACTATTGTTTTATTATGTCATGTATTTCATGCACAACACAGACGTTTGTATCGAGGTATTTTATTACTCAAAATGTTCAAATGTTTGTAAATCTATCGGACCTTGCTACGTGGCCATCAGTCCGTAACTTACAAACTACTTAAACTAAGGTAAACCAACCTAAGGACACACACACACACACACAAACACACACACATACACACACGCCCCAGGGAGGACTCGAACCTACGACGGCGAGCAACCGCGCGCTCCACAGCGAGGCGCTTTAGACCGCTCGGCTATTCCACCGTGGCTATTTTATTACTTGGAATGTTATTTTGTTGATAGTTAACACTGTCAGATCAATAATGCTAGCATAATCTTCACTACAGTGCCAAAGACAAGACAATTCACTGCTGGAATAAAATAAAAGGAACCACACTCACGCTCACACTCTCAGCCACGTACAGACGGAAACGCAACACAACCTCCAAGACGGACAGATTAATGCCTCAGAAGTGGCTACACGCCGTACCAAGATGTCGTACTAGAAGCTTGTTGTTCATCGACAATGCGCCTTTAAGGATTGATACATAAAATACGGTATAAATCATCTTTTAATATGCTGTTGTCGAGAAACAACACTGGGAATGAAAGGGTTAACAGTAAAGGATATGTGCAAAACTTTCTGCTACTGTGTTTAACCCGCGAGATCTCGCTCCTTTAAAAGTTACGCGATCTATCGCGTGTATAGCATTTTTCTGACAGCCAAAGAACAGTTTGTAACGTACTTAAAAAGTCTAAATAAGTATTTATAGTTGCATTTATAAGAAAACATACATATTTAACTATTTAAAATTTGGTAAAATCCCGATTGTTTTTCAATTACTGAGATAAAGATGCTCACGGCGCGTGTGCTTGCGGGTTAATGAATTTAGTGAAAGAGAACGAAACTTCGAGGGTTTTTTCAAAAAGATTCGGCAAGGGCACATACAGCCAATGTTTCTATGTACGCAATTCATGAAAGTGTTCCATGACAGAAAGTCAACAGGAACAATATCTGGCCCGCTCGAAGTCTCGAATTAATGCCATGTGCTTTCTATCTGTGGGGAGCACTACAGAACAAACCCGCATACGTTACAGGGACTCAAGGGTAACATCCGCGAGTCTAATAATCCCGAAGATAATAACAAGGTGTGATGAACAATGTCTTGAGTGGATGCCAAAAGTACATCGAAAACAATGGCAAACTGTTCCGGTATCTCCTTGCATGACATGGGTAAGTACAAAATTTACTTGAGCATATTTTAAATTTAGCACTGTGGCGCCGCGACATCTGAATGGCCGGGCAACGAAGCACTCGCCTCCCGGCATCTGGTACACCGTGCGTGCCGTCATCAAATAAATGGGACAGCCTGTATCTGTGTAACAGTGTCATTCCATTTACAGGGATAATAATATCGACAAGCATTAACATACCAGAAACTAGGACTTGAAAGCCGAACTATCTACATCACCTGGGATACTCTGCAAATCACATTTATGTGCCTGGCAAAGCGTTCATCGAACCACCTTTATACTATTTACCGCCCATTCCATTCTCGAATAGCGCGCGGGAAGAAAGAACACCTGGATCTCTCCGTTCGACCTCTGAATTCTCGTATTTTATTCTGATGATCACTTCTGACTATGTAAGTAGGAGTCAAAAATATATTCTCGCATTCGAAGGACAATGTTGGCGATTGTAGTTTCGTAAGTACCCCACGCCGCAGCGATAAGCGCCGTTGTTGTAATGATTACCATCGCAGATCCTGTATCATTTCCGTAACGCTGTCTCCCCTGTATCATGACAATACGAAACGAGCTGCCCTTCTTTGCACTCTTTCAATGTCCTCCGTCAAACCCACCTGACAAGGATCCCACACTGGACTGCAATACTCCAAAAATGGACGGACAAGCGTAGAGTATGCATTTTCTTTTGTAGTTCTGTTCCATCTTTTAAGGGTTCTGCCAGTAAAACGCAGTCTCTGGTTCGCCTTTCCCACGACATTATCTACGTGTTCTTTCCAGTTTACGTCTGAAGTAATAGTATGTTCTAGGTATTTTGTGGAGTTTACTGCCTTCACTTTTGATCGATTTATCTTGTAAACAAAGTTTAAACGGATTTATTTTCGTACTCATGTGGACCACTTCATACTTCTCATTATTTAGAGTTAATTGCCAATTTTTACACCATAGTGATATATAGATCATTCTACAGTTCGTCTTGATCTTCAGATGATTTTACTAGACTGTAAATGACGGCGTCATCTGCTAACAGCTTAAGAGAGCTACTTAGATTTTCCCCTAAATCGCTTATATAAATAAGGAACACCAGAGGATCAATAACACTACCCTGTGGAACGCCCGATATCGCCTCTGTTTTAGTTGATGCCTTATCCTCGATTACTACGAACTGTGTCCTCTCTGACAAGAAATCCCCTATCCAGTTGCAAAATTGGGGCGATATACCGTAATCACGCAATTTGATTAAAAGCCGTTTCTGAGGTACTGTGTCAAAAGCCTTCTGGAAATCTAGAAATACGGAATCAATTGGGAACACTTGTCGATAGCACTCATCAGTTCGTGTGAGTAAAGGGCTAGTTTTGTTTCGCATGAACGATATTTTCTAAATCCGTGTTGACCTTGGGTCAATAGATCGTTCTGTTCGAGATAATTCATAATATTTGAATACAGGATATGTTCCAAAAACCCTGCTGCAAATTGACGTCAATGAAATAGGTCTGTGTTTTAGTGGGTTACTCCTACTGCCTTTTTGGAATATCGGTGTGACCTGTCCAACTTTCCAATCTTTTGGTACTGATCCTTCATTGAGAGAGCGGTTGTATATGGCTGTTAAATAAGGAGCTAACACTTCAGCATAATCAGATAGAAATCTAATGGGTATACAGTCCGGACCAGAAGACTTGTTCTTGTTAATTTATTTTAGTTGAGTCACTACTCCGATGATATCTACTTTTACGTTACTCATTACGGCCTCTGTTCGTAATTCGAAATCTGAGTGGCGTAAACTACTGAAAGAGGTCCCCCAGTGATACTCCGCATGCTTGCTGTATGATCACAGTGGGCATCTGAGAAACGTTTCAGGATAAAATATTCATCTGCTAAGTACTGAAAGACTGTTGAGTGGCATATGCACGCATTATCCTCCGATACGTAATGCAGTAGTAGACGCTAGGGAAGTGTCTGTAATGTGACGAAGTACGAAATGCAGCGCAGTAATGTCATTGTGTGTGCTTACTGATGTAGTAATAAGCGCCCCCGTGTACAGGCGGCAGCTAGCGTAATCGGATAGCTGGGGATTAGCAGCGCGCCTGGCGCACCGCTGTCCCGCTACGCAAGTCAGCCCGCCGGGCTGGACGAGCTACTTCTCGCGGCCGCGGCGGCGCTGTCCTCGCTCTGCTCTGTAGCCTCCGCCTGTTGCAGTGGTTTATCCAGTGGCGGCTCGTACAAAGTTTGACCAGTGTGCTACAATATTACAAAAATAAACAGGAAACAAAATATACTAAAATAAAAAGTGAACCTTTGTATCATTGCCTTTTAATTAAATATCAATTAATACTGTATTTACAGTAAGACCTTCAGGGGCATCTATAACATTGCTGCCAACTGTATGCATTCACTGCAGGTAGTAAATATAACGTTTAAAATATTAATTTTATTTACAGAAATTAAAAATTTAGTCTCAGAGGTATTTGAATACGAGCCTCACATAGGTAGGTTTGAGAGACAACGCGCAAGACGCCTGAGCCAGCGCGCTATTTGACTCTGTATGCCGTAATATTCGTCATATACTATTCTTCAGCAGCCGTTACACGCAGCGCGAAGAGAAATATTGGTCTGGTGCTGCGGTCGGTCTCAGCACACGAGTCGCCAGGCCTGACGTCACGTCTGCGCATGCGCACTAGCGAACAGACGACTGCGCCGCCCCTCTGCGCACGTACCAGCGCGGCTGAATCCCACTTCAGCACACGGAGCTGGTTTCCAGCTAGCGCGGCGAGAGCGCTCCAAAATGCGTTTTCATCCTTATTGTTAGCATTCTAATACGCATTGGAAGGGAATTGGCATAATTTTGTGATATCTGGTTCGTATTCCAAGAGAAAGGATGTAATTTTACAGCGATTTCTTGCTTGCATTCGAAGAGAAATGGTATAATTTTACTAATATATTTACAATGTGCTGCAGCACATTAGCACATTATCACCAGCCGCCACTGGATTTATCAGAAAAATCTGGTGTTTTACGGCCCACTTTAGATTTGCCTATAGTTGTACAATTTTTTCCAATCATTTAGGACAAATATATTAACAAGAAAATATGGAGCAAAGTTGTAGAGAATTTTCTCCCCTACAATTTCGCTTGCCTCGGCGGAGTGTCCAAGCGCGTTGAGGCGCTATACTCCGATGGGCGAGGCCGTTCCCCATAGGGGGTTAGAATACCTCCTCGGCCATGGATGTTTGTGTCGTCTTTCGTATAAGGTAGTTCGTAAGTATGAAACTTCCTAGCAGATTAAAATTGTGTGCCGGAACCGGGACTAGAACCTGGAACCTTTGCCTTTCGCGGGAAAGCGCTCTACTGACTGAGCTATCCCGACACGACTCACGATGCCGCCTCACAACTTTACTTCCGCCAGTACCTCGCCTACTACTTTCATTCTGGAAACATCTCTTAGGCTGTGGCTAAGCCATGTCTCCACCATATCCTTTCTTCCAGGAGTGCTAGTCTTGCAAGGTTCGCAGGAGAGAGCTTCTGTGAAGTTTGGAAAGTAGGAAGCGAGATACTGGCGGAAATAAAGTTGTGGGGCGGCATCGTGACTCGTGTCGGAATAGCTCAGTCAATAGAGCGCTTGCCCGCGAAAGATAAGCTCCCTGGTTAGAGTCCCGGTTCCGGCACACAATTTTAATCTGCCAGGAAGTATCATGTCACTGCACACTCCGCTGCAGAGTGAAAGTTTCATTCTAGTTCGTAAGTAGTTTGTACGTTTAGGGACTGATGACCACGCAGTTACGTTACTGAAGCTTCACAAACAGTTGGACATTTTGAACAAATTGGTTTATTCAGTTTTCGTGTCAGATGAACGGTTTATTTGCAATTACATTTCCTGCTGTCAAAAGGCCATCACAAACGGCCTTTTTTTTTTAGTGTTACTAACCTAATTTTTGTCCGAAATATTTGAAAAAGAAAGTTTGAGGTCGCTGGCGACCAACAATTATATCTGTAAAATTTGGTGCTCATCGTTTGAACGATTCGACCTACAACTGGGAACACGTTACAGAGAGACAGACAAAGTCAAATCGCCGTTATCTTTGGAATTATCTCTGAAACGATGCGTGATGTGCAAATAAACAAATAAATAAAAATAAAAAATTTAATAATATAATGCATCAAAATTGTAGAGTATTTTCTCCTCTAAAAATTCGTTTAGCCAGTTTTCGTGTCGGATGAACGGTTAAGCCGTTATTTTCATTTAAATTTCAAGCTGTCAAAAGGAGATCGCAAAGGCCCACTTTCAGTGTTAATATCGTAACCTAAAGTTGGTCAATACAGATTTAATTAAATATGGCACTGTCGACTGGGAGAGCCCAATGCGCTACGTAGCCACCTAACTGGCCATTCACACACAAGGTCGTGGTTAGGTGATCCTGACATCCTGAAACTACTGCCGAAGTTACGAACCCAATCTCTCAATGCTAATCTTAGTTCATGTAATTCTGTATTCACATTTAGCATATTTTATAATACAAGCTAAACCCAACCACGTTTTTTTTTTTTTTTTTTTTTTTTTTTTTTTTGTGGCATAAAGTGAAATGAGTGGGAAAGTAAATAACGATTTCTTGCAGACATATTCACAGACGAGAAAATACGAGGGTTGGAACTTACAAAGTGGCAACTATTTATTTACAACCGATACAAAAGCGTTACATGTTTTCAACTGAGGTGCTCCAGTCACGGTCAGCACGGCCACTACGGTCGGGGGTTCGAATCCCCTCTCGGGCATGGATATTTGTGCCGCCCTAGTTCGTAAGTAGTTCATAAGTAGTTTGTAAGTTTAGGGACTGATGACCCCATAGTTAAGTCCCATAAACTTAACAAACATTTGAACATTTGTTTTCAACTGTTACGTTTTTCAAAGTAGTCACCAGCGTTGTGTAGAACCCGTTGCCAGCTATGGGGAGGCGAAGTATTCCTTTGGCAGAGCCTGTACTGTTGATGGTGCGAATGGAACGGTCTACTGCCTGTCGAATCTCTGGAACAATACCGCATAAGAAAGCCTCTCCTTAGTGCTCCAAGTACGCCTGAGCAGCTTCGTTACGCATCCATTTCTGCATTTCCGCCAGTTCATGCGAGACCCATCGTGATGCAATTTTTCGGATGCCAAGGCGTTCCTTCAGGGTGCGAAGGACAGTCGTATGCGCTAGTCCGGTTTCGTAGGCTAGCCCACGAATCGTCTGGCGTCGATCACTGTCTAGTATCGCGGCAACAGTATGCACGTCTTCTTCAAAGACGCTAGGACGACCTGCCCGATGCATGTCTGCCATAGTTTGCCGACCTTCGTTGAAGGCTTTTACCCAACGTGCCACTGTTCTGTACGGCAAAGCCGATTCCTCGCACGCCTCTTGAAGACCTTATACTGTCGTGCTGTAAGACCTCTGGCACATTCAATCTTGATCCAACTCCGTTGATCCTGTTTCGAAAACATAGTGACACCGTTACCTTAGACCGCTCGCGCACAAGCGACTGGTTCCCTCGACTGCGCGCACGCCGCTGACGTGGGACGGGCGAGTCCATTTGTTGGGAGGTAAGGTAGGTAAGTCAACAACGTGTTCAGTCGGCGACAATAGTAGATTCTATTGCATAGTATCTCCACAGCAGCCGGCCGCGGTGGCCGAGGGGGCTGAGGCGCTCCAGTCACGGTCTGCACGGCCACTACGGTCGGGGGTTCGAATCCCCCCTCGGGCATGGATATTTGTGCCGTCTTTAGTCTTAGCTAGTTCATAAGTAGTTTGTAAGCTTAGGGACTGATGACCCCGTAGTTAAGTCCCATAAGTCTCCACAGCAGTGTTTCCAACTATTGAAGTTCCAACACTCGTATATCAGTCAAATCATAACAGTGCTTTGCATTCCTTTGGCTCTGTGGAGTGGAAGGCACTACAGGAAAAGGAAATTTTCTCATAAAATATTTCATTGAAAGTCCAATTTTTGATTGTGCCTTTTTGCATAAACATCGATACGCGATAGTTTACCTACTCTGACGCGCGCCCTTGAGAAGCTCACTCGCTTTAACATTCTGTCCATCCCTTCTCTCTGTCCATCTTCTCCTTTCCCTCTACTTACCTCCTCTTCCTCCTCATCGGCGCTCTTGTAACATACTGGACTCGCATATGGGAGAACGGTAGTTTAAACCCTCCTTCAGACATTGTGATTTCAGTTTTCCCGTGTGATTTCCGTAAGTCACTACAGCCAAATGACGGGAATGTTCCTTTAAAAGGGCATGGCCGATTACCTTCCCCATCCTTAGCAAAAACCAATCCGATTGTGTGCTGCGTCTCTAGTGACCACGCTATCGACGAGTCGTTAAACCCTGATCTTCTCTTTTCTTTCATAATATTTCTTCCTCCTCGTCCTCTCCTTCCTTCTCACCATTTTACAAACAATGAAGGCAAAAAACAACGTAGTTTACAGATTTTGTTACTACGATGTTTTTATTTCCATTGCTAGCAACACCAGTTGTATTAACCAAAGACATTGCCGAGGTGGGATGACTTGTGTGCCTCAGTGATACAGATAGCCGTACCATAAGTGAAACCTCAGCGGAGGGGTATCTGTGGAGAGTTCAGACCAAATATGTGCTTCCTGAAGAGGGTCAATAGACTTTTCAATAGTAACATCAGCTACCGTGGCTTTGACATGCAGCTACTGCGAATGGCTGAAATCGAGGGGAAATTATAGTCGTTACTTTTCCAGGAGTTATTCAAGTTTACTGTATGAGTATTCGATGATGGCGTCTTCTTGGGTAAAATATTTCGGAGGTAAAATAGTCCCCCATTCGGATCTCCGAGCGGGGACTGCTCAGGAGTATGTCATCAAGAAAAACAATACAGGCATTCTACGGATCGGGGTGTGGAATGTTCGATCTCTCAATCGTGTAGGAAGGTTAGAAAATTTATAAAGGGAAATAGATAGGTTGAAGTTAGATATATTGGGGATTAGTGAAGTTTGGTGGTAGGATGAACAGAATTTCTGGTCAGGGGAATACAAAATTAGTTGAAGGCAACGCAAGAGTGGGTGTAATAATGAACAGGAAAATAAGAATGCAATAAGTATGGTAACAGCATGGACACATTATCGTAGTGCAGATAGACACTACTGGCCACGGTAGTACAAGTGTATTTGCTAACTAGCTCTGTCAATGATGAGATTGAAAAAAATAGTATGATGAGATAAAAAAAGTCATTCAGACAGTTAAGGGAGAGGGCGACTTGCTTATCATGGGGGCATGGGGGGGGGGGAGGGAAGAAAAATAGTGGGTGAATATGGACTGGGGAAAAGGAATGAGAGAGTAGTTCGCCTGGTAGAATTTTGCACAGGGAAGAATGCAATCATCACAAACACTTTGTTTAAGATCTATGAAAGAAGGTTGTGTACGTTGAAGGGACCAGAAGACACCATACGGTGCCAAATTGATTTTATAATGACAAGACGTAGAGTTCTTAACCAGGTTTTAAATTGTAAGAGACACCCAGGGGCAGATGTAGGCTCTGACGATAGGAACTGTAAATAAAAACTTATGGAGCTGGAAAAAGGTAGAAAAGTAAGGAATTGGAACCTGGATAAACTGAAGGAAACAGAGATTGTCGAGAGATTCAGAGGAAGTATTAGGCGAGGATTAACGAAAACGAAATTTTTTAACATAGAATATTAAGTGTTAGGAAGTATTTCCTGAAACGATTTGTGTGGAGTTGCTTTGTACGGTAGTGAAACATGGGCGATAAATAGTTTAGACAAGAATACTGAAGCTATTGAGATATGGCGCTGCAGAGGTATGCTGAAGATCAGTTGGGTAGATCATAATGGGGAGGCACTGAACGGAACTGGGGAGAAAAGGAATTTCTGGTATAACTTGACAAAAAGACGGGATCAATCGGAGTTTGGTAGGACTCATCAAGGAATCGTATTTTGTAAAGGAAGTGTATGGTGTAAAAATAGCATAGAGATGCCTAGAGACGAATACAGTAAGCAGGTACAAGTAGATTTGGGTTGGCATTTTTGTTCTGAGATGAAGAGGCTTCCACATGACAGGGTAGCGCGGAGAGCTGCACAAAGCCAGTCTTCGAACTCCAGACTACATCGTATTTACGTATAAGCTCACCACATTTCGTGTGGTTGATTGTCTAGACGCGTGTTCATCAGTGTTTAAACTTAATTCTGCACGTTACGGAAACATTCATTTCGAGTGATTCGTAAAATTCATTACGATAAACACAATTTTGAAATAATTTCCCATGCTCACGCGCCGTCAGCCCCTTCCCCCCTCCCCTCTGGCCTCACGCTCTCTCTCTCTCTCTCTCTCTCTCTCTCTCTCTCTCTCTCTCTCTCTCTCTCTCTGTCACACTCATTTATGTATCTACGCATTTGTGCCCTATCGCCGTTTAATGCAATATATAAATGTAATTAACGCTGCACTAATGCTCTGTCACGTGCGAATCGATATGGTGGAACTCGGAGAGGAATATTTAATAACGAAACGTGACGGCACATGACAAGGGCTGGAGTGGCTTTTTACTCTGAAAACAGTTTCTGATTTTCGGACTATTGCGTTCACAGGTACGTCATGCATTATTCATAACAAGATAAATGTCAGGTTGCTTCGTTGTTAATTTAAAGTTTCATACACTACCGGGAAAAAATCCAGCAGCCGCAGCTGCAGCGTCATTTTATTGACAAGGGAGGTGAGGGGTAGTTTAACATTGACATAGCACATTCAGAACAAATGAAGCATTCATATGGCGGTAATGTATGCGCAAGCATTACTAAGTGTACTCCCGTCCCCTCTCCTCTGGCGAACAGATAGGCCTACAATATCAACAATAATATATTTCCTTGAGACAACATTGTCTCGTTACACCAAAAGTATTAAACATAAAGATAGGCATTGAGTTAAAATTTGTGCTGTGACCGGGATCCGAACCCGGAACCTCCTACTTACTAGGTCAGCGCTTTAGACCACTCAGCTAACACAGTGTTGCAGCCAAACCGACTACACGGACTGTCTTAAAGCACGTCTCCCTCCACACCATATATTTTAATTCCGCCCCATGTTCCCTGTGAAATGCGTATCAGAATTAAAGTATGTGGTGTGGAGGGCGACGTGTTTTAAGACAGTCCGTGTAGTCGGCTTGGCTGCAACGCTGTGTAGCTGAGTGGTCTAAAGCGCCGACCTACTAAGCAGGAGGTCCCGGGTTCGAATCCTGGCCATAGCACAAATTTTCTTCAATGCCTCTCCTTATGATTAACAGTTGGTGAGGGATCTGATGATCTAACTGCCGCCGGCCGCGGTGGCCGCGGCGACTGAGGCGCTTCAGTCACGGTCTGTACGGTCACTACGGTCGGGGGTTCGAATCCCCCCTCGGGCACGGATATTTGTGCCGTCCTAGTTCGTAAGTAGTTCATAAGTAGTTTGTAAGTTTAGGGACTGATGACCCCGTAGTTAAGTCCCATAGACTATACAAACATTTTTTGATCTAACTGCCCAAGGCATTTGTAAAGTTCAAAAAGCACGTTGCGTCTTAACAACGGCGTGTGCAGCACGTTGTCCTGTTGAAAAGACTCGCAAGGAGATCACATGGATATCGGATTTTACAATTTCTTTATATCTATGGTACGTGCAGCCCAGAACTTAAATAACATTCAGCCAAAGCTTTTCGACGCAACTCTCAAAAATTCTCGAGAAAATCGATTTTGAAGGTTTGCAAAGTACCCGCAAGTACCATTCATTAAAGAAATTGCAGCATCTGTCGGTGAAACTCAGGTGGTAGCTTTCTCACCTCACAACCATAGAGTCGGTGGTTCGAAGCCCACTGTAACAGATATTTTTTTTGTTTCAGTAATAAAAAACATTTTGGACCTCTATTTCCACGTGTTATGTCTGTTTTCGTTTATGTGTATGTAGGCGAGCTAAAAACGTAAAACGATGGCTGAATAGGTTAACTGTTTGGAAAGTCATTAGTAGCTATGGAGATGACGTTCCGAAAACACAAACTGAACAGAGACTACCGTCGCCAACTAATAATAAAGCCAATACTGTGAAAAAGTAACTTACGTTTTTTGGATTGAAACCCTCATTATTTACAATAAATGTTCAAATGTTTGTAAATCTATCGGACCAAACTGCGTGGTCATCAGTCCGTAGCTTACAAACTACTTAAACCTAGGTAAACTAACCTAAGGACAACACACACACCCATGCCCCAGGAATTACTCGAACCTCCGACGGCGAGCAACGCGCGCTCCGCAGCGAGGCGCCATAGACCGCTCGGCTACTCCACCGCGGCTATTTACAACATTCTATAAATATAGAAAATTGAGAGTAAACAAAAAATACGTGCACTTTTCGTAAAAATTACCATTAGATAGTAAAATTGTGTAAGTATTCGAAAACGGCGGAAAAAATTCCCTCGCGACAGGATTCGAACCACCGATCCTAGGGTTGTAAGGCCAGAACGCTACCACCTGAGCTACAACGACAGTTGTCGCAAGTCATTTAATGACTGGTACTTACGCTTATTTGCAAAACTTTAAACTCTATTTTCTCCAGAATTTTTTAGAGTTGCGTCGAATGGCTTTGGATGATTGTTGTTTGAGTTCTGAACTTCACGTACCACAGATATAAAAAATTCTAAAATCAGATACCCGTGTGGTCTCCTTGTCAGACGCACGGGGATGGCCATGTGGTCTAAGGCATCATGCTACGGATTGGACGGTCGCTCCCGGTGATGGTTCAAGTCCTCCCTCGAGAATTGTGTGTGTGTGTGTGTGTGTGTGTGTGTGTGTGTGTGTGTGTGTTGTTGTTGTTGTTGTTAGTGTAACTTAGTTTTAGAGTTCGTAATTCTAGGGATTTATAACCATAGCAGTAGTTTGGTCCAATAGATTTACAAACATTTGAACAATATTTGAATACATGTATTCCGTACCACGCAACGTGCTCTTCAAGGTGTACGTCAGCTACACTGGCAATCACGTTTACCAAATCTGTCCCGCATTTTCGAGACCGGATGAAACGTCATCTTGCGTGGTCTGCACGACCGGCACGAAATCTGAGGCACAAGGCGGAAACTAAGTGTCAGGCCGATCTTCTCCATGGGAGAATAGCAGCTTCCATTACTGCAAAAGGAGCGCAGACATTGCGCACTTTCTGGTGTCCCTACTCACATGCGTATGGCTTTGTCTTTGTGATTGTCTGTTGTATACATCCTCAAGAATATATCAATATAATTTCCCTTTGCTGGGTCTGCGAATTCATGGTGTTCTTTTTTCATTTTCCAGGAGTGCATATCAGAAAACACTTATCTTCTTCTTTACATTTAAAAATGGATGTGTGGATGTATGTTCCCCATGTACACCAGACGGCTGGAGGAATTTTGATGAAATCTTCAGGAAATGTTCAGATTATCCCTGCGCGTGATCGTGTAAAGTTTGGTAGCGCCGGGATCCAGATATTTATTAACGTATATGTAAACATTTTCGTCTCGAACTTGAAACGACAGTATCGCCCCTAGCGGAGAAAGAGCCAACTGTTCGTATCGAGCCATTCTTCCTTAAGTGCAGTACTGCCGCTTGGAGCGTTAGTGTCGCAACCGTGACTGCTCGCGTTAGATTGTACATCGACAGTATCGCTATGGTGACTCCGTTAGTGGCATATATATTAGACTTCCATGTTAGTATATAAACATGCATTAATCACGCTGAGGGTTATTAAGCTTGGTCTACATTGTGTTTATTCATATTGCGCAGAACACAGTAAAAAATACAGAAACACATCAATTTTTAAGTATTCAGAACATAAATTCAACCCGAGTGAAGCTGGGGTGGGTTTCTAGTCACTAATAAAAATCTAAATCTAACTTCTGTGTAAATTTGACGGATATTTATAAAAAAAATTGTAGCAATTAACATCTAAGGAATTTGGTAGCATCACTGAGTGGACACAGCTGATTCTGGCATACCTGAAAACACGAGTGCACTTCTTCCTCGTCGAATTGACGTCAGCTCAAATCAAATGTTCGTTTGTTTGAAAAATGTTCAAATGTTTGTGAAGCTTATGGGACTTATCTGCGGGGTCATCAGTCCCTAAACTTACAAACTATTTATGACCTAACTTATACTAAAGACAGCACAAACATCCATGCCCGAGGGAGGATTCGAATCTCCGACGCGGGAGGCCGCGCGATCCGAAACGTGGCGCTCCAGACCGCTCGGCTACTGCCGCGTGGCGTCGTATATTTGTAAATCTAAGTAAGTTAACTACGTTGGTCACCAGTCCCTAGGCTTACAGCCTACTTAAACTAACTTATGCTAAGGACAACCCAAACACCCATGACCGACTGAGGACTCAAACCTCCAATGGCGAGCAACCGCGCGCTCCGCAGCAAGGCGCCTTAGAACTCTCGGCCACTCCACAGCGGCATTGACGTCAGTAGCAACGTTATTAGCGATTTGTCTCCTGAAGGTGGATGGCTTTTATTTCATAGTGCTTACTTCGAAGTTTAGCATTTATTAATGTAAGGTCAGAAATTTACTCGATTTTTATGAAGTGCCGCGGTAGAGTGGCCAAGCGATCTAACTCGCCTTCCTGCGCAGCGCGCGGATGCTCGCCGTCGGAGGTTCGAGTCCTCCCTCGGGCATGGTTGTATGTGTTGTGCTTAGCAGAAGTTACTTTAAGATTGTTTAAGTAGTTTTTAAGCCTAGGGACAAGGGGCGCCGACCCCGTGGGTGCTCCGGGGCTCGTGCACCCTCCAAGAATTTTTTGGGGGTGCTGAGCACCCACATAAAACTGAGGTGGAAAATAAAATTATATAAATTTCAAAAAAATCGAGAAAAATGAATACCTACCTTATGACTCAAGAGGCAATGTAAAACGTGACCATAGCGGGAGACAATATTTCATACGTGAAAGAAATGATCAGTTTTGTACGCGGGCCCCCAAGCGAGTAGTAATGAGTGTCCGTGTTGTAGCCAGTATGCTAGGCTTATTCATCCTGAAGCACGTCGGTCCTTTTGACCTTTCAAGTGTTCGTATTTATGAACATTAAATTGTATTCTTTCAAGAATTTAGCTTGAAGAATCTGATGCAGATGCTAAAGTTAATCGTTTTTCATTTATCTTTGTCACTTCCCTTGTTATTAAAATTATAGATGTAGTGGAAATTTGTAATGCTTTTCTCCAAGGCTTAAGAAAACCTTGGACTATATTAATACTGTCAGAGATGTCATGAAATTATCTCGAAATGATAAAAGTTACGATGAAGTATACAGCTTTTGTTTGGAACTGACCAAAAAAATTGATGTCGGACTTCAAAAATCTCGAAATATTTCAAAGATTTCTTGAAGCCTTGGTGACGGTGTTCTACCAAACGCTTTTGTCAGAAAGAATAGCACAAAATGTATTAGATTAGTGTACAGTGGAAAGTTATTTCATTGGCCGTGTAGAAGTTTTGGGGTGTTACTTATATCGAAATATCCACTTCAGCCAATTAGATCGCTTTATTGTAGTGTCCTAATGCTGCTATGCTTTCCTTTTCTTCCTCCTCCTTCTTCCATCTTTAAAAGTCCAGACAACTGCCTACTTACTTTTATGAAGTATTGCTCATTCAAAAATGCATGAACATGATTTTCAGGAGGGTTGGTTTCGAACATTTGTGAACCGTTATATAGAGGACCCACACTGATTTTCAAAAGTCGGCGCCTGTGCTAGGGACTGATGACCAAAGTAGTTAAGTCCCTTAGATTTACAAACACTGGACCATTTTTTATGAAGTGTTTTACGAGACTGCGTCACAGTCAGAGAGATGTAACTCAATAGAAATAAAATATATTAGTACTATCTGAAGTAGTCGATAAGCGCGAAATGAGTGTTATTTTCTTTGAAGGAGTTGACTGGAATGGATATCTTGCTGCAGTAGCAAACTAATCATTATTGAGGATCGCTCCGGAAGTATGAGCACTGCAATGAGGCACTCCGTTCTCGTTGCGCTAGAGCCGGAAATGTCACCTTGGTCCCATTCTTTACATTTAATGAGAAAAGGTGTGAAGGGAAATTGGCAATAAATAAATGTAACAAATTGGGGCAGGCGCGTGCTAGCCTGTTCGCTCGTTTATCGTGATTTTAGCCGTTAACATGCACCTGGCTTCATTCTCTCCTGTTCCAGGAGGAGGGGGACATCGCTTCAACGGGCGTGTTCTTCGTGGGAAACCGATACCATTACGTTCCCATTTTCGAAATGTAATTTGACTGATTTCCAACGCGGGTCGGAGATTAGTACTCAATGAGCGTATCTACATAAACAGCTACACACTGGAATCCATCTTCAGATACGAGGTAGAGGGTACTTTATGAACCAATGTCACTTTCCCCCTTCCCCTTTCCTGTTCCAGTCAAAGGAATTCGCATTAAAATCCACCTCCGGTAATCCAGCTTTAGGTTTTTCGTGATTTCCGTAAACCATTCCAGGCAAATGCCGGGATGGTTCCTGTAAGAGGGCACGGCCGATTTTCTTCTCCATTTTTACCCAAAAATCCGAGCGTCTCCAATGACCACGGTGTCGACGGGACGTTAATCCCTGAGCTGCCTGCCTTCCCTGTTCCAGTCGCGAATAGTGCGCAGAAGTGACAATTGTTGGTAAACCACCATTCAAGTCTGAATCTTCCTAATCTTACTCTCATGATGATTTCTCGAAATATAGGGGAGACTGGGGCACGTTGGCCATATTTTTTATTTTTGTTGATATTAATTTATTTGACACATTTAAATTAATGAAATTATTGTTAAATTTTAGATAGGTCTTTACTGATTCTGGATGGCAGTTATTAAGCTTGTTAATATCAGTTGAAGTATTAGGAAAAATTAATTACTGGACATATGTCAAGTGGGCCAATCTGCCCCTAATTTGGGGTAAGTTGGCCTAGAGGTGGGGCACGTTAACTTATTAAGATTTATAGTGTCTTAATACAAACCAGTCAACTGTCCAATAGGAAGTGTTGAAATTCAGTTCCTGTTTCCTGATTTTCAATTATCTGTACAAATTGGCATGAGGTCTGTCTCTACTTAACACAGTACCTCCAGTACGATTTTCTTGGAATCCCAAAATCTTCGCTAACAGTCCTCGCAGATCTTTCCTTTTCTTTTACTTCTAACACTGCTCTTAGCATCGTATCTTCAGAAATCATTCCGCTTTCATTCTTTTATAATTTCGGATCATTTTTATGATACCACAAATAAAAAAAAGGTTTAAACCAGAGCCGTAACTCTTGCTTTGAAAACGAGGAAATGAACGAGATTGTGACTTCTCAGATCACTGTTTAAGATTAAAATAAAATTTAGTGGTTGGCGTTTATTCAACGCTTTTTATCTCGTCAATATGACGATCTTTTAACCCCTGAAACGTATCAAAATATGTTTAACTTCGACAATTACGTTAGTAATTTAATAAACTCGAAGAAATATAAACATTATTATCATTAAAAGTAACAAACCTTTCATCGAGTTTAAAGAAGTACAGCTCCTATAGGACGTGACAGTTTGTCTCGGCTGGCCATGGTGCCCCGTCCTCTCTGGGCCAACCTGCCCCGTCGTCATCTTTACAATAAATCATGTTCTTTAGAAAACTCACTGAAGCAATTAAGTATGTTTGCCATATAGAAATAATCCTTAAACTACGACCTTTTATTATACCATTCACCGCGTTGCGCCCAAAGCAAGCAAAAGTTATTAACACGTATTAACCTACGAGTAGAATTTCACTAGAACACACACAAAAATAATTAAGGACTACAGCTTGTCCAAAACTTCGCCGCCTGCGGTATTGTCCCTGTATGAGGAGAGGGACAGTGCTACCTTCTTTCTGTTTGATTCCTAAGACGATATAGCGTGTATTGTATGAACTAATTCGACTGCGCCATCCTGCCCCTATGGCCAACGTGCCCCGGTCTCCCCTACGTAGGATGAAGCAATATCGGTTGCCACTTCTAGCGACGTCCACTTTCGGAATTTTAACAATAAATCACATAGCGATGCAGTGTCTATCTTGAAACTGGAGTTGAGTTCTTTTGTGAAGCTATCACGACAACTAAGCCGTCTTGGTGCGAAACGCACTGCTCTACCTGGGGTGTTCCCTTATTTCTCTGTCTGTACTATGTGGTATGTTTCACAGTCTGACAAGTAATATTTAAGCACCAGTCAAAATAGGGTTAACATATCGGCTTATAAGTATGGTGTACTGTCGCGTATTGTGATGCAACGAAAGAATACTACACCAAATCGATATGGCAACAGAAACGCAGACAGCTGACAACAAGAGTTGCTACAATTCCCTAAGAGTCGCACATAAAAAAAATCACGGATGTGAAATCTTCTTGGTCGGAGAATAGTTAAGTAGACGGCGCTTACCTCCTGTTGACAGAATGCATCGTGTTCATGCAAGCAGAGCAACTTGTTAGTCAAGTGTGTGTGTGTCACGAGTCAACAGTGGTACGATCCAGCAGGCAGAGTTCAAATGTTTGTAAATCTATCGGACCAAACTGAGTGGTCGTCAGTCCGTGGCTTACAAACTACTTAAACTAAGGTAAAATAACCTAAGGACAACACACACACACACACACACACACACACACACACACACACACACACACACACATGGCCCAGGGAGGACTCGAACCTCCGACGGCGAGCAACCCAGCACTCCGCAGCGAGGCTCCTTAGACCGGTTTTTTTCTCTTTGTCCATCTGGTAGATCTGTGGTTCGCGGTCGTTCGTCCAGTTCGTTCGTGGTTTTTCGTTGGATGGTTGGCTCAGCTTTTTTGTTACAGAGGGCGTTGAGCCCCTGACCGGGCGCGCTGAGCCACGGCGCCCGGCGACCGCTCGGCTACTGCACCGCGGCGCTGGCAGAGTTCTTAGATTTAGGACAAATTGTCACGCTATGCGGAACACTGCCTCAAGATTTATCTTTGTATAGACAACTATAAATATTAAGGACATTAAAGGGACTTTGAAGTTTAAGACAGGAAGCCTTGTCTTCTTCAACAATCAAAGCACTTCTACAACATCGAGTATTCCTTTAATTGTAATAAATATCTCATGTGTTACTAAAGTTACGGGATCTTCCTGTTGAAGTATACCTACGCACGCATACCATGTAACACCCCAACAACATAGGATGTTGTCATATTGCCGGCCGCGGTGGTCGAGGGGACTGAGGAGCTCCAGTCACGGTCTGCACGGCCACTACGGTCGGGGGTTCGAATCCCCACTCGGGCATGGATAGTTGTGCCGTCCTTAGGATTAGCTAGTTCATACGTAGTTTGTAAGTTTAGGGACTGATGACTCCGTAGTTAAGTCCCATAAGCTATACGAACATTTGAATTTGTTGTCATATTTTCATACGGTCGCCACCTATGATCCTCTCATTAAAAGGAGACCTGGCTTTTTATTAAGGACCGGTCGAATATTCTGTTTCGGTCAGTATCGGCCAAAATATTGGTGTCAGTTTTGGGCAGAAATGAGCCGAATCATCGACTTGGTCGAAAGTAGCTATCGTGAACGTCCGGAAGGAGTCGCGTTTGGGATGGATTCAGTCAACAATGAGGATTTACTACGGTTGTCAGCGGGCCATTTAACTACTAGGAGTCTTTCTTCACGCGTAAAAATTCCATTTTGTTGTTAATCACAATATAACACAATCGAATCTTATAGTGATATTCGTAAATTTGATGCTGCACCAACAACTTGCTTATTACTTTCTCGAGTTTCTATGAAACTATCATAAGTTCATAAATCAACTGTTTGAAGCTGTTCATGCCTCATCCCACTTGTTTTATACGTTCTTCTCATATTTTCAAACATATGACGCTTTTGCGTTGCTTCTATAATGAGAGGCCAAACTCCATTCTGGATGCTCTCCCGTTAGTTGAACGACCATAACCTTGAACGAAATCGCTCTCGAGTATCGACTGCTTATATTTCACCCTCGTCATCATCTAATAAATATGAACTGTCTCCTTCAGATTCATGAGTTATATCTCGGCTATGCAAATGTTTGTAAAGCTATGGGACCAAACTGCAGTGGTCATTGTCCCTAGACTTACAAACCACTTAAATTAACGTATGTTAAAGGACAACACACACACCCATGCCCAAGAGAGCAGACGCGCACTCCGCAGCAAGGCGCCTTAGAGCGCACGGCCATTCCCGCGCGCGCCCTCAGCTATAATTTCAAAAATTTTGCGAAGTATTTCTTCTCAAATTTGTATGAGTTCTTATGTTATTACTGCAGACTAATTCGTAGCGATGATGTACACCACCACATTTACTCGCGAAAGTAGACATATTTAAGCGTTGTCACGAAAATAGTTCGGGGGCTAAAATACGAGTGAAGTATTCTTCGGGTTTGTGTACGCTGTTCTCTTTATTTCCCTCTCGACAGTTCCTTGTGCTGATGCAGCTGTTTCAACAAAACTAAGTGCATGATTACGAGGAAGATGAGCTCGTACGTAATTGTACGTGTACCTGCAGTTTGTTATGATTGTAATGTTAGAAAAAAAAACCGAACTTTTAGTCTGAAGATTATGATAACGTAAATGATTCCTTAGATACTGACAATTTGCAGTCATAATCTACTTTTAGAGTTTCGTGGGAATAAAGAAATATTTAAAAAGCACCGTCTGCGAGATTCGATTCAGGGAACTCACGCTTCCGAAGCTAAGCGCTTTCCCCCGTGTTCACAGACTCCTTGCCATAGCGGCGACCACACAATAGAATATTTAAGGAAGCTTAAAACTTTAAAACTCTATTTTCCGAAAAAAGGTCGAGATTTGCGTCTTCCTCTTTACCGTGTTTAAGCGCTAGTCACGTTGTACACTCCCTGTCGATATGAATCGGCTCGGTGAGGGCAAATACGTAATTTCCTCTTCTTAGAGAAGCCGATTACGTCTCGGAGGAAGTAATTCCTTTTCTCATCTCAGGGCCCTGTTAGGTAATTTCTCTTGCATAAGGTCTACTAGTAATTGATAATTATACCCGCTTCTTCTGAGTTAATTTTGAAACGCGTATTCGTCCTCTGAAATAAGTTATTTTCCACGAAATGTCAAGCT
Source organism: Locusta migratoria (assembly GCA_026315105.1). NCBI lineage: Eukaryota > Metazoa > Arthropoda > Insecta > Orthoptera > Acrididae > Locusta > Locusta migratoria. The sequence continues at coordinate 349,483,981 of CM048755.1, forward strand.
TCTCCCATCCTCCCATCTGCTCACCCTCTTTATCTTCATCTTTTGTTCATTATTTCGGTACATAGCGCAGCGTCTGCCGAAGAAAAAGAATTGCCAATTTCCTTTTAGTGCTCAACGTCATGAGAGCTCACACTCTCAGAAATTTTCCTGTTCGTTTAATCTCTCACTTCGTTGGGTCCCAAGGAACGTGTAAATAGGCACCACCATCACGAAGTAATGCTGCCGTTTGTTAGAGAGTATGTAGTGAGCTTGAGTTGGCGCTGCTGTGCATAATTTAGCACTATCGCTCAACTTGACAATCTCAATCCTTCCTCTTTTATGTTAAAGTTTATGAAGACGTGGTGTCGGACAAACGAATTTACGGGTAACCTCGTTGCAGAATTCGATCTACTACTGGCATTTTATCTGCATTTTCTAGACGACAACTAGTCTTGCATACGCTTGTTTTTGTACTTCGTATGTGCATCAAATTTACACAGAGTGATCAGCTGCCCCTACCGATCTCATTTTATGTAACCACACTACACACCACGTTACTCTGTTGGGAACGTGCTTGCATTACGAAAATGTTTGTATAGTTTATGGGACTTAACTACGGGGTCATCAGTCCCTAAACTTACAAACTACTTATGAACTACTTACGAACTAGGACGGCACAAATATCCATGCCCGAGGGGGGATTCGAACCCCCGACCGTAGTGGCCGTGCAGACCGTAACTGGAGCGCCTCAGTTCCCTCGGCCACCGCGGCCGGCGCTTGCATTACGAATAGAGTATATAATATCAAATTCAAATTTTTCTAAGTCTACGAGACTTAACTGCTGCGGTTATCAATCCCTAGACTTAAACCAACTTAAACTGACTCATGCTAAGGATAACACACACGCTCATTCCCTAAGGAGGACTCAAACCTCCGACGTCGAACAACCGCGCGCTTCGCAGCAAGGCGCCTTAGAACGCTCGGCCATTCCACCGCGGCTGCGAACTATAAAGTGTAAGATTTAACAATAAGCAAAGCAAAAGATATACCGTAATACGAGTTACACAAATATTTTCCTTGTTTTATTCTGCTTTAGGAAATACCGAGAAATTTTGGCTGTAAAGTTTGTAGTAGTATGGCTTGTGTGATTTCGGGCGTCTTCGCTAAGAACTTCCTAGTTGAAAATTACATAGCTTGATGTGTATTTGTCAGATATTAATGAAATTATAATAGCTTTTAGTCACATGTATTGGTAGTGGTACAGAATTTTTCAATCGCCCAAAAATCTCGTTGTGTTTTTTTTTAAACTAACTTACTCTCAATGCAGGATAAACAGGACAGAGCAAGCAGTGGTTTGTTCTGAAAGTCGCTTTCGTGGCTGTAATGAGCTGCAACCACTGTGACCGTATAGTGAGATACGGACTTTGTAGAGAGTAATATTGACAGGTGGTTTGGCGTGAGTTGCATCGTTCTATTAGCACCGCTCACGTAAGTGAAGTTGAGCGCAGCATTAGTAACATTAAAAGTGGGCCGTTTGTGAAGGCCTTTTCGCCAGCTCGAAATTTAATCTTCTATATCTATAAATGTGAATGTCTGTTCGGTGTACGCTTATCACGTCTGAACCACAAGGCATAAAGAGCTAAACATTTGTACACTTAGTAATGTCTACCCGGGGAAGGCTTTAGGCACGGTTTTATGGCGATCGGATAGCTATTTATCTATATATATTAATGTGAATGTCTGTTCGGTGTACGCTTATCACGTCCGAACGACAAGACGCAGAGACTTAAATATTTGTAAAGATTCTAATTTATACCTGAGGAAGGTTTTAAGCACTGTTTTATAGCGATCTGATAGATATTTAGTAATTTGAAGAATATAACGCGAAATGCGGAACAATAATTACTGTTTGAAAATTATATTTACTCTTTGAAAATGGTTATATTGGTAGCATTGTTGCTTGAGGGTTGATAATGATAAAAGGGTGGAGTATATTGGGATGGAAAGTTATCGGTGTATATAAAATTCTACGTGTGTGTGAGTGTTAATAGTTTGCTCTGCAACGAAAACTACAGAACGCAAACGAATGGTCTGTGTGTAATTATTGTCCGAAGTCTCCCGTTGTACACCATAGCTCTTTCTGTGTAACGATAATCATACGAATAAGGAAATATAAAAATACATAAATAAAGTAGTAAAAATATATTTCTTTTAATACAGACATACAGCACATATACAAATGAATACATACCTGCAAAATTATACAATTGTACAACATATAAATCAATAAATATGAGATCGTACGCATTTTTATGTCATTTGTATTTTGATTACTTTCTTTCTTTGTTTGGATACTTATAATTTTATACATTATGCGAGGAAGCCTTATTTCTTATTTATTATCTGATAAATATAGCATGTTTTTAGAAAAAAAGGAGATGGACAGAGAGAGAAAGGATAGGAGAAGTACTAACTCAAAGGAATAAATAAATAAATACCCGGGCAAAGCCGGGTTTTCAGCTAGTTCTAAATGAAACTTTAACTGTTCATCTGACAAGGAGACCGCATGGTTATCGCAGTTGAAGAATTTTTTGATATTTCTGGTACGTGAAGTTCAGAACTTAAAAAACGATCAGCCAAAGCGATCGACACAACTCTCAAAAATTCTCGAGAAAATCGACTTTCAAGTTTTGTAAACATGCGTAAGTGCCAATCATTAAGAAATTGCAGCATCTGTCGGTGTAGCTCAGGTTGTAGCGTTCTAGCCTTATAACCCTACGGTTGATGGTTCGAATTATGTCGTGACATATTTTTAATGTTCTTTGTTGTGTTCGACGAACTTTAACAATTTTAATATCTAATGTGCACGTGTTTTTATTTATTCGTAATTGTCTATATTTTATAGAAGGTTGTTAATAATGATAGTTTCAATAAAAAAACGTAAGTTATATCTTTTACAGTATTGGCATTACTATTAGTTGACGACGGTAGTCTTCGATTGTTCAGTTTGTGAAGACAACGTTGTTTTTGGGATGTCATCTCCATAGCTACTAATGTCTGTTCAAGCAGCTAATCCAGTAAACCATCGTTTTAGGTAATGACAAGGTGTTTAGTTCGTCTACATACACATAAACAAAAACTGGCACAACACGTGGAATTAGAGATTCAAAAATCTTTTATATAACTGAATTTGAAAACGAAAATACCGCAATTGTTTTAATTATTGGTACTTACACGGAGTTTGCAAAACTTCAAATTCGATTTTCTCGAGAATTTTTGAGAGTTGCGTCGAAAGGCTTTGGCTTTTTGTTATTTAGTTCTGAACTTCACATACCATAAATATAAAGAAATTCTAAAATCCGATAGCCCTGTGGTCTCATTGTGATACAAAAATTGAATAAGCGGATTAGTAGAGGAGAAAATACTCTTCGCCGGCCGCGGTGGCCGAGCGGTCTGCGGCCTGCCAGTCACGGTCTGCCCAGCCGCTGCGGTCGGGGGTTCGAATCCCCCCTCGGGCATGGATGTGTGTGCCGTCCTTAGTATTAGCTAGTTCATAAGTAGTTTGTAAGTTTAGGGACTGATGACCCCGTAGTTAAGTCCCATAAGCTCTACAAACATTTGAACATATTTTGAAATTGCCTTCAACATTGCTCCCTTACGTTTTTTCTTCATTTCGCCCCGGGTCAGAGATATTAGCAAAAATAACGGCGGTTTGACACTGTCTGTTTATCTGTGTGTAACGTGTTGCCACTTTTTAGGTTCGCCGTTCAATCGATCGGCAGGAAATCATACAGACGAGTTTGCTGGCTGGCAGCAACACTAGCATTTGCGCTAGGAAATAATCCCTTACAAAGCCCCGCCTCTAGAGGCTAAACCCCGCCTCCGATAGGCTAAGCCCCGCCTCTTTCAAAATGGATTGAATCGAAGATATGTTACCCGCGAAACCAAAGATGAGTTATCAGTATCCACTTCATGATCCACTTTATTGTTTCCTAATGCAGTTGTAAAACCTTGGCACATTCGCCGCGAGCGACAATGGGAAAGCAATAATCGTTCGCGTAAAATTATGATTTAAAATCTCCTGATCACTGTTTCATGCAGATCATAAAACAAATAAAGTGTAAATCGATTGAGTGCATATTCATATGCGTGCACGAAGGATAGGGAAAATGTTTGAAATCAATCGGATGGACCTATTCTTTGGGTTTGTGATTGGGGGTGTAAAGGATGTGAACTTTAGCACACAGAGCTGTCATTTCTGGCTACAGCAGGGACATAAATTTATACATGTTATGTGGATTGGTATGAGGTCTGCGACTGTATTATCAACTTTTAGAAATAATTAATACTGCAGCAGTCACTTTTTACTAATAGTTTTTTTTTTTAGCATGACGCGTTTCGGCAGCAATTTTCCGTCATCGGGCGTATTTTACAGTTACAGGTTCATTACTGTTTTGTTATGTTGTGGGTGTCAGTGAGGTTATGGTTGGTCGTTTTAACCTGTTCAGGAAGATACAGCTATTTTAGTATGTATGTTTTATGATATAATCATATTATCACAAAACATAATAATACGGTAATGAACTTTTAACTGTAAAATGTACCCTATGATGGCAGCTTGCTGCCGAAACGCATCGTGCTAATAAAAATATTAGTAAAAAGTGACTGCTCCAGTATAAATAATTTCAAAAAAATACTACATGGACTCTTGCCCGGTCAGGTATCGTATCAAACTGAACTTGGATGACAGAACCAACCGATGCCGCTTGAACTCTATTCGAAAGTTAATCATTCTCCCGCTACTCCATCAGATGCGTTTAGTGGATGAGAGATGTGGGGAATGTGATGGCCAGAGCGATAGACGAGCACCCTGTGTTCCCAAGCTGGTCACGACTGCATGGCCAATAATTCGTCTTACGTTATCGTATCGAAAGGTAACGTCACAGACACTTCGAAACCTGATCAGTAATCGGTCTTACACATCAGTCATGTATCAGCTACTGTTAAAGTTATCGGATTTTCGAACCTAATGTCACACCATAGATGTTGACTCGCTATGACAATAAGAAAGTATTGCGCCAACGTTCGCTCTCCTGGGAGCCTTGGCCCTATAGGTACGGGATGGTTATATATTAACTTTCGCTATTTGACACGTTATGCCAAGGAAACTAATTAGCGTAAGAGTACAAAACACGCTACCATTAATGTTAATAACACGGGGAAAAGAAATAGTGCAGAATCAAGAAAAAAAAAGTTCAAATGTTTGTAGATCTATCGGACCAAACTGCGTGATCATCAGTCCGTACCTTACAAACTACTTAAACCTAAGTAAACTAACCTAAGAACAAACACACACACTCACCCATGCCCCACGGAGGACTCGAACCTTCACGGCGAGCAACCGCGCGCTCCGCAGCGAGACGCTTTAGACCGCTCGGCTACTCCACCGCGCCAGTGCAGAATCAATTCAGTTGTAACACATTCAATGTGCTGCTACGGTAAAGATTTCGTGTGGTATTTTTGGCCGTTAGACCCAGCTGGGACCGTGTTCGGCCTGCCTGTTGCAAGTCTTAAAAAAATTGTAAATCCATCGGAACAAACTGCGTGGTTATCAGTCCGTAGCTTACAAACTACTTAAACTAAGGTAAAGTAACCTAAGGACAACACACACACACACACACACACCCATGACCTAGGGAGGATTCGAACCTCCAAAGGCGAGCAACCGCGCGATCCGCAACGAGGAGCCTTAGAACGCTCGGCTACTCCACCGCGGCACAAGTCTTTGGGTGACGCCACATGGACGACTTCCACGTCGAATTTGATAAAGCTACGACAACACCCAGTCCCCAGCTGGAGAAAAGCTCCAACCCGACGGGAATCGAACCTGGGCCCCTTGCGTGGCAATCTAGCACGCTGTCTACTTGACTGCGGAGGCGGATGCTGCTACGGTACACATACCATTACCTACCGCTACCATTACTGCTCCAAAACCGCTCAATATGGGTGGCCCTCATAAGTGTCCAGAAGTATCGGAAAGCGCAGGATTGCGTTCTGGACAGCAGAACGAAGCATGTTTGTAAGCACGAACTACTTCATCATGCTAGCGCAGCTGGCGGAGAAAGAGGACCCTTACGTAATCTTTCCAGCGGTCGATATTTTCCAAGTGCAGCTGCATGATTACTGTTATTATTTGCAAATAAAGATTTACAACATTCATCCATATATTTGAGACTTATGTACATAACTATTTTTGCTAATTTTATGAAACAATTGCGTCCAACGTAAGTAGTGAACTTGCCTAGCTCGTATACATAGTAGTATTGTGAACTGATTATAGGATGTAATGTTTATGTCTCACTGCAAGGCGTCCGCGGATCGCGCGGTACGGCTCCCGGCCGCCGCAACCGCATCCGCCGACCACGGCAGCGCCCGATTCTCGGACTCTATTGTGCCGCGGGCGCATACACTGAGTTAAAGTCTAAAACCATTGCCATCTGAGTAATCTAAGCATACCTTTATTTACAGTAATGTTCAAAATGATGTCCCTCTATAGAAAGAGTGGCCAGACATCTCTTGAACACATTTGCCAATACTCGACGAATTTCGGCTGCCGAAAACTGGGAAATGACTAGTTGAATCTTTTTTCCACGAAACAATAAATTCTGACAGGTGTGTGAACAATATCCTGCATACATTTTTTTAAGAACTTTCACCCAACGAAAAGCTGTACGGTTATTTCATGCAGGACAATGCAAGACTACACATTGCCAATGCTTCTATGCCAGCAATACGAAGTGTTTTTGATGATAGGATAGTTTACTAGCTTCCTCGTTCTCCGGATCTAAATCCCTGTGACTTTTATCTTTAGGGAATGTTAAAAGACAAGGTGTATGCAAGCAATCCCCATATACTCGAAGAGTTGGAAGACAGGATTCGACTAGTCATTTCCCAGATTTCGGCAGCCGAAATTCGTAGAGTGTTCGCAAATGTGTTCAAGAGATGTCAGGCCGCTCTTTCCATAGAGGGACATCATTTTCAACATCTACTGTAAATAAAGGTAAGCGTAGGTTACTCAGATGGCAATGTTTTTTAAACTTCAACTCAGTGTATGCGCCCGCGTCGCAATAGAGCCCGAGAATCGGGCGCTGCTGTGGCCGGCGGATCCGGTGGCGGCGGCCGGGAGCCGTACCAAGCGATCCGCGGACGCCTGGCCGGCGTCTTTCGTGAGACACCCTGTAATAAAACTTGTAAAAATGAGCACAAATAGTTATGTACAAATGTCTATTATATGTTTAAATTTAGTATGTATTTATTTTTAAACAATGTTATAAATAGTTTTTGACACTAGTATCTTAACGATATAAATGCATAGTATTATATGAGTTCATTACGAAACAAAGATGACACTTTATCACGTCTTCAACTTAACTGCGTGCCCAATCTGCGACATTCTTGTCAACGAGCCGTTACATATCAGTTTGTGGTTTACATCCGGCACATCATATACAGCCGCGGTGGAGTAGCCGAGCGGTCTAAAGCGTCTCGCTGCGGAGGTTCGAATCCTCCCTAGGGCATGAGTGTGTGTGTTTGTCCTTAGGTTAGTTTACCTAGGTTTAAGTAGTTTGTAAGCTACAGACTCATGACCACGCAGTTTGGTCCGATAGATTTACAAACATTTGAACATTTTGAACATCATATGCAGCTGACGTAAACTATTGTGAGAAAAGTGGTATGCTCATTTCAACACACACATGAAGAATGCTACCGTTGTGTTAGGTGGTGCTATGAAAGTGTACTATTTTGTTATTATCATAAGGCAAATGTAACGCTGTTCTATATGAGAGATAATATCAAAAATTTCTATTAAGACAATGATGGCGGCATGTACTTATTTTTAAAATTGTGATACATTGGTAAAGGACGTTATGTTGTGGTTTATTCAGTGTACTTCTCTAAATCAGAAGACGATGCTTAGTGCATCGAAACCGCCATCAATCTAAATAAATAGCGATCTCGGCTGAAAAGCATTACAAATGTTACTTTTTCATAGGACATCACCAATAGTGCTCTGCTCCTTATGTTTACCTCATATTGCCACATCAACAAGTGCCCTGAGAACGGTCTGGTGTGAGTGACTATGGCACGTGGTGTCCGTAGTTGGTACTGGTCGTTAAACTTTGTTTACGAGATAAATCAATCAAAAGTGAAGGCCGTAAACTCCACAAAATACCTAGGAATTACTATTACTTCAGATTTAAATTGGAAAGAACACGTAGATAATATCGTGGTAAAGGCGAACCAGAGACTGCATTAGAAGATGCAACAGAACTGCTAAAGAAACTGCATACACTACGCTTGACCGTCCATTTTCGGAGTATTGCTGCCCAGTGGGGGATCCTTTTCAGGTGGGTTTGACGGAGGACATCGAAAGAGTCCAAAGAAGATCAGCTCGTTTTGTACTGCCACGGTACAGGAGAGACAGCGTTACGGAAATGATACAGGATCTGGCATGGGAATCATTACAACAACGGCGCTTATCGCTGCGGCGTGGGCTGCTTACGAAACTCCAATCGTCAACATTCTCCTCCGAATGCGAAAATATATTGTTGACTCCCACTTACATAGGTAGAAATTATCATTAGAATAAAATACGAGAAATCAGAGCTAAATCGGAGAGATTAAGGGGTTCTTTCTTCCCGCGCGCTATTCGAGAATGGAATGGGACATAAAATAGTATAACGATGGTTCGATGAACCATCTGCCAGGTACTTAAATGTGATTTGCAGAGTATCCCATGTAGATTTAGATGTAGATTCCACGCCCAGTGGCTGAATTCAGTGTGTGAGAGTTTATGGAAATTCGTGACAGGGCTACCTCGCCTCTATGTTCTTTGATTTTAATATATGTTTCGACTGGCTATCCCGACCTTAATTGTCTGTAGCTTCCCTTACTATCCTTTTTTGTAAACCTTTTACCAGGCGCTGAAACTCCTGTTGTAACAGACGAAGTCCGACCGTCTGGGACAGAAGATCTGCAGGTGAATCGCCTGTCAAGGAACAGTGATAGTCGGAGGCTTTTTCAAGGGTAATTTTCCCATCATTTTTTAATTTTTTTATTTTTTTTATTTCAGCATCCCATCCCAGTATCCCATGTAGATGTAGATGTAAATGGCGCTGTGACGCATGGAGGTCATGCACCCCATACTCTGGACATGAATGGTAACACGTTTGGGACTTGTGCGGTGTTTAATTTCTTCGTTATAACGTGCTGATTAGGTTAAGTTTAATTATAGCCACCTGCGACATCGTGACAACGTGTCGAGTGTCATGATTGGCCACATCTCAGTCGGCGAGCATCTCCCTGCAGTCGCGTCAGTTCAAATTGCAGCAGCAGTGATCGATGTGCTGTTCGCCAGCCGTGATCGCGCTGTTGCTGTTCTTCCTGAAAATTAGCCTGTTTGGTGAGTGATGTGGCTGTACGATCCTGCCGGCAGTTATTACACCGGGGCCGCTGAGATCCTGCATAGCGCTGATTACGAACCCATCGATTCTCTATTTGCATGTCGGCCGTGGCATTCCGACTGCGGAATCAAACATCACAGTGTCGACAGGTCACGATACCGCCGCGTTCGCGCTGCTGCACGTTTGTCCTCCTTACACCAGGGATAATAGTATAATACAAGATACATATTTCCATTTGTAATTATGAATCAGCATCAGCTGTACAATTTATTCGTGACATATGAAAATTTAGTAGACAAATGATGCCAAAGATTGCTTTTTTTGCATTTTTTATTACTGCACAACTAGTTTCAGCAGTCTAGCTGCCAACTTCAGATAGGTCTACAAATATAGAAGGAAGAAATTTGGGATCATTTATAGGACGCGATTCCACCGGTCAGCTTTGATTCATGGCGTCATCGCAACTTGGTAGTTTTGAGGTGAGTGCGTATTTGTAAAAGTAATTATGTGCTGGCTGAGTTAAGGACGATAGTTTGTTTACAAACACAACAGATTATAGATTAATTTTTTGTATTTAAAAAGTGATCTGTAACTTCCCTCTGATGGTAAGGTATAGGTTAGTTATAAGTTTTTCTTTTTGTTTCGCATGTGAGCGCCGAAGGCGTGTATTTTTCGGCTGAGACCTGTGATCAAATGTTTGTAAATCTATCGGACCAAACTGCGTGGTCATCAGTCCGTAGCTTACAAATTACTTAAACCTAGGTAAACTAACCTACGGACAAACACACACACCCATGCCCCAGGCAGGACTCGAACCTCCACGGCGAGCAACCGCGCGCTCCGCAGTGAGAGCTTTAGACCGCTCGGCTACTCCACCGCGGCAGACCTGTGATCGATGGTCCATTCTGTTAGCTGTAATTTACGAGGATATCTTCAGATTATTTATTATCTACAATATAGAAGTATTAAGATATCTCGTAGACTGGTATTCCGACATGTTGATGACGTCATGGGTGAAAGCAGGCGGGTGGAATCGCTTCGTAAAATATTGGCGACATTTGTACCGGACAGGGATTCTAACCAGGATTTCTCGCTTTTCACGAGCGGTCCCGTCAACTATTATGCTACATGTTCACGCTTCCAGGACGGATACAAACTTCCACATGCCACACATTTCAGCTTTAATCGCTGCAGTATCTGTTCCATGCATAATTCTCTGAAGGAGATTTTGCCGCGCGGAATGGCCGCGTGGTCTCAGGCTTCATGCTATGGATTGGGCGGCCATTTCCGCCGGAGGTTCGAGTCATTTCTCTGTGGGTGTGTGAAGGGAGGGTAGGGAGTTGATGGGACTAATTGAGTGGTGATGTCTGATATACAGTGTGTATCAACCTCTGTTACTGAGGGGCTAACGCTGCAGACTGCCATGTGAGAAGACATGGCCGCATCCGATGACGCCTTTGGCAGACATCTACATCTACATGGGATACTCTGCAAATCACACTTAAGTGCCTGGCAGAGGGTTCATCGAACCACCGTATCTCCCATTCCATTCTCGAATAGCGCGTGGCAAGAAAGAATACCTGAATCTGTCCATTCGAGCTCTGATTTCTCGTATTTTATTCTGATGATCATTTCTACCTATGTAAGTGGGAGTCAACAATATATTTTTTCATTCGAAGGAGAATGTTGGCGATTCGAGTTTTGTAAGTAGCCTACGCTGCAGCGATAACGGCTATTGTGGTAATGATTCCCATCCCAGATCCTGTATCATTTCTGTAACGCTGTCTGTCATGTATCGTGGCAATACAAAACGAGCTGCCCTTCTATGGACGCTTTCGATGTCTTCCGTCAAACCCACCTGATAAAGATCCCACACTGGGCAGCAATACTCCAAAATAGGACGGACAAGCGTAGAGTATGCAGTTTCTTTAGTAGTTCTGTTGCATCTTTTAAAGGATCCGCCAATAAAACGCAGTCTCTGGTTCGCCTTTCCCACGACGTTATCTACGTGTTCTTTCCAGTTTAATTCTGAAGTAATAGTAATTCCTAGGTATTTTGTGGAGTTTACGGCCTTCACTTTCATTTGACTTATCTTGCAAACAAAGTTTAACGGATTTATTTTCGTACTCATGTGGTCTACTTTACACTTCTCATTATTTAGAGTCAATTGTTAATTTTTACACCATAGTGATATCTTATTCAGATCGTTCTGCAGTTGGTTTTGATCTTCAGACGATTTTACTAGACGGTAAATGACGGCGTCATTTGAAAACAACCTTAGAGAGCTACTTAGATTTTCCCCTAAATCGTTTATGTAAATAAGGAACAGCAGAGGACCAATGACACTACCCTGTGGAACACCCAATATCACCTCTGTTTTAATCGATGCCTTACCATCGATTGCCGGCCGCGGCGGCCGAGGGGACTGACGCGCTCTTGTCACGGTCTGCACGGCCACTACGGTCGGGGGTTCGAATCCCCCCTCGGGCATGGATAGTTGTGCCGTCTTTAGGATTAGCTAGTTCATAAGTAGTTTGTAAGTTTAGGGACTGATGACCCTGTAGTTAAGTCTTATAAGCTATACAAACATTTGAATTTGAAAATTTAAAAAATTTGAAAATTTACCATCGATTACTACGAACTGTGTCCTCTGTGGCAGGAGGATGTCATGGCGGCCGGTCGGGACCTACTGGCTCGGGCACGGCCAGATCGCGGAACTCTACCTTGCCTCATACACAGAATTAAAATGGCGTTAGTAGTACATACTCTGTGCTTGAGTGCCACAAAGTTAAGCATTTGCCTATCGAACCGCGTGATACACTTCATGACAATTGCTGGTCAGTTTAATTAAATTATATACTTCGCTTTACTTACATTGGAAATTTCTCTAGGATAGTTCTTCGACAACATAACAAGTGTGAGTGTTGATCGAACTGTAAGACGTGAACAGCACCGAAAACTACTGTATCGTCATGAGGGAAAAGTGATGTTACAAATTTCTGGCTTAGTGTATTAAATGCAAGAAAACAGGTAACAAATGTAAGGTTTGGTGTGGTCTTTCTTTATGATCAGACATAATAAATTTTCAAACTTTTGGAGGACATGGACTGACTAATAACCAGCGGTTGTCTTCCAGTAACTACAGCAGTATACCTGTTGGGAAATGTTTGAGTTGAATTGAATTTACGCAGCTAAAAAGCATCTGTACCGGTCATCATCACCACCGGAGTCCGTAGAGGTCTCCCGCCCCACTGCCACCCGCAACGAACTGGCGGCTGCTTAGACTCGTATCAATAAAAAAAGGGACGTGTCATTCTATTTTGAAAAGTAGACAGGGTTAGTAATAGACGGAAAATGAGCTAGTGAAACAGAAGTGCTATCTGGCATTCCCAAATCAACCGCTGGCGGTTCGTTATGTATATGAATAATCTAGGAGGTTTCCAGAATGAAACTTTCACTCTGCAGCGGAGTGTGCGCAATCTAGGAGGTAATCGGAGAACTATCGTAGGTCATTTGCAGATGATGCTGTTATTTCCCGGCTATTAAAGTCATCAGACGACAAGCACCAATTACAAAATAATCCAGGCAACATAATATCTGATAGATTATGTCTCGTACAGATACATTGATTTGATTTGATTTTTTTCAGGGAAGCCAAAACAGTCTTGGTCTAACCCGCCACTGCCCGCACCGAAACTAAGTTTATTGTGCGGTATTGCTCCCTGTATGTCTGGTTGTCCCAAATGTTCTGTGCCTTTTACTCTTCAATGCAATGCATTCGAAGATCAGATGTGATGCAGTTTCATCACCGTCATCACAGATCCTACATTTAGGGTCCTCTTCTGTTATTCCCATTGTATTTAGGTGTTTTTTGAAATTCCTATGGCCTGTCAGCAATCCAACCATGAGTCTAATCTCTCTCCTGTTCAGGCCCAGGATTGCAGAGCTTCTTTTAAAACATGGCTTTGGCATCATTACCTTGCCATGTTTTTGTTGATGCACTTTAGTCCAATATTCTACGTGCTATCTTCTGAGCCAGTTACGTAGCTCCAATTTGATCATTGCCTTGGTGATTGTCAGGACAGGTTCCGGTCCAATAAATGGAGTCTCTGTCCCCATCCTGGCTAATCTGTCGGCATGTTCGTTGCCACTGATCCCCGAGTGGCCAGGGACCCACAATAGGTTTACTCTATTGCTTTCCCCTAGCTCCACCAGAACCCTGTGTACAGATGCATACAAATATTCGTTTTCTCCTCGTTCTATATGGAAATGAAACAGGAAAGCAAGTAACTAGTGGTGGTACTAGGTACTCACCGCCACGCACCTGTATGGTACAGAAAGTGGTAATCGACCCTGAATTAAAAAAGAATGTGAGTTCGTTCACTTAAGGAATCAGCTAAATTTCTGTTACACAATAAAAGGGCGTAAATTCAGCTAAATATCTAGGAATTGCAATTATGAACAACCTTAATTGGAAAAATCACATAGATAATGCAGTGTAGCTTGGAAGAATAATTAGAAGATCCAACAAATCCAATAAAGGGAAAGCCAAACTTGAGGGAGTCCGTCGTCTACTGGAATACCGCTGCATTGTATGGCACATCGAATTGAAGGAGAGCATCGAAGAATTAGAAAGAAGGACAGCTCGTTTTGTATTCTCACAGCTGGCGTGGCAATCATTTGGGAGTGGAAGAGGAAAGCAAGTAACTAGTTGTGGTACTGAGTACCCTTCGCCACGCACCTTAGGTGCATTTGCGGAGCATTTACGTAGATGTAGAAATGCGTTTATCGCTGCGGCGAGATCTATTTACGAAATTTCAATAATTGTCATTCCCGTCCGAATGCGAAAATATTTTTGATGTCATCTACATGGGGAGAAATGTCAGACTAATAAACGGAACGGAAATATTCAGGTGTTCATTTTTCCCTAGCGCTATACGAGAGTGGAACAGTAGAGGAATAGAGACATTGTAAAATATTAAATCCAAGGACGTTGCTTTTAATAAATTATTTAATACTAGCTTAAACCCGCGGCTCCGCTCGCCCTCGGTTCTCACGTTGCCTATTGTCACGTTGTAATGGTGATTCAACGTTCGCCATTGCTGTTCTCTTGTCCCTCCTTTATGAAAGTCTTATCTCGCGCTGTTCTTCATTTTCATTTGCTCTTTATGTTTTAATACGTTTTGCTCCAACAGTTTTTCTTGATAATGACGTTTTCCTTATCCGAGGCATGTTGTCTGAATGTGATCTATTAAAAGTAGATGTACTGTTGTAATATGTGTAAAGTAACGCAATGCACATTTATCTATGAAGTTTAAATAACAATTAAATTAATGTAATTAATTTCGTTCATTTTTGAGAAAATGTCGCTGATAAAGCGGAACTGAGAAACATTCCTATCAGATTGCAGAAGTCTATGCACTTACCGTTTACAAGGAAATTTAGTAGTGTACATCAAATCACACGTAAAATGCACTCGTTTCTAGGAATCCAATCACGAAATTCACAAATAATGATTGTAGTAATATCACAGATCGATCACTTGATGTAATGCGCGAAATGTCAAATCGATTTTTTTAAAGAGATGTATTAAAAGAAATTTCTTTTTTACTGCTTTATTTATTTATTCTTATATTTCCATATTCGTATGCTTATCCTTACAGAGAAAGAGCTGAAGACATTGTAGCACGCATAGACCAAAGATTTGGTATGTGGCATCGCGTTTCGCTGTAAGTAACCTCCTTGCTATAGAGTCTCAAACGTCATCGCTGGCCTTCAATCCGTTTTTTTTTTTCATAATTTGACGACTTTCAACCACCATAACTTCGACTCCCTTATAGCTATCGGCATGGAACTGCTATGGTGTACAACGGGAGACTGCGGACAACAATTACACACAGATCATTCGTTTGCGTTCTGTAGATTTGGCTGCAGTGCGAAATATTAACACACACACACACACACACACACACACACACACGTAGAATTTTATATACACCGATAATTTTCCATCCCAATATAATCCACCCTTTATCATTGTCAGCCCTCAAGCAACAATGTAACCAATAAAACCATTTTCAAAGAGTAAATATAATTTTCAAAGAGTAATTATTGTTCAGCATTTCGCGTTATATTCTTCAAATTACTAGATATCTATGAGATCGCTATAAAACCGTGCCTAAAACCTTCCTCAGGTATTAATTAGTAACTGTAAAAATATTTAAGTATCTGTGTCTTGTCGTTCGGACGTGATAAGCGTACACCGAACAGACATTCACATAAATGGCTATCCGATCGCCATAAAACCGTGCCTAAAGCCTTCCCCGGGTAGACATTAGTAACTGTACAAATTTTTTGCTCTTTATGTCTTTGTCGCGGTGGAGTAGCCGAGCGGTCTAAGGCGTCTCGCTGCGGAGCGCGCGGTTGCTCGCCGTGGATGTTCGAGTCCTCCCTGGGGCATGAGTGTGTGTGTTTGTCCTTAGGTTAGTTTACCCTAGGTTTAAGTAGTTTGTAAGCTACGGACTGATGACCACGCAGTTTGGTCCGATAGATATACAAACATTTGAACATTTTTGTCTTGTGGTTCAGATGTGATAAACGTACACCGAACAGACATTCACATTTATAGATATAGATGACAGCCCTGTTTCGGCGTGAATGCCATCATAGAATTAACTGTAAAATACATAGGTGGGTATACTACTTAATTTAACTGTATAATTGCAACTCAGAAATTGCTGAAAAGGACACAATGCGTTATAATGTAATATCGTAGGAAGTCCTTTAGCTACTTTTCATGGCGACACTTGGGTTGTGCTATACCACCGCTAAGATGTCGGTTGCATTTCTGTCAGCAGTGGTTGTTAGTGGTGCAGTACTGAGAGTGCCTTTGTCGAGCACACGAGGCGCGTCGCTCACATCTCCGCCAGAAAATCTGCTTTTTAAGAGGCGGCCAGAGCGCTATAGCGAGCCCGGCAGCCTTCTTAGCAGGGCGGTGAAGAGGCCACCAGAGCACGCCGTCTTGGCGTCGAGTTACTGCATGCAAATGCAGCCCTCCGCGCCGCTTTTTAAGAGCTCCGCTCAGCTCTCGGAATAGAACGATACAGCACGACGTTGCAAATTTTATAAACTCTACAAAGTCAGTGTATATCGTCACATTTAGCGGGTGTCTAAGGCAAAGAAGGTGTACAACAGTTACGGCCAGGGACTCTGAAGCTATGCATAATTTTACTAATTTACATCGCAAATGCTAGCAGTCGTCTGCTGAGGGACAGTGTCAAATAGTTACAGATCTACGTATACCACTCCCTCGACGGATGATCCGTCCCTCAAGAGAGGAAAGTTGCACAGCTGAAACCAATATCTAGGAACTACAGGATGGGTCAGAAGTCGCAGTACACCCTTTAATTTCAAAACCTCTGCAAGAACTGGGAAAGCTGAATGTTGTCGTAAGGTAAGGTGTACTTGTAAAGTTTGGCAGCGATCAGATCAAGATTTTTATTGATTTTAAGATATTTACTGATTATAGGCATAATGCGGCAGCGAGTGCAACAAACGGATCGTGCGGGTTGCATATCCTCCAGTCGTCAGGTCTCCGGCGGCGTGATGTGCTAATGTTCGCAACGAAATACTCGCTTTCCGAGGATAATTGTTTTACTGACTGGACAGGGATACACGAAAGAACCTGTCACCCAACCAAACACTGTTTTCTTTCCATGGCTTTTCAAGCGTGTAGGGTACAGCTACTATCTAATATATAAAAATTAATCCAGAATGAAACTTTCACCCTGCAGCAGTGTGTGCGCTGATATGATACTTCCTGACAGACTAAAATTGTGTGTCGGAACCGGGACTCGAACCTGGGACCTTTGCTTTTCGCGGGCAAGAGCTCTACCGACTGAGCTATCCCGACACGACTCACGATGCCGCCTCACAACTTCACATCCGCCAGTTCCTCGCATCCTACTTTCCAAACTTCACAGAAGCTCTCCAGCGAAACTTGCAAGAGTAGCACTCCACCTGTAAATTTAAACACTCGGCCCATCATTCGAGAAGGCTTTAAAAGCCTGAACCTTGGAATTTTTGTGGCAGCGTTTGCATTCTATAAGTGACGCTCTTGAACTACCAGGTGATGAAAAAGTCAGTATAAATTTGAAAACTTAATAAATCACGGAATAATGTAGATACAGAGGTAAAAATTGACACAGACACTTGGAATGGCATGGGGTTTTATTAGAACCAAACATCAACCGTTATAGTGCCCTTTGTCTTCGAGGAACTGCGTGATTCTGGCTTTGTAACTGCTATCGTGACGGGTGAGAGGTACGCCGATATGTTACAGAATAGCATCATCCCCAGCCTGGCTGATAAACACCTGCTGGAACGTACGATGTTTATGCAGGCTGGCGCTCCACCCCATATTGCTAGACGCATGAAAGATTTCTTGCAAGCGTCGTTCGGTGATGATCGTGTGTTCAGCCGCCACTTTCGTCATACTTGGCCTCCCAGGTCCCCAGACCTCAGTCCGTGCGATTGTTGGCTTTGGGGTTACCTGAAGTCGCAAGTGTATCGTGATCGACCGACATCTCTAGGGATGCTGAAAGACAACATGCGATGCCAATGCCTCACCATAACTCCGGACGTGCTTTACAGTGCTGTTCACAACATTATTCCTCGACTACACTCTACCACTGCGGAGGGTTATCTGTGGAGAGGCCAGACAAACGTGTGGTTCCTGAAGAGGGGCAGCAGCCTTTTCAGTAGTTACAGGGGCAACAGTCTGGATGATTGACTGAGCTGGCCTTGTAACATCAGCTAATGTGGCTTTGCCACACAGCTACTGCGAACGGCTGAAAGCAAGGGGAAACTACAGCCGTTACCTTTCCCGAGGACATGCGGCTCTACTGTATGAACATATGATGATGGCATCCTCTCGGGTAAAATATTCCGGAGGTAAAATAGTCCCCCATTCGGATCTCCGGGCGGGGACTACTCAGGAGGATGTGATCATCAGGAAAGACAATACTGGCATTCTACGGGTCGGAGCGTGGAATGTTAGATCCCTTAATCGAGTAGGAAAATTAGAAAATTTAAAAAGGGAAATGGATAGGTTGAAGTTAGATATAGTGGGGATTAGTGAAGTTCGGTGGCAGGATGAACAGGATTTCTGGTCAGGTGAGTACAGGATTATAAATACAAAATCAATTGGGGGTATCACAGGAGTAGGATTGATAATGAATAAGAAAATAGGAATGCGGGTAAACTACTATGACCAGCACAGTGATCGCATTATCATTGTCAAAATAGATACGAAGCCAACACCGACAACAGTAGTACAGGTTTATATGCCAACTAGCTCTGCCGATGATGAGGTAATCGAAGAAATATATGAGGAGCTAAAGGAAATTATTCAGACAATTAAGGGAGAGGAAAACTTAATTGTTATGGGAGACTGGAATTCGGTAGTAGGACAAGGAAGGGAAGGGAAGATAGTAGGTGAATATGGACTGGGAAAAAGGAATGAACGAGGAAGCCGCCTGGTAGAATTTTGCACAGAACATAATTTAGTTATAACAAACACCTGGTTCAAGAATCGCAAAAGAAGGTTGTATACGTGGAAGAGACCAGGAGACACCGGAAGATACCAGATAGATTTTATAATGGTAAGACATAGATTTCGGAATCGGGTTCTACAGTGTAAGACATACCCAGGGGCAGATATAGACTCTGACCATAACTTGTTGGTTATGAACTGTAGGCTGAAACTAAAGAAACTACAAAAAGGTAGAAAAATAAGGAGATGGGACCTGGATAAATTGAAGGAACCCGAGGTTCTTAAAAATTTCAGAGGGAGCTTTAGGCAACAATTGACAGAAACGGGGGAAAATAAAACAGTAGAGGAGGAATGGGTAAAATTGAGAGATGAAATAGTGAAGGTAGCAGAGGACAAAATAGGTAGGAAGGAAAGACCTACAAAAAATCCTTGGATATCACAGGAGATACTAAATTTAATCGATGAAAGGAGAAAATATAAAAATGCAGTAAATGAAATAGGCAAAATAGAGTACAGACGACTAAGAAATGAGATTGTCAGGAATTGCAAAATGGCTAAGCAGGAGTGGCTAGAAGGCAAATGCAAGGATGTAGAAGAATGTATAAACAGGGGAAAAATAGATACAGCCTACAGGAAAATAAAAGAAACATTTGGAGATAAGAAAAACAGCTCTATGAATATCAAGGACACTGATGGAAAACCAGTTCTCAGCAAAGAAGGGAAAGCTGAAAGGTGGAAAGAATATATAGAGGGGCTCTACAAAGGAAATGAACTTAGAGACAATATTGTAGGAAGGGAAGAGGATGTAGATGAAGATGAAATAGGAGATACTGTACTGAGAGAAGAATTTGACAGAGCCCTGAAAGACCTAAGTCGAAACAAGGCCCCTGGAGTGGATGATATTCCCTCAGAGCTACTGAAGTCTCTGGGAGAACCAGCCATGACAAAATTGTTTCACCTGGTGTGTAAGATGTATGAGACAGGTGAAGTACCCTCAGACTTTAAGAAAAATGTTATAATCCCCATCCCTAAGAAAGCAGGTGCAGACAGGTGTGAAAACTACAGAATCATCAGTTTAATAAGTCATGGCTGCAAAATATTAACGCGAATTATATACAGAAGGATGGAAAAGCTGGTAGAAGCCGACCTCGGGGAAGATCAGTTTGGGTTCAGGAGAAATGTAGGAACACGGGAGGCAATACTCACTTTAAGGCGTATCCTAGAAGATAGATTAAGAAAAGGCAAACCTACATTTCTAGCTTTTGTAGATTTGGAGAAGGCTTTTGACAATGTTGATTGGAATAAACTCTTTCAAGTTTTGAAGCAAGCAGGCGTAAAATATAGGGAACGTAAGGTTATTTTCAACTTGTACAAAAACCAGACAGCGGATGTCAGAGTTGAAGAGCATGAAAGGGATGCAGTGGTTGGAAAGGGAGTAAGACAGGGTTGTAGTCTTTCTCCATTGTTGTTCAATTTGTACATTGAGCAAGCTATAAGGGAAAGCAAGGAAAAATTTGGAGAAGGAATTAAAGTTCGGGGCGAAGAATTAAAAACATTGCGTTTTGCCGACGACATAGTAATTCTGTCAGATACAGCAAAGGACCTGGAAGAGCAATTGAACGGAATGGACAGTGTGCTGAAAGGTGCATATAAGATGAACATTAACAAGAGTAAAACTAGGCTAATGGAGTGCAGTGTAAGAAAATCAGGTGATGCTGAAGGAATTAGATTGGGAAACGAAGCAATAAAGAAGGTAGATGAGTTCTGTTACTTGGGCAGTAAAATAACAAATGATGGTCGCAGTACAGAGGATATAAAATGCAGAATGGCAATGGGTAGAAAAGCGTTCTTGAAAAAGAGAAATTTGTTAACATCAAATATTGATTTAAGCCTAAGGAAGTCCTTTCTGAAGGCATTTGTATGGAGTGTTGCCTTGTATGGGAGTGAGACATGGACGATAAGCAGTGCGGACAGGAAGAGGATTGAGGCTTTTGAAATATGGTGCTACAGAAGAATGCTGTAGATTAGGTGGGTGGATCGCGTAACTAATGAGGAAGTACTGAACAGAATTGTGGAGAAAAGGAATTTCTGGCATACCTTGACTAAAAGAAGGGATAGATTGGTAGGACACATTCTTAGACATCAAGGAATTGTGAATTTAGCGTTGGAGGGAAGTGTGTGGGGAAAAAATCGCAGGGGAAGACCAAGAGATGGATACAGTAAGCAGATTCAGACAGATGTAGGTTGTCGTTCTTATGTGGAGATGAAGAGGCTTGCTCAGGATAGGGTGTTGTGGAGAGCTGCATCAAACCAGTCTCCGGACTGAAGACCACAACAACAACAACAGGGATTGTTGAGGAATGATGGTTAACATATTGAGCATTTCCTGTAAAGAACATCATCTTTGCTTTGTCTTAATTTGTTATTCTTATTATTGCTTTTCTGATCACATGAAGCGCCATCTGTCGGACATTTTTTTAACTTTGTTTTTTATCCCCTTCTAATAAAACCCCATGTCATTCTTAGCATGTGTGTCAATTTTTTACCTCTCTATCTACATTATTCCGTGATTTATTAAGTTTTCAAATTTATACTTACTTTTTGATCACCCAGTATACAGCGTGTCCCAGCTATCTTGTCCACCCAAAACATCTCTGGAACAATAACAGCTATTGGAAAACGACTTTCACCGGTATCAATGTACGGTTGGGGCCCATGAATGTACATATTTGGAAACATTCTAAAGCGACAGAAAATTTGTTTTTTAACACAAACTTATGTTTTCTATAAATGGGCACCCTATATTTTTTCTTTAGCAGTGCATAGCATGACAAATCTAATAAACAATGGCGTTTATTGCATCGCAATATTCGAATTACATCCCGAGTTATTGCGACGCGAAGTTGACGCTTGAAATACGCGAAACGCGTGGCTAGCGCTCGTCCTGAGCCGCATGGGGTCCTCGCCTGAGTCTCAGGACGCCTCTATTCAAGAAAGGCAGTAGGAGTAACCCACTATACTACAGGCCTATTACATTGACGTCAATTTGCAGCAGGGTTTTCGAACATATTCACTTTATTCAAATATTACGAATTATCTCGAACAAAATGTTCTATTGGCCCAAGGTCAACACGGATTTAGAAAATATCGTTCATGCGAAACACAACTACCTCTTTTCTCACACGAAGTGATGGATGATACCGACAAGGGTTCTCAAATTGATTCCGTATTTCTTGATTTCCAGAAGGCTTTTGACACGGTACCTCACAAACGGCTTTTAATAAAATTGCCTGGTTATGGTATATCGCCCCAAATTTGCGATTGTATAGGGGATTTCCTGTCAGAGAGGACACAGTTTATAGCAATCGATGGTAAGGCATCGACTAAAACAGAGGCGAAATCGGCATTCCACAAGGTAGTGTTATTGGTCCTCTGCTGTTCCTTATTTACATAAACGATTTAGGGGAAAATCTAAGTAGCTCTCTTAGGTTGTTTGCAGATGACGCCGTCATCTACCGTCTAGTAAAATCGTCTGAAGATCAAAACCAACTGCAGAACGATCTGAATAAGATATCACTATGGTGTAAAAATTTGCAATTGACTCTAAATAATGAGAAGTGTGAAGTCGTCCACATGAGTACGAAAAGAAATCCATTATACTTTGTTTACAAGATACATCAATCAAAAGTAAAGGCCGTAAACTCCACAAAATACCTAGGAATTACTATTACTTCAGACTGGAAAGAACACACAGATAATGTCGTGGGAAAGGCGAACCAGAGACTGCGTTTTATTGGCAGAACCCTTAAAAGATGCAACAGAACTACAAAAGAAACTGCATACACTACGCTTGTCCGTCGTCATTTGGAGTATTGCTGCCCAGTGTGGGATCCTTATCAGATGGTTTGACGGAGGACATCGAAAGAGTCCAAAGAAGGGCAGCTCGTTTTGTATTGTCGCGATACAGGGGAGACAGCGTTACGGAAATGATACAGGATGTGGAATGGGAATCATTACAACAACGGCGCTTATCGCTGCGGCGTGGGCTACTTACGAAACTCCAATCGCCAACATTCTCCCCCGAATGCGAGAATATATTATTGACTGTCACCAACTTGACTCCCACTTACATAGGTAGAAATGATCATCAGAATAAAATACGAGAAATGACAGCTCGAACGGAGAGATTCAGATGTTCTTTCTTCCCGCGCGCTATTCGAGAATGGAATGGGAGATAAAATAGTATAACGGTGGTTCGATGAACCCTCTGGCAGGTGCTTAAATGGGATTTGCAGAGTATCCCATGTAGATGTAGATGTTCGGACTGGCTATCCCGACCTTCATTGTCTGTAGCTTCCCTTACTATCCTTTTTTTGTAAACCTTTTACCAGGCGCTGAAGCCCCTGCTGTAAGAGACGAAGTCCGACAACCTGGGACAGAAGATCTGCTGGTGAATTGCCTGCCAAGGAACAGTGTTAGTCGGAGACTCTTTGAAGGGTAAATTTCCCATCTTTTCTTTATTCAGCCACAGAGACAGCTTCGCCCTACGCTACTGCCAGAGTAAATGAAAATTGTAAGGGTTAACAAAGAGACCGAGCGAGGTGGCGCAGTGGTAACACACTGGACTCGCATTCGGAAGGATGGTGGTTCAAATCCACCTCCGGCCATCCAGATTTAGGTTTTCCCTGATTTCCCTAAATCACTCCAGGCATATGCCGGGATGGTTCCTTTGAAAGGGCATGGCCGATTTCCTACCACACCCTTACCCAAATACTCCGAGCGTGAGCTCCGTCTCTAATGACCAAGCTGTCGACGGGACGTTAAACTCAGAGCTTCCTTCATTCTTCCTTCCGTTAACAAAGATAACTGTAGAAACTTCCAGAATAATACAGATACAATTAGAGAAACTGTTGCTTATTTTATTGATATAAACAGAATGAAAGAAACCAGACTGACTGTGTAACTGTTCTAATAATTTAACAGCAAAAGAAAAAATAACTGCTAAAGAATATATAAAAAGAGAGCAACCTTTAGAATAGAAGTTACGAAATTTAATATTTTTGAAGAGAATGGAAAAGGCAGTCACAGAAGTATCTTCGCCGAAAACCATAGGAGACAACAGATTGAAAAAAATTAAAGAACGAGAAATAATAAACGTCAACTGTCATACTTGACAGTTGTTCAGAATGTAAAATAAAAATCATCATCATCATCATCATGAAAAATTCGTTCTGTCGAAATGAAGATGTGTCTGCGGCTCTTTTTGTGTACAGAAAGAGGTGAATACCCTTAGGTATCTAATGTGAAAATAAATAAGTAATTCGAAAATTATAGGTAATTATTATTTCATAAAATCCTGTCCTTTTCACGAGTGCAGCAAATATAAAAATTTGTGCATCAGCGAGTTAGTGACCGGATTGTCGGCTCACTGTGGTCCCCTGCTGAAAATTAAGCGTGTCTGATGTGATTAGAAACCGGTTGTCACGTATTAATGGCGCGAGCAGTTGGGCGGTGGTTTGGCGGCCGGAAGCATTATGTAGTTGGGCGGGACTAATTGCGTTAGCCATTGCTGCTGCTAAGGTTTCCTCAGTAACCTCCTTCCTCGTAATTAAGTCGCCTCGCCGCTGCGCCCGGCCATTGCCATATAAGCCGCGCTGGCCTCGCGGGAACGCGTTCACTGCCTCTGAACGTGAGGACACACCATCAGGAACATGAACCCCATGGAAAAAACTCATGTTTCCAACGTGTTAGTGTTAATATTTAAGGACACATGAAACTTTTTAGGTGAAAATTAGCAGCTGTTACTACGAGGGTGAGTCAGTAAGCCGGCCGCGGTGGTCGAGGGGCCTGAGGAGCTCCAGTAACGGTCTACACGACCACTACGGTC
This sequence comes from Locusta migratoria, assembly GCA_026315105.1. Lineage (NCBI taxonomy): Eukaryota > Metazoa > Arthropoda > Insecta > Orthoptera > Acrididae > Locusta > Locusta migratoria. The sequence goes on from CM048755.1 coordinate 349,508,864, forward strand.
AGGGGTTCGAATCCCCCCTCGGGCATGGATATTTGTGCCGTCCTTAGTATTAGTTAGTTCATAAGTAGTTTGTAAGTTTAGGGACTGATGACCCCGCAGTTAAGACCCATAAGATATACAAACATTAGATTTGATTTGAGTCAGTAAGTACGCCGTAAACTGAGGTAGACACGCCAGTACTGCGCGCGCTGTGTAGGGGTTTTTCTCTACCACTGCGACACATCCGACTTGCGGGTTGCAGCACTTTAAGGGACACAAATAAAGATATACTGGGTGATCAAGAAGTCAGTATAAGTTTGAAAACCTAATAAATCACGGAATAATGAAGATAGAGAGGTAGAAATTGACACACATGATTGGAATGACATGGGATTTTATTAGAACCAAAAGAAGGAAAAAGAAAAAAGGTTCAAGAAATGTCCGACAGAGCCGGCCGCGGTGGCCGAGGGGACTGAAACGCTCCAGTCACGGTCTGCACGGCCACTACGGTCGGGGGTTCGAATCCCCCCTCGGGCATGGATATTTGTGTCGTCCTTAGTCTTAGTTAGTTCATAAGTAGTTTGTAAGTTTAGGGACTGATTACCCCGTAGTTAAGTCCCATAGACTATACAAACATTTGAACTTTTTTTTTGTCCGACAGATTGTGCGTGATTCTGGTTTTGTAACTGCTACCGTGACGGATGAGAGGTACGCCAATATGACGTGTTATAGAATAACATCATCGCTAGCCTGGCTGATAAACGCGTGCTGGAACGTACGATTTTTATGCAGCCTGGCGCTCCACCCGATATTGCTAGACGCGTGAAAGATCTGTTGCGCGCGTCGTTTGGTGATGTTCGTGTGTTCAGTCCCCACTTTCGTCATGCGTTTATTGGATTTGGGGTTACCTGAAGTCACAAGTGTATCGTGATCGACCGATATCTCTAAGGATGCTGAAAGACAATATCCGACGCCAATGCCTCACCATAACTCCGGACATGCTTTACAGTGCTGTTCACAACATTATTCCTCGACTACAGCTATTGTTAAGGAACGATGGTGAATATATTGAGCATTTCCTGTAAAGAACATCATCTACACTTTGTCTTAATTTGTTATGCTAATTATTGCTTTTCTGATCAGATGAAGCGCCATTTGTTGGACTTTTTTAACTTTTTTTTGTTCTAATAAAACCCCATGTCATTCCAAGCTTGTGTGTCAATTTGTACCTCTCTATCTACGTTATTCCGTGATTTATTAAGTTTTCAAATTTATACTGACTTTTTCATCACCTGGTAGTTCAAGAGCGTCACTTATAGAATGCAAACGCTGCCACAAAAACTCCAAGGTTCAGGCTTTTAAAGCCTTCTCGAATGATGGGACGAGTGTTTAAATTTACAGGTGGAGTGCTAGTCTTGCAAGTTTCGCAGGAGAGCTTCTGTGAAGTTTGGAAAGTAGGATGCGAGGTACTGGCGGAAGTGAAGTTGTGAGGCGGCATCGTGAGTCGTGTCGGGATAGCTCAGTCGGTAAAGCGCTTGCCCGCGAAAAGCAAAGGTCCCAGGTTCGAGTCCCGGTTCCGGCACACAATTTTAATCTGTCAGAAAGTATCATATCAGCGCACACTCTGCTGCAGAGTGAAATTTTCATTTTGGATTAATTTTTATATATTAGATTTTTTTTTCAAAGAGTGTAGCCCCACCACGCTTGCACTAGCATGGTGACCAACTCAATAGGTCTACTGTCACCTCTGCATGTGTTAATGTGTTTAATTTGGGAGTCACAGGAGCGGGTACTGTGATGTGTGCCGTACGTGTGGGTAAGATTACCCAATAATGCGGTCCATCTGGGTGATAGAAGTCGTCGAAAGCTTTTGAAACAAGAGCGGTTTTAAGGGTAGAGGGAAAAAAGTGCCAAGGCAAGTGCCAAGGAAAAAAAAAACCTCTGTGATAGTCAGGAGCGGGTAGTAAGAGTAGTAGCGGATTCTTGCTATCTGCGACAGATCATACAAGGGTGTGGTTATGTTAGTTTTGGGTATCGTGCAATCTCGGTACTATTTTCATTGCGTGTTTGTCATAAGTTTGTCAATCCGGTTTGATGAGCCGCCCCTCTGCAGCTTGTACTGGGGGTGTCTCCTGGTCCATCATCAGCGGCGGTTGGCTGCAACAATCAAGATTGACAGGCAGTGGTCGATTTTTGAGATCGGCCTCTAAGTGTGTGGGTTTAGTGTGGGATTTGTTTGTGTTTTGTGTTTGTTCATGTTCCCTGTGACTGCCGGTTTGTCGGCGGTAATTGCTCATCTGGCATTGCCAGTCAGTTTTGCTGCGATGCAGGAGTTCAATGAGCAATGATTTTGTTTGTGTCTATAAGGCTTACCATAGGTGTTTATCTGTTTCTGACAAAGAGTGTTTTTGGTCGGTTGTGCTTCCACCCATGGTTGTGGTCGTAGTTACCCAGATTGAGGATGAAGGGGTTGTTCGAATGTCTAGCATTTTTGTACAGTCGTGCGGCGTGTTTTTTGAATACCTCCGTGAGAGTGTCAAGGCGGTATTCAGGGTGAAGGTCCGCTGTGCGCGTGTAGCGTGGAGCATTTCTTATGATGCGTAGTACCTTGTTCTGAATGAGCTGCAAGCGGGGCAGCCGTGTCGGTGCTGCGTAAGCCCAGCACGGAGCACCGTACGTCGTCAGAGGTCTTACAAGTGTCATGTATATATTAGATAGTAGCTGTAACCTACATGCTTGAAAAGCCATGGAAAGAAAACAGTGTTTGGTTGGGTGACAGGTTCTTTCGTGTATCCCTGTCCAGTCAGTAAAATAATTATCCTCGGAAAGCGAGTATTTCGTTGCGAACATTAGCACATTACGCCGCCGGAGACCTGACGGCTGGAGGATATCAACCCGAACGATCCTCGTATTGTACGCGCTGCCGCATTATGCCTGTAATCAGTAAATATCTTAAAATCAATAAAAATCTTGATCCGATCGCTGCCAAACTTTACAGGTACACTTTACATTACGACAACATTCAGCTTTCCCAGTTCTTGCAGAGGTTTTGAAATTAAAGGGTGTACTGGTATGATTGCTAAAAATGCAGATGTTACTTTAGCATACTCTGAAACGAATCTAGTTTGCGTGCCGTCTGGACGAGAAGACTTGTCTTTATTAAGTGACTTACGTTGCATCGTTAGTCCGGCTTCCATCTGTTTCTAGGTTACTAGCACCAGTTTCAGACTACATTTCAGGAATGTTTACTTCGTCTTCTATGGGGAATGATTTTGGAAAACCGTGTTTAGTAATTCCGCTTTTGTGACACTGTCATCGTTAACATTATCATCATAATTGTCTTTTTCCGATAGTGTACTTTACATACGGCCAGAATTTCTATGGGTTATCTGCCAGAGTTAGAGACGGAGTTTCGTTGTGGAACCTATTAAAAGTTTCACGCGTTGAAGTTCGCGCAAAATTTCGAGCTTTGGTAAAACTTTTGCATTCTTGGGGTTTTCCCGTTCTTTTAAATTAGGCTTATTTATTTCGTTGCTTCTGCAACAGTATTTTATGTACCATGAGGGTCCGTCTATTGTTAATTTACTGGATATAAATTTCTCAATTGCTCTCGATACCATTTATTTCAGTTAAGACCATATATGATCTCTGATTACATAGTTGGTATGGAAAAAATAGTCATTGTCCCTTAGAAAGGTGTCGTGTAAATTTTTATCTGTTTTTTAATATTTTTGCTGTTATGGCTGTTACGGTTTTTAGTCTTGTTACAAAGACCAACGATGCTGGGCCTAGTAATCTTTTTAACCGCCATGATGCTACCTATGGATCAAGTTATTTGCTGCTTAGAGACAAAGTGCGTTTTTGCAACCATTTACAATTCGAGTGTGCTCGTGAACTAACTGTTCAAAATAATTTTCGGAGAAACCGTTTCGTTCAATTTTAGACGCTTTTTTATGTATACCACATGTTTTAACATGTACTTTCTCAAGCATTTCGAGGGTAGATTTAAGTTACCAACTATAATTCTATAATTAGGGCACCCATTTGTGATTATGCTCAAATTCTCTTTGAACCTTTGCACCGATCGTATCATCCGATATAGGTGAAGGGGTAAAAGGAGCCCATTACTAATCAATACCAGTTAAGTATAATCTCTACCCATAGTAACTCACAGGGATTATTTAAATTTCACTACAGGATGAATTATTTATAACCAAAAAACACGCCATCACCAACTGCATTTGATCTATCCTTTTTGAAGACTGTTGGGTCTTCTGTAAAAATTTCGGCTAAACTTTTCTCCGACTGTATCCAGCATTCAGTACCTACAAAGATTTGAATTTCATTGCTTCTGTCAGTGCTTGGAACTCATGAATGAGGTAAAGTGCGACGATTTATGGAGCGTTTCGGACTGTCAACCCCGTGGCCACTGTTGCGGTATATCGTGACGCGGCTGTAGGGATATGGGCAGACTGCAATGGGACCAACGACTACGATGGACACACGTGTGGTATAATATCGTCTTTCCAGACGACTCTCAGCTCTGAATACACCAATCCGGTGAAAATATCCGTATCTGAAGGCGTTACCAGTTTGCATTCGTCACCATCCCATGAACGCGTGATGGTATGGGGTGCCATTTCGGCACAAATTGATCACATCTAGTTTGCGAAGTGGGTAATTTGCCAAGCAGTGGCTAAATTTTTCTGAAGTACTAGCTGAGAACCCGGCATCGCCTGAGTCCATATTTATTCCAGTCTTAAGTTGGTCCACCTCTCCTTCCCTTTTCTCTCTCTGTCCATCTCCTCATCTCCCATCTCTCTCTGTTCATCACCTCCTAGGCCTCTCTTTGCCCATCTTCTATCTCCACCTTCACCTTTCTCTAACAATCACCTCCTCGTCTCTGTCAAGCTACTGTTCCACCTCCTCAGCTCTTTCCTTCCTCAATCTTTGATAATTTATACTGTAATGTACACTCCAGTATGTACCGTATGAAATCTTAGGTAGACGGCGATGTTCCTCTTGTTTTTAAGATTAAGCACGCAAAATTTCGTTAAGATCGGGAATAAAACTGTAGATTTTGTCGAAGTTCGTAGGCAAAGTACTCTCTGACATGCACCATGCAAAATTTTGCATGGACAGTGTCTTTTCTTCGGTTTTAAAAGTGTGGAAAGTTTCGTCGCAATCGGATGAACGGTACGGCAGCACATAAACATAATGTAGGTTTCCTCACGCACTTCAGTGTTAATGAACAATGTTATTCAATTTGTACATTGAGCAAGCTATAAAGGAAAGCGAGGAGAAATTTGGAGACGGAATTAATGTTCAGAGTGAAGAATTAGAAACTTTGCGTTTTGCTGACGACATAGTAATTCTGTCAGAGACAGCAAAGGACCTGGAAGAGTAGTTTAACGGAATGGCCATTGTGCTGAAAGGTGCATATAAGATGACCATTAACGAGAGCAAAACTAGGGGAATGGAGTGCAGTCTAAGGAAATCAGGTGATACTGAAGGAATTAGATTAGGTAACGCAACAATAAAGGAGGTAGATGAATTTTGTTACTTGTGCAGTAAAATAAAAAACGATGGTCGCTGTACAGAAGATGTAAAATGCAGAATGGCAATGGATAGAAAAGTGTTCTTGAAAAAGAGAAATTTGTTAACATCGAATATTGATTTAAGCCTTAGGAAGTCCTCTGTGAAGACATTTGTGTGCAGTGTTGCCTTGTATGGGAGTGAAACATGGACGATAAACAGTGCGGACAGGAAGAGGATAGAGGCTTTTGAAATGTGGTGCTACAGAAGAATGCTGAAGATTAGGTGGGCGGATCGCGTAACTAATGAGGTACTGAATTGAATTGGGGAGAAAAGGAATTTCTAGCATACCTTGACTAAAAGAAGGGATTGATTGGTAGGATACATTCTTAGACATCAAGGAATTGTGAATTTAGTGTTGGAGGGAAGAGTGTGGGGAAGACCAAGAGATGGATACAGTAAGCAGATTCAGACAGATGTAGGTTACCGTTCTTATGTGGAGTTGAAGAGGCGTGCTCAGGATAGGGTGTTGTGGAGAGCTGCATCAAACCAGTCTCCGGACTGAAGACCACAACATCGCCTAAACTGTAATTCGCACAACGAAATAATGCTGTATGTACATTAATTGATGTAAATGGATGTTTGCAAAATATGTTGCGAAAGCACTTAGCAAGAACTAATATACGAGGGTTGGAACTTAAATAGTGGCAACACTGCTATGGCGGTACTATGCAATGGACTAGTACTGTCGCTGATAGCACACTTTTTGACATACCTTTCTTACCTTCGAGCAAATGGACACCGGTGTGCGCTCAATCGAGGAAAACACAGTTACTTGTGACCGAGCGGTCTAAAGTAACGGTGTCACTATGTTTTCGAAACAGGAACAACGGAGTTGGATCAATACTGAATGTGCCAGAGGTCTTACAGCACGACAGTGTCATCAAGGTCTTCAAGAGGCGTGCGGAGAGTTGGCATTGCCGTCCAGATAAGTGGCACGTTGAGTTAAAGCCTTCAACGAAGGTCGGCAAACTGTGACAGACATGCATCAGGTAGGTCGTCCTAGCGTATTACTGTTAGTTTTTGGAGCACCACCTGCGACCAGCTTCGCTAAAGAAGCGGCAACACTTTTTGTGCAACCCACCCATCATTGTGCACGACAATGCGCGGGCGCATACAGCGCAAGCTGTGGTTCCTCTGTTCGGTCGATTGGAGTAGGAAGTACTGTACCATCCACCATACTCCCAGGACATAAGTCCTTGTGACTTTGGTTTGATTCCGACGATGAAGGAACCAGCCGGCCGCGGTGGCCGAGGTGACTGAGGCGCTCCAGTCACGGTCAGCACGGCCACTACGGTCGGGGGTTCGAATCCCCCCTCGGGCATGGATATTTGTGCCGTCCTAGTTTGTAAGTAGTTCATAAGTAGTTTGTAAGTTTAGGGACTGATGACCCCGTAGTTAAGTCCCATAAGCTTAACAAACATTTGAATTTTGAAGGAACCACTTCGTGGCACTCACTTCAGTACTGTTCTAGATATTCGACAGGCAGTAGACCTCTCCATTCGCACCATCAACAGAACAGGCTCTGTTAATGGTATACTACGCCTTCCACATCGCTGGCAACGGGTACTACACAACGCCGGTAACTGCTTTGAAGGACTGTAACAGGTGCAAACATGTAAAGCTTTTGTATCGGTTGTGAATAAGTAGTTACTACTATGTAAGTTCCAACCTCCGTATATAAAAGTCATTCATAATGTTTCGCCTCCGTTTCACAATGTCCCTGTGCAAAAAATTCTTGAATCTTCACAGATTCCGTGATATACACTGCAAGCAGCCGTTTGGGGTACACTGATGAGGACTTTGCCGGAAATGGGTGTCTACTGTGAACAAACGGCGTAATAATCAATATGAGTTAAGAAAATGCACCAGTCACTTTTTCTTGAAATGATATTTTTTCCATGAACCGGTTTTCAAACCTTTTCAGGTTCATCTTCAAATGGATCATGTTGCAATATTATTCTAAGCGTCCTGTTGGATACTGGCTCTGTGGTGTGAAGACGGAAATATACTGTAATAACTCGAATTGCACGTTGTTTAGGTCGTGTTTTGTATTTATAAGATTACGTGAAATTTGTTGATTTATTTACTGTGACTGAATGGCCGGATTTTTGTGGTTAATTTCCATTTCTTGCGTCTCCTTTTGTTTATGTCACAATAACACATAGGTGATGTGTTATTGTGAGCCGGCCGCGGTGGCCGAGGGGACTGAGGCGCTCCAGTCACGGTCTGCACGGCCACTACGGTCGGGCGTTCGAATACCCACTCGGGCATGGATATTTGTGCCGTCCTAGTTCGTAAATAGTTCATAAGTAGTTTGTAAGCTTAGGGACAGATGACCCTGTAGTTAAGTCCCATGAGCTGTACAAACATTTGAACATTTGATTTTGTTATTGTGACATAAACAAACACAGGTGATGTGATATTGTTACATAAGCACAGGTGATGTGTTACTGTGACATAAACAAAAGGAGACACAAGAAATGGAAATTAACCACAAAAATTCTCCCATACAGTCACAGTAAGTAAATTAACAAATTTCACGTAATCTTACAAATACAAAACACGACCTAAACAACGTGCAATTCAAGTTATTAAAGTATATTTCCGTCTTCCTACCACAGAGCCAGCATCCAAAATGACGCATAAAATGATATTGTAACATGCATGATCCATCTGAAGATGAACCTGTAACGGTTTGAAAACCTGTTCATGGAATAAACATCATTTCAATAAAAAGTGACTGGTACATTTTCTTAAATCATATTGAAATTAACATTCACGGATTCTGAAACATCCGTAATGGATAATCTAAAAACAGGCGTAATAATCGTTTGGTTGGGTGCTGGCAGGGTGGACGGAGGTCTGCTACGCCGGCCGCGGTGGCCGAGGGGACTGAGGCGCTCCAGTCACGGTCTGCACGGCCACTGCGGTCGGGGGTTCGAATCCCCCCTCGGGCATGGATATTTGTGTCGTCCTTAGTATTAGCTAGTTCATAAGTAGATTGTAAGTTTAGGGACTGATGACCCCGTAGTTAAGTCCCATAAGCTATACAAACATTTGAACATTTTTTGGGGGTTCGCTACAAGTTGATCTGAAGATGACAGTGGCAGAATGTCTCACGAATCTTCCAGGTTCCTTGGGTAAATGAAATTTAAGACTTGTAGTTGTTTCCTGTGTTTGAGATGTCCTTGATGTTATATTTCTAGCATATAACACAAACATAAGAATGCATTTTGCCCGTGCTATCACGACCTACCTTTACACCGCGGGTATTCAGCCCCGGCTGAAATCATTTGGTCTCACGTCAAGAGACAGTCAATTGTCAAGCCAGTACTCGGCAGCCAGTACGATGTATAAATTATGGCATAGAGCGGAAAATAATATCTGTCACGGAAGGTGAGTTCAACTAGTTGCCCTATGAAGCCAGAGCCGCTGTTACTCAAATGTTCAAATATTTGTATAGCTTATGGGACTTAACTACGGGGTCATCATTCCCTAAACATACAAACTACTTATGAACTAGCTAACACTAAGGACGGCACAAGTATCCATGCCCGAGGGGGGATTTGAACCCCCGACCGTAGTGGCCGTGCAGACGGTGACTGGCGCGCCGCAGTCCCCTCGGCCACCGCTGTTGCTGGCAGATGTGGTAGCTACACGTGCTTAATTTTGCGGGCCGTGCCGCCACGCTTGGCTCTGGGCGGCTGCGGAATGGAGTGGAGTCTATGAATGACATCAGTGTGTGTCCAGCGCTAGTTCGTTAGTTGGCGCTGATGGGTAATATCGTCAGCCCCGCCGCCGATGAGTAGCCGAAGGAACGATGGCGCCGCGATCCAATAACCGAAGCTCAATTGCCGGAATGAACTGTGGCTGAAGATCGCTATACGAGATTTACAAACTGTTGTCCGTGACTATTACATGCCTTTGGTAACGATGTCCTTACCAATATTGTACACGCAAATTTGTGTTCGTTTTGCTTTGTTTTGTTTTTACTACTAAAATCTTCAACCAGTCATCATGAAATACTACATACACGTTTCATGGGCTACACAAACTGACATGTGTACTTTTCATCGAGAAAAATTGTACTGTTTTGGAGCGATCTATCTACAGGGTGAGGCAGCTAAGTAGTAACACCCATTGTATCTCCCCAACCTTAATAGTTACAAAGTTGCAGTTTGGACAATGAATTGCAGGGACAGGTGCTACTCGAATACATAGCATTTCATGTTTCTGCTATTTTTATTACAGAGATATTAGGCCATCTTTGTTTTTTTATGGAACCCTATGTTAAATTTTAGGGTAACATGATGGGCTTAAAAAGATGTTTTCAGATATGTGTATATCGTAGTATTTAGGAGAATAGTTTTTGAGGCAGAGATATGTTCTCCTATCGTATTCGGCCTTCGAAGAGGCGTTTTTCAATGCGACCTTTGCCGTTGTGCAGACTACACGGCAAACGTCGCGAGTCCGTCCTTACACAAACGACGTTGCTTCGAAGGACGAATACGATATGGGAACATATCTCATTCGCCTAAATATTATGATATACTAATGTTTGAAACCGTCTTTTTAACTCCATCATGTTACGCTGAAATTTAACATAGGGTTCCATTAAAAAAACTAAAGATGGCCTCATATCTCTGTAATAAAAAATGGCACAAACATTAAATGTCGTGTATTCAAGTAGGCCCTGTCCCTGCAATTCACTGTCCAAACGACATCCTTGTGTCTATTAGGGTTGGGGCGATACTAGCGTTCTTATGACTTAGCTGCCTCAGCCTGTATACAGGGTGTTACACTAAGTGTGTTTGCCTCTGTAACTTATAAAATAATAGGTGACGGGAAATTTTAATGCGGTAGGTCAACACAAGAAATGTTACACTTTCTGCGGAGCTATAAACATAGTTTATTATGTCATTTTCCAAAGAGTTACAGCACAAAGATATAATTTTTTTAATGGAACAATAGTTTTCTACCGTGCATTGGATTCGTTGAAACCAGCTGCGTCCAAATCAATTGAAACTACATTCCTATCACTGCTAGTTTGGGAGCCACACCCCTTCAAAGTTTCAGGGGCAGATACCACACGCTGTACATAATACATGGCTGTGTGGTGGGTGATTGATGTTATGGCGGTGGGAAGTTGATTTACATGAGATGTTCAAATGTGTGTCCATGTTCCTCAAAGCATAATGCAATGCGCCGTCGAAAGGATCTGCCGACGAGATGTAACATCGCCGGTGTGACGGAATACATGCGTCCACGACATGCGTCCTCGATGCGCCGTTTTACATCATCTGGTTATGTGGGCTCAGTGACATAAACACGATCCTTTAGATATCCCCACAAAAAGAAATCTACTGGTGTTAAATCGGGCGACCTTGCGGGCCATGAATGAGGACCATGGCGTCCTAACCCAACACCACCTAGAGACAAGGCGTTACAACAGGCCGTGCCTACGTCACACATAGAGGCCGCGGCCGCCACCTCACTGACTGTTGGCTGGGGCACGCCCACCGCCGCGCAGCGGCCGGCCAGTCAGACGGCGGACGGGGCCTCTGAGTGTGACGTAGGCACGGCCTGTTGTAACGCCTTGTCGTCTAGGTGCTGTTGCCCAACCACACCACACAGCCATGTATTATGTACAGCGTGTGGTATCTGCCCCTGAAACTTTGAAGGGTTGTGGCTCCCAAACTAACAGTGATAGGAATGTAGTTTAAACTGATTTGGACGCAGCTGGTTTCAAAGAATCCAATGCACGATAGAAAAAACTATTGTTCCATTTAAAAACTTTTATCTTTGTGCTGTAACTCTTTGGAAAATGATACAATAAACTATGTTCATAGCTCCGCAGAAAGTGTAACATTTCTTGTGTTGACCTACCGCATTAAAATTTCCCGTCACCTATTATTTTATAAGTTACAGAGCCAAACACACTTACTGAAACACCCTGTATATGTATAAAGCAGAGTGTCCGTGTGTTTGCGTGTATGTATTGCATACAAATCTACAGGTTGGTTCCAGTCTTTATGAAATATTGCACACGTAAGCTTCAATCCATGCGGACGGTCGCCGTAAGTGTAAGGATCACGTACAACACATAGTTCACGAGATATGACGTCATAAACAATGAGATGCGAGAAAAACTGCTGCATCACGCGACAATGTCACACATTTCCTCCTAAACCACTAGACCTATTTCAACTAAATTTGATACACATATCCCTTACCGTGAGATAACAGTTGCTGCAGGGTTTAGAATCACGTACGACACATGGTTCAGGAAATATAACCTCATAAACAATAGGAGTTGCGAGAAACTGCCGCATAATGTGACGAGACTTTATGAATACACTATATGAGAACGAGATTACTTAGTGACTTGCAACAAACTTTAAACATAATTTCAAACCTTTTCTCGCTGACAACCATAGCAAAATTATGAAAGGAAAAAATTTCCTCGCTTACCACTTTTCAGCTGTTCATGGGCTAAAACTGCGGCATTCGGTATGACGTTACAATTTATAATTCCTACACTACATATTGTAGCCGCAGGAAATTTTACAGGCGGTATAAACAGATAAAGCTGAATGTATCTTCGAAATTGTATTACAGTACGACACGTAGTTTATGAGATCTGAGCACATAAACAGTAACGTTCATGGAAAACCGCCCCATCACGCACCAAATTTTAATCTATTACCTCTTTACTACAAATTATATTCGCAACAGATTTTACAGACAAACAGCACTTATTCAAATGAATACATTTCTGAAAAATTATACAGTGGTACAACATATAACTCAATAAATATGAGATTGTACGAATTGTATATGTCATTTGAATTTTGATTACAATCTTTCTTTGCTTGGATACTGCACTTATAATTTTGTCCGTTATGAAAGATGAAAGACAGCCTTATTTCTTATATATTCTCCGGTAAGTACAACCTGTTCTTATAACAAAGGAGATGAACAGAGAGAAAAGGGATAGGAGAAGTAGTAAATCAAGGTAGGAATAAGTAAATAATAGCCGGGCAACCCCGGGTATTCATCTAGTATACAAATAGAAATCTCATATCACGCTGTATGTTCGCGATAAACTCCGAAGCTACTACTTAATAAAAGTTTGAACAGTGTTTGTGATTTTGTCCAACTACAAAGATAAAAAAGTGTTTATCTCGATTATTAACTTTAACATTACTTTTATTTCAAATTAAATAGTTTTATCTAGCTTGTGTAGGTATCCAATAACTGACTTTATTACTTAATTTTAAATCTGACCTAGCGGTAATGTGCTCGGATGGAGAGCGAAATGTCACGGGTTCTAAACTAGTTGGTATCACAGGTTCTTTCACTTTGAGTTTTACGTAGCCTTCACCTCTCAACCATATGAGGAGTCGCCAGACACGAATTACACGCAGGAGATCCCGTCTTTTTGTTTGGATAACTGGGGTAGGTTTGGGACATGTTAGGCCCAGAAGTGGCGTCCTTTCTAAACACTTGCTTCAGGTTCCTGAGACACATGAAATTATTATTACTATTATTATTTTATTAGGATAGGTAGACAGTTTCAAGTACCTATACTACGTTCACCGAAATGAGAGACGTACTGTAAACATATTGAGGCGCTTGATCAGGGGTGGACAAAACAGGGTCTCTCGTTCAATTTCGCTGCATCCGTTTCAGGTGTAAGGTCGTTATGTGTTTTGTTATGTAGCAGTGCTATTAGCAGCCAAACATTTAAAATTCATTTCTTTTAATACTTTACAAAAAGTTATTTTCTCCGGAAATTTCCCAAATCTTACAAAGCACTTTGTCAAGAGCTGGAAATTTCTTACCAAAAAGTTTTCTTCGTTTCGCATTTCAGTCAAAGTCATCAAGACGAACTGTAATCTTCTGTCGTATGTCCTTTTTTTCCCTTGGAGGCTACAAAGAGAGTTTGGCTTTCTATTTACTTTTTCCATATTAATAATCTGTCAGTCATTGACTGTTCTGGACACAACAGCTGCGTTTTATACACACTAGGACCCATGTGCTTCTCTAAAGAACTTAATTACTTCTTTGAACGCTTTTGGGTGGACTCAAATTGAACGGAGTATAGGATGTATTTTCTTACAGGATGACAACATAGTGAAAGAACTTGAATCAAGGCGTAGCAAAGCTAATGCAGTGAGTGCTCAACTAAGCTCTACTCTCTTTTGCCTGGAGGAAGTCAGTACCAAGACTAAGTTAGCAGCGCACCGCTCTATCTTTAGACCAACTTTGTTGTATGGAAGTGAAAATTGGGTGGATGCAGGTTACCTTATTCAGAAGGTTGTGGTTACAGATATGAAAGTAGCAAGAATGATTGCAGCTACTAGTAGACGGGAACAGCGACAGGAGGGTGTCCATAACGAGGAAATCAAAGAAAAACTGGGAATGAACACCATAGATGAAGCAGTTAGAGCGAACAGGCTGAGATAGTGGGGCCATATTACACGCATGGGAGAAGAAAGGTTACCTATGGGGCTCATGGGCTCGGCAGCGGAAGGTAAGAAAGGCAAAGGAGAAAGTACTTAGATTCGGTGAAAAATGCTTTTGAAGTAAAATGCTTAACATCAGACGAGGCATCAATGTTAGCATTGAACAGGGGATCATGAGGAATTTTATTAGGGGGACTATGCGCCAGACTGAACGCTGAAAGCCATAATCAGACTCTCTTGATTATTATTTTCGATTTTTGACGTTTCTTTGATGCTACAATTTATTTCACATTACACACTTCTTACTACATTTACATAAGGCATAACAATGCTTGTTAAATTTTTACTGTATTTTATTTTATTGTATGTTTGCTGTTTATTATCTATGCATATATATAAAACCAATTGCTGTGCGTTAATCTCGCTAAAACTCAGAAATGGCTGCACGGATTTGAATATTTTGTTAGCTTTAATACAGGGGTGGTTTAGAAAAAAAAAATAGCGATACTCAAACAGTAGAAAAATCGAATAAATCTGAATTGGTAATTTTGTAAGAGGATATCACCGCTTCGGTTAAGATTGGTATTATGTGCGCAGCCACATCGTTCATCCGACTGCGATAAAATTTTGCTTTTGTGACTACATAGTGTTATACTTCTGCATATTCAAAGCAAGTTACCAGTGCAGTGTTATTCTCCATGGACTTTGAGCTATAATATATGTAAATGGAAGACAGCTCACAGAAAGAAAAAAAGGGATCACCCTCGCAAACTGTCATGAATATATGCAGATTTCAGTTGTAATAGTTTTGCCTATTTGCTAAGAACTGATTCTTAAGCATATTTAACATTTTTGAGTAGGTATTTCTTTTACAGGAAATTAGCCTGAGACTCAGATTTCCAGTTTTACAAAGACTACTGGACGCAAAAATACAACATTAATGAAAAGGACCTTATATTTTCAAGTGAGGTTACTGGCAGCTCTACATTGTAGTAATATCTGATAAAAAAACTCAGACCGAATGATAAGCATGTTACAGTAAAGGATACCCCCAACAGACGGGAGAATTCACGCATGCGTTGCCGTCATATGGGGTATACATATTGTAATGTTGTTTATGCAGAAACCGTACACCAGTTATGAGAATCTAGGTGCATGAAAGAGAATTAGTGATTGAGAGAGGAGGAGATTGGGTATAACTTATCCCTGATGTTGGAATGAGCAGGTAAAAAAGGAAAATAACATAAAATTTGGAGAAGAAATTACAGATCTGGCGGCAGAAATAAAACTTCTTACTTAGTAGATGATATTATTCTCATAAGGACAGCAAAGGACTTGGAAGAGCAGTTGGACGGAATGGACAGTGTCTTGAAAGAAGGGACCGATCAAGGTGGCACAATGGTAACGCATTTGGCAGGACGGTGGTTCAAATACATCTCCGGTCATCCAGATTTAGGTATTCTGCGATTTCCCTGAATCATTCCAAGCAGATGACGGGATGTTTCCTTGCAAAGGGAATGACCGATTTCTTTCTCAATCCTTACCCAAAAACCCGAGCGTGAGCTCCGTCTCTAATGACTATGATGTCGACGGGAGGTTAAACCCTAAGCTTCCTTAGCTGAGATGATCATTAAGAGAAGGAAAATAACGGTAATGGAAAGTAGCGGAATAAAATCAGGTTATGCTGACGGAATTAAATTGTAAAACGAGCCAATAAAAGTAGTAGATAACTCTTTTTATTTGGGATGTAAAATAATTTACGGGGCCCGATGTAGATAGGTTACAAAATGTAGACTAGCAGTGACAAGAAATGCATTTCTCAAGAAGAGAAATTTGTTGACAAATTATGTAGAGTTAAGTGAGTATTTTCGGAAGGTATTTGTTTGAAGTGTAGCTTTATATGGGCGTGAAATATAAACGATAAACAGTTTAGACAAGAAGAGAACTGAAGCATTTGAAATGTTGTGCTCCAGAAGAATGCTGAAGGTAAGATTTCTAGATCATGTAATCAATAAGGCTGTAGTGACAAAACTGGGGAGAAAAGAAAATTATGGCAAAATTTAGAGATCGGTCGACAGGACATATTTTGAGACATCAAATGATTAACTATTTAATAGTGGAGGGGCGTGTGTGTGTGTGTGGGGGGGGGGGGGGGTAATACTTGTGGTGAGACCAAGAGCTGAATACAAAAAACATGTTTGTTAAGCTTATGGGACTTAACTACGGGGTCATCAGTCCCTAAACTTACAAACTACTTATGAACTACTTACGAACTAGCTGAATACATTTGGTAGGTTTAAAAGGATGTAGGCTGCACTAATTATTTAGAAATAAAGAGTATTGTGCCGCGGTGGAGTAGCCGAGCGGTCTAAGGCGCCTCGCTGCGGAGCGCGCGGTTTCTCGCCGTCGGAGGTTCGAGTCCTCCCTGGGGCATGGGTGTGTGTGTTGTCCTTAGGTTAGTTTACCTAGGTTTAAGTAGTTTGTAAGCTACGGACTGAAAACCACGTAGTTTGGTCCGATAGATTTACAGACATTTGATTTAAAGAGTATTGCACAGTAGCGTGGAGCGTTGCGTCAAACCACCCTTCAGACTAAACACCATAATAACAACAATAACCACTGAACACAGTTCTTCAAAGGAGTAATCTTTCTTCCGGCACTGCATAAATAATCTTTATTTTTAGAACATTGTTTCACTAACAAAAGTTATTGTTTATTGTTTTCTAAAATATTTTTATTTAGTGAGAGTATTATTATGCAAAACTGTTGGCAGATTAGGAGTGTATGTGGCGACGGGGATTGAACCTGGAAACCGGCCTTTGGAGGCAATGTTCTTCCAGACTGAGCTCCCTAGGCACCCACGCGCACAATTTTAATATCTCAGTGAAAGATTCGTTCTGGAAGAAGCACCTAGACTGTTGCTAAGCAAATTCTCTTTCTTTCAGGAGAGATTATCCATCCAGGTATGTCGGAGTCCATCTGTGATCGTTGGAAAGTAAGAGAAAGGTCTGGTAGAATTCGTGCCGAAAGGACGAGTCTTCAGACGTGAGCGGGCGGCTCAGCTGGTAAGGTCTTTATTTTCTTCCTTTATTTTGCTTTAGATACAGTCACACACTGTGATTGCAATCGTCAGCGGATTCGGGAGAAAATTGGCTACCTTCAGAATCCATATTCCACAGGCAGAGTACTGTCAACGTGGCGCCCACAGAGAAACGTTGACAACGTGTATAGTGGACGCTGTGTTCCACACTTGGCGTATACCGGGTGATCAAAAAGTCAGTAAAAATATGAAAACTTAATAAATCACAAAAAAATGTTCAAATGTTTGTTAAGCTTAAGGGACTTAACTGCGGGGTCATCAGTCCCTAAACTTACAAACTACTTACGAACTAGCTAATACCACAGAGTAACATATACAGAGAAGCAGCCGACCCTAAACCACTGTCCTACGCTCCCCTCGTAGTTCCGTAAGATGCTAGCAGGTGTCAGGCGGTGCCCTGGCTTAGTACCGGTAGACGACAGTAGAGGCGCTTCTGAGGGTAGCGTGGAGGGAAGGCTGAGGGGAGAGCTCGCGCCGCCTGCCACGAGGCCACGGCTGTGTCCGGCGTTTGAGGGGAGGTGGTGGTGGGGGCAGCCGCTACCTGCCGCCTGCTCTGGACAGTTTAAAGGGCTGCTTCTGACCGCAGCGCCATCATGGCACATCTTACGGAACTGCTGGAAACCCTCCCTCCCCGCACCCCGGAGCGTAGGACCGGGCCCTTACTGAGGTTTCCCGTCTGTATATATTTGTCTGTGCTAATACCAAGGACGGCACAAATATCCATGCCCGAGGGGGGATTCGAAACCCCGCCCGTAGTGGCCGTGCAGACTGTGACTGATGCGCCGCAGAACGCTCGGCCACCGCGGCCGGCCGGAGATAACAGCGGCAGCTCGTACACGGAACAAATAGAGCACCACAGTCGGCACTAGGCAAAACTGCTACGTCACTACTACCACCCATCCCTAATTCGCAAGTTTCAATCAATAGCAACATACAACGCAAACACGAATGCAGGACTCCGTTTACCACCAACAGCAAGAAATGACGCAAACACATGTAAAGAAAACCTCACTCACTTCTCCCATAATCGAAACCTCCAATCACGATTTGACAACAGTTACTACCACCAGTATTTGTTTCCAGCTTCCGTCATTAAGCAGTAAACACGACACCCAGAATAAGGCTGCCTGCAACAATGGCCGAAACGTCAGTGAAATGTGATATATATATGACGATGCGGTCCAATACGCAGAATACCTTTATTGACAATGACAACTGCCGCGGAAGCCTTCTTTTACATCAAACTCGAAATTAATTTTGTAACATATCTTTATTCGAGCTTATGCTTAAGACTTTATCGCTACTTCTCGTATCTAGTGCCGTTCGTAACTCGTGATTGGCGCGCCGCAATCCGCTTGTCCACAGCGGCCGGCTAATAAATCACGGAATAATGTATATATACAGGTAAAAATTGACACACACGCTTGGAATGACATGGGGTCTTATTAGAACGGAAAAAAAAGTTAAAAAATGTCCGACAGATGGCTCTTCATGTGATCAGAAAAGCAATAATTAGCATAACAAATTAAGACAAAGCAAAGATGATGATGTTTACAAGAAATTCTCAATATGTACACCACCATTACTCAAAAATAGCTGTAGTCGAGGTATAATGTTATGAACAGCACTGTAAAGCATGTCCGGAGTTATGGTGAGGCATTGACGTCGGATGTTGTCTTTCAGCATCCCTAGAGATGTCGGTCGATCACGATACGCCGGCCGCGGTGGCCGAGGTGACTGAGGCGCTCCAGTCACGGTCAGCACGGCCACTACGGTCGGGGGTTAGAATCCCCCCTCGGGCATGGATATTTGTGTCGTCCTTGTTCGTAAGTAGTTCATAAGTAGTTTGTAAGTTTAGTTACTGATGACCCCGTAGTTAAGTCCCATAAGCTTAACAAACATTTGATTTGATCACGATACACTTGCGACTTCAGGTAAGCCAATAATCGCACGGACTGAGGTCTGGGGACCTGAGAGGAAAGTGGCGACTGAGAACACGATCACCACCAAACGACGCGCGCAAGCGCAAGCGTCTAGCAATACTTTCGATTTTTTTTGTTCTAATAAAACCCCATGTAATTCCAAGCATGTGCGTCACTTTTTACCTCTCTATCTACATTATTCCGTGATTTATTAAGTTTTCAAATTTATACTGGCTTTTTGAGCACCCGGTACATGCCGAAATGAAAAGATAATTAAAAATCGTGTGTCACTGTTTTTTGGACAGCCCAGTACTAGGAAATGGTCCTCTGCCTCCCCTCACAACAGGCCCTTTCCTGTGATGTATGGTAGCTGTGTCTTATGATTACCTAGCTGCTATGCGTAGGTAACTGTGATGGATGTGCTTAATGATGATGAGAGAAGAGAGAGGGTGAAACCCGGTGCCCACACTCAGCTTACGGCTCGCGAATAGCACCTAGGGGACTGCAACACCTAATGCTGCCGCGCGACGGACGAGCCACCGTAAACGCTGTTACATCATACCCTCTCTCCATGCGACCCTGCGGTGAAGTCTCTAATTAACACTGGCGCTGTGTCTAGTGATTACTAACTTTACATAATCTCTCCTGTGGTCTTCTTACCAGACAAATACCGGGAGTCAAAATTACTTCTACGCGTCTCTCACAGGACCTTTTAGTCAGAAGGGGTACGTTAATCTCTCCTGCGGTCGTCTTACCAGACAAATACTAGGAGTCAAAATTACTTCTACACGTTTCTTACGGGACCGTTTAGTCAGAAGGCGAACGTTAAGCTTTGTTCCCTTGTCGCGTGGCTTCACGAGTGCCCTCACAGACGGTTGTTGCCCGTCGTGGCTCATCGAATTCGCATGCCGCGGTGGCCGAAGGGATTGAGGCGCTTCAGTCACGGTCTGCACGGCCACTACGGTCGGGGGTTCGAATACCCCCTCGGGCTTGGTTATTTGTACTTCCTAGTTCATAAGTAGTTTGTAAGTTTAGGGACTGATGACCCCATATTAAGTCCCATAAGCTTTACAAACATTTGAACATTTTTTTTTCATCGAATTGTGAATCGGGAGGACGGTGATTCAAATCCACAACCAGCCCTCGAAATTTAGGTTTCCCGCGTTTTCCCTAAATCACTCCAAGCAAATGTCTGGGTAGCTCCTTTAAAAGGGCACCCAGATTTCCTTCCCCATCCTTACCCAACAATCTGAGTGTGGGCTTAGATATTAATGACTACGCTGTCGACGGGATTTTTAACTATAATCTTCCTTGCCGGCCGCAGTGGCCGAGCGGTGTGCGACGCGCCAGTCACAGTCTGTACGGCAGCTACGGTCGAGGGTTCGAATCCCCCCCTCGGGCGTAGATGTTTGTGCTGTCTTTAGCATAAGGTAGTTCGTAAGTAGTTTGTAAGTTTAGGGACTGATGACGCTGCAGTTAAGTCCCTTAAGCTTAACAAACACCTGAACATTTTATAATCTTCCTTCCTTTTAACTCCGACCTCTAGCAACACCACCTAGAAGACAAGGCGTTACAACAGGCCGTGCCTACGTCACACTCAGAGGCCCCGGCCGCCACCTCACTGTCTGTTGGCTGGGGCACGCCCACCGCCGCGCAGCGGTCGGCCAGTCAGATGGCGGCCGGGGTCTCTAAGTGTGACGTAGGCACGGCCTGTTGTAACGCCTTGTCTTCTAGGTGGTGTTGCCTCTAGCCGTTAGCCCACACAGAGGCATTCCGACAATCTGTCTTTTCACGAACAATACGTGACTGGAATAGGATAGAGAACCGATAGTGGTACTCAAGTTACCCTCCGCCACACGCCATCGGGTGACTTTCGGAGTATGGATGTAGATGAACTATGGCGTGGAAAGAGTTACGGCTCTGCGAAACTTCAGCGGCCACAAGCCATCAACCGATGTAAGTATATAGATGATTGCCAGGAGTAGAAGGATTCCTACATATCTTTATAAAATTTTCCTTCTGTTTTAGCTTATTTTAAGAAGTCTCAAACCTGATGCTTCCAAGCGTCGTACACCTGTTTCTATCTTTGTGATTAGCAAATTGTGGGTTTGTCCCTCGTGTGGGTGTACAAAACTCCATAATCACTACACTCGAACACTCCCTAATCATTACGGACTGAAGACTTCCAAAAACCCCCTGACACAAACTAATACGAACCATAACGCCCCCAACCTTACTGGGGCTTGTAATCCGCCGAGAAACTAGCTTTTGAGGTCTGAAGGATTTACCAACAATTCACGAAGGAAGCCGAACCTTCTCGAATCACCACGAGCCATCTAGAGTAATGAAGAGTCTTCCAGTTCTCACGGCGTGACGTATGAAGCCTTATTGGTATGGCTTGTGGACTGATGAGCCTCGTCAGATGTCACGCCGTGGGAACGCAAACATTGGTTATTATTCAAGGTGGCTTGCGGTGACTCGACAAGGCTTGGCCTATCCCGTCAATTATCTGTAAACCACTGTGACATCAAAGGCTTGTGCCTCGACGGATGAAAAGCTTCAATACGGCTCGAGCAATTTTTTCCGTGATCTGTTGTGGTTTGTGTAAGTAGTTTTGAAAGTCATTAAGTTTTTTTGAGCGTAATCAGTTAGTAGTAATTTTGGAATGCTCCAGTGGACTGATATGGAGTTCTTAGACATATTTTAGGGACGAACTTCTGTTGGAAGCCGGCCGCGGTGGCCGAGGAGACTGAGGCGCTCCAGTCACGGTCTGCACGGCCACTACGGTCGGGGGTTCGAATACCCCCTCGGGCATGGATATTTGTGCCGTCCTAGTTCGTAAGTAGTTCATAAGTAGTTTGTAAGTTTAGGGACTGATGACCCCGTAGTTAAGTCCCATAAACTATACAAACATTTGCACATTTTCTGTTGGAATTCGCAACATACTAATCGCAAAGATAGAAGCAACGAGTATGGTGTTTGAAGTTTAGATGCCTTTTTGTTCCAATTCATACATAGTGAGGGGATCGTCTTGGATGTAGAACATGTCAGAAAAAAAGAAAACACTATAAAACTTACAAAATAGGAACTGCGCCTCGGTTGCACAGTGGTAGAATGCTAGACTAAAAATCCAAAGGTCACGGGTTCGATCCCCGCCAGGTCCTGGTATTTTTATCTGTCACTTTCCACGTCTTTCCCCTCTAGCAGTATTGCTCATGTGAAAAATACCGAGTAGCACCGTGGTTCGGAACCCACGTTAAGCTGTAGGTCCCGCTATAACCGGCTGGGTAAGTCAGTTCGAAAGTCGGAGGAAGGCAACGGCATACCACCTCCAAACAGGACCAAGCCTAGTAAAGCACTGTGGTGTTCAAACCAATCTTCGCATTGTTGACTGCTTTACCTTTTTTTATGCTGGTGTACCTTCCATAGATCACAAATGTTGAATATAGTTAGGTTAATGTGATAGTTATTGATCTGTTATAGCCACGCATCATCAAATAAATAAATAAATATAAAAAATTAAGATTAGTTATTTACCATAATTACACTACTGCACAAGAAATCTACAGAAGTTAAAGTGTACATAATATTCATGTTATGTTATTAATAAAATACACGCATCAATCAGTTCATCTAAGAAATTCGTCAATGGAATACGAGTTGGTCACTAATAAATCCTTAAGACTCTTCTCAAACTGAACTTAAAATATCCATGAAAATTTCTCTAGTCAACGTTACTAAGGTTATACTTGATTTACTGCCACGTTTGTGTCATCTCCAAACAAAACAAAATTATTCTCCGGTAATGTTAATGATGAAAAGTCATTGATATACACAAGGAAAAGGAAGGGCCCTAAGATGGAAACTTTCTCGACACCACATCTTATTAAATCCCAGTTATTTGCTGCCTGAGAGATTAATACATGTTTCAACCATTTTATAGAATTTCCTGTTAAACTTAATACTATAATTCACTTAAAATGATGTTGTGGTTGGCGCACTCAAAAGCCTTTGACAGATCGCAAAAGTGCATCGGAAGCTGGAAAAGGAGAATCTGAGGGAGACTTACATAAGGCTTCTACTTGTGGCTGATATCTATACACTGAGGCGGCTCGTGGTCGATCGACATTTACAGAGCCACGGCTCGAGCTAGGTATTCAACAAGCAACAACATATCAAAAGTCTACGAGGGAGCTCGTCAGGCCATAGGCCTTGGGAATAACACTTTACACACGTTATCAACCAATTCCTGTGGCAGAGGCAACAAGAAAGACGGCGAGCACCAAGAAATAGCTCACTATTGAATTCCGAGATAGTGCCGGGTGATCAAAAAGTCAGTATAAATTTGAAAACTTAATAAATCACAGAATAATGTGTGTAGAGAGGTAAAAAGTGACACACATGCTTGGAATGACATGGGGCTTTATTAGAACCACATCTACCGTTATCGGGCCTTTTTTTTTTCTTCGAGGAACTGCGTGATTCTGGTTTGTAACTGCTACCGTGACGGCTGAGAGGTACGATATGTCACAGAATCGCATCGTCCCCCGCCTGGCTGATAAACACCTGCTGGAACGTACGATTTTTATGCAGGATGGCGCTCCACCCCATATTGCTAGACGCGTGAAAGATCTCTTGCGCGCGTCGTTAGGTGATGATCGTGTGCTCAGCCGCCACTTTCGTCATGCTTGGCCTCCCACGTCCCCAGACCTCAGTCCGTGCGATTATTGGCTTTGGCGTTACCTGAAGTCGCAAGTGTATCGTGATCGACCGACATCTCTAGGGATGCTGAAAGACAACATCCGACGCCAAAGCCTCACCATAACTCCGGACATGCTTTACAGTGCTGTTCACAACAATATTCCTCGACTACAGCTATTGTTGAGGAATGATGGTAAACATATTGAGCATTTCCTGTAAAGAACATCATATTTGCTTTGTCCTAATTTTTTATGCTAATTATTGCTTTTCTGATCAGATGAAGCGCCATCTGTCGGACATATTTTGAATTTTTTTGTTCTAATAAAACCCCATGTCATTCCAAGCACGTGTGTCAATTTTTACCTCTCTATCTATATTATACCGTGATTTATTAAGTTTCCAAATTTATACTGACTTTTTAATCACCCAGTATATCCCGGATTATTATTTCCTACTAATAGGCCCTACGTCATACAAAATGACCACAATGGCAAAATTCGACAGATTAGAGCTATTACAGGGGCTTGCCGACAATCGTCCTCCCAAAGCGCCATTCGCGAAAGAACAGGGAAACGAGAACCAGATAGTGGGACGAGAAGTATCCTCCGCCACACAATCGCAGATTACTGTTGTTGATATTGACGTGCCTGCTGGTCATAACTAAAGTGCAGCTACCGAACACTTCCGCTGTGGGTTGCAGTTGAGGTGGTCACATGCAAAAATGAACATGTTTACTAAATGAAGTTTTTCACAATCACCATAAAATTTACGTCAGGCATAGATGTGAATGAAAATAACATAATGCAATAGAAACACCTTCAGTTTTGTGGCAAGAATCATTTTATATCTGTTAAATATACAATGAAAATACTCCTTCAAAAAGTAATTTTGAATACGGACGCGTTTGCATTTGCATGAACCATTTGGAGTTATTCGGTTCTGAATGACTTTCAGAAGCAAATGTGTTTTTTAAGTAACTTCTACATCTACATAAATACTCCGCAAGTCACATTGAAATGCTTGGCAGAGGGTTCATCGAACCGGTTTTATGAAGTTTCTCTACAGTTCCATTCTCTATTAACTCGCGGAATAAAAGGAACACCTAAATCTTTCCTTTTTCGATCTGATTTCTCTTATTTTATTTTGATGATCATGTCTTCCTATGTAGGTGGGTGCTGACAGTATTATGTCCGCATTCGGATGAAAATGTTGGTGAAAGAAATTTCGCAAATAGAAAAGCCTTTCTTTTAATTAAGTCCACCCCAACTAGTGCATCATTTCCGTGACACTCTCTCCCCTATATCGCGATAATACAAAACGAGCTGCCCTTCTCTGTATTTTCTTTAAATCGTCTGTCAATCCCACAATGCGCAACAATTCTCCAAAATAGGACGTACAAGTGTCGTGTACGTAGTTTCTTTAGTAGAACTGTTCCATCTTCTAAGCGTTCTGTCAAGGAAACGTAGTCTTTGGTTCGCTTTCCATACAATATTTAAGTTGTTTGTAATTATTACTCCTAGGTATTAGCTGAATTTACGGCCTGTAGTTTTGACTGATTTATCGTGTAAATGAAGTTTAACGGGCTTCTTTTAGTGGTCATATGAATGACTTCACACTTCTCATTATTAAGGGTCAATTGTAATTTTTGCGCCATTTATATATATAAATCATTTTGCAGTTGCTGTTTATCTTCTGGTGACTTTACTAACCGATAAGTGACAGTATCATCCACGATGCTTACCAATTATTTTATATTACTAGCTATATCATGTTATATATTTATTATGTGAGGCCATGGAGATATTAATGAACTGATAGTTGCATCCTTGATATTCCTTACCAGTCTTTTGGCAAAAGTTGTAATTATATTATTGTTTTGCACTTATTTAAAATAATTTATATTACCATGACACAATACAATGATGTAAGAGCCGCGGTGGAGTAGCCGAGCGGTCTAAGGCGCCTCACTGCGGAGCGCGCGGTTGTTCGCCGTCGGAGGTTCTAGTCCTCCCTGTGGTGTGTGTGTGTGTGTGTGTGTGTGTGTGTGTGTGTGTGTGTGTGTGTGTGTTGTCCTTAGGTTAGTTTACCTTAGTTTAAAGTAGTTTGTAAGCTACGGACTGATGACCACGCAGTTTGGTCCGATAGATTTACAAACATTTGAACATTTTTTGAATGATGTAAGGATAATATAATCTATTATTGGAAAGAGCTTTTGGGATAACTGTTACACTTAAACAAATAAACCCAGTCATCTTCTTTATAACTAGAAGCAATTTCCTCTACACCTGTTACGAACGACATGGGAATATGCTCAACGGCGAATTTATACCAACTTAAATCCTCATGGTATCGCCACTTTTCTCTAAAAATAGTTTTCAGTGAACCGTCAACATCTTTATCTTTTCATCTGTGTTTGGATGGCTCGTTGAAAAAGCGTAATGTAATGGAACATGAAAGATACTCCAGCTCTTTTAGTTCTTGGTGGGAAGTGTAAAATACAGTTTCTACAGACCTTCTTTCCGGTATCTCCGTACATATATGTTATGATAAATACTTTGACACGTATGTGATTTAAATTTTGTAGGTTTTAAGAAAAGAATATCACATTATCACCATACAGTCTTCACCAACGTTTTTTTCTTCAACTACTGGCAGTAGACCTCATTATGTTCATATTTTTCTATAATTGTTGGCCTCTTCCGTTGAAATTCCTCTACTCTACAGAAAGGATATTGAGCAGGTTGGTAGCTCTATGCTTTGACTGAGAAAGGATAGGAATTTCTTAACAGAATAATCATGTTCCAAGGAAATTCTTCAGGATATGAAGAACGATAACTGTCACGATCATATAATGTGAATTAGCGCCTCCTATTGTCGTAATAGACTGGTTTTTCTTTGCACGAATTTTTGTGTGTGGACAGGTTCGTGTTACTCTCAAACACGTATTTTCACGTATTAGAATTTTCTTAAATTGTTTGATGTGTTTACATTCCTATCATGTATGAACCGTTCCGTTTAGTAGCTCAAACTGTTTTTTTAAGAATTTTAAAAATTTGCCCTTTTGTGTCTCGTTCTCAATTATTAAATGGCAGTAAATCTTACTCAATATGTTACTGCGTCAATGCGGGACCAATTTATGCTGAAAAAAAAATAGTTCCAATTTTGTCTACCGAGTGCAAATTGACGCTGTGAATGCAAGAATGACCATAGAAATGTGACCATACATAATGCATTAGAAACGGAACGTGGGGGAAAATGGTAAAACAAGTGAGAAAGGCATAATATTGATTTTATTATTAACCGTCACCTACACAGTTTGTTCAATATGAGCACCGGAAACATCGGCGAGATCAGTTTACAGCGCCATATTTAGACCCTGTAGTTGAAATATGAATTAAATCGATTCCGCATTAACGCATTACCGTGTGTATCAAGTTTCGCTGCCTCACGATAATTACAACCGACGCTGGACCTCTGTTAGTAGCTGCGTTGTAATTATAACCAGCCGACGGATGTATTGTCAATTCAGCATATATTAGAGTCGTACGCGATCGCGAACCCTTGCGTTGCAGTCTCTGGTTACAGAGGCGCATGTGGGTTCGTATGATGACCTGCGTATGGACAAAACCGTTAATGATTGTAACTGTACACTGCAACTGTTATCCACTGACAGAATATCAAGTTTTCCAGGTAAGACCAATATTGCAGAGTTTCCAGGAAATGGAAACGGATCCTGGTACGCAACACAGATTTAATCAGTCAGGTAATATCAAATCAGCTACCTCTGTACTACAGAGTGAAATCATTATCCTAATGCATGGGAAATCGAAATGAAAATATCAGTCGCAAACGGCTATACGCATTTATGCGTAGCAGTGTATAAATATGAATTATAGAGATTATAAAACAAAAGTTAAAATTCTGATCGTTGGCTGAGCGAAGTGAATCAGAAGTGGTTCATGTGCGCTTAAGCCTAAGAGAAAATCTCCATGACGTAATTGAAAATGATGTATGGAAAGTATTGCGTGCGTTACAATTTGACTATTATTGTTCTGTCACAGTGCAGAGAAAATTGCGTCATCGGTACAGTAAAGTATCTACAAATTCCAACCACATTCACAGATAGCATTGGCAGTTTACAGAAATATATTTGTCGAAATTAAAAACTAACGGTCCGCCACGTGTATAAGGAAACAGCTTTCAAATAATTCGCCTTTCGTTTGAACGCAGTCCACAGAAATCGATATAAAAAGTCAGTATTTACCCAGAACAAAAATCTTTTTAATACATTGTTAGGGATGAGATGAAGCGCCACAGAAATACAGAAAAAAGAAAGAAGGTAGAACAAAATATAACGTGACATAATTGACGGAATGAAACTTGGTGTATAGTTATTATACAATGAGACCAGGAAAAGTAATATACATGACTGCCTTAGTATAACTTTGACTGTAAATTTAATAGATAATGCCTAAACGGTATCATGTTAATGTATAGTTGAAAAAAATGTATGTATAGCAAACTTAGTTTTATAAAAGTAAAACGGAATATAAAAGCATGAAATATAAAGGCCTTCTCAATGTTATGTATGGTACTATCCATAACTTTTGTATATACTAGCCGTTTTTATAGTAAGCAATCTGAATATATTCGTTGCAGCCCGAGTGGTGTGCTTAGTAAATAAGTCACAGAAAAAGGAACAAATGGTAAATAATGTACAACATGGAATTAAAAGAATACACATATTAAAATAAATAATGCGAAGCTATTAAATCATCAGAAACGATGAAGTTCATATAACTTTATCTGATATCGGTGTAGCATTAATAATCGCTGCATTAGTACAAACACTCTGCAAATCACATTTTAGAGCAAGGCAGTGATTTCATCGAACCGTTCTTTTGATAATTCTCTACCGTTCCGTTCTCTAATAGCACCTAAATATTTTCCTGTTTCGATACGATTTATTTTATAGCGATGATCATTTCTCCATATGTAAGTGGGGTAGCTAACAAAATATGTCTCGATTCGAAAGAGAAAGTTGGTGAAAGAAATTTCGCAAATAGATCTTGTCGCAACGAATAACGCCTTTCTTTTAACTATTTTCACCCCAACTCGTGCATCATTTCCGTCACACTCTCTCCCCTATATCCCGATAATACAAATCGGGCTGCCCTTCTCTGAACTATTTCTATATCCTCCGTCAGCCCCACTTCTTGTCAGTTTTTACTTTTTGTAGAACTGTTTCATTTTATAAATGTTTTGCCAATACATCGTAGCCTTTGGTTCGCCTTCCCTACAATATTTTCTGTGTCTTCATTCCAATTTAAGATGGTTGTAATGGTTATTCCTAGGTATTTAGTTGAATTTACAGCCTTTGGGTTTTACCGTTTTTTTTAGTGCTCATATTGATGATTCACACATCTCATTATTAAGGGTCAATTGCCAACTTTTGCACCATGTAGATATCATATCTAATTTATTTTGCAGTTGCGTTTGATCTTCTGGTGACTTTACTAACCGATGCGAACAGGCTAACAGAACTATTCAGATTGTCTCCTAAATCGTTTATAAAGATAAGGCACAGTAGGGGCCCTGTAACAATTTCTTGTGGAACGCCAGATATCACTTCTGTTCTGCCCCCTAACTTACCGTCAATTACAACGTACTGTGTCCAAAAAAATGTTCAAATGTTTGTATAGTCTATGGGACTTAACTACGGGGCCATCAGTCCATAAACTTACAAACTACTTACGAACTAGGACGGCACAAATATCCATACCCGAGGAGGGATTCGAACCCCGACCGTAGTGGCCGTGCAGACCGTGACTGGAGCGCCTTAGTCCCCTCTGCCACCGCACTGTGTCCTTTCTGACAGGAAATACTAATCCAATCGCACAATTGTGACGATATTCTACAAGCACACAGTTTGCTTAGAAAACGCTTGTGAGGTACAGTGTCAAAAGCCTTCCTGAAATCTCAAAATACGCAATCTATTTGGCATCCCTTGTCGATAGCACTCATCACATCATGTGAGTAAAGAGCTAGCTGTGTTTCACAAGAATGATACTTTCTGAATCTGTGTTGACTATGGGTCAATAGGTCGTTCTCTTGGAGGTAGTTCATAATGTTTGAGGAAAGTATATGATCCAAAATTCTGCTGCAAACCGACGGCAATAATATAGACCTGTGATTCTGCGGATCAATCCTATTGACTTTCTTGAATATTGGAATGACCTGTGAAACTTTCCAGACTGTTGGTACGGATTTTTCGCTGAGCGAGCTGTTGTATATGATAACTACGTATGGGACTATTACATCAGCATACTCTGAAGGAAACCTAATTGGTATGCAATTGGGACCGGGAGACTCACTTTTGTAAGTGATTTAAGTTGCATTAATACTCCAGGGTTATCAACTTCTAAATTACGCATGCTGGTAGCTGTTCTTGATACAAATTCTGGAGTATTTGCTTCGCCTTCTTTCGTGAAGGAATTTCGGAAAACTGTGTTAAGCAATTCTGTTTCAGCAGAACTGTCATCAGTAGCATCACCATTGCTATCGTGTAGTGAATGTATTGATTGTGTTTTGCCCCTAGTATACTTTACATAGGACCAGAATTTATTCGGATTCTTTACGAAATTACATGACAGGGTTTCGTTGTGATAACTATTGTAAGCTTGCAGTGAAGTTCGAGCTAAATTTCTGGTCTCGGTAAAAGAGAGCCAGTCTTTGGTATTTTGTGTCCATTTAAATTTGGTATGCTTTTTCCTTTGCTTCTGCAAAAGTGATCTAATCTGTTTTGTGTACCACGGCGGGTTACCCCTTCTATTGTTAATTTATTTGGTATGAATCTGTCATTGGTTGTCGATATCATTTCTTTGAATGTAAACCACATCTGATCTACTCTAACATTGTTAGTTTCGAAAACCTGGAGATTCTTCGCCAGCGTTAGTTCCTGGCGATGCCCGGGTGTGTGTTTATTCCTTTCTTATTGTAGTTCAACTCCTCATTATGTTCAAATGTGTGTTAATCTATTGGACTTAACTACTGTGGTTATCAGTCTCTAGGCTTACAAACTACTTAACCTAAATTAAACTAACCTAAGGACAACAGACACACGCGCGCGAGCCGAGGGATGACTCGAACCTCCGACGGGGAGCAACCGCGGCGTCCACAGCGGGGTGCCTTAGAACGCTCGGCCACTCCACCGCGGCAGTTCAAGTCCTCCTTCGCTTTAACCCAACTCTATCCATTTCAGTTTCGTTTTCATGCAGCTCAAACCTGATGACGTCATATCTTCTGAACAATGTATCATACAGTAATACAGTTTTCCAGGTCTTAGAATGGAATATTGGGAAACTATCTGCGAAATGTGTCGCCAATGGAGTGGGTAGTGAAGAGGTAATAAATTACAACCTAATACATATTAGCGTATATTTTTATGCATTTTGAAATGTTCAAATGTTTGTAAAGCTTACGGAAATTAACTACGGGCTCATCAGCCCCTAAACTTACAATCTACTTTTGAACTAGCTAATACTAAGGACGGCACAAACATCCATACCCGAGGGGTTATTCCAATCCCCGACCGTAGTGGCCGTGCAGAACGTAACTGGCACGCCGCAGACCGCTCGGCCACTGCGGCCGGACTTACGTATTTTGATTTTGGCGTCGTATCTCGTGATCTGTGTGTCGTAATATGATATAATATCGAAGTTATATGGTGTGTCCATACTGTCAGTAAAATGTGTCGCGAACAGAGTTAGTAGTAAAGAAGTAATAAATCGAAATCTCATGCTTGATGGGGCGATTTTACATGAACCAAATTGTTTATGACTTAATATATGACGAAATATCTGTCGTACTATAATACAATTTAGGAGGTGCATCCATTGAGATATGTGTATACTGTCGGTAAAACGTCTTGGGACCGTGTCATTAGAAGTACAGAAGTAATAAATTAGATCATAATTACGTAATCCGTAGTTTTACTGCATGAAAGTAGTGCGTGATAAACATCTTTCATTATGTTCAAATGTTTGTTAAGCTTAAGGGACCTAACTGCGGGATCATCAGTCCCTAAACTTACAAACTACTTATGAACTACCTTATACTAAAGACGATACAAATATCCATGCCCGAGGGGTGATTTGAACCCCCGACCGTAGCAGCTGTGCAGAATGTGACTGGCGCGCCGCAGACCACTCGGCCATTGCGGTCGGCCATCTTTCATTATCTTGTTGGTTTGTCAGCGAGAAGTAGTTTCGTAAATAATAGAAATGAAGTGTAAAGTTTGTTGCAGGTTGCTAGCTGCTCTCACCCTCAAATAGTGGATGCATCTAATCTCGTTTTCACGCGTCACATGATGGAGCAGTTTCCGTGACTGTTGTCTACGACGTGAAATCTCCTGAACTATGTGTCGCAGGTTGTTCTTACCCCTACAGCGGTTGTTGTCTGATAGAAACATGTGTACAAACTATGGTTCAAATCGGTGCAGTGGTTTAGGGGATGTGAATTACGTAATCCGTAGTTTTACTGCATGAAAGTAGTGCGTGATAAACATCTTTCATTATGTTCAAATGTTTGTTAAGCTTAAGGGACCTAACTGCGGGATCATCAGTCCCTAAACTTACAAACTACTTATGAACTACCTTATACTAAAGACGATACAAATATCCATGCCCGAGGGGTGATTTGAACCCCCGACCGTAGCAGCTGTGCAGAATGTGACTGGCGCGCCGCAGACCACTCGGCCATTGCGGTCGGCCATCTTTCATTATCTTGTTGGTTTGTCAGCGAGAAGTAGTTTCGTAAATAATAGAAATGAAGTGTAAAGTTTGTTGCAGGTTGCTAGCTGCTCTCACCCTCAAATAGTGGATGCATCTAATCTCGTTTTCACGCGTCACATGATGGAGCAGTTTCCGTGACTGTTGTCTACGACGTGAAATCTCCTGAACTATGTGTCGCAGGTTGTTCTTACCCCTACAGCGGTTGTTGTCTGATAGAAACATGTGTACAAACTATGGTTCAAATCGGTGCAGTGGTTTAGGGGATGTGAAACCTGTAAAGTGTTTAGATACCTAAGACAAAAAATAAAGCACCACGAAGGAGTTAAACAAATTGGTTAGGAACTAATACTAGTACAAGTATCGACACCAAATTTGGCGGCCGATTGGTGAATATGTGACACTGAAGTGCGATTGCACCGTGCAGCTGGCAAGGAGTGTAAACTGGGTGCATGTCGGTACCAGGGCGTGAGGTCTTCAATCTGTGTACTTACTGGGTAGTAATTATGCCTCGTAGAGAGGCGAGTCAACAAAATACGCACATCTCAGTGTTTGAGAATGGGGATGCAATTGAAGTCAAATCGAGCGGGGTGGCGCAGTGGTAACACAATGCACTCGCATTCGGGAGGACGGTAGTTCAAATCCACCTTCGGCCATTGTGATTTAGGTTTTCCGTGACTTCCCTAAATGACTCTAGGCAAATGCCGGGATGGTTCCTTTCAAAGGGCACGGCCGTTTTCCTTCACCATCCTTAGCCAAAAATCCGAGCGTTAGCTCCGTCTCTAATGACCAAGCTGTAGACGGGGCTTTAAACTCTAAGCTTTCTTCCTTCTTAATTGAGCTCAAATATGCCGATTTCAGTAATTCGCAATTGCAGTGACATTGGAATATGAGCGATGCCACTATTGGACGCCGCGATGGAGTAGCCGAGCGGTCTAAAGCGTCTCGCTGCGGAGCGCGCGGTTGCTCGCCGTGTAGGTTCGAGTCCTCCCTGGGGCATGGGTGTGTGTGTTGTCCTTAGGTTAGTTCACCTAGGTTTAAGTAGTTTGTAAGCTACGGACTGATGACCACGCAGTTTGGTCCGATAGATTTACAAACATTTGAACATTTTGAACACTATTGGACGATGTTGCCTGGAGTAGGAGAACCATGGCCGAACGCACCCTCAAGGAAGAGAGGCGGCAGAACGTGTGGCCGAACAATCGTTAGAGTGGCACTCAGAGCCCAGAATTCTTCATTATCATCGACCCGACGCGCAACAGGTGCTTCAGTGGCCACAAGTACCGTTACTAGTAGCCGACGTACAGGAGGGACGCTAAGATCACGGTATCTCTTGCGCCGACTGTAATTGACAGTACTCCAACAATCGCGTTTGCAATGGTGTCGGCGCATTCGGCCGGGAATCATACTGACTGGAGAAGAATTGTCTTCAGTGATGAGTCCCGCTTCGAACTGAGAGCCAGTGATCACCATATGCTCGTATGGAGAGACCGTGGACAGCTGTGGGATGTCAACCTGACTGTCGCCCGCCATACGGTCCGATAGGAAGGTCGTCCTGACGACATTCAGGATTTTAGTACACGTTTTATGTTCAGCTATTATGACACTTCTGTAGTCTGGGATTCTCCTCTGCAGGAATCAACATCGTTTTAGAAAGTAACGATTAAGTGAAACCTAGCTTGCGCTCTTCATCCAGAGGACAGTACGTCGCCTGATGAACAAATTGCGAGCATAAGGAATTTGTCCTCCTCTGGCGTGCCACAAGGGAGTTTTATAGGACCGTTGCTTTTCACAGTGAAATAAATGACCTCACAGATAACGTTGGAAGTTCAATGAGGCCTTTCATGGATGATACTGTACTGTATCGAGAAGTTACAATACTGGAAAAGGGTCGAGAAGTGTGGATGATTTTCAACGTATTGAC
The DNA here is from genome assembly GCA_026315105.1 of Locusta migratoria. Lineage (NCBI taxonomy): Eukaryota > Metazoa > Arthropoda > Insecta > Orthoptera > Acrididae > Locusta > Locusta migratoria. The sequence goes on from CM048755.1 coordinate 349,543,345, forward strand.
TCAGGGTGCAGGAAATGACGGTTCAGACACAGCACAAGGAAGTGTAACGTGCTGCGTTTACAATGAAAGAAGCAGAGCGGGAATGGCCGTGCGGTCTGGAGCGCCATGTTGTGGATTGCGCGGCACCTTCCGTCGGAGTTGAGAGTCCTCCCTCTGGCATGGTTGTATGCGTTGTCCTTAGCATAACTGCAGAACGATTTGAATAAGATATCAGTATGGTGTAAGAATTGGCAGTTGACTCTAAATAATGAGAAGTGTGAAGTCGTCCACATTAGTACGTGAAGAAATCCGTTAAACTTTGTTTACATGATAAATCAATCAAAAGTGAAGGTCGTAAACTCCACTAAATAACTAGGAATTACAATTTCTTCTGACTTAAATTGGAAAGAACACGTAGATAATGTCGTGGGAAAGGCGAACCAGAGACTGCGATTTATTGGCAGAACCCTTAAAAGATGCAACAGAACTACTAAAGAAACTGCATACACTACGGTTGTCCGTCCTTTTATGGAATATTGCTGCCTAGTTTGGGATCCTTATCAGGTGGGTTTGACGGAGGACATCGAAAGCCGGCCGCGGTGGCCGAGGGGACTGAGGCGCTCCAGTCACGGTCTGCACGGCCACTACGGTCGGGGGTTCGAATTCCCCCTCGGGCACGGATATTTGTGCCGTCCTTAGTATAAGGTAGTTGATAAGTAGTTTGTAAGTTCAGGGACTGGTGACTCCGTAGTTAAGTCACATAAGCTTAACAATCATTTGAACATTTGATTTGGACATCGAAAGAGTCCAAAGAAGGGCAGCTCGTTTCGTATTGTCACGATACAGGAGAGGCAGCGTTACGGAAATGACACAGGATCTGGGATGGGAATCATTACAATAAGGCGCTTATCGCTGCGGCGTGGGCTACTTACGAAACTAAATTTTCCTCCGAATGCGAAAATATAGATAGGTAGAAATGATCATCAGAATAAAATACGAGAAATCAGAGCCCGAACGGAGAGATTCAGGTGTTCATTCTTTCCGCGCGCTATTCGCGAACGAAATGGGAGATAAAATAGTATAACGGTGGTTCGATGAACCCTCTGCCAGGAACTTAAATGTGAGTTTGCAGAGTATCCCATGTAGATGTAGAAAAGTTAGTTTAAGTAGTTTTTGAGTCTAGGACCGTGACCCCAGCAGTCTGGTCCCTTAGGTTTACAAACATCTGAACACAGAAAGAAAGCTTCGGTGGAGTGGCCGAGCGCATTGAGGCGATATGCTCCGATGCGCGAAGCCGTTCCCCGTCGGGGGTTCGAATCCTCCCTCGGGCACGGATGTTTGTGTCGTCTTTAGTATATGGTAGTTCATAAGTAGTCTGTAAGTTTAAGGACTGATTACCCTGCAGTTACGTCCCTTAAGCTTCACAAATATTTGAACAGTTTTAAACCTGCTAGAAGCTAGTGGCTAGCTATTGGAAAAACAAAGTTTGATCTGGGCACGGAAATGACTGACAGAACGACTAGAGTCTGGAAAGTGCGTCGGCGATAGTGCTGACAGTGCGTCGGCTGGTGTGGCGCATCGACCGCCTTTAGGGGCAATTTGGCGGCGCTCGACCTGCCCTCGTGCCCGCAAGAGGCCATCGCTAGCCGCCTCTGCCTTATCGACGGCCGCAGACGCAGCCGCCCGCCACACGCACTTTTACGGCTCACTTCTTTCCGGTCTATCGTATATTTCCGTTTCTACCACTTTCACTCGCGGGGAACGTTGTTGCTTATCAGGGGAAGGCAGCAGACGTGGGGTGGCCAGGATACGCCCAGATCGAAAAAAAACGCAGAGGGGAGTTCGAAACGAATGTAGCCGTGACAAACGGGGTCAAAACAATAAGGGGTCAGTTGAGATATCTAGGTTCTGAAGGATTCTCATCGGCAGAATTAACTAAAATCATTCGACGTCTTTCTCGCGGTTATACGGGGTATGCCGCGGTGGAGCAGCCGAGCGGTCTAAAGCACCTCGTTGCGGAGAGCGCGGTTGCTCGGCGTGGAGGTTCGAGTCCTCCCTGGGGCATGGGTGTGTGTGTGTTTGTCCGTAGGTGAGTTTACCTAGGTTTAAGTAGTTTGTAAGGTACGGACTGATGACCACGCAGTTTGGTCCGATAGATTTACAAACATTTGAACATTTTGATCTACAGGGTGTAGACAACAATATTACGAGATAGTGGTGTGATACTATAGATACAGGGGGAAGCTGATTGTTTCCATGTGAAAGGCGGGTTTTGTCAGGCTGTTGGGTTCCCCAGCCAGCCGGTTAACAGTTTGAACCTAGTGAATGGGATACAGCAGGTAGTCAGGGTTTCCCTAATGTGCTCGGAAACCGGAAACTCTTGGCTGAGCGAGGGCGGCTAACCCAGAATGCAACTGAAATACAATATAGCCACAAACATTATTCTAAAAATCATACGGCAAATATAATTATATTATTGGGTTCAGGAAACTTGGGAGAATCAAACAGCGTAATTACAATTTAAATATTCCTTACAGATAAAAAGCCCATAAATTTCAGTACCATAATAATAATAATAATAATAATATAAGACTTATATTTACAATTGTTGATACGTAGTGTATATCAGTAACAATTTAAGAAGCAAATGGGCAGCATTGTACAACGCTACCTATCTTAAAAGACGTACCACTTTATTTCCGTATTCTTTCAATAAACTTTGTTTTACTCTCTTGTTCAGCTTTTCGTTGAGATAATAATATTCTTGTGTCAGAACATAGAGCCGGCCGCGGTGGCCAAAGGGACTGAGGCGCTCCAGTCATGGTCTGCACGGCCACTACTGTCGGGGGTTCGAATCCCCCCTCGGGCATGGATATTTGTGCCGTCCTTAGTGTTAGGTAGTTCATAAGTAGTTTGTAAGTTTAGGGACTGATGACCCCGTAGTTAAGTCCCATAAGCTGTACAAACATTTGAACATCAGAACATAGATTCCACCACAGAAACACAAACATGAACCCAGCAAAGCGCATTACATTTATATATGTATTTTATTATATTTAATATTATTCTTACTAACGTTCTTTTTTATGTTGTATTTATGTTAAATATATCATAGCCAATTACAAATAGTAGATATGCAGCGGATAATTTATATGTAAACAATTATAAGTATTTGCGGACAAGAAATGAATATATTTATATAAAAAGTCATGAGCCGCGGTGGAGTAGCCGAGCGGTCTAAAGCACCTCGCTGCGGAGCGCGCGGTTGCTCGCCGTGGAGGTTCGAGTCCTCCCTTGGACATGGGTGTGTGTGTTTGTCCGTAGGTTAGTTTATCTAGGTTTAAGTAGTTTGTAAGCTACGGACGATGACCACGCAGTTTGGTCCGATAGATTTACAGATATTTGAATATTTCTAAAATGCCATGATAAATAAAATATTAATTGTGTAACTATATTTCGACGGCGGCAGTATATTTGAACAGTGAGATGACATGCTTAATGGCTACCCTGAGCAAAGAGCTTCAGTCTCAACTGTTTTTAGAATTGTTAAATACATATTTGTTTGTTAAATGTAAACAATAATTGTAGGGAGGTGGTCAAAGCATTTAATTATCTGATATTCAAGTATAATATTTTGGAAGGGAAATTGTATTTTAAAGATGAGGCGTTAGGATGCGCGGAACGATACAATTTTGGGAGCAGGCAGAGCACGCTTTTCGAACGCTTGGGAAGGAACTCGTAACTTGGACATGGTGGTGAAAGGTTGTGACGCTGGGCGGTCTGAAGCCGCGTCACGAACTTGTGATTTCAAGAGATAGGCATGTGTGGACTTAGAAAATTTAAGGGACTCTGGCTGCAGAAGTTAGTCTCTGCTTGAAAAGTGATAAACTATGCACGGCAGTAGGGCTGTGTGGAACTGTGAGAATTCAGCAATCGTGTACGCGTGTGATGACAAACTGTGTTTTATAACAAATACTTTTATCGAGGATTAACTTGGAACTGCAAAGTTCGATGGACTACTCTAACTTACGAGTGATAATTTGGAACTTTTAGTCTCGAGTGCGTGTGATACTTATTGTGAATCTCATAAACAATAGTTGGGGAAATATTTAGTTATATACCGATGTCTAAAGTAGGACCACCTCCGCGTTTCGTGTCTAATAAGAGTAATAAACTCCATTAATAAAGAATTACTTCGCGAGTGAATCAGTTCTTTATCTTAGAATCCATTTTGATGGTAATTCAGAGGTTTAATTTATGTTTGTTAAATGTATTTTCACATGATATGCAGATCGATAGACTGGCTAAACTACAGACTAATTATTAATCTTGTTTAAACAGATTGGGTAGATGTTTATGGCATAGAAGCTGACATACATAACTCACCCCTATGAACATAAACGACGAGTCAAACTTTTACTACCCTGAGTTATGTACTGCCCAAGTCTTATTGGTGAGAACCGATAGGAAGGTCGCTGTGGTAATAACAGAAAGTTGCTGCCGATGGGGTTGGGGTTGACTTATGTTTACCAAACGAATGTCAAATGTTCAAATGTTTGTTAAGCTTATGGGACTTAACTACGGGCTCATCAGTCCCTAAACTTACCAACTACTTAACTACTATCTTATACTAAGGACGGCACAAGTATCAATGCCCGAGGGGGTATTCGAACCCCCGACCGTAGTGGCCGTGCAAACCGTGACTGGAACGCCTCAGTCCCCTCAGCCACCGCGGCCGGCAAACGACTATCACGAGCAGCTTGCTTCAGATAGTGTAGTGAGCAAGTAGTTGAATGAAACAACAACGTGAGTTACCCGAAACTATGGCATGGAGACCCATCGGAAGGTTGGAGGCGGGACAGACACAGATGGAGTTGACTGCACCTATTAGAGTGACCAAAATCTTATTTTCCATGACCTGTACACGATTTCAGAAATCCGGAACTGTTAAAAGAATGCGAGGCCAAAATCGTCGACGGATAACATCAGTAAGAGATGACCATTATCTCCACTTAACAGCTCTCGAGGCAGAAGGCTGAATGCAACTCAGCTGCAACGCACCCTACAGGCAGGACGCGAAGTATCAACACAGTCAGAAATCGCCTTCGGGAATGTGGCCTCTACGTATGAAGGCTTGTGCTGGGTGTCTCATTAAAACCACGACGTCGTTTAGCCCGCAGACACTGGGTGACGGAATATCAAGATTGGAGACGTAATGAATGGCGCCAGGTTATGTTCAAATGTTCATATGTTTGTAAAGTCTATGGGACTCTACTACGGAGTCATCAGTCCCTAAACTTACAAACTACTTATGAACTAGCTAATCCTAAGGACGGCACAAATATCCATGCTCGAAGGGGGATTCGAACCCCCGACCGTAGTGGCCGTGCAGACCGTGACTGGAGAGCCTCAGCCCCCTCGGCCACCGCGGCCGGCCCTAGGTTATATTCACAGATGAGTCAAGATTTTGTGTTCACCTGGGGAATCGTCGTTCGTGGAACTCGGAACAATTCTGTTTATGTACAGAACACATTGCCATATCGGTGTTAGGGACGAATGGTGGGCTGGCCGCGGAGGCCGAGGGAACTGCGGCGCGCCAGTCACGGTCTGAACGGCCACTACGGTCGGGGGTTCGAATCCCCACTCGGGCATGGATATTTTTACCGTCCTTAGTGTTAGCTAGTTCATAAGTAGTTTGTAATTTTAGGGACTGATGATCCCGTAGTTAAGTCCCGTAAGCTGTACAAACATTTGAACCTGTTTAAACGAATGGTGGACGCAGTACCTTTGTGTCGTTTAGAATGGCGATTTGACTGCTCAGAGGTATAGAGACGAGATCGTTCGACCTTATGTTGTGCCCTACTCTGGTGCTATAGGAGACTGTTTCTCCTGGTGTGCGATAAAGCTCTTCCCCACAGAGCTGCACTGGTGGACAACGTGCTTGAAGCCTGGCGAACTGAACGATTGGAGTGGTCAGCTTGTTCTCTGGACTTAAACCTGATTGAGCATGTTTGGGATGCACTTGGCATTGCAGCAAGAGCAGCACCTCCCACAATGCTTGCAGAGCTGGATGCTGCGCTCATGGGAGAATGGGCAAATATCCCTTAAGAGCTGACTGAGGCTCTCACACAGTCCATGCCACGCAGATGAGAAATTGCACTGGCCGTCCGATGTGATCACATACCATATTAGATGGCAATGGGAATAACGTTTTCACCACATGGTAACCCCATGGTGCCTCTTTCTAAGTAAACGCCATGTAAACCTCAAGTAAAGAGCTGAGACAGCAAAGTATCTTACTGTATTACACAGAAATTACAATTGCAACCAATATCTAAGTAAAATGCGTGGCCATGTGTATTTTGTGTATGATGTCTTACATAATTCCCTAATTGTTTTGAGCAGTGTATTAGATTGATTCCACATAGTTACATACATCCATAGTGAGGATAATCTGAAGTAGGTACAACACCAGAATGAAACTTCACTCTGCACCGGAGTGTGCGCTGATATGAAACTCCCTGGCAGATTAAAATTGTGTGCCAGAGTGCTAGTCTTGCATGGTTTGTAGGAGAGCTTCTGTGAAATTTGGAAAGTAGGAGGCGAGGTACTGGCGGAAGTAAAGTTGTGAGGCGGCACCGTGAGTCGTGTCGGGATAGCACAGTAGGTAGTGCGCTTGCCCGCGAAAGGCAAAGGTCCCAGGTTCGAGTCCCGGTTCCGGCACGCAATTTTAATCTGCCAGGAAGTTTCATATCAGCGCACACTCCGCTGCAGAGTGAAGTTTCATTCTGGAAACATCCCTTAGGCTGTGACTAAGCCATGTCTCCACCATATCCTTTCTTCCAGGAGTGCTAGTCTTGCATGGTTCGCAGGAGAGCTTCTCAGAAGTTTGGAAAGTAGGAGGCGATGTACTGGCGGAACTAAAGTTGTGAGACGGCATCGTGAGTCGTGTCGGGATAGCGCAGTCGGTAGTGCGCTTGCCCGTGAAAGGCAAAGATCCCAGGTTCGAGTCCCGGTTCCGGCACACAATTTTAATCTGCCAGGAAGTTTCATAGGTACAACAAATTATAAAATACGCTGCTGGTCCCACAAAATGGACACCACGAACGAAGCTACCAAATGAAGTAAGATTTTCAGCATGCCTTTGCGTCTTTTGGGATTCACACGATTAGCACAGGCGCATATCAATTGAATGTTACCCACAACATAACTGTACCACTGCCAGCTTCCCCCGTCCTGCACAAGGTTCAAGGAATTATTCACCTGCAAGACTACGGCTTCGCATCGTCCCATAGGCATGATGAAGAAGGTAACGGGATTCATCAGACCATGCGGCGCTCTGCCAACGTCCAGTGACGAACGTCACGTGCCCATTTTAATGGCAGGTTTCTTACAGTAGAATAAATGTGAAACCGTTATAGCTATTACTTTTGATATAACAAAGAATGGTCTTACTGTATCTCCATGCCTCATTCTCATTTTCATTTCCATTTGACTGGCTCAGCCAGAACATTATGACCACCTATCTAATAGTCGGCATGTCCACTTTTGGTGAGGATATCAGTGGCGACGACTCTTGGCATAGAAGCGTTGAAGCAAAACGATGCATTATAGTACAAATGACATTTTAATAACTTACTAAGAAACTACAGTGTGTCCAGAAAAGGGCTTCCTGATTTCAAAATTAAATGTCTCGAAAACAAAGATCGATAGAGGAATGCAGTAAACGGTATGTTTATTGTGAAAGCTGTAAGAAGTTTATATAGCAGTTTGAAATAATAGTTACAAAAGCTGCTAAAAGATGGTGCTGTGATCTGTACAGCTCATATCAGCATACATAAGTGAAATAATGTATGAAAACACTCTTTGCAAACAATCACATCACAATGTTTTCAAAATGTTTACCATTGGCACTAAAGAGGTGGCGAAAACGAAGAATGAAATTCGCCACCACATTTCGTAGTGTCTCAACCGAAATGGATTCACATGCCACAGAGGTCGCCGATTCAAGCTCGTCCAGCGTGGCGCGATGCTTCTGGTAGACCATGTCTTTCACTGTGCCCCACAAAAAAAAAAAAAAAAAAAAAAAAAAAAAAAAAAAAATAATAATAGTCACAGGGAGTCAAATCCGGCGAATATGGAGGCCAATCCATGCCTGCACCAGTAAATTTGGGATATTCCAAAGCAATGACTCGATTCCCGAATTATTCCTCAAGCAAGCGAAACACTTGTTTGGTCCGATGTGGTCGGGCTCCATCTTGCATAAACCATTCAGTACCTGGTCGATCCTCTAACGCTTGATGTGTGGCGACAAATTGTTCCAAAATTGCAACGTAACGTGCACCAGTGACCGTTTCTCGAATCAAAAAAGGGCCAATAATGCCTCTGCTGCATACTGCAGCCCACACAGTAACTTTAGGAGAATACAGGGGTTTCGCTTCATACCAATATGGCTTTTCGGAACCCCAAAATCGCCAGTTCTGCTTAATCACGTATCCATTCAGGTGTAAGTGTGCTTATCTGTAAACCAGATGCAGCCTACATCAAATCCTTCACTATCAATCATTGTATCTGATTAGCAAAGGCAACCCTTTGTTGCACAGCTCGTACGGGTATGGCCTGGTGCGTTTGAATTTTGACTGGAAACGTGTGTAGGCTCTTTCTCAGTATTTTCTGCGTGCTGGAACGCTTCAAACCTGTCTCAGATGCAATTCTACGGACGGATGGCATTGGATTTCGCTGAATAATTCCAGAAACTGTGGAGATATTTTCAGGCGTAACAGCGGTTTGCTTGCGGCCAACGTGCCCCACTAGATCATCAGTTACGCTGCCTGTTCGTTGAAATTTTGCGAGGAGCGTACGAATGGTTTTCGCATCGGGTCATTTTGGAACATTAAATCGTGCTTGAAAACTTCACCTTGTGGCCGTAGGACTATCTTCTAACCTGTGGTACTCTAGCACCAGAAAAAACGCGTTGTTCAATGAAGTACATGGTTTTAATCTCTTCCTTCGTTACACTAACCTCCTTTCACGTTTCAATAGTGGAACTGATCGCTCTGGGCTTCGGATCACTATTTATACTAGGCATTACGTATGGCGATTACAGCCGGCCGCGGTGGCCGAGGTGACTGAGGCGCTCTAGTCACGGTCAGCACGGCCACTACGGTCGGGGGTTCGAATCCCCCCTCGGGCATGGATATTTGTGCCGTCCTAGTTTGTAAGTAGTTCATAAGTAGTTTGTAAGTTTAGGGACTGATGACCCCGTAGTTAAGTCCCATAAGCTTTACAAACATTTGAACTTTTTTTTTTTTTTTTTTTTTTTTTTTTTGATGGCGATTACAGCGCCATCTGTTAGCAGATTTTTTAACTCTTATTTCAAACTAATGTATAAACTTCTTACAGCTTTCACAATAAACATACCGTTTACTGCATTCATCTATCGATCTTTGTTTTCGAGATATTTAATTTTGAAATCAGGGAGTCCTTGTCTGGACACCCTGTAAGAAGTAAGATATCTCCACTGTAGGTGGGAAATTATACGCCTTTTAACGCTTTGCTGCACATCAAATTAAATTATCCTCAAAATCAGCAATTGTTCCGCACAATGTAACAAAAGAGACCACTAATGTTTATATGTTATTTTATTTTCAGAAATTTGTCTCACGTAGTTACAAAACTATGGGTGGTATTCTCACAATTCTACTAAGACATTAAAAGGCGGGGAAGCTAATAAAATAGTGGTATTGTGAGAATACAACTGCGGAGCAAAGGGTTAATGTAATCAGTGTCTCATTAGATTCTCAATTAACAGTTTAAAATGCCTCTGCTCAGAATAATTATAATAGCGCAAACACACAAAACCTACGTACCTGTCAGTGCTTATGTTAGTCTAGAAAGTGCAGATGCGAGAGTTCGACGACGTGCTTAAAACAAATTGGGAGAGAACAATGAGCACACCTCGATGAAACCTCGCCTTTACATTCAAAATCACTCCCAGATTATGCCAGTCCAATATCAAAGGGCACTCTAATTAATTGGCGAAAGGCAAGATAGACATTGATATACTGGAGGTACGGATAAAACAGCGTTCGAAAGTACGATAAACGGATTCTATGAAAAAATTTAGAGTGATTAATTTATAAGCCCACTCGTATAGCAACCGGTTGGAAAAAAAAAAAAGTTGACCTCTTCTCAACAAATAATCCTGAGCTCATAACGAGCATCAAATCGGATAGAGGGTTTAGTGAACCCAGTTTCTTCGTAACTCGAGGGAATTCCGAAACTCCCAAATGGACAGAGTATATTTATGTATCGCTGGAGTGCCCGGACATGATGGTTGTGTGTGTATAGTTGTCTGAGTGATTGCGTGAATCTATGTGTTTTTCTGACGAAGGCCATGGCCGAAATTTTAAGTACTGTGAATTTGATTATCTGTTTTCCCGTCCGTCAGCAACTCGGCGAGCCTCTTTACTGTGAGTTGTTACCTTCGAAGAAACAGCACAGAAATTTTCACTTGATGGCTTCTTGACAAGCTGTCTGTATTCTTTTCTAATATGAAATTTAAGTGCCGATGTGGCTTGAATTCAAAGAAATACGAGAAACACCATTGACAGATCTATAGCAAATAAATTAACAAAATACGAAGTTGATCCAACACCACCTAGAGTCAAGCGTAACAGCTGCCTGTGTGACGTCACACCGACCAGGCCGCGATGGCCAGCTGATTGGCTGGCCACTGAGGCAAAGCCCACTGCCTGGTAGCGGTCAGCCAGTAAGCTGCCCATCGGTACACGAAAGGTCACAGCAGTGTTCAAGATAGGCAGTAGAAGTAATCGACTAAATTACACGCCTATGTCATTGTCATTTATTTGATGGTTGATTTTTCAACACACACACACACACACACACACACACACACACACACACACTCACTCACTTTGTTCGTACATTATTAATTATCTCGATGGAAACGATTTATTGACCGAAAGTAGCGACAGATATAAAAAATGTCTTTGTGTAACACAACTGGCTCTTTACTCATGTAAAGTGATAAGTGACATCGACAAGGAATCTCAAGTTGATTTCATGTTTCTTGGTTCACAGATCTCTTTTGACACTGTAGGCCACAAAAGGCTTTTCGTCAAAATGCGTGATTACGGAATATCGTCTCAGTTATGTGATTGGATTCATGATTTCCTATCAAAGACGCCAAAGTTCGTTGTTAGTGATCAAAAGGCGTAGACTAAGCAGAACTAATATTTGAAATTCCCAAAGGTAGAGTTTTAGATGCTCCAATGTTCCTTATCTATGTAAAACACTTAGGAGAAAATCTGAGCCGGCCGCAGTGGCCGAGCGGTCTGCGGCGCGCCAGTCACAGTCTGCACGGCCGCTACGGTCGGGGATTTGAATCCCCCCTCGGGCATGGATATTTGTGTCGTCTTTAATGTAAGTTAGTTCATAAATAGTTTGTAAGTTGAGGGACTGATGACCTCGCAGTTAAGTTCCTTAAACTTGACAAACATTTGAGAAGATCTGAGCAGCCGTCTTTGTATGCAGATGATGCTGTTATTTATTGTCTAGTAATGTCATCACAAGATGTAATCCAATTACATAACAGATTTTTATCAAATATCTGTATGGTGCGAAAGTTGGTAAATGACCGCAAACAATTAAATTTGCGGGGTCATGCACAGTCGCGATGGAGTGGCCGAGCGCTCTAGGGCGCCTTGCTGCAGAGCGCGCGATTGTTCTCCGTCGGAGGTTCGCATCCTCCCTGTGGCATGGGTGTGTGTGTGTGTGTGTGTGTGTGTGTGTGTGTGTGTGTGTGTGTGTGTGTGTGTGTGTGTGTGTGTGTGTGTGTTTTGTCCTTAGTGTTAGTTTAAGTAATTTGTAAGCCAAAAGACTAATAACCGCAGTATCTAATTCCCATAGATTTACGAACGTTTGAGCATTTGAGGGTCATGCACATGAATTCAAATGTTCAAATGTTTGTAATCCTTTGCGTCAAAGTTCTGTGGCCATCGGTCGCTAGACTTGCAAACTACTTTAACTTACACCGAGGACGACACACACACTAATGCCCGAGGATAGACTCGAACCTCCAACGTGAGCAGCCTTGCGATCCGTAACGCGGCGCTCCAGATCACACGGCCATTTCCGCGCCGCAGCACATGAGTACTAAAAGGAATCTGTAGATCGTTTACAAGGTAAATCAGTCAAATCTGAAGGCCGTAAACTCGGCTAAAAACCTGAGATTTTCTATGACGATAGACTTAAATTAGAAATAACACACAGAAATGTTGTGGGGAAGGCGAACCAAAAACTACATTTTATTTGCAGAACACTCAGAACACGCAACGGAACTAAAGAGACTGCCTACACCACGCTTGTCCGTCCACTTTTAGATTAGTGCTGCGCGATGTTGAATCCTTGTCAGGTACGAATGGCGGAGGACATCTAAAGCGTACAATGTATGGCTGATGGTTTTGGATTATCGTATTACCGGCGAAAGAGTCACAGAAATGATACACGAGTTGGGAAGAAAATCATTACAACAACGATGATTTTTGTTGCGGTCTGATCTAATTACGAAATGTAGATCAAAAACTTTCTCCTTCGATTGGGAAAATATATTGTCTCCCACCAACATAAAGACTAATGATCATCGCAGGAAAATAAGTGAAATAGTTTCCAAATGACAAGCCAAGATCGCAAACTAACAATTTATTAAGTGACGATCGGTTTCGGTGCACTGTGTCACCATCATCTGGTCATATATATGATATAATCTGGTCATCTTGTTAAAAAATTGGGTATAAAATAACAAGTGCAACATTGCACTTAGTCACTATATAAAAATACATAAGTTAAAGACATGATAGCTTACAAAATACTGACAGCTCTGAAGATTCTAGTTTACATTTTGGCGACAAAATGTAAAAAAAAATGTTCAAATGTCCGTAAATCTATCGGACCAAACTGCGTGGTCATCAGTCCGTAGCTTACAAACTACTTAAATCTAGGTAAACTAACGTAAGGACAAACACACACATCCATGCCCCTTATGTATTTTTTTATATAGTGACTAAGTGCAATGTTGCACTTATTATTTTATACCCAATTTTTTAACAAGATGACCAGATTATAACATATATATGACCACATGATGGTGACACAGTGCACCGAAACCGGTCGTCACTTAATACATTGTTAGTTTGCGATCTTGGCTTATCATTTGGAAACTATAAAACGAATTGATCGCCTCCAGACTAGACGATGTCAGGTAACCTTAAAATAAGTGAAGTAAGAAGACGAACGGAGAGATTTGTGTGTTCTTTCTTCCCGCGCACTGCTTGAGAATATAATGGTAAACAGCTTGAAAGTGGTTCGATTAACTCTCTGCCGTGCAGTTAGTTGTGAACCGCAGAGTACCCATGTAAATACACATGTACTCATATCACCATCTGTTTTTTGAAACAGCGATCCAGATATCTAAAAAAAAAAAAAAAAAAAAAAAAAAGGCAAATATTTGTAAATATATCGGACCAAAGTGTGTGGTCATCTGTCCGTAGCTTACAAACTACTTAAACTAACGTAAACTAACCTAAGGACAAACACACACACACACACACACACACACACACACGCCCCAGGGAGGACTTGAACCTCCGCAGCGAGGCGCCTTAGACCGCTCGGCTACTCCTCCGCGGCCAGATATGTCTATAAATTATATAAACAACGTACGTGATTATGCGAGAACTATCCATAAATTAACTTCCAAATCGCCTGTAAGTTAAGAAGTATATAAGCTGTACACTCGTGTTTACATTACGTCTTGACGTGTTTACATTAATTCTCCAATTAGTCAACCCCTAACCGAAATGTTAGTCGTATTGTAACACTTAAGATGTTCAGATTTGTATAATCCTAACGCGCCAAACCACTCCGGTCATCGTCACCTAAACTTACAAACTACTTATACTAATTTATACTAATTATAACGCACACACTCATGCAGAGGGAGGACTCGAACCTCCGACGCTAGGGGCTGGCGCGACCCATAACGTGGCGCTCCAGACCACGCGGACACACCAGCGCGACTCGTAACGCTTGCTTCTTTATCCCTCTATTTTATGCTCTGGTACTTCAACCTGTTTTGGACAGCGCAATTATGAAGTGTGAGTAATTAACAAGACATTCGTCTCAGGAAAGAATTGAACATAGTTTTGTTAGAAATCTGGATAGTTAAAAAAATTTCTGTTGTTTGTAAATATAAGGGGCTTAACTACTACGGTTATTAGTCCCTAGGCTTACAAACCACTTTAACTTATGCCAAGAAAATGTTCAAATTTTGTAAAGCTTATGGGACTTGACTGCGGAGTCAGCAGATCCTAAACTTACAAACTACTTATGCGATAGCTTACACTAAAGACGGCACAGACATCCATGCCCGAGGGGGTGTTCGAACCTCCGACGGGGAACGGCCTCTCGCATCGTAGCTTAGCGTCTCAATGCGCTCGGCCCTCCGCCGCGGCCATATGCCAAGGACAAAGCGCACACACACACTCATGCCCGAGGGAGGACTCGAACCTCCAACGGCGAGCTACCGCGCACTCCGTAGCAAGACGCCTCAGAGCGCTCGGCCACTCCCCGCGCCCGGATAATTCATCACCCAGCTCCCGAGGTGGAATTCATGAAATATACCGAGCGAGGTGCTTACAAAACTGGATTCGCATTGGGGAGGACGGTGTTTTAACTCCGTTTAAACGCCGGGATTGCTCCTTAGACAGGGTACGGCTGATTTCCTTCCCCATCCTTTCCAAAAACAATCTCAGCTTGAGCTTCGTCTGTAATGACCACACTGTCGACGGTTCGTTAAACCGTAATCTTGGTCCTTTTTTCCATGACGTCAGATGTCTATATGTCTTTGCGGTCTGATGGCGCCTGCTAGAGTTTTTTTAAGATTATGGGAAAAATGCCTGTGTATCCATTGCTTCGATTCTTCCTTAGTTGGAAAGTTCACGTACAGCTCTTATCTGTCGTGCCCAAGACTCATACTCTTCAGGTACTGTATCCTATCTTCACGGTGGTGCTGTGGAACGTCAAGGCCAAATCCATTCCTTCAGTTTTGTGAACGTAAGTTAGATATTTCATTACACGGCGCCCACGAAACTTACGGTGGCTTAAAAGCGTTGTCCTTGAAAGTTGACGCACATCTTCAGAAAGTTCGGAAATTGTGAACCTACTTTTTGCACGAATACTTTATTCACATGTTTGGACAAATTCATCAGTCGCATCGGATTGTCTTACTCGACTGTAACGTGTATATCGGCAATGCCGCAAGTGTACTGTTAGACCTGTATGCGAACTTCTGTCCTCGCTGTCCTTTCTACGCTGGTATACCAACTTATTTCTCACAGCAAGAGGCAAGTGACGAGTTTTTAATTAAAGTCGCAGTGAAAGAGAATCACAAGTGGAGTCTCTGAGGTTACGGAGACGGAGAGTTCGGAGATGAGTCATTGGACCCGCTGGCAAGTTTAAATTGAGTTGGCAGACCTTATTTCTTATCTTTTCCCGCAACAGACATTGACAGACCTACCTTGCTGTTTATCCACTTCTCTCAGCCAACATCGATTTTTACGTGACCTGCAGTACAAATTGGGAATACATTTGCGACAGTTCGTAGAAGATACTTCATGCGTAACTAAAAACCTTCTATAGATACGCTGTATCTCCCTGTAGGTTTCGGAGAAATGTTGACTGAGCGAAATGTGGAAAGGGTGAAAAATTAGCAGGAGCACTTTAAACGCGGCGTAATCACAGAATGCTACAGCTTTTTGATTCGCTCCTCGGCTGTACGCAGTCTTCGAGCAGCGGTATCAAAATTTTAATCTACCTCGCCAGCCATGCTCTCAATAAAGCAGTCTTTGTACGAAGCTAAAAAAAAAAAAAATCTACTGCGTGGCCTTTGTTTTCCGCACTGAAGTAATTTAGCACTGGGTATGAAGTACATTGCTACTGCCCTCCCTGATTCAATTAAAACCCTCTTAATGTGGCCTTAACCGACGCAATTTCCTCTTCTCTAATTTCTGCCTCCTTGATTACTGCGAGTTTTTGAATTGCCAGAATCCAGCTCTGCTGTGACGACCGTTTTACACTGGACCACTTGGCCTGTACTACTGCAAATTGATTCCAGTGCCTTAGCACACTGTGTTCACGCAGTATCTATCCTTTTTTCCCCAAACCTACTCCACTGCATCATTTCGGGTGGCCAGTTTCTCTTATACAAGTCTAACCTGCGTACTAATTCCTTCTAAAATGTTCTGGGATTTCTTGTTCTAAAATTTCAGTAAATGTTATTTCACTGGGAAGTGAACACCGGTCGGTATAAAATATTAAAAATGAAATTAATTAAAACAGTCTCAATCGCAACAGCTTTTTGTTTTGTATGGCCCCCTGTGCCAGGCTTTATGTTAACTATCTTTAGGCTATTAATTATAAGGAGAGGCAATTAATTAAATTTGTGCTGTGGCCGGGATTCCAACCTGGGACCTTCTTCTTACTAGGCAGGCGTTTTAGACCGCTCTGCAAACGCAGCTAACAAATTTTAATTCAATGCTTCTCCTTATATTTAATACTTTTGGTACAAGGAGACAATGTTTGTCTCAAGGAGTTGAATTATTATTGATATTTATCTTTAGGCTGTTAGCACTGCTCTGCACTGGGATGCTGTCGAGGCAATGGCTACATTGAGTTGCGAATATGATGATGCTAAGACCTTCAGAGTGTGGACTGTGCTGTGATAAAATATTGCGGAGTTGGTGACTGCGTGTTGTTACTTGGAGTGTTGGACTTCAAACTGTGAGAGCATGCACTGCACTGTGCCAGTCTTGTGTGGAGGTGACGACTGTAATGTCGTTGTATAGTATGCTGGACCAACACCACCTAGATGTCTCTAGTACTGGGCAAATACCCTGTCATCCCTGGCATAGAAAATTAATAGCCGCATTAAGTCTTTTCAGTTATGTATTTGCCTTTTGAGCTCTAATATTGGCCTGTGCTGCAATCTGGGATTTTGTCTGCTAAGCAGCGAGAACCTAAAGTTACGTTTACAAAGTGCAAATAGTACTTGACGAGTTTGCACTGCGAGTTCATTCGATTTTGCAATGAACAAGCGTCCATCACCGACTCAGCAGCAGTGACGTGTCCGTGCTCTGAGGGTCGGTATGGATTCCAGCACACCACACTACGCCACACCGTCGTCGTCTATATATTGCCCCGACGCAGTACTGTCCATGCTCCGAGGGTCTGGGTCCAGCCAGCACCACCTAGAGACAAGGCCTCACAACAGCCCGTGCCACGTCACATCGACCAGGTCGCGACTTCCAGCTGAGTGGCTGGCCACTGGGGCACTGCCAACACTGTCTGATGAGAAGGCCTGCGCGCTGCCGTGCCACGTCACGCAGAGTAGGTCGCGATCGCTTACCTCACTGGCTGGCTGATGGAGCACATCCCACCGCCTCGCATCGGCCAGCCAGTGAGCTAAGCGATTGGGACCTACTCTGCGTGACGTGGCACGGCAGCGCGCAGGCCTTCTCTTCAGACAGTGTTGGCACAGCCCCCTGCCGCGTAGCGGCCAGCCAGTAAGCTGGCGGTCGTGGCCTGGTAGGTGTGACGTGTCACGGACCTTTCTGAGGCCTTGTCTCTAGGTGGTGCTGGCTGGACCCCAGACCCTCGGAGCATGGACAGTACTGCGTCGGGGCAATATATAGACGACGACGGTGTGGCGTAGTGTGGTGTGCTGGAATCCAGACCGACCCTCAGAGCACGGACACGTCACTGCTGCTGAGTCGGTGATGGACGCTTGATCATTGCAAAATCGAATGAACTCGCAGTGCAAACTCGTCAAGTACTATTTGCACTTTGTAAACGTAACTTTAGGTTATCGTGGCTTAGTAGATTAAATCCCAGATTGCAGCACAGACCAATATTAGAGCTCAAAAGGTAAATACATAACTGAAAAGGCTGTTGATGCGGCTATTAAATTTCTATGCCAGGGATGACAGAGTCTTTCCCCAGTACTCATTGTTCGTGTTTTCAAAGAGAGAAAGAATGCCAGCTGCGGTGGCTGAGGGGACTGAGGCGCTCCAGTCACGGTCTGCACGGCCACTACGGTCGGGGGTTCGAATCCCCCCTCGGGCATGGATATTTGTGCCGTCCTTAGTATTAGCTAGTTTATAAGTAGTTTGTAAGTTTAGGGACTGATGACCCCATAGTTAAGTCCCATAAGCTATACAAGCATTTGAACATTTAGAGAAAGAATATTAGACTTGTTCAAATGTCTTGGAGAAACAATATTAGACTTGGTCAAATGTTTGTATAGCTTATGGGACTTAACTACGGGGTAATCAGCCCCTAAACTTATAAACTACTTATGAACTAGCTAATACTAGGGACGGCACAAATATCCATGCCCGAGGGGGGATTCGAACCCCCGAACTTAGTGGCCGTGCAGACCGTGACTGTAGCGCCTCAGTTCCCTCGGCCACCGCGGCCGGCTATTAGACTTGTATTAGATGTATTAATAACATAAACAAATTATTTTTAACTAGAACCCAGCGTCACTTGCTGCAGTATTGCAAATAAACTTTATTGTTGGAAATGTCTTCCAATGATTTTTAAACCAACTATGAGGAATTACATAACCAAGCAAATTGGTTTTACTTTTAGCCGTCGTTTTAGTGGTTAGCGAACACATTACTTGAAAACAAAGTAATACAATATTTAAAAAGAGGCAGTGTTCAAAGTTTAAATTTAATGAAGTTAAATCTATTCTAACTCAACTAAATGGGAGTCAAGTTGTATTACACCAAAGTGCAGATCTGTCACAGGAAATATTAAAATACCCACGAGCAAATCACTCACCTGCAAAATTACACGCAAAATTCCAGTTCTGCGGAATATCTGTCAGAAATAAAATGAGTCCATATTGATGAAGACTAACTCTCTGTCCTCGATCAACTCAGGTAAATTATTTTAGTGTTGGGACTGCCAATGCAAAAATTTTCTAGCTCCAAAACACACGAGGCTGGATGACCACTCAGAGCAGCACAGGTGTTAGCTCTTCAGCTTCAACCAGAATTGTGTGAAAGAGCCTTTTAAAGTGGCGGCTATATTCTCCGTGCTCCGCTTCGGAGCGGCCGAGCGCATTGAGGCGCTATGCTACGATGCACGAGGCCGTTTCCCGTCGGGGGTTCGAATCCCCTCTCGGGCATGGTGGTTTGTGCCGTCTTTAGGATAAGCTAGTTCATTAGTAGTTTGTAGGTTTAGGGACTGATGACCCCGTAGTTAAGTCCCATAAGCTATACAAACATTTGAACATTTTATTCTCCGCGCACACACTTTTTATCAACGTCATTTAATGACTTCATACTATCAGCAGTGTCCTTTACAAGTTTTTACACATACACGATACCAAAAATTTGAATGAGCCATTCCATGGACGTGAAAATTCTGAACAAAACTGCTACCTCACACTTTACGTACAGCAATTTGCCAGCAAATTAATGTTAAATAGATGCAAGACAGTACAAACATTTATGCCCAAGGGGGGATTAGAACCCCCAACGAGGAATGGCCTCGCGCATCGGGGCATAGCGCCTCAATGCGCTCGGCCACTCCGCCACGGCTCAAGGTGCTATTGGATACACTGTATGCACCTTACTAACATATTACTTTAATGTATTGTGTAACGTATACGGCTTTAGTATCTAACCATATCAAGTAACCTATACATGCCATTTCTAGATGGGCAATTACACTACAGAAGGCATTTTGGAATCGACAAAGACGATTTAGAAAAAAAAATTTAACAAAATATTCTCTGATTTCGGCATAGACTCTAAATCAGTAAGAAAAAGTATGTCATTCCATTTGAAAAAAAAAAATAAAAAAAAAATGGGTCTAAATAGCCTACTTCTAGTGAGAATCCGAAGTTGCAAATGGCACCAGTAGATCTGGCGTCTACACGTACCACTAGGAGGTATTGCATTTTAGATTTCATACGACTCTCTGCATCTCAGAAGGGCTGGAAGGGTGGTCTGGGACACCCTGTACATACATTAATAACTTTCATAATTTCGCTTAAATAATTATTCTCGGCTTTTGCAACTTCCTGTACACGTTTTATTAGAAGACGCATGTAAATAGTAGCATCTCCTCTTCAACCTGACAAATATTACTCCTCTATACGTAAAGTAGTTAGCACTGCAGGCGAACAAACACGACCCACATACATAAAGTCGTCACGTGTGTCGTGGCGACGGCAGAATTGACGTCGCGTCGACTAGTTTGAATGAGACGGCGGCGGCAAGGAAGACGTGTAGCGGCTGTGCCACTCAACCACGTGGCACAGAGAGCCACGCCCCTCCCACCCTCACCCACCCACCAACCCACACACACACACACACACACACACACACACACACACACACACGCCTAACGCAGCCGCGCCCACAGGCCCGCTTAGAATCCGTGCTACGCCGCACGAAAATCAAACGCCGCTCATGACCTGTCAGTCACCCACACTTACATGTACATGGCTGGCCACACAAAACGCAACACCGCAGAAAACCGGAGTTACTATCGTCAAATTTATTTCGGAGTTACCACGCGTTGCAAATTTCGCAGAATGCGCAATACAGCCCCACGTGGAATGACGAAGATGATGAAGTCAGTTCGGATGTTTGTAATCCTAAGGGATCAAACTGCTAGGGTCATCGGTCCCTAAGACCGACAGACTACTTTAACTTACTATCAGGACAACACATACGCCCATGCCCGAAGGAGGACTCGAGCCTCCAGCGGGAGCGGCTGCACATTCCACAACGTGGCGCCCCAGACCGCATGGCAACTACCGTGCAGCGAGGACATCAGTACTGATTGTTACCCCCATTGCTAGTTATAACCGCTGCTACAGGTCTCCTCATTGAATCACAAAAGCTGATGTTGGAATCGACTTCCGCACCCAATTAATGCAGTTAATGTGTCGGATCTGGCCGCGGTGGCCGAGCGGTGTGCGCCGCGCCAGTCACGTTCTGCACGCCCACTATGGTCGGGTTTCGAATCCCCCCTCGGGCATGGATATTTGTGCCGTCCGTACTATTAGCTAGTTCATAAGTAGTTTGTAAGTTTAGGGACTGATGACCCCGTAGTTAGATTCCATAAGCTCTACAAAAATTTCAACATTTGAATGTGTCGGAACATTCTTCCTGACGTGTTGATGTTGGCAGCGGCGCGATGGCAGAGGCGTTGTTATGTATGTTTTTACGAGTAACATATGGCAAAATCGGGATATATTCGTAGAAATGACCGCTGTTGTTGCAGCGGCTGAGCGGCCGAGCGCATTGAGGTGTTATGTTCCTATGCGCGAGGCCGTTCTCCGTCGGGGGTTCGAATCCTCCATCGGGCATGATATGTTCAAATGTTTGTTAAGCTTACGGGACTTAACTGCGTGGTTATCAGTCCCTAAACAAACTACTTATGAACTACCTTATACTAAAGACGGCACAAACATCCATACCAGAGGAAGGGATTCGAACCCCCGACCGTAGCGGCCGTGCAGACCGTGACTGGCGCGACGCAGTCCGCTCGGCCACTGCGGCCGGCATCGGGCATGACTGTTTGTGCTGTCTTTAGTATAAGGTAGTTCATAAGTAGTTTGTAAGTTTAGGAACTGATGACACAAGCTTTACAAACTTTTTTTGTGAACCGCTGTCGTTGACGTTAATAACATCTCCTACAAATGTGTCACTATCGTGACATATTCGTACAACGATATTTGTATCTTTTTATGAGCTACGGTGTAACCGAATTTGGAAGAAGTGTTTCGAATCGAAACCGAGCGAGGTGGTGCGGTCGTAACACAATGGACTCGCGTTCGGGAGGACGGGTTTTCAAATCCACATGCGACCATCCACATTTACGTTTTCCGTGATTTCCTTTAATCATTCCAGGCAAATGCCAGGAAGGTTTCTATGAAATAGAACGGCCGATTTCCTTCCTAAACCTTACCCAAACAATCCGAGCGTGACTTACGTCTCTAATGTCTACGCTGTTGACAGGACGTTAACAATCCTAATCTTCCTTTTTCCTTCATTCGTATAGAATGCACGTCGTCTTAAAGATGTATTAGTGCATCGAAGGTGTGGGAGGACGAATGGTTTTTTTTTTTTTTTTTTTTTTTTTTTTTTTAATTTATACTAAAGTAAAAATTGTACATTGAACATTCGTCGGAGAAGAAATCGCTATATCCGTGTAGTGGTCACCTGATGATGGCGTAACAGCCTAAAAACGGTTAGTAAAAACAATAAATTTGTAGAATATTAGAAATTTATCTCGTGTGTTTTATTCAAAACGAATAAAATGTTCTACCAAGAAGTGACGGAACACTCAGTGAAAAAAGTACATTGATAACAGGTTTTCTACATGGGTGTAACAATTTCCTTTCATTACATGGCTCTTATTGGAGACAATCTTTCAACTGAAAACGAATAAAACTTATCGCTCAATCAATACACTCAAATTTCATTACGTAAAACAAACTGTTACACCCAAGTAGTGACTGTTTCTCGGTATACTTTTCCGATTCACGATCTCAAAATGTTCAAATGTTTGTAGAGCTTATGGGACTTAACTACGGGGTCAACAGTCCCTAAACTTACAAACTACTTATGAACTAGCTTATACTAAAGACGGCACCAACAGCAATGCCCGAGGGGGGATTCGAAACCCCGACCGCAGCGGCCGTGCAGACCGTGACTGGCACGCCGCAGACCGCTCGGCCACTGCGGCCGGCGATTCACGATCTGGTGGCAATTTGTGATCCAGTGAAATTGTCTAGACTTACCATTCGAAGAAATCGCTGGAGAAGAAGTTTAGGAAAGTACATCGATGACCATTCACTATATGGGTGTAACATGTCTGACTGAAAACACCTTTCAATTAATATTTTAATTGGCGTTTATTAATCTCAGCTGATGATAGGTGTTGCAACGTTACAACATGAGCATACGACAACTTGTGTCAGGGCCGAGATTGGAACACGGGAGTTGCACTAAGCTCATGCGACACCAAATACTTACAGGCTAATCACAAGAAACTACCCAAGCACGTAGCCTGTCCGACCCAAACTCTAATAATATGCCCTCCTACCTCGACCGCTGTACTCCATGGGCCGCAGCTGGCCCTAGATTCCAGTCCAGTTCAGTCCAGTCCTCAAGTGCGTCCGCTCTGAAATATGCGTCAATACTTGAGATGGAGACTTGCAATAATTAAGGCATCTGTTCTTCGTACATGTCCGAAAAAGAAACAGACGCTGCAGTTCTTAACTCTTAATCGGCAGCGAATAAAACTTTCTTCGAATGTGCTACGATTTTCCAGTATATTACTCGTAGAAAATAATAGTGTCAACAGCGATAATTTCTACGAATATGTCATGATCTTCCAATATGTTACTGGTAAAAACATTTAGACAACAAAACCAATTTTTTTCGTACAACTTACGGACGTATTCTTATTGACAGTCTGAACGTCACTCTTGATTAATTAAATAAATCGCAATTTGCGATCAGTTATGGCTTCACTGTGCTAGGTTTAGATGGAATACCAAAGTGCGGCGAATAAAAATTTGTGCTCGGCCAGGATTCGAACCCGGAATCTCCTGCTTACTAGGCATACGCGTTGACCACGCCGCCACCGAGGACACAGTGACCCGACTGCAGAGGACTCTTCCCTGCACGTCTCCCGCCACACACAAATCTCCATTCGCCACGCTGTCTCTTTCCTATTACCATAGCCTATTTGTTCTGTAATGCTCGCAGCCACAATACCGTATTCCCGCATCAGGGAGAACAGACCATGAGGTATCGAGACACAATTAATTGTCAGGAGCCTAGTCTCGGCTGCAGTGGGGCTTGTCACTGTGTCCTCGGTGGCGGAGTGATCAAGGCGTCTGCATAGTAAGTAGGAGATCCCAGGTTCGAATCCCAGCCGGGCACAAATTTTCATTCGCCACACTTTGGTATTCTACCTAAACCTAGTACAGTGAAGCCATAACTGATCGCAAATTGCGATTTAATTCATTGATTGAATGCTGTAACGTCGTTAAAAATATGTAAATGTCACTCTTCATTTTCTGCTTCATCCTCTCGTCATTCTCCGCGCCACTGCCTACATCAACATGTCAGAAAGAATGTTCTGATACATAAACTATGTTTTAATTCCTCCAGTGCCGGTACACTAACCAGTCAGCGTTACATCTCTCAAGTGTTGGAGCCTGTCGTGCTTCCAAACCTCTGGCACTTGCCGACTCCAGTATTTCAACAGGATAATGCGCGACCACACGCAAGCCTTCTTGGTCGTTCATCGGATTGAACTGCTGCCTTGGCCTCCCTCTTATCATGATCTCTCGCCTATCGAAAAAGTCTGGTCTGTGACTAGGGAACAAGTGATTTCCTTACACCAACCGATGCAATATTACAAGGCGCGTCTGAAAAGTTCGGTGAATGGTCCCATAATGTCCGCGCATACACATTGAGGGACAATGTCAACAAGCGCCCCCTATGGTGCAAAGCATTGCAATGAAGCGATCTGTTGAGGAAATTTAGAGGGTCGGAATTTGAAGCTGACTGCAGCGAAAGAAAAATATTTCAAATGTGTATATTTCCGTCAACAGTTGCAATATATTTGTTTAATTACATGTTTCGATCAGTTGGATCATCTTCAGATCCAAAAGACAAAAGTAAAATAAAAATGTACAATTTGATAAACTTACTAAAGGTTAATTGAACAATAGTTAATTTATACATAAATAGGGAGATTTTTCTTTGCCTTATAGTTGCGTCCGCAACTCGTCTGGCTGAGTACTACTTGGTACTGAGTTTTACAATTTGATGTAGGCACTTATAATTTGGTTCCAGGTGATGGTGGGGGTAAGACCCTAGCTTATTAGGGTCAAGCCATCTCCTCCAATCCCCCCCCCCACCTACTCTTTCGCTCCCCACCACCACCTGCAACCAAATTATAAGTGCTTACATCAAATTGTAAAACTCAGTACCAGTTAGTACTCAGCATGACGATTTGCGGACGCAGCTATAAGGTAAAGAATAATCTCTCCATTTGTGTATAAATTAACTATTGTTCAATTAACCTTTAGTAAGTTTATCAAATTGTACATTTTTATTTCACTTTTGTTGTTTAGATCTGAGGATGATCCAAGTGATCGAAACATGTAATTCAACAAATATATTGCAACTGTTGACGGAAATAAACACATTTGAAATAACACAGTGCAGTTGCGGACACTCTCCAGTCGATCATGTCTACTATAATAAAAAGAAAGAAAAATAGTAATAAAATACAAATGACGTTTCACATTAATTTAATTCAAAACTTTACTATGAACAATATTTGGTCCATTTCGTTTTTCTCTTTCTGTCCATCTGCTTCTACCTTACTATCTGTCCGTTTATGGCCGGCCGCGGTGACCGAGGGGACTGAGGCGCTCCAGTCACGGTCTGCACTGCCACTACGGTCGGGGGTTCGAATCCCCCCTCGGGCATGGATATTTGTGCCGTCCTTAGTTTTAGCTAGTTCATAAGTAGTTTGTAAGCTTAGGGACTGATGACCCTGTAGTTAAGTCCCATAAGCTATACAAACATTTTTTTTGTCCATTCATGTTTCGTTTTCATGCAGATTAATACTTACGACATCATACATCCTTGACTATGTGTCATACAATAATTTTTTTCAGATTTGTGTAATGTAATATTAGGAACCTCTCTGCGATGAATAAATATTGGATGTATCTAGTCTCTTAAATCGCGCGTCGCGTGATGGGGATGTTGTTCTGCCTCATAATTTACGACGTCATATATCTTCAACTATGTGTCGTAGGTAGTTTTTAACCCCACAGCGATTTTTGTCTGAATAGTAAGCAATATGTGAACTACGTTCAGTTGAAATTGGTCCACTATTTTTGGAGGCGACGTGGAAAAATAGCGCATGATGTAGCAGTTATTCGGAAATTACATTGTTTATGACGTCATTTCTCCAGAAAGATGCGTCGTACCATCATCTAAATTTGAAGGTACATTGAGTTGTATATGTGGCTAATGTCTGCAAAATACAGGGTGTCTCACGAAAGACACCTGCCAGGCGTCCGCGGATCGCTTGGTACGGCTCCCGGCAGCCGCCACCGCATCCGCCGGCCACGGCAGCGCCCGATTCTCGGACTCTATTGTGCCGCGGGCGCATACACTGAGTTCAAGTCTAAAAAACATTGCCATCTGAGTAACCTAAGCTCACCTTTATCTACAGTAGATGTTCAAAATGATGTCCCTCTATGGAAAGAGCGGCCTGACATCTCTTGAACACTCGACGAATTTAAACTCACGAACTCAGATACTGTTGCTCGACGTCGTTACTGTAACTGGCTGTTTCAGTCTGTCCACGA
This sequence comes from Locusta migratoria, assembly GCA_026315105.1. Classification (NCBI taxonomy): domain Eukaryota; kingdom Metazoa; phylum Arthropoda; class Insecta; order Orthoptera; family Acrididae; genus Locusta; species Locusta migratoria. The sequence continues at coordinate 349,569,836 of CM048755.1, forward strand.
TGGGGAAGTTGCTCCTGAGATGCTTTATTAACACGTTCGTGCGGTCACCTGTGCGGGCCGCTAACGCTCTAGGCGGACGCCTGTAAGCGCACGTGTACTGAGAACTGAAATCATATCCCTGCGAAACCTGTAATATTGAAAGACAACATAACGTCTGCACAAGAGGTGGTGCTAGATATAGAAATACTTTTGTATCCCATCCTCGTCGCCACTTTTGTATCCCATCCTCGTCGCCGCTTTTGTGTCTCGTTTCCGTCGTAGGTGTCGGTGGCCGAGTAGAAAGACTGACACAGGAATAAAGGATGCACGCGTGTGCAGGTACGAAGGTGACCAGCCAGTGGGACAGCAGAAACTAGAAACACTAGAGTAAATTAGAACGAGATATATATTTCATGGAGTCTTGGTAATACTTAACTTTTACTTAGTTCTTGACTGCAGAATGCTGATACATAGATTAGATAGAGGCCTGCCTACTGATCATTCCTAGTGCCTATCCGATAGCCAAGTCTTCACTGGTGCCTATCTGATTCCCAAGTGTTAACTGGTTCCTATCTCAGTCCCAAGTGAACGATGCAGTCCAGTGGTGGCCACGATCGAAGTTGCAGCAGAGGGCGCTCGTGGCTGACGTCGTAAGAACGCCGCGCCATCCGTGCATGGCGGCGCGCGGCGAAAGTAGGTGGCGCGCACTTTATACTTGTGCGACACCACAAATACAAGTACGCTTTAGCTGCATGCCGATCATGTGATAAATGCTGCAAGCTGTCTGACGCTTATAAGCGTCATTTGCATTTATTGCAAACAATTCCAACAAAGCCTCTGATTTATTGCAAACTATGCAAGTGACGTGTTTCATTGAGAAAAAAAAAATAAAGTCTGAGAACACCAAAAGGTTCATCAAACGGAGAAAAAGGAACAACTCTCATCTGCAATGTGGTGCTATGGAAACCCAATCCCATATCACAAATAGGTTTGCAAGGTTTTTATAGCAAACCACTAAAGACAAAACACACAACTGCAGACAGGAAAACGTTACGTGATATTTTTGGTGGCTTGTACTAATACCAAAGCACAGCCGAACAAACTAAATTGAATACGCAGCTAGCGAACGCGCCGCTTATAAGCGTTGGCAGCTCTGGCGTGTTGATCGCGGAAACGCTCATAAGCGTCAGCCGCAGCCAACGTGTTATTCTGGTGAAGCACGGCTGCATTTGGCAGGATGCGTAAATTCGCAGAACAATCGACGCTGGAGCTCAGAAAATCCACATGAATTACATCAAAAACCTCTTCATGACGTGAAAACTGGAGTGTGGTGTGCAATTAGTGCGAGGCGGATAATTGGATCAGTCTTTTTTCACAAAACAATAAATTCTGACAGGTAAGTGAACAATATCCTGCATCCATTTTTTCAAGAACTTTTACCCAACGAAAAGCAGTACGGTTATTTAATGCAGGACAATGCAAGACCGCACATTGCCAATGCTTCTATGGCAGCAGTACGAAGTGTTTTTGATGATAGGATAGTTGACTGGCCTCACCGTTCTCCAGATCTAATTCCCTGTGACTTTTATCTTTGGGGAATGTTAAAAGACAAGGTGTATTCAAGCAATCCCCATACACTCGAAGAGTTAGAAGACAGGATTCGACTAGTCATTTCCCAGATTTCGGCAGCCGAAATTCGAGTGTTCGCAAATGTGTTCAAGAAATGTCAGGTCGCTGTTTCCATAGAGGGACATCATTTTGAACATCTACTGTAGATAAAGGAAAGCTTAGGTTACTCAGATGGCAATCTTTGTTAGACTTTAACTCAGTGTATACGCTCGCGGCACAATAGAGTCCGAGAATCGGGCGCTGCCGTGAGCCGGCGGATGCGGTGGCGGCGGCTGGGAACCTTAGCGCGCGATCCGCGGACGCCTGGCAGCGTCTTTCGTGAGACGCCCTGTAGTAAGCAGGAAGACTCAGGTTATCATCTCCGCTGGGGCACACAGTTTCAACGTTCTCCATTGAATTATTTCAATGCCCATCAGCAGTTATCGTAGTAAATTCTTTGTGTATAGATTACTACAACGTGTTTCTGCTGCAAAGTGAACACTGATAGTGGCTTGCAGTAGTAAATACAGCTTTTTTTCTTGGGGGGGGGGGGGTTGAGATTAATGTAAAGATACATTATTTTTAAGTGTACACCCCATGATATTGTGTATCACATTTGCCGCTCATATTCGGAGGATAATTTACACTGAAGCCCCTTTTACTTTACCGAAATCAAGATTTTTTTTATTGCTGACGTTAAATCATTGAAATACCTACTTTTGTCATAATATTCATTATTATGATGATCTGGCAACACTATCCAAGGGGACTTGTTTCTCCTTTGATGCAGCCGTTACTGATGTCGACTAGTCATTTCCCAGATTTCGGCACCCGAAATTCGTCGAGTGTTCGCAAATGTGTTCAAGAAATGTCAGGTCGCTGTTTCCATAGAGGGACATCATTTTGAACATGTAGTGTAATTAAAGGTAAGCTTAGGTTACTCAGATGGCAATGTTTCTTAGACTTTAACTAAGTGTATGCGGTCGCGGCACAATAGAGTCTGAGAATCTGGCGCTGCCGTGGCCAGCGTATGCGGTGAGGCACCCTGTATGTCGTGAATGGTGTTACTAAGGCGTAATAAATCGGAACCTCATGCGTGATGATGCGGTTTTTCATGAACCAAATTGTTTATGACTTCATATCTCATGAACTATATGTCGGACTAAAATATGTTCAGATGTTTGTATAGCTTATGGGTCTTAACTACGGGGTCATCAGTCCCTAAACTTACAAACTACTTACGGACTAACTAAGGACGGCACAAATATCCATACCCGAGGGGGGATTCGAACCCCCGACCGTAGTGGCCGTGCAGACCGTGACTGGAGCGCCTCAGTCCCCGCGGCCACCGCGGCCGGCAACTGTGATATAGTATAGAAGAAATATTCAGCGGTATATATATATATATATATATATATATATATATATATATATATATATATATGTGTGTGTGTGTGTGTGTACTGTGTACAGTGTAGAAGTAACAACTTTTAACGGCATGCCAAATGCCGTAGATAAACATCATGAACATCGGAAAAGTAGTAAGCGATAATTTTGTTTTCCTTTCATTTTGTTGGGATTTAAATTATGTTCAAAGTTTATTGCAAGGCGCTAAGTGCTCTCATTGTCAAATAGTTAACGAATAAAATCACGCTGTCATGCGCCGCAAGATGGGGCAGTTTTCCTTGCTTATGATGTGATATCATATGAACTATGTATCGTAGGTGGTTTTTGGCACAATATAAAATGATTCCTGAACTTAAAGAATATTTGTGTCTTATTTGATTGAAATTGGTCCATTACTTAAAGAGCAGATGCAGAATATTGTCCCATGATGGGGCCGTTTTTCTCGAATGTTACTGTTTATTACATAATATTTCCTTACGTATGTGTCGTAGGTGGTTCTTACCCGACAGTGATTCTTGTCTGATAGTAAGGAACATGTGTACCAAGTTTGGTTAAAACTGGTCTAATAGTTTAGGAGGAGATGTGGGACATACATACATACATACACACAATCCCACATACAGCATATTTCATAAGATGTACTAACTGTAAGCCAGGCGTTGCCCGAGTGTTTATTTATCCTACATTCTCGTAGTTCCCATCTCCTTCCCCCCTCTCTGCATTCACCTCTTTGTCTCCCATCTCTCTGTTCGTATCCATCTTTCCCTCTCTCGGCAAAGTTTTTTTCAAGGTACCCTTTGTCATGTACCATACAGGCATTTATGTACCCAGTGACCTTCCTCTGCGTTTAAAGGTCATGTGTGCAAAAATTTATAAAATTGGAAGAAAACTGTGCAGTTTTTAAAATTATGTAAGTTAAGTACCCTCCGCCATGTACCGAACGAAATTTTATACAGTCAGTGACAGTCTTCTTGTTTTTAATTTAGAGTGTGCAGAATTTCATCAATATCGGAACAAAACTATAGGTTTCTATGCTATAGAAACGCAGGGTCACATTGAAAAACGCACTTTGGTATTATCAAATATTCCAGTTTTATTTCATATAACCCTATTTCTGAGAATAACAAAAACAGCCGGCCGCGGTGGCCGAGCGGTCTGCAGCGTGCCAGTCACGGTCTGCACGGCCGCTGCGGTCGGGGTTTGAATACCCCCTCGGGCATGGATATTTGTGCCGTCTTTACTATAAGGTAGTTCATAAGTAGTTTGTAAGTTTAGGGACTGATGACCCCGTAGTTAAGTCCCATAAGTTATACAAATATTTGAACATTTAGTCTCATAAACTCTATAAACATTTGAACAAAAAAATAAAGTGTCAAATCGGTCGAGCCGTTCTCAAGTTATGGAGTTATGGTGCGACCAAGGTATTTAGTGAGCCATTTTTATGTTGCAAAGTACCCTCTCCCGTGCACCGTATGAAACTTAAGGTAGATGGTGACCTTCCTCTTGTTTTGAAAGTCAAGTGTGCGAAATTTCGTGTAGATCGAATGAAACTCTACTCTGTAGGAGAAATATGCTCCGCCATGCACCTATCACAAAATACATTTTAGCTGGTGTTTTCTACCTATAAACTACATTCCTGCCAAATTTCAGCTTCATACGTGAAGTAGTTTTCGAGATTTCGTGTTTAGTCAATGACTGAGCGAGTGTCCTTACGCTTTTCTATATAAAGAGGTTAAGAAAACAGATTAACTTTGGATGCAAAAGAATTAAGGGAGATTTGCAGAGAAAAATAAATAGTAGCATGCAAATCTGTAATGCTAACTTTATTTTGATACAAGTTCATACCTGATGCGACAGATTCACGACATCTACAGCGAAACTGTTGTGAGCGGTTGACTTCTTTTCGTTTCATCCATTTTGTGTGTGTGTATGTAAGGGGGGGGGGGGGGTTCAGTTAGAAAACGCTTCATAAACGTCCGAAATTACATACAAATTTTGTTGCAGGTCCCTAACTATTCCCATTTTTCAACAATTGACGCATAAATCCGGGTACTCTCACGTGATGGCCTCTCATTATTTATGACGTCATATCTCCTGAGTTATGTGTCGTGCTCTTTTGTTTTTGAGTCAGGAACCTTCGTGGGTGTACGGTGAACAGTTCACCAAAGTTTCATTGCAATCGAATTAATAGTTTAAATGTTCAAATGTTTGTAGAGATTATCGGACTTAACTACGGGGTCATCAGTCCCTAAACTAACAAACTACTTATGTACTAGCTACTACTAAGGACGGCACAAATATCCATGCACGAGGGGGGATTCTAACCCCCGACCGTAGTGGCCGTGCAGACTGTGACTGGCACGCCGCAGTGAATGGCTTATGAACACATAGGGGACATACAGACAAATATATATATACAGGGTGTTACAAAAAGGTACGGCTAAACTTTCAGGAAACATTCCTCACACAAAAAGAAAGAAAATATGTTATACTAGCGTGACTTCAAACACTTTGTTACAGGAAATGTTCAAAATGTCCTCCGTTAGCGAGGTTACATGCATCCACCCTCCGTCGCATGGAATCAAAATGTTCAAATGTTTGTTAAGCTTACGGGACTTAACTACGGGGTCATCAGTCCCTAAACTTACAAACTACTTATCAACTACCTTATACTAAAGACGGCACAAATATCCATGCCCGAGGGGGGATTCGAACCCCCGACCGTAGTGGCCGTGCTGACCGTGACTGAAGCGCCTCAGTCACCTCGGCCACCGCGGCCGGCCGCATGGAATCCCTGATGCGCTGATGCAGCCCTGGAGAATGGCGTATTGTATCACAGCCGTCCACAATACGAGCACGAAGTCTCTCTACATTTGGTACCGGAGTTGCGTAGACAAGAGCTTTCAAATGACCCCAAAATGAAAGTCAAGAGGGTTGAGGTCAGGAGAGCGTGGAGGCCATGGAATTGGTCCGCCTCTACCAATCCATTGGTCACCGAATCTGTTGTTGTGAAGCGTACGAACACGTCGACTGAAATGTGCAGGAGCTCCATCGTGCATGAACCACATGTTGTGTCGTACGTGTAAATGCACATGTTCCAGCAGCACAGGTAGAGTATCCCGTATAAAATCATGATAACGTGATCCAGTGAGCGTAAGTGGAAAAACATGAGGCCCCATCAAGACATCACCAACAATTCATGCGCAAACGTTAACAGAAAATCTGTTTTCATGACGTGATTGCACAATTGCGTGTGGATTCTCGTCAGCCCACACATGTGAAAATTTACAATTTGATCACGTTGGAATGAAGCCTTCCGGACACATGTCGACATAACACTTTCTTTCTTTGTGTGTTTCCTGAAACTTTGGCCGTACCTTTTTGTAACTCTCTCTCTCTCTCTCTCTCTCTCTCTCTCTCTCTCTCTCTCTCTCTCTCTCTCTCTCTCTCCCAAGACTGCGTGGCGCACCAAACTCATCGTTAACGTGCCGCACGGATTTTAACTGGGGCGGCGCATTTCCTCATCCCGGAAGTGAGTGCTTTAACACGCTTGGCTGTCCGGGCCCATCTCTCAGAACCAAGCTGTGCGCTAACTTTTATTTGGTAGGCTTATATGTTGATTATCATCACTGTACAAATAATCCTATTTGGAATGGAGCATCGCTATGCCGTGGTGGAATGGCCGAGCGCTCTAAACCGCGTTGCTGCGGAGCGCGCGGCTGCGCCCCGTCGGAGGTTCGAATCCTCCCTCGGACATGGGTTTGTGTGTTGTCCTTATCATAAGTCAGTTTAAGTAGTTTATAAGTCTAGGGACTGACGACCATTACATTTTGGTCCCATAGCCTTACAAACATTTGAACATTTTTTAACATCGCTATAAATATATATTTGTGAGCTACAGAATAAGGTTTAACCACAGATACTGACCGAAAACACGTTAGAAATACGCCGCACTGAAATACGGAGACGGTCACAGGAGCTGTAATATTAACTTTTATTCCCTCGCTGTGCTTAAAAGCAAGTTCCCAGCTTTGTGAGATGTCGCAGAGCAACTACTTTGTCAGATGCAGGCAACAGTTTGCCTATGTGGAGCTTTTAAACCTGTACAGTCTGTAGGAAATTACCCCGGAGACCGATAAGTTTGCTATTAAAGACTAGCTTTGTCGCGAACTCCGTTAACTTGCTATCTACTGCGAGAGACCTTTGGCGTCTTTCAGGTTTTAATGAAGTGCTCGTTTATAGGAGGCAACATCGTTAGCCCTGCCACTGCCGTCTCCTGCGCACCGAAACTCGTTTACACACCGATGCAACACCACTACGGAGCTTTCCCTGCGTTGAGCAGAAGGTTGCCAACTGTCGACACACGAGCTTAATGTTTTTATCGGCTTTCCCTCACCGATGCAATCACTAGCAAACTGTGCGCGTGAGCTTTCTCAGTGATTAAATACTAACATTTCGTATTGGCATTTTAAGAATTCTACGTACGCAACATATTTTAGGACCGGATGATATACATCTTCGAACCTTTTTGGTCCACTTTAGGTTACGGTAGTACCACTAAAAGTGGGTGATATCCCTAAATCACTCCAGGCAAATGCGAGGATGGTTCCTTTGAAAGGGCACAGCCGATTTCCTTCCACATCCTTACACAAACCTTCCAAGCGTAAGCTCCGTCTCTAATGACTACGCTGTCGACGGGACGTTAAACTCCAAACTTCCTTCCTACTAAAAGTGGGCCTTTGCGATCGCCTTTTGACAGCTCTAAATTTAAATGAAAATAACGGCTTAAACATTCAGCTGACACGAAAATTCAATAACCGAATTTGTAGAGGAGAAAATTCTCTACAACTTTGCTCTCTTATGTTTCTTTCATATCTCGTAGCGTTTCAAAGATATTTGCAAAAATAACGGCGATTTTGGGATGTATGTATGTCTGTCGGTCTGTCCTTCTGTCCGTAACGTGTTCCCTGTTTTTAAGACGAACCGTTCAACCGATCAGCACCAAATTCTACAGTCATGATTGTAGGCCGCCAGAGACCAGAACCTCCCTTTTTGAGATTTTTCGGACAAAAAATACGGTAGTAATAAAAAAAAGCCGTTTGTAATGTAATTGCAAACGAACAGTTCATCTGACACGAAAATTGAATAACCTAATTGGTAGAGCAGAAATTTTTCTATAACTTAGCTCCCTTATGTTTTTTTTTTTTTTCATATCTTGTATCGTTTGAGACATATTTGCAAAAATAACGGGGATTTGACACCCTCCATTGAATTAACGAAAACCAGCCGTTCGGAGATGTCACGTGACATTCCTCTCTGGTATACGCCATCTTGCATTGTAACTTACACGTTGTCATTTCAAAGCAAAGGCGTCCTGAAGAATTAACAAAAACACATCGATCTTCGTACGATAAATGATAATCTAGTGTCTACAAATGCCATATTACCATCAATTAACAAGGGCCATCAATAGTATGAAATTAAAGTACTTTTGTTTTGAATGATTGCCGTAGCGTAGAGGGCAAGGCGTTGGACTACGACGGTAAAGGTTGGTGGTCCGGAACCCGCCACTACCTACATTTTCTTTACCTAAAAGGGTTTCAGACACTGTTATTAATTAATTTTTTATTATCTAGATTATTATTTTGATCCAAAATGTTTGCAAAAACGTATAAAACTACAAATCTAAAGTGGGCCGTAAAACACGTCAATGCGATTTTTTAATTATCAATTGGCTCAATAACTGCTCCGTGTGCCACTTCATTGAATCTAGAGGCTTCCGCCAAACAAGACGCCATATTCACACATCTCCATTACCTGTACTTTTCTGATAGGAGCAAGTGCTACATCTGTGGGACACTAAACATTAATCTCACTTTATTTAGAGTTTGGGAAAGTTTCTTTTATAAAGTGAATAAGTTACATTTAAAGTTACTTCATAGGTAAAGTAAATTAGCCATTGTTTCTATACATCGGAATTAACTGTGTCCGTTTAGTTTTATCGTTATTTTTACAATTATTTTTAAATTTGTAACTCATCTGTAAATAAACAGGCCGCGGTGGAGTAGCCGAGCGGTCTAAAGCGTCTCACTGCGGAGGGCGCGGTTGCTCGCCGTGGAGGTTCGAGTCCTCCCTGGGGCATGGGTCTTTGTGTTGTCCTTAGGTTAGTTTACCTAGGTTTAAGTAGTTCGTAAGCTACGGACTGATGACCATCCAGTTTGGTCCGATAGATTTACAAACATTTGAACATTTTTTTAATAAACAGTGAAAGATATTCATTTAAAAATAATAACTGTGTTATGTTCCGCTAATTCTACGTCTACATATTTATTCTACAAATCACATTTAAGTACATGGAAGAGGGATCATGGGGCCGCCTTTATGATATTTCTCTACAGTTTCATTCATTAATAGAGCATAGGAAAATGGAAAACCTAAATCAAGCAGTTAACGATCTGATTTCTCTTATTTTAAAATGATCATCATGTCTCCGTACATAGGTGGGTGCTAACAAGAAATGTTCGCGTTAGGAGGAGAAAGTTGATGAAAGAAATTTCGCAAATAGATCTCGCCGCGGCGAATAACGCATTTCTTTTAATGATTTCCACTCCAACCCGTGCGTCATTTGCGTGAGACACTTTCCCCTGTAACACGAAACGAACCATTGCTCTTTGAACTTTTTCTGTATCCTCCATCAGTCCCACCTGGAGAGGAGTAACACTTCGGAACAATACTCCAAAATAGGACGGGCAGGTGTAGTGTAGGCAGTTACTTTAGTAGGACTGCTGCATCTTCTACGTGTTCTGCCAATTAAACGTAGCCTTTGGTTCGCCCACATTTCCTACATGTTCTTCCAATTTACGTCGTTCGTTATTGTAATTCCTGGGTATTTAGTTGAATTTAGGGTTTTTAGATTCGACTTATTTATCTTATAAATATGGTTAACGAATTTCAATTAGTGCTAATATGGATGACTTCGTACTTTAGGATGAATTGCCTATTTCCGCATAATGAAGATATCTAAATCGTTTTCAGTTGCCTTAGATCCTCTGGTGACTTTGCTAACCGATAAACGAGAGGCCCATCCGCGAAGAGTGTGAGAGAGCTGTGCAGATTGTCTCGTTAATCCTTTGTAAAGACAAGGAACAGTAAGGGCCTATAACACTTCCCTGGGGAACGCCAGGTATCATTTCTGTTTTTAATTGCACGAGAGCACGTAAAGTTAAGCTTTGTGTAACAGGTAAAGCTAAAAGACCGTTCTGTTTCAAAGAAAAAGGACTTCTCAATTTACCTGCTCATTATTTTCACCTGAAAGGGGCCTGGACGAACCTCGCAATATTTCAAACATGGTTTCGTAATTGCTTTGTGCCACAGGCGTGACAACAATTAATGTGAAAGGGTCCTCCTACAAGCGATATATTGTTACTGAATAATGCTCTACAGCAACCAAACGAAAGTGTTCTGAAACATAATGACCAATACGCTGTAACGTGAGAACCCATATTCAGACAGTGGACCAGAGAGTCATTACCGCGATAGAGAAAATTTATAGACGTACTCAGCAACAAAAACTACCGATGAAGACAGCAATCTTCAAACACTTCTGAAACAATTACATGTGTTATTTGCAATTCATGAGGTATAGAAAGCGTGACCTAAGGTAAATCAATCAATTACATACAAGTCACAGGAAGACATTAATAGTGAAGGCGACGAAGTTATTTATTCCGATGAAGACTACTCATTAACAACGATAACTGCCTGTTTTGAATAGTACTTCACAGTATGAGAGTTGTAATGACGGTATTGTGAGACATACTATGATTAAAATTGAATATATAGTAAATAAGAGTTAAATGGTATCACGGTAATTAATTTTAGTTTTGGAAAAATCCTTAAACTTTGGAGTTTCGCGGGAATCGATTATTAGTGGTTGTCTCCAATTATCGTGGACAGTTGACAGTTTATTGCACCTAACTATAACAGCAGCTTCTACTGATTTGTATTCTCCTCCAATCAGCAAACAATCTACAACGAAAGGATTAATTTGTTCCCTCGAGATCAAAATTCCAAAAACTTTATCATCAGATGACCAAGGGATGCCAGAAATATGTGACAAGAATGTAACGTCGGAGACTGCACGTGTGAGGTGTCACTGATGCTAATATACTCATTTTGCGTACATAAGTTGCAACTAAAACGTTTCGAAAGACGATCAGGAATTACATGTAGTGAAAGCACTAAAATTATACTTCAGACGTAAGACATTTCCTATCTACGTTCCAGAATATTACGCATCAGTGGTAATACTTCATAAATTTATTGCCGTAAGAGCCTCACAAAAAATGTTAAGTGTGATAGAAAAAAGTAACGAAACTTTTGTTACATCGTTACTGTTAAAAGGGACGTAATTATAGGTTAAGTTACGTTATGTAAACAATAACGCCGTTACCGACAGTTACCTTCGAAAAAGTAACTTTTGATAGTAACGTATTACTCCGTAAATGCTTTTTCTCGTAAAACCTGAGCTATAAGCGTAGCTGACAACAGATATCTTAAAACGTTACCCCGGAAACCAGCCCAATAACAGTTACAGCGTATGGGCAACAGAAATTCTAACTTAGATAGATGATAGATAGAGAACTGCTGAATGCCAAGTACCTTCAAGTTTTATTCCCACCTAAAATTGGTAGTTCTCTACGGCCCCGCTAGGTGTCATGCCCGAATGAATTATGCAGTCATCTTGGAGTCCGAACAACGTCAGTGATGTACTGATTAGAGTTTCATGAAGGACCCAGATCCGCACCTACAATTCAGAGAGAATTAGGACTAAATATCCCCAGCCATTATCTTAAAGACAAACTCTTATTAATTGGAACAATCGTTTCACCGAAAATGCGTATCGAGTAGGGGGCCGAGTCGGGGTGGTGAATAGTCTCTAAAGCAGTGAACAAACTATTTCGGTGGTCTTACATTCGTAGTCAAGGTAAGTGAACGAGACGTGGCAGCTTAGAATTGAATATGCCTAGTCTACAATCAGTTTGGGAAGTATTTATACCTACAAATTGGATCTGTTTTGTGTAGAAATGCTAAACAAAATGTAGACTGAAGATGATTTTCTTAATCAAATTTATTCATTGACGAATCCACATTCCATAGGTGCGGTAAGGCGATCGGCATGATGTTCGGATATCGGGAGAGAAGAAAGCACGCACATAACCGAACATTTGCGCGACCCGATAAAGTACATGCTTTTGCGCTGTAAGCAGTAACAAATTTCAGGGTCATTTCTTTTTGCCTAGTTAAGTGTGAGATATCGTACCTGGAAAATCTTGAAGATTACCTAATACCTCATTTACTGCAGGCTATAGCCAAATAATTTATTTTTTAGAGAGTGGCGCCTCACCACATTGTACGGCTGCTTCGTGTCTCTATATGAATGTGCCGACTTGTATTGGACGTGGTGTAACAATATCCTGGCCACCATGACACCTGATTTAATCCCAATGTATATCTGTAAGTTGAGTTAAATTAAAAACGTCGACCAGCTGGGACAACGGATAACAGAAAGTATCTGCAACCTTGCGTCATGTGATTTGTCAGGAAGTTAATAACAGCTTGAATATTTGTCATCAAAAAAATGTTCAAATGTTTGTTAAGCTTAAGGGACTTGACTGCGGGGTCATCAGTCACTAAACTTAAAAACTACGTATGAACTACCTTACACTAAAGACGACACAAACATTCATGTCCGAGAGGGGGGGGCGGGATTAGAAGCCCCGACCGTAGCGGCCGTGCAGACTGTGACTGACGCGCCGCAGACTGCTCGGCCACTGCGGCCGGTGCTAGTGTTTATATTGAAGTTATTTGACAAATAAATAGCGTTATATATTAGAGGTTAAGGTGACGACTCATCCGAGGCGGAAGACTGGTGCGGATCCCGGCCGAGCTCAAATTTTCACTTGTCGCCATAGAGCTATTTCAATGCCCTAGTGCAGATAATGTCTTTCCTTTGCTTCCTCCTATATATTCAAAGGAGTAAAGTTCTTTTAGTACGAACGTATGTTTCATGATTCCAGCAAATTTTACCAAAGAAAATAAAATGCACTTTTAACAAGTCATAATTCGAATATTGCCGTTAGAGGGGATGTGTTTGAGTTGAGGCAGCGTAACTGCCAGTGTGCCAATATCCGGACCAAGTTCATCCAATATTTGAGAGAGAGAGAGAGAGAGAGAGAGAGAGAGAGAGAGAGAGAGAGAGAGAGAGATGATTTAGCTACTTGCAGCAAACACGGCGTGCAGTGGTCGCGTGTATCGATGTAACCAGAGCAAATGTACTCCACACATTCATCCGTAGCTGAACGAGCGGACACTGCGTGCAGTACAGCTATCAAATGAAATACTAGAAACGTATTTGCTGTTCGCGAAATACATCAGCTCTGCAGTTAACGGTGACACGTGAAGATTTGTGCCAGACGGCACTCGAACACATGTTTCCACTTTTTTCCAGAGAGGACGCAATAGCCACGCGTTAACAAATGGTCGTATTAGTAACGTAAGCACCTGTCTTGTTATGGCGCAAAAAACAAAAGAGAGAGAGAGGGCAGTCTCGGTTCTGACTTTCCCCGTAATTTTTTTTTTATTTACTTACTTTTTTTTATTTCTCAGGAACGTAGGAGGTCGAATAAGTTTTTTTTAATATCTCCAATACTCTGAGATTTTCAGCTAAAAATCTTTATTAACAAATCATGATTTCGGCCAGTATCTGGCCATTATCAATGCTAAAAAGTACAAGAAAAACACACTGTTACTACATGAAAAATGTTACATAAGTACCACTAATGGCATTATGACAGACTTAACAATGTTTTAATTAATTATACATACCATGTATGAAGATGTTATTAATATGGATAACTCGCACCACGCCAAGTATGACAACTGGACATTTTTACCGTTTCAAATCTACACAAACACTATTTCAAATAGGCTAAATGGGCAATAGGAATTTTCATTTGATCAGTATTTTTCTAAATTCAACACATTACAATTTAACATAACTGCCTTTGAAGGACAGGTAATACAGCTACCGGTATGTTTTTCCACCTCTTCCTCAATAATGTTACTTTTTCAGGAAAAATGACATACTGTATAACGTTAATTGTAAGGTCAGATTTTGGAAATAATATATTCAAAAATCCCACAAATGGGAATTCGCTATGTGTCACTTCGCTTTAGAATAAACTAGATGGTCGTTGGTAGTTCCAGTTGGTTAGTAAAGTCACCAGAAGATCAAAAGCAACTGCAGAATGATTTAGATATCTGCATGGTGCAAAAATTGGCAATTGACCTTGATTAATTTAAAGTGTGATGTCATCCATATGACCACTAAATGAAATTCATTAAACTTCAGTTACACAATGAACCAGTCAAATCTACAGGCCATAAATTCAATTAAATAGCTAGGAATTACAGTTGAAAACAAATGGGAAAGAGCACTTAGAAAATATTGTAGGGAAGGCGAACCAAATACTACGTTTCATTGGCAGAACACTTACAAGATGCAAGAGTTCTACTAAAGGAACTGCGTAAGCTGCACTTGTGCGTCCCATTTTGAAGTATTGCTGCGCATTGTGGAATTCATACCAGGTTGGACTGATGGAGAAAGTTCAAAGAAGGGCACCTGGTTTTGTATTATCACGGTATATAGAAGAGAGTGCCACGGAAATGATTCACGAGTTAGGATGGAAATCATTAAAAGAAAGGTATTATTCGTTGCTACGAGATCTATTTGCAAAATTTCTTTCACCAACTTTTTCTTCCGAATGCGAACATATTTTTTAGCACCCGCCAACATAGGGAGACATGATCATCATAATAAAATAAGAGAAATCAGATCGAAAACAGAAAGATTTAGGTGTTCCTTTTTTCCCGCGAGCTATTAGAGAATGGAACTATCTATCTACATCTACATAGATACTCTGCAAATCACATTTAAGTGCCTGGCAGAGGGTTCATTAACCACTTTCATAACTTTTCTCTACCGTTCCATTCTTTAATAGCGCGCGGGAAGAAAGAACACCTAAATCGTTCCGTTTTCGATCTGATTTCTCTTATTTTATTGGGATGGTCATGTCTCCCTAAGTAGGTGGGTGCTAGCAAAATATTTTCACATTCAGAACTAAAAGTCGGTGATTGAAACTTCGCAAACAGATCACGCCGCAATGAATAACGTCTTTCTTTTAATGATTTCCACCCCAATTCGTGCAACATTTCCGTTACGCTTTCCCCCCGTATCGCGATAAAACAAAACGAGCTGCCCTTCTCTGAACCTTCTCAATATCTTCCGTCAGTCCCACCTGGTGAGGGTCCCACAAGGGGCAACAGTACTCCAGGAGAGGACGCACAAGTGTGATGTAGGCAGTCTCTTTGGTGGAGCTGGTGCATCTTCTAAGCGTTCTTCCAATGAAACGTAACCTTTGGTTCGCCTTCCCCACAATATTTTCTATGTGTTCTCTCCAGTCAAAGTTGTTCGTAATTGTAACTCCTAGGTATTTGGTAGAATTTACGATCTTAAGGTTTGACTGATTTATCGCGTAATTGAAGTTCAGCGGATTTCTTTTAGTGGTCATGTGTATTACTTCACACTTTTTTTATTTAGTGTCTATAGAGAAATATCATGAAAGCGGTTCGATGAACCCTCTGCCATGCACTTCAGTTTGTCTCGTAGAGTATCTATGTAGATGTAGATTCTCAGAGTGCCATGAATGATGAATGTTGGATTATCTCATTGCCTGAAAACTGTATTCAGACATTAATCGATATTTACATGAACAAGATGCACTAGTATGTAAGTTTGAGAATTTCAAAAAAACTGCTTCAGTTATTAAAGAATTGACTAAACAGCCGGATATTGCTTAACAATCATAATTCACTTCTAAGTCTTACCTTAAATGAGAAACACTCGTTATGCAAAAATGTATTTTTCTGTCGGTAGTCATGTAGAAATAGGATGTATTCCATTCCGAGAAATACGCTAAAATCTATCCTATACTGTATAATTCTGTACATTCTTTCTTAGCAGAAAGTTATGGTAACAAAACTAAATTAAATTTATTGCAGGTTCGGGAGGAAAGAGGGGGAGGAGGGTGGGGGTTCGCTTATTAAAAAAAGTTGAAAAACACTGATTTAGTAAAAGAGACCCCTATCCTCCGGCGGCTACTTACACCGTAATTTAATATCTTTATTTGTCCTCAAACTATTTATATTTGGATATGTAGTGCAGTGACGATAGCTGCACAACAGTTCAAAGTTACTGTAGACAACAGTAATGTTGAGTTTGCTCTTCACTGTAAACCATTTATTACCTGCGCCTCAGTTTTATTTTCCGGCGGTGTTAATTCTACGTCAACTGTAATACACAGCAATATGATTAGGTTCACTCCTTTAGAGTCGGCCGCTATGCACTTCTAGTGGAACAAAAGATATTGCGGAGAGATGGCTGATCCCCCTAGGGTGTGGCTAAGCCATGTTTCCGCAATATCCTTCTTCCCAAGAGTGCTATTTCCTGCACGTTTCAGAGGAGAACTTCTGTGGCCGTAGGAGATGAGGTACTGGCGGAAGTAATTCTGTGAGGTCGGGTCGTGATTTCTGCTTGGGAAGATCAGCTGTTACAGCACTTTCCAGCGAGAGGCAAACGTTACCATTTCAAGTCTCGGCTCCGCACACAGTGTTAATCTGTTTGGAGTTTTAGTGTAATAGTAACTTCAGCTTTCTCGCTGTTCGTAAGGTTATCTATAATTAAGTACCGTCTGAAAAAAAAACTGCATAAATATCCAGTCACCTCTTGGTAAGAGATGCAAAGATAGATAAACTTGCTTTAAATGTTCAGAAACATATAAACATTATACTTCACAAATCATAGAAATATATAAAATGAAGATAGTGTCAGAGTGTTACAATTAGAATTAATCATATCGTACAAACGCTTGAGAGTAATAATTTTTACCTATTTGAAATGGAATGGTAGCTCTGTCAAAGATAATACACATGGCAGGCTTCGGATTATTGGCAGAATACTAGTGAAACGCAGTTAGTATAAAAAAGAGATTGGTTAAATAATGTCACTCGCTGCGGAGCGCGCGGTTGCTCGCCGTGGAGGTTCGAGTCCTCCCTGGGGCATGGGTGTGTGTGTTGTCCTTAGTTTAGTTTACCTAGGTTTAAGTAGTTTGTAAACTACGGACTGATGACCACGCAGTTTGGTCCGATAGATTTACAAACATTTTTTTGAAATTTCATTCGAACGGTTAATTGTAGAATATTTTAAGTATGTGGGACTCATACCAAACAAAAGTAAAAGAAATTACACCAACTTGGCGAGTTTCATGGAATAATGGGACACACATGGCACAAGTGTGTTATTTTCGCACTACACTTCCCTATGACAGTTGAGTGAAGTAGGACACCTTCTAAGACGTGGTTATGCAACTGATAAATAAAGTACAACGTGACCTGTCGCCGTTCAAACTAGTTATGGTGATCGATGCCCGATGGATGGGAATTTAGAATTCGGCAGTGGTACACTAATTCGACGTCTGACGTTCAATCGTATTCAGGATGTGTCGTGACTGGCTGAATGTGGGTCCACAACAAACAAAATACCAGCCGTCCAGTTAATCACCAGGGCCATGACCGGTGACATCTGAGACGGATCGTCAATAGTGGTAAAAGGGCAATATTTCAACAAATCTCGCTTCATTTCAACACAGGGCGCGATGCACACGTCTCCTAGTAGACAGTCCAAAGGACCATGGGTTCTATGTCACACACGGACGTCAGTGATAACACGCCACAACGGCTTGCATTTGTCGCAGATTCCCATGGATGGACACTTTAACAACGTTGGAACGTGATACACTCGGATGAATCACAATCTCAGCTGCAGCATACCGCCGGAATGCACCGTGTTTGGCTCAGGCCACATGATAGATCCCGTGCCATAATGGTTTGGTCGAAGACGGTGGTGTCCCTGTTATGGTTTAGGGCAAATAATCTCGGCATATAGTGGACCACCTAGTTTTTCCGGAAGGACGCTGAATGGTCCGCGGAATGTTGAGATGTTCGGCGGACATCCCCACCAATTTTTAGCCTTCTAACTGCCTGACGGTTCGTTTGACAATGTTCTTTTTCTGATATTTCATTTTCACAAGTAACTTCTTATTTTATGTGAGTCCCAAAGGTGTTGTACAGGTTTCGTTAACTTTTATGTGTATACAAACAAGGACTTTACAGATTTTAACAATCTTTATAACTTTTTGCAGTGAAAATAGGAGGAAATTGTTATATAAAATAAAATAAATTGTTTCTGAAGATGATGACATAGTTCATCGAAACCAGTAAGAAAAAACCAACAAATAAACTAGCGATCTTGGCAGAAGTAAGTGTGTTTTATATAAATTTTTATCGCTGTCCATAGGCATAATATGCCACTTACCTATGAAATTAAGTATCTTTTATTCCACGTTTTGTAAATTGGTTTATAAAGCCCCCCCTCCCCCCGGCTGCCGAAAGTACTAATTTTTCACGGCCCCACTCAAAAATTTCAATGACGCAATTTGCGTTATGTCCCCCACCTCCCCTGTGGGAAACTCTGGCGCATAGTATTATATGTGTGAAAGTTTAAAGTGTTAATAAATGTTTGCGAATCGTGTAACTGAGCCGGGACTTGGGGAACCAGCCCGGGATTCACCTATGGGGATGTGGAAAACCACCTACAAACCACATTCAGGCTTGCCGGCACTCCAACCGTCTTCAGTAATCCGCCGGACGGATTCGAACCGGGGCCGGTATGCCTCCCCGTCACGGATAGCGGTGCGTTGTGCCACACGGCTAACCGACCGGGTCACTAACACCGTTGAATGACACGTGTTTACTTGTGAAAACGACAGAAATGTACTCAGAACAATTTCCAAACCTCTTCTCTAGTTTAACTACATTTCATTTGCAGTAATGTATAGCGTAAATTGCAGCTCTCAGTAAGTTACTCGCTGTCACGCTTGTTTCACTTCAGGATTTGAAAATCAAGGGCACGTGCATGACAGACTGCGGCCCTTACAACGACTAAAAGAGGAGGAATCTTTCATCGCTTACTTTCTACAAAATCGACAAAGTAACGTTGTTTAAGAAAAAAACACACATAAGAAAGCGAAATGAAAAGCAACAATTTTTTCTCAATGAAAGTGACACGTTTTGTTAAAAAATACGATGTGACAGATTTTATACATCTACAAATCTTTTTAAAGCCGAAAATCGAGGAACTAGGTCTACTCTTTTCTCAGAGTACATGGCCGGACATTTCGAGTACGGCATACTTGAACGAGCACGAGGAAAATCTAATGCATTTGATCGCAGCTTGTTAAGCGACGACGTTGGCATCTAGCGGACTGCCACAGAACTCGGTTGCCGGCCGCGGTGGCCGATCGGTCTGCGGCGCGCCAGTCACGTTCTGCACGGCCACTGCGGTCGGGGGTTCGAATCCCCCCTCGGGCATGGATATTTGTGCCGTCCTTAGTATTAGCTAGTTTATAAGTAGTTTGTAAGTTTAGGGACTGATGACCCCGTAGCTAAGTCCCATAAGCTCTACAAACATTTGAACATTTTTTAAGAGCTCGGTGCATTCTATAGTTGGAGCTAGCATAGCAGCCAGCTGAAGACCTCTAATTGCTAGATCACTCGCGTTGCATATCTGGAGTGATACAGCCTATTGCCCTCCCATATTTTCGGACAGTGGCTAATCCAAGGGGAAGGTCATGGGAGTCATGACCCCCCCCCCCCCCACCCAAAATGTATTTTTAATTGAAACATTTTTATTTGTAGATACGAATTGTGTACAAAAATCTCTAACGGGGTATTTATTTCTGGAATTAATTTTCTTTATTCTTCTACATCATATTAGCCACTTCAAATATCCTAATTACATATTATTCACTTCTACCAACATATTTTCAAACCCACCACATAGATGACTGAAATAACCATCATTCCTCTCCTTAACACACTCGTACAGCCATAGTTTGCATACAAAGTACAGTCTTATAGTGCTATGTGTAACACTGAATGCACACTTCCAGTTGACTCTGTGCAAATTATGACGATATCCAAGATCTTATCAAAGTTCCTAAATTAACTGGCCGATGGATGTAGTTCGCACAGTTTTGGACACATATTTTTCAAAAATAGTATTTTACCGAATTTCAATTTATTGATTAGGTCATTAGGTGTTGAATTGTGCTTTTTACTGGCGTAAGTAAATATTAGGAATTGTTACTAGGATTACTACATTAAAACGTCACACACATTACGGAAAAATCAATTAAATTTTTATACTAAAATTAAATGTTTTGCAGATACTAATATCGTACATTGAAAGTAAACGTAACGGCAAGGTGTATTCGGGTAGGTTTAGGGAGAGGCAGTGGGAGTTTGAAAAGAACGACCGAAATACAAAGAGTGACCTGTGACCAACTCAAGAATGGAAGCCTCGGTTCGCCCCAGTCTCTGGAGCTGGTCGGCGGTCACAGAGCAGCAGTATAACGCGCCACCACCCGTAGCACGCAGTGCTCAACACTTCGTCACCCACAGGATTGCTTTGCTTCCTTGGTCTCCCTCTTTAAAAAGAAAAAGAAAGTTTAAATGTTTGTAAATTTGTGGGACTTAACTGCTTTGGTTATTAGTCCCTATGCTCACAAACTACTCAAACTAAGTTAAACTAACTTTAGGACAAAACTCACACCCATGCCCTAGGGAGGACTCGAACCTCCGATGGCGTGCAATCGCGCGTTACGCGGTAATGTGCCTTAGACCGCTCGGAAACTCCACCGCGGGCTCTCTCTTCTGTACATTTCTCGCCTATCGAAACAAAATATGAAATTTACGAAAATAACATCTACGTAAACATGCAGCGTTTAAAATAAACTGTCATAAACTAACATATGATAAGAAGTTCGCCATTCTTCTGATACGCAAAATAAGCACAAAAAATACATTTCGTGTAGCAACTACACCAGTACGTTTATGACAGATAAATATGAATAGTGTATGTTTCATCGAAATATTACTACACCAGCGAAATATGGCTTGACAATGGCTTAAGGCCGGGACGACTACAGCAATCAAAATAAATAGCAGCATCAGAAGGACAAATATGTTTGTACGAGGCGTTTTTTTTTTAAAGTAAGTACTGTTTTGAAATTAAAAAAAGACGTGCTAAGAAATCTCAATAATTTTATTTTTACATGAATGCCTGTACCTCAATTTACTTTTATACATAGTTTTTCGTCAATATTGAGGCACTTGTCATAACGTTGTACCAGTTTCTGAATACCCTCCGCGTATAAGTCTGCCGCCTCACTTGTTAACCAGTGCATCACAACTGTTTTGACCTCGTCATCGTCTTGCTCGGTCACAATGCCATACAAAACACTACGAAAAACATTAAGAAAGTCATCCCATAAGGAGTAAATCGTAAAGCGTCTGTTTTCTCTTAGATTATTGTCCACTTCCTGCACCAAACTTTCATTAACGACTAAAGGACGCCCACTCCGTTGTTAACCATGCACATTTGTTTGTAGAGTCTATGGGACTTAACTACGGGGTCATCAGTCCCTAAACTTACAAACTACTTATGAACAACTTACAACTAAGGACGGCACAAATATCCATGCCCGAGCGGGTATTCGAACCCCCGACCGTAGTGGCCGTGCAGACCGTGACTGGAGCGCCTCAGTCCCCTCGGCCACCGCGGCCGGCGCATGCACATTTGTGCGGTCTGCACGGCCACTACGGTCGGGGGTTCGAATCCCCCCTCGGGCATGGATATTTGTGCCGTCCTAGTTAGTAAGTAGTTCATAAGTAGTTTGTGAGTTTAGGGACTGATGACCCTGTAGTTAAGTCCCATAAGCTTAACAAACATTTGAACATTTGTGTGGCGATCTTTAAATGCTCTCACCCACTTTCTTACCATTCCATCACTCATAATGTTTTCTCCGTAAATTGCACAGAGCTCACGATGAATATCGATCGCTTTTAGGCCTTTAGCACTAGGAAATCTTATAGCAGCCCGTACTTCACACTCGGCGGGACTCATGATTATCGGAGGCATCTTAAACACTCAGTACACGACGTAAACATGAAGAATCAGACTGTAACGGCGTCATTTCGTAGACAACAGATGTAGGTACCCAGTGCGCATAAAATTATTGAGATATCTTAGCACGTCTTTTTTTTTTTAATTTCAATACGTTTCTTACTTAAAAAAAAACACGCTTCGTATTATATCAATACCTGACGATTTTTCATTGAAATCACGGAATGATTGAGGTCACGTAACACCACTGTCGTAAGACTTGTTTCTGTTTGAAGTGTCGCAGAAGGTACCGTATATGACGAACTGCGATTCTAGTCAATGGTGTTACGTGTAATGACGTACCTTGATATTGAAAATCTCCTCTGTATGAATCATCATGAATTCTGGAAACATCGATCATGTGAAACTCAGCTCGCTGTGTTAGTACACGAGAACTGAAAAGCAGCGCGCAACAAATTGTATGGCGTTCTTTGACTTGCAAAAGGCCTTTACCCAGTTCCACGCTCTTGTTTGATGAACAAAATACCTGAGTACGAAGTACCGGATGGGCTTTGCGATTGAATTGCAGCGCAAATAAAACTCAGCATACCATTTTGAACGGAGAGAAATTTCCAAAAGTAAAATTAACTTTGGATACCGCCCGCTGGTATACTTTGAAAGCCTCGGAACTTTGCGGGATCAAATTCGGTTGGGCGAGTCTCTAGAGGTTGCAAACGTTGCCCACACACATAACGCCACACACCGACGGTTCCCAGGGCTATGGCTTGCTAGTATACGAGGCATGTCCGCAAAGTAAATTTCGTTTGCTTATAGAAAACAAACAAGTACAGATACAGAAAAAATATTTATTGTGCAAAAATCTGCAAATGTTAAACTACTTTTTTATATAGCTTCCGAAATTTTGTAGGCACTATAGCGTGCTACAAGTTTTTGTATGCCTTCTTCATAGAAAGTTTCCGCCTGTGTATTCAACCATGTAGTAACATATTCTTTCAGCTTGTCATCATCGTTGAAGTGTTCACCACCAAGGACAGATTTAAGGTGTAAGTAGAGATGAAAGTCGCTAGGACCGAGGTCCGGGCTGTACGGAGGATGATCAAACACGTCCCAGTATAATTCCCGTAATAGTTGTTTGATCACATTCGCCGTGTGAGGTCGGGTATTATGGCGAAAATAAAAAATAAAAACGAATAAAAAATAAAAAAAAACTTTTAACAGTAATCCTCGGCGCATGTTCTGTATTTCCCGGCGCAATTTCTTAATGTAACCATGTGCATAGATTGTTTGGCCTCGTGGTATGAAATCAATCAGCAAAATGCCTTTTCCGACCCTAAAAACGGTGCACATGACTTTTCGAGGTGTCAAGATTTGCTTCGGCTTAACCTTCGTTGGGGATGAAGTGTGCCTCCATTCTATTAATTGCCTTTTTGCTTCAGGGGTATCGTACGATACACAAGTTTCATCCCCCGTGACTAACCGAGATAGAAAACCATCGCCATCTTCATTGTAGCTTGTTAAAAACTGAAGTGCACTGCCCATCCGTTATTTTTTGTGTTGTTCAGTAAAAATTTTGGGGAGGAGATGTGGAAAACACACACACACACACACACACACACACACACACACACACACACACACACTCACACTTTGTCAGATGGCGCTGTAATAGGCAAAAATGAAAATGATTTGAAATGTTTAGAAAACCGGTAATCCCTAAAACAATTATAAATCTGCTTATGAAAAGCGAAGTACAGGTTTTTAAATTTCTGATAATGCTATCATGCGACACGTCCCATAGTCGAATGACGCGCAGACAGTGACCATTCTCTGTCTATATACAGACTATTCATTGTACTTCAAAGATACAGACTTTACACGTCTCCACGTAATTTTTTCACGATGTTAACAGTTCCAGAGAGAGTATATATCATTTCCTCGTACTGTGAGGCTTGTAGTAATATTGAAGAAGATCGTCAAAGTTATTCTAATCTGTTCCATGATATGAATGTTCCTTGTGCAACGGCTTTTCACAGTATTGTCCAGCTGTTTGCTGGAACTGGAACTAGAGCCAGAGTGCGGTTTCTATTTGTTCGAGATATTACCGTTTCTCAACAATTTTTATTTTACCCAGCACCATCTATCATGAAACGAATAAACAAAATTCCTGTAAAAAGCACATATTTTTCAAAAAGAATCCAAATCTGCAATATAAATAGGGGTTCCTATTGAGGATTTCAAATTCAGCCCTGCCCCGTTCCCGGCGGTGCTGCAGGGGGGCCGGCCGCGGTGGCCGAGGGGACTGAGGCGCTCCAGTCACGGTCTGCACGGCCACTACGGTCGGGGGTTCGAATCCCCCCCTCGGGCATGAATATTTGTGCCGTCCTTAGTCTTAGGTAGTTCATAAGTAGTTTGTAAGCTTAGGGACTGATGACCCCGTAGTTAAGTCCCATAAGTTCTACAAACATTACATTATTATGATGCAGGGGGGGATGGAGCTTTATGTTAATGGATGCCCCTCTTCGAGGTGAATAACTTTTATTGCAACTTTTTAAATCCGATTTGAAGTTTTCCAAATATTGCGAAAAACGGTTTTATATGCCTCACACTGTATAGTCTTATATATTAAAAGAATCTACGAAATTAAAGTCAGTAAGCCAGACCAAACTACCCGCCCGATTTCCTTAATTTTCCACATCCATATCCACAGATTTGTCATAAAGTATCAGAATTTACATAACTCTCGCGTTCCTTTTTCTATACTCAAACGCGATTTCATCCTGTATATTTCTTTTGGGGATGTCCTTGTTGAAACTAAAGTCAGTCGATCAGGTTGTTCTATCCGAGCGATTTCCTTCATTTTTGCTTTGATCGAAAGGTATTCAATCGCAGATTTGTTCTATCCTATATTTTATTTTTATTCAAACGCGGTATCCTTCTGCCGTTGCATTGAATATTTTAATCGGTTTGTTTTACGATATCTTCGGTTCTAATTAAAGTACGCATTTTTGTTTTTTTGACCTAACAACACTCAGCGGATGATGCTCTTTCATTTGCGCTTTTAAACACTTGCATTGATTGATTATGAAAAAAAGCCATTCAACTTTACTTTCATATTTTCCCAACTTTTTTGTCATTCCACTAACGGTGCAATTTATTCGCACGGGTCATCTAGTACATATATTAAAACATAACTGTGCCCGTAAGTATTTTTTTCTACTGGACAGTAAAATTGCAGATTCCAGAAGCTTTAATATTAGTTTAAGCTAATTGAATCTGCAGTTTTCCTGTCCAGTAGGAAAAAAATACTTACGCAGGCAGTAATGTTTTAAAATGTGATTGTTATTGATAGTGAATTAGACAGTGATAAGTATCGTTTGCCTCTTATTTCAAGGGCGGAGGGGAGAGTAGCTCGGATACTGCAGGATTCAAATGTTAAAATGTTTGTAATTCTATGGGACCAAACTACGGCCGGCCGCGGTGGCCGAGGAGACTAAGGCGCTCCAGTCACGGTCTGCACGGCCACTATGGTCGGGGCTTCGAATCCCCCCTCGGGCATGGATATTTGTGCCGTCTTTAGTCTTAGCTAGTTCATAAGTAGTTTGTAAGCGTAGGGACTGATGACCCCGTAGTTAAGTCCCATGAGTTGTACAAACATTTGAACATTCGACCGAAGGACACCCACTCCGTTGTTCATCATGCACATTTGTGCGGCGATCTTTAAATGCTCTCACCCACTTTCTTACCGTCCTAGTTCGTAAGTAGTTCATAAGTAGTTTGTAAGTTTAGGGACTGATGACCCCCGTAGTTAAGTCCCATAGACTTTACAAACATTTGAATTTGAACCAAACTACGTTGTCATCAGTCCCTAGTCTTACAAACGAATTAAACTAAGTTAAACTAACCTAAGGACAACACAAACATCCATGCCCGAGGGAGGATTCGAACCTCCGATGCGGGAGACCGCGCGATCCGTAACGTGGCGCTCCAGACCGCTCGGATACTCCCGCGCGGCACTGCAGGATTAGGGGATGTAAGAGGAGTAATGTTTTATTGTTTCTTTTCCACTATTAGCAGCTCGCGGCTGTGAGCGAATCGCACCTATCAGCAGCAGTGGTATGAATTTTGACAAGGAATTTAAGATGCATTCGTGAATGTGTGCTGCAAGGACTGCTACCTTTAGAAAGGAATATGAAGCTAATCACACCTGTTGTGGTGTACTGCGGTGAATAGAAGAAAAAAGACACATACAGAACATTCCATTTATCTTCACCACCGAAAATATTTCTGGATCAATAACAGTAATTTTAAAACGACTTTCACCGTTATCAATGTAAGGCAGGGCTTCATGAATGTAAATATTTTTAAACATTCTAAAACTAAAACATGTGTTTTTAATACAAAATTATGTGGTTTTAGATGGACACCCTATAATATTTCATCAGCAATCTATAGCGTGACAAATCACAATACGCCAATTACATCCCGAGATATTCCGAAGCGAAGTTGACGCTTGAAATATGCGGAACGCGTGGCTAGCGCACGTCCTGAGACTGGGGAGAGAACCACGTGCTGCTCTGGACGTTTGCTAGCCGCGCGTTTCACGTTATTTCGAGTATCTCGGAATGTAATTAGCGCATTGCGATGCAATAAACGCCATTGTTTATGTGATTTGTCATGCTATAGATTACTGATGGAATAATATAGGGTGTCTATTTAAAACTACATAAGTTAGTGTTAAAACATATTCTTTCATTTTAGAATGTTTCAAAATATTTACATTCATGAGCCCCTGTCTTACCTTGATATCGGCGAAAGCCGTTTTACAATAGATATTGATGTTCCAGAGATATTTTGGGTGGTCAAAATAAATGGAACACCTTGTAGAATATTTAGTAAATGTTAGCGAAAGTATCTCACTTCGTATAGTGCAATACATGTAAGTACAGCTACTGTTATTAATCAATTACCCACGTATGCAGACAACACAACAACAACACTCAGTCCGTAATATGTCACGCTTCGAATTTCGAGAGAGTTGCAACCTTTACTACAGTTAGTAATCTTTGAGTTACCAATTAATAGTAACATCGGTTTATATGAGCTTCTATGTGAATCCCCACATCGTTAGTATAGATTTTTGAACCATAAAGTTAGACGACTACTCCTTTAGACACTCTAAGGGCTGAGCGTTTCTAGTCACCTCGTCAGTGAATGCATGTCTGAGCCAGCGGGAGGTTCGAAATTAAAATGTTTTTACATCAATCGGTTAAAAAAAAGTTCAAATGTATGTATAGCTTATGGGACTTAACTACGGGGTCATCAGTCCCTAAACTTACAAACTACTTATGAACTGGCTAAGACTAAGGACGGCATGCCCGAGGGGGGATTCGAACCCCCGACCGTAATGGCCGTGCAGACCGTGACTGGCGCGCCGCAGTTCCCTCGGCCACCGCGGCCGGCTAATTCTATCGGATCAAACTGCGTGGTCATCAGTGCGTAGCTTACAATCTACTTAAACCTAGGAAAACTAACCTACGGACAACACACACACACATGCCTTAAGGAGGATTCGAACCTCCACGGCAAGCAACCGCGCGCTCCACAGCGAGACGCCTTAGACCGCTCGGCTACTCCACCGCGGCAAGCTACGGACTGATGACCACGCAATTTGGTCCGATAGATTTACAAACATTTGAACAATTTGAATTTAACGATGGGGACCTAAGGAATTTATCTTCGCGATAACGGCCTTAATTTGAACAGTGTTTCTTCCGATTACAAGTTCGGTGTCAGCCTGCTGTATAATCGATGCTGTGATACTCAACATTTCAACGGTTACGTAACACAATACTTGATGGGCGTTAGTGTTACCTGTTAGACTTTGCGGCAATCACGTTACACATAGGGACTCTTACTACCTGTTAATGAGAATCATGATTGCGTCACGTACTTATCCAGGCATATTGATTTCAATTAAATCTCGGATCAGTATTTTCAGCGTGTTTGAGTGGTGAGCGCTTCAATTAACATTTGCGATAATACCCTCACGGTTCACGGAGACTTGTAACGCGCTCTCCCGCGTAACTGTAATCCCGTTTGCAGTGCTCACCAAATAAGCTCTGGAGCAGCGGTTCTCTAATACTGCTTAGTTCCTCAATCAAGCGGAATGATAGGATCCCGTAGTTACAGGTGTAGCCGCAACAGCACCAACAAAATTGTGGTGGTCGTTCAGGGGTTTTTTCTGAGAATTCTGCTATGGAAGATCACGAGGTATACAGATGATTATTCATAGAGTAATAATGCATTTACAATTTATTCTTGAATTAGAAGTCTCCAAACATCTTCGCTCTTTCAGGGCGTTGAATTAAATTCAACGGAGAAGTTGTAAATGTGTATGTTCAAAAGTTTGGAAACCTATCGGACCGCCGCGATGGAGTGGAGTAGCCGAGCGGTCTAAGGCGCCTCGCTACGGAACACGCGATTGCTCGCAGTCGGAGGTTGGAGTCCTCCCTGGGGTATGGGTGGGTGAGTGATTGTCCTTAGATTAGTTTACCTTAGTTTAAGTAGTATGTAAGCTACGGACTGATGACCACGCAGTTTGGTCCGATAGATTTACAAACATTTCATTTTTCCTATTGGACCAAACTGCTTATACTAACGTACACTAAGGACAACAAACACACACACACACACACACACACACACACACACACACACACATATATATATATATATATATATATATATATATATATATATATATATATATATAAATTTGTTATCCGTACGCACATTCCTTTCTGTTCAAATTCTCAACTTGTCGCCCACTACAGTCGGAGCGCACTTTTTCCATTATCTCACTTGCTTGCAACTTACCTCTATTACTCCAAGGAATCTGACTTCATTGTGCATAAAAAGTGAAATTACCATTTGCCTGGCTGGGTACATATACAATAAAAACGGGGTCTGTTCAAAAAAAAATCCGTACCTTCAACATTTCTTTTTCTACGCACATCTTTTGCTTATTGTGCATGGTCTCCTTCGCCATAGTCTCTTCCACAATTGATACAGCGCTCCCAACGCCTTTCTACCCTCCGGAAAGTCTTGGTACGCCTCTTACTGCCTCACGCGAAGCGCCGTCTGTCAATTTTCTTTTATCCCGTCTCTTGTAAATATTCGTCCTTTCAACGCGGTTTTCAGGTTTGGAAATAAATTCTCTTAAACACGTTCGGGACGATTGGCTGGTGATTTATTTTCACTTGGGCCTAACTTCTTTTGTGACGTAAATTGATCCTTACGTGGCCAACAATACGATATGTACTAAGAAGAAAAAATTGATACCACGATATCAGTATAATTTTGACGTCACGCCAAACGCAGGCCACTACGATAGATCTACATCTACATGGCATACTCTGCAAATCACATTTATGTGCCTGGCAGAGGGTTCATCGAACCACCGTTACACTATTTATCTCCCATTCCATTCTCGAATAGCGCGCGGGAAGAAAGAACACCTGAATCTCTCTGTTCGAGCTCTGATTTCTCGTATTTTAATCTGATCATATTTCTACCTATGTAAGTGGGAGTCAACAATATATTTTCGCATTCGGAGGAGAATGTTAGCGATTGGAATTTCGCAAGTAGCCCACGCCGCAGCGATAAGCGCCGTTGTTGTAATGATTCCCATCCCAGATCCTGTATCATTTCCGTAACACTGTCTCCCCTGTATCGTGACAATACGAAACGAGCTGCCCTTCTTTGGACTCTTTCGATGTCCTCCGCCAAACCCACCTGATAAGGATCCAAAAAAATGTTCAAATGTTTGTTAAGCTTATGGGACTTAACTACGGGGTCATCAGTCCCTAAACTTACAAACTACCTTATACTAAGGACGGCACAAATATCCATGCCCGAGGGGGGATTCGAGCCCCCGACCGTAGTGGCCGTTCAGACCGTGACTGGAGCGCTTCAGTCCCCTCCGCCACCGCGGCCGGCGATAAGGATCCCACACCGGGCTGCAATACTCCAAAAATGGACGGACAAGCGTAGTGTATGCAGTTTCTTTTGTAGTTCTGTTGCATGTTTTAAGGGTTCTGCCAATAAAACGCAGTCTCTAGTTCGCCTTTCCCACGATATTATCTACGTGTTCTTTCCAATTTAAGTCTGAAGTAATTGTAATTCCTAGATATATTGTAGAGTTTACGGCTTTCACTTTTGATTGATTTATCTTGTAAACAAAGTTTAACGGCTTTCTTCTCGTACTCATGTGGACGACTTCACACTTCTCATTATTTAGAGTCAATTGCCAATTTTTACACCAGATAGTGGCGTTGTGGTAGGCAAACCCGTATAACAAACGGGTTGGGTTGGGTTGTTTGGTTGGGATAGGGGGACTAAACTACTGAGGTTATCAGTCCCCCGGTGGGGAGGGGAAGGAAGGAGGATGGGAAAGGAGGGGAGGGGGAAAGGAAATGCAGTCCGGGAAGTAAAGAAGGAAGGAAGACTGCATTAAATCGGAGCCCCGTGCTCGCCACGCACGTACTCGCGAAAGAACCGTGAGCCCCCTGAGGGGATATAACGAACAACCAGTAACGAACCTCTATTCAAATTGTTGCTTTCCTGTTTGAATTTATGTTATGAACGGAATTTTTTAATATTCTGATATATTTTGTAACGTTACTAATTTTTATTTTTACGTTTCGACGTAAAGAATCTATTTATTATACAGGAAAATAATTATATTTAAAAACAATTTTAAATACACGAAAAAAAACAGTAAATGAAAGAAAATCACTTCCATGTGTGTACATCTGTATTCAAAACAAACCTTCAATGAATATTCACAAGAGCCGGTTGCAGTGGCCAAGCGGCCTGCGGCGCGCCACTCATAGTCTGCACGGCCACTACGGTCGGGGGTTCGAATCCCCCCCCCCCTCGGGCATGGATGTTTGTGTCGTCTTTAGTATAAGGTATTTCATAAGTAATTTGTAAGTTTAGGGACTGATGACCCCGTAGTTATGTCCCATAAGCTCTACAAACATTTGAACATTTTTCATTCTGCATTTCGCTACCCTCTTTCAGTGTTGTGACTCCTCGGTAAACTACAGATTGATCCGCGAAAAGCCTTAGTGAACTTCCGATGTTATTTACGAGGTCATTTATTTATACTGTAAAAAGCGAATGTCCTATAACACTCCCCTGAAATCACTTTAACGTCTGAAATCTTCTCTTCATTGAGAATGGCATGCTACGTTCTACTATCTCGAAATTTACAAACTGTACGACACAACGTTCTTCTCAAGACAGCACTAAACAATAACTAACAGATATACTTACTGTGGTGTCGCACAAGTCTGAAGTGCGCGCCACGTACTTTCGCCGCGCGCCGCCATGCAAGCACGGCGCGGCGTTCTTAAGACGTCGGCCATGAGAGCCCTCTGCTGCAACCCCGCTCGTGGCCACCACTGAACTGCATCGGTCACTTGGGATTAGGACAGGCACTAGGACTCATCAGTAGGCAGGACTCTAGCTAGTTAGACTATGTCTCAACATTACACTTAGCTTTTATATAGTTCTTGACTGCAGCCTAAATATTACCATGTTTCTACGAAATACATATCTTATACTAATCTAGCTTAGTGTTTCTAGTTTCTGTTATCCCACCGGCTGGTCACCTCCGACTCTGTACCCCCACACGCGTGCATCCTATTTTCCTGTGTCGGTCTCTCTCTACTCGGCCACCGACACACAGGACAACCGGCGGAAACGAGACAAAACTTACAGAATATATGACATCAACTGCAAATGGGCAAAGCTGAAAACGTGTACCCAGCCGGGATTCAAGCCCGGGTCTCCTGCTTTCTAGGCAGTTGCTCAAATGTTTGTTAAGCTTAAGGGACTTAACTGCGGGGTCATCAGTCCCTCAACTTACAAACTACTTATGAACTACCTTATACTAAACACGACACAAAATTCGATGCCAGGGGGGATTCGACCCCCCGACCGTAGCGGCCGTGCAGACTGTGACTGGCTCGCCGCAGACCGCTCGGTCATTGCGGCCGGCTAGGCAGTTGCGCTGATCACTACACCACTGGGGACCTGCAAGGCGTACCTAAGCACGCCTCCCGTCAGACACAAATTCCCAGTTTTACCCCGCCCACAGTACACAAACTCTTAGTTTCAGCAACTATTTTATGTAAGAGTAATGGCCCCAAACGACACCACGCCTCCCTACTGCAATACAGTGGGTAGGGTAAAGCTGGGAATTTGTATCTAACGGGAGGCGTGCTCAGGTAGTCCTTGCAGGTGCGGTGATCACTGTGGCCCCAGTGGTGTAGTGGTCAGCGCAACTGCCTACAAAACAGGAGGCCCGGATTCGAATCCCGGCTGGGTACACGTTTTCATCTTTGCCCATTCGCAGTTGATGTCATATATTCTTTAAATATGAAAGAATAACAACTGCAGGAACAAAAAAAAAAATGTTTGTAAAGCTTATGGGACTTAACTACGGGGTCATCAGTCCCTAAACTTACAAACTACTTATGAACTACTTACGAACTAGGACGGCACAAATATCCATGCCCGAGGGGGGATTCGAACCCCCGACCGTAGTGACCGTGCAGACCGTGACTGAAGCGCCTCAGTCCCCTCGGCCACCGCGGCCGGCCTGCAGGAACAGAAGTGCCGTGTGTTCTTTCGGCACAGACGCTACATGTACATATATAACAGACATACAATAACTAAACTTCCGGCGATCATACATTCAGCACTGGAGTGAGCAGAAACGCCACCCGCATTTCGCTGCAACACTCCATTGCCGCCACATTACGAATGTTCTGGAATTCTTTGAACAGACACTATATAGTATCTGTTCTTTCGGACATATTAAATGTTTAAAAAAATCTACGAAAACTAAAGTAAGTCGGCCAGACCAAACTAATCGCCCGATTTCCTTAATTTTTGTTTTAAACCAAACGTATTCATCCACAGATCTGTCATCAAGTATCAGAATTTTCATAACTCTCGCCTTCATTCTTCTATAATCAAACACGATTTCCTTCTGTATATTTCTTATTGGGATGTCCTTGCTGTAAACTAAAGTCAGTCGTTCAAGCTGTTCTATCCGACCTATTTCCTTCAGTTTTCCTTTAAACGAAAGGTATTCAATCACAGATTTGTCATCAAGTATCAGAATTAACTTAAGTCTCTCCATAGTTTATTTTTATTCAAACGCGGTATCCTTCTGTCGTTGCATTGAATATTTTAATACGTTTGTTTTACGATATCTTCGGTTCTAATTAAGGTGCACAGTTCTTTTTAACCTAACAACAGTCAGCGGATCATGATCTTTAATTTGCGCTTTTAAGCACTTGCATTGATTGATTGATTCTGAAGAAAGCAATATGTGAACGTTCAACTTCCATTTTTTTCCAACTTTTTGTCATTCCACTAACGGTGCGGAATATTCGTAAAGGGCCTCTAGTAATTATTTAATATCGGGTGACCGAACGTTACTCGGGAAATTTTTTCTGTTACATAGTGGTAAACAGAGCTACTCATCGCGTTTTCGAGACTAAGGTATCTGCTGTGATCCGAAATACACGAAAGTAATTTTTGACTTTATATATATATATAAGAATTGCTCGCTTAAAGAGATAAGATAACCGTAAATGCACTGCCCTAATGGCGACGCGCTGCTACTCACCGTGTTTTCAAGGCTAACATACTTCTGTGATCCGAAAACCCGTCGGGGTTCGAATCTCCCCTGAGGTAGGAATGTTTGTGTCGTCTTTAATATAAGGTATTTCATAAGTAGTTTGTAAGTTTAGGGACTGATGACCCCGCAGTTAAGTCCCTTAAGCTTAACAAACATTGAACATTTGAAAACCACGAAATTATATGGTGTTTCAATAAGTGTGTTTGCCTCTGTAACTTGTAAAATAATAGGTGACGGGAAATTTTAATGCGGTACGTCAACACAAGAAATGTTACACTTTCTGCGGAGCTATGAACATAGTTTATTATATCATTTTCCAAAGAGTTACAGCTCAAAGGTATAATTTTTTAAATGGAACAATAGTTTTTTCTATCGTGCATTGGATTCTTTGAAACCAGCTGCGTCCAAATCGATTTAAACTACATTCCTATCACTGTTAGTTTGGGAGCTACAAGCCTTCAAAGTTTCAGGGGCAAATACCACAAGCGCTGCACATTATGCAATGAGCCTTCTAAATGTGGTGCGGCCGAGTTTTAACGTCGCCGGTGTCACGGAGCGAGAAGCTTCTTCGATGCGCTGTTGTTCGTGTATGCCATCGTCATACGATGTCAGTAACTGTGGTATATTGAGCCCCGGTTGTTTGTGTGGCTCCAACTGTCGGGTATACGGCCGTGTGCGGCGACAGTCGGCAGTCTAACAGCGCATCGAGGAAGCTTCTCGCTCCGTGACACCGGCGACGTTACAACTCGGCCGCACCACATTTAGAAGGTGCATTGCATTATGTGCAGCGCTTGTGGTATTTGCCCCTGAAACTTTGAAGGGTTGTAGCTCCCAAACTAACAGTGATAGGAATGTAGTTTAAATCGATTTGGACGCAGCTGGTTTCAAAGAATCCAATGCACGGTAGAAAAAACTATTGTTCCATTAAAAAAAATTCTATTTTTGTGGTGTAACTCTTTGGAAAATGATACAATGAACAATGTTCATAGCTCCGCAGAAAGTGTAACATTTCTTGTGTTGACCTACCGCATTAAAATTTCCCGTCTCCTATTATTTTATAAGTTACAGAGGCA
The DNA here is from genome assembly GCA_026315105.1 of Locusta migratoria. Classification (NCBI taxonomy): domain Eukaryota; kingdom Metazoa; phylum Arthropoda; class Insecta; order Orthoptera; family Acrididae; genus Locusta; species Locusta migratoria. Next base: position 349,604,766 of record CM048755.1, read on the forward strand.
AACACACTTAGTGAAACACCCTGTATATGTGTATGTATATATAATTTTGGAAAATCGCGTTATTACAAAAAATACAACTATATATGTGAACTTGAAAAGTTAAAAAGGGTGTAAATACAAATTTTCATCCAAATCGTTATAGCCGATTCCGAGACAGCTAAGTATTGCTCGTTTAAACAGATAACATTCTGTTTCTTACCCCATATACTTTTATGAAAGTACCAACATAACAGCGGAAAAGTCTGCAATAGGCAATAAAAATACCGAAAATTACAGCACAAATCATTCTGAAACACAACACTCCCTAGATGTAAAGTTAAAGTGCTGTGGTTACCATCAATGCAGGAACAGCTAACCGCTGTAGTTTCGTATAGTTCTTCCATTGCATTCATTAATCCCATTCATGATGTGCGCATCGGGAAATCGTTAATTGGTAAACCTATGCAGACGGCTATGTATTACTATTAATGTACAACTAACACTGCTGGAAAAGCAAAACGACACAGAACCGAGCGGTACTGAATACACGCTTCAGGGCAAATTGTTGCCCACTGCCTGAACCGCGAGTAAACGTGTTAAATTTGTTTCCTAACAAGAGACAACTGCGCACATCGTTGACATTTGTTTGTTCTCAAATATTTGCTATGCGGTACAGATACAAAAAGATAAATGGTGGTAATAAATCAAACGAAATTCAATTACTCGTAACGAGTTACCTGAAACTTCGTGTCCGTCGCACTAACACGCTCAACAAGTATCTGGCAAGTTTAGTTTTAGCCTGTTCCTATTTCGTGTACAGTCTTCATCTGTGATTGCAGTATAGTCTGAAAATCACTTAAAACTGTGGAGTGGCAGCTTTAATTGTACGGTAATTAACGATCATTTCCGCTCTGTTCTTCTTAGAATCAGTGTGGGGTGAATATCTACTTAGAAGATCACTGAGTATAAACTAATTTATCTTCAGATCTATGTCCCCTGAAAAGTTCTTATTAAATCGATCCTTAGAAATATGTACCTCTAATTTTGGGGTCTTCAGGGAGTTACAAATACCAATAGCTGTTTCCAGAATGAAACTTCACTCTGCAGCGGAGTGTGCGCTGATATGAAACTTCCTGGCAGATTAAAATTGTGTGCCGGAACCGGGACTCAAACCTGGGACCTTTGCCTTTCGCGGGCAAGCGCACTACCGACTGTGCTATCCCGACACGACTCACGATGCCGCCTCACAACATCCCTTAGGCTGTGGCTAAGCCACGTCTCCACCATATCCTTTCTTCCAGGAGTGCTAGTCTTGCGTGTTTGCAGGAGAGCTTCTGCGAAGTTTGGAAAGTAGGAGACGAGGTACTGGCGGAAGTAAAGTTGTGAGGCGGCATCGTGAGTCGTGTCGGGATAGCACAGTCGGTAGTGCGCTTGCCCGCGAAAGGCAAAGGTCCCAGGTTCGAGTCCCGGTTCCGGCACACAATTTTAATCTGCCAGGAAGTTTCACCAATAGCTGTTATTCAGTTTTCGTATTGCCATTAGTCGAAAAATATATCTATCCAGAAAAAGGAGATAAAACTTCGATTAACGCTTTCCTGAGTAAGAATCTCCAGTATTTCGAAACTAACAACTCGAGTGTAGATCAGATTTGGCATACATTCAAAGAAATAATATCGACATTTATTGAGAGATTTATACCGAATAAAGTAACAAAGGAAGCGGCTGACCCCCATTGGTACACAAAACAGGTTACATCACTCTTGCAAAAGCGAAGATAAAAGCATGCAAAATTTAAACGAACACAAAATCCTCAAGACTGGCAAACTTTCACAGAAATTCGAAATCAAGAACATCTCAAAATCAAAAGTTTGTTAAGCTTATGGGACTTAACTACGGGGTCATCAGTCCCTAAAGTTACAAACTACTTATCAACTACCTTATACTAAGGACGGCACAAGTATCCATGCCCGAGGGGGGATTCGAACCCCCGACCGTAGTGGCCGTGCAGACCGTGACTGGAGCGCCTCAGTCCCCTTCGGCCACCGCGGCCGGCCAAGAACATCTGGCAGCATGCGTAATTAAGTAGTATATATCCCTGGAGTATTAAAGCAACTTGAATCACTTCACAAAAATAAAGTCTCTAGTTCAAGATTGTATACCAATTAGGTTCCCTTCAGAGTACGCTGATGTAATAGGTGCTCAATACTTAGGTATCATATACACCGCTCACTCAGTGAAACATCCGTTTCCAAAGGCTGGAAAGTTGCACAGGTCACTCCAATATTCAAGAAAGGTAATAGGAGTGATCCGCAAAATTACAGGCCTGTATCATTGACGTCGGTTTGCTGCAGGATTTTCGAACGTATACTTTCCTCAAACGTTATGACCTACCTAGAAGAGAACGACATATTGACCCATAGTCAACACCGATTTAGAAACTACCTTTCTTATGAAACATAGCTATCTCTTTTACTCCTATGAAGTAATGAAGTATCAGTGCTATCTCTGATTGGTTTCATATTTACGGAAGGCTTTTGAAACTTTTCCTCACAAGCGGCTTCCATCCAAATCGTGTCGTTATGTATTATCGCCACAGGTGTGCAATTGGATTCACGATTTCCTGGAAGAAAGGACACATTACGTAGTAATTGACGGAAAGTCACCGAGTAAAACAAAAGTGGTATCTGGCGTTCCCCAGGGAAGTGTTATAGGGCCCCTACTGTTCCTTATCTTTATAAACGATTTAGGAGGCAATGTGAGCAGCTCTCTTAGACTGTTCGCGGACGATGCTAACGTTTATCGGCTAGTAAAGTCACCAGAAGATCAAAAGCAGCTGCAAAACTATTTTGATAGCTGCATGGTGCATAAATTAGCACTTGACCCTAATTAATAAAGAATGTGAAGTCATCCATACGAACACTAAAAGGAATCCGTTAAACTACATTTACAGGATAAATCAGTCGAACCTTCAGGTCATAAATTCAATGAAGTACCTAGGAATTACAGTTAAAAATAACTTCAATTCGCAAGAACACACTGGAAATATCGTGGGGAAGAGGAACCAAAGGCTACGTCTCGTTGGCAGAAAACTTAGAGCCGCGGTGGAGTAGCAGAGCGGTCTAAAGCGTCTCGCTGCGGAGCGCGCGGTTGCTCGCCGTGGAGGTTCGAGTCCTCCCTGGGGCATGTGTGTGTGTGTGTGTGTGTGTGTGTGTGTGTGTGTGTGGTCCTTAGGTTAGTTTAACTAGGTTTAAGTAGTTTGTAAGCTACGGACTGATAACCACGCAGTTTGGTCCGATAGATTTACAAACATTTGAACATTTGAAAACTTAGAAGATTCAACTCTTCTGCTAAAGAAACTGCATACATTACACTTGTGCGTCCTCATTTGGAGTATTGCTGCGCACTGTGGGATCCCCGCCAAGTGGGACTAGCGGAGTATATAGAGAAAGTTTTGAGATTGTGGCAGCTCGATTTGTCTTACCGCTATATAGGGGAAAGAGTGTCGCAGAAATGATGCACGTGTTCGGGTGGAAATCATTACAAGAAAGGCGTTGTTCGTTGCCGTGAGACCTATTTCTGTAATTCCTTCCACTAACGTTCTGCTGAGAATGCAAACATATTTTTAGCACTCACATACTTAGGGTGACATAATCATCATAATAAAATAAGAGAAATCAGATAGAAAACGGAAAGATTTAAGTGTTTCTTTTCCCGATAACTATTAGAGATAGGAACGGTAGAGAAATATAAAAGCGGTTCGATGAACCTTCAGCCATGCACTGAAACATGATTTGCAAAATAATTACACTACTGACCATTAAAATTGCTACACCAAGAAGAAATGAAGATGATAAGCGGGTATTCATTGGACAAATTTTCACGCAATTTGGGTGCATAGATCCTGAGAAATCAGTACCCAGAACAACCACCTCTGGCCGTAATAACGTCCTTGATACGCCTGGACATTGAGTCAAACAGAGCTTGGATGGCGTGTACAGGTACAGATGCCCATGCAGTTTCAACACGATACCACAGTTCATCAAGAGTAGTGACTGGCGTATTGTGACGAGCCAGTTGCTCGGCCACCATTGACCAGACGTTTTGAATTGGTGAGAGATCTGGAGAATGTGCTGGCTAGGGCAGCAGTCGAACATTTCCCGTATCCAGAATGGCCCGTACGGGACCTGCAACATGCGGGCGTACATTATCCTGCTGAAATGTAGGGTTTCACAGGAATCAAATGAAGGGTAGAGCCACGGGTCGTAACACATCTAAAATATAACGGCCTCTGTTCAAAGTGCCGTCGATGCGAACAAGAGGTGACCGAGACGTGTAACCAATGGCACCCCATACCATCATGCCGGATGATATGCCAATATGGCGATGACGAATACACTTTCCAATGTGCGTTCACCGTGATATCACCAAACACGGATGCGACCATCATGATGTTGTAAACAGAACCTGGATTCACTCGAAAAAAATGACGTTTTGCCATTCGTTAGAGGCCGTCAAACGCTGCCTGGCTCCCGCTCGTTCCCGCCAGAGGGAGCGGCTAGCGTGACCGCCGTACCCGGGAGCCGGCAGTGCCGGTAATGCAGTCTCGGGAGCGAGAAGACTCGGACTCCCGGCCGACAGCAGTGCGCATGCGCACGGCCAGCCCTCCTCGCGAAACCGTTAAATATTGCGCCCGTCCGGCACACGTCTACGGCGGTGCATTCACACTGCCGGCCGGGCCGAGCCGAGCGTGGATGTGCCAAGACGAAAAAGAGGGGGAAAAACAACTTTTTCTATTTTCAAGTTGTAAGAAATTATGACGGTATATAAGACCACATCGCATCGTTTTATCAACTTATTTTTTCCTTACAAGCTTTGCCTTGCCTGTGAAAAAAATAAAAAGTCTACTTTTCATTCCGCACGAGTTTTCAGTTTCGTAAAGCTCCTCACTCGATTTTGATGAAAGTTTTCGGTTAAAAAATCTAATTTTTGTACACAGGGTAGTGCAACATCTTAGCTTTCCTATAAAACATTCACCTTTTCGACATTCGTAACAATCGTTTTCAAATGATGCTTTTTTGACAGGTATGCGCACTTGATTTACAAATCGTGTATTGAAAAAGTTCGATAGCGGGCAGCTTACTGTACTATGCATTTTAGGCCATACATTACAGCGAGTGAAATTGAGCTAAAAGGACAGAAAAGTTTTTGAAATGGTACTCGCACTGATATCTACCTTCTTTCTCAAGTAATTGTGAGTTATCTGAGCGGCATCATGCAGCAACCACAAGCCTACGAACTCGGCGTGTGTTGAGCGTAGCGTGAAGCACAGCAGCGCCGAAAATATTATTTGCTGGCCACGTATGTTGGTCCATCGTAATGTGTTAATAATTCATAACCAGAAAATAGCTATACCCTAATTTTTCTTGGGTGGCAACCGATTACAATGGACAATGATCTGCTATGGTTTTATGTAAGGTAATACTTCACTTAAGAGGTATGCAAGTAATTTGTTGTCCACATTGCACTATTGATGGAATACATATTTCGTGTTTCAAACTTCAAGAGAAGAAACAATTACTGTAAACTGCGAATTTGCTGTTGATGGACTGAAATAAAATTTCTGAAATTCTACTCAATGACTTTCAGGTTGAGGATAATAAACGGAAGAAACACAAAAATATACTTACATTTATTGATGCATCTACACCTAAGATTATACTATTTAGCCTTCTCTGAAGCCGGCCGCGGTGGCCGAGGGGACTGCGGCGCGCCAGTCACAGTCTGCACGGCCTTTACGGTCGGGAGTTCGAATCCCACCCTGGGGCATGGACATTTTTGTCGTCTTTAGTATAAGGTAGTTCATAAGTAGTTTGTAAATTTAGGGAATGATGACCCCGCTGTTAAGTCCCTTAAGCTTAACATACATTTGAACCTTCTCTTAAAATGTTCTACCACAAGGTGAAACAATTTATATACAGTGTCTCACATAGAAGAGCTATCCCTCAGACCGAGACTGAAGTAGGATTACATAACAGTAAAATTAAAGACATTTATTTATCTCCTGATAAGGAAGCTGCAACTTATGGTCATGGGGGTTCGTCAGATGTGCCAGATTTATGTGGTACACGCTGTACTATGTTTCAGCTCATCTCCACTTTCAAAGAACTCTACACGGTTCTCAGAATTTTTATTTATTTTATTAGGAAGCTGTCTGATGGGAACTGCTTTTCTATGAACATTTCCTGAATCTCACAGTTTTCCTTGTCTCCATGGTACTTTCATATCGATTTTTATACTTTAAATGAAAGGAAACCGCGCAGATTTAGTTTAGCCTCAGACACTGCAGATCAGTAAAGGATGAGAAGCAGGTGTCATTTGTTTCATGTTGTGATTTGTTTTTTCGTTCTTAGTGACCAGTACTTGTTCACTGCCATGTACTTTGAACCAGCTGTTAATTGATTTTGTAATTTTATTACAATTGTTTGCACACTGTAGTGATAGAATTATAAACACATTAGAAATATTTTGTATGGACCTATCCCATTAATTTCGACCAACATTTAGGAGAGTTTTTCCTTATGTGAAAAATTAAACATTTCTTAATTTTTTAATTTATATTACAGAATTAATAGTAATAGAAGGAAAATAAACATATTATCATAAGTATAATTGAAAAAAAAATCATGCAGAGAAGCTTCTGCTGAAAACAGGCTGGAGACTTGTAATACTTGTGCTGCAGAACCAACACCATACCCCAATCGGTTCTTGGCGGCGCCGACTCGCGCCGGAATATTAAAGATATCGAATGTCAAAGGAAGGAAATACTCTCCTAAATGTTAGTCTATATGGATGGAACGAGTGCATTACCACCTATTTCTTATGTTCATAAAATTCGACGGTTCACTACAGTGTGAGAACAATAGTAATAAAACTAGGCGACCTGTGCAAATACTTTGCAGCATTAGTGGCTAGTCATGTGAAACGGAAATAAGTAAAATTAAATATCTACCATTTAAAAATATTTATTATAGATAGTAACAATATACAGAATATTATATAAGCTGGTGTTTTCTTAAATTCAAATCAAAACAATTATTTAAAATCAATTATAATTATAAAATAGATTCTTTTAATATATAAGAAAGATAGAGGACCCGTGCGAATACTTCGCACCGTTAGTGGAATGACTAAAACGTTGGGAAAACATGGAAGTAAAGTTGAATGTTCACGCATAGCTTTCTTCAGAATCAATCCGTGGAAGTGTTTAAAAGCGCAAATGAAAGATATTGATCCGTGGCTGTTTTTAGGTCAAAGAGAACTGTTTACTTTATTTAGAACCGAAGATATCCTTAAACAAACCGATTAATATATTCAATGCAAGGACAGAAGGATCCCGCGTTTGCATGAAAGTAAAGGAAGGAGAGACTTCAGTTAATTATGATACTTGATGACAAATCTGCTCATAAATACCTTTCGTTTAAAGTGAAAATGAAGGAAATGGGGCCGATAGAACGGCCTGACCGAATGACTTTAGTTTACAGCCAGGACATCCCCATAAGAAATATACAGAAGGAAATCCCGATTGAGTGTAGAAAAAGTGGATGAATACCTTTCTTTAGTTTTACACAAAGATGAAGGAAATCAGCCGGGTAGTTTAGTCCGTCCCACTGACTTTAATTTTCGTAGATTCTTTTAATATACAATATAATAAAATCAATGAACTGTTAGCTCGATTTTTGAAGTGGCCAGCAATCGATCTTCTGCTGACAGTGTGTTGGGATTCCTTATAGCTCTCCCCTTCCCTCGGACAAGCTCTCCCCTTCCGTCGGAAAAAAAATTAGAAAAAAGTGACAGACGCTTCTCATCCTTTACTGACCTGTCCTGCAGTGTCTGAGGCTAAAGTAAACCAGCGTATGTTGAAAATTCGAAAGTACCATCTTGCAGACAAAGAAAATTGTCTTCAAATGATACAGCAAAATGTTCTTAGAAACGTTGTTCGTCTCAGACATATTACTAAAAGCAACTCAGTTCATTCTTACTTTCATCTCAGACTTGAAAGTATCGCATTTATCTCGGACACACTGCATACAATAATTTTCACCCTGTGGGAACATTTTCTGAAAGCTACAAAAGCGAAAAGGTATATATTGTGTCTTAGGAGTAGATGCATCTGCAACTAGAAAGCCTTTAACTGTAATATCACAAAATTTTATTTCAGTCCATTAAGAGCAAAGTCGCAATTTAGATTACTTTGTTCTTCTCTTGTAGTTCCAAACACGAAGTATAAAATCCATGAATTGTATTATGTGGAAAAAACCAGATGTATGCCTCTCAAAGTCAAGTATGAACTGCTGTAAAACCGTAGCAGATAGTTGTCCATTGTAATCGGTTGCCACCCAAGAAAAATTAGTTCATTATTATTCTCTGATTATGGATCTTTAACACATCACGAGGTACCGACAAACGTAGCCAGCAATTCAGATTTTTCGGCACTGCAGTGCTTCACGCTAAGCTCAACACAGGCTGAGTTCGTAGACTTGTGATCGCGGCCCGAGGGCGCTCAGATAACTCGCAATTACTTGTCAAAGGAGGTAGATATCAGCGCGATTACCATTTCAAAAACTTTTTTGTTCTTTTAGCTCCATTTCACTCGCTGTAATATATGGTCTAAAAATAATAGAACAGTAACCTGCCCGCTATCTAACTTTTTCAATACACGATTTGTAAATCAAGTGCATATACTTGAGAAATAGCGTCATTTGAAAACGACTGTTAGGAATTACGAAAAGGTGAATGTCTTATACGAAAGCTAAGATGTTTTACTATAATGTGTCCAAAAATCTGATTTTTTTAAACGCATAGTTTCATCGAAATCGAGTGAGGAGCGTTACGGAACTAAAAACTCGTGCGGAATGAAAAATAGTCTTTTTATTTTTTCACAGGCAAGGCAAAGCTAGTAAGGAAAAACTAATTTCATAAAACGATGTAGCGTGATCGTCTATATCATCAACAATTTTTACAGCGTGAAAATCGAAAAGTGTATTTTCCCCCTTTTTTCGTCTCGGGTACGTCCGGCACACGCAGCCGGCGGCGTGCGCCGACTAGGCTGAGGCGGTGTTGGCTCAGCCAAGCTCAGCTCGTCCCGGCGGGCGCGCGTGAACCCGGGAGTATCGTGACTCGTCCTGCCCGAAACGTCTCGATCTCGCGAGTGTGACGTCATCGCTCCTCCTCTACCAACCCTTTACCCGCCGTCAGCCGTCGAGAGCGACGCGCGAGCGCTGCGGGAACCGAGCGGGAGTGGCGGCTCTTTTGACCGGCTCTACCATTCGTGCACCCAGGTTTGTCGTTGCGTACACCATCGCAGACACTCCTGTCTGTGATGCAGCGTCAAGGGTAACCGCAGCCATGTTTTACGAGCTGATAGTTCATGCTGCTGCAAACGTCGTCGAACTGTTCGTGCAGATGGTTGTTGTCTTGCAAATGTCCCCATCTGTTGACTCAGCGATCGAGATGTGACTGCACGATCCGTTATAGCCATGTGGATAACATGCCTGTCATCTCGACTGCTAGTGATACGAGGCCGTTAGTATCCAGCACGGCGTTCCGTATCGCCCTCCTGAACCCACCAATTCTGCTAACAGTCATTCGATGGCGACCAACGCGAGCAGCAACGTCGCGATAGGATAAACCTCAATCGCGATAGGCTACAATCCGACCTTTATCAAAGTCGGAAACGTGATGGTATGCATTTCTCCTCCTTACACGAGGCATCACAACAACGTTTCACCAGGCAACACCGGTCAACTACCATTTGTGTATGAGAAATCGGTTGGAAACTTTCCTCATGTCAGCACGTTGTAGGTGTCACAACCGGCGCCAACCTTGTGTGAATGCTCTGAAAAGCTAATCATTTGCATTTCACAGCATCTTCTTCCTGTCGGTTAAATGTCGCGCCGGTCGCACGTCATCTTCGTGGTGTAGCAATTCTAATGGCCAGGAGTGTATTACGATGTAGATGCCACGCGCCCTGCCACAATAGAAGCCACGCGACAGGCCAAGGTGTTCCAGGAGTTTTCTCTATCCAATTCAGCAACAACCTCTATTCCCCTATCAACGTATTTCGTTTCACAAATAACGTACTAGAATGTTTCATAAGGTTCTTGCCGACGGTAGTGTAACTGCATTTCATTTCTGTGTGTGTCAGCTGACAACGATGTTGCATGTTATATAAATCACTTTGACTACCACGGCTCACCTGTCAGAGGGAAGCGCCAACTGAACCCCACTTGCTAAGTCAGTGTACTTACTGATATCTACAGGAGGATGGAACGACTAGTAGATGGTTACTTAGGGAAGGTTGTGTTTAGAGTTTGTAGAAATCTTGGACCTTGCTGAGAAATGCTACCATACGATTAATGATAGAAGATAAATTAACGTAAGAAAAAACTAAGCTTCTGACATTAGTTCATTTAAGGAGAACTTTTGACAATTCTCTCTGTGCTATATACGTTTGAATTCTAAGGCAGCAGTGACAAAGTAAAGGGAGGGCAAGCGTCTCTACTACAAGCACAGAAATCAGACTTCAGTGGTAAGAATTGAAGAAATATTCAGTCATTTAGAAGTGAATGCGTCACATTTTTCCATTGAGGATGCACTACAGCAAGATAAGGAGAAATTAAAAGAGAAATTAAGATTCAGGGAGGATAAATACAATCGTTGTTTTCTCTATCACATTGCAATTCTGTCAACTACTTGGGAGATCAGTTGAAAAGAAGTGCGTTAACAAGGGTTGATAAGATGAATCAAATGTTCAAATGTTTGTATAGCTTATGGGACTTAACTACGGGGTCATCAGTCCCTAAACTTACAAACTACTTATGAACTAGGACGGCGCAAATATCCATGCCCGAGGGGGGATTCGACCCCCGACCGTAGTGGCCGTGCAGACCGTGACTGGAGCGCCTTAGTGTCCTCGGCCACCGCGGCCGGCGGTATTCATTTAACCAATTCAAGAGTTGTGGAAACGACCCTAGCCGCGGTGGAGTAGTCGAGCGGTCTAAAGCGTCTCGCTGCGGAGCGTGCGGTTGCTCGCCGTGGAGGTTCGAGTCCTCCCTGGGGCATGGGTGTGTGTGTTTGTCCTTAGTTTAGTTTACCTAGGTTTAAGTAGTTTGTAAGCTACGGACTGATGACCACGCAGTTTGGTCAGATAGATTTACAAACATTTGAACATTAAAAAAAAATTCTATTGCAATCAGCAGAATTTCGAACAATGAATTCTTTATTGTTAAATCTTCGCTCTCTGTGATAAACATTGAAGATTGTGGATATCACGAATAAAGGTAACCCAATGAAGCTCCCGTTAATATCCTCCGAATAGCTAGAAAGATTACTTTAAGGAATGGACTCACGAGCTGCCATGCAACAGTAAAGCTGGTGCCGCTCTGTGGAAAGAGTTGCACCTATGACTCCTGCGATAAACTGGTGGCTACGCCCTATGCAGTTTATCAGGATATATAGATCGATACTAAATCCCGCAGCAGAAGACAAATAACTAGTTGCCGCGCTGAACCTCTCTGATAACGCACTCGGACGGAACGAGAGGTTTTTCACTTCAGGCGGGTTTTGATTTGTTCGAAATATTGGTCATTTGTTTGCAGTCATCAAGCAGTGACAAGTAAGATGTGAAATAGTGAATAACTCGTTTTATTAACCTTATAACGAATGTCAAGATAAGTTACATACTTTAAAAAAATCTAAGATTAAACTACTCCGTCAATTCAACAACAAATTCCGAAATTAAAATAAATGTGTAATTTGTATTTTCTGTTATTTTGACCATGTTGGATTGATTATGCCGGGTAAAGGAGAGATTTTACGCTCGGTAGGATTTAGATTTAGTACAGTGAAACCAACGTCTGTGTAGAATAAGTTTTAGTAAGCTGTATACGAAAAAACATTTATTGAATTTTGTTCATGAAAAATTTACGTTGTCAAATCGTTAATAATTTGTGAATAATAATTGGGTGTACAATGAGTTCTGGTAATGAAGAACTAGATACTTTTATATATTTTTGACGACTTTACAGCGCCCATTTTTGATGAAATAAGTAATACCAATGTGCGGTATTGGTATTACGTCGAAACGTAGTACAGTGAAGCCATAAGTGGTCGCAAATTGCTATTTATTTCATTAAAGAAGAACTGGATGTTAGGTCTTCTGTAGAATATCCATATTTGTTTGTGGCGGAATTTTAATGTCGTATATTTATTAAAGATTATATATGGCGCTAATTTGGCGTCTCCAACAATTTGGCCTTTCCCTCTAACGTTGTATGATGCTCTTACTTGGCAGCTAGTGTCTAAATCGTTTACTCGATAGACGCAATTAATAATTTTGTGTTCAAATGTTCGTTAATCTATCGGACCAAACTGCGTGGTTATCGGTCCGTAGCATAGAAACTACTTAACCTAAGGTAAACTAACCTAAGGACAACACACACACACACACACACACACACACACACACATGCCTCAGGGAGGACTCGAACGTCCTACGGCGAGCAACCGCGCTCCGCAGCGAGACGCTTTAGACCGCTCGGCCACTCCGCCGCGGGATAATTCTGTGCTTAGTTTGTTTTGAACAGAACATTTCGTCTTCATTCTGTAGTACTCGCTCAGATTCCGACGTGTAAAATTTGTCTACGAAACAATTACGTGGACTAACACGTGCTTGTTCAAGAGTGTGTGCCATTTGTGTTTATGCTACCACCAGCATTGACTTTCTGGCCTAGGTAACCACTGCCTATTAAGTATACCACTCTGCTATATCTGCTAGGGACGTATTCACAGTTAATGTGCCAGTTTTCCACCAGTTCAAATGTTTGTTAAGCTTATCCGCGCGGGAGTAGCCGAGCGGTCTGGAGCGCCACGTTTTTTTTTTTTTTTTTTTTTTTTTTTTTTTTTGTTAAGTTTATGGGACTTAACTGCTTGGTTATCAGTCCCCAAACTTACAAACTACTTATACACTAATTTAAACTAATGACAACACAAACATCCATGCCCAAGGGGATATTCGATCTCCGGATGGGGAATGGCCTCGCGCATCGGAGCATAGTGCCTCAATGCGCTCGGCCACTCCGCCGCGGCTCAAAATTAACATATTCGTGCCCTACTGAACAAACGAGCTTCGCCGGCTATCTAATATACCAATTCCACGAATGCGTCACCTTTCTGAGTTGGCCTCAGTCTAGCGGCCCATACACAGGGTGATCCGTCTCTTCAGTTGTATTTGCACTTCCGCCCAGCACGAATATGCAACTTTTTGATCACCTGGATTGATCTGATGATCCTCACTACACCGACAACAATCTGGCTACCCATCACGTCGCTTTTTGTCACAGGCCAAACAAATTTTACCAATTGCCGACTTTTCTATTCTTTTAACAAAAATTGACAAGAACCGCACGGTAGACTTCTTTTTAATCTTTTTGACGAAAAGTGCCAAGGTGCTTGCGGTACCACCTAACCATTAACCCCGTTATCCATCATAAATCACTTATGTGGAAAACTTTTAAAAAGCGCCTGAACATGCAACTGCAGGTTGCGAAACCGGTTGTGCGGGTCTTCACGACTCCAATAAAAAATAACAGCTCAAGTGGACCAAGGACTTTCATTCACTCTCTTACAATTTTAACACCTAATTTTGAGCTGTGTGAAAGTTGCTTAACCCCTAACTACTATCTGCGATCTCTCAGACCGCTACGACTTTTTGAGTCGAGATATCTCACGCACCCCTGCCAAGCTAAAACGACTCTTCCGTGTGCCTTCCTGGTGGCCGACAAGGTCCACGTGCCAGCATTTCCGCAGTGTTTCTACTCTTTGTACCGTATTTATGAGCCTTACGCGGCCTCACTGACCGACCGTAGTGTTTGCGTGCCGCTGGCGCAGGCTCTGCCTCATAGCGCCTGGCCAGTCGGCTTGGTGAGCGCGGCCTGCTAAGCGACAGCGCTGTGGCTATAGCTGTGGCCTCTCTCTCGGTGTAGTTGTTCCGTGTCGTGTTTCTCCATGGCAGGAAAAGCTGAACGTTCTATGCAACGCTTTTTACGTGAAGCAGATGTGGGTGATAAAGAACGTTTCGGTGAATCCTCAGATGATTTTGACGACAGCGATAATGACCCTGTTTTGAGGTATTTAGTGAACATGACGCTAATTCAGAGCAGGAACCTGAAAGTGATGAAGATGTGACTCCTGATGATGACGAAGCAGCTTACTTCTTCGGTAAGAACAGATGTTTTCGATGGCGAAAAAAGCAGCCAGCAGCCAACGTAAGAACAAGGCAACACAACATCGTCTTACAGCATCCTGGACTGCGACAGACGGCTCAAAGGATATCTTTAGTTTGTACTTTTTGTTTTATAAGGAAAATGTGGAAACCTTTCTGGGAGAATCGTAAACGGAAAGGAGATTTCGCATACAATTTACTATAATTTAAATGGGATTTTTGTATCTAATCACGCTGTGAATTTGTAATATAATCTCTATAAGCCGGCCGCGGTGGCCGAGGTGACTGAGGCGTTTCAGTCACGGTCAGCACGGCCACTACGGTCGGGGGTTCGAATCCCCCCTCGGGCATGGATATTTGTGCCGTCTTTAGTCTTAGTGAGTTCATAAGTAATTTGTAAGTTTAGGGACTGATGACCCCGTAGTTAAGTCCCATAAGTCGTACAAACATTTGAACATCTCTATAATGATAGTCTGTGGGTGTGTAGAGAAATAATTACTTGCTGTTCATTTCGTAGCACAAAAAATAAAAAATGTACTGAAAATTGCGCTGTGTTTTACTTGTCGTCATGTTACTCAAACTGCATTGTTTAAAAAGTCAAATTTCTACTAATGCCACCTCTAAGACGTGTAATGAACGACAAGAAGCCGTGAAAATATATATTTAGCAAAACACTAGTTTAATATATGGAAAATAAAGAGAGCGGTCAGAGAGACCCCTCCATAGTAGTTGCGTTCCTGTCAACGTCTACAGTAGTTAAGGGTTAAATATGTGCAATTGTAGTGGAGGAACTGACAGGTCGGTGGCGCGGGAGAACAGAAGGGAGGGAGCAGTTGTAGCGGGCAAACAGAGAATTGCCGGAGTGCTCGCCTTAAGCCCTGGAGAGGCACGCTCTCAGCCAGGGAAGCTCCCCGCTAAGTGGATTTCAGCACAATAGCCGCCGCTGGCCTCTTGTCGAGGGCGATGGCCAGCTAACGGCCACCTGAAAGAGCGCCAGAGCTTTGGGACGCGCGAGAACTGGCGCGCCAGCGAATTTCACAGCTGTATGCCGTCCGTACGTCACAAAGGTGCGGGCCTCCCGTACCCATCGAAAAAGGTTTGCAGCAAAAGGATATATGCATGAAAGGAGTCGAGAGAAGTTGAACGGACCAATAAAGTGTAGCGAGGTCGGCACTGGAAACACTTCAAAAGAATCATCGGGGAGCGGAAATGCAATATTATACAAGAGCTGTCACACAGTCTTCTGACATTTGACTGTCGCAGCGCGCTGGCACACTTTTGTCATACCCTTTAACGCCGGCGCTCCAAGAGGCCAGTAAACCACACTGTCGAATGAAAAATTGCAGGAATGCGAAAAATATCGTGTACATCAATTTTCAGCAAAATACTTACAAAGTCAGTGGTGTGTAATTCTTTGAACAGCAGCTGTAACAAAAGGGAGACATCACATTTGCCGCTTGATAAGGACTATTAGAAGTATAAAACAGGTAACTACTGGAACGTCTAGTAGTAACAATTCCCTTCATCATCATCATCATTTTCCATCTTCAGTTTCGCGGATGTGGCTAACAAGCGCTCTCCATCTCATACGATCTTGATATAACATTTGGTCTTGGACATCATCCCAGTTAAAACCGTTCTTTGGCCGAGGGGACTGAGGTGCTCCAGTCACGGTCTGCACGGCCACTACGGTCGGGGTTTCGAATCCCCCCTCCGGCATGGATATTTGTGCCGTCCTTAGTCTTAGTTAGTTCATAAGTAGTTTGTTAGTTTAGGGACTGATGACCCCACAATTAAGTCCCATAGACTATACAAACATTTGAACATATTTTTGAAAACCGTTCTTCTCTATGTCTGATTTAACTTCCTCTATCCATCGTCTCCTTGGCCTTCCTCTTGGTCTTCTTCCTCCCACTTCCATTCTGAAGTATTTTTTAGCTGTTCTTGTGCTATCCATTCTCATTATATGGCCATACCACTGCAGTCTTCGTTTCCCCAAGATGTTCGCAATAGGGACCCTGATACCAGCTGTTTCCCTGTGTACCTCATTTCTGATCTTGTCTCTCCTGGTACTTTGATTCATAGTCCTGATAAACCTCATTTCTGTTGCTTGGATTCTGCTGTAATCCTTTTTTAACAATGTACATGTTTTCATGCCATATATAAGGATGGGAGTGAAGTAAGTGTTATACGAAGTTATCTTCGCTGCCTGGGGTACTTTTTTCCCTTGTAAACAATAAATATGAAGTGTAATCAATTACTAGTAAACATCAGACAATATGACCTGTGGAAAGAGGATTTATACCTACACAACGTTAAGTTTTGTTCGCAGCACATTGAAACAAAGTTTTTGAATACAACAAGTAACAAACTGGTATGGAACGCTATATCGAAGTTATTTAACGTACGAAATAATGCACCACAAGTGTAGTTAAAAAGAAAACTCCCACCCAAGCGTAGTAAAAAAAATTAAATTAACAACAAAATCGAGCCGCGGGGGAGTGCCCAAGCGCATTGAGGCGCTATGCTCTGATGCGCCAGGCCGTTCCCCGTCGGAGGTTCGAATCCTCCCTCGGGCATGGATGTTTGTGTTGTTTTTAGTATCAGTTAGTTCATAAGTAGTTCGTACGTTTAGGAACTGATGACCCCGCAGTTGAGTCCCATAAAATTAACAAACTTTTTTTTTTAACAAATCAATTCCCGAAGCAGAGGAAACCAATTCTGCAACATTTTCCACGTTAGAAGCAGAAACATCATCCTAAAAATACTAGTATCTTCAATGTAGCCAACGTTTAAAAAATTACATACAAATATATGAATATTTTAGAAAGTCAAATAAGTGTAAGAATGTGTAAATCCTTAGTCTTTTAAAAATTGTTTCACGTTAAGGAAAGGTTTTCTCACATTATGAAAAGATAGCAACAGATGTATGTTTCTCTTGCTTCAGACACTGCATTCACATTGTCTTACTTTCCGCAATGCAGTGATGCGATGATGGCCGATGGCTAAATGCCGTGAGTAGTGAGTGATAATAGTAGGAGCACTACATCAATAGTGTGTGGATAAATTGAAAATTTGCATTTCGAGAGAGGCATGCAGAGGGAGGTCATGGTGATTTTTATGTCCCTAATGGTGCAGTGGTCAAGTGCGACTATCTACAGGGTGTCTCACGAAAGACGCCTGCCAGGCGTCCGCGGATTGCGCGGTACGGTTACCGCCCGCCGCCACCGCATCAGCCGGTCTTTCGTGAGACGCCCTGTAGTAAGCAGGAAGACTCAGGTTATCATCTCCGCTGGGGCACACAGTTTCGACGTTCTCCATTGAATTATTTCAATGCCCATCAGCAGTTATCGTAGTAAATTCTTTGTGTATAGATTACTACAACCTGTTTCTGCTGCAACACTGATAGTGCCTTGCAATAGTAAATACAGATTTCTTTCTTGTGGGGGGGGGGGTTGAGATTAATGTAAAGATACATTATTTTTAAGTGTACACCCCATGATATTGTATATCACATTTGCCGCTCATATTCGGAGGATAATTTACACTGAAGCCCCTTTTACTTTACCGAGATCAAGATTTTTTTTATTGCTGACGTTAAATCATTGAATTAGCTGTTCAAATGTTCAAATGTTTGTTAAGCTTATGGAACGTAACTACGGGGTCATCAGTCCCTAAACTTACAAACTACTTATCAACTACCTTATACTAAAGACGGCACAAATATCCATGCCCGAGGGGGGATTCGAACCCCCGACCGTAGTGGCCGTTGAGACCGTGACTGGAGCGCCTCAGTCTCCTCGGCCACCGCGGCCGGCTTGAAATAGCTATTTTTGTCTTAATATTCATTATTTCTTGGAGGGGTGCCTCCCCATCCCACTTAGACAGTAGAAGTCCAATAGACCGGCATCCAAGAGTTCAGATGATCTGGTAACACTACCCAAAGGGACTTGTTTTGCCTTTGATGCAGCCGTTACTGATGCAGTTACGCTGAGGTCACCGAACGACACTTCAAATGAGGCGATCCCCTGCTTAGCCAGTTACAATGATGTTCCGCCAACGGTTGTCAATGACGCAGACGCCATTGCCGGGATCGTAAGCATTGAGACTTTATTCGGCAGATCTGGGTTGTTACTGTTCTGTATAGAGGTTCCTTTCATTGTTTTGATTTCCAGCATTTTTCGCAATTTAATAGTGTTCTGTGGAAGTTTTATTAACATTTAAGCAGTGAGAATGTTCTCGAAACCCAAACCTTTTTCAAGCTGTAAATCAGGAGTGAATTGTAAACACGCGCTCTGACCATCAACAAGAAACTGGAAATCATCAAACGCATGGAAAAAGGTGAGAACAGAAATATTTTGAAAACTGAATTTAATAGTGGTTTGTCAATCATTTATAACATAAAAAAGTATGGACTAATGATCTGCTTCTTAATCGGTAACAATTGAAAAATTGGCTTCCAGATAAACTTAAGAAAACCGAAACTGGAACAATTAGACTATTGTACAAATTTAGTGCTCTGTGCAAATAAATTCAAAAGTTTGTTAAGCTTATGGGACTTAACTGCGGAGTCATCAGTTCCTAAACTTACAAACTACTTATGAACTACCTTATACTAAAGACGACACAAACATCCACGCCCGAGGGGGGATTTGAACCACCGACGCGAGAGGCCTCGCGATCCACAACGTGGCGCTCCAGACCGCTCGGCTACTCCCGGGCGGCCGAGTTTATTGTATACGCCCTTGGTGCCATGTATTAGATTATACAAAACGCAAATGTTGCTGTTTCAAACGTTACTGTATTATTCGTCGAAGTCGATGAGATGACAGTAGTAGACTTATTAATGCCTGAACAGTCACTGAAGATATTAATTAGGTGGTAGTAATTAAAATGAAGCTACTCACAGAGATAATGTCTGAAATTTAGTATTCTCGGCAAAAGTTTGACACAGTGGCTCTCGGAATACTGAATTCCCTAATGATTCACGAAATGTAATATCCCACGCGTGTAGCTCCAATTAAATTCCGCATTCGAAGTCTAATAATTCCCATCGTACGCATCATAATGACGTCGGAAAGTGTTTTTACATTAATCACTAGCGTACAGCGACAGTTTTATCAATTAATTTCATTTATAAATGAATGAATAAATTAAGTTTGAACTCTCGCTGCGGAGCGTGCGGTTGCTCGCCGTGGAGGTTCGAGTCCTCCCTGGGGCATGGGTGAGTGTGTTTGTCCGTAGGTTAGTTTACCTAGGTTTAAGTAGTTTGTAAGCTACGGACTGATGACCACGCAGTTTGGTCCGATAGTTTTCCAGACATTTGAATTTTAAGTTTGAACCTAACAATTTATGTTAAAGTAAATAAAAGTTCGCGTTTTTTTAGGATTTAATCAAGTTTCTGAATAAATTTTCTTTTTATACAGTTATGTATTTATATTTATATTCTATATTAGTTATAGTTATATTCAACCTATACAAATACCATACAGCGGTTATTAGAGTCGAAGGGCAAGAAAGGGATGCAGAGGTTGGGAAGGGAGTAAGACAGTGTTGTAGCTTTTCCCCAATGTTGTTCAATCTGTACTTTGAGCAGGCAGTGAAGGAATGGAAGGAGAAATTTGGAGAGGGCATTAAAGTGCAGGGAGAAGAAATAAAAACATTGCGGTTTGCCGATGACATTGTAATTCTGTCAGAGACCGCAAAAGATCTGGAAGAGCAATTGAATGGGATGGACAGTGTCTTGAAAGGAAGATATAAGATGAACAATAACAAGAGTAAAACGAAGGTAATGGAATGCAATATCAGAAAATCAGGCGATGCTGAAGGAATTAGATTAGGTTCAAATGTTTGTAAATCGTATGGGACTTAACTACGGGGTCATCAGTCCCTAAACTTACAAACTACTTATGAACTACCTACAACTAAGGACGGCACAAATATCCATGCCCGAGGGGGGATTCGAACCCCCGACCGTAGTGACCGTGCAGACCGTGACTGAAGCGCCTCAGTCCCCTCGGCCACCACGGCCGGCTTAGATTAGGTGATGAGACAATAAAAGTAGTAGATGAATTTTGTTATTTGGTTAGCAAGATAAATTCTAATGGCCGAAGTAAAGAAGATATGAAATGCAGAATGGCTATGGGAAGAAAAGCGTTTCTAAGGAAGTGAAACTTGCTAACATCCAATATTAATTTAAATGTTAGGAAGTCCTTTCTGAAAGCATTTGTCTGGAGTGTAGCATTATATGGGAGTGAAACGTGGACGATAAGGAGTTCAGATAAAAAGATGATAGAATCTTTTGAAATGTGGAGCCACAGACGAATGATGAAAATTAGATGGGTAAATCACGTAACTAATGAGGAGGTGCTTAACCGAATTGGGTAGAAAAGGATTTTCTGGCATATCCTGACCAAGAGAAGGGATAGGTTGGTGGGGCACATTCTGAGACATCAAGGAATCGTTAATTTAGCATTAGAAGGAAGTGTGTGGGGTAAAAATCGTAGAGGGAGACCGAGGGACGAATATAGTAAGCAGATTCAAAAGGATGTAGGTTGCCGAACGTATTCTCAGATGAAGAGACTTGCACAGGACAGGGTAGCGTGGAGACCTGCATCAAACCAGATCGCGGACTGAAGACCACAAAAACAAAAGTGTTTGAACATTGTCTAAAACTTTTCGGAAGCAGCAGCGCCATTACATTTAGCTACAAGATGGGCCTGGTTCCCGCCGCCAGTTCACTCGTCTCCGCACCCTCTACAGGTCCTGGAAATTCGCCGGTACCGTTTAGTGAGGCCGTTTGTATCGCGAACAGAAAAGCCCCACAAAGGTCCGCGTTCACTGGGAGCCGTCGGAAGAGCTGCGTGAATCGTAATGTCTACTGGTGTGACAATGGGAGTGCGTGCACTAGGCCACGCCGCGGGAGCAGGCGACCGGAAAATGCGATCTCTGTTGCCGAGGGGCGACGCATTCGGCGCTTGCGGCTGCTGCGGGTGACGTCACAAGCCAATTCTGCGTAGCGAACGCCACCACACGTATCGAACGTCTGTATTTAGGGGTGGCGCGGGAGGTGGGGACACGAAAACTTAACACGGTCGTAAAAAGTTACGGAGAATGTTCTCACTACAGACTGCCAGAATATTGCAAGCATCAAACGAGAGGCAAGACATGAAACAGATGACACAATAAATCATTTTTAAAGATTCCATTTATCTGGAGGTAATCGAATATTCTTGTTCCTGTTCTATATTTCAAATTTTAGGTTTTTGCCTAATGGTGCCCATCTATTCTTTGACCTTGCCGCGGCGGAGTGGCCAAGCGCATTGAAGCGCTATACTCCGATGCGCGAGGCCGTTCCCCGTCGGAGGTTCAAATCCTCCCTCAGGCATGGATATGTGTGTGTGTGTTGCCCTTAGGTTAGTTTAACTTATTTTAAGTAATACAAATAAACAATGGACATATTGGAACAATCCTGTTAAGGTGATACAAATATCAATTTAATACAAATAAGCAACCCCTGAGATGGATTTTCGTCTCGAATATGTCAAAGAGAACGATGATAAATATGAAGCATAGAATTGAAATTTTTGTGATGCGGCCGGGATTCGAACCCGGACCTCCATGCTTACTAGGCAGACGTCTTAGCGTTAGACCACCACACCACGAACGATTTAAGCGACTCGGAATAGTGCAAGTACGATTTGTCATTATTATCTTGGACATATTCCAGACGAAAAACCGTCTCAGGGGTTGATTATTTGTATTAAATTGATATTTGTATCACCTTAACAGGATTGTTCCAATATGTCCATTGCCGAGGTGCTATTCCGCCGCATGGAGAGCCTTGACAATAGTGGCAATTATCTTTGGAACACAGAAGCTGAATTAAAGTTTGTGACGTCGAGGGAAGTCGTACTTAGACTATTCCGAGGCGCCTTAATCGTTAGTGGTGTGGTGGTCTAACGGTAAGACGACTGACTAGTAACCATGGAGTTCCGGGTTCGATTCCCGGCCGCATCACAAATTTTAATTCTGTGCTTCAGATTTATCATTAGTTTAAGTAGTTTGTAAGTCTAGGGAGCGATGACTAACGTAGTTTGGTCCATAAAGTTAGAAACATTTGAACATTTTGAGCGATGCTACTACACGTGAGCAACTTGCTGGTCACGGCGTGCAGCCTTTAAACTGGACTGTGGTGTCTGATGGCCAGTGTTTCAGCTTCATACAGGACTTCCGGTTTAATTACTGTGTGGTATTGCGTTATTTTAGCACTTTTTGAGAGGGACTTTCGTCAGTTGGAAGGCCATTTCAACTTCTAAATTCCATGGTCTTTTTCTCTAGGGCATTCCAAATGATACATTCTCCAAGATACTGAAATTCTTTGATGATGTCTATTTCTTGTTCTCCCACTGGATGGTATTTTCTTATTCTGTTTATTAATATTTGTTGAGAAATATATATACCAAGAGCGCTGTTCAGTATTTTATTGCAGATAGCCGCGGTGGAGTAGCCGAGCGGTCTAAGGCGCCTCGCTGCGGAGCGTGCGGTTGCTCGCCTTCTGGGGTTCGAGTCCTCCCTTGGGCATGGGTGTGTGTGTTGACCTTAGGTTAGCTTACCTAGGTTTAAGTAGTTTGTAAGCTACGGGCTGATGACCACGCAGTTTGGTCCGATAGATTTACAAACATTTGAACATTTATTGCATATAACCGGTTTCAAGAAACTTAGTTGTTATCTTCAGATCTGCAAAGCTACATTTAGGGAGGGGGGGGGGGGGAAATAGCACCTCTCCATACACAATTTACAACTGCACGGTTGAATCGTGTTGTGTCTTGATTAAAAAACAATTCTGTATTATATCTTCTTTATCATAACCCATTACTTGATATATTAATGGGCCCTACTATTCTACGTTTACTAAGTGAGATTTACACCTAGTTAGTTTTTGCAAATTACAATTTTTAAACAACGGTGGCTCTGCGAATTACTTAGTATCTATGGAGGGAAAATGATACTACTTTAATGTCTTCAGCGTTACGGGCACGACAAATTGAATACAAATCCACTGACTGGCCGAGGTATGAGTAGCTAAAGCCGACAGACATGCCCCTGGCACTGGGCTGGCCTTGATCTCACTGTAGATTGTTGCAAAGTTTTTACGTTAGTAAACTTAAAACTACTTACAACTAGCTTAGCCTCCGGTCTTCATCAGTGTTGGCGCCCGTGCCTCCCGAGTCCAAAAGGGCAGCGGATCCCGCCAGCCAGCTGGCGGC
Organism: Locusta migratoria; assembly: GCA_026315105.1. Taxonomy (NCBI): domain Eukaryota; kingdom Metazoa; phylum Arthropoda; class Insecta; order Orthoptera; family Acrididae; genus Locusta; species Locusta migratoria. The sequence continues at coordinate 349,628,295 of CM048755.1, forward strand.
CAGTATCTCCTCTCCCCTCCCCAGCGGGGCATAACCGGACGTGAAAGTCAGTCGGGGTTGGCAGCACCTATCTGCAGTTCTCTGAGGAAGTCTGGCAGACCTCGTTGGAGATGGCATCTGCAACACTATTAAGTGATATACTAGACTTACAAATTATTTAACTAACTTACACTAATGCCCAACAATTCCCCCATCCCCCCTAAACACACGTGCATGAGGGAGGACTCGAACGTCCTTCGTATGACGCCTTAGACCGCGCGGCCATTCCGCGTGGCTGTGAGTCATCATCTGGCTGACTGGAGAAATTGTGCAGCATCCATATTTGTTGCGAATTTGGATATGACAGTGGCCTAATGTTGAACTGTAAGACCAAGCCTTCGAACTTTCAGTCGACCATATTTGACCAGTACGACAGAGGATCGCCGTATCGTGCAACAATATTATCGTAATTTCTTCACATCTCTGCATTCTAGGCGAAAGGAGGAAGGGAGATCACGGTTTTAATTCTCACTGACAGTGTGGTCATTGGAGAACAAAGTGCTTGTAAATTTTTTTGACGAAAGATCTTTGCTCATCAGTCCCTAGGCTTACAAACTACTTGAACTAATTTAAGGACAATACACACACCCATTCCTGAGGGAGGGCTCTAATCTCCGACGCGAACATCCGCGCGCTCTGCAGCAAAGCGCCTTAGAGCGGTCGGCCACTCTACTGCGGCTGGTCATTGGAGTCTGAGCACAAGCTCAGATTGGCTTTGATAGGGATGTGGAACGAGTTCGACCGTGCCGTTTCAAAGAAAGCATCTCGGCATTTGCCTGGAGTGATTTAGGAAAATCACGGGAAACCTAAATTTACATGGCCGAGGCGGATCTGAACCGCCATTCTCCCGAATGAGAGTCCATTGTGGTATCCACTGCGTCACCAACGGCCAACGGAAAATACAGGTCCCAGCGCAGACGTCATGCCACGTAAGCAAGGTAGTTCCGAGCCGGAGCGATCGCTAGCTCAGTGGCTGCCCGCTATGAGGCAGTGGGGTGTGCCCCAGTGGCCGGCCAATCGGCTTGCGATCGCTACCTTGCTTACGTGGCACGATGTGTGCGCTGAGGCCTGTCTTTCTCGCAGGCCACGGCTTAGTCTGTGGTGTCGCAAAATTCTGAAGTGCGCGCCACGTACTTTCGCCGCGCGACGCCATGCAAGCACGGCGCGGCGTTCTTACGAAGTCAGCCACGAGCGCCCTCTGCTGCAACTCCGCTCGTGGCCACCACTGAACTGCATCGGTCACTTGGGATTAGGACAGGCACTAGGACTCATCAGTAGGCAGGCCTCTATCTAGTTAAACTATGTATCTGCATTCTACTAGTCTGCTGCCCTCCAAGTTAAGTACTGTATTATTTCTACGAAATATATATCTTGTTCTAATCTAGCTTAGTGTTTCTAGTTTCTGCTGTCTCACTGGCTAGTCACCTTAGACTCTGTACCCGCACACGCGTGCATCCTACATTCCTGTGTCGGTCTCTCTTTAGTCGGCCACAGACACCCAGGACAACCGGCGGAAACGAGACACAAAATTGTCTTTTCATTCGGTGAGCTAGTTATACCACACAATTCGGTTGGAAACTGGCAGCTCATGCATAGGCTGCCGCTCACACAGCATTAACTAAATCACAGCTCTTTGCGACCCCTGATGATCATCGCCAGCAAGCATGGCGTTGACCTAGAGATAGTCCATTCTGTGAATATTTTGGAGATGCACAAAATTGTTGATGTGAATATATGGTTTTCTGCCCTATTCTGCTGCTGAAACGTTTTCCGGTTTTCAGCTGGGCGGCATTGTCTTTGAACTGTGACTCTTTGAAGAGTTAAATACCCATTATGAAGATGTAACTCGTAGAAACAGCGCGCTTTGAAGACACTGCCGCTCGGCTGGAAACCAGAGAAATTTTCATCACAAAATTGTTAATTTTGGTGACCGTTGTCTGGAGAGCCATCTCCAATGACTTCAGGTCATCGTCGGTAATAACTGTTGGACAGAAAGGTATGTCACTTAAATGGCGCGTCTTCATGTTGGTCCTCATGTGACAATACGTCGCTGCCATGTTTAAACAGTGCAGGGTTCGTCCACACGTTGATGTTCATGTAAGAACAGTTTGCGTGCTTCTAATATATTCCCGTGCCCATCAGAATCGCCAAGTCTGTTCCCGATAGAACATACATGGGCCCCAAGAACTGAACGCAGTAGTAACGTTCCAAAGAATGTACACTGCGGTAGTTATGCAGTGATGAGTTTGCACATGATATACTAGTACGGAAAAGAATGACATTTTTAATCTACAGCAGAGAGTGCGCTGACATGTAGCTATCTAGCAGATTAGAACTGTGTGCCAGATAGGGATTCAAACCCAGAGAATTTGCCTTAAGCGGGAAAGCGTTATGTTTCATGATCATGCTGAGGTGTACAAGATGGTGTCGTCATTGAATGACTGTTGTAGGATGCAGGATGACTTGGACCAAATTTCTAGATGGTGTGAGGAATGGCAGCTAGCGCTAAATGTAGAAAAATTTAAGGTGCTGCAGATGAGTAGGAGAAACAATCCTGTAATGTTCGAATAGAACATTAGTAGTGTGATGCTTGACAGAGTCGCGTCATGTAAATACCTAGGCGTGACGCTGCTCAGTGATACGAAATGGAACAAGCATATAAGGACAGTCGTGGGGAAGGCGAATAGTCGACGTCGGCTTATTGGGAGAATTTTGGGAAGGTGTGATTCGTCTGTAAAGAGACCGCGTATAAAACGCTTTTTCGATCCAGTCTCGAGTATTGCTCAAGTATTAGCGATCCTCACCAGGTCGGTTTAAAGGAGGACATAGAGGCAGTTCAGAGGTGGACAGCTAGGTTTGTAACTGGTAGATTCGATAAATGCGCGAGTGTTACTGAAATGCTTCGGGAACTCAACTGGGAGGCGCTAGAGCTAAGGCGACGTTCTTTTCGAGAAGCTCTGTTGAAATTTACAGGACCGGAATTTGAGGCGGACTACAGAACGATTCTACTGCAGCAAACCTTCATTTCGCGTATTGGCCACAAAGATAAGAGCAGAGACATTAGGGCCCTTTACAGATGCATGCAAGCATTCGTTTTTCCTCGTTCCTTATGGGAGTAGAACAGGAAAGCAAGTAACTAGTATTGGTACTGAGTACCCTCCGCCGGTGGATTGTGGAGTATGTATGTAGATGTACCGCCTTTTTTTCGGACGTGAGAATGTTGAATGTTAATCGTAGAGTCCTTGGCGCACCTTTTTTTGTTATAGAGGACAGCTAGCCCTGCTAACAGAGCTACTACGACGGTATCCAACGAGATACCTGTGAAAACCTCACTGCCTATTCTCAGAGCCGCAGTTCCATCAGTATATCATCTCCTACCTTCTCAACTTCACATACGTTCTTGTGCGCACCTTTCAGAACTATCACTCCTGGAAGAAAGGTTATGATGGAGATGGCTTTGCCACAGCATATGGGATTTTTCCAGAATGAAATCTTCACTCTGCAACAGTGAATTCACAGATATGAAACTTCCTGTCGGATTAAAATTCTGAGCCAGACAGAGGTTGGAGCCCAGGACCTCATGTAGGTCAGTGGGTAGCGAGCTTGACAGCAAAAGTTAAAGTTCTTGGTTTAGAATCCAGGTCCAGCACACAGTTTGAGTATGCCAGAAAGAAATATCCTTAGGCTGTAGCTAAGCCATGTCTCCACAATATCATTTCTTCCAGGAGAGATAGTCCTGCAAGATTTACAGGAGAAGTTTTTTGAAGTTGATAATGTAGGAGTAGAGGTACTGGCCAAATAAAGCTGTGAGCCGCGGTGAAGTGGACTAGCGCTGTAAGACTGCGGAGCGCGCGCTAGATCGCCGCCGGAGGTTCGTGTCCTCCCTCGGACACGTGTGTGTGTGTGTGTGTGTGTGTGTGTGTGTGTGTGTGTGTGTGTGCGCGCACTTAGAATAAGATGGTTTAGGTTGGTTTAAGTAGTTTATAAGCAAATGTTTCTAAAGTTATTGGACCTCATTGCAGTGGTCATCGGACCGTAAACTTACAAACTACTTAAATAAATTATCCGAAGAACAGCACACACCCATGCCCGAGGGAGGACTCGAACCTCCGACGTGGAACGGCCGTGCGCGCCGTAGCAGGGTGCCTCAGCGTGCACAGCCATTCTGCCGTGGCATTTTTTTTATACCAAGAATGATGCAGTTTATAAGCCTACGGACTGATGACCGCAGCAGTTAAATCCCTAAGATTTACAAACATTTTAATTTTATAGCTGTGAGGACGGGTTGTAATGCGTGCCACGGTAGCTCAGAAGTGCACTTGCTCGCCAATGGCAAAGACCCTGGTTTCGGATCCCTGTCTGCAGAAGTTTCATAGTACGGAGAACTTCACCAGACCACTTTTCGGAATGAAGACCACACCAACAATGGGCCCTAAACATCATCTGGATGTAGTGTACCTGAAAAAACATCGAAGTCTGTTCTTCGCCGCGCTGAGGCTATTGCCATAGTCATCACGCTATTAGCGTGATGTACCTACGGGTTGATAATTTTTCCGCGGCGGGCTTACTGGAAAGCAATAAACCGCCGAGCGTTTTCCAATTGGTACGCAACGCTGTCACAGGAGCGTAGCTGGTTTCGGGCAGCGGGCGAGAATTCTGTCGAGTAATTTGTGGTCGTGCGGGGGCGGAAGAGCGGAGGGGGGGTGTAAATTAGTGGGAGAAGGTAATACAAAGGCGGCTGATTTAGTAAATGGAGCGCGCCTGTCAACCGTGGCGCGGCAGCTGCAGTGCCGCCTGTTGAAAGCACAATCTAAGTTTAGCGCCAGCCAAGTTCGATAGCCGGCGCGTCACGCGACACGCTGCCTCCCCAGCACGCATTATCACCCGCGCTCGCTTTCTTTGCATCTTCCACGTACGAGCCACACAGTTACTCTAGTCGAGACCGATTCTTACCGCTCGATATTCACGTACGGAGAGCGGTAAGAATCATTAGTTAAGCGCTCCTGCGCACGCCGTAGCGAAATTGATATCTGCGATCCCTACAGGAGTGATACATTGAGTGGGGGGCCTTAATATACGCCTAGATTCGTCGCTTAATCTCGGTTCTTAAAATTTACCAAATACGCTACCACGGAATAACGAGTTTGTCTCTGTGGCCATCGAGGAGGATTGTAGCAAGTGTGTGTGCCAGTGTTCTGTGCTGTGCTAAGCAGGACAGACGTGAAGCGTGTGACTGACATGTGTGATAGGGCCGCTATTATTTTCTATCTATATAAGTGATCGGATGGACAGACTAACTTGTAGAATGAAACTTCACTCTGCAGCGGAGTGTGCGCTGATATGAAACTTCCTGGCAGATTAAAATTGTGTGCCGGAACCGGGACTCGAACCTGGGACCTTTGCCTTTCGCGGGCAAGCGCGGTAGTGCGCTTGCCCGCGAAAGGCAAAGGTCCCAGGTTCGAGTCCCGGTTCCGGCACACAATTTTAATCTGCCAGGAAGTTTCAGACTAACTTGTAATTTGCAACTGTTTGTTGATGCTGCTGTGGTGTATGGGAGGGTGTCGCCTTTAACTGACTGTAATAGTATACAGGATGACTTACAAGGAAAGTTCTTGGGCTCCAACAAAATCGTATGAGAGATAATGTAAAATTCCCTTATTGTACTAGTGATACTCCCCCATCTGCAAAACTCTGCAGTAGTCCGTTAGAGGCCTCTGCATGTGCCATGCCACATTGCACTTTGACCTGTCGGTTCGCCAGTAGGGACGGTGCATTGTGCCTCCGAAGTTGCGTTTTGTGATGTTATTTGTGTGGTGAAGCGTCAGATGGGGCGGCGATTGCTAATCAATCCTGCTAACGTATTGCGATTAGCTGAGATGAAGTTAGGAAGAACCCTTCTTCGTGAAGATGTTCAAATGTTCTAATGTTTGTAAATCTATCGGACCAAACTGCGTGGTCATCAGTCCGTAGCTTACAAACTACTTCAACCTAGGTAAACTAACCTAAGGACAAACACACACACCCATGCCCCAGGGAGGACTCGAACCTCCACGGCGAGTAACCGCGCGCTCCGCAGCGAGACGCTTTAGACCGCTCGGCTATTCCACCGCGGCTCGTGAAGATGGTATTAGTGTAGAAGATGAATCTTTTGCATGCTTTCTCGTATCTGTTATGGTACAGAAATATGAGCCTAAGTTAGATACTGTTGTATAAGCTCATAATAATGATAATAGGGATGATAATGACGAACAACTCATTGCAAGCGGTAGTGCTACGGTAAGTGTGGAAAGAGGCGATGGAGCAGTGGCAGTTAATACCGACAGTCTTTGCAAATATCATCACGGCTTTTGATGACAATTCGCTAGAGAACATGTACGATGATTATTACATAAGTTAAGATATCTGCATTACGTATGGCGTCTACAGTTACATCTAGAGCATGGTTGCAGAGCTTTGCAGAAAAACGACACCCACCACCACATTGAAGTGTACGTAGAGATCCTGAAACCAAACGTTCATACAGATATGTTCGTTCGAGTCCATGTACTTTCCTTGTTAGATAAAATTTCGAGTTGGTGCGAAGAATGGCAGATAGCCCTCGATTTAAGGTGGTGCGCATGAGTAGGAAAAACAATCCCATAATGCTCTAATACAGCATTAGTAGTGAGCTTCTTGATGCAGTCGTGTCGTTCAAATATCTAGGCGATATGAAATGGAACGAACATGTAAGGACAGTTGTGAGTAAGGCGGACAGCCGACTTCGGTTTATTGGGAGAATTTTGGGAAGATGTACTTCATCTGTAAAGGAGACAGCGTATAAAACGCTTGTGCGTCCACGTCTCGAGTGTTGCTCAAATATTTGGGACCCGCATCAGATCAGTTTAAAAGAAGACATAGAAGCAGTTCAGAGGCGAGCAGCTAGGTTTTTTACTGGTAGGTTCGACCAATGCGCGAGTGTCACGGAAATGCTCCGGCAACTCAAATGGAGGATCGCTGGAGGAAAGACGACGTTCTTCTCGTGAATTTCCGTTGAGGAAATTTATAGGGCCGGAATTTGAAGCTGAGTGTAGTAAGATCTTTCTGCCACCTACTTACATTTCGCGTAGGGATCACAATGACAAGATAAGAGAAATTAGGACTCGTACCGAGGCATACAGGCATTCTTTGTTTTCCTTATTCTATTTTCGAATGGAATAGGAAAGGAAATGCCTAGTAGTGGTACAATGTACCCTCCGCCACGCACCTTACGGTGGATTGCGGAGTATTATGTAGATGTAGATCCACTTGCGAGGCTGTTCAAGTGTACATTGTTACTACCAAACCTCCCAGCTCCTTGACAGCAATACAGCAAGTTGCAAGGGTACTGACGTTTCCGAATTATTCATGCTGGGAACGGTGAATTGGATTCACGGCAATTCCCTTACATCTCTACCTCAGTAATAAATAAATCCTCATATTTCTACTATAGTAATAAATAAACAAGTATGTAGCGCCACGGTGGAGTGTCCGTGCGCTCTAACGCGCCTTTCTGCGGAGGTTGGAGTCTTCCCTCGGGCATGTGTGTGTGTGTAGTGTCCTTAGAATAAGTTAAAGTAGTTTGTAGGTCTAGCGACTGATAACAGCAGCCGTTAAGTCCCTTAGCTTTAGAAACATTTGAATATTTGAAGTGTGTAGCAAGGAAGAAATAAGCGGAAGAAGCTTTCAAAATTTATAAATTTATGTGAAATATTCTGTTGTGGCTTTTTGTTTTGCTTTTCTTTGTCTGATATACTCCTCTGGGTTTTGTGTGGCGTGGCCAACGAGAAAGACTGGGCGTAATGCATCCTCCAAAATGTTCAAATGTTTGTTAAGGTTAAGGGACTTAACTATGGGGTCATCAGTCCCTAAACTTACAAACTACTTATGAATTACCTAATACTAAATACGACACAAACATCCATGCCCGATGGGGCATTCGAATCTCCGACCGTAGCGGCCGTGCAGACTGTGACTGGCGCGCCGCAGACCAATCGGCCACTGCGGCCGGCGCATACTCCACTACACATCACCAGTGTAGGAATGAGACAACGAGATCGCTAGCTGACTGGCTGGTCGCTATGAGGCAGTGGACTGTGCCCCAGCAGCCAGCCATTCAGCCAGCCAGCTACCAATCGCGTTTGACATTCCTACACTCGTGACGTGTAGTAGAGTACGCACTGTGGCCTGTCTTTCTCGTTGGCCACGTCGTAAGATATAATAACGTCATATTTGACGGTATGGAGGTGTACTCTGCTTATGGCAGATTCGCCTGCTCACAGACCTGTATTTATCTATGGCCACGAGTACAGCAAGGTGTCTGCGGCACCCTGCAGAGTTAAATAGAACGCCGAGGACACGGAAGAAACAGCACAGAATCGATAAACGATTTTTCTTAAATTTAATCTTAAGACACTTCAAAATCAGACTGTGAACGTAACGCATCCAGTATTACAGTTTTGTTAGTTTAGTGGAAATCTAATATAACAAATTTAGTGTCTTCACTCTCTATTCGAGTTTTTCTCTTCAGTAACTTTGTCTGGAAGAATCGATTTGTAAACAAACACGCCTTTTTCTTGCTACAGTGTGTTTTATTGGTTCCAGATGCGTTTAGATTTTTATTTTCAGTCATCTTCAATGGGATATGAAAAATGACTGTATTGTTTTTCTATGGGGTAGCCTGTTTGTAAATTACAGCACAGTTTATGATCAAAATGCTCAAATGTTTGTAACGCTATGGGACCAAACTGCAGTGGTCATCAGTCCCTACACTTGTAATCTAGTAAAACTAACTTACGCTGACGACAATGCACACACTCATGCCCGAGAGAGGACTCGAACCTCGAACGGGGAGGAGACACGCATTCCGCAGCAAAGCGTCTTAGAGCACTTGGCCACTCCCGCGCGGCAACAGCTTGCGTTTTATTTCTGACGTAAATAACTAATTACTTGCAGTTTCTCGTCTGTTTTGTTTCACTTATGCAAATTATTTTACTGTGATGTTATTAAATTGTTTCTCAAGGTTCTTTATCTGCCGCGTTCGAGTGGCCGAGCGCTCTAAAGCGCCTTACTGCGGAGCGCGGGTTACTCGTTGCCGGAGGTTCGCGTCCTTCCTCGAGCATGGGCGTGTATGTTGTCCATAGCGTAAGTTTGTTTAAGTTAAAGTATTTTGGAAGCCAAAGGACTGATAATCGCAACAGTTAAGTCCCTGAGTTTTAAAAACATTTGAACGTTTTTGTTCCTTATCTTTTTGTGTGTTAAATGTTGTGGAACACTATTGTTCTTCCTTCTCTGGATGTAACTATTCATTCGCACCATGTGATTTAGGCACAAAGTGATTTACGTCTCTAAATCTTATGGTGCGAAAAAGTAGTTACTTCCAGAGACGGAAGAGCAATATTGCTCCACAACGGGTAACACAGAGAACAGGAAGAAGTGCATAAAGTGGAAATGCACGCAAATTGCATAACTAAAGCGACTGTGTATCTGAAACTCGTGGCAGGATGAGAGGAACCGCAGACGCCAAACAAAGAGATGAAAAACTGTAAGGAGCCATTTATTTACGTAAGGAAAAGAACGTGAACTGTTTTAAATCTACAAATACCGTATATGAAAACAAAAATATAATGTTCTAAATCCCACTCAACATTCCTTAAATTAAAAGAGAGAGACGCCCCCAGGAGCAATAAAAACTACAGTGCAACACGAAAATGACGTATTTGTTTACGAAACTATTATTTTCACGGGATTTTTCATCATCCTACTGAAGATTCCTTTAATTAAAAATGAGAAACGCGCCTGCGACCAACAAAAATACATTGCAGCAAGGAAAAGGCGGTATTATTATTTTACGAAACAACTATTTTCATGGGATATTTCATCATCTCGTTGGCGCTCTCCCATTGTTAAATTAAACCTTCGACTACGAAGAAATATATAAATGTTTTGTGAGATGCACTTATAATTAATGTAAATTACATACTGAAGTACATTTTGGTTTACAGATGTATCAACAAACTTTTAAAGGAGAAATATGTGAATAAACAGTAATTTATATTCAGCTGGAAGAGAGAGAGGAGAGAGGGAGGAAGGAATTACGAAGCTGGCCTCAGCAACATGGAGGCTAATTTGTAGTAAAAATGTCGCACTGCCATGTTTTACGGCCAGCTTTAGATTTGTAGTTTTATACGTTTTTGCAAACATTTTGGACCAAAATAATAATCTAAATAATAAAAAATTAATTAATAAGAGTGTCTGAAACCCTTTTAAGAAAAAATAGGCAGTGCCGGGTTTCGAATCACTGATCTAGAGCATCACAGTCCAACGCATTGCCCACTACGCTACAGCTAACAATAAGAAGTTGCATTCTTTAATTTCATACTATTAATGACCGTTGTTAACTGATGCTAGCCGTCCGCGGTGGCCGAAGAGACTGAGGCGCTCCAGTCACGGTCTGCACGGCCACTACGGTCGGGGGTTCGAATCCCCCCACGGGCATGGATATTTGTGCCGTCCTTAGTATAAGGTAGTTGATAAGTAGTCTGTAAGTTTAGGGACTGATGACCCCGTAGTTAAGTCCCATAAGCTTAACAAACATTTGAACATTTGAACTGATCCTAATATGGCATTTGCAGACACTATAGTATCATTTATCGTACGAAGAACGACATGTTTTTATTAATTCTTCAGTGCGCCATTGCTTTGAAATGACAACGTGTAAGTTACAATAAGAAAATCATCAAATACGCAACGCAAGATGGCGTATGCCACAGAGAGTTCTGGGCGAGGAATGTCACGTGACATCTCCGAACGGCTGGTTTTCGTAAAATCAATGGACGGTGTCAAATTGCCGTTATTTTTGCAAATATCTCTCAAACGATACGAGATATGAAAAAAAAAACATAAGGGAACAAATTCGTTTATTCAATTTCCGCGTCAGATGAACGGTTTATTTGCAATTAAAATTACATTATAAACGGCTTTTTTTATATTACTAACGTATTTCTTGTCCGAAATATTTCAAAAAGCGAGGTTCTGGTCTCTGCTAGCCAACAATTATGTCTGTAAAATTTTGTGCCGATCGGTTGAACGGTTCGACCTAAAAAGTGGGAACACGTTACAGCCAGACAAACATCGTCAAATCGCTGTTATTTTTGCAAATATCTCTGCAACGATGCAAGATATGAAAAAACATGATAGAGCGAAGTTGTAGAGAATTTTCCTCTCTACCAATTCGGTTATTCAATTTTTGTGTCAGATGAATGGTTAAGCCGTTATTTTCATTTAAATTTCGAGCTGTCAAAAGACGATCGCAAAGGCCCACTTTTAGTGTTACTACCGTAAACTAAAGTGGGCCAAAATGATCTTTTTCAATTGTACATAGCTTTTTTAATATTCATTTTATGTCGCAGTTGTGTAGAGCAAGGGAAATGCTGGTGATATCACATAAAGGGAGCACGAAGTACTGTACGTGTTTTTGTTTCAAATTTTTAAATGTTTGGAATGCTATGGGACCAAACTACATTGGTCATCAGTCCCTAGTCTTACAAACTACTTAAACTAAGTTGAACTAACCTAAGGACAACACACACATCCATGCCGAGGGAAGAATCGAACCTACGAAGCGGGAGGCCCCGCGATGCGTAGCGTGGCACCCCAGACCGCTCGGTTACTCCCACGCGGCTACGTGTTTTTCACCACGCAGTACGGTGGTTGTCATCAGCACGCATGGCTCGTGGACTTGAAGCGACATATGTACCAGAATGTGAGCGCAAGCATCAGAAATCCGTTTCCGATAATTTCCTTTTCACTGACGGCTGTAGACACCGGGTTTGTCTTGGAAACGCGTTCATTACGGTGTCCGGGTTGGCGTCCGAAACAGATGGAGATGTGCCCCTCATTATGCAGAACGCCAGCTGTTCACATAAACGACGCCTGCCAAGCTCTAATAGTTGGCCTGCCGGTGATTGCCTTACGTACTGCGTCTCAAAGCTACAAACTTCATTCAACTTGGACGTGAGCCTCGTCGTTATGTAACAGGTTAGCCCATCAGCTTTCTCCTGTGACGTTCAAATTTAACGTAATATTTGTGTCATCTGGAAAAGAGGGAAGAAATTAGATTATTTTGTCACGCATTGAAAACCAGCTGTCTCTTTTTGTATAGTTTTAATGGCTTAAGTATTCAAAAAAAAGTTTTGAATATCCTACTTTTATAGGTACTGGATGATTTACCAAATATATTCACCTCCAAAATTTCCTAAATCGTTTAAAATGTTCAACCAAATGAATTTTGAAGAAATCCTAACTAAATGGCTTGTGATCTTAATACATCACTATTTTAATTACGAGATATATCAGTATTAACATCACTTACTCAAATGTTCAAATGTTTGTAGAGTCTAGGGGACGTAACTACGGTGTCATCAGTCCCTAAACTTACAAACTAGCTAATACTAAGGACGGCACAAATATCCATGCCCAAGGGCGGATTCGAACCCGCCGGCCGTGGTGGCCGAGGGGACTGAGGCGCTTCAGTCACGGTCTGCACGGCCACTGCGGTCGGGGGTTCAAATCTCCACTCGGGCATGGATATTTGTGCCTTCCTTAGTCTTAGTTAGTTCATAAGTAGTTTGTAAGTTTAGGGACTGATAACCCCGTAGTTAAGTCCCATAGACTTTACAAACATTTGAACATTTGATTCGAACCCCCGACCGTACTGGCCGTGCAGACCGTGACTGGAAGGCCTCAGTCCCCTCGGCCACCGCGGCCGGTTACTCAAATGTAACTACAGTAATTTCTGCTGCTAATATCGTAGTTGCAAAAGATCCAAAGTTAGTGACGTTTCACGTTTCAGTATCTGACTAGTAGTCTCAGAGAAATTGTAATGTTGTGAACTTTGTATTTAGCTGTTTGTAACATGAAACTTATTATTGTCTTCAGCGGAAGGTCCTGATATCACACACAAATACGGAAACACATTACGTCTATTTATGGAAACATACAGTATTGTTCCGCCACGATACCGGTATAAAAATGAACTATGGCTTTGATTTTTCTGTGTCGCTGACCTGTGGTGAGCCCTAATCTTCCTTCCTTGTCCCATGCGTAATCTGCCGTTGACTCCACAACACAAACGGACAGTGTTTGGAATGACGTCGTCACTGGGAAGCATGTCCGGCTGATGAGTTTCGTCACATTGTGTTTAGCGATGATTCACAGTTCTGCACTAACCCGGATGGCGATCGTCATTGCTGTACGACGGAGATGTGGCGAGAGTTTCCATTCTATCAGTATGTTCGAGAGGCACTGTTGTGGCGTAAAGTCAGCGACACACTAGACGTAAGAGAACGACCGTGGAGAAGGCAGTGATCGACCGAAAGCCAATCGCAAGCAGGCGCCGCGCATCCTGGAGGGAGTAACCCAAGATGCGCGCCCTCTACAAGCGGCTACATCTAGCCCCACATACGTCTGGACGCTCGGCAGTTACTATTCAGGAATACGTCAGTTACTAGTGAGAACTCTGACAGTTACTAGGCAGCTACGACGACAGAACTTGGACAGTTACTAATCAGAACTCGGCTACGAACTTAGCAGTAACTAGGTCACAGCACAGCTAGCATCATACGGACGACGCAGCGAGAAGAGAGAAGAAACAGGCAAATGTTCTAAAGTTGAGTATTACACTTTTCAGTCAATAAATTTCTTGTAATACTAACTATATCAATGTTTTAGATGTCAAAGGATCCTGTACCAATAACTTCATTGACAAGTATATCGGGACGAGTACTAAACAACAGGCGACGAGGTCAGAACAGACACACTAGCATTGCTCCTGGTGTCATCGTGTGAGGAGCTATCTTGTATAACTTCTAGTCATCGTACAGCGCTATGCCACGGATAGCCTACGCCACCACCATGCGTTACCTCTGAGCCGCGGTGGAGTAGCCGAGCGGTCTAAAGCACCTCGCTGCGGAGCGCGTGGTTGCTCGCTGTGGAGGTTAGAGTCCTACCTGGGGCGTGTGTGTGTGTGTGTGTGTGTGTGTGTGTGTGTGTGTGTGTGTGTGTGTGTGTGTGTGTGTGTGTGTTTGTCCGTAGGTTAGTTTACCTAGGTTTAAGTAGTTTGTAAGCTACGGACTGATGACCACGTAGTTTGGTCCGATAGATTTACAGACATTTGAACATTTCGTTACCTCTGATGCGACAGTGTTGTACAAATTTGCAACTAGACAGTCTTCGTCCACTCATGTTTCACGTGTTTATGAACTGTCGGCACGACATTAAGGTACTCCCATAGCCAGAATCGTTCCCGACAAAAAGTGTAGGAACAGCTCGGATATAACCGCCGTTCCAGTGCCAATATTAAAGATGTCTCTCTGGAGACGAAATAACAGGTTTTTCATATCTGCCCAAATTATCAACTGAGGTGGTGCAGTAGTAACACAATAGACTCGCATTCGGAAGGACGGCGGTTCAAGCCAGCGTCTGGCCATCATGTTCAAATGTTTGTAAATCTATGGCACTTAACTACTCTGGTCATCAGTCCCTTGGCTTACAAACTACTTAAACTAACTTATGCTAAGGACAACAAATACACCCATGCCCGAGGGAGGACTCGAACCTCCGACGGTAAGCAACCGCGCGCTCCACAGCTAGGCGCCTTAGAACGCTCGGCACTTCACGCGACCCGGCCATCATGATATAGGTTTTCCGTGATTTAGCGAAATCACTCCAGACAAATGTATGCATGGTTACTTTCACATGTCACGGCGATTTCCTTCCACATCACTGATAAAAAAAGCTATCCGAGAATGTGCACCATCTCTAATGACCACGATGTCGACGAGACGTTAAATCTTCATCTTTCTTTCTTCGGTCCAAATCGGATGAGTGCATGCATCCTGGCCAGATATGGCGTAAAGTCATACAAAACCGTAGTCTCGTATGGCAACAATATTTTGTAAACATGACTTAATACAGCAGTGAACAAACTGACATACTTTCACAACTCGTGTAATTACATTTTGTTTCCTCCACCACTGTGTGTGTGTGTGTGTGTGTGTGTGCGCGCGCGCGCCTTAGGCAGTGAGTGAGTTGAGTGAGTGTAGGAGGCAGTCAAATGAAAACGAGACAGATGGGAAAAAAAGCAAATTAACTGATTGCTATTTGAAAAGTAATCACCGTAACTGTTAACACATTTATCCCGTTGTAAGGAAACAGGTTCAGTGACTGTATGTAAAAATGTTCGCCATAATATTTCCCGGGTGTGCACCTCTTCGTCCGAAGCAAATCGACCGCCACGGATGGCTCTGTATAGAGCTCCAGAAACATGGATATAGAATGGCGACGAACCGGGATTGTGGGGAGGATGGATAACGGATTCTCAGTGAAATGTCTGCAGCGTAGTCGAAAGAACCAAGGCAGTAAATAGACGGGAATCACCCTGCCGATAGAATGATGTTTTGATGTTCTTGGGACCGAGAGGTGCATGCCGCGGTACAATAACGATTCATCTACTTATATACTCCGCAATCCACCATAGGTGCGTAGTGGAGGGTACACTTGACCACTACTGGGCATTTCCTTTTCTATTCCACTCCCAAACAGAACGAAGGAAAAAAGAATGTTTGTATGCCTCTGTATGAGCCTTAATTTCTCTTATCTTTTGATCTTTACGCGAAAGGTAAGTAGGCAGAAGCAGTCAGCTTCAAATTTTGGCCATCTAAATTTCCTTAACAGAATTTCTCGGAAAGATCGTCGTCTTTCCTCCAGCGTTTCCCATTCGAGTTCCCGGAACGTTTCTATGACACTCGCACATTGGTCGAACCTACCAGTAACAACCTTAGCTGCTCGCCTTTGAACTGCTTCCATGGCTTCCTTTAAATTGGTCTGCGGTTCCCAAACACTTTAGAAATACTCAAGATGTGGTCGTACTAGGGTTTTATACGCGGTCACCTTTACAGATGAAGTACATCTTCCCAAAATTCTGCCAATAAACCGAAGTCGGCTGTCCGCCTTACTCACAAATGTCCCTTTCATGTTCGTTCCATTTCATTTCGCTCTGCAATGTCACGCCTAGAGATTCGAACGACGCGACTGTATCTAGAAGCTCCCTACTAATGATGTATTCGAACATTACGGGATTGGTTTTCTACTGATGTGCATCACCTTACATTTTTCTACATTTAGAGCTAGCTGCCATTCTTCACACCAACTAGAAAATTTGTCTAAATGTTCAAATGTTTGTAAAGCTTGTGGGACTTAAGTGCGGGGTCATCAGCCCCTAAACTTACGAACTACTTATGAACTAACGTATGCTAAAGACAACACAAACATCCATGCCCGAGGGAGGATTCGAACCTCCGACGCGGGAGGCCGCGCGATTCGCTACTTGGCGCCCCAGACCGCTCAGCTTCTCCAGTGCAAATTTTGTCTAAGTCATCCTGTATGATATTACAGTCAATTAATGACGACACACTCCCATACACCACAGCATCATCAGCAAACAGCCGCAAATTACAAGCTAGTCTGTCCATCAGATCATTTATATAGATAGAAAATAATAGCGGTTTTATCACACTTACCTGGTGCACGTCTGATGATACACTCGCCTCTGATAAACATTCGTAGGCAACAGCAAATATTGATCGAAGAGTGCACTGATCGTCCTATCTTACAACGGGATAAATACAGTCTCGGTCATTCCATTTCAAAAATTGTTAGGAAATTCAGTGTTCCGAGGTCCATAGTGTCACGAGTGTGCCGAGAAATGTAAATTTTAGATATTACCACAAACAATACAGTGGACGACAGTTTGTACTTAATGACTTAGAGCAACGTTTCCGTTAGCTCAGTTTGGCGTTAATAGGCTATGGCAGCAGATGACCGGGTCGAGTCAACACCACCTAAAGAGAAGGCCTCACAACAGGCTGTGCCACGTCACACCGACCAAGCCGCGACCGCCAGCTAACTGGCTGGCCGCTATAAGACATTCAATTGGTGGCCGCGGTCTGGTCGGTGTGACGTTGTGAAGCCTTGTCTGAAGGTCGTGTTGGTCGAGTACCTTTGTTAACATCTCTACATCGCCTCTCCTGGACTAGTGACCAAAGCGGTTGAACCCTAGACTACTGCAAACCATGGCTTGGCCAAATGAGTCCAGATTCGAATTGATACTGTCAGAGTTTTGTGCAGATCCCATAAAACCATGGATCCAAGTTGTCACCAAGGAAAAATTCAAATTCAAATGTTTGTTAAGCTTATGGGACTTAACTACGGGGTCATCAGTCCCTAAACTTACAAACTACTTACCAACTACCTTATACTAAGGACGGCACAAATATCCATGCCCGAGGGGGGATTCGAACCCCCGACCGTAGTGGCCGTGCAGACCGTGACTGGAGCGCCTCAGTCTCCTCGGCCACCGCGGCCGGCACCAAGGAAAGAAGGAAGGAAGATTAGGGTTTAACGTCCCATCGATGGTGAGGTCATTATAGACGGAGCACAAGCTTGGATAAATTTTTTATTTTTTCATGGATAAGGAAGAAAGTCAATCGTGTCATTTAAAAGAAAAAGTCCTCCTCTACATACATACTCCGCGATCCACCAAACGGCGCGTGGCGGAGGGTACTCAGTACCACTAGTAGTTATTTGCTTCGCTGTTCCACTCCCATAGAGAACGAGGGAAAAATGAACGCCTGTATGGATCCATAGCCGGCCGCGGTGGCCGAGGGGACTGAGGCGCTCCAGTCACGGTCTGCGCGGCCACTACGGTCGGGGGTTCGAATCCCCCCTCGGGCATTTGTGCCGTCCTAGTTCGTAAGTAGTTCATAAGTAGTTTGTAAGTTTAGGGACCGATGACCCCGTAGTTAAGTCCCATAAGCTTTACATACATTTGAACATTTTTTATGGATCCTAAGAGCCCTAATCTCTCTCTAATCCTTGTGGTCTATACCCGAAATGTAGGCTGGTGGCAGTAAAATCGTTCTGCAGTCCGCCTCAAATTACGGCCCCCTAAATTTCTTCAACAGTGCTTCTCGAAAAGCACGTCGCGTCCCCTCCAGCAACTCCCAGTTGAGTTCCCGAAACATTTCAGTGTGTGTGTGTGTGTGTGTGTGTGTGTGTGTGTGTGTGTGTGTTGTCCTTAGGTTAGTTTAAGTAATTTGTAAGACCAGGGACTGATGACCAACGTAGTTTGGTAGCATAGGATTACAAACATTTGAACATTTTTTGAATTCGTCAATCCAACAGAGCGAATTTTTACTGAGAGTTTCTTGAGCATGTATACAGCACCCGATCATGCAGAGAGAGCCATATGCACTCAAGTACAGTCACGAGAGCGTGCGCAATGACGACGCTAGTACCGTGATTACCAGGGTCAGCCAAACGCTGCGCTCTGTGCACAGGTGCGGAAGTGCTGCACATTTCAGGCAGCTAGTAACAACGTCATCTGTTATTACACAATGAACGGAAGCAGCTGCACTTCCTGGTTTACGTGGTACAAGCCAGAGCGCAACACATTCAGTCTTGTTTACGCCTGGCGACTGAGCGAGGTAGCGCAGTGGTACAGCTACATGGGATACTCTGCAAATCACATTTAACTGCCTGGCAGAGGGTTCATCGAACCACCGTTATACCATTTATCTCCCATTCCGTTCTCGAATAGCGAGCGGGAAGAAAGAACACCTGAATCTCTCCGTTCGTGCTCTGATTTCTCGTATTTTATTAAGATGATCATGTCTATCTATGTAAGTATCAGTCAACAATATATTTTCGCATTCAGAAGAGAATGTTGACGATTGAAGTTTCGTAAGTAGCCCACGCCGCAGCGAGAAGCGCCGTTGTTGTAATGATTCCCATCCCAGATCCTGTATCATTTCCGTAACGCTGTCTTCCATGTATCGGGACAATAAAAAACGAGCTGTCCTTCCTTGGGCTCGTTCGATGTCCTCCGTCAAACCCACCTGATAAGGATCCCATACTGGACAGCAATACTCCAAGAAAGGACGGACAAGCGTAGTGTATGCAGTCTCTTTAGTAGTTCTGTTGCATCTTTTAAGGGTTCTGCCAATAACACGCAGTCTTTGGTTCGCCTTTCAAATGTTCAAATGTTTGTTAAGCTTATGGGACTTAACTACGGGGTCATCAGTCCCTAAACTTACAAACTACTTATGAACTACTTACGAACTAGGACGACACGAATATCCATGCCCGAGGGGGGATTCGAACCCCCGACCGTAGTGGCCGTGCTGACCGTGACTGGAGCGCCTCAGTCACCTCGGCCACCGCGACCGGCGGTTCGCCTTTCCTACGACATTATCTACGTGTTATTTCCAGTTTAAGTCTGAAGTAATAGTAATTCCTAAGTATTTAGTGGAGTTTACGGCCTTCACGTTTCATTGATTTATCTTGTAAACGAAGTTTAACGAATTTCTTTTCGTACTCATGGACGACTTCACACTTCTCATTATTTAGACTCAATTGCCAATTTTTACACCGTACTGATATCTTATTCAGATCGTTCTGCAGTTGGTTTTGATCTTCAGATGATTTTACTAGACGGTAAATGACGGCGTCATCTGCAAACAACCTAAGAGAGCTAGTTAGATTTTCCCCTAAATCATTTATGTAAATAAGGAACAGCAAAGGACCAATAACACCATCCTGTGAAACGCCCGATATCACCTGTGTTTTAGTCGATGGCGTACCATCGATTACTACAACCTCTTTCCTCTCTGACAGGAAATCCCCTATCCAGTCGCAAATTTGGCGCGATATACTATACCACACGGGACTCGCATTCGGGAGGACGGTAGTTCAAATCCACCTCCGGCCATCCAGATTAAGGTTTTCCGTGATTTCCCTAAATCACTGCAGGCAAATGCCGGGATGGTTCCTTTGAAAGGGCACGGCGGTTTTCCTTCCCCCATGCTTACCCAAAAATCCAAGCTTGAGCTCCGTTTCTAATGACCATGCTGTCAACGGGACGTTAAACCCTAAACTTACTTACTTTCTTTATGCCTGGCGAACCTGTGGATAGAAACCTGCACTACATGAGCGGAGATGACTGCAGCGTGCACGCCGTGAAAGTTGCACACGTGTGCAGAATTTCTGGCCGTCCCTGGTGCATACCCTCCTTCTGCAGTAATGCAAGCTCCAGTTCTCCCGCAGAAAAGATCATAGAGGTGGCGAATGTAGTCTTTGACAATGGCCTGCCATGCAGTTGCCACCTGGTGCCTTAGCTGAACCAGATTTCGTGGCGATCGTGCAGACCGCGCAAGATGACGCTTCATCCGGTCTCAAACTTGCTCAATGGGGCACAGATCTGGGGATCGTGCTGGCCAGGGTAGTTGACGTACACCTTGAAGAGCACGTTTGGTTGTACGGGATGCATGTGGAAGTGCACTCTCCTGTTTGAAAAGCATTTCGCTTTGTTGGTGCATGAACAGTAGCAAGACACAGTAAAAATTAATGTAAAACCGCGTTTTCCTCGTTTGAAAATCTAATTTGAAACCTGCATCTCTCTCGTCAATACGCTTATTATGATA
Source organism: Locusta migratoria (assembly GCA_026315105.1). Taxonomy (NCBI): domain Eukaryota; kingdom Metazoa; phylum Arthropoda; class Insecta; order Orthoptera; family Acrididae; genus Locusta; species Locusta migratoria. Next base: position 349,648,889 of record CM048755.1, read on the forward strand.
CACTGTTCTCTACTTTCTGAGGTGGCAGTGGCTTTTCCTCAAAGTGAAAATGGATTAGTTCGCAAAGAATTGCTCGTGGGGCCGTGGTCTAAAATGAATCAGTAGCAACATGTTCGATAGCAAATCTACGTTTCGTAACGTTCAGCTACTATGGAAAAAGTGACACAAGGAAGTGACAGTGTTTCGTGAAAGTCACTTAATTAACAACTCATCCGTAGGTGGAAAACTGGCTTTCATGTCACAAGTTTCGGGTGACTCTTAGTCAGACATCAAAAATGTGTCAGGTATAAGATGTACCTATGATGACGGGCCGACCGAAACGCGAAACAATGAAGAAATTTTCCACCTCATGATGACCTATTAATTAAGCGACTTAACAGCGTTTGTGCAGTACTGCTACAGTTACTTACAATGGTCGCATTCTTGTTGTATGACTTGGTCACATGTTCAAATATTGTTGTCAGAAAAACAAATAATTACTAACTTAATACTGTTTTTAATTGATATATAAGAATACCGTGTTACTACTGAATCGTAGCATTTTGCAGCTGGTAACGTTTTTTCAGTGCAGTATTATTTTAATCAACTAATAATACCGTTTCATTACTGGATCATAGTAGTTTGCTGCTGATTAATAGTTTTCAGTATCCTTTGAAGAATACTAAAGTTTATGAGCATTCTTAAAGTATTAAGAAGTAATGCATCAGCTTTCATGGTTTCATACTCGTACAGGGCAACACGTCCCCACATATTACACCCTGACATTTTTGATTCATGACAGCAAAACCTTACATCAAATACTTCTTTTTTTGGCCCACTTTAGGTTAAGGTAGTAACACTAAAAGTAGGCCTTTGCGATCGTCTTTTGACAGCCCAAAATTTAAATGAAAATAACGGCTTAACCATTCATCTGACGCGAAAATTGAATATCCGAATTTGTAGAGGAGGAAATTCTCTACAACTTTGTTCCCTTATGTTTTTTTTCATATCTCGTATTGTTTGAGAGATATTTGCAAAAATAACGGAGGTTTGACACCCTCCACTTAATTAACGAAAACCAGCCGTTCGGAGATGTCACGTGACATTCCTCGCCCAGAACTCTCTCTGGCATACGCCATCTTGCGTTGCGTATTTGATGATTTTCTTGTTGTAACTTACACGTTGTCATTTCAGAGCAATGGCGCACTGAAGAATTAACAAAAACACGTCGTTCTTCGTACGATAAATGATAATCTAGTGTCTAAAAATGCCATATTAGCATCAGTTAACAACTGAAACAAGATTAAAGAATGTAAGTTCCAATTGTAGTCGCCGGCCGCGGTGGCCGAGGGGACTGAGGCGCTCCAGTCACGGTCTGTACGGCCACTACGGTCGAGGGTGCGAATCAAATGTTCAAATGTTTGTAAAGTGTATGGGACTTAACTACGGGGTTATCAGTCCCTAAACTTACAAACTACTTATGAACTAACCAACACTAAGGAAGGCACAAATATCCATGCCCGAGTGGAGATTTGAACCCCCGACCGCAGTGGCCGTGCAGACCGTGACTGAAGCGCCTCAGTCCCCTCGGCCTCCGCGGCCGGCGGGTTCGAATCCGCCCTCGGGCATGGATATTTGTGCCGTCCTCAGTATTAGCTAGTTCATAAGTAGTTTGTAAGTTTAGGGACTGATAACCCCGTAGTTAAGTCCCATAAGCTTTACAAACATTTGAATTTTTGAACAATTGTTAGTCGTAGCGTAGTGGGCAGTGTGTTGGTCTGGGATGCTCAAGGTCAGTTGTTCCAACCCGCAACTACCCCAAAAAATTTTTTTTTTCCTAAAAGTGTTTCAGGCACTCTTATTAATTAAATAGAGCTATGTTTTTCAATGTTTAGAATTGTGCATATGTAAGACTGCTCCCTCTAAAATGCGTGTTAGTTCTATTTCGTGAACACGCCGTTAAATACGTAACAACGAATTGATCAATGGTCTTCTGAAGCATATGCACGTAAACTTGGAGGATACTGCAATAATGTACATTCTGCACAAAGTGCTGATACAGGTAGTTTCGTATATAAAGGGAATCGATCAGAAAGAGTATTACGTATTGGGTGCATAGATATTACCACAATAGTAGAGTAGTAATTTTATCAACATATTTTTTTATTATTTAGATTATTATCTTGGTCCAAAATGTTTGCAAAAACTTATAAAACTACAAATCTAAAGTGGGCCGTAAAACACATCAGTGCGATTTTTTCTGTTTAGATTCGTTTCCGCTACTGCAACTTTCAACAGACATGAATATCTGCGCAAATGTTAAATACATCTAAGAAAGAAACTGAAATATTTAGTCTTTGGAATCACTGGCACAGCTATGTTACACTGATGTAGCATATAGAAAAGTGCCTAAATAGAAATCGGTCCCTCTGCTCAGCTGGGGTTGGTGTGCAGTAAACTACCGCGGAGGCCGGCAGTTATAAAGTCCCACGCAACCTGCCCAGCCGGAGTTTCTCGCAGGCTCAGAAAGCTGCGCTCCGGAAAAAGCTCTCGGTGGCCGGCAGTGTGCGCTACAGGCTAGACGGAAGCATGCTAACAGTGTCGCATTGTCCCGCGCTCTATTCACCTGCAGCTCTGCTTTTACCTCCGCGACACAGATGGAGCTACTTCCTCGCGGTCAAAAGAGCGCCGAGTCGTAAAGGGCGTTTCAGGTATGCTACTTTTCTCTACCTTTCCTTCTTCGTCTCTTCAGCCTTCACTACACATCGTTACGGTATTCGTTGTATTCACAGTTTTGCAAAATAATATTGTTTAATACATGTTCATTCTTGCAGAGAAAAATACAGTAACCAGCCACTTCCAATTTTTATTCTCTGCAAGAGAGTACTATCTGAAGTGCCCCAGGAAAGTGTGGTAGGACGCCTATTATTTTGAAAAGGTACAAATGGATGTAAACCTAAGGGACCAAACTGGCCATGCTATCGGTGCCCAGGCTTAAAAAGTACTTAAAATGCCTGATGCTAAAGACATCATACACATAACTATGTCCGAGAGAGGTCTCGAACTTCCGGCAGGAACGGCAGAGTAATCCGTGACATGGCGCACTAGACCGAGTAGCCATTCTGTAAGGCTATTATTTTCTGACTCTATAAATGGCTTGCTGAAAACTCGGCGTTGCTCGGGTTTTCATTTATTCCAACGTTAATTTAGTACTTCTGGTCTTTCCTCTCCCTGTTCATCTTCTACTCCGCCTCTTTCTGCCCATTGCCCCCTCCCCCATTCGCTGTCCATCACCGTCTCTTATCTCTGTCCATATCCGCCTACGCCTAGCCGTGGTGGGATGGCCGAGCGCTCTAAGGCGCCTTGCTGCAAAGAGCGCTGTTGCTCCCCTTAGGGCCGCGGTGGAGTGGCCGAGCGTTGTAAGGCGCCTTGCTGCACAGCGCGCGGTTGCTCGCCGTCGGAGGTTCGAGTCCTTGGCATGGGTGTGTTTGTTGTCCTAATTTAACCCAGTTTAAGTAGTTAGTAAATCTAGGGACCGATAACCACGGTAGTTACGTCCCATAGATTTACAAACATTTGATTTTTTTTCCTCCACCGCCTCAATCCATCGCTATCATGTATCTGCCAACGTTCATGACAATCGGTGCAATGATGTCGAAGTTCTTTGCACGCTACCCTCTGCAATGTGCTTTTCTCTTATATTGAAATTGATCATCGCAATCGGAATAAAATAGACTGATGTTAACCCACGAGCATCGCGCTAAGAGCGTTTGGTCACAGTAATTTTAAAACAATTGGTATTTTGTCATTTTTAAATAGCAAAATACTAGCCTTTACTTATAAAAACTACAAAAATAGCTATTTACACTTAGAACTGTATCTTGAAGTTGTTCGATTATATTACGGGCTTGAAGCCGGATCACGTTGACGTCGTCCCACGATATTTCACCTAACAAACATGCACTTATCTTCAGGTGAGTTCAAGACTGAAGATTACTGTTATTCCCTTTATTGTATTTTAATGCCCCATGGGGCAGACTGGCAGCAGCCTCGTACGCTGCTCTTCAGCCCAGGGTACATATGAATTTGACAAACATGAATTGTAGTTTAAAACAGGAGATAAAAATTTTGATTTTTAACGATAAAAAGGGAGATAAAATGTTTAATTTAACAGTAATAAAGGAGAGAAAAAATGAGAATTAAATACAATGAAATTAAGGCTTTAAAATACACAGTTAGTATTAAAAACTGCCATGGTGGCTAAAAAACACAGATTTTGCACAGTGAATGGCGACGAGAACAGAGTGACAATTTAAAAAAATATGGCAACACAGTGTTCTGCCTGTGCGGCGGTTGCTGAAGTCTTGAAACCACATTCACCAGTTGACACCGACATGACATTTTAATCCGGTGCTCTGTTAAAAACACTGTGAAAAACACTGTTAAAAAGTAAAGCACGGAGACCCTGCAGGGAGAGAGGGGAAGGAAGGGAGGCACGGAGGGGCGGGAAGGGGAAAGGTTCGGAGGAGAGGGGAAGGAAACGTAAGAACTCGGAGGGAGGGGAAGGGAGATCCAAGTGGGTAAGGAAAGGGAATGAAGGGGAGAGGGAGTGGAGGGGGGCACATAATATATGGGGAGGGGAGGGATTAGGGCTGATAGGATGGGTACATATCATCTGGGAGAGGCAAGTGGCGAAAGTTACCCTGGGAGAGGATGTGGAGGGTGTGAAGGTGTAGGGAAGGAGGGATATGCTGGTACCGGCGTGGTAGAGGCACAGGGTTATGCAGGAGGGGAGAGACAACAGAGTGACTGGATTCAATTTTGGGGGTGCGTAGAGAATACGGAGATGCTCAAGGAACAGCAGAAGGTGAGGGAAAGGAATGAGATCATAGAGGATCCGCGTGGGGGAAGGGAGGCGGATGCGGTAAGCAAGGCTTTGGAGGCATTTATAATAGGTGGGGGAGGCAGATATCCAAGCGGGATGGAAACCGCAAAGAACGGGACACATCAGGGAACGATAGGTGTACAGGCATGTGGAGGGGTTAAGTCCCCATGTCTGGCCAGAAAGAAGCTTGACTAGTTTGAAACGGAAGAGGGCTTTTTGACGGACTGTATGAAGGTGAGGGTTCCAGGAAAGGGAGCGATCCAGGGTGAGGCCAAGGTATTTGAAATTGGAGGTTTGGGGGATGGGACGGTCATGGACTGTGAGGTACAGGTCGCAGTGACAGAAGGACTGGGTGGTACGACCTATAATGATTACTTGGGATTTGGTGGGGTTGACAGAGAGAAGCCACTGGTTACACCAAGTGGAGAATTTGGAGAGGTGCGACTGTATAAGGTGCTGAGAAAGTGCAAGGAAGGGGGCGAGGGCTAGGAAGGCGGTGTCATCAGCATACTGAAAGAGATGGACGGGAGGCTGGGGTTGTGGCATGTCAGCTGAGTAAATGATGTAGAGGAGGGGGGAGAGGACAGACCCCTGGGGTACCCCGGCAGAGGGGTAGAACAAGCGGGAGTTGGAGTTATTGACAGTGACATTGGATGGGCGGCGGGAGAGGAAGGAAGTGATGAAACGGACGTAATTTTTATGAAGGGCGTAGGTTTGGAGTTTGAAAAGGAGACCGGAATGCCATACTCGATCGTAGGTCTTCTCGATGTCGAGGGAGACAAAGGTGGCGGCGCGACGGGAATTTACCTGAACGGAAAGGGGGTGGGTGAGGTGGAGGAGTTGTTTATAGACAGAGAAGGAGCGTCGGAAGCCACACTGGGAGAGGAGGAGGAGTTGGTGTTGACAGAGATGCTGATGAATGCGGCAAGAAAGGATGGTTTCCAAAACCTTGCTGAACACCAAGGTGAGGCTGATAGGGCGATAGGAAGAGGCATCTGAAGGAGGCTTGCCAGGTTTGGGGAACATAAGAATAAGGGAGGTTTTCCACAGGTCAGGGAAGAAGCAGGTGTAGAGGATGACATTGTATAGGGAGGCTAGGGCAGTATCGAAGGAGTTGTGGCAGGCACACAGGTGCCTCTAGGTTAAGCGAACATGGCTGGGGGCGGTGTTGCATTTTGTGCATAGTGGAAGTTGGATGTCAAGGTCGGTAATGTGTGTGTTACGTTCTGAAGGAGTGATGTGGTCCAAGTACTGAACGGATGACATCCTCCACAGTGGAAGAGGGACAGAGAGAGTTGTTGGGGTGGATAGTGGGGGCGGACGGGGACAGTCAACTCAGGGGTGATGGGAGCAGGACGAGCTTGTTTAGTTGGGAGGGGAGGGGAGGCGAAGTTGGGGCACTGTTCGAGGAAATGGGATTTACAGAGAGGACAGGTGGGAGGGTTTTTACAGTTTTGGGTGAGGTGGTCGTTGCAAACTAGACAATGACCACAGCAGTATGACTGGGGAGAGGAGCGAGATGGATCCACCTTGTAGTGGCGATCATACGTTAGTGCCCCCTCAGTGAGGAGACGGTCAATGGATGATGCGGATTCTGTAAAGATGTACATCAGGTAGTTGGGGCCGGAAGCATTTTGGATATGCTTGGCGGAACGTATTTCAAGGTCTGGGTGAGCGTTGAGTTGTCCCAACACCTCCTCCTCTGTGATCAGCAGGCTCAATTTGGTGATCACGGCAGTGAGGGTGGGCGGACGGTGGGGAGGTTGAGTTTGGCGAGGAAGGGAAGAAAAAGGGTCAGGGGTAATGGTGGCATGAGGTCCAAAATGCAATCTGGACCCCATGCGTTACATGAGGTCAGTATGGAAGGTGGGGGGGGGTGGATTTTATAAGGACAGAGTCCTTACGTGGGATTAGTTGGCAGAGGGAGGCAGATTGGAAGTATTTCCTTATTTCAATCGACAGGGTACAATTGTCAATGTATTTTGGATCAGGGTGAGAGAGGACATAGGTGTATATTTCGGGAGAGGGAAGGAGGCGGAGGGAATGGGGGTGGTGTCCATTGATTTGGCTGATGGTAGAGTTGTAACTGATGCTGTGGTGGTGGGGATTTTCTTGAAGAGAACAGGAGGATCCGCGCTGGAGCGTTTTGTTTTGGTTGTGACCTTACGGGAGGCAGAGGGTGCTGTTAGGGGTTGGGGGATGGGTTGAATAGGGATGTGGTGGGGAGCGGGTTCCGGCTGCTGGCGATGTGCTTCACGGCTTGAGGAGGCAGGTGGGTCTGCCACTGTGGCTCGGTGATTCACTTTGGCAGGTGAGAGTGGGGGGTACTCGTGGGGGGCAGTAATTATGGTAGCGGGAAAGGATTGTGAGAGCAATGTGGCAGGTGCAGTGGAAGGGGGCGGGAGGTTGGGGACTTGGTCAGAGGAAGTGGTAGGTACGGTGGCTGACAGGATGACAGATAAGGGGATGTAGACTGGGGGATGGAGGCAGCACACCACGTTATTGTGGTGGAGGCAGGGGAACGGAGGTATAGAGGATTGAGGTGGTGGTAGTAGGGATGTCAGAGATGGTGAGGCAGAAAGGTCGACACACAATACAGACGACGATATTGAGGACGGTGACAGCGACAGACTGCGAAGACAACACAGATAACGATGACACCAACAGTAGCGAGTAGACGGGATGAAAACGACGACGAAGACAGCGACACAGCAGCAACGGGGAGAGCTCCGACCCTCGAGTGGTGGAAGCGCTGGCCTGGAGCGCAGCGACCAGGCAACCAGCAGGTGATGGGTACGGCGAGGAGCTGCGGCAGTCCGGCCGGCCGTCCGCAACGGCTGCAGGCAGGGGAGGCAGGCGGCGGCAGCTAGCAGCGTACTTCCAAGGAACAGGAGGGAGCAACTGGTACCAAGGAGCCGAGATCAGCCTGGCAATACCTACAGCTGGAGGATTGGATGTGATGGTACTGGTGCGCGTCGTTCTATGTATACCGAAAATTGGCGCGTCGGCGCCTGCGTAGTGCAGATGGATACTATCGCGTCCCCTGTGCAATTTGGCGCGCTCTGCAGCAGAAGCGAGCCGCATCTGCGTATGGTGTACTTACATTCGCGCTATCTGACTTGTAAACTTTGCACGAAGTCTTCCTTTGGGGTGTAGTTAAAATGCCTCGTCACGATTCGTTGGATGTCAGAAATATCGTCAAATCTCTTTCCTTTCACAGCGAGTTTCAGTCGGGGAAATAGAAAGAATGCTGGAGGATTGAGATCCGGCGGGTATGGTGGGTTTCCAGTTGGACCACCCCCTTCTTTGCTAAAATGTTCAAATGTTTGTATAGCTAATGGGACTGGCTACGGGGTCATCAGTCCCTAAACTTACAAACTACTTATGAACTATCTAACACTAAGGACGGCACAAATATCCCTGCCCGAGGGGGGATTCGCACCCCCGACCGTAGTGGCCGTGCAGACCGTGACTGACGCGCCTCAGTCCCCTCGGCCGGCCCCTTCTTTGCCAGGAACTGTTTGACATTGTTGGCTATGTGCAAGAGAGCGTTGTCGTGCAACTTGAACATCCACCATATTCGACGAATCTCAAAACTGAAGACTTCTTCGACTCAAACCCGATTTGAAAGAAAAGAGATTTGACGACATTCCTGACGTCCAATCAAACTTGGCTTTTGAAATACAGTCAGGGAACTGTAGTTCAAATGTTTGAACGCCTATTGGACCAAACTGCTATGGTCACCAGTCCCTAGACTTACAAACTAATTAAACTTAGGGTGACACTCACACCCATGCCCAATGGAGAACTCGGAACTCCAGCTGGAGCGGCCGCCCAGTCCGCAACATGATGCCTTAGCCTACGCGCATACTTCCGCGTGGCGTAACTGTAATTCATAGTTTATCTAAGTTAATGTTGCAAGATTACTGACCGAACTTTATAGTCGGAGGTTAACATCTGCTACACAGGCTGAGAATAAATTGCTAGAGTTTGCTGTTGGTTCTGTGTGGAAGGGAAGGTGTCGTCGCTGTTCGACTGTTGTAAGATACTACTTACACAAAATTTCTAGTTGGTGCCTTGAATTGCCGCTAGCGCTAAATGTAGAAAACTGCAAGATAATGCAGATAAGTGGCATAAACAATCTCATAACGTTCGAATAGAGTGTTAACAGTTTGATGCTTGACACAGTCGCGTCGATTAACCCTCCCATTACCAGGTGGGTTCGCCATTACCCCATGCGGAACTGCTTGTTCCCTAGCGCAATCACGGAATACTGAAAAGCCATTACGATGCAGCTAATCTGTCTACCAGTATCGCTCCAGTAGTCAGCGAGGCTACTTCGGTAACATAAGTGCCGATAGCCTATTTGCTTTTATTAAAAAAATGCATGTCTGTGCAATGTTGACGATACACGAAGATGAAACGGAAACTCCTGCAAAGAACAATTTAAAAAAATAGGACGAATATGATTTCTTTCCCGGCTACACCAGCTATCACATAACAAGGAATAGATTAATAAGAAAATGTCCAAGAGTTTTAAATCTAAGGGACTTTAGTGCTACAGTTATTAGCCCATAGGCTTACAAACTACTTCAACTAAGGACAACACACACACACATGCCCGAGAGCGGACTCTAACCTCCGACGGCTATGAACCGCACGCTCGGCAACCAGGCGCCTTAGAGCGCTGGGCCTCTCCACCGCGCCTCTAATAAAGTCCCCTCTGCAAATTCTTGAAGAGTATCATAAATAAGTGATACACACGGTACGTTTTGGTTCAGAATGAATTTTTACTCGGCAGCGGAGTGAGCACTGATATGAATCTCTGAATCTTCGAGTAATGTGAAAACTGTCGGTCGAACCGCGATTCGAGCGCGAAACAGTTACCGCTCGCGGGCAAACTCACTACCGCCTGAGTCATTTAAGCACGCAGTACAGATATGTCAGATGCTTTCATTGATGTAAACATGTATTTGGTTGTTTGCTTCTTGAGATTGAAAGCTTTGTCGCGTTATAATTGTGCTGATTGTGATGCGTCAGACGGACACTGGGAAATTGGAAATGTGGTCCGTTGTGATGAAGAATGTCGGCGGTGGAGTGGCCAAGTGCATTGAGGCGCTATGCTGCGATGCGCGATGCCGTTCCCAGTTTGGTAAGCCCATTTAAACAGTGCTTTTCTAATTTATTCCATTCTGTAGTACCAATCCTGCTTACCTCCCGTGTTTAGTGATGGCGTGCCCGCACAGTCTTTTCCATTTATCCTGAGTATGTGCATTTGGATTCATATCAGGGAAACATGCCGGCCAATCCAATCGTCCAATACTGGCAAGACCGAAGAAATCTTCGACTATTTCTGCGCGATGTACTCGGAAGTTCTCGTCCATAAACGTGAAGGATTATAGACTAGTATGGGAGGACAACGACATAATTCCATAATGTGTTCAGGGACTGTGTTGTAATATATCAATGATGAACAACAATCAGTCGCAAATAATTATGTTATTCCACATATAGGTTTCGGTCACTGTGTGACCATTTTCGATCAAAAAGTTTCATATGTTTTAAACTACATTTTAAATAATTGAGAGTGGTCGCTCAGCGACCGAAATCTAGATATGGAATAACAAATATTTGTGACTGATAGCTGTTCATCAATGACACATAAATCTTACATTTTCTGATTTCACCATAGTTTAAAGTTGATTGTGACAGAAGTAAGTGTGCAAACTATGTGTTCTGTGTGTACATGCCTCACAAAGACGCAGAAGAGAAAGTTTATTCCAAAACCACCTATGATGCAACAGAACTACTAAAGAAACTGCATACACTACGCTTGTCCGTCCTTTTTTGGAGTATTGCTGCCCATTGTGGGATCCTTATCAGGTGGGTTTGACGGAGGACATCGAAAGAGTCCAAAGAAGGGCAGCTCGTTTCGTATTGTCACGATACAGGGGAGACAGCGTTACGGAAATGATACAGGATCTGGGATGCGAATCATTACAACAACGGCGCTTATCGCTGCGGCGTGGGCTATTTACGAACTTCCAATCGCCAACATTCTCCTCCGAATGGGAAAATATATTGTTGACTCCCACTTACATAGGTAAAAATGATCATCAGAATAAAATACGGGAAATCAGAGCTCGAACGGAGAGATTCAGGTGTTCTTTCTTCCCGCGCGCTATTCGAGAATGAAATGGGAGATAAATAGTATAACGGTGGTTCGATGAACCCTCTGCCAGGCACATAAATGTGATTTTCAGATTATCCCATCTATATGTAGATATGACAACGTTTAATGTTTAAGTTTATGGGAATTAACTAAAATGTTTGCAAAGCTTATGGGACTTAACTGCAGGGTCATCAGTCCCTAAACTTACAGACTACTTCTGAACTACCTTATACTAAAGACAGCACAAACATTTATGCCAGAGGGGGGATTCGAACCCCCAACGGCGAACGGCTCGCGCATCATAGCATAGCGCCTCAATGCGCTCGTCCGCTCTGCCGCGGCAACAGTTGAAACGGATAAAACTTTTCGACCCCCTTTTTGGAGGTTACGTTCATAATCTCGATAAGTTTGATGTGTTTTAACTGTTTGTTTTAAGTACTGCCGAGCGAGGTGGCGCAGTGGTAGGACACTGAACTCGCATTCGGGAGGATGGTGGTTCAAATCCACCTCCGGCCATCCAGATTTAGGTTTTCCGTGATGTCCATAAATCACTCCAGGCAAATGCCGGGATGGTTCCTTCGAAAGGGCACGGATGATTTCCTCCCCCATCCTTCCCCGAAAATCCGAGCGAAAGCTCCGTCTCTAATGACCACGCTGTCGATGGGACTTTAAACTCTAAGCTTCCTTGCTCCTTTTAAGTACTGATAATGATTACAGAGTGATCGAAATCTATAGCTGGTAACAAACAAAATATTTATGACTAATGCTGATTTTCTGGAAATCGAAAAAGTAACAGTCGTTGCGCGCAAAAGCCGTAATGGAATCAAGCCTGTGGAAAATGTTGGTCGGACGGAGAACAGTTACCGCAGGCGGACGATCCCTCTACCTCCTAAGCCACCCGTACACGCAGTTTAGATGTCAGGAGATGTCGTTGATTTATTTGGTTATTTGCCTCTGGAGAGTGTAAGGTCTGGCGCGGAATAATTGTGTCGATTGAGGCGCCTGGGGCGGGCAGTGTGAAGTCGGAGACGGCGGGTCGTTAGGTCGTCTGCGAGGACGGCGGCGGGGGCGGCGGTGGCAGCGGCCATATCGACCAGCCGCGCCGCAAACTGAATCACGCGGACAACTAAGTGGCCCTGCTTACCCTGTCATCTAACGTGTTGCCCCAAACAAGTTTCAGCGCCGCCCGACTGGCGCGTGCTACACCGGCCAAAAAACGCGTCCGTCCCTCCGTCGTCGATGTTACCGAGCAGCGCTCAGCACACTGGACTCGCACTCGGGAGGAGGGCGGTGGTTCCAAACCACCTCTGGTGACCCAGATTTAGGTTTCTCCGCGATTTCCACAAATATCTCAAAGCAAATGCCGAGATGGGCCGCGGTGGAGTAGCCGAGCGGTCTAAGGCGCCTCGCTGCGGAGCGCGCCGTGGAGGTTCGAGTCCTTCCTGGGGCATGGATGTGAGTGTTGTTCTTAGGTAAGTATAACTTAGTTTAAGTAGTTTTCAAGCCTAGGGACTAATAACCAACGTAGTTATGTCCCATAGATTTACAAACATTTTTGATTTTGAAACTTCCTGGCAGATTAAAAGCCAGCCGCGTTGGCCGAGGGGACTGAGACGCGCGTCACGGTCTGCACTGCCACTACGGTCGGGGGTTCGAATCCCCCTCGGGCATGAATATTTGTGCAGCCCTTGTTAGCTAGTTCAAAAAAAATGTTCAAATGTTTGTATAGCTCCTGGGACTTAACTACGGGGTCATCAGTCCCTAACTTACAAACTACATACGAACTACGTTATACTAAGGACGGCACAAATATACATGCCCGAGGGGGGATTCGAATCCCCGACCGTAGTGGCCGTGCAGACCGTGACTGGAGCGCCTCAGTCCCCGCGGCCACCGCGGCCGGCGCCATGTGTCCACTAAATCCTTTCCTCCAGGTTTTGACAGTAGGAGGCGAGGTACTTGCGGAAGTAAAGTTGTGAGGCGGCATCATGAGTCGTGTCGGGATAGCTCAGTCGGTAGAGCGCTTGCCCGCGAAAGGCAAAGGTTTTGTGTCCCAACTTCGTCGCCGCTTTTGTGTCCCAGCCTCGTCGTAGGTGTCGGTGGCCGAGTGGATGAGACCGACACAGGAATAAGATAGCACGCTGGTGCAGGTACGGAGGGGAGCAGCCAGAAATTATAAACACTAGAGTAAATTAGAAAGAGATATATATTGCACAGAATGTAACAATACTTAACTTTTACATAGTACTGCAGAATGTTGATACATAGTTGTTAGAGGCCTGCCTAGTGCCTGTACGATAGCAAAGTCTTCACTGGTGCCTATCTGATTACGAAGGTCCTAACTGGTTGCTATCTCAGTCCCAAGTGAACGATGTCGTTCACTGGTGGCCACGAGCGGAGTTGCAGCAGAGGGCGCTCGTGGCTGTCGTCGTAAGAACGCCGCGCCGTGCGTGCATGGCGGCGCGCGGCGAAAGTAGGTGGCGCGCACTTTGTACTTGTGCGACACCACAAAACGTCCCAGTTTCGAGTCCCGGTTCCGGCAGCCAATTTTAATCTGGCAGGAAGTTTCATATCAGCGCACATTCCCCTGCAGAGTGAAAGTTTCATTTTGGATTTTTGATTTTGCCGGGATGGTTCCTTGGACAGGACACTGCAGATTTCCTCTCCCTCGTTACCTAAACAATCCGATACTGAGCTCCGTCTCTAATGCCCACTCTATCGGCGGGAGGTTAAACGCTAATCTTCCATCTTTCCTTCCTTCCTTCCTTCCAGATTGACATTATATCCGAGATATTCCTGCATCCTCCGGTCAAAATACTAGGGTCGTCCACAAAGTAAGTTCCGTTTCTGTTTCTATCCGCAGCAGCGCTACTATTGCAGTTCCGAGCATACGCGGCAGTTTCTCTCACTTAACCTACATCTACATCTACATGGGATACTCTACAAACCACATTTAAGTACCTGGCAGAGGGTTCATCGAACCACCGTTATAATATTTATGTCCTATTCCATTCTGGACCCCAGCGAGAAGAAAGAACATATGAATCTCTCTGTTCGAGCTCTTATTTCTCGTATTTCATTCTGATGATCATTTCTACCTATGTAAGTGGGAGTCAACAATTTATTTTCACATTCGGAGGAGAATGTTGGCAATTGGAGTTTCGTAAGTAGCCCACTCTGCAGCGATAAGCGCCGTTGTTTTAATGATTGCCATCCCAGATCTTGTATCATTTCCGTAACGCTGTCTCCCCTGTATCGTGACAATACGAAACGAGCTGCCCTTCTTGTGACTCTTTCGATGTCCTCCGTCAAACCCACCTGATAAGGATCACACACACTGGGCAGCAATACTCCAAAAAAGGACGGACAAGCGTAGTGTACGCAGTTTCTTTAGTAGTTCTGTTGCATCTTTTAAGGGCTCTGCCAATAAAACGCAGTCTTTCTTTCGCCATTCCCACGACATTATCTTCATTCTTAGTATTGTTCCTGGACAGCAAAGGATTAAAAGCCGATTTATACCGCTTTTTGTGTATCATACTTTAAAGTCGTTTGGATGTTGATGATCAACATGCTTCTAGTACGACGTTTTGCAATTTGGCACGGCGTGGAGCCACTTCTGAGGCATTAATTTATCCGTCTTGGAGGTTGTGTTGCATTGGCGCCTGTATGTGGCTGTGAGTGTGAGCGCGAGTATGGTTCATGTTATTTTATTTGAGCGGTGAAGTGTCTTATCTTTGTTTCTGTGGCGAAGATAATGCTGGCATTATTGATCTGGCAGTGTTATCTATCAACAAACTAATGCCCCAAGTAATAAAATACCTCGATACAAACGTCTGTGTTGCGCATGAAATACGTGGCATAAAAAAACAATAGTTCGATAAAAAATTTTAAAACATGTTTTCATGTTTAGTGCACTGTATTAATACAGAAAACACAGATTTTTAATTTTTCCAAAGCTGAATTCATAAGGTGGGAGGGAAAGGGTTAAGTAGAAGACAAGTACGCCATTTTCAGATCGCTGCTGCCAACGTGTGCTTCGGAGTGCTTCTTTATAAAGTCAGCCGTACTTGAAAATGCCGCCGCTTGTGAAATCAGATCTGTGATTCGTTTTCTAAATCCAAAGAAAATTAAACCAAAGGAAATTAATCGGCAGATCTGCGAGGTTTGCGGACAAAGTGCTATGAGTGATGTAGTGGTTGGAAGATGGGTCAGACTGCTCAATGAAGGACGTGATCAAGTGCACGATGAAGTACGAAGTGGACGCCCGTCTGTGGTTATTGATGAGCTGTTTCACACAATTGAAGAGAGGATTAAGCACAACCGTAAGTTTACACTTAGTGGCCTTGCTGTGGACGTTCCGCAAATCTCACGATCACTAATTCATGAAATTGTTACTGAAAAACTTTGCTCACGTTCGGTACCCAAAATTCTTACTGAAAAACGCAAAAAATCAACGGATGGGCAGTGCACTTCAGTTTGTGATATGCTACAATGAAGAAGGCGATGGTTTTCTCTCTCGGAAAGACCACACTGCTAACCGAGCGGGTCTTGATCATCTTTAAATATATTAAGCAATAGTTGCACGATTTAAGGGTATTCCACAGTACGGTTAACGCATTATTTACATTTAATAACCTATTTTTTGTCCGACATATTTGAAAAAGGGAGGTTCTGGTGGCTGTCGGCCAACAATCATGCCTGTAAAGTTTGGTAACGATCGGTTGAACGACGCGACCTAAAAAGTGAGAACACATTACAGTGTGAAATCGCCGTTATTTTTGCAAATATCTCTGAAACGATGCGAGATATATATAGGGTGTTACAAAAAGGAACGGCCAAACTTCAGGAAACATTCCTCAAACACAAAGAAAGAAAATATGTTATGTGGACATGTGTCCGGAAACGCTTAATTTCCATGTTAGAGCTCTTTATGATATTTAGGGATGAGGCTTCATTCCAACGTGATCAAATTGTAAATTTTCACAATCAACATATGTGGGCTGACGAGAATCCGCACGCAATTGTGCAATCACGTCATCAACACGGATTTTCTGTGAACGTTGGTTGGAATTGTTGATGCCTTGATTGGGTCTAATGTTCTTCCACCTACGCTCACTGGAGCACGTTATCATGATTTCATACGGGATACTCTACCTGTGCTGCTAGAACATGTGCCTTTACAAGTACGACACAACATGTGGTTCATGCACGATGGAGCTCCTGCACATTTCAGTCGACGTGCTCGTACTCTTCTCAACAACAGATTCGGTGACCGATGGATTGGTAGAGGCGGACCAATTCCATGGCCTCCACGCTCTCCTGACCTCAGCCCTCTTGACTTTCATTTATGGGGGCATTTGAAATCTCTTGTCTGCGCAACCCCGGTACCAAATGTAGAGACTCTTTATGCTCGTATTATGGACGGCTGTGATACAATACGCCATTCTCCAGGGTTGCATCAGCGCATCAGGGATTCCATTCGACGGAGGGTGGATGCATGTATCCTCGCTAACGGAGGACATTTTGAACATTTCCTTTAACAAAGTGTTTGGAGTCACGCTGGTACGTTTGCTGCTGTGTGTTTCCATTCCATGATTACTGTGATTTAAGAGAAGTAATAAAATGAGCTCTAACATGGAAATTAAGCGTTTCCGGACACATGTCCACACAACATATTTTCTTACTTTGTGTGTGGGGAATGTTTCCTAAAAGTTTGGCCGTATCTTTTTGTAACACCGTGTATAAGAGAGCAAAGTTGAAGGGATCTTCTCCTCTACAAATTCGTTTATTCTATTTTCGTGTCACATGAACGGTTAAGCCGTTATTTTCATTTACATTCCGTGCTATCAAAAGGCGATCAACAAAGGCCCAATTTTAGTGTTACTACTGTAACCGAAAGTGGGCCAAAATTGAGGTGACGTCGTAGGGTGCGAAGTTGCGGGCAAGCGCGCAGCTAGCTGTGTGTGATGAGGGCGGCCGTGTGTTGATATTCCCGGCGACACGCGCCGCCGCCGATGGGTGTCGCTGGCGCTACATATTACCAGATACAGGGCGCCACGCCCACCGCAGCCAGATAATATCCTCTTTAGAAGATGGCGCACGCACACATCCCGCCCTGCACGAAATCACGACGGGTAAGGACTAAAAACTAATGGCCGGCTCATCAGTTACGCCTAATATTTCACAGCAGTAGCCAAGACTTGAGGAGCACCACGGCAGGCTTGGCCACACCCAAACCTGATATTCCAGCGTTTTCAGTTATCTTAGTCAGACACCGGGAACAGAAACTTCTCAGAAGCAGTCGATCTCCTCACTGAGGCAAATGTTTGTTTGTATAGTTTATGGGACTTAACTACGGGGTCATCAGTCCCCAAACTTACAAACTACTTATGAACTACTTACGAACCAGGACGGCACAAATATCCATGCCCGAGGGGGGATTCGAACCCCCGACCGTAGTGGTCGTGCAGACCATAACTGGAGCGCCTCAGTCCCCTCGGCCACCGCGGCCGGCTCACTGAGTCATGCCACTGTACACAGATTGCGTCACCCACCAAACGAAATCATATTGAATTCTGTACTCTGGTAAATGGTATTTGTCAAGTGACACATCTTCTGATTTATTGACAAACAACCCCCCCCCCCCCAAAAAAAAAAAAAAAAAAATTAAAAAAAAAAAACATGAATACAAGTCTGAAAATGTTCAAATGTTTGTAAATCTAGCCGCGATGGAGTAGCCGAGTGGTCTAAAGCGCCTCGCTGCGGAGCGCACGGTTGCTCGCCGTGGAGGTTCGAGTCCTCCCTGGGGCATGGGTGTGTGTGTGTTGTCCTTAGGTTAGTTTACCTAGGTTTAAGTAGTTTGTAAGCTACGGACTGTGACCACGCAGATTTACAAAATGTTGAAATGTCTCTAAATCTTTCGGACCAAACTGCGTGGTCATCAGTCCGTAGCCTACAAACTACTTAAACTAAGGTAAACTAACCTAACAAAACACACACACACACACACACACACACACACACATGCTCTAGGGAGGACTCGAACTGGCCGAGGTGACTGAGGCGCTCCAGTCACGGTCAGCACGGCCACTACGGTCGGGGGTTCGAATCCCCCCTCGGGCATGGATATTTATGCCGTCCTAGTTCGTAAGTAGTTCATAAGTAGTTTGTAAGCTTAGGGACTGATAACCCCGTAGTTAAGTCCCATAAGTTGTACAAACATTTGAACATTTGAACATTTGAGGACTCGAACCTCCGACGGCGAGCAACCGCGCGCTCCGCAGCAAAGCGCCTTAGACCGCTCGTCTACTCCACCGCGGCCAGAAGTCTGCACCCTACGTGGAATAACTCATTTAAACACTCCTTCTCTAATTTATCCCATTCTGTAATAGCAATCCTGCTTACCTTCCGTGTTTAGTGAGGGCGTGCCCGCACAGTCTTTTCAATTTATCAAATGTTTAAATGTTTGTTAAGCATAAGGGACTTAACTGCGAGGTCATCAGTCCCTAAACTTACATCTACATCTACATACATACTCCGCAATTCCCCGTAAGGTGCGTGGCGGAGGGTACACTGTACCACTACTAGGCATTTCCTTTCCTATTCCACTCCTAAATAGAACGAGGAAAAAAAAGAATGCCTATATGCCTCCGTACGAGGCCTAATTTCTCTTATCTTGTCTTTGTGATCTTTACGCGAAATGTAAGTAGGCGGCAGCAAGATCGTACTACACTCACGATCAAATTCCGGCCCTCTAAATTTCCGCAACAGAATTTCACGAAAAGAACGTCGTCTTTCCTCCAACGATCCCCAATTGAGTTGCCGGAGCATTTCCGTGACACTCCTGCATTGGTCGAACCTACGGGTAACAAATCTAGCTACTCACCTCTGAACCGCCTCTATGTCTTTCTTTAAACTGATCTGCTGTGGGTCCCAAACACTTGAGCAATACTCAAGACGTGGTCGTACAAGCGTTTTATACGCGGTCTCCTTTACAGGTGAAGTACATCTTCCTATCATTCTCCCAATAAACCGAACTACTAATGAACTAGCTTACCCTAAAGACGGCACAAACATCTATGTCCGAGGGAGGATTCGAACCCCCGAAGGGGAGCGGCCTCGCGCATTGTAGCATAGCGCCTCAATGCTCTTGGCCACTCCGCCGCGGCTTCAATTTATTCCGAGCATGTTCATTTGAATTTATATCAGGGGAACATCCAATCGACCACTCGTCCAATACTGGCAAGACTGATGAAATCCTCGCCTATTTCTACGCGATGGACTCTGAAGTGAAGGACTATGGACAACTATGGGAGGACAACAACATGATTCCATATTGTTCTCAGCGACTGTGTTGTAATATGTGAATGATGAACAGCAATCAGTAGCAAATATTTGTTTTTCCACGTCTAGGTTTCGGTCACTGCGCGACCATTATCGATCAAAAAGTATTATATGTTTTAAACCACATTTTAAAGAATTGAGAATGGTCCCTCAGCGACCGAAATATAGATATGGAATAACAAATATTTGTGACTGATAGCTGTTCATTATTAACACACAGATCTTACATATTTTGTTTTCGCCAAAGTGTGAAGTTGTTTGTGACTTAAGTAAGTGTGAAGAATGTGTGTTCTGTCTGTACATGCCTCACAAAGACGCAGAAGAGGAAGTTTATTCCAAATCCACCTATGACAACGTTTAATGTTTGTTAAGCTTATGGGACTTAACTGTGGGGTCATGAGTCCCTACACTTACAAACTACTTATAAATTGCCTTATACTAAGGACAACACAATCATCTATGGCATAGGGAGGATTCGAACTCCCGACGGGGAACGGCCTCGTGCATCGAAGCATAGCGCCTCAATGTGCTCAGCCACTCCGCCGCGGCCCACTACGGTCGGGGGTTCGAATCCCCCCTCGGGCATGGATATTTGTGCCGTCCCTAGTGTTAGCTAGTTCATAAGCAGTTTGTAAGTTTAGGGACTGTTGACCCCGTAGTTAAGTCCCATAAGCTATACGAACATTTGAACATTTGTAACAATGCTCCTACAGGACCTCCTAATGCACAATAAAATGAAGCTGCAATCACATGAAAAAACCGGCTGATGATGGCAGAGAGGTGCCAAAACATGTCCGAGTAACAAGAAGACAGTGTTTTCATATCAAACTAATCTCACACAAAATATTTTTCTTGCTATTATTAGCCTGAATTTTATGTATTGCTCAATCTTGCCGTCGCAGTGAACTGAACTTTCGTAGTCATAAAGCAAAACTCCTCTACTGCATTTAGTGTCTTATACCCTGTTCTCATTCAGTCAGCCACCTAATCTGACTTTACTATAGTTTATTTCTTTCAGTGACAGAGATACAATGTCACCGGCAGAAGTTTATATTACAGCTCTTTGCACTGTAATTACTTTTGCATGTTTTACCTCGGTTTACTGTATTGCTTGATCTAAGTACTAATTGAGTAACGTCGGGCTAGACTGCAAGAATGTCTCGTTCCGTTCTCATTTACTGCTCCTGTTTCACGTCTCCAGAGTCTTATAACTACAGCCTGCTTTCTGCGCAAAGCATAGGCGTAAGCAGTACATGGCAGGAGGGGGAACTTCCACCCTCTGCAATCAGGGCACAGCCTCGCACTTCATGTTACAATTCTCTCCAGTTTCCTTGCAATTACTGTCTGCGACCCCGCTAAACTGCGAATTTAATATTCACCTCAACGTCGAGAAATGTTATGGCTTTAGCAATCACTATATAACTTGATTTTACTCAGTTGTCACTTCCAGCGCTATTCTGCAATAAAGTTTTGCATTACCATTCCTAAAAAATTCCTTTAATAACTTCATGTGGCTCTTTTGTTTAACCATTACCTAGCTACAGAAAGGAGTTGGTTCAACACACTGACAAGTGTATTCAGTAACCAGTCGCCAATAAATCACACACTGAATTGAGAAAAATCATGGGATATGCACAGATACAAATAGCGATAATACCGTACGTAATAGGTATTAAAGGACGGTGCATTGGCATAGTTGTGAGCCGCTTGGGAATGGCCGAGCGCTCCAAGGCGCCTTGTGTGGAGCGCGCGGTTGCTCCCCGTCGGAAGTTCGAGTCCTTCCTCTGGAAAGGATTTATTCTATGGAAAATGAATATTTCACGAGTAACTCAGAGTTTATCTACATATATACTCCGCAATCCACCGTAAGGTGCGTGGCGGAGGTTACACTGTACCACTACTAGGCATTTTCTTTCCTGTTCCACTCCCAAATAGAACGAGGAAAAAAGAATGCCTATATGCCTCCGTACGAGACCTAATTTCTCTTATCTTGTCTTTGTGATCACTACCCGAAATGTAAGAAGGCAGTAGCAAGATCGTACTACACCCAGCTTCAAATTCCGGCCTTCTAAGTTTCCTCAGCAGAAATTTACGAAAAGAACGTTGTATTTCATCCAGCGATCCCCAACTGAGTTGCCGGAGCATTTCTGTGACACTCGCACATTGGTCGAACCTACCAGGAACAAACCTAGCTGCTCGCCTCTGAACTACTTCTATGTCTTCCTTTAAACTGATCTGCTGCGGGTCCCAAACACTTGAGTAATACTCAAGACGTGGTCGTACAAGCGTTTCATACGCTGTCTCCTTTACAGATGAAGTACATCTTCCCAAAATTCTCCCAATAAACCGAAGTCGGCTGTCCGCTCTACTCACAACTGACCTTACATGCTCGTTCCATTTCATATCGCTCTGCAATGTTACAATTAGATATTTGAACGACGCGAGAGCATCAAGAAGCTCACTACTAATGCTGTATTCGAATATTATGGGATTGTTTTTCCTACTCATGAGCATCACCTTACATTTTTCTACATTTAGACCTAGCTGCAGTTCTTCGCACCAACTAGAAATTATGTCTAAGTCATCCTGTATGCTATTACAGTGATTTAAAGACGACACACTCCCATACACCACAGCATCACCGGCAAACAACCGCAAATTACAAGTTATTCTGTCCATCAGATCATTTATATAGTTAGAAAGTAGTAGCGATCCTATCACACTCCCCTGGGGCACGCCTGACGATACACTCGTCTCTGATGAACACAAAAATTTATACCACCATGCATCAAAAGTCTTCCAAATAATTCGAGACGGTACCTTCCATTTCAGTTTATAATGAAACGTTTTAGTGAAATGATGAATACTCCATGCTGAAATACTCTCAGTTCAGAGTTCGTCAGCTGAAGAGGCAGATTTTAGTGAGGACTACCTACCCAGGGTGATGGTACACTTAATGTACCACCACTGTTTTCGAAAAACATTATAATGTGTATTAACACTAATTATAATACAATTCTGTAACATTTCACCAATTTTTGATAAAATTGTTCAACAAATAAAGGACTTGAGCAACTAGGGTCTAAATTTGATATCACTGTGCATGAAAGAGTTAAGTAGTTTGTAAGGGTAGGGACCGATGACCACTGCAGTTTGGTCCCAAAGCTTTACAAAAATTTGAATATTTTTTTGGCACAGTTGTCATTTGTACTCCGGTGATTCGTCTGAAAGGGTTTCCAACGTGATTATGGACGCAAGACGGGAATTAACATACGTTGAACGCGCGATGGTAAATGCAGCTTGACGCATGGGGCAATCCACTTCGGAAATAACTAGGGAGTTCAGCATTTCGAGATTCGAGAGAATGCCTAATGTCAGGTAATACGTCTCATCACGGCCAATAGAGGGGACCATGGCCTGCACGTAATGACACAAAACGTTGGGTTTCGAATGACGAGTCAGTTGTAACTGCGTCAATTAACTGCAGATATCAGTGTGGGACGCATGTATAAGTTAAGACGCTGCAGCACGGTTTGGTGTTAGTGGGATATAGCAGCAGGCGACCGACAGGAGTGCATTAGCTAACTGCACGACATTGTGTGCATCTCCTCTCCTGGGGTTTCTGGAAGACTGGAAAACTCTCTCTTGACCAGACGAGTCCCGGTTTCAGTTGGTATGAGCTGATGGTACCATTAGAATGTGGTGCAGACGCCACGAAACCGTGGACACAAGTTAATGAGGCATTTTGCGAGGTTGTGGAGGCTCCGTTATGGTGTGGGCTATTTTTACATGGAATGGACTGGGTCGTCTTGCCCAACTGAACCCATAATAGACTTTAAATTATTATTTTTGCCTACTTGGAGAAAATGTTTAGCTATTTGTTGCCTTCGTGTTCCTAAAAGACGATTGAGTTCAATTGAAGGAGAAGCATTTAATTAAAATTTGTGCTATTGCCGGGTTGGAACCGAGGACCACCATTGCTTATTGGGCAAGCGCTATAACCACTAAGCCACGTGACCTAATGGATATGGCGATTGTAAGGACTGTCTTAAAGCACGTCTCCCTGCTTAACATAAACTTCAGTTCTGCCTCATTTTCCCCTGTATAAATACGTATCAACGTTGTCGAGGCTCTCCAATGGCCGATAGCATCCCAGCAATGAATGTTAATACGAGAGATCCTGCCTTGTTCGTCAGGCACAGGTGATATATATAAATCTCAAATAATAAATCAATTTCCAGAGACATACTTTGTCTCTATGTATATCAAAGATATTAAATTGAAGGAGATGCATTAAAATGTGTACCACGGCCGGGATTCGAACCCAGCACCTCCTGATTACTACCCAAACGCTTTAACAACTAAGCCACCGTGACCTACTGTATATGGCGGTTGTGCGGGCTGTCTTAAGTCACGTGGCCTGTGAGTCAGTCCGTGCAACCGCTATATCCATTAGGTCACGGCCGCTAAGTGGTTATAGCGTTCGCCTTGAAAGCGGGATATCCTGGTTCGAATCTCGGGCATGGCCCAAATTTTAGTTAAATGCTCCTTCAGTTTAATCTCTCTCATATTTATCAAGATGAAATACGTCTCTTAATATTTATTTATTAAGTTGTTGATTGCAATGTAGCATGACTGAGGCACTTTTGTTTGCAATGGCTTGGAGAACACCCTGGACAATTCCAGCGAATTATTTGGCCGTCCAATTGCTTTCCAAAGAATAGAGAGATAAGTTGGTGGATAAAATCCTACACCGGCAACTCTGTCTCAGTTGCGGACGGCCGCGGTGGAGTAGCTGCGTAGCGCGCCGCCGGCCGCGGTGGCCGAGGGGACTGAGGCGCTTCAGTCACAGTCTGCACCGCCACTACGGTCGGGGGTTCGAATTCCCCCTCGGGCATGGATGTGTCGTTTTTAGTATAAGGTACTTCATAAGTAGTTTGTAAGTTTAGAGACTGATCATTGTATGTTTGTAGAGTTTATGGGACTAAACTACGGGGTCATCAGTCCCTAAACTTACAAACCACTTATGAACTAGTTAATACTAAGGACGGCACAAATATCCATGCCCGAGGGGGGATTCGAACCCCCGACTGTAGTGGCCGTGCAGACCGTGACTGGCGCGCCGCAGAGCGCTCGCCACCGCGGCCGGCTAGAGACTGATGACCCCGCAGTTAAGTCCCTTAAGCTTAACAAAGAGTTTTAGTTTCTTAAAAATATGTTCAAATGTTTGTAAATCTATCGGACCAAACTGCGTGGTAGTCAGTCCGTAGCTTAGAAAGTACTTAAAATAAGGTAAACTAACCTAAGGACAACACACACACACACACACACACACGCACATTCCCCAGGGAGGACTCGAACCTCTGACGGCAAGCAACCACACGCTCCGCAGCGTAGCGCCTTAGACCGCTCGTTCAAAATATGCTCAGTCACTTATTTACTATGTTCTCATATTACACTACCAAATCCATTCAGATTACAAGTGACATGTGAAACTATACATTTAACTGAAACAAACAGTGATGATTGTGAATTAATGAGGACAATAAAACTTCCTGGCAGATTAAAATTCTGTCCCGGAACCGGAACTCGAACCTGGGACCTTTGCCTTTCGCGGGCAAGCGCTCTACCACTGAGCTACCCCGACACGACTCAAAGTGCCGCCCCACAACTTCAATTCTGCCAGTACCTCGCCTCCTACTTTCCAAACTGCACAGAAGTTTTCCTGCGAAACCTGCAAGACTAGCACTCCTGGAAGAAAGGATGGGATGGCTGTGATTAAGCCACGTCTCCACCATATCCTTTCTTCCAGGAGTGCTAGTCTTGCAAGTTTCGCAGGAGAACTTCTGTGAAGTTTGGAAAGTAGGAGGCGAGGTACTGGCAGAATTGAAGTTGTGGGGCGGCACCGTGAGTCGTGTCGGGGTAGCTCAGTGGTAGAGCGCTTGCCCGCGAAAGGTAAAGGTTCGAGGTTCGAGTCCCGGTTCCGGCACACAATTTTAACCTGCCAGGAAGTTTCACATCAGCGCACACTCCGGTGCAGAGTGAAAATTTCAATGAGGGCAATAGTTTCTCATTTAATATCTGTGCGGTGGTGAATGCCCTACGTATTATTTCTGTGAGCTGAGTCCACTGTCTGTCTATGAGAATTGAGGAGTAGAGTAGCGGGTGGGTCGTAAAACTGTTGCTTTGTAAGAGGCGGACTTGCTGGCAGGTAGCCAGTGGATGTGAGCCGCCACTGGAACAGTAGTGACACACCAGACCCGGCTCGCCGCACTTCAGTAGCAGCCAAAGAACCACTTCTAAAAGACAGCCACCTGCGAGGGGATGAGGCAGAGTGAGAGGACTCAAATAGGCTCCTGTTAATTGTGTGTAGTTTTTGCATGGCATTACAACACTCTCCTTGCGTTAGCAATACGTGCCCCAGTCTCCGGTTGTGACAGAGCAACTATACAAGTGAGGGTTGGAGATATGCAAATCCGTCACATCTCACAATGGTTTCTGAAAGCCATTAACCTTGCGTCTTCAGAAATGTGTCCCAGTAGCTGCAATAGATACACTGGTCCATGGCTCGTTCAGAATCGTTGAATTGTGATTGTTGGGGTAACTTCTTAACTACTCACCTTGCGGTTAAGAACTTCCGGGATGCCATTGTTTATTGTCACTTCTACTCTTATAGCCTTACACTGTCCCCCGATATTTTACACGGCACTTATCGCGCCCGTTCAATACTTCACAGGCTTTGTTTACTGTGTTTTAAAGGGACATCCTCCGATTACGTCCGACACCCCAACTGCCGAAATGTGGTGCTGGTGGTCTACACCCTTTGCCCAACGAGAATGTTGGAATTTGTTCGAGCCCTTATGTGGTCATCCAGCCAGAAGTCGGGTGTCTAACGCTGATGGCAACCTGGACCTGTGTATGACTCATAGCCTTATGAGTCTTACCAGCACCCCCTATAGAAGAAAACCTGCGCACGACGTCACAACATGGCGGCGGTGAGAGGCTTAGAGTCCTCTAAAAGACTGTAAACATCAGCAGTGAACGCTGTTTATAGTGCATTCTTTCGTTCAGGAGTGTATTTATTACGTAAATTTGTGTTGTGCACGGTTTTTATCGCTACGCTGGACGAAGTGTGTTTGAGAACAACGTGTGCTCTCTTTTTTTACTGACAAATTGCCGTTTCGCTGTTCTGTAGAGGAAATTACGACTGTGGCCCAAAAGTAACCGTCTTTAAACGTCCGGGGAAGAAGAAATGGATATCAAGAATTCCCAGGATAACTTGGCTCCTTCTTCAAGTTAATGAGTAAGTTTTCGTTTTTGTTTAACCTTATAAAAGAGTTTTCAGTCATGACTGTTTACCGTTGGATATTGCGATTCATTTTATTTACGTAACCATCCCCATTAGCTTATTCTTCTCCGGACGTTTAAAGACGGTAACTTTTGGGCCACAGTCGTATTTTCCTCTACATTTCGGCACAGAACAGCGAAACGGCATTTCGGCAGTAAAAAAAGAGACCACACGTTGTTCTCACACACACAAATCGTCCAGCGTGGCTATCACAACGTACACAACACCAATTTCCGTAATAAATACACCCCTGAACGAAAGAATGCACTACAAACAGCGAGCACTGCTAATGTTTACAATTTTTCAGCAGACTATAAGCCTCTCACCGGCGCCATGTTGTGACGTCGTGCGCAGGCTTTCTTCTATAGGGGGTGCTGGTCTTCCTCTGAGCCCCAACCTGGCAGTCATACTTCGCCGTCATGACAAACTTGCGTGTCCTTTTATTACACCACATTACCCAATTACGTCTTACACCAATTATACGGTTTTATATATTCAGGTATTGCAGGAACCCAGGATTTGTCAAAATTATTTTTATGTGAATTTACCTGTGTCCTCGTGTAGGTTCTGTCATTCACCGAAACGTAAAACCAAATTTACAGTGTGAGCAATTAATGCTTTTTGCCTCAGTATAAGAGAGAATTGTCTAGTATTGGAGAATCTCAGCAGATTGTTTAAGAAGACGGAGGCTGCAAATATTTTCAATATTTTCCATTGACTGGAACTCGACTCGGAAGCGCCACAGCGATCTGTTAACGATAATCCGGTTATTTTTTATTTTTATGAACACTTCCTGTTAGAGTTACAGCGGGAACACCCGCTCTTTGTTTGCGCTTCGGACAGATAACATTATAACTGGCGGTGCTGTGAATGAATTCGTGACATTCGGTTGCCACTGAATCTGTCCTCTGCATCTGCGTTTTAGAACCATGGTATTTGAGCAAAACGTAACTAGGTGGACGCGAAGTTCCCAGAGTCTTTCTTTACTAAATTAATTCATTCACTCAGCTAGTTTAACTCAGTATGAGCGTAGGCAAGGGAACTGGTGCTTGTATGTGCTTTTCTGGACCGCTCCTTTAATTTGAACGTAATTCAGAAAAAAGTTAGCGGTTGACATGCACATAGCTAATTGTCCATCATTATCGTTTCCTTCCCAATTCCACTCGACTGTGGAAAGATATTATCGTGTTTGTTTAATAATCAAATGTAACCAGCGAGTGCTTAACAAATATTTTGATTATATTTTCAGTGTTTGGAGTTTACTCTATTTTATCAATATATAGTAGGACTTCATAGTGACCCTTTTTATTTTGTTGTTAAATGGAACCCTTTTTCAATATATCTATGCAAGAAATGGCACTTTCATTGCATGATTGATTGCGTCACCCCCGTTCAAATTCAGATGATAAATATAGTCCGTTGTGCGGCTTTGTCCCAACATGACGGTATGTTCGCAGTGTACATTTCACGCTTGTAAAATGTTTCTTTTCTTTAATAACGTTCCCTATGCCATTTGAAAAATCTTACACAACGAGGCATTCGCATTTCTTTTCCGTATTCCATATAATTTTTATCACTATTATTTAGATAAGTGTTTATTATAGTTAGCGAAAATTTTCCTAGGATGATTGTCGGTCCCATTACGCAGAAGATGGGGAACCATTAGACTATGTGTTACAATATTACGCTACAATATACCAATAATTAACCAGTGAAATCTACATATTTACTCTTCAAAGATCGTTACAAGACGTAGACTCATTAGAACCAATTAAAAGTACAAGTATTTTGAAATAGAAGCTATTGACAACGAACACAAATTTTCATTTCCAAGACAGAATTATTAGCAGGTTAAGGAAACTCAGATGATTTGTAAATATCACTTGTTCCATGTATGAAAATACCTTCCGTTTCAAAGTAAATGACGACGACGAACTATACGAAGAAGGAATTAAGGAAGATTGGGTTTTAACGTCCATTCAAACGATGAACTTTGACTTAACCACTCACACGTTATGTAACTAATTTTTAAAATATACTGAATTTGTACCCGCCATAAAATCCTGTAACCGAATAATTAACGGTATCTTCTAAAGAGATTTAAAGTATTGCACTTAAATATGTAAAACTCGCAATACGTACAAACGTTGCTTAAAAAAAAAGAATAATAATAAAAACCTTCATACCGAAAACTCCAAAAATATTAGAAAACACCGGGAAAATTTAAAAAATGTTCAAATGTTTGTATAGTCTATGAGACGTAACTACGGGGTCATCAGTCCCTAAACTTACAAACTACTTACGAACTAGGACGGCACAAATATCCATGCCCGAGGGGGGATTCGAACCCCCGACCGTAGTGGCCGTGCAGACCGTGACTGGAGCGCCTTAGTCCCCTCGGCCACCGCGGCCGGCAGGGAAAATTTAAACAAAGTCGACATAAGCTTGATGAATTAAAACTGCGTTAGTTTATTGTGACTAGAACAGTATAAACCTTTCATAACGTAGCCTAGAGTGGAAAATACATTAGCGCGCAGGCGCAGTTTACGCTGACGTGCGTTACACAGATATTAACAAGGTACAGCGGGTTTCAGAGTAGTTATTGTATCATGTATCCGGCGTGTTATTACTGCATCGATATTTAACTGCTCTTACCGAGAATTTCAGCGCTTAATGACGGTGTAGTTCACAGGGACTCGTGTGAAATGTATTATATGACGAAGCTGCACGACGAACCAAATTATCTGCTGCCACGATATAGGATAACGGGACTGCACCTTTATTTGTAACTGGAGATAATTTAGCGCGAGCTGTGCAATATAATGTTGTCAGACTGCAAAGGGGTGAAATTTGAATTATTATTTGCACTGAGGGGAGTCTCGTAAAGAAGACTGATTGCAGTTTAGGATTTGAGTAGCTTGTTATCAAAGCGGACATCTGTCGTTTGCAAATAACTGAGATAAACGCCATTTCTATTACGAAACGTGGAGTTAATACGTATGCATGCTAGTTCGGTGATCATTTGTACCTAAATGATGACCAAACTAGCATGCATACGTATTAACTCCACGTTTCGTAATAAAAATGGCGTTTATCTCAGTTATTTGCAAACGACAGATGTCCGCCTTTGATAACAAGCTACTCATTTAATGACGTACATTTTGTATTCTTACTGTTATTATTATTATGATTATTATTATTATTATTTTAAACTATTTACCTGTCATTGATAATCTCCCTAGAAAGACAAGGCCAGCAGCGACAAAATTGCCGTACTTCGGCCAATGCAATATAAAAATTTTGCAATATCAGTGTTCAGGTGTTCCAAGGCGTCTTCTCGTGGATTGCTTGGCAGCTCCCCGTCGGAGGTTCTAATCCTCCGTTGGGCATTAGTGCCGGCCGCGGTGGGCGAGGGGACTGAGGCGCTTCAGTCACGGTCTGCACGGCCACTACGGTCGGGGGTTCGAATCCCCCCTCGGGCATGGATATTTGTGCCGTCCTTAGTTGTAGGTAGTTCATAAGTAGTTTGTAAGTTTAGGGACTGATGACCCCGTAGTTCAGTCCCTTAAGCTTAACAAACATTTGAACATTTTTTTTTTGGGCATTAGTGTGTTTGTTGTCCTTAGTTTAAGTATTTTCTAAGTCTAGGGACCGATGAACTTGCTCCCTTAGATTTACAAACATTTAAAGACATGAATAAATAAGTAATACTGGTGCGGCTGAACAGTGCTGCAAAGTGTAGTCCGTGTAAACGGACATTAATGAAGTGTAGGTGATCTTCCAACTTGTAGTTTTGGTGTCGTTTAAAGTGTATTTTGCCAAAGAACTTTCACAAGATACGTGACAGAGGGAAGAAAGCAAGGGCAACAACAGGCGATTCATAACATACGGATTTCGAAGTTGGTCAACAGAGTGAGGGAGAGGAAAATATTTGACGCAGGGGGAGGGAGCAGCAGGATAGGGATGACAAACGGAGAGGGAGAGGAAAATTCTGCAGCCGATCGATGTATCGCGCTCTCCGCACGTGTTTTCCCGAGAGATTCGTGCTTTCTGGACCCTCGTGGGGCTTACGACATAATGAAGTGGCTCATATAGGCTGCAATGAAACAGACCGTGTATGGGATGCCTCAAAACAGTTTTCACGCTCAAATTTCGCTAAACAAAACCTGTAACCGAAGATAAACTTTTAATATCACTGTTCTTAATGATTACACTCACATGGGACATTGCCCTTTGCACCCCTTTCAAATTTAGTGGTAAGATGACGCTGTGAATAACCCATCAAAAACTGAGGACAGATCTACATCTACATAGATAACTCTGCAAATGACATTGAAGTGCATGGCAGAGGGTTCATCGAACAGCTTTTATGATATTTCTCTGGTTCCATTCTGTAATAGCTCGCGGGAAAAAGGAACACTTAAATCTTTCCATTTTCGATCTGATTTCTCTTATTATGATGGTCATGTATCCCTATGTTTGGGGGGGGGGGGGGTGTTCTAATAAAACATGTTTGCATTCGGAAGAGGAAGTTGGTGAATGAAATTTTCATGCATGAAAACAGGAAGAAGTTGTACGGAAATGTGAAAAAGGAAGCAAGGAAGAAACAGTTAACTGTCAAAGATATGTTACATTGATCGACCTTACGTCGTGGTTATGTTCTCATGGTGTTGTGCTGAAAAGTAAGTTAGCTCTGTTTTGAATCTGTATCGTGTTATTCATTTTTATATTTGTTTTCCATAAAATCATGACGTGTCCCGATTTGCTTGAGCTTGACACGTGGAAAACGTCAATGACGTTAAATACGTATGTTTTGGCAGAGCACAGGGAAAACTGTGAGATTGTGAAACTGTTGCGTTGCCGCCCAGGCGACAAACAGTTAAGTTTTTGTCATTTCTTCGGGAGTCTGCACGGCCACTGCGATCGGGGGTTCGAATCCCCCCTCGGGCATGGATGTTTGTGCTGTCGTTAGTATTTTCAAACGTTTGTTAAGCTTAAGGGACTTGACTGCGGGCTCATCAGTCCCTAAACTTATAAACTACTTATGAATTACCTTACACTAAAGACGACACGTACAGACCGTGACTGGCGCGCCGCAGGCCGCTCGGCCACTGCGGCCGGCCGTCTTTAGTATACGCTAGTTCATAAGTAGTTTGTAAGTTTAGGGACTGATGATCCCGTAGCTAAGTCCCATGAGCTCTACGAACATTTGAACATTTTTGAAACGCTTTAGGAAACAACCTGAGCATCTTTTTCGGATTGTAGTGGATGATGCTGTCGTTTATCGGTTAGTAAAGTCACCAACAGGTCCAAAGTAACTGAAAAAAAATTCAGATAAAATATCTGCATTGTGGAAAACACGGCAATTTACCCTAAATAATGAAAGTGTGATGCCAATTTAAGTACAAAATGGCCGCGGCGGATTAACTATGCGTACTGGGGCGCCGTGCTGCGATGCGCGCAGCCGATCGTCGTCGGGGGTTCGAGTCCCCCCTCGGGCATGGGTGTGTGTGTTGTCCTTAGGTTAGTTTACCTTAGTTTAAGTAGTTTGTAAGATACGGACTAATGACCACGCAGTTCAGTCCGATAGATTTACAAACATTTCAAAATTTTTAAGTACAAAATGAAATAAAAATTATTTACTCTATAAGACGGTCAGTTATAAAAGGCCGTAAATTCAGCTAAATACGTAGGAATTACAATTACGAACAAGTTAAATTAGAAATAACACACAGAAGATATTGTAGGGAAGGCGAACCAAAGGTTACGTTTCAAAAATGTTCAAATGTCTGTAAAGCTTATGGGACTTAACTACGGGGTCATAAGTCCCTAAACTTACAAACTACTTATGAACTACTTACGAACTAGGACGGCACAAATATCCATGCCCGAGGGGGGATTCGAACCCCCGACCGTAGTGGCCGTGCTGACCGTGACTGGAGCGCCTCAGTCACCTCGGGCTACGTTTCATTGGCAGAACACTTAGAAGGTGGTACAGTTCTACTAAACAACTGCCTAGACTACTCTTGTGCGTCCTGTTTTGGAGTACTGCTGCCTTTTGTGTGATCCTCGCCAATTAAAAGTGACGGAGTAAATAAAGTTCATAGAAAGGCATCTCGTTTTGTATTACCGCGATACAGGAGAGAGAGAGAGAGAGAGAGAGAGAGAGAGAGAGAGAGAGAGAGAGAGAGAGAGAATGTAACAGAAATGATGAAAGAGTTGGGGAGGAAAATATTAAAAGAAGGGCGTTGCTCGTTGCGGCGAGATCTATTCGCGAAATTTCTTTCACCAACTTTCTCTTCCAAATGGGAACATATGTTGTGAGCACCAACATATATAGGGATACATGATCATAATAATAATAAGAGAAATCGGATCGAATTCGGAAAGCCGCGGCGGAGTGGGCGAGCGCATTGAGCCGCTATGCTCCGATGCGCGTGGCCGTTCCCCGTCGGAAATTCTAATCCTCCCTCAGGCACGGATGTTTGTGTTGCCTTTAGTATAAGTTTCTTTATAATTAGTTTGTAAGTTTAAGGACTGATGACGCCGCAGTTAAGTTCCCTCAGCTTAACAAACATTTTGAATTCGGTAAGTTTTGTGTCTCCCTTTTCCCCGCGAGCTATTAGAGAATGGAACGGTAGAGAAATATTACGGAAGCTGTTCGGTAAACTTTTAACAGGCATTTATTGTGATTTGCAGAATAAAGATGGAGATAGAAAGAAGAGTTGGAAGTGAACTGACCAGCTGTTGTGGTAGTTCGGCTACGGTGGACGGATCGGGGGGGGGGGGGGGGATGTTTAGCGCTCCGATTAAGGAAAAGCATATTCACTGTGTCAACTGTCAGGGAAGCAAAACATATTGAAAATACTAAAAATCTGAATTCTGATATAATGCATCCCTCATTTCGGTCCTGTCTTCTATTATTACTTTTTAAAGTTTGTAGAGTTGAGTATGAGACAAACCATTTTGCATAGATACAGAAAGCATTGATATGCATGGTAGGTGTTGTGATCCAGCGGTCAGAGCTGTAGGTTCCGTTCTGTAAGTCCTGGGTTCAGTGGGATTTTGTTGCTTCACTCTCTCCAAGACGGCCGCAAGCCCCTCGTTGGCGCTGTCAAGAGTACCGGCAGCGTTAAAGCCGATGGTCTCGACAGATACCCTCCCAGCATCCCAAGGCCGACATCGTTCTACCGCCAGCCCGCAACGATATTCACGCGATCAACTCTACACACTGATCCTTTTCTTGATATGACGAACAATAAAATAAACTTGTACGTTTTATTGTGACTTACTGTGTAGTTACAAATGAGGGTTGGAACTTAAATTGTGGCACTATTTATTCACAACCGATACAAAAGCGTTACATGTTTGCACCTGTTACTGACCTTCAAAGTAGTCACCAGCGTTGTGTAGAACCTGTTGCCAGCGATGTGGAAGGCGACTGTTTGCTGATGATGCTGTGGTGTATAGGAGGGTGTCGTCTGTAACTGACTGTAATAGCATACAGGATGACTGACAAAATTTCTAGTTGGTGCGAAGAATGGCAGCTAGCTCTCAATGTAGAGAAATGTAAGGTGATGCGCATGAGTAGAAAAAGCAATCCCATAATGTTGGAATACAGCATTAGTAGTGTGTTTCTTGATGCCGTCGCGTCGTTCAAATATCTAGGCGTAACATTGCATAGCGATATGAAATGGAACGAGCATGTAAGGACAGTTGTGAGTAATGCGGACAGCCGACTGCGGTTTATTGGGAGAATTTTGGGAAGATGTACTTCACCTGTGAAGGAGACCGCGTATAAAACGCTTGTACGACCATGTCTTGAGTATTGCTCAAGTGTTTGGGACCCGCAGCAGATCAGTTTAAAGGGAGACATAGAGGCGGTTCAGAGGCGAGCAGCTAGATTTGTTACCGGTAGGTTCGACCAATGCGCGAGTGTCACGGAGATGCTCCGGCAACTCAGTTGGTAATCGCTGGAAGAAAGACGACGTTCTTTTCGTGAATTTCTGTTAAGTAAATTTAGAGAGCCCGAATTTGAAGCTGAGTGTAGTACGATCTTGCTGCCGCCTACTTACATTTCGCGTAAAGATCACAAAGACAAGATAAGAGAAATTAGGGCTCGTACGGAGGCATATAGGCATTCCTTTTTCCTCGTTCAATTTGGGAGTGGAATAGGAAAGAAAATATCTAGTAGTGGTACATTGTACCCACCGCCACGCACCTTACGGTGAATTGCGGAGTATGTATGAAGATGTAGATACCGTTAACTGAGCCTGTTCTGTTGATGGTGCGAATGGAGCGGTCTACTGCCTGTCGAATCTCTGGAGCAGTTCTGAAGCGATTACAAGAAGTGGTTCCTTTATCTTCGCGATGAAATCAAAGTCGGGACTGATGACCCCACAGTTAAGTCCCTTAAGCTTAACAAACACTTGAACAAATCATAGTCACAAGGATTTAAGTCCGGGGATTATGGTGGATGATACAGTGCTTCCCAGTCCCATCAACCGAACAGAGCAGCCACAGCTTGCGCTGTATGCGCCCGCGGATTGTCGTGCATAATGATGGGTGGGTTGCGCAGAAAGTGTTGCCGCTTCTTTCTCATAGCTGGTCGCAGGCGAGGCTCCAAAAACGAACAGTAATACTGAGCACTGACGGTCTCCATTGTTTCTGTTTCTAAAACATAGTGACACCGTTACGTTTAGACCGCTCGCTCACAAGTGACTGTGATTTCCTCGATTGTGCGCACGCCGGTGACGTGGCACGTGCGAGTATGTCAACAACGTGTGTTATCACCGACAATACTAGATTCCATGGCATAGTGTCTCCACAGCAGTGTTGCCACTATTTAAGTTCCAACCCTCGTATATTAGCAATTGCTAATGAGAACCAGCATCAGCTGTAAAATTGATTGGTAACATGATATTTGTGTTGGACGTTTGTGTTTTAACGTTTTTGCGAGCGAGCTCGTTAACTCTCAAGCTATCCGTGCAGGACTCCCGGATCGACCCAAACTTCCGTATTCCATACACTGTGCGTACATTTCATTGTGACATTAGCGCACAGCGAAAGATATTTCTTACAAATGTCGTGCGTTTCGATGTGCTAATATATTTCTTGTATTGTTGGCAGCTGCTGTCCCTGTAGTGTCCATTTCTTCTGAATGGCATCAGAATGCAACAAGTCATTCTCAATGGAGAGAAGTCTTCCGAAGTAAGAGTGATGTCATGTGTGCCACAAGGGAGTGTCGTGGGACCGTTGCTATTCACAATATATATAAATGACCTTCTGGATAACATCGGAAGTTCACTGAGGCTTTTTGCGGATGATGCTGTAGTATATAGAAAGCTTGTAACAATGGAAAATTGTATTGAAATGCAGGAGGATCTGCATCGAATTAACGCTCAATGTAGATAAGTGTCATGTGCTACGAATACATAGAAAGAAAATCCATAATCATTTAGCTACACTATAGCAGATCAGTCACTGGGAGCAGTTAATTCCATAAATTATTTGGGAGTAGTCATTAGGAGTGATTTAAAATGGAACGACAATATAAAATCAATCGTCGGTAAAGCAGATGCCAGACTTAGATTCATTGGAAGAATCCTAAGGAAATGCAGTCCGAGAAAAGGAAGTGGGTTACAGTACACTTGTTCGCCCACTGCTTGAATACTGCTCACCGGTGTGGGATCCGTACCAGGTGGGGTTGATAGAGGAAGTGGAGAAGATCCAACGGAGAGCAGCGCGCTTTATTATAGGATCATTTAGTAATCGTGAAAGTTACGGAGATGATCGCTAAACTCCAGTGGAAAACTCTGCAGGAGAGACGCTCTCTCGCTCGTTACGGGCTTTTGTCGAAGTTTCGAGAACATACCTTTACCGAGGAGTCTAGCATTGTAATTGCGCCCTCCTACGTATATATCGCGAAGAGATCATGAGGATAAAATCAGAGAGATTAAAGCCCACACAGAGGCATACCGACAATCTTTCTTTCCGCGAACAATACGTGACTGGAATAGGAGGGAGAACCGATATTGGTATCCAAGGTACCCTCCGCCACACACCGTCGGGTGGCTTGTGGAGTATGTATGTAGAAGTAGATGTGGATATTGATTACATCGTTAAACACCGACATTGCGCGTCGCATTTAAGCCAGAGTAATGCATGCAACATTTTTAATAAATTACATAATGGAATATTGGAGTACTGTCGGGTAGTAGACAATGTGTGGCATATGAAGACTGGGTTGGTCCGGGAGGCGTACACGGATATCGTTGTGCTTAATGCGACCGACCGCGAAAATCGGTAAATCCGGATTCTAATCATGACTAGGCACAAATTTTCACATGACAGTACTAAATTGTACAGCTGTTGCTGAATCATATTGTGAATATACACTGCTCAAAACATCTAGGGTCTCACATGACATATACACATTATACATAAGCTTGACAAACATTTTTTGAAACACGGGTCAACACCAAACCCTTCTGCAGCAACGTCCTGTTATTACTACTATATTGGTTGGCGTAATGTTGTTGTGTGTATTCACTAGAACCGACAGAAAACGTCGAACCATTTTAGGTACGAATATTTTGATTCCTCCTACGTATAACGAAAAGACCACAAGGAAAGCCGGCCGCAGTGGCGAACGGTCTGCGGCGCGCCAGTCACGGTCGCAGGACCGCTACGGTCGGGGATTCGAATCCCCCCTCGGGCATGGATGTTTGAGTCGTTTTTAGTATAAGTTAGTACATAAGTAGTTTGTAAGTTTAGGAACTGATGTCCCCGCATTTAAGTCCCTTAAGCTTTACAAACATTTGAACATTTGAACCACAAGGAAACTATTAGAGAAGGAAGGAAGGAAGCTTAGGGTCTAACGTCCGCCGCGGTGGAGTAGCCGAGCGGTCTAAAGCGTCTCGCTGCGGAGCGCGCGATTGCTTGCCGTGGAGGTTCGAGTCCTCCCTGGGGCATTGATGTGTGTGTTGTCCTTAGGTTAGTTAACCTAGGTTTAAGTAGTTTGTGAGCTACGGACTGATGACCACGCTGTTTGGTCCGATAGATTAAAAAAAAAAAGTCTAACGTTCCGTCGAAAGCGTGGTCATTAACACTTTCGCTGCGGCTGACGCTATCCTACATTGAGCGCGGATGCTTATAAGCGTCAGCCGCAGCGAAAGTGTTGGGGAAATCACGGGAAACCTAGCTGGCCGTGGTGGCCAAACGGTCTGCTGCGCGACAGTCACGGTCTGCACGGTCACTACGGTCGGGGGTTCGAATCCCCCCTCGGGCATGGATATTTGTGCTGTCCTTAGTATTAGCTAGATCACCAGTAGTTTGTAAGTTTAGGGACTGATGACCCCGTAGTTAAGTGCCATAAGCTCTACAAACATTTGAGCGTTTTTGAACGGAAAACCTAAATCCGGGTGGCCCGAATGCGAGTTGACTGTATTACCATTGCGCCATGTCGTTCGGTCATATAACAGACAGATTAGAGCCCACACCGAGGCAATTGGGCATTTTTTTTTTTTTTCGTGTTTCTACGACTGGAATATAACGACGAAGTTGGAATGGCACACAAACTACCACCTGCCACATACCATGAGGTGGTTTGCGGAGTACGGATGTAGATGTAGATATTTGGCCGATTTTTCCATAATCGGGATTGTACCAATCGCTTTATTCTTCTGTAGAAAATTCGTGTTTGTTTTTAGAGAAGCCGTATTGTAAGCTGTGTCATATGCACCAGTGATGAGGGCCACTCGATTGTTAGATGACGACTGACTTAGGAAGCGAGCGACGCAAACAGTGGGCGCAGCAGGCTCGGACTGTCTTCCGTCCGTGTGTCGGCCGCAGCTGCAGCGAACCTCGTCGACCATTACTTTTCACGGCGGCCGCAGCAGCGCCAAACTTGTGATGAGATTGCGTCATAAAATAGTCCTCCCTCCCGTGCTTGCTTAAGATTGGACCCCTTCTCCCCCCTAATTCTCCACCTCTCCACACAAGCTCACGTCTAACTCTGCATTCCGGAGTGAATGAGTAAACTGGGAAACGCGGATTGTTGCTCTGTTAATTTCTCTGCCAGGTTGAAAGCCTGACGGTAAAGTGGTGCCAATCAGTTCTGAATTTTTTGGAAGGAGGATTTCATTTGCACCTCACGCTTCCTAATTGCCTGTCTGTGCACACAGTATCACATCTCATTCTGTAGCAGCCAGCATTCCGGAGTGAATGAGTACACAGCCAAAGTGGCAGTGCTGTTTTCTCAGTTTCTCTGATACAACGGTACCAGCCATTGCTAAATTTCTTGGGAGGTTTCCAGAATGAGGCGAGGTACTGGCAGAATTAAGGTTGTATGGCGGAGCCGTGAGTCGTGTCGGGGTAGCTCAGTGGTAGAGCGCTTGCCTGCTAAAGGCAAAGGTCCCAGGTTCGAGTTCCGGTTCCCGCACGCAATTTTAATCTGCCAGGAAGTTTCTTGGACGGTGCTCTTCATATCTGTCTTATGCGTTGACAGTTTGTTGAAAATCTGGAGAGACGTACATTAAAATCGAAAATGGAGTGCCAGACAAAGCTGATCGGATAAATATTACTTGAAATGTTCGCGCCGCGGCGGATTAGCCGCGCGAGTTGGAGCGCTGTGTTGCGGTGCGCGCGGCCGTTTGCCGTCGGGGGTTCGAATCCCCCCCCCGCTCCCCCCCACGGGCATGGATGTTTGTGTCGTCTTTAGTATAAGGTAGTTCATAAGTAGTTTGTAAGTTTAGGGACTGATGACCCCACAGTTAAGTCCCTTAAGCCTTACAAACATTTGAACTTTTTTTTATTTTTATTTTATTTTTTTTATTTTCGCGATGTGTGAGTCAGTTTATCACAGCAGAGTTACTATTCATATGGTATAGGTCATTCTAGAAACTGATATGACACATGCGAAGTAACGTGACGCAGTTGACGATGTGAAAATGTTCAAATGTTTGTATAGCTTGTGGGACTTAACTACAGGGTCATCAGTCCCTAAACTTACAAACTACTTATGAACTACTTACGAACTAGGACGGCACAAATATCCAAGCCCGAGGGGGGATTCGAACCCCCGACCGTAGTGGCCGTGCAGACTGTGACTGGAGCGCCTTAGTCTCTTCAGCCACCGTGGCCGGCACGATGGGAAAGAAATGCATGTTATTCATGTTGTAAATCTACGCATAACGCCACCACGCTGTGGAAATAAGACATATTCTCATGTCTCATGACATCTTGCGAACTATATATGAAGGGCAACAGGCAGACTGCACATTCCTTGATTTTCCAAAAGCGTTTGATGCGAAGTCGCACTGCAGACTGCTAACGAAGGTACGAGCATTCGAATAGCTACCCAAATATGTGAGTGACTCGAAGACTAAATAATTAGTAAAACCCCATAACGTTGTCCTTGATGTAGTGTATTCATCAAAGACTACGGTATCGTCAAGAGTGCCCCAGGTAAGTGTTATAGGACCGCTGTTATTATTCTGCCTATATAAACCACCTGAAGGGCAGAGTGAGTTGCAGTCTGCATCTGTTTGCTGATGATGCTGTGGTGTACAGGAAGATGTCGTTATTGAATGACTGTAATAGAGTGCTTGATGACATGGAACAAATTTCTAGGTGGTGTGAGTCAGGAATGCCAGCTAGTTCTAATGCAGATGAGTAGGAGAATCAATCCCTTAATGTTCGAAAACAGCATTAGTAGTGTGCTGTAGTCTTGTGTAGTTCGCGAACGAACTAGTTCGAGAGAGCGCTCCCACAGGCGAACTACTTGAACTAGTTCGCAGATCCCTCACCTCTTAGTTCGTCCGCTCCTTTTCCGAAGACTGACGGGGAACAGCGACAGGACGCTAGAGCGCGCAGAATCGCGTGATTTCCTTCTGCCAGTTACCCTCATTTCGAGCTGAGATGCAGCTCAGCTGTAGTTTCATAGACATTGACACAAAAACGGGTAATAGCAGACGCTTGGTCAACACTGTTCATTATATAAAAAAGCTGTCATAACAAAAGAAAGAGCTCTTTTAGTAGCAGTAGCAAAAGCCAAAAAGAGCGGACGAACTAAAAAGAGCGACCTACTTCGCGGCCGAGCTGCGAACTAAAAGGAGAGCTCCCGGTCGCGAACTAAAACATGCGTTAATGCCAAATGTATCTCGCTTCTTAGTTCGTTGGATTCTTTTCCGAAGACCGACGGGCAATAGCGAGAGGGCGCGCAGCAGAATTAAAAATCACGTGTTTGCCTTCTTCTGGTGAGAGCCATTTTGAGGTGAGCGTCTGCCTGCTAGATTACATTGTTCAGTGATACAAAATTTCTGTTTTGAAGTATTCTGCACTCTGCAATATCTGACTAATAAATTCCATAATGCCTAGATATAGAGATAACTCTAAACTTAAACGCGAGAAATTATCCACAAACTGTTTCTTTTGGACTGCGTGATATTGTTAGCGGCTCACACAGCAAGCGCATGAAACAGATAGGGGGGAGGGGGGGCTTCCCCCTGCACCTGCATGCGCAGACCACGCCGCTCAGCCGTCACTGAGAGCGGATGAACTAAAAGAACTAATGTGAGCGCTCCCGATCGCGAACTATTATGCGCAAGTACAGTGTGCTGCTTGACACTCTGTTAAATATGTAGGCGTAACGCTGCACAGCTATATGAACTGGAACGAGCAGATCATGACGGATAATGGACTTCTGTTTATTGGGAGAATTTTGGGGAAATGTGACTCGTCTCTAAAGGAGATCATATATAAAACGTTTGTGTGACCCCGTCATGATATTTCTGTGTTTGGGATCCCACAAGATCGGGCTAAAGGAAAACAGAAAAGAAATTCAGCGGCTGGCGGCTAGGTTTGTTACTGGTAGGTTCGATAAATGCGCGAGTGTTACTGAGATGCATCAGGAACTCAAATTGAAGTCGCTGGAGTGAAGGTGACGTTCTTTTCGATACACACTGTTGAAGAAATTTAGAGGGCCGGTATTTGAAACGGACTGTAGAGCGATTCTGCTGCCCCAACCAACATTATGCGTAAAGATCACAAAGATATGATCAGAGAGATTAAGGCTCGTACAGATGCATACAAGCATTCGTTTTTCCCTCGTTCTGTATGGTGAAATGGAACAGGAAAGCAAGTAACTAGTAATGGCACTAGCTTCCTTTCGCCACGCACCTTCGGGTGGACTGCGGAGCACATATGTGGATGAAGATGCATCACAAAAAGACACTGTTCTACTCAGGCTGGAAGGCAGCGATGGATATTCATTTACCTGTTGCTATTTTATTGCTATATATTTGGTGTCCCAGGAGGAACATACAATAACAGCTCTTAAGCGACACATACTAGAGCACATTTTTACTACACAGTTTTCCTTGTTATGGTCCGTAACAAAATTATGGTTTGCAAAATGCTTCCAACAAAAAGATTTGTTTCGTAGTATCGAACAGGAATAAATATTCACGAATCGTACGATATTACTTGACTTTTATGCTCCGAATGATCGTTCCTGTCACATAATTGAATATTGGCCATTATGTTTGCCAAACTATACATTTCTGTAGTCATTATATTCGATTGCAGAATACGTTGATACGTCTTCTGCATAAACGCTGAGATAAGGAAAATCATGGGATAGTGATATACACTGATACTGCCACGTTCATAAAAACCTAGTGCGATGTCTTACTGTTTACTTCCTGCAAACGGCCGGTTTTATCTGTCTGAAACCCGAAGACAAGCTTACGATACGGCAAGTGTGTTTCCTTCAGTCAAGCATGGAGGAGGCATATATTCAACAGCTTCTACCATTACCCTCACTGGCCGGATAACTGTGAACGTCACCATACTCGACAACGAACTGCTTACAATAACTAAAATATTGCTAACAAACACTGCTATATTCAAATATGATAATGCGGCAACACACAAGTCAGATAGTTCACGTGTGCCTTGTAGACCGCCAGAAAGTCACCGAACGTTACCCTGGCCACTAAAATCGTCATGTCTCAACATAATCGGTGCCGGCCGCGGTGGCCGAGGGGATTGCGGCGCTTCAGTCACGGTCTGCACGGCCACTACGGTTGGGGGTTGGAATCCCCCCTCGGGCATGGATATTTGTGCCGTCTTTAGTTGTAGCTAGTTCATAAGTAGTTTGTAAGTTTAGGGACTGATGACCCCGTAGTTAAGTCCCATAAGCTCTACAAACATTTGAACATTTCAACATAATCGAACAATTATGGGGAGTTTTAGGGCAGAAACTGAGAGCCAAATTTATAGCTCCAGCATCGTTGAATTAATAGGATATTTTGGTACGAGAATGGGTAGTAGTCTGTTTTAAACTATAAAGACACTTTACCAGTCTGTTCCTCGAAGAGTTGTTCAACAATGTTTAAATGTTTGTAAAACTGTGAGGATAAAGTACTGTGGTTACCAGTCCCTAGGGTTAGAAACTATTTAAACTAACAAACTAACCTAATGAAAACAAACACCCTTGCCCGAGGGAGGACTCGAACCTCCGGCGGAAGCAGTCTGTGACGGCGCTTAGAACAGTTCGGTTGTTCCCACGCGCCTCGAACAGTTATACCTGTTCTCAGAGCCAATGGTAGGCCAAATCCGTACTAATAAACAAATATTGTGCCCATGTTAGGTGATGCCTTGTTTTTGCCCACCGCCTGTGTATTTAGTTCGTGAAATGACAGTTTGGATTATCGTATCGAATGATTTCCGTAAGTTGCGGAGCCGGCACCAAAATGAGTGCCATATTTACTGTTTTCCAGATCTCTTGGACAAACAGAT
Source organism: Locusta migratoria (assembly GCA_026315105.1). Classification (NCBI taxonomy): domain Eukaryota; kingdom Metazoa; phylum Arthropoda; class Insecta; order Orthoptera; family Acrididae; genus Locusta; species Locusta migratoria. Next base: position 349,692,419 of record CM048755.1, read on the forward strand.
CGAGAAGGATTTCATAAGGAACTTGTTTGTATAATTGATTTTGATTCATAAAGAGAAGACTAGTGCACCCAGACAAAACCTGCTTCTAATATTCTTAAAATAGGCTATCATAAGCAACACTGTTTTGCTTCTATTCGACGTTCCTTTTTGTAAGGGATATTAATATGCGCTTGGTCTTTCCAATCGCCTCATTCCTCTAGCGTCCTGTAGTATATACACTATGTGATCAAAGTACCCTGGTACCTGGCTGAAAATGACAAACTTTGGTAATACTGGAATTCAGTATGGTATTGTCCTACCCTTAGCCTTGATCGCAGCTTCCACTCTCGCAGGCATACGTTCAGTCAGGTGCTGGAAGGTTTCTTGGAGAATAATGGCCCGTTCTTCACGGAGGGCTGCACTGAGGATAGGTCGGTGTGGCCTGGCACGAAGTCGGCGTTCCAAAACATCCCAAAACAGTTCTGTGCGATTCAAGTCATGACTCTGTGCAGGCCAGTCCATTACATGAATGTTAGTGTTATGCAACCAATCCGCCACAGACTGTGCATTATCAACAAGTGTTCTATCGTGTTGAAAGATGCAATCGCCATCTAAGAATTGCTCTTCAACAGTGGGAAGCAAGAAGGTGCTTAAACCATCAATGTGGGCCTGTGCTGTGATACTGACACGCAAAACAACAAGAGGTGCAAGCCCCCTCCAAGGAGACCACGACCACACCCAACAGCACCGTCTCAGAATTTTACTGTTGGTAACTACACACGCTTGCATATGAAATTCACCGCTCATTCGCCATAACCACATCCTGTCATCGGATCGCCAAATTTTGTACCGTGATTCGTCACTCTACACAACGTTTTTTCACTGTTCAATCGTCCAGTGTTTACGCCCTTTACACCGTTTACATCCTTTGGCACTGACCTGCGCGATGTGTAGCCTATGGGCAGCCTTTCGACCATGAAATCCAAGTTTTCTCACCTCCCACCTAAATGTCAGAGTACTTGGAGTGAATCCTGATGCAGTTTGGAATTCCTCTGTGATGGTCTGTATGGATGCCTGCCTACTACACTGTACGACCCTCGCCGGCCGCGGTGGCCGAGGAGACTAAGGCGCTCCAGTCACGGTCTTCACGGCCACTACGGTCGGGGGTTCGAATCCCCCCTCGGGCATGGATATTTGTGCCGTCCTAGTTTGTAAGTAGTTCATAAGTAGTTTGTAAGTTTAGGGACTGATGACCCCGTAGTTAAGTCCCATAGACTTTACAAACATTTGAACATTTGAACGACCCTCTTCAACTGTCGATGGTATCTGTCAGTCAACAGACGAGATCAAATGTTCAAATGTTTGTATAGTCTATGAGACTTAACTACGGGGTCATCAGTCCCTAAACTTACAAACTACTTATGAACTACTTACGAACTAGGACGGCACAAATATCCATGCCCGAGGGGGGATTCGAACCCCCGACCGTAGTGGCCGTGCAGACCGTGACTGGCAGACGAGATCGGCCTGTACGCTTTCGTGCTGTACGTGATCCTTCGCGTTTCCGCTTCACTATCACATCAGAAACAGAGGACCTAGGGATGTTTAGGTGCGTGTAAATCTCGCGAACAGACTTCTGACACAAGTGACACTCTGTCATCTGACCAAGTTTGAAGTCCGTGAATTCCGCGGAGCGCCCCATTCTGCTCTCTCGCGATTCTAATGACTCCTCAGGTCGCTGATATCGAGTAGTACGGAGAAATAGGAAGCAGCACAAAATGTCGCCACTCTTAAAACCACCCGCTGTGACACAGTCACTATTCCTCTCCGATGCCTCGGTTTGTATTTCTTTTAAGTTCCTGTAGTATTTGTGCTTTGTAATATCGCGTTATAAGTATGCAAGTGGCCCATTTTACACACCAGTCATACCTTAATTATCCAGTGTGTGAATTCGATGCACTTTCCGCGCAGCAGTTTAACGACGTTCACAGGCATAATTAGCTTCCTCCAATTAATGTCTATCGTTATTAGCATTTAGCTACCGAATACAGCAACGCTCTTATTCGCGCTGTGTACAGCTTCAATACAGCGAGGTTATTACACTGTACGCTTGCCTTTAATTGTCGCTAGCGGCTGTATGAATAGCTATGGTATCTATTGAATAACGTGCAGTATTACATTTGAAGAATATTTTAAGTCCATTTTAGTAGTTTTAACTATAGCATTTTCATTATCCGTTTATCAATGAGCTGCGCCGCGAGGCCGTTCCCCGTCGGGGGTTCGAATCCCCCTCGGGCATAGATGTTTGTGCTGTCTTTAGTATCAGGTAGTTCATAAGTAGTTTGTAGGTTTAGGGACTGATGACCCCGCAGTTAAGGCCCATAAGCTTCACAAACATTTGAACATTCGAATTTATAAATGAGCTGCTTAAAATTTTACGAGACGAGCATCTGATATAAAGTGCCTTGTCATGTGACTTCTCCCACAGCAGGTCATTGAGAATTTCGGTAACACTTCGACTTTTGCCTAATAAACGAAGCCTAATAAAAGTGGTGTGACTCTGAGGTACAGCTATAGTTTATTTAACAAAAGGCAGGACAGTGTTAAATACACAACTTCAGTACATTACTTATGATGGTTGTTCGTTCAGGGTTTCAGTACCACGGTTCTCTTATACACTGCCTGCCAAAAGAAGCTAATGATTCAGAAGAAACGAAACTTCACAGACTGAAAGGTTAAAAGCGAAAGCATTGATCAAGCAGAAGATTCATGTCAACACCTGCAGTTTAATGTGGATTCCGAACGACTGTGCAACTCCGAATTTTTCACATCAACAAAATTGTCAGAGGTGAAAGACGTGATAAGTGACAGATAAATTATCCTCGGATTAATAGGGGCACTAACCTGCTGTCTTTCGATCTGTAGTCTGACACTTGTCCGATTTTTTTCGAGTAGATTGGTTATTTGCGGACGTGGGTCCATGTTTGTTCTATGTTTATAAATACGTTCATCGATCATTTTTTTATTACAGAAGGCGGGTAGCACTCTTACTGCATGCGCCATGTTACCGCAACCACTCAGCCACCAAGGCGCAGGCTTAAGAGGTTATTTATTGTTATTTCAGTATTTAAAATGGATCTAAACTTAACAATTAATTTGGCAGTAACAGCCCACTTGAAAGAATGACCCTGCACCCCATCTGGCTTGGATGGGAGTACTAATTCAATGGGGTGAATGACATGAGGCAGTTGTATCCTTTAGTTTGAAAGCTTGCATACAACCTCTTCTCGATATTCTTGAACGGAGTTGAGGTCCGAACAGTCGCCACACATGTTGTGTCAGGGACAGATCTGAGAGTCTTGTTTGCGAAAGGGGTACAAACATCTTCAAATGTTTGTAAATATATCGGATTCCACTGCTTGGTTATTAGTCCGTAGCTTACAAACTACTTAAACTAAGGTAAACTAACCTAAGGACAACACAAACATCCATGCCCAAGGGGGGACTCTAACTCCCGACTGCGAACGGCCGCGCGCACCGCAAAAAATTTCAAATGTTTGTGAAGCTTAAGGGACTGAACTGCGGGGTCATCAGTTACGAAACTTGCAAACTACTTATGAACTACCTTATACTAAAGAGAGGAGAAATCTCCATGCCCGAGGGGGATTCGAACCCCCGACGGGGAACGGTCTCGCGCATCGCAGCATAGCGCCTCAATGCGCTCCGCCGCTCCACCGCGGCGCGCGACCGCCGCGGCGCGCGCACCGCAGCACGGCGCCCCAGTGCGCACGGCTAATCCGCCGCGGAGCGAAAGGATTACCTCAGTATCAAGCAGTCAGTTCGTAAAGGCACATGGTATTGTGGAAGATCATTGTTATATTGAGAAATGTAACTGAAATACTGCTGCATGACAGGAAGCGTACACTGCCGGAAATAAGATTTAATACAACCTTTTAGTTTTCCGATTCGCCAGTATTGATTGTTGACACAGATCATTTAGAGTAAACGAATTGATTACATTTACAGATCAATACCACAAACGGTAATTGGGAACTAGGAGTCGATTCATGGTGAAACACTCGTATTAATACGTGGTGTAGACTGCTCGACCAGTTGACGTAGCTCTGCAGGGCTTGTGGTTTGACGAGCCGCACGTGTCAGTTGTCTCATTATCCAACAAAATTGTCACATCCAACAACTCGTGTAAATGACTGACTAACCAAAAATATTTAACGTGTTATTCTAGAAAATAAAAGCCAGAAACCAACGAAAGATGCCACAATAAATGCCAAAACATGTTTGTGTGTTAAAACAAAGTGTCTTGAATAAGGCAGATTTAACCTTACATGTAATACAGCAAGTACGTAAGATACAGGAACTGCACTATCACAAGATGATAAGAGTGTAACTGCCTCCTCTCGAGCACTGAGTTATTCTTCGTAAAAATATTACAGATGGCATTTCCTCGTACTGGCACATGGAGAAAACCGGAAGCCTGCGAACACAGCGAGGTAGATCTTCCTTTAATTCATTGAAATGCAAATAATCCTTATCTCCCAAACAATATTCTGAACAAGTTAGTGCCTGCTCAGGATATTCCTTACCCGCATGAGTGTACAAGCCAGACGGAGATCCTGAAAAGAATATTTCAACCAATACTTTTTACTGCCACTCGTGTACATCACACGGCAGCAATCTGCCTCACACGAACTGTATTGCCAACTTGAACTGGCTGATACCACACATTTTCTTACGTTTTGCCGGCCACCGGTAGCCGAGGGGACTGAGGCGCTTCAGTCACGGTCTGTTCGGCCACTACGGTCGGGGGTTCGAATCCCCCCTCGGGCATGGATATTTGTGCCGTCCTAGTTCGTAAGTAGTTCATAAGTAGTTTGCAAGTTTAGGGACTGATGACACTGTAGTTAAGTCCCATAAGATTTACAAATGTTAAAATGTTCAAATGTTTGTTAAGCTTATGGGACTTAACTACGGGATCATCAGTCCCTAAACTTACAAACTACTTATCAACTAGCTTATCCGAAGGACGGCACAAATATCCATGCCCGAGGGGGGATTCGAACCCCTGACCGTAGTGGCAGTGCAGACCGTGACTGAAGCGCCTCAGTCCCCTCGGCCACCGCGGCCGGCTAAGATTTACAAACATTTGAACATTTTCTTACGTTTTATTCGTTTGCCCTCCCATGTCCATTTGACCCCACTTTACCCTTCGTTACAATGAGGGAAAGTACACGTTGAGAACATATAAATAGGAGGTGTTACGAATACGCCGGCTCACGTGTAGAGAGAGAAATATGAGATGTGCCACGATTTAGGCTTGCAGCGGGGATTAGGCAAGGCGGCGTGCCGCCAGCGGGCTCTGGTTACGGGAAACCAGAGAGGACCTTGACACGTCACCGCTGTCGCGCCAATCACAGCGCCGCCCACGCAAACACGCTGGGCAGCCTTCCAGCGCTATCTTAAGAGTGCCCGCCGCTTTCTCCAGGCTCGAGACACGTGTGTTCGACATCGGGACCAACCGGACTATAGTCCCTGAATATAGCTGCCCACACTGATCGAAAAACGCAATGAAAATAAAATTACTCATCCGCGGGAAATTGGAAATGAGCGTATGGCTTTCTTGGCCGGGAGAACCCTTGCGGGTTTGTTCGGCCGCCTTAGTGTCTTTTTATTTGACGCCGCGTGGGCGACTTACGTGCCAATGTTGACGAGATGATGATGATTAGGACAACTCACAACACCCAGTCCCCTGCCGCGAATCGAACCCGGGCCTCCTGCGTGGTAGGCAGCGACGCTACTGGTGAGCTACGGACGCGGACTCATCCACGGGAGACATCACTCGTGTACCACTCCTGTGACCGCGTGGTCTAAGGCGTTATGCTACGGACTGGGAGGCCGTTCTCTCCGGAAGTTCGAGTCCTCCCTCGGCATTCAGTGTGTGCGTTTTTTTACACCCCTGACCATTAAAATTTCTACACCACGAAGATGACGTGCTACAGATGCGAAATTTAACCGACAGGAATAAGATGCTGTGATAAGCAAATGATTAGCTTTTCAGAGCATTCACACAAGGTTGGCGTCGGTGGCGACACCTACAACGTGCTGACATGAGGAAAGTTTCCAACCGCTTTTGCATACACAAACAGCAGTTGACCGGCGTTGCCTGGTGAAACGTTGTTCTGATGCCTCGTGTAAGGAGGAGAAATGCGTACCATCACGTTTCCGACTTTGATAAAGGTCGGATTGTAGCCTATCGCGATTGCGGTTTATCGTATCGCGACATTGCTGCTAGTGTTGCTCGCGATCCAATGACTGTTAGCAGAATATGGAGTCGGTGAGTCCAGGAGGACAATACGGAACGCCGTGCTGGATCCCAATGGCCTCGTATCACTAGCAGTCGAGATGACAGGCATTTTATCCGCATTGCTGTTAACGGACCGTGCAGCCACGTCTCGATCGCTGAGTCAACAGAGGGAGACGTTTGTAAGACAACAACCATCTGCACGAATAGTTCGACGCCGGCCGCGGTGGCTGAGGGGACTGAGGCGCTCCAGTCACGGTCTGCACGGCCACTACGGTCGGGGGTTCGAATCCCCCCTCGGGCATGGATATTTGTGCCGTCCTTAGTGTTAGATAGTTCATAAGTAGTTTGTAAGTTTAGGGACTGATGACCCCGTAGTTGAGTCCCATAAGCTCTACAAACATTTGAACATTTTTTTAATAGTTCGACGACGTTTGCAGTAGCATGGACTATCAGCTCGGAGGCCATGGCTGCGGTTACCCTTGACGCTGCTTCGCAGACAGGAGCGGCTGCGATGGTGTACGCAACGACGAACCCGGGTGCACGAATAAAAAAAAAAATTTTATCGGATGAATCCAGCATCATGATTATCGCATCCGTGTTTGGCGACATCACGGTGAACGCACATTGGAAGCGTGTATTCGTCATCGTCATATTGGCGTATCACCAGGCGTGATGGTATTGGGTGCCATTGGTTACACGTCTCTGTCACCTCTTGTTCGCATCGTCGGCACTTTGAACAGTGGTCGTTGCATTTCAGATGAATTACGACCCTTGGCTCTACCCTTGAAACTAAGTATCGCTCCCTGTATATCTAGTAAAGCCAACCAATGCCCTTGAACAGTGCAAGGAGTCACTTTACCAGTTCTTTATTAGACACAATTTCTTCGGGTCTTGGCTCTACCCTTCATTCGATCCCTGCGAAACCCTACATTTCAGCAGGGTAATGCACGACCGCATGTTGCAGGTCCTGTACGGGCCTTTCTGGATACAGAAAATGTTCGGCTGCTGCCCTGGCCAGTACATTCTCCAGATCTCTCACCAACTGAAAACGTCTGGTCGATGGTGGACGAGCAATTGGCTTTTCACAATACGCCAGTCTCTACTCTTGATGACTGTGGTAGCGTGTTGAAGCGTCTGTACCTGTATACCCCATCCTAGCTCTGTTTGAGTCAATGCGAGGCGTATCAAGGCTGTTATAAGGCCAGAAGTGGTTGTTCTGGGTACTGATTTCTCAGGATCTATGCACCCAAATTGTAAAATGTAATCACATGTCAGTTCTAGTATAATATATCTGTCCAATGGATACTCATCTGCATTTCTTCTTGGTGTAGCAATTTTTAAAAAAATGTTCAAATGTTTGTTAAGCTTATGGGACTTAACCACGGGGTCATCAGTCCCTAAACTTACAAACTACTTATGAACTACTTACGAACTAGGACGGCACAAATATCCATGCCCGAGGGGGGATTCGAACACCCGACCGTAGTGGTAGCAATTTTAATAGCCAGTATTGTAAAATTACTCATCCGCGGGAGACTATCACTCATGTATCACTCATGCGGCCGCGTAGTCTAAGGCGTCATGCTACGGACAGGGAGGCCGTTCCCTCCGGAAGTTCTTGTCTTCCCGAGGGAATGGGTGTGCTTAACGTTAGTTTAAGTAGTTTCCAAGTCTAGCGACTGACGACCATAGCAATTTGGTCCAACAGGTTTACTAATATTTGAAGACATGTAGGCTTACATTTCATTACATTAGTTATTTACAAAGTTCCATGTGAGTTCGGGTGCTCATTGTATTGGACAGACTGTACGAACTGTGGAGTAACGCCGAACGGAACACGAGAGGTGCTTACGTCTTTGCTAGCCGGAAAAATCAACCGTGGCAGAACATTCATCAGAAAATCACAAACATTTGAACATTCGACCAAGAAGGGATTTTTCAAGTTTCCTCAGATATGCCTTACGTAGTTGCAGTCACTGACAAATGACAAAACCTATTAGATCTACCAAACTGCGGTGATGTTTCAGTGGTTGATCCAAATATTGTTGTTATGGTCTTCAATGCGAGGTCTGCTTTGATGCAGCTCTCCACGCTATTATATCGTGCGCAAGGCTCTTCATTTCTCAATAACAACTGCTACCGACGTCCCTTTGAACCTGCTAACTTCATTCGTCTCTTGGTCTCCCTTTACTGTTTTTACCCACCACATTTCCCTCTAAGATCACATTAAAGATCCCTTGATGTGGCAGAAGCGATCCCTTCTTATAGTCTTGATATACTAGAAATTTCTTTTGATCTGCACCGATATAAGTAGCATCAATATCTGACGAGGAAAAACTGCTAGTCAGATAAATGCACGGTTCGTGTAGTTTCAGTGGAGTGCTGCCCATGTGTAGAATGGGGAAGGTGCGCGATCTGTCAGAGTTTGACGGAGGGCAAATTTTGATGGCTCAATGGCTCAGGACGAACGTTTCGGAAACTGTTCGATGAGTACTGTGGTGTCTTCCAGTGGCGAAACCACGATCTAACATCGAGGTATAATTATCAAGCAGTAAATCAATGTCCAGAGACATATTTTGTCTCGATGTATATCAGAGATATAAATCTGAATGATAAGCTTTGAATTAAAATTTGTGCGACGGCCGGGATCCGAACGCGGGACTTCCTGCTTACTAGGCAGGCACTATACCACTAAGCCACCGCACCGTGACTTAATGGATACAGCGAGTGCACGGATTGTCTTAAGGCACGTCTCACTCCACAACGCAAACTTTAAATCTGCCTCATGTTCCCCTATATAAATACGTATCAATGATGCCCAAGGCTCTCCAATAACGGAATAGCACGCCGGTAATGAACGTTAATGGGAACGATCCTGCATTTGCATCTCGGGCACAGATGATAAAAATATCAAATAATAAATCAGTGTCCAGAGACATAGTTTGTGTCGATATATATCAGAGATATCTGTGCCGCATATAATATGCCGCTACTGTATTCTAAGGAAGGACTGGGACATGTACTCGGATTGCACATGATTCACTGTCTTCAATAACGCTCGGGCGCTGATAACCTCGCTGTTGAGCGCCCTAAAACACCAATCATCATCATCAATAACGCTTTATTAAGAACAAGTATAAACAGTTGCCTCGGAATTAAGGAACAATCTTACGTTAATACTCAGGCCACTCATAATTATAAACAATCTTGAGTGAAGCGCATCTTAGGACAGGCTCAATGCCTAGAACACAAATTATCCTAAGAAACAATTTAATGATTTGCAGTAAACACTAAAAACAATGTTTACAGATTAAGACAATAACAGATTCCTCCGGAGATCTCTGCAATAATAGGACACTACCAGAATTATAAGAGACTGCAAACCTATTGGCCAATAAGGTATAGACTGGAAATATGGGTCTTAGCCCATGCCATCTCAATACTACTAATAAGAATGAATCAGGAGTCTCTCCTCAAACACTAAGTCTAGCACACTCAGTTAAAGTTTAATTAAAACAATTAGGGTATTAAATCAACAGCAGGTTGTTAGTTTTTATGTAACCTAACCAAATGAACGTCTGGATGAGTGAACGAGCTAAACACACAAATCTTCTGCATTACACATTGATGCAGCCGACAACAAACGCTCAACGGCATTGAGTACCTTAGCTCTAAAACATGAAACGATCATTTACAGAAATGAAACCTAGTTCAAAATTTCTGACAATAAGTTCCATTTAAGTCAAAATCTTTAACTTAAGTGAAATATTAACTTATCTACTGAGAGTAAGTCTCTCACTAAAGGCACAAGGTCATCTGTTTATTTTTCCCTTTTAACTAAAGTTGTTTTTTGGCGGAGGCTGAGCCAGCAGGGCTGATGAATACAGGTAGATTCTGTTCGTGGGAAAAGGACGAACCACAGTGAAACGACCGAGAAGAACTTGACACATACATGTCAATCACAAATACCGGGTTGTCAAACCGATATCAAACAAACAGTGCTCACCCACTATCATTCTCAGTTATACGATGTATGTCCACAAACTAAGTTCCGTTTGTTTATATAAACCAAACGCGAACAGATACAGAAAAAATATTTATTGTATAAAAATCTGCAACTGTTCAACCACTTTTGTACATAACTTCCTAAATTTTGTAGGCACTTGTCATAGCATGGGACAAGTTTTTGTGTGCCTTCTTCATAGAACGTTGCCACCTGTGTATTCAACCATGTGGCAAACATGTTCTTTCAGCTCAACATCGTTGAAGTGTTGACCAACAAGGACAGATTTTAGGTGTAAGAAGAGATGAAAGGAGTCTTCTTCATCCCTTCACGTTGCCGCCCGACCTCACAAGGCGAATGTGACCGAACAACTCTTACGGGAACTTCACTGGCACGTGTTTGATCGTCCTCCGTACAGTCTCGCTCCTAGCGGCTTTCTTCTTACACCTAAAACCTGTCCATGGCGGTCAACACTTCAGCGATGATGACGAGCTGAAAGAACATGTTACCACATGGTTGAAAACACAGGCGGCAACCTACGAAGAAGGCATACAAAGACTTCAGCCACGCTATGACAAATGCCTACAAAATTTCGGAAGCTATGTAGAAAAGTAGTTTAATAGTTGTATATTTTTGTACAATAAATATTTTTTCTGTATCTGTACACGTTTGATTTATATAACCAAACGGAACTTACTTTGTGTTCAAATGTTTGTATCGCTTATGGGACTTAACTACGGGGTTATCAGTCCCTAAACTTACAAACTGCTAATGAACTAACTAATACTAAGGACGGTACAAATATCCATGACCGAGGGGGGATTCGAACCCCCGACCGTAGTAGCCGTGCAGACCGTGACTGGAGCGCCTCAGTCCCCTCGGCCACCGCGGCCGGCTTACTTTGTGGACATACCTCGTACGTTGCCACGTCGTCTCAAAAAAAAAAAAAAAAAAAAATGTTCAAATGTTTGTAGAACTTATGGGACTTAACTACGGGGTCATCAGTCCCAAAGCTTACAAACTACTTATGAACTAGCTAAGACTAAAGACGGCACAAATATCCATGCTCGAGGAGGGATTCGAGCCCCCGACCGTAGTGGCCGTGCAGATCGTGACTGGAGCGCCTCAGTCCCCTCGGCCACCGCGGCCGGCTGTTGGTTCTTCAGAGCAGTGGAGACGACGTGGCCGTTTTACGCTCGTTTGGGTAACACACTGCCGGCCGCGGTGGCCGAGGGGACTGAGGCGCTCCAGTCACGGTCTGCACGGCCACTACGGTCGGGGGTTCGAATCCCCCCTCGGACATGGATATTTGTGCCGTCCTTAGGATTAGCTAGTTCATAAGTAGTTTGTAAGTTTAGTGACTGATTACCCCGTAGTTAAGTCCCATAAGCTATACAAACATTTGAACATTTTGTTTGAAGAACCAACAAGTTACATCCGACGTGCTTCCGCTCAGGCCACAGAAGGAGAAATGCTTGTTAGCCCCGAGCAAACGGCCGCGGCACACACACTCCTCCGCAGATTTCAATCAGTACAATTGCAATTCAAAAACTGCCCACACTCGGAGCGGAAGTTATACCTGGCAGACACGACTCCATATTAACAACGCTTGCCATCCACACGGCCACCGCCTGCCGAGGGAAGCCGTCTCTTGTCAACAGCCCCCAGCTACGTACTCCGCCCGCTTTCCACCAGCCCATTACGGCGCAACGTGCCCACTCCAGCGTACAAACATCCATACAGAGTCCCAGCAAAGATAAACAGCCGATCGCTGACAGTCGACCAGCGATCCGGCTCAATATCTATCTGAAGGAGAGGATCTGAATTAAAATTTGTGCCACAGCCGGGATTTTAAACCAGGACCTCCAGATTACTAGGCAGGCGTTATACCACTAAGCCCCCGTGACGTAATGGATACAGTGACTGCGCCTCCTTTAATTCTGCCACGTGTTCCCCTATATAAATATGTATCAATGTTGTCATTTATAATTTACTAACTTAAACCCGCGGCTCTGCTTGCGTGTTGGTAGATCAAATCACACCTAAAGCTGCACTCGTTTCGAAGAATCCAATCACGAAATGGTCAAATGTTTGTACAACTTATGGGACTTAACTACGGGGTCATCTGTCCCTAAATTTACAATCTACTTTTGAACTACTTACGAACTTGGACGGCACAAATATCCATGCCCGAGGGGGGATTAGAACACCCGACCGTAGTGGCCGTGCAGAATGTGACTGAAGCGCCTCAGTCCCCTCGGCCACCGCGGCCGGCTCCAATCAAGAAATTCAACAATAATGATTCTAATAATATCACAGATTGATCACTTGATGTAATGCCCGAAACGTCAAATCGTTTTTTAAGAGATTTCTTTTGTACTGCTTTATTTATTTCTCATATTTTTCCTTATTCGTATGCTTATCCTTACATAGAAAGAGCTGAAGACATTGTAGCACGCATAGACCAAAGATATGGTCTGTAGCATCACGTTTCTTTGTATGTAACCTCCTTGTTATAGAGTCCAAAGGTCATTGCTGGCCTTCGGTCCGAAATATTTTATAATTTGACGACTTTCAATCACCATATCTTCCACCCCCTTATAGCTATCGGCATGCAACAGCTATGGTGTACAACGGGAGACTTCGGACAACAATTTCATACAGACCATTCGTTTGCGTTCTGAAGTTTTCGCTGCAGAGCGAAATATTAACACACACGTAGAATTTTATATACACCGATAACTTTCCATCCCAATATACTCCACCCTTTTATCATTATTAACCCTCAAGCAACAATGCAACCAATAAAACCATTTTCAAAGAGTAAATATAATTTTCAAAGAGTAATTATTGCTCCGCATTTCACGTTATATTCTTCAAATTACTAAATATCTATCAGATCGCTCTAAAACCATACCTACAAACTTTCCTCAAGTATAAATTAGTAACTGTAAAAATATTTAAGTCTCTGCGTGTTGTCGCTCGGATGTGATAAGCGTACACCGAACAGACATTCACATTGATATATAGCTATCCGATCGCCATAAAACCGTGCCTAAAGCCTTCCCCTCGTGGACATTAGTAACTGTACAAATTTTTAGCTCTTTATGTCTTGTGGTTCGGACGTGATAAATGTACACCGAGCAGACATTCTCATTTATAGATATAGGAGAACATGAGTCAGAATTAAAGTTCGTACTGTGGTTCAAATCTCTGCTGTGGCATAAATTATAATTCAAAGCCTCTCCTTCAGATTTACATCTTCGAAACAGCGAGGTGTTGCGTGGCCATCCCTCATTAGAGATGTCGGACGACGTTGGCTGGGCAGGCAGGTAAACAGCAAAGGCGATGAACTGTGGCGGAGCCGGCCGCGGTGGCCGAGGGGACAGTCTGCGTCAGGCAGTGCAGCGGTGCGGACGGACTGTTTACGTCCCGCCGCCGGGTCTGCTGCTCGCGTGTGTTTACGTGGCACAGTCGCCTTCGCTTGCGTAATTTACTTAGAACAAGAATGGCCCACTCCTGGCGAAAATCAACATTGAAAATCAGTTTTTCGAATGAATATGCACGACCGAAGGCACTTGAAGTCGAACAATTTATTAGAGACGAAGTGAAGATTGACTGTAACGATCTTATCGGCATCCACTTCTCTATAGTGAGCAGTGTAGTGTATGTGAAGCTTACCAGCGACGCCGTCTGTGAGAAGATTCTAAACAGATCAAGAAATGGACTCAAATTCCGTCACTCAGATGGAAATATCGGTGAAGTGACTATCGAACAAGCAGGTCTTGGACTACGAACAATTAGAGTGTTTGAACTTCCGTTTGAAGTACCTTCAGACGTGGTTGTTTCTGCGCTGCGCCCTTATGGGAACGTTATTAGCCACATGGCCGAGAAATGGGCTCAATTTACAACATATCCGGTGTTCAATGGGGTGCGGCAGGTACGCATTGAATTGACCAAACACGTGCCATCTTATCTATATATTGGAGGGTGCCGTGCCATCATAATTTATGATGGCCAGCCGAAGACGTGCTCCGGTTGTGGCCAAGAAGGTCACGTTCGTTCTAGCTGTATGCAGCGCAGAATAACGCAGTTACCACCTGGTGATGAACAGATCCCATCGGCACCGACGACGCTTCCATTGACATATGTACAGGTTCTTCAAAATGAACCCAGCCAGCAGCCTTTGCCGACACCACTTGATGACACCGTGCCAAACACGGTAGAACTTCAGGGCAACGAGGACAGGATGGAGGCTACACCTGTGCCGGCTCCTGAACGTCACGTGAGGAAGGATAACGAAGTGTCTCCGAAGGAGGGAACAGATGCCGCCTCTATGGTCGTGCCTACCGCCGCCTTCGTGCCAGACAGTCAGAATACCCAGACTTCGTCTGATACTGACGTACACGTGCGAAAACAACGGTCACCACAGAGAAGGAAGAAACGTCGGCTTGCTCCGTCTGATATCAGCCGATCACAATCTAATGATGAATCCCAAGACCTTCTACCATCAGAAGACCCTAAAGTGGAACTTCCTGCCTCACTCCAGTCGGAAGCGGAATCAACACGGCGTATGTCTATAACTCCTACTACAGATGATGACCAGCAGTCAGCCATTCGTCAGTCGTACACCGACGACACATCAATGCATGTTGACTCACCAGGGGCTTCAACTGACGACCAGCGTCCAAGCAACGCAGCATGGCACGAAGATGTTGAAGATAATTCATCCACAGGTGACGTAGCAACAGATGTTGCTACTAAACTAAATGTATGCTAATCGATGAGGGTTTGGGGGAGAATGTGCTACCTGATCTTCGTGTTACAATGAGCATCCCTGTAAATATGGCACAAGGGCAGGCTTACAGAATTGGATCTATCAACATTAATACAATCCAAACGCAGATAAAGTTTCAGTTATTCCGTGACATGATGCGGGCGTCAGATCTAGATATTGCCCTTCTACAAGAAGTTCGCCTCGAGTCATTTCCAGGTATTTCTGGTTATGATACATATCAAACGCCATCTTCTTCCAACGGTAGTGGGACGGCCGTACTTCTGAGAGAAGGTATTGTCGTTGAAGACGTCACTTATTTACCATCGGGCAGGGCCTTGCTGTGACATTCCATGGTGTCCGGATCATCAACGTTTATGCTCCCTCCGGCTCGGACAAACGAAGGGAACGCTCGCACTTCTACTCAGAAGAGATAGCTCCACTGTTTGCAGGTCAATACGATCACATTATTCTTGGAGGAGACTTCAACTGTGTACTCGCCATAAAGGACCAAATTCCTCATTTTACCACGTGCCAAAAACTTAAATTACTTATTCAAGAACTGGACCTGATAGACACATGGGAGCATAAGCATGGTGATCGACCTGGATACACTTTTTTCACCAGCCATTCAGCGAGCCGTCTGGACCGAGTCTATGTCTCCCGCGGACTCACAACGGCAACACTTGATGGCGAGCTGTGGCCTACCGCCTTCTCGGACCACATCGCCTACATTTGTACTGTTTCTCTTCGACGGCAGGGCGTGTGGCGAAGTCGAGGTACTTGGAAGTTAAACGTTGCACATCTTAAGGATCCCGAGTGCAGACAGCATATAGAAGCGACGTGGAACAACTGCCAGGGACGTCTTACGGCATATCCTTCAACGATTCGATGGTGGCTCGAGTGTGCTAAGCCAGCTTTGCGTCGCACATTGGTACAGTATGGGCGTGACAAAATGAGTTGGCATCGACGAACCATGGAATTTTACTTTACGGCACTCCGTGAGCTTGCTAGCCAAGCACCGTCTCCTGAACGACAGATTGCAATTCAGCGGATTAAGGCGAAGATTACTTTACTTATGCGCCGCCGTCTTGAGGGAACAGTGATACGTGCGAGATGTCAAGATCGAGTCGCTGGAGAACCTCCTTCCATGCATCACATTATTCGAGAGAAGCAACGGTGTAGAAGAGCGCTGGTGCACGCTATTGATACCCCAGATGGTCGTCGACTGACATCTCAGAATGACATCGCCACTGCTTTCGTGGGCCACTATCGACAGTTGTATGCAGAAGAAGATCAGGATGCTATAGCAATGGAAGAAGTGCTCGACTCCATGCCTGGTACTCTTGATGGGGAGTCTGTGCAGACCCTTACAGATACGATTACTGCTGATGATCTCGCTGACGCTCTACGCAGGGGAGCAACAAACAAATCCCCAGGCCCAGATGGCCTCCCGCTGGAGTTCTACCGCGCCTTTCAAGACATCATGGCTCCTCGCTGGATAGAAATGTATAAAGAACTGATGATACCTGACGTCCCACTCCCACCTGCTTTTGTCGAAGGCCTGATCATTCCAGTCCCGAAGAAGTCCAGGGGACAAAAAGTGGAACATTTTCGGCCGTTAACCATGCTGAACTGCGACTTCAAGATTTTTACCAGGATCCTCGCTTCCAGACTCCGGCGTGTCTTGCATCAAGTCGTATCTACGGATCAAACATGTATTGGTGGCAGAAGTAACATCCAGACAGCACTAAGTGATTATCGTGACATCATAGCCTTGGCCGAGACTTGCCGCATTCGTGGTGTCTTAGTGTCCATAGACCTGGACCATGCTTTTGATAGGGTGAGTCATGACTTTCTTGAAGCAGTGCTGCGAAGAATGGCGTTTCCTCCCGCCTTTACACACACCGTCCTGCGGCTTCTCCGATGCGCCACCTCACGTGTACTGATCAATGGACGTGTGGCAGGCAATGTTACCATTTCGCGATCTGTACGACAAGGCTGTCCGCTATCGATGATTCTTTTTGCCATTGCGCTTGAGCCATTGTTACATGGACTGCGATGTCGACTGTCTGGGATGAAGATGAGGGACCGGTCCTTTATCTGTCGCGCATATGCTGATGACCTTCTGTTCCTGGCTCAATCAGGGGACGAAGTGCGGATAGCTCTAGAATGGATTACCAAGTATGGAACTACTGCGGGCAGCCGTATGAATCTGACCAAGTCTGCCGCTATGAACATTGGCAGGGGTCTTCCTGAAGGAAGCGTGGCCCCGCTACAATCAGTGGACAAGCTCAAGTGTTTAGGGATAACCTTCACGCGCGACATTCGACGAACCTCGGCAGTCAACTACAAACGCCTTCTTCAGGTATTACGAGCTAACGTCCGAAGCAATCTACTACGGTCGTTAGACTTAATACAACGAGTTGCTTTCGTGAACATCCATCTGGCGTCTAGGATACCGCACCTGGCCCAGATTCTACCGATGCCGAAGACGATGGCAACAAGACTGCTGGCTGTGTTTGGATACTTCGTGAGCGCCGGCCTTATCTTCAAAGTCCGTTATGAAACATTAACTCTCCCCCCTCGAGACGGAGGTCTTGGGCTTGTCAATGTACATGTCAGAGCGTCTGCCCTTTATGTCAGTACAATGATTAAGCTGTGGAAACATCGCCAGACCGGAATATCTGGGATTCTGATCGACGAACTTGCTCCTATGTCTCTAATGCCGCCCATAGCAGTAGCGCATATCTCTACCCATCTCTCACATATTAAGACATTTTTTATAGAATATAGTTACGTCCATGAAGACTTGCCCCATACACGGACTCCAACGACACGTGATGTGTACCGCATAATGATGAAGGGCCACACCCGGAATTTCGTGGAGAGACGACATCCAACAATCAGATGGCCTGTGGTCTGGCGTTCTGTGCATCATGGCCTCCTCGATACAGATGCTCGTGCTACCTGGTATCTGGTTGTCAATGGAAAATACATGACGCGACATCGGCTGCATGCAATTAAGATGACGGACTCTCCACACTGCCCTCAGTGTCACGTGTTAGACACTGATGAACATCGGCTGATGTGTGGACCTGCTGCAGAGGTGTGGCTGTTCATAAAGAAAATACTTGCCTTTCTTTGTCGTACAGCTCCACACACTATTGAACCGCAGTCACTTCTATTTCCGGACGAGAGCTTTTTTCCACGCACAAAGACTAATGCAGTGAACTGGATCAAAGGCCTATCTATATATTATTTGTTTCACGATCGAGAAAAGAGTGTGCTTGATTTTTGGACGTTCCTCCAAGATCGCTTCACGTCTCTACTACATAATTCAAGACACCGACAATACTATGCCAATTTTCTGGGTAGTGTTTTCCTGGATCCTCCCCACAGCTTGGGTGTGCCGGGTATGAGACGATAATTTTAGTATGAATGATCCCTCGGAAGAATGAACCTATGTAACGGATGAAAACAATTTATTCGAGAAGACGTGCCCGGAACTCGCGTGAGGAACAGAAATTCAGCTAATATCTATCCGCATATGGTCGGTGTGCAGGCACCATTTATGTTTGTTCCGCCGGGAGGGCGGTCTTATTTATGTTCACTATCAGACGCTATTAATGCTGCACTTCATGTAGAGATATTTTACTTCCAGTGAAAATCCTCACAAAAGAAGGAGATATTTTTCTTTTCCTTTCTTTTATTTTCTCTTTCATTGATATATATAGAAATAAAATGAAGCGCGTAAAACTTTAAATAAATAAAAAGAAATAAATAAAAAAATAGAAAAAAAAAATTAAAAAAAAAAAATATTAGTTGAGGCGAAAAAAAAAAAAAAAAAAAAGGGGGACTAAGGCGCTCCAGTCACGGTCTTCACGGCCACTACGGTCGGGGGTTCGAATCCCCCCTCGGGCATGGATATTTGTGCCGTCCTAGTTCGTAAGTAGTTCATAAGTAGTTTGTAAGTTTAGGGACTGATGACCCCGTAGTTAAGTCCCATAGACTATACAAACATTTGAACATTTTTGAACTGTGGCGGAACTAATATGTTGGGCAGAGTACAAGTGTATCCGAACACAAGGTGCACAGGACACTCCTAACGATAGGCCTTCGCAACCGACGACCCATGCACACGCTAAAGTCAATACCACGATATCGGCAACCACGACCGAAATGGCCACGTGACCATAGTCACTGGGCATTCGCGTAATGACAGTGTGTTCCATGGTCTGGTCATGCCGATGGAAAGATGCACATCGTCTTCCAGCAAACTCCATTATGGTCGGGGATTCGAATCCCCTCTCGGGCATGGATGTTTGTGACGTCTTTAGTATAAGGTAGTTCATATGTAGTTTGTAAGTTTACGAACTGACGACGAGTTAAGTCCCTTAAGCTTGACAAACATTTGAACATTTTTTGAAACACCATTTTGACAGCTGTTTTGTAGGATGATGACAGGCTGGCGACGGTTCAGTTATGCACTGACGAACGTTATCGTAGCCATGGATGGGTCCAGTGCAACCCGTACAAGGCACCATGACGCCAACACCGATTGTCGAAAATGTACACCCCTTCATGACGATCATGTTTCCCAACGATGGTTGCATTTTTCAACAAGATAATGCCCCATGTCACAAAGCCAGATATGTGGTTGCGTGATCCGAGGAAGACAGTAGGGCGTGGCAATCGATGAACTGGCCTCAACCCGCCTGATCTGAACCCGATCTAACGCATCTGGGATGTGACTGTACGTGACGTCAGAACTTATGTCCTGCGCAACTTTCCGGATTATACGGTAATTGACTTGTGTGTACAGATGTGCTGACAACTCCATCCAGAAACCTGCATTTCTTTCATGCCAAGACGGCAGCCTCTGTGACAAACCGACTATGACGTAGGAGGCCACAATGTTCTGGCTGATCAGTGTGTGAGAGGCAGTCAAAACGAGTCAAATAGTCATTAAGTAAGCCGACTGTTTATTATCACCATAAGTGCTAATACATTTACCCATATGTTGGACAGGACGGTCACTACATTCATGGAAAAATATTAGCAATTACCTATGCAACCATGAATGTAACCAGGCGTGAACCTCTTCACTCGAAGCAAAACGACGTCTACGAATAACAATCTTCAAGGCAGCAAGGAAATGGCAATCGAGACCTTGTGGAGGATGTGTAAAGGCCTCCCAGCGAAACTTCTGTAGCTTAGTAGAACAACCTTGGGAACATGTGGACGAGCATTATTGCGCAGCAAAATAACGCAGTTGAGACTACGCCGCAGAAGTTACATGGGATACGTCTCTATAGCTCCCGCACAGCAAGATTTAAAAACTACCTATCACAGCTCAATTTGTGTATGAAAATACACTCATATCAACCAAATCTCAATTTCCTTCCCATGCAAAAAATCTATAAGGTACATGAACTGCACAGGTGTGTAACATTTTCACAAGATAATGACTGACCTCTGTATCTGTTTATGAGCATATGCCTTGTTGATACGATTTTACTTATCTCAGTCTTTTTTATTCGTGTTGACTGAATATGCAGATATGACTTCTTTTCAGACCAGGCCTCGGAAACCTCTTGGCAACTGTTTCCAAGTATCTTACTAAAAAGGATTTACTCATAGACACAGTTTCTATCGTTATCGCGGAATTTGCTGCGCGGGAGTAGGCGAGCGGTCTGGAGCGCCACGTTTCTGATCGCGCGGCCTCCCGCATCGGAGGTTAGAATCCTTCCTCGGGCGTGGATGTTTGTGTAGTCTTTAGTGTAATTTAGTTCATAAGTAGTTTGTAAGTTTAGGGACTGATGACCCCGCAGTTAAGTCCCATAAGCTTCACAAACATCTGAACATTTTTTTACGAAATTTATAGCCGGCCGCGGCGGCCGAGGGGACTGAGGCGCTCTAGTCACGGTCTGCACGGCCACTACGGTCGGGGGCTCGAATCCCCTCTCGGGCATGGATATTTGTGCCGTCCTTAGTATAAGGTAGTTGATATGTAGTTTGTAAGTTTAGGGACTGATGACCCCGTAGTTAAGTCCCATAAGCTTAACAAACATTTTGAACGAAATTTATATACAAGGCACATCCTGAAAGTAGGTTTCTCAATTCAAAAATGAAAAACTTTATTGGCAACAGGTACGGCAGTGTTTGAGCTATTGTTCTACACAATCACTGAAAGAACTGAGATATTACTCATATCGTGGGAAGAGATTCTGTCGTTTGGATCGTAGACGTCTGCTGGCTGTGAATGGAACCAGCGTGTTGCAGACTTTTCGAGCTCTTACCGCGAAACAATGTAGAAACCGACACTTGCCACTCAGAATAAGAGGCGTGGAGTGCTTACTGCAGGTGTTCTACGTCTACATATATAGTCCGCAATCCACCGTAAAGTGCGTGGCAGAGGGCACACGGTACCACTACTAGGCATTTCGTTTCCGATTCCACTCCCAAATAGAATGTTCAAATGTTTGTATAGTTTATGGGACTTAACTACGGGGTCATCAGTCCCTAAACGTACAAACTGCTTAAGAACTAGCTAACACTAAGGACGGCACAAATATCCATGCCGGAGGGGGGATTCGAACCCCCGACCGTAGTAGCCGTGCAGACCGTGACTGGCGCGCCGCAGTCCCCTCGGCCACCGCGGCCGGCAATCCAAAATAGAACGAGGGGAAAAGAAGTCTATATGCCTCTGTACGAGCCCTAATTTCTCTTATCTTGTCTTTGTCATATTTACGCGAAATGTAAGTAGGCGGCAGGAAGATCGTTCTAAACTGAGCTTCAAATTCCTGCCATCTAAATTTCCTCAACAGAATTTCTCGAAACGAACGTCGTCTTTCTTCCACCATTTGAGTTCCCGGGGCATTTCCATGAAACTTGCGCATTGGTCGAACCTACCATTAACGAACCAAGCTGCTCGCCTCTGAACTGCTTCCATGTCTTCCTCTAACTGGTGTGCTGCAGGTCCCTAATACTTCAGCAATACTCAAGACGTGGTCGTGCAAGCGTTTTATACACCGTCTCCTTTACAGATGAATTACACCTTCCCCAAGTCTCCCAATAAACTGAAGTCGGCTGTCCGCCTTACTCACAACTGTCCTTACATGTTCGTTCCATTTCATATCGCTCTGCAATGTTACGCCTAGATATTTCAACGAGGCGACTTCACCAATAAGCTCACTACTAATGCTGTATTCGAACATTATGGAATTGTTTTTCCTACTCATGTGAATCACCTTACATTTTTTCTACATTTATAGCTATCTCCCATTCTTTACACGAAAATAACGGTCCTATCACACTCCCCTGGGGCACGCCTGACGATACACTCGCCTCTGACGAACACTCACCGCCGAGAACAACGTACTGTGTTCTATTACTTAGGAAGTCTTCCAGCCAGTCAGAAAATCTGTGTACCTACTCCATATGCTCTTACCTTCTTTAGCAGTCTGCGGTGTGGCACCGCGTGAAATGCCTTTTTGAAATCCAGAAAAACACAATCTGCGTGTTGCCCTTCATCCATGGTTCGCAAGATGTCTTGTGAAAGTAGGGCAAGCTGAGTTTCACACGAACGATGTTTCCTAAACCCGTGCTGATTCATAGAAAGAAGCTTTTCTGCCTCAAGGGAATTTACTACATTCGAGCTGAGAATATGCTATAAAACTGAACAGGGAACTGATGTCAACGATATTGGCTTGTAATTATGTGGTCAGTTCTTTTACCTTTAGCCGGCCGCGGTGGCCGAGGAGACTGAGGCGTTCCAGTCACGGTCTGCACGGCCACTACGGTCGGGGGTTCCAATCCCCCCTCGGGCATGGATATTTGTGCCGTCCTAGTTCGTAAGTAGTTCATAAGTAGTTTGTAAGTTTAGGGACTGATGACCCCGTAGTTAAGTCCCATAGACTATACAAACAACAACTTTTACCTTTCTTATAAAAGGAAGTCTCCTACGCTTTTTTCCAATTACGTAGTAGGAACTTTGCGCTGAATTAAAGAAGCGAGATAAATGCAAGCTAAGTAAGGGGCCAATGCTGCAGAAAGAATACTCTTTGTAAAACTGCTCCGTGACAATGCTCGTCCCCATACGGCTCGTCATACAACGACTGTTTTGCAGAAGAACTGCTGTGAGCTCTCCGATCACCAAATACACAGTCCTGATCATGTTCGCGGCGATTTCTATTTTTCTTGCGCCACAAGTAATGCCTGCTCTCCAACAAGCGTTTTTACGACGACGAAGAGATAAAGACAACTGACACACGCCGGTTCCATTCACAGGCGGCAGACTTCTACGACCCTGGAATACAGAAGTTGATCCCAAGATGTAACGAGTGTCTCGATGTTTTTGGTAACTAAGTCTCAAAATACCTCAAACATTGTTGTACTTGTTGACAACAAAGTGTTCATGTAACTATGTTGCCTTTGTTTAAAACCATAGGAAGATATACTTTCTGGATGCGACGCACACAGAAATTGATACCTTTGATAGATTAACACCTTGACTGCCGACCATTAAGAGTAGGTTCACACTGCACCTCGAGTGCATGCAGGCAGAGTCTGTGTGTGTAAACTGGAGAATGAACTGCACTTATGGTGGACAAAGTGGCCATTCTCGGAAGACCGCTGCCAATGCCGTAGTGGGAGATCTTAAGGTAGTGTCATCTCTAACACCATGAATACTTCTGTTCTAGAGGAACAGACATTGCTGTCAGTCCGCAGTTGCAAATGTTAAATATACGGATATTAATTCGCAATTTTCGAGAATTTGTGATTTTAACTGCTGTTCTGTAGTTCGTCTATCATTTAGTAACATGTGAAAATTTGTGCCGGACCAGGAATCGAACTAGGTTCTCCCGCTTTTCGCGAGCGGTCGCCTTAACGACTCGGCCACCCGGACACGTTTACTGGCCAGCACCAAACTTTCATATCTTACACTTGTCTGCTTACACAGGTGCTCGTACACGGTTTGAGACGTATGCACACCATCATTACCCTGTCTTGGCAGACATACTTACCAAAGGGGAAGTAGGCAAGTGTAGCATATGGGTCTGGCCAGGGAATTTGTTCGGATGGCAGTAGACTTGCGCATAGTAGTTCGTGATCGGGAGCGCTCACTTTAGTTCGCGGCTCTGCCGCGAAATAGTTCGTTCTCTTAGTTCGTCCGTTCCCAGTGACGGCTGAGCGGCGTGGTCTGCGCATGCAGGTGGAGGGAGAAGTTCCCCCTCCTAGCTGCTTCATGCGCTTGCTGCTTGAGCCGCTAACGATACCAAGCAAACCAAAAGAAACAGTTTGTGGATACCAGAATGAAACTTTCACTCTGCAGCGGAGTGTGCGCTGATATGAAACTTCCTGGCAGATTAAAATTGTGTGCCGGAACCGGGACTCGAACCTGGGACCTTTGCCTTTCGCGGGCCAGCGCTCTACCGACTGAGCTACCCCGACACGACTCACGATGCCGCCTCACAACTTTACTTCCGCCAGTACCTCGCCTCCTACTTTCCCAACTTCACAGAAGCTCTCTTGCAAACACGCAAGACTAGCACTCCTGGAAGAAAGGATATGGTGGAGACATGGCTTAGCCACAGCCTAAGGGATGTTTCCAGAATGAAACTTTCACTCTGCAGCGGAGTGTGCGCTGATATGAAACTTCCTGGCAGATTAAAATTTTAATCTGCCAGGAAGTTTCAGTTTGTGGATAATTTCTCGCGTTCAAGTTTAGAGTTCTCTCTATATCTTGGCATTATGGAATTTATTAGTCAGATATAGCACAGTGCAGAATACTTCAAAGAAGAAAATTTGTAGCACTGAACTATGTAATCTAGCAGGCAGACGCTAACCTCGAAATGGCTCTCATCAGTAGAAAGCAAATACATGATTTTTAATTCTGTTCGCGACCTATCGCGCATATTTTAGTTCGCGACCTGTCGCGCATATTTTAGTTCGTGACCCATCGCGCATATTTTAGTTCCCGACCTATCACGCATATTTTAGTTCGCAACCGGTAGCTCTCCTTTTAGTTCGCAGCTCGGCCGCGAAATAGGTTCAAATGTTCAAATTTTTGTATAGTCTATGGGACTTAACTAGGGGGTCATCAGTCCCTAAACTTACAAACTACTTATGAACTACTTACGAACTAGGACGGCACAAATATCCATGCCCGAGGGGGTATTCGAACACCCGACCGTAAGGGCCGTGCGGACCGTGACTGGAGCGCCTTAGTAGCCTCGGCCACCGCGGCCGGCGCGCGAAATAGGTCGCCCTTTTTAGTTCGTCCGCTCGTTTTGGCTTTTGCTACCGCTACTACAGCTACAGCTGAACTGCAACTCAGCTCGAAATCACGGCAACTGGCAGAAGGGACTCACGCGATTCTGCGCGCTCTCGCGTCCTCTCGCTGTTACCCGTCAGTCTTCGGAAAAGGAGCGGACCAACTAAGAGGCAAGGGATCTGCGAACTAGTTCGTGTAGTTCGCCTGTGAGAGCGCTCTTCCGAACTAGTTCGTTTGCGAACTACACAAGACTAGACGGCAGAGTTGTTAAGGTGATCTCTCGCGAAAAGCGGGACACTCGGGTTCGAGGCCCGGTCCGGCACAAATTTTCATAGGTTAAAAAAATGATAGACCAACTAAATAAGAGTAGCTAAAGTCAGTTATTTGATCTCTAACAGTTCAGTGAAGCGTGTGAAGATTTTTCGTAGATACTGATCGTGTGTATTCCTTGCGTTAGTTATATTAGTTACTAGTTTCTTTATCCCGGATAGTGTTGAGGGATTTAGTGGAAACTAAACTCTAGCGGGGCTTACGTGCGCACTAGGTCGGCACTGAGATGAAAGGCGCGTTGCAAAAAGGCCGGTGTAACTTTGTGAATGAGGCAGTAGTTCCGCAGCAGCAGAGGGAGCTCAGTTTACACATGGACTGCAGAAGCAGGGAGGGAGGTAAGCAGCTTTAGGGGAGGCTGGTTCTTAAGTGCCGCCGGACACTCGGCCAGTGCGCAGTTTTTCAGCGTCCTCTGCGCTTAGCTCGCTGCTCGCCAGCGTCCACTGTTGATTAATTCAGCGCACTCCACAAGTACGTGGCTCGTGGAAGAATCTGAAAAAGGCTCGTTTTCAGGCAATCTTTACCGGATTTAAAGACGCGATTAACAAGAAGGCCTGGGAAGAAATAATTACACCCTTAACTGGCGTGGATTTAAATTGTATCACTAAACGCTTTTCATTATAAGTTTTGTAACTAGTTACTACGAGGGGGAATTGCAAAATAAGTTTCCCCTGTCGACTGTGGTCAGAGTTGCGTATGAAAGGAAAAAAATACATATCTAAAATTTTCTACATAATTTCCAAGTATATTAAGACACTAGCTTAAAGCCGCGGCTCCACTCGCGTGTTGGTTGATTATGATAGATAAATTATCTTTAAGTCGTGTGCTATGAGACTGGTTTTGAAGGAACTGAAAAATATTCCTATCAGATTGCAGAAGTCTGTGCACCTACCGTTTATCAGGAAAGTAACTAGCGTAGATCAAATCATACTTAAAAAAATGCACTCGTTTCGAAGATCCAATCAAGAAATTCAACAATAATGATTCTAATAATATCACAGATTGATCACTTGATGTAATGCCCGAAACGTCAAATCGTTTTTTAAGAGATTTCTTTTGTACTGCTTTATTTATTTCTCTTATTTTTCCTTATTCGTATGCTTATTCTTACAGAGAAAGAGCTGAAGACATTGTAGCACGCATACACCAAAGATATGGTCTGTGGCATCACGTTTCGCTGTATGTAACCTCCTTGCTATAGAGTCGCAAATGTCATCGCTGGCCTTCATTCCGAATGTTTTTATAATCTGACGACTTTCAACCACCATATCTTCCACCCCCTTATAGCTATCGGCATGGAACTGCTATGGTGTACAACGGGAGACTTCGGACAACAATTACATACAGACCATTCGTTTGCGTTCTGTAGTTTTCGCTACAGAGCGAAATAGGAACACACACACACACACACACACACACACACACACACGCGCACGTACGTAGAATTTTATATACACCGATAACTTTCCATCCCAATATACTCCACCCTTTTATCATTATCAGCCCTCAAGTAACAATGCGACCAATAAAACCATATGCAAAGAGTAAATGTAATTGTCAAAGAGTAATTATTGTTCCACATTTCACGTTATGTGATTTAGATATTGCTAAATATCTATCGGATCGCTATAAAACCGTGCCTAAAGCCTTCCCCGGGTAGTCATTAGTAACTGTACAAATTTTAGCTCTTTATGTCTTGTGGTTCAGACGTTATAAACGAACACCGAACAGACATTCACATTTATAGATACAGATTTGAGGGGTCTAGTGAGACAGGAGGCTAAGCCACATTACAAGATATATTGAGCCTTGTCCGTTTTCAGTATTCTCGTGCCATCTTGCGTCTATCCTGTTAACTAGAATCACGTGGCATGGCTCCCGCTCTTTCTGGAGCAGATGTAAGTTCTTGAATGCGCCATTGCGATCATTTTGAGTGAGAGGAGGACCTACGCCACTCACTTGTAGACTTCCCTACGTGTTAGTGTGCATGAGTAGCTAACCAGCGGGGATATGGGGCAGCCATGGTTGCTTATCCTCCAGGTGTCAATTGGAAGGAAGGAAGCTTAGGGAGCCGCGTCGGATTAGCCGCGCGTGCTGGAGCGCCGTGTTGCGGTACGCGCGGCTGTTCGCCTTCGGGGGTTCGAATGCCCTCTCAGGCATATATGTTTGTGTCGTTTTTAGTATAAGGTAGTTCATAAGTAGTTTGCAAGTTTAGGGACTGATGACCCCGCGGTGGCCGAGGGGACTGCGGCGCGCCAATCACGGTCTGCACTGCCACTACGGTCGGTGGTTCGAATCTCACCTCGGGCATGGATATTTGTGACGTCCTTAGTGTAAGCTAGTTCATAAGTAGTTTGTAAGTTTAGGGACTGATGAGCCCGTAGTTAAGTCCCATAAGCTACACAAACATTTGAATTTTATTGATGACCCCGCAGTTAAATCTCTTAAGTTCTACAAACATTTGAAGTTTAGGGTTTAACGTCCCATCGACAGCTTGGTCATTAGAGACGGAGCTAACGCTCGGAGGTTTCGGTAAGGATGGGGAAGGAAATCGGCCGTGCCCTTTGAAAGGAACCATCCCGGCATTTGCCTGGAGTGCTTTAGGGAAATCACAGAAAATCTAAATTTGGATGGCCGGAGGTGGTTTTGATCCACCACCCTCCAGATTACGAGTCTAGGGCGTTACCATTGCGCCACTTCGCTCGGTCCAGGTGTCAATTCTCAGACTATAATTCGGGCATGAAATGATTAAACTGTGGTGTTTACAGCACCATCTTCTGTCATACGTTTTCCCCCTTCGTCAATAATATTCTGTTGCAATTTGACAGCATTCTAATTGGTAGTGTTATTTTCATAGCGTTTTGAAACAAGTGGGAACTATAGTTAATTAAAGCCTACAAGGTCATAATCAGTGCTATTTGCATTAAAATTGATATTTTTCCTTTTTAATAATTTGCATAACAATAAGACGAATCAGTGACCCCTTTATTGTATAAATGATGCCTTATTACAGCGCTTTAGAAAACTCAATTTTTCTCCATTTCTCCTCAAAGTGGTATAGCTTCCTCTCTAACTACACCCCTCATTTTTCATACCATTTATAACCTTCAAAAAGCCGTCCAGGAAAATATCAGGGCGTTGCTTACGGAACAAACGTTGAACGGCTTCATTAATTAAAACTTCCGGGCTAAGTTGCCGTGGTCCATCCATAAAACTTCTAACTCCCGACGTTTCGTTGCCTACTGCGGGCAAGATCTTCAAGGGTGAGTCGACGACTGCTTACTAGGCGGTGGAGGTCCTGCTTATATAGATGCGACGTCCTGGCTAGCACGCTTGTTTCACTAAATTTGATTTCATGGTCCCCACGTGTAAAAACATGCTCTGCCACAGCTGACTTATCTGTGTGACCCAGTTGACAATTTCTTTTTTGTTCCAATATGCGAGTATTAACACTTCTTAACACTTAACACTTGTTCCTATATACACCATGCCACAGCTACAGGGAATTTTAAACACCCCAGGCGTTGCTAGGGGATGTCGTGCGTCTTTCACCGATCGTAAGCATTGTCAACTGGGTCACACAGATAAGTCAGCTGTGGCAGAGCATGTTTTTACACGTAGGGACCATGAAATCAAATTTAGTGAAACGAGCGTGCTAGCCAGGACGTCGCATTATTACACACGGATGTACAGAGAAGCCATAGAAATACAAAAACACCACAATAATTTTAACAGGAAAGAAGAAGGTTTGAAATTAGATAAGATTTGGCGGTCAACTTTGAACCAAAGATATGACAATCGATTACCTATAATCGAGAGACATGACGTCGGCAGCACGTGACAAGTGGTGGCGCCATCTATATAAGCAGGACCTCCAGCGCCTAGAAGGAAGTCGTCGACTCACCCTTGAAGATGTTGCCCGCAGTAGGCAACGAAACGTCGGGAGTAAGAAGTTTTATGGGTGGACCACGGCAACTTAGCCCGGAAGTTTTAATTAATGAAGACGCCGGCCGTGAAAGCCTACATTCTACGGTTGAACGTCTTGTTTGACGTCAGTATTGCTTCCAAAGCACCTTCTGCCGAGAGTCTTCTTCAAATCTGGAAACAGATGGATGTCAGCTGGTGCGAAATCAGGACTGTATGGCGGATGGTGTAGGCGCCCCCAACTAATAGTTGAAATATGGTTTTGCGTTGCCGTCGCCGAGTGTGGTCTCGCATTGTCACCCAACGGCAGAACGCCACGTGAGAAGGCCAGGCCGCTTTTTCCGAATCACCTCTTTCAGTTTCGACAGAGTGGCACAGTCTCGCGCAGCATTGATGGTTGCATCCTCCATAAAGTCCAGCAACAAAACTCCTTGGGCGCCCCGGAAAATTATGAGTGGCACTTTACCTGAAGACGGAGTGCTTCTGAACTTCTTTTAGACAGGTGATGACCGATGTTTCCACTCCATGGATGCCGTCTTAGATTCGGGCGAGTAATGGTCGACCCACGTATCATCCCCCGTCACGATCCGAAACACTAAGTCCTTGCCATATTCATGGTCGATCTATACCCACTGGAGTATCGCTATCTTGCACGTGCGCGTTCACCTGCTGTGTCGTCTTTCGCCCATAGCCGCTCAACGCTTCTTCCGTATGCAACGCCCTGATTTTTTCCTGGATGGCTGTTTGAAGCTTATAAAACGGTTTGACAAATGTCTCAATGTACTTGGAAATTATGTAGAAAAATAAAAATATGTCTTATCTTTAATGTGCCATTCTTTTTTTTTCCTTTAATACACAACTCTGCCTGCAGTTGATAGGGGAAACTCTTTTCGACTCCCACTCGTACAATAAATTTAGTCACCACATAAAAGCAAATAAATTTTGTGAATAGCTTCCTAATAAAAATGCGCCCTGTCTAAAATATCCAATGTAGGATATTAAAAACTCTTAACACCACGACATAAAAGCTGCAAATGTTCAATAGTGACGATATTAACTGTATTTTTTTTTTTTTTTCATTTTGTTTCAGGTAAGTCCGTTCCACCACTTCCACTGTGTGGGTAAGTGAGGTTTTAACCTGAAATTCAGTATTGGTTTTTAAAACAAGAGCGCCACCATTGTGTGCGCGCGAGGGAGACAAAAAGTGTTGCGTATTTTTCATGTTCACGTTTGCTTTAAAACTCGCAGGTCTGTGCATCAGGCCACAGTGTCAGTTGTAAAATGCTGGCATTCGCGTCATGTTAAATCGGGATTTTTGTTCTGTATTAAATTGTTCAGGATGTAGAATAAATAAATTTGTTCTATAAGGAAGGTTAGAGATTTCAGAATTATTTCATAACGAATTTCTATTGCTTATGAAAAATACTCCATAAAGAACAACAGCTACACTAAAATATACGACAAAAAATTCCACATTTGCTTATATAATGAGTAGGTACTAACAGCTACATACAGGATGTTTCAGGAGTACTAGTAAATATTTTTGTAGGTGGTAGTATAGACGAATAATCGCTGTTGTATCTTCCGGGTTATGTGGTCGTGGTCGAAGAAACATATCTGCTCCTGACGTTTCGTCCAGAGCTGCGCTGGACATCCTCAGAGGTGCTACTGGTAGTGGTGAGTCTTGCCCACTGTGGTTGTCGGCAAGACTCACCGCTACCAGTAGCACCTCTGAGGATGTCCAGCGCAGCTCTGGACGAAACGTCAGGAGCAGATATGTTTCTTCGACCACGACCACATAACCCGGAAGATACAACAGCGATTATTTCAGCCGGTCGTGAAAGCCTTCACTGCATGAGTATAGACGAATTACAGTAATAAATGCCATATAACATGTTTCCAAATTTTATTGATTAGGAGCTGTTAGTGTGTTACCCAAACGAGCGTAAAACAAAGGCAAATGAGGACTTTTCATTGACAATTCTGTCGCTTCTTGGTAGATCATCGTCACAGTGAATTACATGCACAATAATGTGTATATTCTACAAGTTTATTTACCGGGTGATCAAAAAGTCAGTATAAATTTGAAAACCTAATGAATCACGCAATAATCTAGATAGGCAGCTAGAAATTGACACACATGTTTCGAATGACATGGGTTAAAAAAATAACTAAAGTTCAATAAAGTCTGACAGATGGCGCTTTATCTGATCAGAAAAGCAATAATTAGCATAACAATTTAAGACAAAGCAAAGATGATGTTCCTTACAGGAAATGCTCAATATGTTCACAATCATTCATCAAAAATAGCTGTAGTCGAGGTATAGTGTTGTGAACAGCACTGTAAAGCATGTCCGGAGTTATGGTGAGGTATTGGCGTTGGATGTTGTCTTTCAGCATCCCTAGAGATGTCGGTCGATCACGATACACTTGCTACTTCAGGTAACCCCAAAGCCAATAAACGCACGGACTGAGGTCTGGGGATCTGGGAGGCCAAGCATGACGAAAGTGGCGGCTGAGCATACGATCATCACCAAAAGACTCGCGCAAGAGATCTTTCACGCGTCTAGCATGATTGTCAATTTTTATCTCTCTATCTACATTATTCCGTGTTTTATTAAGTTTTCAAATTGATACTGACTTTTTGATCACCCAGTATTTATTATTATTATTTTCTTTTCTTTGTTAACCGGTTTTCGGCTTACAAGATCATCTTTATACGTTGAAGATAGATAGTAACAGCTGTATTTTTGTACTGAATAAAAATTGGACAAATATTGTATGACATTTTGTGCAGTTCGTCTATACAGCCACCTCGTAAAATATTTACTATTTCTCCTGAAATACCTTGAATACAGAATTCCTCCGAATTACCCTTACACTCTGCTAGAACGTTATGAGGGCGTCAGGTAAATAATTACTTCAATAGGACCCCAAGGCCAGAGATGAATTTCCTTCTGACTACAGCAACAAACATTAGTTACAATTATACACGACTTCGATTGGAAAGGCTGCAACAGATAAAACTGTGGGGAAGGTGAACGGCCCGCCGCGGTGGCCGAGGAGACAGGCGCTTCAGTCACGGTCTGCACGGCCACTACGGTCGGGGGTTCGAATCCCCCCTCGGACATGGATATTTGTGCCGTCCTTAGTTGTAAGTAGTTCATAAGTAGTTTGTAAGTTTAGGGACTGATGACCCCGTAGTTAAGTCCCTTAAGCTTAACAAACATTTGAACATTGAAGGTGAACGAAATACCGCGCTTTGACGGCAGAATACTTACAAGATGGCTGCGCCGGAGGAGCAGCGTGGTCTAAGGTATCATGTTACGGACTGGGCGGCCGCTCCCGGCAGAGGTTCGAGTCCCCCCACCCTGGGCATGTGTGTGTGTGTATGTGTTCTCCTTAATGTAAGTCAGTTTAAGTAGTTTCTAATTTAGGGTCTGATGAGCATAGCAGTTTGATCCAATAGGTTTACAAACATTTCAAGTTAGAAGATGCAACATGTCGGCTAAAACGAAAACACACACGGTGAATTGTCTGTCGTCGGCTAAAATACTGATGCGCGGTACGGTATATCCACATGAGTTAAGATTGACGGAGAACATCAAGAAGGTACAAAGAATGGCAGCTCGTTTTTTTTATTATGACACAATACGGGAGAGAGGGTCACGGATGCTGCGGTGGAGTAGCCGAGCGGTCTAAAGCGTCTCGCTGCGGAGCGCGCGGTTGCTCGCCGTGGAGGTTCGAGTCCTCCCTGGGGCATGGGTGTGTGTGTTGTCCTTAGGTTAGTTTACCTAGGTTTAAGTAGTTTGTAAGCTATGGACTGATCACCACGCAGATTGGTCCGATAGATTTACAAACATTTGAACAGTGTCACGGATATGATAGACGAGCGCGGGCCTCCCGTGTCGGAGGTTCGAATCCTCCCTCGGGCATGGATGTGTGTGTTGTCCTTAGGTTAGTTTAACTTAGTTTAAGTAGTTTGTAAGACTAGGGACTGATAACCAACGTAGTTTGGTCTCGTAGGATTACAAACATTTGAACATTTGAATTTATGATACGCGAGCTAAGGTTGCTATAATGAATACAAAGGCGTGTTCTGATGCGGGAGGTCTATTTCCGAAATTTTAATCGCCAGATTTCTCCTCAAAATAAGAAAATACTTTCATTACCTCACGTATATGGGGGGAAATGATCATGATAGTTAAATCAAAGCTTGAACGGAAAGATATTGTTGATCGTTTTTCTTGCGTGTTATTCGAGTGCGCCGATAGAGAAATAGCCTGAAAATGGTTCGATAAACCCTCTGACTGGCACCTAAGTATGAATTTAAGAGTACTAATGTCGATGTAGAAGCTGTTACGTCAATCTCGAAATTAATATATATGGCGTCTGTTCCGAAAGGACAGACGTCACTTCTGATCCTGTAGTTGTTATTGTTTCATATTTACGGAATATTCTGTGAATATGAAACATTTTTTTTATTTTGAATGAAATAATAATGATAGCAGTCAAGATCGCATCTGTTATTTTATTTTATTGTGAAGACCGGTTTCGATCTACATGGATAATAATGAGATCACGTCCTTGGTGAGGAGCTGGCCCATCTCTTGTGGAGCAACACTGCAGTAGCTCTACCCTTTGATCGTTACCATCATCTGCATACTTTTATGTTGACCTTTTCTAAAATATTTTCAGTAAAGGATTTTTGGTATGAAATATGTGACAAGCGCTGTGAAAACTATAATGGCATTACTTACACAAATGGGATCACTTGAAAATTGAATTTCTTTGTTGCGCGCGCCACAGATTTTAAATACCTACTGATGAAACAAACCACAAGGAACTTCATTAATTTCAATCTTGGTGAATTTCAAATTGAAATTTTTGATAGGCCCCACGGGTACACGTCAAAGATTAGAATTTTAAAAGCGCTAAGAAACGGTAGCCATGCCTCCGATCATGGTGTGTCTACGAGCGAGGTGCAGTAAAAAATAATAAGTAACACCCCTGATAATAAGGATTGATTGTTTTACCTAAAAAGGTAAAAGAAAAACCACACTCAAAAAGTAGAACTCCTCCACCCAGAAAATTGAGATCAATTGAAAGAAGCCTCTATTACAGTGCTAGAAATGCAATGTCATTAATTAAATCGAGGTGAATCATAAATACGATAGTGCGGTGAGACAAAGAAGGCTTTCTTAGCAAAGATTGGACACGCAGACGACCAGAGATAGTAAGAAGGAAGGACTTCCGTACTGCGAGAAATCATGCAAAATCGCCAAGAATGAAGAGAGGCATTTCTTTATCACACACCATCTTCTACAGATCGAACAGAATTTGATGAAGAAATACAACGTTGGCGAGTATTAAAGAGTCATCTGATGGAGCAAATTTTTCAAATGTTTGTAAACCCATTGGAGCAAACTGCTATGGTCAACAGTCCCTAGACGTACAAACTACGTAAACTAACTTACACTAAGGACAACACACACACCCATGCCCCAGGGAGGACTCGAACCTCCACGGCGAGCAACCGCGCGCTCCGCAGCGAGACGCTTTAGACCGCTCGGCTACTCCACCGCGGCCATCTGCTACTCTCTGAGGACGAGTCACACTCTCTGCTACTTAGAAACAAGTCTCCCCCTCTGCTTCTCGGGAACAGGTCGCCCGCTTTGCTTCTCAGAACACTTAATTGTCAGACGGACGTGTCTTAAAAGGAAATCCTCACTTGAGGTCCTTCGCTCCAGCACATCACCGTTTCTATTGGCGGTTTTCCAGGGCCTACAGATCTCATATTTGTCGTTTCTGCCTCACTGGGGAGCTGCAAACACTGAAGTTCCATATTGCTCGTCTGAGATTACGCCTGATAAACGGCCAGCCAGAATCTCCGTCATACATTGCTAAGGAATGTATTTACGATAACGTCCTGTGATTACGAATGTGGTTTCCCGTGACTTGAAAGGCAGCCGCCTGTCTGAGTATTGTCGGGTTACGCTATACAATCTCTATTGAGTGGTGCTGCGTGGCTATCGCCGTGACGTTGGTGGCTTCTGAGTAACGCCGTTACTGGAAGTGGGTCGTATGGCAGCTCGCAGTCGCCGTGGGAAGGGTAGACTCTTCCCACCTTTCCTTACGCTCACAAAGAGACACCGCCAGCACGCCGCCTTGGCGTATCACCCATCTCACTGTGAGCTGCCAGCTACACTCATTTTATCAGTACAGTTCTTCACTCTCCAGCAGCCACGTTATTGTAAAATTCCCACTGGCGTGTTTTACGGCACACTTTAGGTTCTTCTGTAGGTTAACGTTTTTGGAAATATTTTGAATAAAAAATAATAAAACTATAAAAGATATAAAATATATAAAAATTGATAAAATATATAACAGGGTGAATCACCTACCTATTGCACCACAAAGGTTTTTATACTTCTCAATCCACATTATGGTGAATAGCGGCCGTTACTACATAGCAGACTTCGACACAGTTTTACTCATCGCTATTAAAGTTGGTAGATGAATGTATGTTTTCGTGGAGAAGGGTTTTGTACTCAGCAACCCACCGTGCGGTCCATGGCGGAGGATTTCTTGCAATACGTGTTGTCACTTTGTTCGATCGATCATCATGGAAGTTCCGAGATGTATATAGGGTGAATCACCTAACACTTGCACCGCAAATATTACGGAAACGGAAAGTGCGATTGATGTGCGGTTTCCAAAGAATGGATTGGTAATCAAGGACTCGTATTTTTAGCTAATAAACAGAATGTAAAAACACATAGAAAGTGTATTTTTTATGCAAACATACAATTGTTCAAATGGAACAATGGTTGTTCCTGTCATGCACTGGAGATTTTGAGCCGGCCGCGGTGGCCGAGGGGACTGAGGTGCTCCAGTCACGGTCTGCATGGCCACTTCGGTCGGGGGTTCGAATTCCCCCTCGGGCATGGATATTTGTGTCGTCCTTAGGATTAGCTAGTTCATAAGTAGTCTGTAAGTTTAGGGACTGATGACCCCGTAGTTAAGTCCCATAAGCTATACAAACATTTGAATTTTTTTTATTTTTATTTTATTTATTTATTTATTTTTTGTTTGTTTGGAAATTTTGACACTGGCTGTATACAAATAATCTTGAATGACATTTTTATCACGTATAGTTTGGCAGCTGCAACCATTCAAAGATTTGGGGGCGGAGGCTGCGACAGCGTAGCTGACTGGCTGGTGGTCATGAGACAATGGGCCGTGCCCCAGGGCTAGCAACTCGGCTAGTTAGCTACGCTGTAGTAGCCTCCGCTTCCAAACCTTTAAATGTTTGTAGCTGTCAAACTAAACGTGATAAAAACGTAATTCAAAACTCTGTGTCACAGCTGGTGTCAACAATTCCAGTGCTTGATAGAAACAACTATTGTTCCATTTAAAAGACTGTATGTTTGGATACACTTTCTGAGTAATATTACAGTCTGTTTGTTGGCTAAAAATATGAGCTCTTGACTACCAATCCATTCTGTGAAAACCGCACATCAATCGCACTTTCCGTTTCCGCAATATTTGCGGTGCAAGTGTTAGGTGATTCACCCTATACAGGTTGTCCCAGCTATCTGGTCCACCTAAAATATCTCTGAAACAATAACAGCTATTTGAAAACGACTTTCACCGGTATCAATGTACGGCTGGGGCCCATGAATGTACATATTTGGAAACATTCTAAAACGAAAGCAAATCTGTTTTTTAACACAAACATGTTTTTTTTTAAATGGACACCCTATATTTTTTCTTCAGCAAT
This sequence comes from Locusta migratoria, assembly GCA_026315105.1. Taxonomy (NCBI): domain Eukaryota; kingdom Metazoa; phylum Arthropoda; class Insecta; order Orthoptera; family Acrididae; genus Locusta; species Locusta migratoria. Next base: position 349,729,810 of record CM048755.1, read on the forward strand.
CCATAGCATGACAAATCACATAAACAAAGGCGTTGATTGCATCGCAATATTCCAATTACATCCTGAGATATTGCGACGCGAAGTTGACGCTCGAAAAACCCGAAATGCGCTGCTAGCGCACGTCCTGAGGCTCAGGCGTGAACCCCATGCTGCCCGTAATCCCCTAGGCTAGGGGTGATGCAGTTCTGTAACATATCTGTGTATCGCAACGTTAGTCACAAAGTTAACTTCGCTTATCGTTAATCCGCTACTAAAAATGTAATGCCGTTCTACGTTAAAACTTCACTGTAGATCTAGCGCAAGTGACAGTGAATCATTCACTCATAATAGTAAAATTCATGTTGATGGTTTTAGTGAAACAAGCAGGTGGACTAAAGGTTTTACCGTTGTTTAGGTAAAAATGTTTTGATTTGGGAAGTTCAGGCAAGACATAGAAGATGAATGTAAACATGTTTAACCAAATAGTTTTATTATCACATAATTATCAATGTTATGTTTATCTAATGCGTTACATGACAAATTGTTTCAAACAAATGTTTCTGAACATCACTGGGTAAAATGGCCCTTTGTGGAAACTTGCACTGTGATACCAGCACTACATACTGAAGATAGCGTTCATATATCATGCTCAAAGTGATAACCATTGGCTTGCATACATAGGGTCACTCTGCGGATGCACATATGGTTTCAAAGCATTACACAAGAAGTCCATGAACAAGCCCGTTGTTAGTTTACCGGATTTGGAGGGAATGTGTGTGTATGTGTGTGTGTGTATGTATACATTTGAATTACAAAAAACAAATTTAAAAAAGTTGCATGCCGCGAGATTCGATCCGGGGACCTTCGGATTACGAACCCGAGTGCTTACCGCTGCTCCACGCCGCTTTAGAAAATTATTAATCGCAGAGAGTATCTCGCCGCAACGGTTTTTTTTAATTGTCGATTTTCTCGACAACGGCTGAGAAGAGCATCTTGGTGTTTTGCCACATTACACCTCTGGTCATCAGCTTTTATTATGCGAAGTATGAATGGAATCTGAATTTCGCAATTGGCGGCCTCCCCTTGTGAGTGGAAAATATTTCAAATGTTTCCTAATAAATTACTGATAAATATATTTCCGCGTATATCTTGCGACAGGTGTGCCTCAGAGCCTTTATTAAGGCCTGTTCGTCGACAGTAAGTGGCATAGGAGTTGCCAACGCTTATTCGGCAGTAACGTCCACAAACAGTAACTTGTCTTTCCGTCTACTTATGGTGGCTATGGTACATTTGTGAGGGATCATAACTGAATGTAATCTTCTCGGGTTTGCAGCCGGATACTAAAGTCAACTTGACACAATATTTCAGCGGCCCAACTGCCCGCCAACGCCAGGAGAGCTTGCTGATAGACAATCTCGCCGGACTGAGTTCCCAGTGCAATCAGCGGCTCCTTTATACATCGCCGGAAGACCCATAGCGCGAGCGCAAGAAGTGACAGTAACTGCCCTCTGGCGCCTAAGACATACAGCGCTCCGGTGGTAGAGTCCGGCGAAATCGATAATCGATGATAAAGAAAATTATTATTCATATTTCTGAAGTACCAACCGTTGTTTTTTAACATCTGATAACACAGGGTTTACTAAGAAGGTTGCCTTTGTCTCTGTTAATCAGATTGTCAGATAATCGAATCTCTATGGATTCCTTTAAGACACAGTCCCAGTAACGAGGTGCTGAAGCAACCATGTGAGTTTCGTCATATAACATTCTATGTCCCTCATCGAGACAATGCTCAGCTACCGCCGACTTCTCGGGCTGGAGCAAACGTGTGTGGCGTTGATGTTCGACACATCTGTCCTGAATGGTACGGATCGTCTGACCAATATACGTTTTCCCACATTGGCAGGGAATCTTATATACCCCGGGCTTTCTCAGACCCAAATCATCCTTCACAGATCCGAGAAGTGCTCTCGTATTTACTTGCGGACGAAAAACACTCTTAATGTCATAATTTTTTAAAATTCTTCCTATCTTTAATGAAATACTCCCGGCAAAAGGTAGGAAAGCAACTGATTTGTGGGTCTCATTTAATGGTTCAGGTGAAGGACCAAACTGTAAGGCACAGTGGATCTGCTTATCTGTGTAGCCATTCTGTTGAAACACAACTTTGAGATGATCTAGTTCTTGCGTCAAACTTTCTGCATCAGAAATGGCGTAATCTCTTCTAGCTAATGTCCGAAGAACACCAGTACGTTGGACCGGAGGATGACAACTCGAGGCATGCAGATAGCGGTCCGTGTGCGTAGGTTTTCGATAAACACTATGTCCCAGTTTCCCATCATATCTTCTGTAAACCAGAACATCACGAAACGGAAGCTTCCCCTCCTTCTCGACTTCCATTGTGTACTTGGGATGCATGCAGTTAAAATGGTCGAAAAGGCGGTTGAGAGCTTCTTTCCCCTGAAGCTCACCTGAGGATGGCGGGCAGTTGCGCCGCTGAAATATTGTGTCAGGTTGACTTTAGTATCCGGCTGCAAACCCGAGAAGATTACAAACAGTTATTACGCCGGGAAAACCTTTGTGGTCCGATCATAACTGAATGTTACCAGACATTGGAAGCGACAACGGCCTGACGAGCTGCCACCCAGGCTGAGGAAGCAGGCGTCTCATGAGGAGCACAAAGGCAGGCAATGGAGTGCCACTTGAAGCCAGAGGTGGGCTGCTTCAGCTGCCTCGCTCAACAGGCCAACCACTGCACCTCAAAGTCACAGCCTGAGGCTCCGCCAAAACTGGCACAGATCTCGGGCCTCGTCCATACCAACTACAACACTTCCTCGCTGCCAACTGACAAATATTCGTCGGCACGATTAACCCGCGATAACTCGCGTTCTTAGAAAAAATCTAACATTTACGATTTTACTTGAATATTCCATCACATTTCAAAGCTAATGAACTGACCATCTAGAAATGCATTCTTTCATATCTCGCGATTCAATTAATCTGTGACTCGACAATCAAATTTCAACAATAGCTTGTTAGTTGTGGCATTATTTGAAGTGGTGCGCAGTGTTAGATTTTTTCTAACACGGGAGTCTTAACGTAACAATTACTTCTCCTTCTGTGGAAAACCACCTTGCTTCACTTTTAGTCTGTTTCTTGTACTTGTAACATGCGGCTGTGTTCGTTTGTTTTCTCCTGAAACTGTCCAGCACATGTTACGTCTTTTATGAGCAAAGTAGATATTCTTATTGAGTTTTACGAATTGAATGAAGCAATTGTTTATACACAGTACATGACATTCTCTGTCGGATATGGAAGTAAATAAAACTGAAAAACAGTGTTAGGGGCCAGCGGTTTCTTCTTGAAACACAATATTCGGATTTCAAACGATCGACAACATCTACACCTCCCTTTTTATATTGTGGACTGTAATTTCAAGTTTGTTCGCTTCGCCACTGTCAGCGTCTAGAGAATCATCGCTGTGCATGGTGGATAATATTAGAACGTTCTTTTTCTGTTTATTTTTTTTAGACGTATGAGCAAATGAAGCAGTTGTTGCTTGGTTTTTCCTCAAATGCTGCTGTTTACTTGCCTACATTTCACGTCCAGAAATTCCGGTGGAATTTCTCTTTTATTCTTCCGTAGAGAATCTACTAATGTGAATCGATGGTTGGCATACATTTTGTTACCCAGTGGTATAGATGTGAAATAATTGGCCATCGTCACGTTTCTGTCTGTTTTGTCAATCGGTCTAATCAATCGTAACACCACATGCTCTGCATCATTTGCTACTTGATATGGCCCAGTAAACTGTTTGCCTGCATGTACTTCCATATATAGCGTATAAAAGGTTCTGGCATCACAAAGCTCATGTACGTTGATGCCATATTTTGCAGGCTTGTTTGCTATATACTGCCTGAATTTGAAACTTCCGCAGAATGGTTCTAACAATCGTCTATCGTTGTCAGTGCGTCGGTACTATAGCTCTTCTTGCAAACATCCACAAATTTGTCAAATAACATGTTCCATACTATGTTTATACTAATTTATAATGCTTTGGTAATAACAAAGAAATGATTTATTGTATAAACGTGTCTTTTTCTGGCACAAAGAGATGAAAAGGTGCAAGATCTCATTGTTAGAAAAAATCTAACACGGGAGTTATCGCGTGACAACAATAAACGCGGCCGACCGCGGGGTAAATAAATCTGAACTTCCACAGTTGAAATTATGCTGTGGCTGGATAGCACCTTTGGCCCCAATCATGTGCCTTCTAATGACACGAGACACTGCGTTTGCGTAACATTCACTTTAATGCAGAAGACGACTTTTTCAAATCTGAATTGTTTGTTAGTTGCTAACAGGCCATTTGAAAACATTATGGAATAACAGCGATGTTAATTATTAATTCATATAAAAGTCAGTTCAAATGTTTGTAAGGCTTATGGGACTCAACTGCCTGGTCATCAGTCCCTAAACTTACCTATGAACTACCTTATACTAAAGACAGCACAAACATCCATGCTCGAGGGGGGGTTCGAACCTCCGACGGGGAAACACCTCGCGCATCGTAGCCAAGCGCCTCAATGCGCTCGGCCGCTCCGCCGCGGCATAAAAGTCAGTCTCCATGGAAAATTTTATTTATCATGTAATCGGTTTCGGCCACTTCAATGGCCATCTTTAGACTATTCAAATGTTCAAATGTTTGTTAAGCTTATGGGACTTAACTACGGGGTCATCAGTCCCTAAACTTACAAACTACTTATGAACTACTTACGAACTAGGACGGCACAAATATCCATGCCCGAGGGGGGATTCGAATCCCCGACCGTAGTGTCCGTGCTGGCCGTGACTGGAGCGCCTCAGTCACCTCGGCCACCGCGGCCGGCTAGGAGCCAGCATTTTTTCTAATTTCTCCTGGTTATCTCTTGAAATGCATCGGTTTTCGGCTTGACCTGAACTCCCAGTGCATTTTAAGTTCTTTTATAAATATTTGGCGGATCACGTCTGCAAGATCAGTTTCTTCCTCGATCGCAGCCATCTATATGACGCTTGGAAGTCCATCAAACGTGTTATGTGGAATTTTTGATGCATCGTCTCTACCTACTGGCATTTTATGAAGTTGTCTGCTGACGAAATCTGCTTCATTAGTAGTGCCTGATACATATCCTCAGCAACACTTTTCATATGATGTGCAACTTTCCCCTCCTCCTTCATTCTGAAAGTATGTTTCATTCTGGAAACACCCCTAAGGCTGTGGCTAAGCCACGTCTCCACCATATCCTTTCTTCCAGGAGTGCTAGTCTTGCATGTTTCTCAGGAAAGGTTCTGTGAAGTTTGGAAAGTAGGAGGCGAGGTACTGGCGGAAATAAAGTAGTGGGGCGGCATCGTGAGTCGTGTCGGGATAGCTCAGTCGGTAGAGCTGTTGCCCGCGAAAGGCAAAGGTCCCAGGTTCGAGTCCCGGTTCCGGCACATAATTTTAATCAGCCTGGAAGTTTCATATCAGCGCACACTCCGCTGCAGAGTGAATGTTTCATTCCATTCTCAGAGTTATCAGCCACTCTGTCTGAAGTTTCTCTCAACGCAATTTTCACTCAGAAACTTGCTTCGTACAATCTGCCCTACTATACGTAATTCAAAATTGCCAGTTGTTGTGTACATTTCTCACTCCTTCTGAATCAGGTATAGATATAATGTCAACAATCTATATTTATTTACGTATATTTTTGTGTTACCTTGTGTATCATTTAGTTCATCAGTTTTATTGTTCTGGTATATGTTTATGTTTTTATTGCTATGAATAATAATATATAGCCCCGACCCGTGCTGCTACCCGCAGTTAAATAGCTATTGATAAAAATATTAATGATAAAACTCACTATCGAAACACCTGCGCTACCATAAAGGGCATAGCTTACAGCTATTAAGATGTGAACCAATTGCGGTACAGCAATCCCCGTGAAATCGAAAAGAAACAATTCTTTTAGACGATGGGACAGCTCAGAGAACTATCGGTCGCATCGCTCTGGCTCGTAAACTTTTTTATGTGGCTGAGTAGGAATTACAAAATGCGTCAGGAAATGGAGTAAATAATTTCACGAACGTTTGCGCCTCTGTTCTTGCTGTATCCATTCTCCCATTATCTGTCCTCCTGTTCCCCTCCGTGCGACATAAACGCTAGTCACAGTGATGCCCCCTACACATTGTATTTATTCCACTCTCGCTAGTTCATCCCCTCTTCCCCTTCCTTTTACAGTCTCCTCCTCTCACCCCTCTCCTTCCAACTCTTCCTCCTGTTCCTCTGTCGGCCAAATTGTGCAAACTTTCATCGACACCCGAATGAAAGTGTAGGTTCTTAACTAATTCTTTTGTAAAAGACCCTCCGTAATGCATCATATGTAATCTTATGTCTTCGGATTGTCGACTGCTTTACCTTATATACTCCGCAATCCACTTTAAGGTGCGTGACGGATAGCACACTGTATCACTACTAGTTATTTCCTTTGCTATTCCACTCCCAAATAGAACGAGGGGGAAAGAAGTCTATATGCCTCTGTTCAAAATGTTCAAATGTTTGTACAGCTTATGGGACTTAACTACGGGGTCGTCAGTCCATAAACTTACAAACTACTTATGAACTACTTACGAACTAGGACGGCACAAATATCCATGCCCGAGGGGGGATTCGAACCCCCGACCGTAGTGGCCGTGCAGACCGTGACTGAAGCGCCTCAGTCCCCTCGGCCACCGCGGCCGGCTGCCTCTGTTTGAGTCCTAATTTCTCTTATCTTGTCTTTGTAATCTTAACGCGAAATGTAAGTAGCCGGCAGGAAGATCGTTCTACACTCAGCTTCAAATTCCTGCCCTCTAAATTTCCTCAACAGAACTTATCGAAAAGAACGTCGTCTTTCCTCCAGCGATCCCCATTTGAGTTCCCAGAGCACTTCCGTGACACTCGCGCATTGGTCGAACCTACCAGTAACGAATCTAGCTGCTGGCGTCTGAACTGCGTCTATGTTATCCTTTAAATAGTTCTGCTGCGGGCCCCAAACACTTCATTATAACTCGAGACGTGGTCGTACAAGCGTTTTATACGCGGTCTCCTTTACAGATGAAGTACATCTTCCCAAAATTCTCCCAATAAAACAAAGTCGGCTGTCCGCCTTACAACTGTCCTTTCAGGTTCGTTCCATTGCATATCGCACTGCTATATTACGCCCAGATATTTGAACGACGCGACTGCCTCAAGAAGCTCACTACTAATGCTGTATTCGAACATAATGGGATTGTTTTCCGTAGTCATGTGCATCACTTTATAGTTTTCTACATTTAGAGCTAGCTGTCATTATTCAGAACAACTAGAAATTTTCTCTAAGTCAAGCTGGATGCTATTACAGTCAATTAAAGACCATACCCTCCTGTACACCACAGTATTATCAGCAAACAGCCGCAAATTACAAGTTACTCTGTCCATCAGGTCGTTTATATAGATATGAAATAATTTGCGGTCGTATCACACTCCCTTAGAGCACGTATGACGATACACTCGTCTCCGATGAATACTCGCCGTCGAGAACAACGTACTGCGTTCTATTATTTAGGAAGTCTTCCAGCCAGTGACAAATCTGTGAACTTATTCCATATGCCCGATTCTTCGTTAGTAGTCTGCACTGCAAGACCGCGTCAAAAGCCTTTTTGAAATCGAGAAAAATACAATCTGCCTGTTTCAAATGTTCAAATGTTTGTTAAGCTTAAGGGACTTAACTACGGGGTCATCAGTCCATAAACTTACAAACTACTTATGAACTACTTACGAACTAGGACGGCACAAATATCCATGCCCGAGGGGGGATTCGAACCCCCGACCGTAGTGGCCGTGCTTACCGTGACTGGAGCGCCTCAGTCACCTCGGCCACCGCGGCCGGCAATCTGCCTGTTTCCCTTTATATGAGCTACAAAGGGAGAAGGAAGGAAAATTGGGGTTTAAGGTCATGTCGACAGTGTGGTCATTAGCGAAGGACCAAAAGATAGATTTTGTGTAGGTGAAAAGAAATTGGCGTCTCCTTTCAAAGAAAACAGTCCGGCATTTGCCTGGAGCTATTTATGAAATTCACAGAAAATGGAGGAGGAGGAAGATGAAGAGAGTTCTGGTGAAATTATTTTCTCACGTGAAGTGATGAGTGCTTTCGACAAAGAATCTCAAGTGGATTTCCTATCTCTCGATTCTCAGAAGGCTTTTACAACGTACCTCGCAAAGTGTTTTTAATTTAATTGCGTGCTAATGGAATATTGTTCGAGATTTGCGTCAGTATTGGGGCATTCCTGTTAGAGAACACAGAGTTTCTAGTAATTGATGGAAAAGCAGCAAGAGAGGCAATATCTGGCGTCCCCAGAGTAGCGTTATTGCTTCTCTTCTGTTCCTTAGCTAGGTAATCGATCTGGGAGGAAATTTGAGCGGCTTTGTTGTTTCCAGATAATTCTGTCACTTACCGGCTAATAAAGTCATATGAAGATAGAAACGAACTGCAGATCAAATTAGACAAGAGAATATTAGAAATTGACCCTTATTAATGAAAAATGTGAAGTCATCAACATGAGTAACAAAAGGAATCCGTTAAATTTTCTTCTCAAGATAAATCAATCAATTCTAAATGACGCAAATTCAACTTAACACCTCGAATTAAAATTACGATAGAATGAAATGGGAAAAGAGAATTTTGTGGGGAACGCAAACCAAAGACTGTATTTTATTGGCTGAACACTTACAAGACGCAATAGAATTACTAAAAAGAATGCCTACGTTAAGCTTGTCCGTCTTCTTTTGGATTACTGCTACGCACTGTAGGATCTTCACCAGGTAGGATTGACGGAGGACATTGAAGGAGTAATAATGACAGGTTGTTTTGTATTATCCAATACAATGGAGAGTGTTTCATGGATATGATACAACAGTTCGAGTAGGGATCACAACAACAACAACGGTATTTGTCGTTGCGGGAAGATCTACTTGCGAAATTTCGATCGCCCTAGAGGAAAGGGCACTGAATCTTATGGGATACCAATTAGATTTTACGCGGAGTATGCAAAGGATATCGCCTCCCCCCCCCCCCTTTAAATGTAGCAGCATTGAAGATATGTAGAGGTTCGAGTCCTCCCTCGGGCATGGGTGTGTTTGTTGTCCTTAGGTTAGTTTACCTAGGTTTAAGTAGTTTGTAAGCTACGGACTGATGAAAACGCAGTTTGGTCCGATAGATCTACAAACATCTGAACATTTTGAAGATATGTAGAGGAGCGAAACGTTCCTAACGATTAGAAAAAAGCGGAGGTCGTTCACATTTACAAGAAGGGTCATCGATCAGATACGTAACATCACAGGCCTATATCTCTGACATCGCACAGTTACAGAATTTTGAAACACCTTTTATGTTTGAGTATTGTGTGATTTCTGGAGACCGGAAATATCCCTTGTAGGAATTGACATGGTTTCCTAAAGCAAGAATCACGCTAAAAACAGCTCACGCTATTCTTCCACGAGACTCTGAGAGTAGTAAATTCAAGATCCCAGGCAGATATTGTGTTTCTTGACCTCTGCAAGGCGTTCGATACCGTCCTGCAACGTCACCTGATGAATGAAGTGCGAGCATATGGAATATCAGACTAATTCTGTAATTGGATTGAGACGTTTCTAATTAACAAAACGCAGCATGCCATTCTCAACGAAGAGAAGTCTTCAGAAGTTAAACTGATTTCTGGCGTCCCCAGAGGAGAGTTTTAGGAACGATTCTTCCCACAATATATACAGGGTGTCTAACGAAAGACGCCTGCCAGGCATCCGCGGATCGCGCGGTAGGGTTTCCGGCCGCCACCATCGCATCCGCCGGCCACGGCAGCGCTCGATTCTCGTACTATTTTGTGCTGCGGGCGCATACACTGAGTTAAAGTCTACAGAACATTGCCATCTAAGTAATCTAAGCTTACCTTTATTTATAGTAGATGTTCAAAATGATGTCCCTCTATGGAAAGAGCGGCCTGACATCTCTTGAACACATTTGCTAACACTCGACGAATTTCAGCTGATGAAATCTGGGAAATGACTAGTCGAATCTTTTTTCATGAAACAGTAAATTCTGACAGATATGTGAACAATATCCTGCATCCATTTTTCAAGAACTTTTACCCAACGAAAAGCTGTACGGTTATTTCATGCAGGACAATGCAAGACCACACATTGCCAATGCTTCTATGGCAGCAATACGAAGTGTTTTTGATGATAGGATAGTTGACTGGCCTCCTCGTTCTTCAGCTCTAAATTCCTATGACTTTTATCTTTGGGGAATGTTAAAAGACAAGGTGTATGCAAGCAACCCCCATACACTCGAAGAGTTGGAAGACAGGATTCAACTAGTCATTTCCCAGATTTCGGCAGCCGAAATTCGTCGAGTATTCGCAAATGTGTTCAAGAGATGCCAGGACCCTCTTTCCATAGAGGGACGTCATTTTGAACATCTACTGTAAATAAAGGTAAGCATAGGTTACTCGGTCATGTTTTGCAGACTTTAACTCTGTGTAGGCGCCCGGGGCACAATAGAGTCCGAGAGTCGGCCGCTGTCGTGACCGGCGGATGCGGTGGCGGCGGCCAGGAGCCATACCGAGCGATCTGCGGACGCCTGGCAGGCGTCTTTCGTGAGACACCCTGTATAAATGACCTCGTAGTTAGCATCGGAAGTTCAACGAGGCTTTTTGCAGACATTATGTAGTTTATCCAGAAATGCAGGATGATCAGCAGCATATGACACATGATGCAAGAACTGGCAATCAAGCCTCAACATAAACAAGTGTTAAGTGCTGCTGTTACATAGAAAGAAGGATCCTTTATTGTATATTTACTCAATAGCAGGACACACACTGGAAGCAGTAGCTTCCATAAAATATCTGCGAGCAGACATAAGGAGCGATATGAAATGCGACATAACACATGTGACAGTTGCAACTTAAATAGTGGCAACTATTTATTCACAACTGATACAAAAGCGTTACATGTTTACCCCTCTTCCCATCCTAAGACATCACCACTGTTATGCAGAACGCATTGCCAGCGATGTGAAAGGCGTAGTATACTGTTAGCAGACGCTGTTCTGATGATGGTGCGAATGGAGCGATCTAAAGGGTGTCTCACGAAAGACGCCTGCCAGGCGTCCGCGAATCGCGCAGTATGGCTCCCTGCCGCTGCCACCGCATCCGCCGGCCACGGAAGCGCCCTATTCTCGGACTCTATTGTGTCGCGGGCACATACACTGAGTTAAAGTCTATAGAACATTGCCATCTAAGTAACCTAAGCTTACCTTTATTTACAGTAGATGTTCAAAATGATGCCCCTCTATGGAAAGAGCGGCCTGACATCTCTTGAACACATTTGCAAACACTCGACGAATTTCTGCTGCCGAAATCTAAGAAATGATTAGTCGAATCCTGTCTTCCAACTCTTCGAGTGTATGGGGATTACTTACATACACCTTGTCTTTTAACATTTCCCAAAGATAAAAGTCACAGAAATTTAGATCTGGAGAACGAGGAGGCTAGTCAACGATCCTATCATCAAAAACACTTCGTATTCCTGCCATACAAGCATTGGCGATGTGTGGTTTTGCATTGTCCTGCATGAAATTAGCGTACAGCTTTTCGTTGGGTGACAGTTCTTGAAAAAATGGGAGCAGGATATTGTTTACATACCTGTCAGAATGTAATTTTTCGTGAAAAAAGATTGGTCCCATGTGGATTTTCTGAGCTCCAACGTCGATTGTTCTCCGAATTTACGTAGCCTGACAAATGCAGCCATGCTTCATCAGAAAACTAAAGCATCTCAGGAGCAACTTCTCCATCGTGCACAAACCGTAACTGCAAGTTACAGTAACGACGTCGAGCAACAGTATCTGAGTTCATCAGTTGATGCATTACCGTTATTTTGTAAAGCTTGAAATTCAGTTTGTGTACTGCTATGTGAGCAGATACTCTTGACGCACCCGTTTGAAGTGCCAAACGGCGAAGGTGTATGCAAGCAATCCCCATACACTCGAAGAGTTGGAAGACAGGATTCGACTAGTCATTTCCCAGAAATTGGTCGAGTGTTCGCAAATGTCTTCAAGAGATGTCAGGCCGCTCTTTCCATAGAGGGACACCATTTTGAACATTTACTGTAAATAAAGGTAATCTTAGGTTACTCAGTTGGCAATTTTTTTAGACATTAACTCAGTGTATGCGCCCGCGCAACAACAGAGTCCGAGAATCGGGCGCTGCCGGGGCGGCGAATGCGGTGGCGGCGGCTGGGAGCCGAACCGCGCGATCCGCGGACATCTGGCAGGCGTCTTTCGTGAGACACCCTGTAATTCCGGCCGCATCTCTGGAACAATTCTGAAGTGAATTCCACGAAGTAGTGCCTTTATCTTCGGAATCAAATCAAAGTCTCAAGAGCTTAGTCCAGGGAGCATGGTGGATGTCAGAGTACTTCCCAGTCCCTTCGACCAAACAGAGCAGCCGCAGCTTGCGCTGTATGGGCCCGCGTATTGTCGGGCAAAGTGATAGATGGGTAGCGCAGAAAGTGTTGCCGCTTCTTTTGCAAAGCTGGTTGCAGGTGATGCTTCAAAAACCAACATTTAATCTTGATCCAACTTCGTTTCGAAAAGATAGTGGCACCGTTATGTTAGACCGCTCGCTCACAAGCGTTTCCCTCGATTGTGCGCACGCCGGTGTCGTGGGACAGGCGAGTCCATTTGCTCGGAGGTAAGGTAGGTATGTCAACAACGTGTGCTATCAGCGACAATAGTAGGTTCTATTGGATACTGTCTCCAGAGCAGAGTTGCTACTATTTAAGTTCCAACCCCAGTAAAGATAATCGAGGGTAAGGTAGATGCTAGACTGAGGTTCATTAAAAGTTCCTCAGAAAGCGTAGTCCGTCAAAACAGAAAATAGGTTACTAGACACTCGTTCGGCCAGCGCTTGAATATTGCTCATCGTTGTGGGAACCGTACCAGGTAAGGTTAATAGAACACATAGAGCAGATCCAAAGACGGACAAGCTTAACGTAGGCATTCTTTTTAGTAATTCTATTGCGTCTTGTAAGTGTTCAGCCAATAAAATACAGTCTTTGGTTTGCGTTCCCCACAAAATTCTCTTTTCCCATTTCATTCTATCGTAATTTTAATTCGAGGTGTTAAGTTGAATTTGCGTCATTTAGAATTGATTGATTTATCTTGAGAAGAAAATTTAACGGATTCCTTTTGTTACTCATGTTGATGACTTCACATTTTTCATTAATAAGGGTCAATTTCTAATATTCTCTTGTCTAATTTGATCTGCAGTTCGTTTCTATCTTCATATGACTTTATTAGCCGGTAAGTGACAGAATTATCTGGAAACAACAAAGCCGCTCAAATTTCCTCCCAGATCGATTACCTAGCTAAGGAACAGAAGAGAAGCAATAACGCTACTCTGGGGACGCCAGATATTGCCTCTCTTGCTGCTTTTCCATCAATTACTAGAAACTCTGTGTTCTCTAACAGGAATGCCCCAATACTGACGCAAATCTCGAACAATATTCCATTAGCACGCAATTAAATTAAAAACACTTTGCGAGGTACGTTGTAAAAGCCTTCTGAGAATCGAGAGATAGGAAATCCACTTGAGATTCTTTGTCGAAAGCACTCATCACTTCACGTGAGAAAATAATTTCACCAGAACTCTCTTCATCTTCCTCCTCCTCCATTTTCTGTGAATTTCATAAATAGCTCCAGGCAAATGCCGGACTGTTTTCTTTGAAAGGAGACGCCAATTTCTTTTCACCTACACAAAATCTATCTTTTGGTCCTTCGCTAATGACCACACTGTCGACATGACCTTAAACCCCAATTTTCCTTCCTTCTCCCTTTGTAGCTCATATAAAGGGAAACAGGCAGATTGCCGGCCGCGGTGGCCGAGGTGACTGAGGCGCTCCAGTCACGGTAAGCACGGCCACTACGGTCGGGGGTTCGAATCCCCCCTCGGGCATGGATATTTGTGCCGTCCTAGTTCGTAAGTAGTTCATAAGTAGTTTGTAAGTTTATGGACTGATGACCCCGTAGTTAAGTCCCTTAAGCTTAACAAACATTTGAACATTTGAAACAGGCAGATTGTATTTTTCTCGATTTCAAAAAGGCTTTTGACGCGGTCTTGCAGTGCAGACTACTAACGAAGAATCGGGCATATGGAATAAGTTCACAGATTTGTCACTGGCTGGAAGACTTCCTAAATAATAGAACGCAGTACGTTGTTCTCGACGGCGAGTATTCATCGGAGACGAGTGTATCGTCATACGTGCTCTAAGGGAGTGTGATACGACCGCAAATTATTTCATATCTATATAAACGACCTGATGGACAGAGTAACTTGTAATTTGCGGCTGTTTGCTGATAATACTGTGGTGTACAGGAGGGTATGGTCTTTAATTGACTGTAATAGCATCCAGCTTGACTTAGAGAAAATTTCTAGTTGTTCTGAATAATGACAGCTAGCTCTAAATGTAGAAAACTATAAAGTGATGCACATGACTACGGAAAACAATCCCATTATGTTCGAATACAGCATTAGTAGTGAGCTTCTTGAGGCAGTCGCGTCGTTCAAATATCTGGGCGTAATATAGCAGTGCGATATGCAATGGAACGAACCTGAAAGGACAGTTGTAAGGCGGACAGCCGACTTTGTTTTATTGGGAGAATTTTGGGAAGATGTACTTCATCTGTAAAGGAGACCGCGTATAAAACGCTTGTACGACCACGTCTCGAGTTATAATGAAGTGTTTGGGGCCCGCAGCAGAACTATTTAAAGGATAACATAGACGCAGTTCAGACGCCAGCAGCTAGATTCGTTACTGGTAGGTTCGACCAATGCGCGAGTGTCACGGAAGTGCTCTGGGAACTCAAATGGGGATCGCTGGAGGAAAGACGACGTTCTTTTCGATAAGTTCTGTTGAGGAAATTTAGAGGGCAGGAATTTGAAGCTGAGTGTAGAACGATCTTCCTGCCGGCTACTTACATTTCGCGTTAAGATTACAAAGACAAGATAAGAGAAATTAGGACTCAAACAGAGGCAGCCGGCCGCGGTGGCCGAGGGGACTGAGGCGCTTCAGTCACGGTCTGCACGGCCACTACGGTCGGGGGTTCGAATCCCCCCTCGGGCATGGATATTTGTGCCGTCCTAGTTCGTAAGTAGTTCATAAGTAGTTTGTAAGTTTATGGACTGACGACCCCGTAGTTAAGTCCCATAAGCTGTACAAACATTTGAACATTTTGAACAGAGGCATATAGACTTCTTTCCCCCTCGTTCTATTTGGGAGTGGAATAGCAAAGGAAATAACTAGTAGTGATACAGTGTGCTATCCGTCACGCACCTTAAAGTGGATTGCGGAGTATATAAGGTAAAGCAGTCGACAATCCGAAGACATAAGATTACATATGATGCATTACGGAGGGTCTTTTACAAAAGAATTAGTTAAGAACCTACACTTTCATTCGGGTGTCGATGAAAGTTTGCACAATTTGGCCGACAGAGGAACAGGAGGAAGAGTTGGAAGGAGAGGGGTGAGAGGAGGAGACTGTAAAAGGAAGGGGAAGAGGGGATGAACTAGCGAGAGTGGAATAAATACAATGTGTAGGGGGCATCACTGTGACTAGCGTTTATGTCGCACGGAGGGGAACAGGAGGACAGATAATGGGAGAATGGATACAGCAAGAACAGAGGCGCAAACGTTCGTGAAATTATTTACTCCATTTCCTGACGCATTTTGTAATTCCTACTCAGCCACATAAAAAAGTTTACGAGCCAGAGCGATGCGACCGATAGTTCTCTGAGCTGTCCCATCGTCTAAAAGAATTGTTTCTTTTCGATTTCACGGGGATTGCTGTACCGCAATTGGTTCACATCTTAATAGCTGTAAGCTATGCCCTTTATGGTAGCGCAGGTGTTTCGATAGTGAGTTTTATCATTAATATTTTTATCAATAGCTATTTAACTGCGGGTAGCAGCACGGGTCGGGGCTATATATTATTATTCATAGCAATAAAAACATAAACATATACCAGAACAATAAAACTGATGAACTAAATGATACACAAGGTAACACAAAAATATACGTAAATAAATATAGATTGTTGACATTATATCTATACCTGATTCAGAAGGAGTGAGAAATGTACACAACAACTGGCAATTTTGAATTACGTATAGTAGGGCAGATTGTACGAAGCAAGTTTCTGAGTGAAAATTGCGTTGAGAGAAACTTCAGACAGAGTGGCTGATAACTCTGAGAATGGAATGAAACATTCACTCTGCAGCGGAGTGTGCGCTGATATGAAACTTCCAGGCTGATTAAAATTATGTGCCGGAACCGGGACTCGAACCTGGGACCTTTGCCTTTCGCGGGCAACAGCTCTACCGACTGAGCTATCCCGACACGACTCACGATGCCGCCCCACTACTTTATTTCCGCCAGTACCTCGCCTCCTACTTTCCAAACTTCACAGAACCTTTCCTGAGAAACATGCAAGACTAGCACTCCTGGAAGAAAGGATATGGTGGAGACGTGGCTTAGCCACAGCCTTAGGGGTGTTTCCAGAATGAAACATACTTTCAGAATGAAGGAGGAGGGGAAAGTTGCACATCATATGAAAAGTGTTGCTGAGGATATGTATCAGGCACTACTAATGAAGCAGATTTCGTCAGCAGACAACTTCATAAAATGCCAGTAGGTAGAGACGATGCATCAAAAATTCCACATAACACGTTTGATGGACTTCCAAGCGTCATATAGATGGCTGCGATCGAGGAAGAAACTGATCTTGCAGACGTGATCCGCCAAATATTTATAAAAGAACTTAAAATGCACTGGGAGTTCAGGTCAAGCCGAAAACCGATGCATTTCAAGAGATAACCAGGAGAAATTAGAAAAAATGCTGGCTCCTAGCCGGCCGCGGTGGCCGAGGTGACTGAGGCGCTCCAGTCACGGCCAGCACGGACACTACGGTCGGGGATTCGAATCCCCCCTCGGGCATGGATATTTGTGCCGTCCTAGTTCGTAAGTAGTTCATAAGTAGTTTGTAAGTTTAGGGACTGATGACCCCGTAGTTAAGTCCCATAAGCTTAACAAACATTTGAACATATTTTGCTGGCTCCTAGCAGACCTAGACCAGCGCCAACCCCATGGCAATGAAGAAAAACAAGAGGGTACGTTTCGAGGACGACATAGATGACCATCTCCGCAGGCTAGCTGCTGGAGAGCACGGTCCCGAACATGACGATCAAGTACTTCATCGCCTTTTAGGAGCTGCAGCTGAACACCCTGCCGACGAAGCCCAGAAAACTAAAGGATACAACCTTCCTTGAAAGTGAGACAACCGAAAAGCAAAATCCTTCGCCGTCAGTCACTGGCAAAACGTTGGGAAACTACATTAATATTCTTATAGACAGCTGTCCTGCATGGGCTGCCTCTTGTGGACCAGGGTGCATCATATTAGATTATTTCAGAGAAGTACCCTTGCCAATAACAAAAACACCCAGCTTAAGATAGCTAATAGCAGGTATGTACAGCCTACAGGAATATTCATTTTTCGTGACATGTCCAAAAGAAGTCACCATATCAATAATTGTATATATGCCCCCAACTGGCAACTGACAACTTCTAAGCGAATACGATGGTCGCAGTACAGAGGACATGAAATGCAGAATGGCAATGGGAAGAAAAGCATTTTTGAAAAAGAGAAATTTGCTAACATGGAATATTAATTTAAGTGTAAGGAAGTCATTTCTGAAGGCATTTGTGTGGAGTGTTGCCTTGTACGGGAGTGAAACATGGACGATAAACAGTGCGGGCAGGAAGAGAATAGAGGCTTTTGAAATGTGGTGATACAGAAGAATGCTGAAGATTAGGTGGGTAGATCGCATAACTAATGAAGAGGTACTGAACAGAATTGGTGAGAAAAGGAATTTTTGGCATACCTTGACTAAAAGAAGGGATCGCTTGGTAGAACACGTTCTTAGTCATCGAGGAATCGTAAATTTAGCATTGGAAGGAAGTGTGTGGGGTAAAAGTCGCAGAGGGAGACCAAGAGACGCATATAGTAAGCAGATTCAAATGGATGTGGTTTGCCGTTCTTATGAGGAGATGAAAAGGCTTGCTCACGATAGAGTAGGGTGGAGAGCTGCATCAAACCAGTCTCCGGACTGAAGACCATAACAACAACAACATAAATGCTCTCGATCCCTTACGGGTATCCAATATAGGCTACAAGCAAGATGAATAAATGGGCAGGGGGCACTACATCATAGTGTGCTATACATTGAGAATTTTGGCAGGACGGGGAGCATGTCTGGATAACCTGATTGGTTAAGGCGACCGCTTTCCTGAAACTGGATGTTCAGGTTCGAATCCTGGCACAGGATCAATTATCAGCTTCGTCATTGAAGGTGTTTCAATGCCTTGCAGTAGTCGATATGTTAGATTATATCAGTTTAATGTAAGGCAACAAGGCTGATAGTGAGAAAACTGCCTTTGTTAAGCCTAGAGGGCCTGTATGAGCTTAAAGTTGTGTCATTCGGTCTGTGTATGCACCAGCATCTTTCGAACAGATGATGAAAAGATAATGTTTTACGTTGCGTCAATTGTACAACGTGTCATTTTTTTTACCTACAGGACGTTATACTATTGTCTGAAACATTTTGAGAACACCAGAAAAGCCTGAGAACTGTTATTGAGAGTTTTATGCAAGATGGCCAATTTGGAGTGAAGGAAATCATTATGCTAGGACAACTTGTGTCAAACAATGTTATACAACCTAATCCAGAGATGGTGAGAACTATAACAGAATTTCCTATTCATAGTGATGTGACAAGCTTCCTAGGATTGTGTTGTTATTACCGGCGTTTTATTAAAGACTTTTGTATGAAAGTCAGACCCCTGCAGGAGTTGTTGAAAGGTGACGCTAAATATACCTGTGGCTAATCGCAACAAGATTTTTCGTTATGTTGCAAAGTGTTCTGACGACTAATCATGTAATGAGCCTCAATGATGAGAGAGCACCTACAGAGTTGCATACAGATGCTAGTGGATATTAAACTGGTGCTTTCTTCAAACATATGTTAGATGGAAAGGGAAGGATAATTGCATACGCATCCAGGAAACACATAAAATCTGAGAGTGTCTACTTAACTACAGAATTAGAGTCTCTTGCTGTTACTAGAGATCTGCAAATTTCGTCGATATCTTTATGGTAGACCATTCACAGTCGTTACAGATCATCATTCGCTTTCTTGGTTAACAGGTCTTAAGGACCATTAGGATTACTGCATCTTCAATAGCGTGACATTACTATAGCGTACAAAAGTGGAAGAAAAAACTAAGATGCCAACTGCCTCCGGAGCGTCAGCAAGAGAATGATGAAAATAGCAACTGTCTTGCTGCACTCTATGATTGATCTGATTAAGAGAAGAAGGACGTCAATCACAAATTATCCGTGCCTGGAATCAATCATAGCACTTGAAAGGAGAATTGAAGATAATTTGCAAGATAAATTTCGACCCCTTTCGAAAGAAGTGTTCATCAGTTATTCCTAAACACATGCGCTTAGAGCTTCTACAGAAATTCCATGATGCACCTGAGGCTGATCATCTAGGGTTTACGAAAACTTATGACAAAAACCACAAGTGGTTTATTTAGAAGTGTTGTCACTCTGTGTCGAACTGTCGAGACTACCAGAGAATGAAGGCGGTTATTTAGAAACCACCAGGACGACTCATATCAACTACGTCAGCGGAGACGCCTTTCCAGTGTGTTGGGATTGACCTACTCGGACGATTTCCAACTTCTACTCTTGGCAATAAGTGGTTTATTGAAACTTCCTGGCAGATTAAAATTGTGTGCCGGAACCGGGACTCGAACCTCGGACCTTTGCCTATCACGGGCAAGCGTTCCACCACTGAGCTACCCCGACACGACTCACGGTGCCACCACACAACTTCAATTCTGCCAGTACCTCGCCTCCTACTTTCCAAAGTAGTTTCATTCAAGGGTTTATTGTTTGTATGGAATAGCTAACCCGATATTACAAAGGCTGTGAAGACAGCTGAAGCACCTGAGGTAGCCAAATTCATAATGGAAGACAAGGTACTGAAATATGGATCACCAAGATCTACAACCTTTGACAATAAAGTACGGTGAATGAAGACAGAACGGTCGATCGTGCAACATAGGCGAATCTCAAAATGTTCAAATGTTTGTAGAGCTTAAGGGACTTAACTACGAGGTCATCAGTCCCTAAACTTACAAAGTACTTATGAACAGACAGAACTACGTACCTACAGAATGAGAGTCTCTTGCTGTTACTTGGGATCTGCCAATTTCGTCAATATCTTCATGGTAGAACATTCACAGTCGTTACAGATTATCATTCGCTTTCTTGGTTAACAAGTCCTAACGACCATTAGGATTACTGCATCTTCAATAGCATGACATTATTACAGTGTACATAAGTGGAAGAAGAAACCAAGATGCCAGCTGCTTCTCGAAAAGCCCAGTGGAGCGTCAGCAAGAGAATGATGAAAATAGTGACTGCCTTGCTGCACTCCATGATTTATCTGATTAAGAGAAGAAGGACCTCTATCTCAAATTAGCCGTGCCTGGAATCAATCATAGCACTTGAAAGGAGAATTGAAGATAACTTGCTAGATAAATTTCGATCCCTTTTGAAAGAAGCGTTTATCAGTTATTCCTAAACACATGCGCTTGGAGTTTCTACAGAAATTCCATGATGCACCTGAGGTGACAGCGGTGCATAGTTATCGGAGGTGACTATTTCGAAGGACAGTTAGGTAACTGTAGTTCATAGTTCATCTACATTAATTTTACAGTACTGTCCATCGAATTTTAAGTTGAGAGGCTGTATAATTACAAATCGAGGAATAACTTTTCAATCGAGACCTATGGCAGAGATAAACAATCAGTGCAACATTACACATCATATGACGATTTCCTACCATCGTCACACTAACGGTTTTACTGAACTTTTTAATAAGACATTGGCTGACATGCTGTCCATGCAGGGCAACTGGGATGAGGTGCTGCCTTCTGTAACGTTTGCCTATAAAACCGCCAAACAAGAGACCGCCGGATTTACGCCATTCTTCTTGGTGCATGGTTGTGAAGCAACAACGACGATAGAACTTCTTTGCAGATCAAGCTAATGAGGTGGACGACGATTACGTCTGCCAGTTATTATACAGGACAGAGGAGTCTCAAGATAAGATTGTGAAATGTAAGACGCGACCCATCTAACTGTTTGGTTTTAGCCTGGTGAAGTCGCCTGAATCGTCGCTCCTGTTCGGAAGATTGGGCTGCCTGAGAAGCTACTCAGGCGTGCCTTACATGAAAGATCACAAGACATCTTACTTATAAAGTTGAAGAGTGCGACCCTGACATGAGATGACATAAGACTGGGGCATGGCCTATGTGCTGCGAATGAAGCCGTACAGAGATCCCACGTCTCAGGATACATTCGAGATTCTAGCGAGACTCAGCAAGGTAAACGGCAATGACAGTGTTGATGTGAACGTAAGTTAGACGGGATCCACCGCCACAACGAGCCCAGCATCCGAGAGCTGCAGTATGCAGGGCCGTCGACTTGTTCACTCAGCAAGAAGTCGTAAAAATTGAGTGATTATTCTCATACAGAGGGAGCAGTATCGTGAACATTTACTGATTGTTCTCATAGAGAGGGAGCAATATCGAAAATTAGGAGCCGAAAGACAGCGGCAGCGTGGTGTAGTGGATAAACGCTGGATTGTGAAGCAAAGGGTCGCGGGCTCAAGACCCACCGTGTTTGTACATTTTAATTATAGGACAGAGTTCTAGTACCTTCTAGATGTATTGAGAAATACTGTTCCAGACGTTTTTAACATTGTATGAATACTGTGTAAACCTCCGGCGGGAATCACGTCTCACTGTGCTGTTGAACGTGTGTGACAAGTGCTAACTAAATTACGCTGAATTTAAACTACTGTTTTTAATCAGTTAGCTATTTCTTACGACGACGCTACCTGAAAACATGCTTAGACGTAAAATTATGATAAAACAATTTACTGAGTATAGAACGTTTCATTAGAAGAAAACAGTAACCAGAGACCATGTGCAAATGTAAAAGTCTAGGACTTGCACATTAATAGTATTTTTTATTTTAGATTTGTCGTTACGTTTAGCGATAAGTGTCACTATAATCAAATAATACATACGACAGATCATGAATATTTCAATGTATAGTGTATGTATATATCGTAGCCGTAATATAGCCAACTTTTCACTACAACAACTGATAACTGCGTAATACCGCAGAGCATTGTGGTCGATGTGTAAGCATTGGTGCCGAGAGGCTTAGACAAAATGTTTTCTGTCAATGAGAGCACTATATCATGTTACCTGCAGAATAACAACGGTTAATACGAACTAGATTATGAAATGTGCATTCTGCTTTTACACCTAGATGAAGAAAGAGTGGCTTCAATTGTTCGGTTGACACAAAACGCGGCGGAGTTGTGAAACAACAGATATTAGCAATATCAGGTTTTAACTTTTCGAGGACTGTGCTTTGATGAGAGTAAGCCTTAGTCAGTGGCCTATGTCATCGAAACTAATTCATGGGTAACAGGAAGAGGAATGTACTCCATGAAGACGTCAGTGCTGCTATTTCAATCTGTGCACAATCTGGAACTTCATTACGCTCCCGACAACAGCTGCAGCAGTGCACGTGTCATATTACTTGCTGTAGATATATTACGAATTTCGAGAAATTATTTACAACACATAAATGGATTCTTCCGTCGCTTCTTGGTAGAACGCTTCCATATTTAAGGTTGAAAACAAACAAACTGTTTTTTTTTCTACTAAATTTTGTTTATTTACTAACTAGTTTTCGGCTTATTAGGCCATCGTCAGGTAAACTGTTGACAGGCGTCGACAAAGACGCTATTGCTTGGTTCTCAAACATGGTAAGACAAAGATACAATACACAGATTACTTGGTCTTTGGATATGACATTTGTTGGAATTACAAACAATATCTGTTGCCATGCAGAATTATGTTCACATAATCAGTGGCCTCCTTAACATTTTTACATTGTAATTTGCGAGTGAACAGGGTGAAACACATTACATTTCAAATATTAATGAATTAAAAACTGTTAGGCCACTGATTATGTAAACATAATTCTGCATGGCAACAGATATTGTTTGTAATTCCAACAATTGTCATATCCAAAGACCAAGTAATCTGTGTATTTTATCTTTGTTTTACCATCTTTGAGAACCAAGCAATAGCGTCTTTGTCGACGCATGTCAACAGTTTACCTGACGATGGCCTAATAAGCCGAAAACTAGTTAGTAAATAAACAAAATTTAGTAGAACAAAAACACTTTGTTTTCAACCTTAAATATTTCCAACACAGATTCGTCAGATTGCAGCATCTGGCGTCATAGTGGTATGGCGCAGAAATAGGAAGAGGTTATTTTAGATGTAAAAGGGAATTGTCCAGGAAATCAATGTACTTGACCTGACCAACCCTAGTATACCTTGGGGCACCAATCGAATGGATCTCTCAGCGATTTGGAAGGAGACGCGAAGCAGCAGTAAACCTAAAGCCACAACCACACCAGTTGGACCGCACTGTGCCAAACTATGATAAGATGTTTGTTAAAGTGCAGTTCAGCCGGCGTGGACGGCCACCAACGCCACTCTACGCATCATCGAGCAGCAAGCAACAAGTTCCGTGCACTGTTGGTGCATCAAAGGAAATGCGTCATTTCTGCGCACTGCGCATGGACACGCTTCCTCGCTATACATCGAGAACGAAGAGTCGCGGGTTCAAATTCCGGTCGGACCTCGGATTTTTTTTTTCAGTCTGCGTTTTAACCCATCCTTCACCTCTCAACGATGTGAGGAGTCGCCAGAAACGACACGTGGTTCGGATTCCACGTTAAGCTGTAGGTCCCCTTTCTCCGGTTGGATAACTGGGGTAGGCTAGGGACACACAAGTCGCGAAGTGGCATCCGATTGAAAGACTTGCACCAGGCCAATGAGCCATTATTATTATTATTATTACTGATAGAAAGTATCGACATTAATTTAGATTCTATCTCAAAACGAGTTTCAAGTGGAATAATTCGAAAGTAAAATACTAACTAGATCTGTTCCGACAGTATGCCGGTCGCACTGAAGAGTACAACTATTCTTAATAAAATTCTAAATAATTTCCTTACTAATCACCTACTACCACTACATGTCAGACCGACCTGTCGCTCCTTTAGGGACAGCACCATGGTCCCCGTAAAACATTTGTTCTCGTCACAGGAATTAGTTAATAAATTTACCTCATACGTCGTAACAGTAATCAAAGGATTTTTAAATCAATCATTCAGGTGACTATTCACTAAAAGGGCAACCACTGAGATAGTTTACTTGGACGCTTTTAAGAGATACTACAGAGACTAAATGATTACAAATAACGAAGTTATTATGTTTTTTTTTTTTAATCTTATGGGACTTAACTACGGGGTCATCAGTCCCTAAACTTACAAACTACTTATGAACTACTTACGAACTAGGACGGAACAAATATCCATGCCCGAGGGGGGATTCGAACCCCCGACCGTAGATGTTTCTCTCTTGAGAACGTACTGCACTTTATAATTAATCATACTTCTTTACCACTGAAGGATATCCACATAAATAAACTGGTTAGTTTTGAGACTTATTTTGCAATAAAACTAGTTTTTATATATGGCACTAAAAACGGAACATATTTCAGTGTATTGATGGTTATCCATGGCGTATGAGAATTCTGTAATGAATATAAACTCAGTACCCCATAGTGCAGGTGTCATTCATTATTTCCTTACACCATCGAACGAAACTAACCAAATGTTGGGAGGCTTCCGATGTCACGCTATAAAATGTTCAATATTTCCTTTACGTTTCAGATGGGTCATCAGACTTCTGACCTACATGATGTGGGCAGCCAGAAGTTGTTTTTCTGTGCCAAGCTCTTCATGTCAGAGTAGCGTTTCATCTACATCTGCATACATACTCCGCAATTCACCGTAAGGTGCGTGGCGGAGGGTACACTGTACCACTACTAGGCATTTCCTTTCCTATTCCACTCCCAAATTGAACGAGGAAAAAAAGAATGCCTATATGCCTCCGTACGGGCCCTAATTTCTCTTATCTTGTCTTTGTGATCTTTACGCGAAATGTAAGTAGGCGGCAGCAAGATCGTACTACACTCAGCTTCAAATTCCGGCCCTCTAAATTTACTTAACAGAAATTCACGAAAAGAACGTCGTGTTTCTTCCAGCGATCCCCAATTGAGTTGTCGGAGCATTTCCGTGACACTCGCGCATTGGTAGAACCTACCGGTAACAAATCTAGCTGCTCGTCTCTGAACCGCCTCTATGTCTTCCTTTAAACTGATCTGCTGCGGGTCCCAAATACTTGAGCAGTACTCAAGACGTGGTCGTGCAAGCGTTTTATACGCCGTCTCCTTTACAGGTGAAGTACATCTTCCCAAAATTCTCCCAATAAACCGAAGTCGGCTGTCCACCTTACTCACAACTGTCCTTACATGTTCGTTCCATTTCATATCGCTCTGCAATGTTACGCCTAGATATTTGAACGACGCGACAGCATCAAGAAGCTCACTACTAATGCTGTATTCGAACATTATGGGATTGTTTTTTCTATTCATGCGCATCACCTAACATTTTTCTACATTGAGAGCTAGCTGCCATTCTTCGCACCAACTAGAAATTTTGTCTAAGTCAACCTGTATGCTATTACAGTCAGTTACAGACGACACCCTCCCATACACCACAGCATCATCAGCAAACAGCCGCAAATTACAACTTACTCTGTCCATCAGATCATTTATATAGACAGAAAATAAGAGCGGTCCTACACACTCCCATGGGGCAAGTCTGCTGCCTTGGTTATCAGTGCGGAAGAACCTCAAATGTAACAGTGAAACGTCCCAGAAATAATTACACAAAAGGGCTCGCTGCTGCATCAAAACTGAACTGTTTACTCTCGGGAGCAGTGGGCACC
The DNA here is from genome assembly GCA_026315105.1 of Locusta migratoria. NCBI lineage: Eukaryota > Metazoa > Arthropoda > Insecta > Orthoptera > Acrididae > Locusta > Locusta migratoria. The sequence continues at coordinate 349,755,950 of CM048755.1, forward strand.
GGCAAGCCTGACGATACACTCGTCTCTGATGAACACTCGCCGTCGAGAAAAACGTACTGCGTTTCCATCGTACGTCGTCCATTGCATATAGAATATATTCCAGTCTCTATCTCCCCTACAGTTTTTACTCTCCGGTGTTCCTCTCTGCTGTTCGGGGCAGCCAAGAAGTCCGCACAGGTGCAGAGTTCTCGCATTTGCGCAGAAACTCTGTTCCCTGGCCACACCCTACATCACGCCACGCCGAGAGAGCACAGTGCAAATAACGGACGCCCCACTTCTAAGTAGTGCGAGAAAAACTCTACGGCTTCCATTCAAATATATCCTATTTCACAACCACGTAGAGCGGCAGAGACCACTGTAGAAATTACGAACTTTCGCTTCCAGGGAAAGGCGTGGTATCGGAAGAAAATTGGAACGGCTTCCATGTGGTTCTCTTTCATGTATAATATATCATAATTCATAGAAATAATTTCAAAGCTTACGAATTATTTTTGCGCACTGAAGCCGTAATATAATTTATATCTGGTCCAAGAATTCGGCATATGGTCAGACGCAGACAGGTTCTCAGATTCTCGCTAGTTTATGAAGCCTTTCACGAACATATGTCATTAAAATATCGTATAACGTTTGCAAACTCATTATGGAAACATGGAAACTCTACAAATACCAAGTTGAAATTAAATGGTAATTTAGTGTTTAATTTTTCTGCGTACCATATTAGTATTAGTTACGTTTAACTACTGCAACAGGTCTGCAAATTTTGAACTTTGACTTATGGACTTTTACAAAATTTTCTTCCAAAATTGACATGAACTTATATATAAAAAAAAGAATAAAAAATAAATAAAAATAAAAATAAAAAAATCAGCTCTCAGATAGCATTATTGATCATTCCGGGACTGTTTTCTGATGATGTGATGTTCGAAAAGATGTTGCAATTTAATGAGTATAGTAGTATACAAGATGAGTTACATTTATAGCTATGTTGATGGAGGAAGCCATATCTAAACGTAAAAAAAAAATAGTGCTATGTAGATGAGTAGGAAAAACGGCCCCTTAAAGTTAGAATACTGCATTAATAGTCTGTTGCTTGAAACAGTTGCGTCAATTAGATATATACGCGTAACGAAGTAGAGTGACATGAAATTGAACGACCAAGTAAGCGCAATTGTGAGGAAGGTAGAAGGCCAACTTCAGTTTAATGATGGACTTTCGGGCAGATGTGGTTGATCTGGAGGTGAGAACGCATGTAGGACACTAGTGTGACCCATTCTAGAGTATTGCTCTAGTATTTGGGATTCCCATCAGATAGATTTAAAAGAAGACACAGAAGTAATTCAGCGGGGGTGCTTGTGTTGCTCAAGTAGCACAGACAGACCGCCTTCCCAACAGTTCTATGGTCACCAAGCAACAGTATACCTCAAAATAATCTCCTTTGAAGATCGAAACCGAGAGGTGTATCATGAAATAATCTAGTCGAAAGCAAACTGTGAAATTAGTGCACAGAAAAAAACTGTACAATTTGATCGTCATTAATTTTGTTCATCTTAATGGCTATATATTGTTAAATATTTTCACAATATTGCTGAATATAAATAAATGACTCACTTTTTATTAGAAGAAAACAATAAACGGGGCCCACATAAACATATTGCTCTGGAACTCGTGCATAAATAATACTTTTTCAAATGTTCAAATGTTTGTAAATCTATCGGACCAAACTGCGTGGTCATTAGTCCGTAGCGTACAAACCACTTAAACCTAGGTAAACTAACCTAAGGACAACACACACACCCATGCCCAAGGGAGGACTCGAACCTCCACGGCGAGCAACCGCGCGCTCCGCAGCGAGACGCTTTAGACCACTCGGCTACTCCACCGCGAGACGCTTTAGAACGCTCGGCTACTCCAACGCGGCAATACTTTTTCATTTGTTATTTTGTTATGCACATTACGTTTAGCAATAAATGCAATAAATATTTAAAAATTACGTCCATCGTAACATAAGTATTAATGAAGAGTTTATGTATGTATCATCGTCGTAAAAGGCCTGTTTTTGACTTCTAAAACTGGACAGTTGCTTAGAAGGGCATTTTGGATCGTGTTTAGGCATGTGTGTAAAATGTTTCAGTTATCTGTAGAAAGATAGTCATCTAAATAATAGACGGTGAATTGTGTAAACTGTTCCTATTCCTAAACGAACTAAGACAGGTTTCACTTCGGCAATGGACGCAAAATGGTTTAGTAGTGATGAAACATTGGATAGTCAGCTTTAACTTTACAAGAACTGTTTTGATATGACTAAGCATTGATAGCTGTTGTATCTGTTATTGATAAGAAACAAATTCATAGGTACCTTCAAAGAGGAATATACTCTATAAAAAAATCAATGTTGCGTATTTCAACTGTCCTCATCCTAGAACTGAAATCGCAAGACATCAAGCTCACGACGACAGCTGCAGGAGTAAAGGTGTCTGAGGATTTTATTTTCAACGCAGAATCATCAGAAACCAGCATATCTCTTCATCGCGGTGTGGAGTAGCAACCGTAGATAAAATAGGTTAAGAAATACGAAGAAATTGGCTAAGATGTAAAATGGAATGCACCAAGAAGTCATTGTACATGACGATACCTAATAAACTTTGAAGCACTGAAGTCGATAACCGGAAGGATCACACAGCAATAGCGAAAGTGACGCATGGCAGCATTGAGCCTAAATGGAGTATTAGGATATAAAGTCCAGTCTACAGTGCGATGAAACCTAAAGCCGCATTCACACCAGATGGAGCACACTTCGTCAAACTTAGGTAATGCGATTGACACAGTCTGCTTCAAAGAGGTGTGGACGGCAACCAGCATCATTCTAAGCATCGTAGAGTAACAACATGGACGTTCTATGCAGTGTGGATGCATCATAGGTGGTTATTTGTGCAAGCTGTATCTGAAACGACACTGTTTCTACCAACGGAATCCAATTCTACGAGCACCATCGCCATGGACGGAATAGAGACTGCAGATACTGTGGTGAGAGACTGTTGAAATACTGCCTTATGCAACGCTGTAATTCTCCTACAGCTCGTAATATTGTTTGGCGTGGGCCGGCCGCGGTGGCCGAGGAGACTGAGGCGCTCCAGTCATGGTCTACACGGCCACTACGGTCGGGGGTTCGAATCCCCCCTCGGGCATGGATATTTGTGCCGTCTTTAGTATAAGGTAGTTCATAAGTAGTTTGTAAGTTTAGGGACTAATAACCCCGTAGTTAAGTCCCATAAGCTTAACAAACATTTGAACATTTGACTGTTTGGCGTGGTATTGTATTCCATTTCCGTAAGCCATAGTACATATTGCTTGTACACTTAGAAACCAGCGTTTTATCTTTGTAGTGAAATGATTTCCAGTCCATGTTGTACAGCATTCAGTAAGAATAAATATTCCTTCAATAACAAACCGCCTTGATTGCAGATTATTTTATTCTTTAATTAATGACGCGTTTCGCCCTTTAGCAGGGCATCAAAATGTTCAAATGCTTGTTAAGCTTAAGCGACTTAACTGCAGGGTCATCAGTCCCTAAACTTACAAACTACTTATGAACTACCGTATATTGAAAACGACACAAACATCCATGTCCGAGGGGGATTCGAACCCCCCGACCTTAGCGGCCGTGCAGACTGTGACTGGTGAGCCGCAGACCGCTCGGCCACTGCGGCCGGCTAGCAGTGCATCCTCAGATTATCTACGTAACAGAATTTACACAAAATTACATAGCGAAATTACAAAACGGGGATAATGGGACAAATGTTCAAATGTTTTTAGAACTTATGGGACTTAACTACGGGGTCATCAGTCCCTAAGCTTACAAACTACTTATGAATTACTTAAGACTAAGGACGGCACAAATATCCATGCCCGAGGGGGGATTCGAACCCCCGACCGTAGTGGCCGTGCAGACCGTGACTGGAGCGCCTCAGTCTCCTCGGCCACCGCGGCCGGTGATAATGGGACATGGGCTTATTTTGTGTTAAGAAGACACTATAAATGCGTTTCGTAATTCCGTCTTGTAATTTTATGTAAATTCTGTTACGCAGATAATCTGAGGTTGCCATGCTAAAGGTCGAAACGCGTCATTAATTAAAGAATAAAACTATCTGCAATCAAGGCGGTTTTTTACTGAAGGAATCTCTGTAGTGATGGAGCCTGTTGCCCTTCCATACCTTCGTAGCGTGCCGACTGACACTTTCTAACAGGATAATACGCGACCACTCTTGACACGCAGTATTCAAGACTTCTTCATCGCCCATCGAAATGCGTGGCTGCCTTGGCCTCCCTGTTTTTCCCTGTCTATAAGAAATAAAATGTTCAAATGTTTGTAACAGTGAGAGACCAAACATCTGCGGTCATAGGTCGCTAGAGTTACAGACTACTTTAACTTACGCTGAGGACAATACACACACACCCATGTCCGAGGGGGACTCGAACCTTCGACGCGAGCGGCCGCGCAGTCTCTGACATGGCACCTACAACCACACGCCCATTCCCGCGCGGGCCTGATCCCTCGCCCATTGAAAACGTGTGATCGTTGAATGCGGAACGACTGACCCGATATCTACCACCCTTGCTGTCAGTTCAATTTTGGCAAACTGGGGAAGTAGTTAGGACTGCCATACCCCAAGAACACAGGCAGAGCCTCAATACCGAGGAGGGTAGCAGCGGGTGTGGCCTGTAATGGCGGAAACATTCAATATTGATTTCATTATCTTCCCCACTTCAGATTAGATTATATTTTCAGTCCTGTAACCATCGTACAACGTGTGAACTTACAAATAAATTTTTCTGTGATGTATCGGTCAAAATGTTGATATGTTTGGAAACCTATTGGACCAAACTGCTATGCTCATCAGTCCCCAGACTTGCAAACTTTAAGTTACACTACGAACAACACACACACACACACACACACACACACACACACACACACACACACACCTATGCCTGAGGGAGGAATCGAATTTCCCGCGGGAGCGGACGCCTAGTCCGTATCATGATGCCTTAGACCATGCGTCTACTCCCGCATGGCTATCTTCGGTCCTCTTTGATGTTGCAGTTAAGATGGTCAACAGTACACAAGGTGTCCTAAAAAGTAACGAGACTGAGTTTGTACATACCAAAGTTTTTAGTGTTTTCAAACAACATTGTTATCCGCTTCAAACTAGTCCCCTTGGGCGGCTGTACACCGTTGGAGTCGCTATTCCCATTGTAGCAGCGCTGGAAATCTTCAACTGGTATGGCTTTTAACTGGTCGGTCACCGTCTTTTGAATGTTCTCCAGAAATCCACAGAGATGTCCTTTTAGGATATGTTTCAACTTCGGAAAAATGAAAAAGTCACAAGGGCATAAATCAGGTGAATATGGAGGGGGTGGGGGGTTGAGCTACAATGCGTTTTATGATCAAAAATTCACTGATGTGACACGGAGCATTGTCATGATGCAGCATCCACTTGTCTGCAATGTCCGGTCTCACACGAATCATTCTTTTGCTGAGCCTTTCAAGGACACTTTTATCAAATACTTGGTTCACAGCCGCAGTGGAGTGGCCGAGCGTGCCAAGACTCCTAGCTGAGGAGCGTGTCTCTGCTCGTCGTCGGAGGTTCGAGTCCTTCCTCTTGCATGGGTGTATTTGTTGTCCTTAGCATATGTTTAAGTTGTTTGGAATCCTAGAGACTGATGACCAGAATAGTTAAGTCCCAAAGATTAACAAACTTTTGAACTCGATTCACACTTTGTTTAGCACAGGCAGTTAGACATAGCGTTGTCAGATCGCCTGGGCCGGCCGCGGTGGCCGAGGTGACTGAGACGCTCCAGTCACGGTCAGCACGGCCACTACGGTCGGGGGTTCGAATCCCCCCTCGGGCATGGATATTTGTGCCGTCCTAGTTCGTAAGTAGTTCATAAGTAGTTTGTAAGATTAGGGACTGATAACCCCGTAGTTAAGTCCCATAAGCTTAACAAACATTTGATTTTTTTTCGAGGAGGGATTCGAACCTCCGACCGCAGAGGCCGTGCAGACCGTGACTGGCACGCCGCAGACCGCTCGGCCATTGCGGCCGGCCGGAATTAACACACGGCGTAATTGTCGCACAGTGCCTGACTTAGTGTACCTTACAGCAGACTTAGATACTGTATGAGCGTTGATCAGGAAAGTAGGAAAACTTATTTACAGTCTAGTGGATAGTGTGGTATCGGAGATCACGACACCAGAGATGGATTGACGTTGTAATTACGGACGCGGGAACACTCGCAGTTGGCAGTGACAGTTGTAGGATTCCTGTCACATGCCGCGTACTACATACACGAACATGTGTTCAAATGTTCAAATGTTTGTTAAGCTTATGGGACTTAACTACGGGGTCATCAGTCCCTAAACTTACAAATTACTTATGAACTACTTACAAACTAGGACGGCACAAATATCCATGCCCGAGGGGGGATTCGAACCCCCGACCGTAGTGGCCGTGCTGACCGTGACTGGAGCGCCTCAGTCACCTCGGCCACCGCGGCCGGCGACGAACATGTGTGTCCAACCTGATTGGCCGAACCGCATACGGCCACATACGGCCTGTCAGGCAGTGAGCCTTATTCCATCAGGCAGTGCATCGCTTCTCCGGACAGAATACTCACCTTGCTACAGTGTTGCCGCGGCGGAGTGGCCGAGAGCATTGAGGCGATATGATCCGATGCGCGAGACCGTTCGTCGTCAGGGGGGGGGGGGGGGGGGGGGCGCGTCGAATCCCCCCTCGGGCATGGATGTGTGTGTTGTCTTTAGTATAAGCTAGTTTATAAGTAGTTTGTAAGTTTAGGGAATGATGACCCCGCAGTTAAGTCCAATGTACATTTTCTTTTCTTTTTGTTTTGTTTTGTTTTGTTTTTAGCTACAGTGTTCCGCAGTGTCTCAAAACTTCTCACTACAGACTCAGAGTTCACGTCCCTTCTTTACGTGCGGACACTTACAAACATCGCCGACGAAAGAGAACTTTGAAATATCACTCGGTGTCTGGAACATAAACTTTATTAGTCTGTAATTTCTGTAATTTGGGCAACGCCAAAATGTTCTAATGTTTGTATAGCTTATGGGACTTAACTACGGGGTCATCAGTCCCTAAACTTACAAATTACTTATGAACTACTTACAAACTAGGACGGCACAAATATCCATGCCCGAGGGGGGATTCGAACCCCCGACCGTAGTGGCCGTGCTGACCGTGACTGGAGCGCCTCAGTCACCTCGGCCATCGCGGCCGGCTTGGGCAACGCCAAAAGCTGAGTTTTATTTGCTTTAATAAGTATCACAAGTGCTAATGTGGAGGTATTGTTTGTGTTAAATTGTACGTACATCGCCTTATCAACACCTCCCACAATATATTTATTTGTTTTACTTATCACGTTCCGCAACCGAATTGAGGAGCAAACCTCTATGGTCATGGAACGGGTCGGTACGTCTGATTGCTACAAAGAAGTTGTAATTGATAAGGTTAAACGTAATTATTAGCTGATGAATGGTACTTCTGAATTATAGACCTGATGATTTTTTTACTTATGATCTGTAGCAGAAAACTTGTAGCGACAACGAAGAAAACGCAATAATGCAAACTGTTCTCACTCCAATGACTATTGTCGACTCCCGACTGAGCTACATGACCTCGACAATATTTATCATCAGTTGAGCTATCATAACACTGTAAGTTATCAACACACAGTGATACGTAGGAAGTCCAACTTAGGTCCCTCTTCGGCAATGCTCCCCTATGTCGGCATCTTTCGTCGCCTCGATAATTATTTTTTTTTAAATGTCGGGCGGTTTTCATTATTTCAAGCGTCAACTTCGCTTCGCAATATCCCGGAATGTAATTGGCGTAATGCGATGCAATCAGCACCCTTGTTCATCTGATTTGTCATGCTACAGATTGTTGATGAAATAATATAGGGTGTCCATTTAAAAACACACAAGTTTGTGTTAAAAACACATATGCTTTCGTTACAAGATGCTAGGAAATGCCGGCCGCGGTAGCCGAGGGGACTGAGGCGCTCCAGTCACGCTCTGCACGGCCACTACGGTCGGGGGTTCGAATCCCCCTTCGGCCATGGATATTTGTGCCGAGCTGTTGTTGTTCCAGAGATATTTAGGGTGGTCAAAATAAATGGGACACCCTATATACCACCCGCTGCTACACCAGATCTTCTTTGGCAATTTGTGGAATATGTCTATTGCTGTATCCCACCAATACGTTCAGATAGTTATCGATTCAAAACTGCAACAGCAGTTTTAGTCAGTAATAGTGGCAACACTCGATACTGATGTCATAATCCTCTTCACTTCAAAAGGGGCTGTATTGTAAATCAAAATATACAAATGTTTGTAATTCTATCGGAACAAACTGCGTGGTCATCAGTCCGCCGGCCGCGGTGGCCGAGTGGACTGAGGCGCTCCAGTCACGGTCTGCGCGGCCACTACGGTCGGGGGTTCGAATCCCCCCTCGAGCATGGATATTTGTGCCGTCCTTAGGATAAGCTAGTTGATAAGTAGTTTGTAAGTTTAGGGACTGATGACCCCGTAGTTAAGTCCCATAAGCTATACAAACAGTTGAACAGTCATCAGTCCGTAGCTTACAAACTACTTAAACCTAGGTAAACTAACCTAAGGACAAACACACATAACCATGCCCCAGGGAGGACTCGAACCTCCACGGCGAGCAACCGCGCGCTCCGCAGCGAGACGCTTTAGACCGCTCGGCTACTCCACCGCGGCAATTAAAAAAGCCTTGGTTCCAATGTTTCCTATGAAAATGTTGCACTATGATACGTGCAGTATTGTACACTGGATTGTGACAGTGGTGCCTGTATATAGCGCCGCCATAGACCGTCTGTGTCATATTTTATAATTTTTACAATTTTTTTGTAAATGCTCAAATTAGAATCAAATGTCATACGCGACGATGAAGGCAGCGTCGGTATGTGGCGCTGCCGGAGGCCTCCTGTTTAATTTTTAATATTTTAATTTTTCCTGTTAATACCTAAATTATGACGCTGGTCGTTTTGCAGATCAATAGCATAATTTTATGTAATGACGCCAATGTATCTTATTTTTAATCGTCTATAATGGGCTGACACTATTGTAAGGCACACTACAGGTGGCGGCCTCTAACGGAGCCACGAGGTATCACCTAAATAAAAAAAAATGTTCGAATGTTTGTAGAACTTATGGGACTTAACTACGGGGTTACCAGTCCCTAAGCTTACAAACTACTTATGAACTACCTAAGACTAAGGACGGCACAAATATCGATGCCCGAGGGGGGATTCGAAACCCCCGACCGTATTGGCCGTGCAGACCGTGACTGGAGCGCATCAGTCCCCTCGGCCACCGCGGCCGGCTAACCTAAGGACAACACACACACCCATGCCCCAGGGAGGACTCGAACCTCCACGGCGAGCAACCGCACGCTCCGCAGCGAGACGCTTTAGACCGCCCGGCTACTCCACCGCGGCTGTATTGTAAATCATGTGGTGTTTGTGTAACGTTTTAATTCCCTAAAATATTTGTCTGTGATACCTGATCTTTTAGGCCTCGCTTTTTGGATAGCCAGCTGTGTATTTATATTTTTGAAATGTAATACTTACATTAGAATTAGAATATTAGAAAAAAATGTTCAAATGTTTGTGTAGTTTATGGGACTGAACTACGGGATCATCAGTCCCTAAACTTACAAACTACTTATGAACTACTTACGAACTAGGACGGCACAATTATCCATGCCCGAGGGGGGATTCGAACCCCCGACCGTAGTGGCCGTGCAGACCGTGACTGGAGCGCCTCAGTCCCCTCGGCCACCGCGGCCGGGAGAATATTAGAATTAATCTGTTACACGCCATCTTCACATCTTATTTGAAGTTAAACTTGTGAGCCAGTATGTGTAAGGAGAGGCGTAGCTTTCCATTAGGGCAGGCCACGTCGGTGTTAATCTCGTGAACATTAATTCCACCTGCGCGGCTAGCGTATCATCGAGTGCCTCCAAGATTTAGCGGGCGGCGTCGCAGAGGATTCATCTCTGGTGCCCCAGTCGGAATGTTTACTGCAAACCGCAGCCATTCCACGCTTCATTTCCCTTAATCTCTTCCTTCCGGCGGGGCTTCCCCTTCATTTGCAGCCTGGCTGGCTGTTATATGCGTCACATTTCTCCCTGCCTCATTTCGCTCATTTGCCTTCCCAGACCTGCCGCACTCACTCGTACAAGGTCATACGGCCTGGACCTCATTTAGCAGCTCCTTATTACACACTTTCTCATTCCTTCTGCCCGGTTACTCTCATTTGTTAATTAATCCTTCATTATGTTCATTAACTAAAAATAAACTTCTACGAATTTCACTCTGCAGACGCGCCCTCCAGTTTCTTGTTTAGTTTCTCCTCATAGCTGCACATTTCTAATATTTTTTCGGTTTTCTTACCTACCTTACAGAAGGTGAAACGTTTCGTTAATTACGAAGATGTTCAAATGTTTGTTAAGCTTATGGGACTTAACTACGGGGTCATCAGTCCCTAAACTTACAAACTACTTATCAACTACCTTATACTAAGGACGGCACAAATATACATGCCCGAGGGGGGATTCGAACCCCCGACCGTAGTGGCCGTGCAGACCGTGACTGGAGCGCCTCAGTCCCCTCGGCCACCACGGCCTGCTCGTTAATTACGGCCGGCCGCGGTGGCCGAGGGGACTGAGGCGCTTCAGTCACGGTCTGCACGCCCACTACGGTCGGGGGTTCGAATCCCCCCTCGGGCATGGATATTTGTGCCGTCCTTAGTTGTAGGTAGTTCATACGTAGTTTGTAAGTTTAGGGACTGATGACCCCGTAGTTAAGTCCCATAAGCTTAACAAACATTTGAACATTTGATTTTTTCGTTAATTACGGATAGCCGCGGTGGAGTAGCCGAGGGGTCTAAAGCGTCTCGCTGTGGAGCGCGCGGTTGCTCGCCGTGGAGGTTCGAGTCTTCCCTAGGGCATGGGTGTGTGTGTTTGTCCTTAGGTTAGTTTACCTAGGTTTAAGTAGTTTGTAAGCTACGGACTGATGACCACGCAGTTTGGTCCGAGCCGGCCGCAGTGGCCGAGGTGACTGAGGCGCTCCAGTCACGGTCTGCACGGCCACTACGGTCGGGGGTTCGAATACCCCCTCGGGCATGGATATTTGTGCCGTCCTTAGAATTAGCTAGTTCGTAAGTAGTTTGTAAGTTTAGGGACTGATGACCCCGTAGTTAAGTCCCATAAGCTATACAAACATTTGAACATTTTTTGAGTTTGGTCCGATAGATTTACAAACAAACAAACATAAATACGGATAATATCCTTATGTACTTTCCGCTCAAAGTGCATCATAATTTGAAGTGGAAATAATATTCAAAGAAAATAGGACGGCTGATGAGTATGCGAGGGTGACAATATTGCTGTAGATTGTCCGCTCATTACATACTTGATGGCAGATACAAATCGGGCAGTTTTAATTCAATATGGAAACAACCCCGTGGACAGTGCTGCGTACTTGATACTCAATATCTGTCTACCAGGAGTGTTTTCCCAACTAGATGTTTAGGATAATTTCTGTTAAGCTTTGATTGTAAATGACAGGACCGTAGGAAGTGACGCCTTGAGAGCGGGTTGTGAGTCGTACCTGGATAGCTCAATGTTTGGGCAGTTTACCGCGATAGTCAAAAGCGTCGGGTTGGCCTCCCGCTCCAGCAAACAGTTTTAATTTGCTAGAAAGTTTCAGACCGTCATTACGATATTTTCCTCCGAGATCGTTGATACCACTTACACTTAAGGAAAATGAAATTCCAACATCGTAAACACAGTACGTTAGAGGAATAGAATGTATGACAAGCATTTGTCTACGTAACATATCTCTTTTATTCAAGATGATTTGACACAAGCTACGGAATACACGATAGGAAATGTGAAAGGTTGGTGTCAACAGTCGCTGTAGGTGTCTTGATTTTGAATGGCCGCGGTGGAGTAGCCGAGCGGTCTAAAGCGTCTCGCTGCGGAGCGCGCGGTTGCTCGCCGTGGAGGCTCGAGTCCTCCCTGGGGCATGGGTGTGTGTGTTGTCCTTAGGTTAGTTTACCTAGGTTTAAGTAGTTTGTAAGCTACGGACAGATGACCACGCAGTTTGGTCCGATAGATTTACAAACATTTGAACTTTTTTTTTATTTTGAATTCAGGCAAGCAGATGTACAATTACTGTGTCGCACAGGAACGGCATACCATCTTGAGGTACGTTGTTTTAAGTATTTTGGACTTCGGCAGTGAAATGTCGATCACGCTATACTGTCGTCCCGTAATGTTTCTTACGTGCCGTTTTCTGGATGATTTGGCGTTCAAGAGATGTTCGATGCTCTGTAGGGCACGCTGGATGACGCCATATGTATGAGGACTCGCGTTATTTTGTTGGTAAATATTTCCTTTCAAACTACTTTACCAAATGTTCAAAAATGTTTGTAGAGTCTATGGGACTTAAGTACGGGGTCATTAGTTACTAAACTTACAAACTACTTATCAACTACTTACAACTAAGGACGGCAGAAATATCCATGCCCGAGGGGGGATTCGAACCCCCGACCGTAGTGGCCGTGCAGACCGTGACTGGAGCGCCTCAGTCTCCTCGGCCACCGCGGCCGGCACTACTTTACCCCCACCATGTCAGCAATCTGATGAATTGATTAGAGTTGTCATCAGATACACTATCCCTTAGCCTCCAAAATCTACATCTATATCTACATAAGTACTCTACAAGTTACAATGAAGTGAATGGCAGAGGGTTGATCGAACAGTTTTTGTGATATATTTCTCTATAGATCCATTATCGCGGGAAAAAGGAACACTCAAATCTTTCCGTTTTCGCTCTGATTTATCTTATTATGATGATCGTGTCCCTATGTATGTAGGTGCTAACAAAATTCACATTCGAAAGAGGACGCTTGTGAAAGATACTTCGTAAATGGATCTCGCCGCAACGAACAACGCCTTTCTTTTAATGACATCTACCCCAACTCGTCCATCTTTTCCGTGACGCTTTCTCCCCTATATCGTGATAATACAAAACGAGCTGCCCTTCTCTGAACTTTCTTTCAATTACATATCTTATGAAAATAGTGTTGCTGACCGATAAATGACAACATCATCCGCAAACAGTCTACGAGATGTGCTCACATTGTCTCCTAAATCGTTTATAAAGATAAGGAACAGAAGGGATTCTGTAACACTTCCCTGGGGAACGACAGATGTCACTTCTGTTTTACTCTACGATTTTCCGTCAATTACAACGTCCTGGTTCCTTTCTGACAGGAAATCACGAAGCCAGTCTCACAAATGTGGCGATATTCCATGTAAATTACGACTGTTATTTAATAATGTAATGACGCATCGGTTATCAGTGAATGTGGTTCAGTTTATCTAACATCGCAAAACTTTGTGTGGGTGTATGTTTGTATCTCCTTGACTCTGAAACTGCTCGAGGGATTAGGATGACGTGCAATGCTGGGAGGCGTCTTTACCTTGAATTACCACACCGACTTCCTTTCCTTAAGTTACCGTGCAGTTCATGGTGGAGGTTACCTTTCGACATACCCTGTCCCCATTTGGCTGTTCACAATGCAAATTGGCTCATGTATGTCTGTTTTTATAGAGAAGGTTTATATACTTCTCAGTCCACATTATGGTGAATGGCGGCGGTTACCATATAGCAGACTTCACACAGTTTGGCCCATCGATATGAAAATTGGTAGATGAATGTATGTTTTCGTGGAGAAGGGTTTTGTACTCAGCAACACACCGTGCGGTCCATGGAAGAGGATTTCTTGCAATACATGTTGTCACTTTGTTCGATCGATCATCATGGAAGTTGGAGGGAAGGAAGGAAGCTTGGAGTTTATCGTTTCGTCGACGGCGTGGTCATTAGAGACGAAGCTTACGCTTGGTGTTGTTGGGTAGGGATGTGGAAGGAAATCGGCCGTGCCCTTTCAAAGGAACCATCCCGGCATTTTCCTGGAGTGATTTAGGGAAATCATGGATAACCTAAATCTGGATTGTCGGAGGTGGATTTAAACCACCGTCCTTCCGAATACGAGTCCAGTGTGTTACCACTGCACCACCTCACTCGGTGATCATCATGGAAGTTCCGAGATGTATACGGGGTGAATCACCTAACACTTGCACCGCAAATATTGCATAAACGGAAAGTGCGATTGATGTGCCGTTTCCACAGAATGGATTGGTAGTCAAGGACTCGTATTGTTAGCCAAAAATGAGATTGTAAAAATACCTATAAAGTGGATTATTTTATGCAAAAATAGAAATTTTCAAATGTAACAATGGTTGTTTCTATGATGCACGGGAATTCTTGACACCAGCTGTGTACAAAGAATTTTGAATGACGGCAGCGTAGCTCTCTGGCCGAGTGGCTAGCCCCTGGGGCACGGTCCAGTGTCTCATGACTACCAGCCAATGAGCTACGCTGTCGTAGCCTCCGCTCCCAAAACTTTAAATGGTTGTAGCTGCCAAACTAAACGTGATAAAAATGTCATTCAAAATTCTTTGTACACAGTTGGTGTCAAATATTCCAGTGCACGATAGAAACAACCATTGTTCCATTTAAAAAACTGTATGTTTGCATAAAAATACACTTTCTAAATAATATTACAATCTGTTTGTTGGCTAAAAATACAAGCCCCTGACTCCCAATCCATTCTGTGAAAACCACACATCAATCGCACTTTTCGTTTCCGCAATATTTGCGGTGCAAATGTTAGGTGATTCACCCTGTATATTTTTCATAGATAGGAGGGGAGTAGGAATTTGAGAGAGGCAGAGGAAAAAATTGAGTGATAGAAAGGGGGAGATAGGAGGAAGATGGACAGGGAGAGGAGGGAGGAGAGGATGGAAACGAAGAGAGGAAAGGGACTAACAGAAGACAAGAATAGAAAAGTACCCAACGGTTTATATATTTTTCTTTTCCTTTCGCCTTTGTTCCGCACGTCCTGGGTCGGCGTGGTTAATTGCATTTGGTGTAAATGCAACACCCCCCTCTCTGGGTAAAGATGTTGACCCCATCTGTTTGTGTAAAATGTCACGCATGTGAGAGCTACATTCAGGTAGGCTGGCACACAGACCCACGTCGTGTCCGGCGCCCCTCTCCGTCCCAGAAACCGTCACCTCAAGCCACGCTGCTAAGCGGCCGGCAACCTGTTGCAGTGTAAATCGTTTTATTGCCTGTTTCGGCAAGCTTAGTGCCCTTCTTCAGATTATATTGGTGCCCCAACATGTTAAATCCGAACATGGTGGAGTAGTGTGTGTGTGTGTGTGTGTGTGTGTGTGTGTGTTAGCTGAAACCGTAAAAAAAAAAAAAAAAAAAAAAAAAAAAAAAGGTAGCGAGCGAGACCGATAAGCTGTTTGCTTGGGCTAGAACCTTTCTTCCTCACAGTGTCCAGTTTTGCCACTACTGTTTTGTTCAGACTGCGTGGCCATCAGTCCGTAGCTTACAAACTACTTAAACTAAGGTAAACTAACCTAAGGACAACACACACACACACCCACCCACACACACACACACACATACATACATACATACATACCCGAGGGAGGACTCGAACCTCCGACGGCGAGCAACCGCGCGCTCCGCAGCGAGGCGCCTTAGACCGCTCGGCTACTCCACCGCGGCTGTTTTGCTCGGTTAGAGGAACTCAAATGGTAAACATATTTTACAACACCTTCGATGGCAAGACGCTAGAATTTGCAATCGCGCCAACGTGATTGGCTGACTTCAATGCTAATTAAATAGTAAACTGCGCAATGTATCAATTTTAGCAGATATTTCTCAGCTTAACTTTCTCTGCGACTCCCTTAAAAGGTATTCAGACTGTTTGAGTGAATGCTTTTCGAATATTGCTGTAAATTTATTTTAATACTTAGTCTGATTCAGAAAATGTTTAACAGATATTACGTTGAGGTACACAACATACACACACGTTTGAAGTATTACTGACAAGGAAAGTACTTGGGCTCGAACAAACAGAAGTACACCACAATCGTGTGAGAAATCTGGTAAAGGTTCCTTATTGCACTAGTGATACCCCCGCATCTGCAAAATTGTGCCGCGGCGGACTAGCCGCGCGTGCTGGAGCGCCGTGTTGCGGTGCGCGTGGCAGTACGCCGTCGTGGGTTCGAACCCCCCCCCCCTCCCCCTCGGGCATGGATGTTTGTGTCGTCTTTATTATAAGGTAGTTCATACGTAGTTTGTAAGTTTAGGGACTGATGACCCCGCAGTTAAGTCCCTTAAGCCTTGCAAACATTTTAACATTTTTTGCAAAACTGTGCAGTCATCTGTTAGAGGCCTCTGCAGGTGCCATGCCACATTGCCATGCCGGTACCTCAGTCGGGACCAGTAGCGACTGTGTAGTGTGTCTCGTAAGTTGCGTTTTGTGTCATTATTTGTGCAGTGAAGATGGGCCAGCGATTGGTAATAAATCCTGCTAATGTATTGCGATTGACTGAGATGAAGTTACGAAGAACCCTTCTTCGTGAAGATGGTATTGGTGTAAGAGATGAATCATTCGCATGCTTACTGGTATCTATTATAGTGAAGAAATAAAAGAATATGTTAGAAACACATACTGTTTTAACACTACACGGAATGATGATGATAGGGATGATAATGACGAACAGCTCATTGCAAGCGATAGTGCAATGGCAAGTGCGGAAAGAGGCGATGGAAGCTGTGACATTGAAAACCAACCATCTCCCTAGTAGAAGGTTTAAGTCACAAGTATCAAATGTTTGTAAATCTAAGGGACTTAACTACTTTGGTCATCAGACTATAGGCTTACAAACTACTTAAACTAATTTACGGTAAGGTCAACACATACACATACCCATGCCAGAGGGAGGACTCGAACCTCCGACGGCGAGCAGTGACGCGCTTCGCAGCAAGGCGCCTTAGAATGCTCGGCCACTTCATCGCGGATCGCAAGTATCACAGCGTCTGATGACAACACACTAGAGAACATGAACGATAATTATTGCGTAATAGGTTTCAACAAATACGAGAAGCTTCTGAAAAGATACCCTGAACTGAAGTCTAAAAGCAATATTAAAAACATGCTGGATTACGTGGCAAAGAAACGAGAAGGAAGAATAGTTTTCAGAGGAAATCGTACACTGCTGTTCAAGACCATGTTGGAGCGTGTAATGACGAAATTCGATGAAGCGCGAAGAAAGTGGATCCGACGTTCATTATTGGCATTTGTAACATTGGGCATTGCACGTAGCCAGAAATTTCGGGTGTACAAACTTATCAGCTTCGCTAGCATTTATTACTAGCTTCAAAAAGCAGTTTAGGATAACATTACGCCGTATCACTCTGCTCCAAGCACTAAAACATAAGGATGACGAAGAAGAGCTGTTTGAAAGAGCTCAAACGTTAGTTACTGACGTTAGTGAGAATATCTCGACAAAATATATATATATATATATATATATATATTAGTTCAGTACGGAACTGTGATCAGAGTCAGTTCAACTATGAACTTTATTTTGACAGAAAATTCCCCATGAAATGGGAGAGAGACACTGTCGTGATGTTACAATCATTTAACTGTGCAACAAATAGTTACACGATCGATGTTGGTACATCAGTGGACGGAGGATTGGCAGAAAAATTCTTTATTTGCTTTCAAGAACCTAGTGGACCGGGTGTGTCAAGAAAAATAGAAACGCGTTGCCCTCCAAAAGTCGTCGATGCAAGGTGACTGGGAAGATGACGAAACAACATCTGAGGACGTTCTTTTCTGTCAGTTTTGAATGCACATTTGTCGAGAAAGCCATTAGTACCTTGTGACTCCTTGCCTTGACATAAGGATGAACGAGTGGCCTACTACTGGAAGCATCTGGCGGAAAACATGTAGATTTAAAAATCATTCACCTAAAACTACAAAATATGCTCAACCTCGGGATGTGTTTCTTCAGGCTATATAAAATAATTGTCAAGAGTATAACAGACGTTATTAAACTACGTTCCAGTAATATGCAGCCAAAATTGCATATAGATTCTTTATCATGAATGTGCATTCTGTCATTTACAGTTATCTGCGGGAGTATACAGACCAATGCTTCATTACGCGTGGTAGAACGATGATGGTGAACCATAAGTGTCATTGACGTGGCGTTCAACATTGATATTATAGAATGTGCAAATATTCCATGCGATCAACTTGCGTTTCTTCACTGTGCGTTTTTCAATCATTCATATTGCTCGGAGAATTTTATTAACATTTATAGTTAAGATTTCTGCATTACGTATGGCGTCTACAATTACATCTACAGTGCTATCTAGAGTAGGATCACAGAGTTTTGTGCAGAGAAACGACATCTACCAGTTCAACGAGGAATACGTAATGGTCCTATAAATAAACTTTCAAACAGATATGTCTTTTGGAGCCGAAGTACTTTCCTTGTCAGTAAGAGGACGAGTCCACAACTACGAAGCGATCGCAGCTCCACTGTTTTCAGACTCTCGTTATACTTGAGGATCTACAGGGGGAGGGGGGATCGAAGGAAGCCGGTGGGCACCATGATTTCTAGTGTATGGAACGCTCAAAATGTTCAAATGTGTGTAAAGTTATGGCACCTAACCACCGTGGTCGTCGGTCCCTAAACTTACAAACTACTTAAATTAACTTATCCTAAGAACAACACAAACACCCAAGCCCGAGGGAGGACTCGAGCCTCCGACATAGAACGGCAGCGCGCACCGTTGCAGGGTGCCTAAGTGCGCAAGGGTATTCCGCCGCGGCATGCAACACTCAACATTGTACTCTGTAGAGGCGGTGGAGAGGGGATTGGCACAGGGAGATCACGAAACGATTATAGTAATCAGGTACAGATAGTTGTGGGTTGCCATTGTTATTTACCCAACAGGATAGAGTAGCATTGAGAGCTGCATCAAACTACTCTTCTGACTGAAGACTATAGCAATTGAAAATATGCTTAACAATCTGCAGTTCCTCTAGAAATTTCAGCTTAAAACCTTTAGGCTAAGGCCACACGGGACGCGCCTGGCTTGGCGCCTAGATGCCTCGCGACTCGCCTGGATGCTTGGTGGCCACACCGGGACGTCGATCGATGCCAATCGCCATAGGCGTGTTGCTCGCTCCCTTGCACTGTCGAAACGTCTCTTTCAGTACTAAGCCGGAAAATGCTTCTGGCAGAAAATATTTCTTTCAAATATGAACTGTTACGGAAACTACCATCATTGTGGGTACATAGTATGAATTGTGAGAGGAGTGAACGTGGTGAATTCAACGTGCTGTACAAACAACTTCGAAAGTTTACAGACAAATTTTTTGGTTATTTATGAATGACTGTAAAATCGTTCAACATTCTTCTCTTGGCTATTACAGGAAAATTACAAAAATAGGAACAGCGCAGTAAATACGAGGAATATTTTCGTTGATTACTTCAACGGGAGTGGTTCTGTGCCCTGGCAGATGAACTGTCTGCCTCAAAACATTATTGATCGTGATAGTTGATAGATGGAATTCATTCAGCATTCAGTTTATTACAAGATTAAAAATATCATAAACCACTGTGATTATTATTATGTAATAAGGATTCTTAATTAACCTATAGTTGCTTTCAAGACTAAAAATAAAACTTACCAGAGCTGCCAATTTCCATTGTGAGACCTTCCCACGTATTATTTAGAACTGTTACATTTTTGTGAAGTTCATGAACGGGATTCCACAAACATTCCCCTTTTGAATACAGCCGAAATCAGTGCTTCGTCATCCATGGTAGTGATGGAACGAACGAAATCGAATGTAATGGAGACGCGTGCACATGTATGTGATGTTAAGCACTTGTAGATCTACAAACGTCATTGCCTCCTTTACCCAACAGATGTTTCTTAAATCTATTTTTGACTTCTATTCCTTTTCGCCCTCCACAGAAAAGCGAACAATCATTACACTTTCTTTGATAGACACTACAATGAAGAATGTATGTCGTTGCTTAGAATTGCGCACAGACGCAATTGCTTTATCTTTAATATCAAGCCAGAAGCCTTTTGGCAATTAGCCAGCATTTTATGCTGGTATTTTCATAAATTCCCTTTAAATAAATGTTTGCAGGAGCTAGTCTAGTCTGAAAAATAACATTAGTTTCTATGCTCGGTACGTTGACGATTTATTTTCTTTTATATTCAAGGTGTATGTGAAAAATTAGGTCATCTGTTCAGTGCTTTCAATCAGTTGCATGAAAAGATAGTGTTCATTAAAGAATTGCCGAAGGAAATTAGTGATTTAAATTTCCTTGCTCGTACACTGTCTCTCCAAACCGGAAAAAATTACTTTGGAACCTTTCTTAAACTTTTCCGATAACATTATCTCGGCAGCATCTGTTCTCCCCCAATCACACAAATTGGCTTTCTTCCATTCTAATATTCATTTAAATATGGTTACTCCCTGGTCTCCGGAGCAATTTCTGGAAGAGATAATTTTGATGAAAACTATAGCAAATAATATCGGCTACGGAACGTCAATAGTAGAATACTGGGAAATAAAACAGCTAAAAGTGTTCCACTCTAGGAGATTACAAATTGAAAACAGAATTTCTTTTCCATACCGTTCTCGGAAATATAAAAGCCGGCCGCGGTGGCCGAGGGGACTGACGCGCTTCAGTCACGGTCTGCACGGCCACTACGGTCGGGGGTTCGAATCCCCCCTCGGGCATGGATATTTGTGCCGTCCTAGTTCGTAAGTAGTTTGTAAGTTTAGGGACTGATGACGCCGTAGTTAAGTCCCATAAGCTGTACAAACATTTAAACATTTTTGAAATATAAAATTAGTCGTCTTCTGATTAACAAATATGCTGTAAAGTTTCATTTTTAACTAACAACTGTCTGAGAGAAAAACTTAATTCATGCCCTAAAGCATAAAGACAAACATTTTCTCATTTTGGAGTTCATAAAATATAGAGTAATGATTCTTTGTATTCCTATACATTGGAAACAGGTAGAGGCTTAGAGCGCATGGCTACTTCCGCGCGGTTCTCAAATAACAAATAATCTTCTGCTGCTATACTTGAAGCAGATTTATCGCTGTTTAGACGCAGTATGAAACGAGAAATTAAGGACGCCACCTTTGTAGTAATCATTAACACTCGCCGGTAGTGTAGAAAATACAGTTTTGTGGAAAGTAAATAGATGATTCTATTTTTAGGATTGGGTAAACAACCCTCATTGTGACCACGTTGTCTGAAGTGACAACCTCCCCCCACCCCGCCACCGCCAAGGAAAAAAAAAAAAAAAAAGAAAGCGTCGTATAACATTTTTGTCTAGGAGGCCAATACTGTTTGTTCATATGTATATATGACTGTTATAAGGATGTATTTGGAGATCGTACATTCTTGTCGTCTGTAGCGTTCATTATGTTCTACTAACGCATAAAATTTGTATCGATTATATTTTATTGACATTCATTATTCATTTCCGGCTGTGAAAATCATGTGGTTTACCGTAACAGTGACTATAGCAGGGACTATTTGATTCGTACGATATTGTAATACTGCCTTATAAATCTCCCAAATAACCGGAATAATTTCTTCCCTCACATAAAATATGAATTTACGGATTTGTTGCTGCAAATGGTGATATAAAATTTAGTGGTCCATAAATTTCTGAATATTTTTTATTTTAGCTGCGTGTATCGGGCAGGAAATTGATGGGCATTATGAAAGGCAGCCGATTAGTAGCGATTATCTTTTCTACTTTGTAGAACCGCTCGGCGCTTGATGTTACGTCACTTGTAGATTCAGAGGTAGTTAGTCACAAGTCGGTTCTTCCTGTAAGAGCGATGCATATTTTTCAAAAACTAAATTCTGATTTACCTTATCTCGAACTTTAACCTTAGCAGGACAATGAGGTCGCAAGGAATGCAAGGCTCGTTTAGTCTCATCATGCTTCAAAACACAAAGGAAGACTCTTCACGACTCTCGTCTTATACTACGCCATGATATCCGAAGTAAATGTACACATCGCCACACGTTCAAAAAAATGTTCAAATGTTTGTATAGTCTATAGGACTTAACTACGTTGTCATCAGTCCCT
Source organism: Locusta migratoria (assembly GCA_026315105.1). NCBI lineage: Eukaryota > Metazoa > Arthropoda > Insecta > Orthoptera > Acrididae > Locusta > Locusta migratoria. Next base: position 349,778,147 of record CM048755.1, read on the forward strand.
TAACTTACAAACTACTTACGAACTAGGACGGCACAAATATCCATGTCCGAGTGGGGATTCGAACCCCCGACCGTAGTGGCCGTGCAGACCGTGACTGGAGCGCCTTAGTCCCCTCGGCCACCGCGGACGGCTCGCCACACGTAATAGGATGCCTTTGCAGAGCAAAGAAGTAGAAAGCAAGACACAACGGTTTTTCAAGTAATTGCTGCCTGTTGGAACAAAATTAAATTAATGGGAAAGTCGAAAAATTTTGACGGGTCGGAATTCGAACCCGGGTCTCTTGCTTATTAGACAGTAGCACTTACCTTCCGAACTTAAGGGTACTACAACTGCTCGGACTAGCCTAGCACGCCTCCCAGTCAGACTCAAATTTTCAACATACCCACACACTCCTGACGCACTGTCCCTGGCGATCATCCTCTTAGCTGGCGGATTTTACCGATTTCCGTGAGCGTGCGAGCATGGTGTGCGTAATCACTGAAGGTATCACTGTATACACTGCTGGAAAGCCAGGATGTGACCATCAACAAGAACCGCAGGTATCAAAATATTTGTAAACCTACTGGACCAAACTGCTATGGTCGTCAGTCTCTAGACTTAAAAACTAATTAACCCTTAGACTACCATTGTTGTTTTCATAAAACAAATTCCCGCTTATACATGTTTGGTAGACTTTATAAACGTTGTTCGTGCATAGTCATATCCACATTAGGGTGATAGGTGGGGGGAGGAGAGTGTGCGCAAGTTTGGAGGCTGGGGCATATGTGTCCCACAGGTACTTTAAGGTAACCCTGTGACTATTTTTTTTTCCTCAAAGACATTAACGCAACGCTATTTGATTGTCATCGGTAGAAGTAGCCATATGAGACAGATACACTCCTGGCCATTAAAATTGCTACACCACGTGCTACAGACGTGAAATTTAACCGACAGGAAGAAGATGCTGTGATATGCAAATGATTAGCTTTTCAGAGCATTCACACAAGGTTGGCGCCGGTGGCGACACCTACAATGTGAGGACACGAGGAAAGTTTCCAACGGATTTCTCATACACAAACAGCAGTAGCCTGGCGTTGCCTGGTGAAACGTTGTTGTGATGTCTCGTGTAAGGAGGAGAAATGCGTACCATCACGTGTCAGACTTTGATAAAGGTCGGATTGTAGCCTATCGCGATTGCGGTTTATGGTATCGCGACATTGATGCTCGCGTTGGTCGCGATCCAATAAAGGAATATGGAATGTGTGGGGTGTGGTGACATCTATAACGAAACCAACAAAAAAGACGATTGGATTCAGTGTATTTCCTGTTCACGATGGTCACATGAATGTTGTTCATCTTTTGCTAATAAGTGTAATAACTGTGGTAGGAGTAAAGCAGCCTAAAGTTTACACAAAATCTACAAATCATTGAAAATCCAGTATTCGTTTACTTTTTGCACAAAACTGATAGAATTGTTTTGGTCTGAAATGTCTTACTGTATTCATTACTACATATTCCCAATAAAATATGAGATTTCCATTCACCCTTTTCTTCATGTGTCGCAATTATTTACGTGGTCCATCTGTCTCATTACCCGCGGTGGCCGAGGGGACTGAGGCGCTCCAGTCACGGTCTGCACGGCCACTACGGTCGGGGGTTTGAATCCCCACTCGGGCATGGGTATTTGTGCCGTCCTTAGGATTAGCTAGTTCATAAGTAGTTTGTAAGTTTAGGGACTGATGACCCCGTAGATAAGTCCCATAAGCTATACAAACATTTGAATATTTCTCTCACTACACTGGTCCATTTATTTATTTAGCGTATGGCATTTCTAAACATATCAATGTCACATGTGTTGCAGATACGTTCAGACATTTTATATATTTTATAGAATGAGTAGTCCCTAATAGAAAGTCACTGAATGTTCCACAGTATGAGCGGTTTCTGCAGTCCTTCACAATATGTTGTACAGTTTGCTTCTCCGCGCCACAGTAACATTCTGGGGTGGCGATTTTTTCTCGCGTCTGCACATCTCCCATGTCCGGTTCGTATTCGGTTGAGGGTTGTCCACACGTCAAGGGGCTGATGGAACCCTGGTGGCTTTTCTTCGATGCAGGGCAGGCTTCGGCACTGTGCATGACAGTTTTGTCGCCATTGTTTAGTCCATCACTTCGAGGAAACCATCTAACGCCAAGAAGTTAAGGCAGCCAGACAATCCCTGCGATCTCCTGGCCAAAAATACTGCTTAGAATGTCACAAAATGTGGATAAAAAAGGTTCTTATAAGGGCCCCTTACCAAGAATCTTGGCCCAATTATCAAAATTTGCCAGATTAACATTGAAGGAATAAGTAGATCCAAATGATAAGTTCTACGCCATATCCTATCACGGAATGAAATCTCACCCATAGCCTATGGGTGAGATGGACCGCTGATGTACCGGGTGATCAAAAAGTCAGTATAAATTTGAAAACTTAATAAATCACGGAATAATGTAGATAGAGAGGTAAAAATTGACTCGCATGCTTGGAATGACATGGGGTTTTATTAGAACAAGAAAAGAAAAAAAGCTCAAAACTGTCCGACTGATGGCGCTTCATCTGATCAGAAAAACAATAGTTAGCATAACAAATTAAGACAAAGCAAAGATGATGTTCTTTATAGGAAATTCTCAATATGTTCACCATCATTCCTCAAAAATAGCGGTAGTCGAGGAATAATGTTGTGAACAGCACTGTAAAGCATGTCCGAAGTTATGGTGAGACATTGGCGTCGGATGTTGTCTTTCAGCATCCCTAGAGATTTCTGTCGATCACGATACACTCATGACTTCAGGTAACCCCAAAGCCAATAATCGTACGGACTGAGGTCTGGGGACCTGGGAGGCCAAGCATGACGAAAGTGGCGGCTGAGCACACGATCATCACCAAACGACGCGCGCAAGAGATCTTTCACGCGTCTAACAATACGGGGTGGAGCGCGATCCTGCATAAAAGTCGTACGTCCCAGCAGGTGTTTATCAGCCAGGCTGGGGATGATGCGATTCTGTAACATATCGGCGTACCTCTCAACCGTCACGGTAGCAGTTACAAAACCAGAATCAAGCGCCATCTGTCGGACATTTATGAACTTTTTTGTTTTTGTTCTAATAAAACCCCATGTCATTCGAAGCATGTGTGTCAATTTTTGACCTCTGTATCTACATTATTCCGTGATTTATTAATTTTTCAAATTTATACTGACTTTTTGATCACCCAGTATATTTTTATTTCGTTGTGTGACTCGCACTTCGCGTGGGAGGGCTTCAATAATGTACTGTATGTAAGTTTATATGACAGTCTATAGGCAAATGCTACCAGAAGTTAAAAAAAAATTAAAAACCGATGAATTTCACACGAAAGAAAAAAATTGGTCAACTCTCCCTGAGTTACCCCGTTGCTCCTCAATTGGCTTCACGAGGTCTGAGTACAGCCCACTTGCCAACAACGCTCGGCAGACCCATCCACGTGCGTAACTTATTTGATATAACAGGAACCGGTATATCAACTGCGCCACGGCCGTTGGCCTCGAGCATCCTCTACGTACTGTAAAGATTTTGCGCGCCGTTATGGAATCACCCTGTGTATGTCGAGCATACAGAGTGAGGCGCGTGGGCGCCAAGGCCGGTGTTCGTTGCAGCACGTGTCCCGAGAGCCTCTGGAATTTAAAAGACGAGAAAGAGGAGAATGGGAAGGTTAGGACGCGCGGTGAGCTGCGAAGAATTGGCGCGGCCGTGAGCTGGGCCGACGGCGCGGAAGCCGGCGTAACCTGAGGCAGCGCGGCGGCGCGGCAAAGGTGCATCTCGCGCCTGCAGGGTCAACAGCCGAGCATACGACGCCGCCTGTGCCAGGGAAATGCTTGCTGGCGAGTACGGTGGGGATGCTGGAGGGAGGAAACAAGATAAGGGTGGAACGTCTCGTCGACAGCGTGGTTATTATAGTCTGCAGCACGTGAATGTCATCTAGCAAGTAATTTTAATTAAATGCTTTCCACCAATCAGAGTACTGCGTGTCACGCTCGAACCGTACCCTGTTGCCAGATCGCCACAACAAATGGCAACTTCACTATTTCCTTGTCCGGCTCTCCTTGTTATTTGGACAGCGTGGTTATTATAGTCTGTTTAAAATTACTTTCTAGATGACAGTTCACGTGCTACAACTGCTTTCCACCAATCAGAGTGCTGCCCGTCACGCCCGAACCTTACCCTGTTGCCAGATCGCCACAACAAATGGCCACTTCACTATTTCCTTCTCCGGCTCTCCTTGTGATTTGGACAGTGTGGTTATTATGGTCTGATTAAAATTAGTTGCTAGATGACAGTTCACGTGTTACAACTGCTTTCCGCCAATCAGAGCACTGCACGTCACGCCCAAACCGTACCCTGTTGCCAGATCACCACAACAAATGGCCACTTCACTATTTCCTTGTCTGGCTCTCCTTGTGATTTGTTACGTTACCCAGTTATAGGTATACCCTTTAATTTCTCATTTTATCACTTAATGATAACCATACTAACTTATTGCACTGCACTAAGAACACGCTACTGAAGCCTTTAATACTAGTGATGATTTAATGTTACATATGGAAGCAGTGGCGCAACCACAGGGGAGAACTAGTGGCGCTGAAGCCCCCCCCCCCTGACACCTCCCAAAGATTTTTTAATTTTATAATTTTTTATTTTTTAAACAGGTCGGCACCGGAAATTTGAAATAGTACACATCTAATAAATCACAACGTAACTATAATTTACCAAGCACAAGTGAACGTGACAATGGGTTGCCAACGTCATGCCGCCACTGAAAACGTGTGCTGCTTTTACTGTGAGCGGTTTTAATGCCGCCTCTACCAGCTTTAATACTGCCGCTATTTTTTACTGCTATGCTTTAGTTACGAGCCGATTGTTCATATGCGGCGACCCGCTGCTTAGCAGGTCAGCGGCGCCACCGAGTGGAATCTTATCAACAACAATAGTGTTATTTTAGTTCAATTTTTACTCATAGTCTTATGTTAATTAAACTGTAAAGACCTTTCTCTTTGGCTACTAACGTAGAAGCTGCTTTATTATTTTACGAGCTGATTATATACTCTCCATTACCACCAAGATACTCCTCTTCCACTTTCAAATTAATGCGAGCCTACTCATTTTATTTATTGTGCAATTGTTTTCGTATGATTATTGATTGAAATATAAAAAAATGTAAAAATAAGTCATAGATTAATGAATTCAATAGGCTTTATTTTTTTTTTAAATCCCCCCCCCCCCAGAACTAAATACTGACTGCGCCACTCTATGGAAATATTATATCACAAAAAATGTTTGTTAAGCTTATGAGACTTAACTGCGGGGTTATCAGTCCCTAAACCTACAAACTACTTAGAAACTAACGTATACTAACGACAGCACAAACATACATGCCCGAGGGGGAATTCGAACCCCCGACGGGGAACGGCAGCAGCGGGTAGCGGCCGAGAGCGAGGCAGTTCCCCATCGGGAGTTCGAATCCCCCCTCGAGCCTGGAAGTATGTGCTGTCTTTAATACGGTAGTTCATAAGTAGTTTGTAAGTTTAGGGTCTTATGGCCGCGCATTTAAGTCCCATAAGCTTCACAAACCTTTGAACATTTTGGGAACGACCTCGCGCATCGCAGCATAGCGCCTCAATGCGATCGGCCACTTCGCCGCGGAATTATATCACAGTTAACGCCTTACATTAGATGATCTTCGTATGATAGAAGTAAAACCGAGCTTCCCGAATAGTTACTGGATGTGTACTGTGACTTAGTAGCGAATAAAACCATAGCTGCATATCGTGGTGGTAAAATCGTAGCTTCCCTTGCTGAAGTTCGTGGATTTGAACTCCGTTGTATGTAATTACCTTAATTTATAAATCAAAATTTTGATTGTTGTTTTTATTAACTTAATTTAATTGTTCAACTTATAATTCTTTTTTACGATGTTTCATAATAATACCGTTTTATTTTCTATCGCTGTCATTTTTCACCCTATGATTCTTACTTTGGACTGGAGTCTGCTTGTGTCGCTGATAATCTGTAATCGAGTATCAAACAAGACTGCTGGTTGGTTTGTAACGCTGCAGCTCGCAGCTCGTTAAACCATTAGCCAGTGCGAGAATACTTTCATGTAGGCGAACCAATGGTAGCGGGAAATTACAGTTTACTTTTAGCGCTGTACCTGAATTTTTCCTCTTTTAGTTTGATCATAGAGATAAGCTTTATTCGCTGTGAACGAAGAAATCATGATTTCAGTTCTGCTGGAGATGGTTAATCGCTGTTTTGCAGGATGCATAATACATCACGTATGGTAAGCTTACAAGATGGAATTAAATTGAGACGTACAAAGCATGTGCAGTTCAGTCACTGATCTCTTAAAATTAAGTGTCGACACAGCTTTTCGCATTGTCGCCATTAACTCTTGGCGGCCTCTTACAACACTGCCACACGTTACAAAGTAATAATATTAATAGAGTCTTTGAAATGACTCGCCCGTGTTTGTGCGTCGCGTATAGCCGCGCGGTAGCCGTCTGCCTACGTGACAACACAGTAGCGTCGCGTGACAAACACCAACTACCGAGTCATTTTAATCGGACTATAGAGACGGAGCTCACGCTCACATTTCTTTGGGTGAGGAAGTCGGCCGTGCCCTTTCACAGGAACCATCCCAAAATTTGCCTGGACTGATTTAGGTAAATCACGGAAAACTTAAATATGGATGGTCAGAGGTGGATTTGAACCAATAGCGCAGCCAGGATTTGGTTCTGGGGAGGGAAGGGGGGCTAATTAAAAAAAAAATTGTTTGTTGGTAAATCTATCGGACTCAACTGCGTGGTTATTAGTCTGTAGCTTACAAACTACTTAAACTTAGTTTAACCTCAGGGCAACACACACATCCATGCCCGAGGGAGAATTCGAACCCCCGACTCGGGATAAAAATAATTCCTATTGAATTTATTAATCTATGACTTATTTTTACAGTTTTTATAATTTAACCAGTTATACTACAAGAACAACTACACAAGAAGTAAAGTTAGTAGGCTAGCACTAATTTGAAAGTGGCAGAGGAGCAACCTGGTGGAAATGGAGTGTATACATCTAGATCTACATAGATACTCCTCAATCCACCGTAAGGTGCGTGGCGGAGGGTACACTGTACCACTACTAGGCATTTCCTTTCCTATTCCATTCCCAAATAGAACGAGGAAAAAACTAATGCCTATATGCCTCCGTACGAGCCCTAATTTCTTCTATCTTGTCATTGTGATCACTACGCGAAATGTAAGTAGTTAGCAGCAGGTTCGTACTACACTCAGCTTCAAATTCCGGCCCTCTAAATTTCCTCAACAGAAATTCACGAAAAGAAAGTCGTCTTTCCTCCAGCGATCCCCAACTGAGTTGCCGGAGCATTTCCGTGACACTCGCGCATTGGTCGAACCTACCAGTAACAAACCTAGCTGCTCGCCTCGGAACTACTTCTATGTCTTCCTTTAAACTGATCTGCTGCGGGTCCCAAACACATGAGCAATACTCAAGACGTGGTCGTACAAGGGTTTTATACGCGGTCTCCTTTACCGATGATGTACATCTTCCCAAAATTCTCCCAATAAACCGAAGCCGGCTGTCCGCCCTACTCACAACTGTCCTTACATGTTCGTTCCATTTCTTAACGATCTGTAATTTTACGCCTAGATATTTGAACGACTCGACAGCATCAAGAAGCTCACTTCTAATGCTGTATTCGAAATCAGCTCGTAAAATAATTAAGCCTCTCTTTTCATCATTATGAATTTAGCTTTGAAAAAATTTAATGTCAGTGTTTTCTGTATTATTACAGTGCACTAAATATCAAAATATGGGTTTTAAAATTTTTGATCGAACTATTGTTTTTTTATGTCATGTAATTCATACATGTTCATACCTGTTTGAGTAAAAAAAAAACTGGAACGTATATCTACGAAATATTAATATTTTAAAGGCGAGTGTAGCAATGCTTTGTCCCTCTTTTTATTGTTGTAACTGAATAACAATAGGAGTTAACATTCTTCATACCACTTTCAAGGACAGCCTTCCTTTTTCTAAAAGGAATCGTCGGCGTATGTGGACTAATTTTATCAAATGACAAAGTGAAAGACAATAAGCACCAAGCACAAATCAACAATACATTGACGATGTCTACGGTGTACAATGCTGTTATGAGGTAAGGTTGGTAGTGAGCATAAACATTCTGTAGACACACGAACTCACCTGACAGACCGGGCATGAAAAAGTGCGTGACCTATAGTCCGATCAGTGTAAGTAGAGACCTGCCGTAAGACACACAGACAACAGAAGGAGAAGCCTGCATTCTAGGTAAGGGCCGCTTACCAACAGGAATTTTGAAAATGAAGAAAGTGAAGAAGCGCTTACATTTTACTATTAATCATTCCCCTGTTTTATGGAAAAGCTTAAGTTAATCTCGCAATTTACGTTCCTGCATTGGAAAAGCTGCAGCTCTTACCGCTGAGCCGAGAGCTGCTTGTAGGATAGGCGTGGTGGAGCGCCAGCATGCGCGCATGCGCAGTAGGCCAGCTGTTCAACGCGCGGGGAAGCTGCAGGCCGTCCGCTGTCCAGCTAGTCAACTACGTGTACGCTTGTAGGATAGGCGTGGTGGAGCGCCAGCATGCGCGCATGCGCAGTAGGCCAGCTGTTCAACGCGCGGGGAAGCTGCGAGCCGTCCGCTGCCCAGCTAGTCAACTGCGTGTACGCTTGCGCCGCGGGAGACCTTATCGTTAAGGAGACTTCGGGGCGAAACAAGAGCAACAAATAGCACATCGAATATTTTAGAATATAAATGTATTCCGTTCAAAACGCCGCACCGAGGGAAAGAACCTACCAGTATACTGTCCTGTAACGCTAATGTTTGCGCCGAGCTATCCCTAACAATATGTTGCGGGAAAGCTGCACCAGTACAAAGATTCTCCGCAGCATTAAGAAGAATTAAATCGCATCGAAGGTGTACACAAAGTGAAAGCGTCTTTCGGGTTTGGCACTTCCGTCCATGGACGCTAAGTTCTTCATAATATGAGAAGCAGCCATAGCTTCCGTGATGATCTAATAACAGAGTTCACCAGACAAGAAAGAAGGATGAAGTTTAGATACAAGTTATAATTAATGCTAATTATTTAACGTGTATCATGTGTACAATGTGGTATAATACAGCAAGTACGCCGGCCGCGGTGGCCGAGCGGTCTGCGGCGCGCCAGTCACGTTCTGCACGGCCACTACGGTCGGGGGTTCGAATCCCCCCTCGGGCATGGATGTTTGTGTCGTCCTTAGTATTAGCTAGTTAGTAAGTAGTTTGTAAGTTTAGCGACTGATGACCCCGTAGTTAAGTCCCATAAGTTCAAATGTTCAAATGTTTGTAGAGTTTATGTGACTTAACTACGGGGTCATCAGTCCCTAAACTTACAAACTACTTATGAACTAGCTTATCCTAAGGACGGCACAAATATCCATGACCGAGGGGGGATTCGAACCCCCGACCGTAGTGGTCGTGCAGACCGTGACTGGAGCGCCTCAGTCCCCTCGGCCACCGCGGCCGGCTCCCATAAGATCAACAAACATTTGAACAACAAGTTCGTTAAGAAGATATTTCAATGAATGTGATGTTAACTGCCAGTAGCCGCGCCAGAGCAGCCGAGTGCATCGAGGCGCTATGCTACGATGTGAGAGGCAGTTCCCCGTCGGGAGTTCGAATCCTCCCTCGGGCATGGATGTTTGCACTGTCTTTAGTATAAGTTAGTTCATAAGTAGTTTTCAAGTTTAGGGACTGATGACCACGCAGCTAAGTCCCATAAGCTTTACAAACATTTGGCCAGTAATAGAATATTTCTTGCAATCCCTACAGTACATTGTAAAATATCTGGAATTTTTTTTCAGCACACAGGTGCGGTGTCAAATAGCCCTCCCCCCTCACCAAATGGCTTCAGAACTCAGCAAATATGTTACTGATTCAATAATTTTCGTAATTATGTAACAATGTAAGTTGCGATGTATTTCAAACACGTTTTAACAAAGGAGTTACGATCTGCTTTAAGCTACACCAAATTTTACCAGTTTGTTGGCGGAGAAAGAAACTTCAACTCCTCTTGCTATATCTGGCCGCAGGAGATAATAACTAAAAGACACTGTCTGATACGGAAATTGTGTTCATTGACAAAACAAACTAATAACCTTCTGGAAACAAAACAAACGTCTGAAACTAAGGCAAAAATGACAAACAACAACTCAAAGTTTTCTTCTTCAGCAATTAGGTACTAGCCAGGCACATAACGACAGCCTTGAGAGAACGGCCAAGGAGACGGAGCCGGACGACGTATTCCATTGCAGGAACTCCTGGAGGCGCGGCGGCGCTGGCAGGGACTCTTCTCTTCCCCGGAGGTGTCGGTCGCGATCCCTCAGCTATGGTTTGCCGCCGTGTTTTTTTTCTGCAATGGCACATGGTAAATGAAGTCCCATCGTCAGCTGACGATTTTCACTTCATGTGATTACAATTTATTTGGGGACATAATAACTTTATTTCACAAATAACTTTCGGGGTGGACTCGTGTGGGCCTTTATCTTGGTCCGTAAGATACCCCAAATGATGTATTAAAACTTTACAATCTCAAGTACATGATACAATACATTAATAATTTAAACATCGACATCGTAGAAAAAAATTTTGTTTTCTTTTAATTAGTTAAGGATCGTGACACTTTATATCTGTGCCAGGGTAATGAAATGGTCCTTCCTAGTGTTTGAATGTTGTGGACGGTATGCCGAAGGTGGTCCACTTCGTTGTGTATCCCTGTCGCCCTCTTACGTATTGCCTCCATGATGGTATCCATACGGAGAGCTTCGTGGATGTCTACATTCCTGGTGTAGCGGTCTGCCCTTAGGATCCAATGCAGTGTCTCGTTTTGGACTACTTGTATTCTTGCAACCTGTGTTGCACTAGTTGGGTCCCAAACGGAGCTGCCATATAATATTTTAGACAGTACTGTGGCCTTGTACAGTCGTAGCTTGGCGCCTGTGCTCAGCTCTGTACTCAAGAACAGTGGCATTAAGCTCTTGGACATAGTGCAAACCTTTGGTCTTAAGTTATCGTTGTGGTTGTGCAGGAAGAACTGCCTGTCTAGGGTAACTCCCAGATATCTAACTGTAGTTCTCCAGGGGATGTCTTGCCCGTTGAGACGCAAGTTGGACGTCATCTGCGGCCGCTTCCTGGTAAAGTAAATCGCTGTGGTTTTCTCTAGATTCAGCTTCACCTTGTTGGTCTTACGCCATTCGGTGATTGCATCCAATTGTTGTTGTAGGCGCCTAATGTTGGCTCTGATGTGTCTTTCGCTGGTCATAAATGCCGTATCATCGGCGAATTGAGCAATCTGAACCCCTTCAACCGTCGGGATGTCGTTGGCATAGACGTTGAAGAGTTTCGGGGACAGTACCGACCCCTGTGGCAGACCGGCGACCACAGGTCGCGTGTCCGATGATTGGCCTTCTACCGTTACTGTCGCCGTCGTGTTGCACTGCGCTCCCCTAAATAGTCGGCGCGCAGTGATACGTGGCAGTCTCGAGCTGGTCTCACGTGACTGCGCGGAGGAAAATAGTTCTGGTTTAGTGCGCTCTCTGGCGGTGCTCGTCGCGTCCTCTGGTGACTCCGGAACCTCCGCTGTGAAACGCCTCACTGGGGGACAAGGAAGGAGCCTCCACGAGGCCGATAGCACCACATTAATTTCAGTTAGCATATACTATCGGCGGCGTCCCCTGGTAACGTCTACAAGTAGACGGCCAATCCTTCCAATACCGGACTAAAGATGACGCGCAGTAACATAAAGCCACAATGGTTCTTCTCAGAACCAACACTGACAGTAGCGAGCATAAACATCGAGGGTATCACCACAGCTAAAGAAGAAATCTTATCGAAATTCTGTAAGACCTCGAGGTGCGATGTATTGTGCATTCAAGAGACTCACAGAGACCTAACTGCCAGAAGACCGAACATTTCAGGTATGAAATTAACGGCAGAAATACCACACAACAAGCATGGGAGCGCTGTGTTCGTGAAATCTCAAACTGTGGTCTCCTCTGTGGGAACAACTAACCTAAATGGTATAGAAATTATTACCATCGAAATTGGAAAATGCACCATACCCTCGGTATATAAACCCCCAAACCAACCCTTTACCTTTTCGCCTCCACCTAACTTCCAGTCACAACCCAACCAGCTCATTCTGGGAGATTTCAACAGTCACAGCATACTATGGGGTTATGCAGAATCGGATGCAAATGGTGATGCCGTAGAGACCTGGGCAGAAACGAGTGGTCTAGCACTAATTCATGACCCAAAACTCCCACCATCCTTCCAAAGTAATGTCTGGAAAAAGGGATACAACCCGTGTATATGTTTATCAAATATCGATCTTGAGGACCGATGTACCAGAGTGGTATATGGCCCCATACCAAAGACACAGCATAGACCAGTTGGTATTAACATCTATCCAGCAGTCAGACCACAGACCAGCCCATTCAGGAAGAGATTTAACTTTAAGAAGGCAAACTGGGAAAGCTATGCATCTATGATAGATTCTGAGATACAACATGTTGAACCAAGACCAGAAAATTATGAACAACTTATTGAAATAATAAAGAATACGTCTAGGAAAGTTATTCCCAGGGGGTGCAGACAACAGTATGTCGCTGGAATGTCCACTGAATCCAAAGAACTTCTCAACAAATACGAAACACTCTACACTTCTGATCCTTTCAGCGAAGAAACAGTTGACTGTGGAACAGCCCTACTCCAAAAATTAAGCCAAGGAAGGAAGGAGAAATGGACCGAAACATTGGAAAAAATGGACATGACACACAGTAGCAAAATAGCGTGGAACTTGATTAAGAAACTGAGCGGCGACCCTAAGGAACAAATATTACCATGCAAGGTTACAGCAAACCAAGTAGCCACGCAAATACTGTTGAACGGGAAAATCAAGAAACAACAAAAGTACCCAAAAATTGCCAGAAATATCAATCGGGAGACCAACCACCTGGGGACACCTTTCACTATGAAAGAACTTCAAGATGGCATGAACATGTTAAAAAACGGGAAAGCTGCTGGTGTGGATGACATATGCACCGAACAAATCAAGAATTTAGGGCAAAGGACCAAGAGTTGGATTTTACAATTGTTCAATACGTGCTGCAAAACTTGCAAAATCCCAAAAACCTGGAGAAAATCTAAAGTAATAGCGTTACTTAAACCAGGGAAGGATCCAGAGAATCCTAGTAGCTCCCGACCCATCTCCTTGCTCTGTCACTTTTTTAAACTGTATGAGAGACTTATCCTGTCCAGAATAGGAAAATATGTTGAAAAACATCTCATTCCACAACAAGGAGGATTTAGACCTGGCAAGTCCTGTACCGGCCAAGTCCTTGCACTGACAGAACATATTGAAGAAGGGTATGAAGGGAAGCTCATAACAGGGGCAGCCTTCGTAGATCTGACAGCAGCCTACGATACCGTCAGGCACAATATATTACTCCATACGATCTATGAGACACTCGGTGATTACCATCTAGTTAGGGTCGTACATTCATTGTTACAGAACAGAAGGTTCTTTGTATTGTTGGAGGGCAAAATGAGTAGATGGAGGGACCAAAAGAACGGCCTCCCTCAGGGAAGCGTCTTAGCTCCAATCCTCTTCAACATATACACAAATGACCAACCTACACCGGCCCACACTAAGCAGTTCATCTACGCCGATGACCTTGCAATATGCGGCCAAGGAAAAAGATTTGAAGAAGTAGAGGAAAAACTTGAAAATGCCTTAAAATCGATGACTGCCTACTATAATAAAAATTCCTTAAGACCCAACCCATCCAAAACTCAAGTTTGCGCTTTCCACCTTCGCACGAAAGAAGCCAAACGGAAACTCCAAATTACGTGGAACGGGAACACCTTAGAACACACAGACCACCCTAAATATCTTGGCGTGATTCTGGATCGGTCTCTAACTTATAAACAGCACTGCATCAAAACGAGACAGAAAATAGCGACGAGAAATAATATACTTAGAAAGCTAACGGGTAGCAAATGGGGTGCATGTCCTGGTGTGCTACGAACAACGGCACAGGCGCTCTGTTTCTCAACTGCTGAGTATGCGTGCCCTGTATGGAATAGATGCGCTCACACGAAACAAGTAGATGTGGCCCTCAATGAGACCTGCAGGATAGTGACAGGGTGCATGAAACCAACGCCGGTCAGACTCTTGTACAAGGCAGCTGGTTTTGCAGATCCCACAGCTCGCAGAAATGCTTTAGAACATGTAGAGAAAGTAAAACAACTCGCAGATGAGCGGCATGTCCTCTACAGAGCTCGACCACCACTATACACGACTGAAGTCTAGGAGAAGTTTCCTTGTAACCGTCCAGGACGAACCGCCTGAAAATTTCCCTCTCCCCCCAGTTCAGTGGACCGGTCAAAACCTAAATTTTAAAACTTGGAGAACCTTGAATAGGCTCAGAACGGGGGTCGCCCCAGTAAAAGTAAATATGCTTAAGTGGGGTATAATCGACCAAACCGATATAAACTGTGACTGTGGAGAAAGTCAAGATATGGAACACCTTCTTACATGTGAAAAATGTCCATACCGGTGTACCCTCGAAGATTTGTGGCTCGCGAATACTAATGGAATAGACGTAGCCCAGTACTGGGCCGATAACCTTTAACCCTCCTACTACCAGAATTTTTTTGTTACACTGAGTACCGTTGGGGTCAATATGATCCCAAGTAATTAACACGGGATTTATTGGCAGCATTTAATTTATTTTAATGAACTGACACAAAAGCATACATTATTGATTGTAACCAGGTGAAGTAGATATATAAGCACTTACAGATCTTGTCTCAACACTTGATCTTATAGATTCTTACATCTAAAACAAAGCAACTCTTTACATTTAAAACAAAGAATGTCTGAATGGTGTTTACAGACATAGGAAAAGCATCTCCTGCACGTTTCTGAATGTTTTCTATCCACTGAACGTTCGCACAAGTAGCACCGTCCACGTTTTACCCCCGTATGCACCTGTGCTGAAGGTGGAGGAGGACGAGGCAGAGAAGCTTTGCTGCGATGACTTCTGTTTTTCTGTACTAGACTTGTTCCCAGTTCCAGAAGAAATTCTATTCCTTTGTAGTTGGTTTTTTTATTCCAGTCAGGATTTAAGTCCAACAAAATTATGAAAGCATTCAGGGCACTAATATCCAAAATATTATAAAAAATCACCATTGGCCATCTTCTTGTCATACGTTTTGTGGTTTAGGTTCTGACTAACTTGTTCATAGTGTCTACACCTGATTTTGTTGCATTAGTCTAGGATTATAATACGTTTCGCTGCTTTGTCGTCACCTATTTCCTCCCTGAAATGCATAGTACTCAGCAAATCTCTAACGTCTTCATCAGAATCTTCAGTTGATTCACTACTTCCAGAAATGACATCATCAATCTCTTCGTCGTCATCAGACGCTGTATCTCCTAATTCCTCTTCTTCATTCAAAATTGCTTGTATTTCAACACTACTCACACGTTTTCTAGACATAATGTAGTTCTTTCACACGCTGCGACGAAACACTAGCAACAACTGAGGCAACACACAACAACTGCTGAGGAAAGAAACGACAACAATGGGTATAAATAAGAAGTGGAAAGTGTTAGTTTCATTGTTGCAGGTGTTTCCTATAACATCTGTTCAACGTAATGTTCGCTGTTATGTTTTTATAATTTTACATTCAAGAAACAAATAAAAAAAAATTTACATTGGGGTCATATTGACCCCAGTGGTAGTAGGAGGGTTAAATAGTCCGGACACGATAAAGAAAGAAAGACGCCTCACTGGTATGCATCCATGCGCTTGTACCCTGCATTGCGGGTTGGCCGCTCGTCAGGCGAACCACCGGTACACGACACCTCTTGTTGAGATACGCTACATGCCCCTCTAACTCCTCACTCCCTTAAACGACTTGTAGAGCTGCATACCCAGCATTATCTTGGAAGAATCTCGGCACGAATTAAAACGAGCAGAACGAATTTCGGTGGGTAATTTAGCAATATTCATCGTTCACATAAAAAATTCCTGGGCTTCATTTTATTCTTAGGCGTATAACCGACATAAATACCGGGTGATCAAAAAGTCAGTATAAATTTGAAAACTTAATAAATCGTGGAATAAGGTAGATAGTGAGGTAAAATTGACACACATGCTTGGAATGACATGGGGTATTATTAGGAAACAATTCAAAAAAGTGTCCAGAAAAGCACTCCATCTGTCCAGAAAAGCAATAATTAGCACAACAAATTAAGACAAAGCAAAGATGATGTTCTTTACAGGAATTGCTAAATATGTTCACCATCATTCCTCAACAATAGCTGTAGTGGAAGAATAATATTGTGAACAGCACCGTATAGCATGTCCGGAGGTATGATGAGGCATTGGCGTCGGATGTTGTCTTTCAGCTTCCCTAGAGATACACTTGCGACTTCAGGTAACCCCAAAGCCAATAATCGCACGAACTGAGGTCTGGGGACCTGGGAGGCCAAGCATGACGAAAGTGGCGGCTGAGTACACGATCATCACCAAACGACGCGCGCAAGAAGAGATCTTTCACGCGTCTAGCAATACTTTTTTCGGTTCTAATAAATGCCCATGTCATTCCACGCATGTGTGTCAATTTTTACCTCTCTATCTACATTATTCCGTGCTTTATTAAGTTTTCAAATTTATACTGACTTTTTGATCACCTGGTACATTAACTACAGTGGCAAGTTTATCTAAGAGATACACATTCAGACAGTCATTTGTCAGCAGACAGTGAGGACATGTAGTGGAGATGATGATATAGTGTGTCAATGTTGTTGTGTGACACATAGCAGCGGAGAAACATCTTTATATTACAATGGAGGAACACCTTTAAATAGCGAGGGGAAAGAAGAAGGATTAAGAAGGAAAGGATTGACTTCAGCTGCATTGTGGCACAATGGCGACAAGTGAAAATGTGAGCCGGCCAGGAATCGAACTCTGGTTTCCCGCTTCGGGCCAGCGGTCGCCTTAACCACTTGGCTAACCGCGCTCGCCTCCCGTCCGTCTTAGCCCCAAATACATAGTGTAGCTGATCAGCTACATACATAATTTTTCCAATTATCTCTCAAACTGATACAAATTTTCCCACAAATTCATTTGTAGCTGCTTGTATACATAGTGTTACACATGCTAGTAACTCGTGCTAGAAATTATAAATCGCAGAGCGCTACTGATTCAGTTCGACAGTTAGCTGCACTGAGTTATTTCTAACATGTGCATTTTTTTCTACTTTAGTATTCCTCCTTTGCCTTGTAAAAGTAGTCATTCACAACTACTGTTGCATTATGAGTTACTTTCTGGAAAGATGAGACACAATAGCGACATTTACTGCATCGGGTACATCTTACAACCACTATGCAGCTGACCAGCTATGAACGGCTTGTTGCTATTAGTGCATGATAATTTTAAGGACATTTTTCAATATTTTTCTCAGTAGATACGCACTATACATTAATCGTGGTATTTTTAGTTCAAATAATAAGTCAAGCATTAAAGGGTCAAATTTCCTCAAGTCAAACGCTACGGTTGTAGCGCCTCCATCATCCATGCCATCTTACACTCGCTATTTCGGGTTCCCGTGTGACGAACGTATTAACGTATCTGCGGTGAAGTAAATGAACCAAACGCCGTATTCACGAGTAAATACTTATTATAGAGTGGGGTTGTGTCTTTCCTTCGGGACATGTCTGAAAGAACAGACACCACACCAATCTATAATAACCTCTAAATAAAGTATTCGTAATGTTTGAACCTCATTCCTCGACGCTTGGACGCTTGACACAATGTGGATAATTCTTGTGTGACAAAACAGCACAGGTGACGAGACTTGGTGTTACCAATGCGAACCAGCAACGAAATTGTGCAGAGCAGATATTCACGTAAAGGGTCAAGGCTTTGACGACGTAACAAAAACTAACATGAAACAATATTAGTACACCTGGAAAGACGACATACATTTTCTGCATCTACATGGGATACTCTGCAAATTATATTTAAGTGCCTGGCAGAGGGTTCATCGAACCACCTTTGAATTATTTACCTCCATTCCATTCTCGAATAGCGCGCGGGAAGAAGGAACACCTGAATCTCTCCGTTCGAGCTCTGATTTCTCGTATTTTATTCGGATGATCTTTTCTACCTATGTAAGTGCCAGACAACAATATATTTTCGCATTCGGAGGAGAATGTTGGCGATTGGAGGTTCGTAAGAAGCCCACGCCGCAGCGATAAGTGCCGTTGTTGTAATGATTCCCATTCCAGGTTCTGTATCATTTCCGTAACGCTTTCTCCCCTGTATCGTGACAATACAAAACGAGCTGCCCTTCTTTTGACTCTTTCGATGACTTCCGTCGAACCCACCTGATAAGGATCCCATACTGGACAGCAATACTCCAAAAAAGGACGAACAAGCGCAGTGTATGCAGTCTCTTTAGTAGAACTGTTGCATCTTTTAAGGTTTTCTGCAAATAAAACGCAGTCTCTGGTTCGCCTTTCCTACGTCATTATCTACGTGGGTAATTGTTGTTTAAATTCTGAACTTCACGTACCATAAATATAAAGAAATTCTGAAATCCGATACCCATGCTGTCTCCTTGTGAGGTCACTAGCTCGACTCTCAGATGATAACGGTCCGAGGCGCTTAGCTGGACTGACTGTGGCAGGAGTAATGGCTACATTTTGGCGCCAACGGAACATTCTAGAGTGTTACGCCTATCACCTTTCTTTTAAACTCATATTTAAATAACTTTTTAAATAACAGAAACATAGCTTAATACAATATAATTACATTGTATAAACAGGCATATACAAATTAATTATAGTATACTAAATATTAATAAAATGCTGGAGGGTTGCTCTCATATTACTTATATCAGCAAATGAGGTTTTAGAAGCAAATATGGACGGAGTTTTCCCACGGGAAACTGTTCACCGGACTGTATGATCTATGTTTGGCTCATACTACATATTACGCAATGCTGGTCCAACACAGTAAAGAGATCTTACTGAATAAAAATGCGAAATAACAAGTAAATGGCTACAAATCAGCCCCTTCACAATGTATAAATGTAATCGTTTCATGCATTCCATATACACTATTTCAACAATACGTCTTGAATGTAGTGGGTAAGTAAGAGGCTGTACTAATAGATATTTCCGGTAGTGTATATTCACGACATTGTGACTTGCGAATTGCTTAACATCTGAAAGATGCACTGTTTCGAAAGTTACACTTGTCTGTATTAGGCGATATGGTAATAAAGCGGAAAATTTGAAGACTTGAAGCCACTAGTTTAATTTTGGCCCACTTTAGATTACGGTAGTAACACTAAAAGTGGGCCTTTGCGATCGTCTTTTGACAGCTCGAAATTTAAATGAAAATAACGGCTTAACCATTCATCTGCCACGAAAACTCAATAACCGAATTTGTAAAGGAGAAAATTCTCTACAACTTTGCTCTCTTATGTTTTTTTTCATATCTCGTATCGTTTCAGAGATATTTGCAAAAATAACGGCGATTTTGGGATGTATGTCTCTGTCTGTCTGTCCGTCTGTCTGTCTGTAACGTATTCCCTGTTTTTAAGACGTACCGCTCAACCGATCAACACCAAATTTTGCACACATAATTGTAGGCCGCCAGAGACCAGAACCTCCCTTTTTCAAATTTTTCGGACAAACAATACGTTAGTAATACCAAAAAAAGCCGTTTGTAATACAATTGTACTTGCCAACGAACCGTTCATCTGACACGAAAATTGAATAGCCTAATTAGTAGAGGAGACAATTCTCTACAACTTTGTTCCGTTATGTTTTTTTTTTTTTCATATGTCGTATCGTTTGAGAGATATTTGCAAAAATAACAGAGTTTTGACACCCTCCACTAAATTAACGAAAACCAGCAGTTCGCAGATGTCACGTGACATCCCTCGCTCAGAACTCTGTGGCATACGCCATCTTGCGTTGCGTATTTGATGATTTTCTTATTGTAGCTTGCAGGTTGTCATTTCAAAGCAATGGCGCGCTTAAGAATTACCAAAAGACGTCGTCCTTCGTACGATATATGATAATCTAGTGTCTACAAATGCCATATTAGCATCACTTAACAACGACCATGAATAATATGAAATTAAATAATACAGTTTCCAACGGTCAGTTGTAGCATAGTGGGCAATGCGTTGAACTGTGGCGCTGGAGGTACGTGTTTCGAAACCCGCCACTGTCTAAATCTTTTTTCCTAAAAGGGTTTTCAGACATTCTTATTAATCAATATTTTATTACTTAGATTATTATTTTGGTCGAAAATGTTTGCAAAAACTTACAAAACTACAATCTAAAGTGGGCCGTAAAACACGCCAGTGCGATTTTTTTCTTATTAATCCAGCCTCCGAGAAATGTTTGGGATGTGAGTGTAGTGGTGAAATAAAATTCGTGAAAACTTATGGAAGTAGCGAGGATGAAAGGTTGATAGAAGGCGTCTGAGAGAATGGACATGGGGTATGGATGTGGCGGCAGCTTGCAGGACGGCACGTAATAAGGTCACAGCTGTTCTCCCGCTATCGGCTTCTTGATTAGCGCGATGTCTCCAGCCTCGCCTGCTCTTGCTTCCTTCCACCGGCATTTATCTCCGTTTATCTCCTTGCTCCTTCGCTCGCTATATTGTCTCCTCGAGACCTCGTTTCATTCTTGTGATAAGTTTTCCTTTCACTTACTGATCCGTGCTGCAATCGACAGTCTTCCTACGACTAATATCGAGAACGAGCATTGATGAAACTCTTCATTGTATTTAATATCTCTAGCCTATACCAGCATCATCACCTCCAGTCTGCGAAATTACTGTGAATGACAGAGAGAACTTTATATATAAAATCGAAAGGTAACTTACCCACTCACTCACTGACTAAATACTAAATCTCGAAAACTACTGCAGCAGTGAAGCTGAAATTTTTCAGGCCTGTGGTTTACAGGTATAAGACTAAGAAATTAATTTGCGATAGGGCCGAATTAAGGTGCATGGCAGAGGATACTTTTTCTACAGACAGTTTCATTCTGAACTTAATGAAATTTTGAACGCTTTCCTTTCAAAACCGAAAATTACGAAGCGTAGCGCGGCATGGCCATGCTGCCGCACAGCCAGAACATATATAATCCACTCAAGTCACCAATACACATCATTCCGAATATCATACTGCGGTTAGCGGCGCACCCAGGTCCCCATGCTATGCTAACCGTGCGAAGCTGGGGAGGGTTTCTAGTTGTACTATAGTTCAAATGTTTGTAAAGCTCAGCCGCGATGGAGTGGCCGAGCGGTCAAAGGCGCCTCGCTGCAGAGCGCGCGGTTGCTCACCGTCAGAGGTTCGAGTCCTCCCCGGGGCGTGTGTGTGTGTGTGTGTGTGTGTGTGTGTGTTGTCCTTAGGTTAGCTTACCTCAGTTTAGATAGTTTGTAAGCTACGGACTGATGAGAACGCAGCTTGGTCCGATAGTTTTACTAACATTTGAACATTTTGTAAAGCTCACATTTTAACTGCGGGGTCATCAGTCCCTAAACTTACAAACTACTTATGAACTAACTTATACTTAAGACAACAAAAACATCCATGCCCGAGGTAGGATTCGAACCTCCGACGCGGGGGCCGCGCGATCCGCAACGTGGCGCTCCAGACCGCTCGGCTACTCCCGCGCAGCCCTCTTACATTCCACCATTTTATGTGAATTTGTACATCTGCGTTCACGTGTTTGTAAATCTATCGGACCAAACTGCGTGGTCATCAGGCCGTAGCTTACAAACTACTTAAACCTAGGTAAACTAACCTACGGACAAACACACACACCCATGCCCCAGGGAGGACTCGAACCTCCACGGCGAGCAACCGCGCGCTCCACAGCGAGACGCTTTAGACCGTTCGGCTACTCCACCGCGGCTGTACATCTGCATCTATGTGCTGTAGAACTATGTGAAGCTCTTCGTGCCATTCAGTTGATTTACAGAGAGATCTCTTGTAGGGATATCTCTAACACCTTGTGCGGTGTAATTAGTCAAGTCTAACTTTTGCTATTTCTATGAGCGCGATACGCATCTTATAATTGTATATGTCCACATTTCTCACTTTCTG
Source organism: Locusta migratoria (assembly GCA_026315105.1). Classification (NCBI taxonomy): domain Eukaryota; kingdom Metazoa; phylum Arthropoda; class Insecta; order Orthoptera; family Acrididae; genus Locusta; species Locusta migratoria. Next base: position 349,800,440 of record CM048755.1, read on the forward strand.
GGGCTGGTACTTGAAACAAATTAAGGTGACTCTTATGGGATATCTTGCATACGCTCAGGCTGAATAAAACGCAATGAAAACTATTAATTTACTCTGGAATGACTTTATTAATTGGTTGAGAATATCTATGCCAAGATCGCTTGTTGAATATTTTATTTTATTTTATTTTATATGACCGGTTTCCGACGGTCTTAGTTGTCATCTTCAGATCTCTAAATTTTTTAAAAATTACGCCTCATATGACATGTCTAAGTTGTAACAGTCTCATACATATTTTATATGTATTGTGTTTAGTGTGAAGGAAGGAAGGAAGGAAGCTTGGAGTTTAATATTCCGTCGACAGCGTCGTCATTAGAGACGGAGCTTAGGCTCGGAGTGTTTGGGTAAGGATGTGGAAGGGAATCGGCCGTGCCCTTTGAACGGAACCATCCCGGCACTTGCCTCGAGTGATTTAGGGAAATCACAGAAAACCTAAACTTGGATCTCCGGATGTGTTTCCTTCCGAATGCGAGTCCAGTGTTTTAACACTGCGCCACCTCGTTCGGTAAACAGAGTGAACAAGTGAGAAAAATGCGTTGTCTGATTATTTTTAAGTGACGAACTATGGCATATGACTTTAAATTTGACACATCTAGATTATATGTACTTAACACGGTACATTTAAAATATGAATGTGATTTTCATAACTTATACATCAAGCACTATGTAATATGAGGTGAAATTTTTGAAAAATTTATAGATCTGAAGATGCCCACTAATATTGTCGAAACGCTCATCTAAAATAAAATAAAATATTCAACAAGCGATCTTGGCATATATATTCTCAACAAATATGGAATCACCCATCGCTTGAAAATGTCAAGAATATACAACTTTATTAATTTACTGACTGAGGTATTTACATTTTCGTACTCCATAAACAATAAACAGCACTTTGAAATAACCCACAATCTCCATCATATGATATTTTACTGCCCAAGTAATAAAACGCACCTACCACCTTTATTATTTCGTTACCTGATCTAATTCCTTCAGCATTGCTCGATTTTCTTAGACTGCACTCTTTTGCTCTTGTTAATGTTCATTTTATATGCACCTTTCAGCACATTCCGTCCATTCCGTTCAGCTGCTCCTCCAGGTCCTTTGCTGTCTCTGACAGAATTACATCGGCTAAACGCAATGTTTTTGTTTCTTCACCCTGAACTTTAATTCCTTCCCCAAATTTCTCCTTGCTTTCAATTATAGCTTGCTAATGTACAAATTGAATAACATTGGAGACAGGTTACAACCCTGTCTTACACCCTTCCTAACCTCTGCATCCCTTTCATGCCCTTCAACTCTGATAACTGCTCTCTAGGTTTTGTACAAGTTGTAAATAACTTTCCGTTTCCTGTATTTTACACCTGCTGATTTCAGAATTTCAAAGAGTGTATTCCAATCAACATTGTCAAAGGTTTCTCCACATCTACAAAAGCTAGAAATGTAGTTTGCCCTTTCCTTAATCTATCTTTTAAGATAAGCCGTAAAGTGAGTATTGCCTCCCGTATTCCTACATTTCTCCTGAATCCAAACTGATCTACCCCGAGGTCAGCTTATACCAGCTTGTCCATCCTTCTGTAAATAATTCGTGTTAAAATTTTGCAACCATGATTTATTAAACTGTTGGTTCTGTAATCTTCACACCTGTCTGCACCTGCTTTCTTTGAAATGGGGATTATCACATTTTTCTTTAAGGTCCAGGATATGTCGCTGTCTCGTACATCATACGCACCAGGTGAAATAGTTTTGACATGGCTGGTTCTCCCAGAGACTTCAGTAGCTCTGATGGAATTTCATCTACTGCAGGGGCCTTGTTTCGACTTAGGTCTTCAAGTGCTCTGTCAAATACTCCTCTCAGTATGGTATCTCCTATTTCATCTTCATCTATTTCCTCTTCCCTTACTACAATATTGTCTGTAAGTTCATTTCCTTTGTAAAGCCCCTCTATATACTCATTCCACCTTTCAGCTTTCCCTTCTTTTCTGAGAACTGGTTTTCCATCAATGTTCTTTATATTCTTACAGCTGCTTATCTTGTCTCCAAATGTCTCTTTTATTTTCCTGTAGGCGGTATCTATTTTTCCACTATTTAAACACACATTAAATCAGTACTAATTAATAATTTAAATACAATTTTTCAAAAATAGTGTATGACTAACGTAAATATACGTAGAATAAACCGGGTGATCAAAAAGTCAGTATAAATTTGAAAACTTAATAAATCACGGAATAATGTAGATAGAGAGGTTAAAATTGTCACACGATTGGAATGAAAGGGGTTTTATTAGAACAAAAAAAAAAATGTTCAAAGAATGTCCGACAGATGGCGCTTCATCTGATCAGAAAAGCAACAATTATCATAACAAATTAAGACAAAGCATAGATGACGTCTTTACAGGAAATGCTCAATATGTTCACCATCATTCCTCAACAATAGCTGTAGTCGAGGAATAATGTTGTGAACAGCACTGTAAAGCATGTCCGGAGCTATGATGAGGCATTAGCGTCGAATGTCTTTCAGCATCCCTTGAGATGTCGGTCGATCACGATACACTTGCGACTTCAGGTAACCCCGAAGCCAACAATCGCACCGACCGAGGTCTGGGGACCTGGGAGGCCAAGCATGACGAAAGTGGCGGCTGAGCACACGATCATCACCAAACGACGCGCGTAAGAGATCTTTCACGCGTCTGGCAATACTTTTTTTGTTCTAATAAAAACCCAATGTTATTCCAATCATGTGTGTCAAGTTTTACCTCTCTATCTACATTATTCCGTGATTTATTAAGTTTTGAAATTTATACTGACTTTTTGATCACCCGGTATATTATACAATATGCCGATGACGGTTTTCTTCAGTGTGGAGGCACTCTCGAGGCCCTTACTCTTACGGGAACCTGTCTGAAAAAATCGCGAGTGTGAGTAATGGTGGGCTGGGTACAGTAGAGAATTTGTATCTGACGGAAGGCTGCTCGAGTAATCCGTGAAGGAGTGGTGATCGCTAAGTCCCCAGTGGTGTAGGGGTCACCGCTACTACCTAGAAGCCAGGAGACCCGGGTCGAATCAGGGCTGAGTATACATTTTCAACTTTTCCCATTCGCAGTAAATGTCATTCAGTGAATATGGATAAACCCTTGGCTTTGATTTGTTGCATTATGAATGTCTGTACGCTGGTGCCATCTGATGGCCACCGCAACAATTGTCTGCACTGAAGCTTGAGAGAAGCCACCTGTCGTTTGAGCCTAACTACGTCTATTTCAAACCTTGAAAATATTATAGGATCCACAGACATAACTTTAACAACAAAGATACGTACTGTGAAGGCTATGGTCTTCCCAGTTGTAATGTATGGATGCGAGACCTGGACCAATAGAAAGGCTGAACGACGAAGAATTGACTCCTTTGAACTGTGGTGCTGGAGGAAAATTCTTAGGATTCCATGGACGGCAAAAAGAACCAACAGATCTATATTAGAGCAAATAAAACCAGAATGCTCTCTGGAAGATCTAATATCAAAACAGATGCTGACCTACTTTGGACAGACAATGCGCCGGCCGCGGTGGCCGAGGGGACTGAGGCGCTCCAGTCACGGTCTGCACGGCCACTACGGTCGGGGGTTCAAATCCCCCCCTCGGGCATGGATATTTGTGCCGTCCTTAGTTGTAGGTAGTGCATAAGTAGTTTGTAAGTTTAGGGACTGATGACCCCGTAGTTAAGTCCCATAAGCTTTACATTAAAATAAAAAAAGAAAGCGAGCGAGACAGACAATGCGAACACATGCTTCATTGGAAAAACATTAATGCTGGGAAGATCGAAGGCACTAGAAGAAGAGGACGGCAGAGGATGAGCTGGATCGATGGCATCACAGAAGCAACGTGTTCCAACCTGGAAGGTCTAGGGAGAAAGTGCAGGACAGGGGAAAGTGGCGTGCTTTGGTTCATGGGGTCACGACGAGTCGCAATCGACTATAGCGAGAGAGAGACGTCTTACCGGCATAGCTTAGGAGCGATGAAAGGTGCTACTCCTCACGTCGTCCAGAATTGCTACAGAGGGAAGATCTCCGGTCGCCACCAAACTCCCCAACATGAACATTATTGAGTATATCTCTGATGCCTTGCACTGTGCTGTTCAGAAGATATCTCCACCCTCTCGTACTCTTGCGGATTTATGGAGAGCCGTGCAAGATGCATGGTGGCAGTTTCCTCCATCACAACTTGAGACATTACTCGAGTCCATGCCACGTCGTGTTGCGGTACTTCTTTGTGCTCGCTGGGGCCCTACGCGATATTAGCCAGGTGTACCAGTTTCTCTGACTCTTCATTATAGCCGCGCGGGAGTAGCCGAGCGGTCTGGAGCGCCACGTTACGGATCGTGCGGCCCCCCGCATCAGGGTTCAAAAAATGTTCAAATGTTTGTAAATCTATCGGACCAAACTGCGTGGTCATCAGTCCGTAGCTTACAAACTACTTAAACCTAGGTAAACTAACCTAAGGAAAAACACACACACCCATGCCTCAGGGAGGGCTCGAACCTCCACGGCGAGCAACCGCGCGCTCCGCAGCGAGACGATTTAGACCGCTCGGCTACTCCACCGCGGCCATCGGGGTTCGAATCCCCCTCGGGCATGGATGTGTGTGTTGCCCTTAGCTTAGTTTAACTTATTTTAAGTACTATTTTCGGACGTAATCATCCATTTTCAAACCGTTGGCCTACAAAAAGAGAGTTACAAGCATTAAGTACACTGTCCATATTAAAAAATCATAAAACCAACAGTTGGTATTGATGCTAGAAAGTCGCATTTGCAGGTTTACTTTTTCCAACCGTAATAATAAGATACATGAAGCAAATGGCTGATAAAATCTTGTACATTATCCACTGTTAATACATGTCACTAACTACATAAAATTTGTTTAATATCGGTTAAAACAGGTGATGCATCCAGAGCCCTCCAACGAGTACTGTGCATGTCAACGTCATTTAGGTGATACCTCGTGGCTCCGTTAGAGGTCGCCACCTGTACTGTGTCTTACAGTAGTGTCGGCACCATTATAGACTATTAAAAATAAAATACATTGACGTCATTACATAAAATTATGGTATTGGTCTGCAAAACGACCAGCGTCATAATTTAGGTATTAACAGGAAAAAGTAAAATATTAAAAATGTAAACAGAAGGTCTCCGGCAGCGCCACATACCGGCGCTCCCTTCACCGTCGCGTGTGACATTTGATTTTAATTTGAGCACTTGCAAAGAAAAAACTTTGTAAAATATTATAAAATGTGAAACAGACCGTCTATGGCGGCGCTATATACAGGCGCCACTGGCACAATCCAGTGTACAATACTGCACGTATCATAGTGCAACATTTTCATAGGAAACATTGGAACCAAGGCATTTTTTATGTTTGTTTTATTTTTAATTTTTTTAAATGATGTCAAGAAAAAGGGAAGGGGGGTCGAAGGTGGCGCCACATACCGGCTCCACCACTACGAATCATGCGCACAGCGTCTACAAACATCGTGAACATAAATAAAACCTTACATCCAATCATAGAATTGTGTTATTTACATATCTTACGAAAGTCACAGATTGTGTTGAATAAATGTGATATAAGTAGTATTCAAAAACTATGCATTATGAGATTCCAAGATAGAAATATGGAACAGTGCTAGACTTTGATCTGTCTGGGTCGATATAAATGTACAGGATACAGTTAATGACGAATTTTGTACATTGAACATACAAGCTTGTAATAAGGACTTCAGAAAAAAAGATGATAGAAGCTTTTGAAATGTGGTGCTACAGACGAATGATGAAAATTAGATGGGTAGATCACGTAACTAATGAGGAGGTGCTTAACCGAATCGGGGAGAAAAGGAGTTTCTGTCATATCCTGACTAAGAAAAGCGATAGATTGGTGGGACACATTTTGAGACATCAAGGAATTGTCAACTTAGCATTAGAAGGAAGTGTGTGGGGGTAAAAATCGTAGAGAGAGACACCGAGGGACGAATACAGTAAGCAGATTCAAAGGGATGTAGGTTGCCGAAAGTATTCTCAGATGAAGAGACTTGCACAGGACAGGTTAACGTGGAGAGCTCCATCAAACCAGTCTGCGGACTGAAGACCACAACAATTTTATGTAACTAATACAAACTTGGCACATGGAATTCTTATACGTACAGACCTAGACGTAAGGTTACATGGTGGTACATCGTTACACCAATTCAAAACATAGTAAAATTCAAAGGTGTACAACAACCACAGTATGATGCTGGTTTTGCGTTCTCTATTACATATGAGATACATGGTGCTAATGTAAGCTATAAAAATCATCGTATGATTTTCATGTGAACATGGGCCTCAGATTACATTGCAACAAACCTAAACCTTGTGCTACGCTAATGCTCACTACGTAGTACACTGCTAGGGCTAATGCTCACTACGTGCTACAATTCGAGGGAAGGAAGCTAATATAGTGCCATGTACTGGTCTCACTGTCAGAGTCAATCAAATGGATCGGATGTAACATTATGAATTAGTGGGCGCGAATACATTCGTGAATTTCAAAAAATTATAAAAATTAAAAATGTAACAACAATTTATAATTTTTATAAACTTTAAAATATTTTTAAAACATTTTCTTTTTTGGATTTATCAATTGTTTTAAAAAATTATCAATTGTTTTAAAAATTGATTATAAGACACTTTTTTGAAGATTGACTTAAAAACATCCTCTCATAAAACAACCAATAAATTCTGGAGCCACGTCAGCCGTTTTTATTGAGATCCTTTTTATATACAGGTCCACTACCGGTTTCGCGTCAATAGAGACGCATCCTCAGGTGTTACTGTGTTAAACAACAAAACATTAATTAAAATTACAGGACCAATGACTTGATAAACGCTATGCATGGATTGAACAAGGTATTACTTACAATTTTTTCTCACGTCATAATTCGTTACTAAGTCCCAACATTCTAGTTTCTTTCATCCGTCAATTGGTTAAAAATTCAATTGGGCCGAATTCATGGGCCCAAGTCCAATATCAAATCGGTGTCTTTCAGGATTAAAAACATGGACGTTAACATGCGGGATATGTAGTCGCGTGATTTCGACTAACGTATTGTCGATAAAACCTAAAACTAAAAAAAGACACGTGACAAATTTTGTGTCCATAGTCATAAAATAAATCATAGGGGAAGGATAGTTGAGGGGGGGGGGGCACCGATGTCAGTTGACAAAATAAAAGTAATCGTTAGGATGTGGGGGCATTAAAACTTTGGCCGAGGGGACTGAGGCGCTCCAGCCACGGTCTGCACGGCCACTAAGGTCGGGGGTTCGAATCCCCCCTCGGGCATGGTTATTTGTGCCGTCCTTAGTATTAGCTAGTTCATAAGTAGTTTGTAAGTTTAGGGACTGATTACCCCGAAGTTAAGTCCCATAAGCTATACAAACTTACCCGTAGATCGCCAATGGAGTGAAGGTGGCCATTGTAAAAAGTAACACTGAAGGTCTTCAATTAGAGTCATCAAGCTGTAGCAGACGTATGGAGGTGTGGAGGAGTGCACTGCGAAGTAAACTAATCGCGGGCTGTGGTGCGGCGTGATGGAGGGAAACAAATTTGCGCATGCGCGCTGTGGTACGGTACCTAGACAGTCTTATAACCACTGTGGCCATATTACCAGTTGCTGATCCTGCACCATCTTTACGATGAATTTTCATTAGTTTAAGTAGTCTGTAAGTCTAGGGACATATGACCCAAGTAGTTTGGTCCCATAAGAATGACAAACATGTGACTTTTCTTTTTTAAATATCGCCGGCCGCGGTGGCCGATGGGACTGAGGCGCTCCAGTCACGGTCTGCACGGCCACTACGGTCGGGGGTTCGAATCCCCCCTCGGGCATGGATATTTGTGTCGTCCTAGTTCGTAAGTAGTTCATAAGTATAATATACACAGAATATATGACATCAACTGCGATTGGGCAAAGCTGAAAATGTGTACCCAGCCGGGATTCGAACCCGGATCTCCTGCTTTCTAGGCAGTTGCGCTGACCCCTACAATGTTCCAATGTTTGTTAAGCTTATGGGACTTAACTACGGGGTCATCAGTCCCTAAACTTACAAACTGCTTATGAACTACCTTATACTAAAGACGGCAGAAATATCACTGCCTGAGAGGGGATTCGAACCCCCGACCGTAGTGGCCGTGCAGACCGTGACTGAAGCACCTCAGTCTCCTCGGCCACCGCGGCCGGCTGACCCCTACACCACTGGGGACACAGTGATCACCGCACCTGCAAGGACTGCCTAAGCACGCCTCCCGTCAGATACAAATTCCCAGCTTCGCCCTGCCCACAGTACTCAAAATCGTAGTTATGAAACTAATTCCCGTAAGCCGGCCGCGGTGGCCGAGGTGACTGAGGCGCTCCAGTCACGGTCTGCACGGCCACTACGGTCGGGGGTTCGAATCCCCCCCTCGGGCATGGATATTTGTGCCGTCCTAGTTTGTAAGTAGTTCATAAGTAATTTGTAAGTTTAGGGGACTGATGACCCCGTAGTTAAGTCCCATAAGCTTAACAAACATTTGAACATTTAAAAATATCTTAATTGTTATTCAGTTTTGTTGAAGACTGGTGGAGCTCTCGGCAGCACTACAGCCTGTCTTGATTGATTCCGAGCATTACAGATAGACAGGTGTGAGATAGCTGCCCCTGTGATGAGCGCGCGCTATCGAGCTGAGGCTGACGCGGCAGCACGGGCCAGTGACGTATCGGCGCCACACACAGGGTGGCAGCCCGCATGCTATCCCGCGTCAAAGGCTGGGCCGCTGATAAGCTATAGGTGACACCCACGCCTCCCAGTCCCACCGAGCCGCTGCGGGCTGACCCGTCAGCGCATTGAGCGACGACCTCCGGGAAGCGTACCAGTGACCTGTGACGCAAGCAGAGGGCGCGTTGTACACCGGCTGCTGTTTAGACGCAATCAAACGGAGATTACACGTCTCATTTCAACATCTAATTCACGGAGGAGCTTAACCGCATCTTAGAAATACGCAAGGCTACACCATATGTGTGTACAGTTAAAAATATTGTCATACCTAATTATAACCCAATTTCTTTATACAGGGTGAATCACCTAACACTTGCACCGAAAATATTGCGAAAACGGAAAGTGCGATTGATGTGCGGTTTTCACAGAAAGAATTGGTAGTCAGGGGCGCGTATTTTTAGTCAACAAACAGATTGTAATATTACTTAGAAAGTGTTCAAATGTTCGTATAAGTTATGGGACTGAACTACGAGGTCATCAGTCCCTAAACTTACAAACTACTTATGAACTAGTTAACACTAAGAACACTAAGGACGGCACAAATATCCATGCCCGAGGGGGGATTCGAACCCCCGACCGTAGTGGCCGTGCAGACCGTCACTGGCGCGCCGCAGTCTCCTCGGCCACCGCGGCCGGCTTAGAAAGTGTATTTTGTATGCAAACATACAGTTTTTTGAAATAGAACAATGGTTGTTTCTATGATGCACTGGAATTTTTTACACCAGCTGTGTACAAAGAATTTTGAATGACATTTTTATCACGTTTAGTTTGGCAGCTACAACCATTCAAAGTTTCAGGGGCGGAGGCTGTGATAGCGTAGCTGATTGGCCGAGTGGCTAGCCCCTGGGGCACGGCCCACTGTCCCATGACCACCAGCCAGCCGTAGCCTCCACCCCCAAAACTTTGAACGGTTGTAGCTACCAAACTAAACATGATAAAAATGTCATTCAAAATTCCTTGTACACAGCTTGTGTCAAAAATTCAAGTACATGATAGAAACAACCATTGCCATTTTTCAAATGAAAAATTGTATGTTTGCATAAAGAATACACTTTCTAGGTATTTTGAAAACCTGTTTATTGGTTAACAATACGAAACCTTTACCAATCCATTCTGTGAAAACCGCACATCAATCGCACTTTCCGTTTCCGCAATATTTTCGGTGCAAGTGTTAGGTGATTCACCGTGTATATTTGCTGTAATTTACAATGACCTGCCATCTAGATACCTAGACAGGTCGTATTTTAAATTGTGAAAGAAAAGAGTGTGTGAGATATAGGTGGAACCAGAGCTGTGCTTTGACTCATAAGTATGGATCTTAAACGCTGATCTCAAAAGAAGACTACTAGCTGTATAAATGGCTTATTTACGTAGTGCTGCTAGAATATCTAGAATTAAAAAAAAACTAACAATGAAGTAAGAGCTAGAATTAAGGCAGGTGAAACAGTGAAAGAAAATCATTAAGATGTTAAGGGAATATGTCGAGAATGCCAGATCATTGGTGGCCAGAGAAAAGCTATGAATGGAAACCATTTGGCAGGCGTAAACTCGGCAGACCACGATGTTGTTGGACGGACCACATAAATAAAATAACGGAACGTCGCGGCATCCGCAAGGAAGACGCGCTGGATAAAGAGGCTTGGCGAAAGATAACAGGAACACAACAGCATGTTGTTATTAATTAATTCTTGTACTAATTAATCATGTGGCAATAATAAATAAAATTTTACATACACAGAATGATTTCTTCTTACATTTAATAAAGTTTAATAATTTACGACTTAAATTGTGAAAATATGGTAATAATTAGATAAAGGAAATTAATTTTTTCTTCTTGTATATGTATGGATAGAAATCAGAAGGGTAAAAGAGAAATTACGACAAATAACATCTTTGACATAATATAAGTTTGGGATGCTTATATGTTAATTTCTAATAGATAGATATTTTTATTACAGGTATGGCCCTCTAAGCTTAGTAAACTGGTATGTTCTTTACATAATTGCATCGGCGTTTTAAACAGTAACTACGTAACATGGACTTTTGCTCCGCCGACACTGTACCATTCCCTCTAAATCGTAGATAAAATGTTCAAATATTTGTAAATCTAAGGGACTTAACTACGTCGGTCATCAGTCCCTAAGTCTACAAACTACTTAAAGTAACTTACGCTAAGGGCAACACAAACACCCATGGCCGAGGGAGGACTCGAACCTCCGACGGCGAGCAACCGCACGCTCCGCAGCAAGGCGCCTGAGAACGCTCGGCCATTCCACCGCGGCCGAAATCCTAGAGTGCCACGCACTCCGTCTTGCCGTCTGAATCCGCCTGTTCTTCCCCACCCGTCTCCTATACCAATGAATCAAATTATCATTCCTCTTAAGCACAGCACCTACGCCTCTCCTATATCTCCCGTAAACTTGATTCCCATCCCTTATCATGTCACTAAATCGTGGAGAATCCTGATGAATCGATGCTTCGTCTCTCTCAATGTGTGCCTCCTTCCCACGAGCTCCATATCCTTTCGACAGTGTGTTGTTAGCGTCAATAAAATTACTATGATGAGAAAGAAAAAGGAAATAACATTGCTGACGGGAAAGATGTCGAAATGTTACATTTGAGCTTGTAGATGGTATGCAAGTTAAGGATTAACAGAGAAATTTCTCAGACCTCACGAACGTTACAGGAAAATATTAATATGAAGATTTCTTTGCCCTTTCAGCACTGTTATTCAATTTCAACAAATAAACTGCAATAAAATTAATTCCGACTGTGGGATTTAGTTTTAACAGATTCCATCATAAAGTATTCTTGCGTGTCTGGACGAGACAGTATAGTGTCAAGACGACTCCGTAACGACATTCATAATATTCATGTGTTGTGACATTTTTATTTTATTTTGAGATATAAATGTGGAAATAAATTCAAAATAGGCCGGCCGCAGTGGCCGTGGGGACTGAGGCGCTCCAGTCACGGTCTGCACGGCCACTACGGTCGGAGGTTCGAATCTCCCCTCGGGCATGGATATTTGTGGCGTCCTTAGTATAAGGTAGTCCGTGAGTAGTTTTTAAGTTTAGGGACTGATGACCCCGTAGTTAAGTAAGTCCCATAAGCTTAACAAACATTTGAACATTTGAATTTTAAATTCAAAATATTACCACACGCGAACTTAGCAGCAAAATTTTGTTCTTATTATCTACATTTACATAATGAATACATCGCACGCCGAAACATTTGCAACTTGAATACATATAACTGTATATATTCATGGAGGTAGCGCAACGGTTAGCACACTGGACTCGCATTCGGGAGGACGCCGGTTCAAAAACCCCTTTCAGGCATGCAGATATAAGTTTCTCGTAATTTTCTTAAGTCGATCCAAGAAACCGTTATGGATCTTTTGAGAGGTCACTCCCAATTTCCTTCTTGATTCCTAACCAAAACCATCCGATCTTGTGCGTCGTCTGTAATGACTACGTTGTCAATCGGTCTTCCTTCGTTCCTAGTTCCGAGTACAGAATTCGAATAAACGAGTGCAAATGCACAACCAACCTCCGAACCTGTGCGGGAACACACATTTTAAGCTGTGGGCTAGTGGCATGAGGACACTACACAATCCACGGTGGAGTGGTCGAGCGGTCTAAAAAGGTGTCTTGCTGTAGAGCGCGCGGTTGCTCGCCGTCGGAGGTTCGAGTCCTCCATGGGACGTGTGTGTGTGTGTGTGTGTGTGTGTGTGTGTGTGTGTGTGTGTTTTATGCTTAGGTTAGTTTCGCTTAGTTTAAGTAGTTTTTAAGACTACAGACTAATAACCGAAGAGCCGGCCGCGGTGGCCGAGGGGACAGGCGCTCCAGTCACGGTCTGCACGGCCACTACGGTCGGGCGTTCTAATCGCCCCTCGGGCATGGATATTTGTGCCGTTCTTAGGATTAGCTAGTTCATAAGTAGTTTGTAAGTTTAGGGACTGATGACCCCGCAGTTAAGTCCCATAAGCTTGACAAACATTTGAACATTTGATTAATAACCGAAGAATTTAAGTCCCACATTTTTACAAGCATTTGAACACTACACCAGAACCGTGTGGCAGTTGGGAATTTAGATCGGACGGGGAACTTGCCTGGATGGCGAAAATGTGAAGGCACCACTCAGGAAATACGATAAATCCGAGTTCGAGTACCAGTCACCACAAATTTTCAGTTGTCAACGTTGATGTATATCAACGCCCTGTAGCAGTTAAGCCCAGAATTTTCTATTTATTTGTTAAATAGTTGTAATTTTAGCACTACCGCACAAATTAGGTCGAAGTAATGTTATTTAAATCCTATATAACGACAGATTACCCCTGGGTTTCTTATTCAGCACGCGCACTTGAATTTTAATTCTGTTTTCTGGCGCTTCTCCAGGTTCCACGCCACATTCTGACATAAAGCTGGGAACCCACCTCTCGGCCCCAGCATTCTATTGTTGACGAGAAGATAGTGTAAAAGGGAGAAAAGTCTACAATCTCATGACGTGTTGAAATGGCAAAATCCTGTCCGCGCGGAAGTAGCCCAGCGGTCTGGAGCGCCACGTTGCGGATCGCGCGGCCGCCGCGTCGGAGGTTCAAATCCTCCCTCGGGCATGGATGTTTGTGTTGTCTTTAGTATAAGTTACTTCATAAGTAGTTTGTAAGTTTAGGGACTGCTGACCCCCATAAGCTTTACAAACATTTGAACATTTGAATTTTGCAAAATCCTGGCCTATCTAGACTGCATTTTATCGTTCCGCATTATTGCTGCTCGCATAGCTAGGGATCCTGTAGATATCAGGCGAATATAGACATGATGTAGCAGTACTTAGTGTTTACTACGCTTACACTGACCGTATTTGATGGTAACGTGTGTCGTGTATTGCACCAATGTGGCTACAATACATGGCAATATGGTGGTACGGCTGTGAAGTTTTGCTGGTGAAGCAGCCTGTTGTCGACGTATTGCCCAGGTGTTTAAAGTATTATCCCCAGAGATTGTAGAATATTCATAAGGCCAGGCCACATCTATCTCTGTCTTGATCAAAAAGTCGTTAGTACTTTTCATTCCGCACCTTTTCTCCTCTTTCTGAAGCTGATGGCATTGTAATGGCGAATTATGCAATCTGCTCAATATCGTTTCGCATCAGTTGGAAACATGGCACGCAAACGGAGAGCCGGTCGATTTTGTTGTTGTCTAGAGGAATGTAGAAGTTGGCGTAAGGAACAGCCATGAAATTTTTAGATGTGATACGTATAGCTACGACCATATTTCTGGAATACAGAAAGTAATACACAGAAAGACCGAAATCTGGTAAGGAATCTTCTCAGTGCTGACGTCGTAGTAGAACATCTGGATAACTGAGACCTAATTACATTTTCTTTAGACTCATAAGACATTCAACCCTTTTGAAGCTTCATCAAGTGTTTTTCTGTTCTTATGACGGCATCTTACATTGTTGTCTTGGTATACATTACGTTTTGTGCCTATTACTATGGTATTACATGAGTCGCATTTATGAAATCAGTAGTATCATTGTACTTGCGAATCTCGATAGGATATGAACAAAAATCTTTATTTTATACTTCTGTAATTAGTGTTATCTTGTTTAGTTTTCGGCCTCTTTTTCTGCAGTCGCAGTTATGCACTTACATCGGTTAAAACCATCTTTTGTACTGTAGTAAACTCTTATTAAGCCCATACGCAATTCGCCCTATTTTAAAACGTTTCCAGTGGACAATTTGTATATGTTCTTATTTCAAACCGAGCGAGGTGGCGCAGTGGTAACACACTGGACTCGCATTCGGGAGGATGGTGGTTCAAATCCACCTCCGGTCATCCAGATTTAGGTTTTCCGTGATTTCCCTAAATCGCTCCAGGCAAATTCCGGGATGGTTGCTTTCAAAGGGCACGGCCGATTTCGTCCCCCATCCTTCCCCGAAAATCCGAGCGTAAGCTCCGTCTCTAAGGACCCCGCTGTAGACGGGACGTTAAACCCTAAGCTTCCTTCCTTCTTAATTCATTCTTAACGGTCTTCTTCACACATATAAGCTCTTCAACTAACACAAGTATCCCGATTTTGTGTTGTGTAGGTCCACTGACATCTCCGGTTGGCCTACACAACATAAAAATCTGAATATATTTCGTTTATAATATCGGACTCTATTCTGAAACACCTAGCAGGAAACATCAGGAGTGTTGTGGCGTCCCAACGAGTTTAAATTTCATAGAGTGGCGAACAAACGAGTTACAGCGCTCTTTGCGGCAACCTATGTAAACTCGACCGCCATAGTTTTGGTGGTCAGTACACTTGAGAGGAGTCTATCGTATGTTGTTGTTGAGATGGACGTGTTTTCTTTAGTGTGTATTTATTGAGTACTGTTTGTACAGATTTTGCTGATGAAATATGTCTAAAGTGTGTTCAGTATTTAAATGCACAAATCGAAGTCATAAAACGACACGTACTTCGTGCAAGAACACCAAATGTTTTACCTTGTTTGATCCCAATCTGTCTATACTCAAACATAATTCCTGACTAATGACATTTAGCTACCCCGAGAGTGAAGCTTCAGATGACCTATCCTGCTATTCCCTTGCAGTACACACCATAAGAAATATTTAGTTTTACATCTGGTTTGGTGTGTTTTTGAGATGTTTCCTCTTCTTTTGCTACTGTGGCTGATAAAACCACACCTTTGAGTTTCTTTGTCTTCTTTAAAAATATTTTCATTCGTTGTTGAAATGCTTGATCGAGCATGGTTGACATGTAACCATTGCAAAGCGTGGAATTAGTAGTGACGGACAGAATTTTTTTAACGCGTATATGTCGCTGTTCTTTGCAACAAATATATACTTATTTCAGCGTGCAACAATGAAAGTTATTAGCGATACGTTATTTCGGTGTGGAAAGCTTTTGTGGCAACTCACCCAGGCGCATTTTTATTGCAGGATTCTGTTTTTACTTTCGTCTTGGCACTCAAATTTCAACTTCCAGACGTTAAATGTTTCAGCATGGCAACAAGGAAAGTTGCTAACGACAGCTTATTTCGACGTGAAATGCTTTAGTGGTAACTGTCCTAGGCGCATTTGTAACTGCAGTATGTTGTTGTC
The DNA here is from genome assembly GCA_026315105.1 of Locusta migratoria. Classification (NCBI taxonomy): domain Eukaryota; kingdom Metazoa; phylum Arthropoda; class Insecta; order Orthoptera; family Acrididae; genus Locusta; species Locusta migratoria. The sequence continues at coordinate 349,816,426 of CM048755.1, forward strand.
GATTTCGTCTTTGTACTCAAATTTAATTCACCAAAGTTCACAACCAAACCCTTTCACACCAATTTTACAAGTTTGTGGACTTAATACGTTTAGTAAACACAAGGTAAATGTATACTAGACTCTATGAAAGCATTTGTTACAACAGATTGACAACAAATTCAAATCCATTATCAATGGTGGAGGTGGATTGAGGAGGGGGGCACAGGAGCTCGTGCCCCCCCTCCCCCAAGACGGTTCAATGTTCAAATGTTTGTTAAGCTTAAGGGACTTGACTACGGGGTCATCCGTCCCTAAACTTACAAACTACTTATGAACTACCTACAACTAAGGACGACACAAATATCCATGCCCGAGGGGGGATTCGAACCCCCGACCGTAGTGCAAGACGGTTCGACGAAAAGTGAGAGAGAGAGAGAGAGAGAGAGAGAGAGAGAGAGAGAGAGAGAGAGATGGAAGGGAGAGAGAGAGAGGAAGGGAGGGAAAGAATCTCAGCATTAGAATAATTAATTGTGAGTTTCAAAATAAAAAGTCCCTGTTATTAACATAACGTATTTTAACTTGTTGTGTTATGCTTCCATTTAATTGCTCTTCTTCGTCAGTAATTTTGATAAAAATAAATAAAAGTTGTTTATTGTTTCGCGATTGCTTGGGAGATAAATGAGATATTGTGTATGTTTCACTCACACCTAAATAAAGGATTTAACTATGTGAAAAACTGTGAATTTGAAGGGCTGCGTTCAAGGAGGCGCATTCAGGTGTTTTCGGTAAACGGTTTATCTCTCTGGATTCTTTTCCTAGACGCTAAGAGACAGTACTGCCACCTATTATAAACAGTTTTATTTGAGGGTAAACGTTTTGATTTTTCAGTTACTGGAGCAAATTCGAAATTTCAACGATATTTTTCCACACATCAGATACAAAGTATTTTCATGGTAGTAGAAATTCTTCTTGAAACACAGTCAAATATAATTATCAGAATGAAATTTTCTCTCCCGCGGAGTGTGCGTTGTTATGTAACTTCCTGCCAGATTAACATTATGTGCTGGAACCGGGATTCAAACCTGTGACCTTTGACTATCGCGGGATAGCGCTCTACCGTCTGAGCTATCCCGGCACGCTTCACAGTCGTCCTCACAACGTTACTTCTGCCAGTACCTCGCCTCCTGCTTTCCAAACTTCAAAGAAGTCCTCCTGCAAACCTTGCAGGTCTAACACTCCTGGAAGAAAGGATGTGGCGGAGATATGGCTTACCCACAGCCTAAGGGATGTTTCCAGAATGAGGAGTGCTAGTCCTGAAATGTTTACTGACGAACTTCTCAAATTTTTGAAAGTAGGAGGTGAGGTACTGGCAGAAGGTAAAGTCTTGTGAATGACTGTGAAACGTGCCGGGATAGCTCAGATGGTAGAGCGCTTGCCCGTGAAAGACCAAGGTCCCAGTTTCGAATTCCGTTTCTGGCACACAATTTTAATCTGCCAGGAAGTTTCAAGTGTAATTTTGTTGATCGTAAAAGCTTTCTTGAAAACTTATCTCGTTTGGCATAGCAACTTTACAAAGCATGAAGAAGAAATTTATTCAGTACAATGCAGACACAGGAAATCTGATTTTAGGTTTTGAGGGAATATCAAATTTAGCGCGACATATTTTCTGGCTGTTTGCTTGTGGCCCGTAATTGGGCAACCTTTCAGGATTCGCTGTTTTTCCAATGTCTGCATTGTTTGGTAATGACACAGCTATTCCGGATACTCTACTGTTCGTCCACGGTAAGTTGACGATTCGTGCGGTGGCTGTTGAAAACAGGAGGCGGCATGTACAATTGACAGCAAAAAAAGTGGATCACTGTTGAATGCAACCCAACTAACGTAGCTGTGTTGCGGGTACTCTACACACAAAACGCCTGTGGAGTACAGTCGTTCGACTATTCACAATGGGTACCATAAGAAGCAGAAGAGAACATTGCTCCTTATGGCTGCCAGTCCACATGTAATTCAATACCGTCATACAAAAACATTAGAATATAAGTTATTAGAGACAGAAAGCAACGTAAATTCAATTTCATTACAGTAAGTGACAAATAGGATACCTTATCAAACTCATTCAATGACACAATGAGTTTTTGTTCGTACTCTGAATTTGTCGCCGGCCGTGGTGGCCGAGGAGACTAAGGCGCTCCAGTCACGGTCTGCACGGCCACTACGGTCGGGGGTTCGAATCCCCCCTCGGGCATGGATATTTGTGCCGTCCTAGTTCGTAAGTAGTTCATAAGTAGTTTGTAAGTTTAGGGACTGATGACCCCGTAGTTAAGTCCCATAGACTTTACAAACATTTATCTATTTTATCTGAATTTGAACGCGCTGTTGACCAAAAAAAAGCTTGCGTTTCTGATCGAGACTAGATTAGGCAGAAAGAGACGTAAAAAAAATGACGTTTTCGTTGGTATCGGTTTACAAGGCCAATGTCCGAACCCAGAAATGTATGGTTAACTTTAGCATTGCACCAGGAATTGCATGAAGTTCAAATTGTTTCTGAGAGGTAACCACTAAAGGCATATAATACAGCGCAACTCACAGGTGTCAAACGTCATAAAATTGTGAAATAGACTGCAGTACCTATATAAATCGTTAACTAAGCACGATCACACGGCAGATATTAAATAAATTCACAGACAGCGCTATATTTGATCTTGAAACGACGATACAATTGACTTCTTTCTCGGCAGGGACTCAACCCCGGCTCTATTAAAGAGATGAAATAGTTACTGTTCTCAGCATTAGCGGGATGTGCATATGTTCGGCTAGAAGTAGCGCAAGCCGCGGCGGATTAGCCGTGCGCACTGGAGCGCCGTGCTGCGAAGCGCGCGGCTGTTCGCCGTCGGGGCGAGTCTCCCCTCCGGGTATGAGTTTTTGTGTTGTCCTTAGGTTAGTTTACCTTAGTTTAAGTAGTTTGTAAGCAACGGACTAATGACCAGGCAGTTGAGTCCGATAGATTTACAAACATATTGACGTAGCGCAATAAATAACGTTGTGCTGCCTGGGACTCCAACCCCGCGGCTATCGTTAGCGTTGACCTCAGACGACTAGGTAACAACTCTCCCAATCTCTTTTACTAGTAATTAGCATCGCGCCGTTCGTAGGGACCTGGAGGGGTTTGGCATTTTGAGGAAACAGCGAAAACTAATGCAACTTTGTTGTAGTCAGTAACGAATGGACATGTGTAATGTTGATTTGAAACACGCCACAGTCCTAAATTCTTTACTTGGAGCTACTGGAGATGGAGAGGGGGATGTCTGCCGATTTTCATATGTGGTAGTATAATGTTTTTGTGAAAATGGGGTGCAGATCACTTAGTAGGAGAAGTAAAATGGTTCGTCGGTATTTGTCTACGTAACAGTAATTTCTTTGCCGCGCTGTCTGATACATCTTGTCTGGAGTTTATGGCTGCTCCCGCTAGAGGCGTAGAATAATGTAGCACTACGTAAGCCAGTATAATACGTTTCAGCATGCTCCTTGGTAATTTTGTATGGCATTATATATATGCTTATTTAACTTTGCCCTCATTTTGCTCAAGTTTGTAGAAGAAATGTGTATGAAATCTAATAGGACATAACTGCTAAGATTATCAGTCCCTAAGCTTACACACTACTAAAACTATCTTAATCTAAGGACAACGCACACACCCATTCCCGAGGGAGGACTCGAACCACCAACGCGAGCAGCATCCCGATCGACGATATGATGCCTTAGACCGCGCAGCTACAATACGCGGCGCTCAAGTTTGTAGCATAGCTCTTACCATAATAAATGGCATATTACACATCTTAAAGGTTGCCAGGAGCGTCGTTTACGCATTAGAAAACAGATTCTAAAACAGGGAAATCTAATGCATAGTCGACGCTCCTCATAACTTTAAAAATGCGTAATATTCAAGTAATCGTGGCAACAGCTGCCCAACAATCTTGATTAAAATGAGCCCATAGTTAAATAAGCTTATAGCAAAATCCTAAACCAAATTGTAATGTAGCATACTAAAACGTAGTATATTATCATGAAAAATCCGCGATAAGGCGCCTCAGACTACGTGGCCATCCCCTGCGGGAAAGAATGTCTTACCTTGCCAGACTCCTTTGAGCTCTTTGACTGGTCGTATCATCTAATGAGTACTTCATTATGACAAAACATTATGCTAACCCATCTGTAATTCGCTGGAGGCCGGGGTGAGGTTAACTTGTAATGGATAAGGCATGGGTCCGATTCCCGCTGGGGGTAACAGTTTTTAACGGCCACAAAAATACCATCTGCACATCCAGTAATGCCAAGGAAAGAACGTAGGACTCTGCCTTGTTTCAAATCAGAATTGCACATGTCCATGAGCTACTAAGTTAAACAAAGTTTTCGCAAAATATCAAACCCCTCAAAGTCTCTACGAACGGTGTGATCCTAACTAATAGTGAACGACAATCTGATAGTTGACGCTGCATCGTGTAAGATCAAGAGTGACGGTATGTGCGGGGTTGGGGTCCCCGGAAGAAACAATAAATATATCAGCAGTATTCCTTCTTATCATACAACAGCAAATGGTGCCGGGTTCGAGTCCCTGCGGGAAAAATATTGATTGTATAGTCGTTTCATGTACTAGTATAACGCTGTTTGTGGACATATTTAATATCTGGTATCTGATTGCGCTTAGTTAACAAATCATCAATATACTGCATTCTATTCCACAACTATATGATGTATGACATCTGTGAATTGCACTATGTTACATTTCTTCAACGGTTACCTCTCAGCAACAATATAAGCTTCATGAAATTCCTGGTACAGTCTAAGATTATCATTTATTTCTGGGTTCAGATATCGGTCTTGGAAACCGATACTAATGAAAACGTCAGTGTTTTACGTATATTTACGCCTAGAGATCACGCACGTAAACGTTGCTCCTGAGCGGAGAATGTTGGGAGCTGAAGCTTGCATTCAGCTTGTAGAGCATTGGCTGTTAGAACAAGCCCCGCCTCTTTCTCCCAGTGCCGACAGCTTACGGAGTGTAGATTACAGGTTTTAAAAGAAACAACATGCAAGGGGTTAAGGCGTCAGAAATGGAACACGAAATTAAGTATCACTTTAGTGTTTGAGTAATAGAAAACTGGAACGTGTATCTACGAAACATTAATATTTTAAAGGGGCTTATTAAGTGGGTGTAGCAACGCTTTCTGTCTATTTTTATTGTTGTAACTGAACAATAATCAGAATTAACCTTCTTCATATCACTTTTTTCTAAACCAAATCGTCAGGGTATGTGGACTTATTTTAGCAAATAACAAAGTGGAAGACAATAATTAATACCAACCTCAAATCAACAATACATTGACGAGGTCTACTGTGTACAATGTTGTTACGAGGTAAGGTTGGTATAGAGCATAAACATCCTGTAGACACACGAACTCAGCTGACTTCTGCCGATCAGAGAGGGGCCACCAAAAAGTGCGTGACCTGCACCTGCACCTGCACCTCGATCGGGCACACAACTGTTGTTTGCTTAACAGTGCGTTCAGATTTAGATCGCGAACAAAAACATATCATGTCATTAAACAATTGTGTTAACGTATCTGACTTTTCACTTATTGCAACGACATTTAATTTACAAGTGTTACTGTCTCATCTCTAATGACGTGTATTCAAATATTTGTTGTACGAAAGTATTGGTTTGCACCTTGCTTGAATGCCATAAGGTGAAATAGGAGACTTAGTTAGTACCTATTGTGCATAGGTAATAACTGTACTGTGGAATGATTTGACGACCTTTGACACGACTACGCCATGTTGGTTGCATAGCGTCAGGTGGGGCCTCCACTTTGGAATTCAGGGGTGATCCACTTTTTTGCTGTCAGGTGTACCATGGCTGCCGGGGGACGAACATCAGCGAGCAGAAGGCAGCGTCGCAGTGTTGGAAACGTTAATTCGTAACAATGTATGCCTGCCCTATACAGTAATATTTCGCGTCTGGGGCAGCGTAAAATTGGCAGCACTCCGAAATAAATGGATGTCCTTCAAGTAGTGCAAATGTTTTCTGCTGCTAGCATCACCAGGTAAAATCGTCGTCTTCTAATTACCAATGCACTACTAGTTTCGGGGCACCATGGCATTATTCTCAAGTTCCTACGATTACAAAACTTACAAACTACTTAAACTGAGGTAAACTAGCATAACAACAACACAAACACCTATGCCCAAGGGGGAACTCAAACCCCCGACAGCGATCAGATGCGCGCACCGCAGCACGGCGCTCCAACGCGCACGGCCAATCCGCCGCGGCTTGCTCAGTCTATGTTACAGGCCATATTAACCGACTATTTATCTATGATTATGCCGCCGGGTCTCACGCACATCGCTGAGGAATGGCCGAGCGCTCTAAGTCCTCTTGCTCTAGAGTGCATGGCTGCTCCCCATCGGAGGTTCGATTCCTACCTCGGGTATGGGCGTGTATGCAGTCTTTAGCATAAGTTAGTGTAATTAGTTTGTATTTAGTCACTGAGGAGCACTGTAATTCGGTCCCATAGTCTAACAAGCAGTTGAGCACGTTTGCTTCACGCACGTGATACTGTTCATACGTGCGCGGCCTCTCGCGGTAATGAAGGACAATAATACTACCAACTGCTGGTGTTCTCATGGCCCTATCAACAGTGGTGTAGTAGTCTTTGAATGCCTCGCAATACGCGATACTTCATGGCCAGTCAAACCAATATGCATCGTAGTAGGTCAAACAAAATGCAGTCTTGCGCTATCTTGTCGAATTTTAACGCCACAGACACCTAGAAAATAGGGCATAGTCACAGGTCATAACTCACCAGAAATCTAAAGCTTACTGTCAAATTTGTTATTTGAACGAGAGACGACTGTTAGTTTCCTAAGGGCAACCTATACCATCACCGAAGAAGCTGGGCACGGCGAATAAAAGTCACCAACGTTCCATCTCCCCGGTGCCTTTATACACCAAAAACCATATCGTAATGCTTAATGGGGAACCAGGAATTATCTGCATATACCAGTGTCTCACAACCGATTTCAGAGCAGGAACCACTTTGATTTATTTGTTGCGGGCAGGGACCATAAGGTGATAGAAAAAAACTGTGTCAAATACAGAGGGTAAAGCGAAATTCATGCACTCAGGTTTCGCAGCGAAATTCCTTGCATGCCAGCAATAGAAAAACGTCTCACACAAAATTACGTCTTACTCATATTTCCGGCAGTAGATGGGCGTGTGTTCCATACGTCAGTGTCTTTCGTAATTACACAATAACATCAACAAACTTCTAGGGGATGTAGGAGGAGTCTTTAGGAACAAAATAAGCTCGGGAACGACGCTACAGAGCGTCGCAGTGCTGGAGGGGACGTCTAACGGAAGGCGGCGGTGTCTGTAACTTGGACTCCCCGTAGCGTCGTTGAATGCCATTTGCGGGCATGGGTTTCTATGCTCATTTTCTTCCTCAAGACGCCTACTACATTCTCTAGAAGTTTGTTGGTCTAATTGAGTAATTCTGAAACACACTGACGTATGGAACACACACCCAACTCAGGCTTCGACGTTCTTTCACTACCGGAAATATGCGCAAGACGAAATTTTGTGAGAGAGATTTTTTTATTGCTGGCATCTGAGAAATAGCTTTTCGAAGCCCGAATTGGTGAATTTCGTTTCACCCTGTATATTGCTACTACTATTATATAAAAGAAATATTTGTAGAACATTAAATTCGGGTTGTAGTTTTATAGCGTTCATCTTATTTTCAAGTGCGGTAATCATAGGGGTAATATTGTTATCCAAAGCAACACGCGTATCATCACTTACTTTCAATTGATTGCTGGATTTGTTTTTAAGCAGAAAACTGTTATTCGCACAAATAAGTCGTGGTAAAAATACAAAATAGCACATGCGATTTTCGGAATGTTACTGCATGATTTGCCTTCATACGACAACACTGCAGAAGAGAATGGATTCAAAAGCATTATTACAGTTTCTATCACTTAGGAATTCAGTAAGCGTTCACGTAGCTAGTAGGCAAATCAATATATTTCAAACGGTAATTATGTTACCCACTTCTGTCATCACCATTGCAGTTGTTCAATTATCGTTGTTGCGGGGTACGATTGACTGACCGCATAGAAAGGATTAAATAATTTAAAATGAATGAAAGCTTAAATTTTATGTATTTCACGGACAATAATTTAGCTCCTGTGGACCGCTTGTGGTTCTGGATCCACAGGTTGGGAACCACTAGCATAGACTATGTGTTGTTCTACACCCAATGCCGTCTTTCGGCGTGTTACTATCTATGTCTGTCTTCACGCTAACGTGTCAATCGAAGAAGTAACAATGGCTACCGCGTTGACAGTCCACGGTATCCAGGCGTTATCGCACTGTTCGTATGTACCGTTGTCTTACTGCAAAAAAGCCAATTTTCTGTTTGAATTTGTGTGACGTTACCATGCGACCAGACCTGTCTTATTGCAATTAAGCCTATTTTCTTTTAATAAATATCTTCAAGCTGTCAGACTGCATTGTCAATCTTTAAAACTGTCCGACGTTTCGGACACCGTTGCAAATGGCCTTCCTCTGGTTGTACATCTGAATGCTGAATGAGCGAAGATTTGGTCCTTACATAATAATGCGAAACAGCGATTTTGGGAAGAGGAGAGAGGATATTGGCCTTTCTATATTGGTGTTAGCAACATTTTACAGTGCTGGTAGTAAAGAGCGGTTTCTATTGGTGTTTACATGTTTCATTTGTCTTGTCGTTATTTCGTGCCATTGGTGAAGGGCCGGCCGCGGTGGCCGAGGGGACTGAGGCGCTCCAGTCACGATCTGCACGGCCACTACGGTCGGGGGTTCGATTCCCCCTTGGGGCATGGATATTTGTGCCGTCATTAGGATTAGCTAGTTCATAAGTAGGTTGTAAGTTTAGTGAACGTTTGCAAGACGACAACCATCTGCACGAACAGTTCGACGACGTCTGCAGTAGCATGGGCTGTCAGCTCAGAGACCATGGCTGTGGCTACCCTTGACGCTATATAACAGACAGGAGTGCCTGCTATGGTGTATGCAACGACGGTCCTGGGTGCACGAATGGCAAAACATAATTTTGCCGGGTGAATCCAAGTTCTGTTTACTGCTTCACGGTTGTCGCATCCGTGTTTGGCGACATCGCGGAGAACGCACATTGGAAGCGTGTATTCGTCATCGCCATACTGGCGTATCACCCGGCGTGCTGGTATGGGGTGCCATTTGTTACACATCTCGGTCACCTTTTGTTCGCATCGACGGCATGTTGAACAGTGGCCGATACATTTCAGATGTGTTACGATCCGTGGCTCTACCCTTCATTCGATCCCTGGGAGACCCTACATTTCAGCAGGATAATGCACGACCGTATGTTGCAGGTCCTGTGCTGGCCTTTCTGGACACGGAAAATGTTCGAAAGCTGCCCTGGCCAGCACATTCTCCAAATCTCTCACCAATTGAAAAAGCCTTGTCAATGATGGCTCGTCACAATACGCCAGTGACTACTCTTGATGAACTGTGGCATCGTGTTGAATCTACATGGGTATCTGTACCTGTGCACGCCATCCACGCTCTGTTTGACTCAATACCCAGGCGTATCAAGGCCGTTAATACGGTCAGAGGTGGTTGTTCTGGGTACTGATTTCTCGGATCTAGGCACCCAAATAGCGTGAAAATGTGATCACATGTCAGTTCTAGTATAGTAAATTTGTCCAATGAATACCCGTTTATCATCCGCATTTCTTCTTCGTGTAGCAGTTTCAATGGCCAGTAGTGTATATAACTTACACGTAATTTTACATTTTTTGTGTTGGATTTTTACCGAATCCTTAAATTTGCGCCAGGGGTTGGTGGGTTTTCTGGTTCCGCTAAATAGGTCAGGAGTCCTCTATACTCAGGAAGCGGCTACACGGGTAGGGGGGCTGTGTGGCGTGGACTGGGTGTTTTTTAAGGGTACAGGGCCTCGGGAATACACAAAATGGATTTGTCTCAAAGGATGAAGGTCAGACTCAGGAAGAATGCAGATGTAGGAACCATTGGTTTAACAGTTGTAAATTGTCTTAGCTGTATTGGGAAAGTTCCAGAGCTCCAAGCGTTGATAGAAAGTACTGAGGTACAAATCGTTATAGGTTCTGAAAACTGACTGACGCCAGAGATAAGATCGGGCTAAATTTTTACAAAGGGCCAAATGGTCTTAAGAAAGGATTGAATTATTAAAAAAGGAAGTAGCGTGTTTATTGCTGCTACAAACGGTTTATCCTTCAGCGAAATTGAGACAGATAGGCTAATTCCTGTGATTGACGATGCAATTGCCGTAATGTTCAAAGAAAGCTTGAATCACATTTCAAACAGGTACCCGAGGCATACTGTTATAATCGATGGCGACTAATTTACCCTCGATATGTTGGCATAAATAAGGTTTTTGGACTCAAATTCACATATCTCCTTTCGAAATTCATCTTCCCCGACAATAAAAAAATACTGCTTTACAGCAGGCCAACACTGCAGTAAACGACCTAACGCGGATAAGAAAGAGAGAGCCATCGTTTTAGGATTTGAATGTTTTCGTACTTGATACTTGTAAGAAAAACATTCTTTCAGTTTCTCGGAGTTTGTAGAAGATGAACTGAACTCACTGAATGTTTTTATAACGATGCTTCCGATATCTACTGTCAAAGCTTTAAAATCGAATTTGACCGCCGCGGTGGAGTAGCCGAGCGGTCTAAAGCGTCTCTCTGCAGAGCGCGCGGTTGCTCGCCGTGGAGGTTCGAGTCCTCCCTGGGGCATGGGTGTGTGTGTGTTTGTCCTTAGGTTAGTTTACCTAGGTTTAAGTAGTTTGTAAGCTACGGACTGATGACCACGCAGTTTGGTCCGATAGATTTACAAACGAATTTGACGCATTTGTTGATTAATGTCACTTGCAATTTGCTTTAATTAGATCATAGTTTGTCTGTTGTAATTTTTGGAAAATAGAAATTCATGTTCGAATTATTATTCTGTAAGGAATCGTACGACAAGCTGTTTGTCGGGAGATTTTGTCGGGAGTCCGGAGATTGTACGAAAATGAGGGAGACCTCAGTCAAATCCCGACCATCTGGCAACCCGAGATATAGCCCTGTCTGTTGCCAGTGTTGGCGGGCCTGTGTACCAAAGTTCGCACGCTGTAGAGCCCTAGTTGATCAAAAAATTTAATCACGAGTTCGTTCCACTCGAGACAAGACACTTAGTAGGAACAATTCAAAGTTATTTTGTCAAAAACCGACAATTTTCTCTCTCTGGTTACTTGTGTTGCAGTTTTAATGGCCAGCAATGGAATATTGAGTGGAAAATGCGGGCTATCCAATAACGTATAATCACTCTGTATAACGCTGTTTAGTAAGACGAGAGAAGTTGGCGTTGAGCACCCAGCAAATGCCATTGTGGGGTAATAAAGGAGTTACGTAAAAGGGAGGGGAGGCGGGAACGAGCTGTGGCGGCGCGCGACAGCCCATTAGCTGCCGTCTTCCAGATAACTTTAACTTACCACACGTTGCTTCAGAACGACCCACTAACTTTGCATACCCGCATTTTTGTCCGCTTCGCGAAACCCGACTGTGTACGACGTCACATAGCGAGGCTCTTAGCACACTGACAGCCGCGTCACATTCACTGCACCAGCCTGACTGCACGCCTTAGGCATGTGCAGACGATGCAGTTGCACATCTTTTAAGGGTTCTGCCAATAAAACCCAGTCTCTGATTCGCCTTTCCCACGACATTATCTACGTGTTCTTTCCAATTTAAGTCTCAAGTAATAGTAATTCCTAGGTATTTTGTGGAGTTTACGGCCTTCACTTTTGATTGTTTTATCTTGTAAACAAAGTTTAACGGATTTCTTTTCGTACTCATGTGGAATATTCACACTTCTCATTATTTAGAGTCAATTGCCAATTTTTACACCATACTGATATCTTATTCAGATCGGTCTGCAGTTGGTTTTGATATTCAGATGATTTTATTAGACGGTAAATGACGGCGTCATCTGCAAACAGCCTAAGAGCGCTACTAAGATTTTCCCCTAAATCGTTTATGTAAATAAGGAACAGCAGAGGACCAATAACACTATCCTGTGGAACGCCCGATATCGCCTCTGTTTTAGTTGATGCCTTGCCATCGATTACTACGAACTGTGTCCTCTCTGACAGGAAATCCCCTATCCATTCGCAAATTTGGGGCGATATACCATAACCACGCAATTTGATTAAAAGCCGTTTGTGAGGTACGGTGTCAAAAGCCTTCTGGAAATCAAGAAAAGCGGAATCAATTTGCGAACCCTTGCTGATAGCACCCATTACTTCGTGTGAGCAAAGAGCTGGTTGTGTTTCGCATGAACGTTGTTTTCTAAATCTGTGTTGACCTTGGGCCAGTAGATCATTCTGTTCGAGATAATTTATAATATTTGAATTCAGGATATGTCCCAAAACCCTGCTGCAAATTGACGTCAATGAAATAGGCCTGTAGTTTAACGGGTTACTCCTACTGCCTTTCTCGAATACAGGTGTGACCTGTGCAACTTTCCAATCTTTTGGTACAGATCCTTGTTTGAGAGAGAGGTTGTATGGTGAATGAGTTTCTAAAAGTTATGTTTCGGAGCTCTGCTTTAGTAGCGCTGTCATCGGCAGGATCGCCATTACTATCACGTAGTGAGGGTATTGTTTCTGTTTTGCCCCTGGTATATTTAACATATGACCAAAATCTCTTACGGGTTTCAGTCAAATTTCGAGGAAGGGGGAACAAACGACCGTAAGGACGTATAGGAATTTTTCTTTTGTATGGTTTTTTGTGTAAGCAGATTTATTACGTTCCACAGAATATAGCGAGGGACTTTCGAGCAAGTTTCTCAGTATGACTGAGGAAGAATTGTTGTGGCGTCGCTGTTCGCCACAACGCCGTGTGTCCACGCAAGTCGCCGCGTAAGCTAGACGTCGCTCCGCAGTACTTCAGCCGCCGGGGGCGCCCGCAGTCTCGCTACCTCTCTGCTCACCCACGCGCCGGCCAATAGGAAGAAGGCGCTCGCCTAGATATGCCGACGCATCACACCAATGAGAGACAGTACGGGAGTTCCAGTCAGCACGAATCAGATCCACGAGTTCCACAGTTACAGGAAGTTCATCAGTGGAGTGCCAGCAGTCTACTTACGACATAGCCGGAACAATTTTCTCATGCCTAGCAGAACATTTTAATATAGGGTAAGGTGGTACAATTTCGATCATTTCGGACAAATGTTATTATAACTGGAAATAAATTGAGAAAATGAATAATTTTAACTATGGCACTTGTTCTTGGATGTTTAATGAATACGTAACACAAATATTATACAGTTACAAATGTTGGTATAAACACAAAAAAAGGTTACGGAATTGAGAAAAATCGATCGAAAATGTACCACACTAGGTACAATTGTGATCAATTCCTCGTACAATTTTGATTACGGGCATCTTCCACATAAAAAGCACTTTTTCTGTCACGCACCAACGCATACTTCGTGGTACCAAACATTGCATTTTTGGCAGCGAATCCATTCACCCTTAACTAGATGATTTATAAGAGCGCGTTAGAGCTTCAGTTACTTCTTTAAAGGGAAAAAATTTATATCTCCTTACCGAAAAGCGGTGTATTCTTGGAAAAGACAGGAGGAGCTGTAGAAACCTGCTACTCTAAAACGCTACACAACGAGACATTACGAGACAGAAAAATGGCGCGAAAACTTACGTTAATCGGAATTGTACCTATATCGAAATTGTACCACCTTACCCTAACATTGAAAAACTGTATAATCGATAGGAACAATTGTACTAACACAAGCACATCAAAGTTAATTTTTCCTTTCGTATGTAATAAAAGTTGTTGTGGAGTAAGCAGTGCTTTTAGTTGACGACCCATGTCCACATCCTTGCTCGTTACGGTCCATCTCCTTCTACTGCCGAATCCCGGAGATATAAAATAGAGTAGAGGCCTATAGAGATTTCGGGTTATTCTTGAGAGAAGTAGTTTGTCGTCTCGTTCATTGGCTGCAGGAGGGGACGACGGACCTACGAGACCCGTTTGTTGTTTTGGTCTTCGCTCTGGAGACAGATTTGATGCAGCTCTCCACCCTACTCCATCCCGAGCAACAACCCTCCTCATGAGAACGACAACCCACACCTATTTTAACCTGCTTACTGTATTCATACCTTGATCTCCCTCTGCGAGTTTTACTCCACATACTTTCCTCCAATGCTAAATCCGCAATTCCTTGATGTCTCAATGTACCCCACCAAGCAATCCCTTCTTTTAGTCAAGGTATGCCATAAATTTCCTTATTCCAAATTCTGTTCAGTACCTCCTCATTAATTACGCGACCCATCCACCTAATTTTCAGCATTCGTCTGTAATACCATATTTCAAAAGCTTCTATCCTCTTCCTTCGTTCATAGTTCCTATATCCCGCACGCTACTAGAGAAATATCATAAATGCTGTTCGATGAACCTTCTACCATGCACTTCAACGTGATTTGAAGCGTAATTATGTAGATCTAAAACTGTAGAGGAAAAACAGTGACATTCACTTTCAGAAAACAAAGGCAACCTTTAAATAAGGCGTGTAGTGTCCGTATTTAAATGATACACTGCAAGGCTAGCGAAAGATCTAGTAAATGTCACTCCCGGTACAGGAATTAAATCGTAGAATCTACAAGCACTCACGGGCAGTCGGCAAAGCGTGGCACGTGGAACGCGAAAAGCGGAAACTCTGCAAGTGAGTGTCAGTGCGGCACAAATATTCATGTCACTAGTAAATCAGACAGCTGGTGAAATATCTTGTACCGCAACATGTCGTGGCAACGGGTGCCAGTTTCATGCTGTCATAAACAGCAACAGCTAATGTGGAAAGTAAGCCGTGATGTGCGAAGCAGAGTCAAATAGGAAGACGACAAAACTTCCCAAGACACATTTTCTGATTTTAACTGATATTCTGTAGATGCCTTTATAATTTAAAGAAACGGTTAATAAAATAAAAATACACAAAATGGTGCATTTAATTAAATCTCAGAATCTACTGTACAGAACCTTCAGGTACAAAACAAAGTATACTAATGGAACTTGAAATACACAGACAACACATTTTGCAACGCACTGCCATGCTGTATGGAAGGAAGGAAAGAAACTTGGAGTTTAACGTCCCGTCGACAGCGTGTTCATTAGAGGCGGAGCTTTCGCTCGGATTATTTGGGTAAGAATGTGGAAGGAAATCGGCCGTGCCCTTTCAAAGGAACCATCCCGGCCTTTGCCTGGAGTGATTTAGGGAAATCACTGAAATCCTAAATCTGGATGGACGGAGGTGGATTTGAACCACCATCCTTCCGAATGCGAGTCTAGTGTGTTACCACTGCGCCACCTCGCTCGGTCATGCTGTATGAACAGATAGTGAATACAGCAGATTACTTTCAGCATTTAGTAATGAATGTCTCTTTTTCACAAGAAGCAATGAACAGTAATTCCTTATTCATGGATACGCCCCCCCCTCCCCCCCTTTTCTCTCTCTCTGTCTCTCTCTCTCTCTCTCTCTGCCGGCCGCGGTGGCCGAGGAGACTGAGGCGCTCCAGTCACGGTCAGCACGGCCACTATGGTCGGGGGTTCGAATCCCCCCTCGGGCATGGATATTTGTGCCGTCCTAGTTCGTAAGTAGTTGATAAGTAGTTTGTAAGTTTAGGGACTGATGACCCCGTAGTTAAGTCCCATAAACTATAAAAACATTTGAACATTTTTCTCTCTCGCTCTCTCTCTCTTCCACACAATTTTTCAGGAGGACCTTACTGCCTTTTTGGAGTATTTTTTCATTTATTAAGTAATTTTTATTTTATTAAGTAATAAAATATCTATAACATCAAGAACCCTATATTACACACCCTAAAGTATGAGCAGTAAATTGTAATGTCACTCTACAAACAAATAGGAGGTGAATATATTGAATCTGCGAATTTGCAAAAATGTAAAAATTTGTATTGTCAAGTGACACTCCTCCAAGGATTCTTGTATTTCCAATATTATTTTGTCAAATTATAAAGGGGAAAAAACCGTTAACTCAGTACCCTATAACAGCAATACAATATAATTAAAATGTGCACTACTTGTGTCACGTAGTATTGTTATAAATATGTAAATAGTTACGAAATGTAACTGTAGATGCGAAGTTTTTCACCAACATAGAAGACGAAAGTTATGGACTCGGATGCAGGAAATGTGTTACTATACATCTTTTTTTTTTTAATTTCGTGTATTTTCTCACAAATTCCGCCTGAAATATAGTTCATCTCCTTAAATATAGCTACTCATTTGTCCTTTTACCATTACGTGCAAAAATGAAGTAAATGTAACGTCTACTGCCAACTGGAAATAGTTACAGCATCGAAATGTTTTCAACAACAAATTGAAAATAAATATTTGTGACTAAAATCGGGATATAGTTTTGCAGAATATGTTATTACCATTCTATAGCAGATGGACATAAAAAATATTGGACGGTAGTTCTGTGTATGACTTCTGCCACCCTTTTCGCAGACGAGTGTAACCTGTGATTCTTTCCAAGTAATGTGAAAAGCTTGTTGTTGGAGGGTCTACGGTACACATAGATAAAAGGAATGCTACGTCGGACTCCAGTACTGTGAAGAGCTGATCCCATCGGCAAATATCCATTTTCCGGGAACACAGCTCGGAGATTTTTCCAATAACGATAGCAGGTTTTCGGTGTCTGAGATGAAATGGACTCTTGAGAATCAAGCTTCTCAGAACGCCATTGTTTGATTGGCAACTTGTAGCCTCTGCAAACGTATTTGGTACGTCGTTTCTTGCTGCCCTCAAATACTCAGGTAAAGACATTTTTCAAAAATGTTCAAATGTTTGTACAGCTTATGGGACTTAACTACGGGGTCATCAGTCCCTAAACTTAAAAACTACTTATGAATTACTTACGTACTAGGACGGCACAAATATCCATGCCCGAGGGGGGATTCGAACCCCCGACCCTAGTGGCCGTGCAGACCGTAACTGGAGCGCCTCAGTAAGACATTTTTAATTAATGATACCGGAGCTGCTATATATTACTACTTGAATAGTGTCGGGCTGTGCACATTTTCATAAGGCACCTATTACGGAGAGCACTGTTTTTTATCGGTGGATGCACTGAAAACGTGCTAGATCGTACCTCTTCTAAGCCGAAGCACACACTGGAAGAACACATTGCAGTGCGGATGAATACGAGGCCCATTCTCTGTGAATAAGAGGCACTTTCTGTCTAAAAGCCGTACGCGCAGAGTATTTAATAATGCATCGGTCAATCAGGATTAGCACGCGAGCTGAGTTCACATTGCACGGCCATTGCGGGATTCTAGAAACTTGTGTTGCCAATTGTGACTGCTCCCGCAACCCTATCGATATAGTGTAGTAGTATTTCGTTGTCTCACAATAAGAGAAATTACAGAGAGAGAATTACGAAAATTCCCATTTGGGTTCTAGGTTTGAATTTAAAAAATAGTAATATAAAAAATATAAAATAAACGTGCTTCATCGATTTTGGAAAATCAACCACCAAGCGGGTGCAATAAAGAGTGACAAGTTTTAGCAATACAGTGGGTTCTAATATTAACATTGCTACCTATCGAAAAAAAATGAGGAAAAGTTCTAGAATTTGAGAGCACAACTAAAACGCATGGTCAGAGACCCTCGCTTTACAGTGTCTACACTGCTGATGCCGATTCCGGCTACCGTGCTCTTAAATTCCAGCACATTTCACGAGTTTTTTTATGGCAGGTTTCAACATAAACATTAACAAACGCTATATCACTGTAAGAGACGTCGAATACAGTTATAAAACGTATACGGTTCCGTTTAAAAAACTTACTTCTTTGTCTCAGTTAACACAAGTGCTAAACACATTAACCGAACAAAAGAATTACTTGCATCTCGAGGCTCTAACATTTGCCGGAAACTGCCTTTCGCTTTATAACCGTTCTAGAAATAAAAGGGGTGTTAAGTTCAAATGTTTGTAAAGTCTATGGGACTTAACTATGGGGCTATCAGTCCCTAAACCTACAAACTACTTACGAACTAGGACGGCACAAATATCCATGCCCGAGGGGGGATTCGAACCCCCGACCGTAGTGGCCGTGCGGACCGTGACTGGGGTGTTAAGTCATACATACTCAACCCGTGTATGGAAACTGCTTACATATCATTAGTTCACATTGGAACACGGTGTGTGTCACGCTGTTTAAGTTTTAGTATGCTTTCTCTTAATGTATACATGTTGATCCAAACAGATTTTACCCTTTAATGCATGACATTTTCGTTTGAAAAAAAAAAAAAAAAAAATAAAATAAAAAACTACCACTATTAATATACGGTACGTATATAATGAGAAAAATATTGAAAAAAATCCTTAAAATTATTATGCCCTCCTATCAATAAAAAGTTCATAGATGGTTAGCTATATAGTGCTTTCACTGTTATGGCTTTAATCTATCCAGAAAGTAACTCATAATGCAACATTAATTCCTTACAGACTGACTACTTTTACATGCAAACGAGGAATACTAAAGTAAACAAACGCGCATGTCAGGAGTAATTAAATGCAGCTAACTGTTGAACTGATTCAGTAGCACTCTGCAATTATTTATAATTTCTAGGACGGGCTACTTTCATGTGTAATACAATGTATAGAAGTAGCTACAAATGAATTTGTGGTAAAATGTTAATCAGATTGAGAGATAATCGCAAAAATAAGGTATGTAGCTGATCAGGTACAATATACATTAAAGGGTTAATGATTGTCTTCGATTTACTTCATTCACTTTGTGATTGTATTCACTGTGAGATATTGCACTCCATTTCACAATAGTGAATATTTCATTTACATACTATTTCGTACGATTGTGCGATCTGCAGACGACACTGTCGTTTCGCTGGTATAATTTATTGTGTATAGTTTGAGGTTACGAAATGTTCAAATGTTTGTTAAGCTTATGGGACTTAACTACGGGGTCATCAGTCCCTAAACTTACAAACTACTTATGAACTACTTACGAACTAGGACGGCACAAATATCCATGCCCGAGGGGGGATTCGAACCCCCGACCGTAGTGGCCGTGCTGACCGTGACTGGAGCGCCTCAGTCACCTCGGCCACCGCGGCCGGCCTTGAGGTTACGTATATGGTGTGTGATTGGAGTGCATTTCATATTCTAGTTAAGGTGCTGTGGAAATTTTCTCTGTTTTGTACAATTCTGTTTGTTCATTTAACATTTATTCGGGGCCTTGGGTCATGTTAACATGTTAATACAGATGTGTATTGATTGTAAAAATTGGCATGAGTCCTCTTTTTTTTTAATGCTGGAAGATATGAGGGGTGTTCAAATGAAAAGGTAGAAAAGGTCTTAACAACCAAACAGGTTGACATTTGAATATGCTACATTGGGATAACCTATGCGACATCTAGGGACGCAAATCATGCGACGTCACCTCCCCATAAAAAATTCAAAACTGTGACCTCAGCAGGCAAGGTGGTTCTCACCGTCTGAGTCGACGTCCGGGGTCGGATACTCATCGAATTCCTCGAGCACGAAGAATCAATTTAATTTGAACATCCCTCTTAGTTCATGAGCTCAGCTACGACTAGATACACTCTGGATCTCTCTCTCTCTCCTATCATACTGACTCCATTATCTATTACAAATTGTACATGCTTCACCTGAGTCTTCTTCGCTTGATGAAGTTGAAAAATTGGGTTTCTTTTCCCTTTTTTTCCTGTTTTTCCCTTTTTTCCTTTTTTTAATTATATCCAACTATCTTTTTCTACTCCTACGCCTTGTTAATGGCTTTGTTCTTCTATTTATTCTGTATATTTTTTATTTTATCTTCCTCCTCTTACGTGGCTTTTTTTTCAGATTCCAAATAATTATTTTGATATGGAGAGGTCCGTATTACTGTCTTGACCTTTTTCTTATTGATGATTCGAATTGCATTTCTACCAACTCACTTGTTCAGAAAGGTGACAGAGCGAACGGCAACGGCGTAACAGAAATTCTAGCAACCGAAGCCAAGACACACGATGCCATTTCTGGAGAGTCACCGCAGCTAGCATTTCATCTTCTGGTTCTGGACATTATTCGGTTGTACGCGATTAAAGAACTTTAACTTGGAACGCTTTTGCTTGAGAGATGTCACCTTGAACTGCATCACCTTCGGATACTAGAACACTAGCGATTATACTGTCCGCCTACGAATAATATAACTACTGGCCTAAACAAACAATACAATCGTAATGTTACCCTTTGAGAAGATCTAGTTTTAACCGTGTGTGAATCCTAATGAATAAAGAATTGTGATACAACTTCGTCACCTCATATTTAATTACGAGACAAAGTAACTGACAGTAAATATGATGCTGAAACTACACTTTTCTGTTCAGAAACTAATCAGTAAAAAGGAAAACGGATCAGTGTATCCCCATCTTTCCAAGTTAACGTTTGATCTTCCAACTCGAGATCTCTGTCTATTCAGGGACTTCCAAGTTATCCATTCCTCTTCATAGCCCGGACGTAAAGCTTTGCCGCGGCGGAGCGGCCGAGTGCATTGAGGCGCTATGCTGCGATGCGCGAGGCCGTTTCCCGTCGGGGGTTCGAATCCCCGCTCGGGCATGGATGTTTGCGTTGTCTTTAGTATAAGTTAGTTTGTAAGTAGTTTGTAAGTTTAGGGACTGATGACTCCGCAGTTAAGTCCCATAAGCTTAACAAAAATTTTAACATTTGAAGGCAACCTGCAAGCGCTCTGTGAAGGGGGATCATACCGCCGTGTGGACGGAGTGGCCTGTTCTAACTTTCTGTTGCTTTATGTAGGCAGATTCAGTATGTGTCGTAGATGACAGCGACTTTCAGAGGTGCACCGGGAAAGAACAGCTGCTTCGGATTGTCCTTCAAAGGAATCAGTGATCGTGTCGGACGTTACCAGACGACTCTGATGCGAGTCTGTATTGCTGGATGCAGGAGGGAACGACAAACCGACGTGACCGATTGCAATCTCTCGTCGCACCACTATACGCGATGACAAGCGTGTCGTGCGCATAGCAGTGAGGGAATGCTATTCCCAATGAGCTTAAATTTCATAGAGTGGCTGACACAAAAGCTACAGCGCTCTTTGTGGCAACCTGTGTAAACTCGGCCGCCATATTCGTGGTGGTCAATAAACTTGAGAGCAGTCTGTCAGTCGTATCTTGTTGTTGAGCTTCAAGTGTTGTATTTGGTATATACTGTATTTATTGTGTATTGCCTGTATAATTTTGCTGCTGCAATATGCCTAAATTGTGTTTAGCATTTAAATACACGAAGTGATAAAACTGGCCTAAACAAACAATACAATCGTAATGTTACCCTTTGAGAAGATCTAGTTTTAACCGTGTGTGAATCCTAATGAATAAAGAATTGTGATACAACTTCGTCACCTCATATTTAATTACGAGACAAAGTAACTGACAGAAAATATGATGCTGAAACTACACTTTTCTGTTCAGAAACTAATCAGTAAAAAGGAAAACGGATCAGTGTACTGCATGTAAGAACACCAAATGTTTTGCCTTGTTTTATCTCAGTCTGTCTATACTCAAAATTCCTGACTAATGGCACTCAGATGCCCCAGTAGTGAAGCTTCAGACGACTTATCCTGCAATTCTCTTGAAGTACACGCCATAAGAAATGCTCAGTTTTCTGCTTGGTGTTAGTTTCTGAGATATTTATTCTTCTTTCGCTCCTGTGGTTGATGAAACTACACTTTTGACTGTCTACACCTTCTTTAAAAATATTTTCATCTTTTGTTGATAATACTTGATGCAACCAGTGCAAAGTATGGACGCAGTAGTTACCGGCCAGAATTTTTTTCACTTGTAACTGTCTGGGTCCTTTGCAACAAATCTGTACTTATTTCAGCGTGGCAACAACGAAAGTTATTAATGATACGTTATTTCCACGTGGAATGATTTTGTGGCAACAGACCTAGGCACATTTTTGTTGCAATATTGTGTTGTTACTTTCGTTTCAAACCCTTTAATAGTTTGTAGACTTAATTGGTTTATGAAAGCAGTTGTTGCAACACATTAACAACAGATGAAAATCCATGGTCAAGATTGTTCGTCGTAACGATTACTGTTCATTGTATGTTTCGCAGATCGTTTAGACCAAGTATTTGCATTATAAACGACGCATATATTTTCACAGCGACACTTCCGTTGTTATTGTAAACCTCGGCCAACTGTTATACTTCGAACTGGTACTGTAATAGTGATAGGTTGGTGAAATTTCATTACCGCATTTTTAGAGAATATATTACCAGTCCCGACAATTCGCAGCTTCGAGAAAGTCTAACAGAACTTCATGCACATCCGTATACAATAGTCACTCTATATTTAAAACGTGGAACTGTAAATAGGTAAAATTCTCTAGACGATGTAGCATACCAGCCCGTCAGTCGATACCCCAAATAACATGGCGGACGCAGCTCAATTTACCTCAGACATGGCGGACCTATTGCCACTCTATGAAATGTAAGCTCGTTGGCTATTCCCCATCACCAGCCACATCATAACAAACTTGGTCTGTTGCACAAGTAGTGTACACGCGTAGCATTCGACGCCGCTTGCAGTAGTGCGTAATTTCTGAAAGTAGCCTGTTGTAGCGTTCACCAGTCAACGCCACAGGCACTTGCGTCGCCAACGGTGCAGTAAGCGAGTCAGACAAACAATCGAATTAGGGTCACCGCGGGGGAGTGTTGATTTTGAATTAGGGTCTGAAGAAATTACGGTGAGAGACGGTTGAATTGTTTTCCTATGTGTCGCCTTAATGTCCCTGCACTTAATATGGTTTGGGGTGGAATAGGATTCTACTCACATATCCCCCTGGCGCACATTACCGTAAAATAACCAAGTATTAGTGCTTGCTGTCCTTACGTACATCCAGAGCTTGTCGACGTCAAATTCCAACAGGATAATACGCGACCACACGTAGCATGTATTGTTCCACACTTCTTCGTGCCGGCCACAGTGGCCGAGTGGTCTGCGGCATGCCAGTCACGGTCTGCACGGCTGCTGCGGTCGGGGGTTCGAATCCCCCCTCGGGCATGGATGTTTGTGCCGTCTTTAGTATAAGCTAGTTCATAAGTAGTTTGTACGTTTAGGGACTGATGACCCCGTAGTTAAGTCCCATAAGCTATACAAACGCTTGAACATTTTGAACACTTCTTCGTCGCCCATCGGATTGCTTGGCTGCTTTGGCCTCCCTCTCGGAAATGTATGATCGATGAGTGCGGAAAGACTGTCCCAAAGAGACTCCTTCCGTTGCTACACCTGATCAACTTTGGAAAATGTGGCAGCAGCATGCATTGCTACACACCAAAAACGCATTCAGAGCCTGTTTGATTCAAGGCCGAAGCGTGTCGCAACAGTTATAGCCGGCAATACTGTCAACACATAAACTATCGAGCGAGGTAGCGCTGTGGTAACACACTGGACTCGCATTTGAAAGGACGGTGTTTCGAATCCACCTCCGGTCATCCAGATTTAGGAAGGAAGGAAGCAAGATTAGGATTTAACGTTCCGTCGACAGCGTAGTCATTAGAGATGGAGTGTAAGCTCGGATTTTTGGGGAAGAATTTGGGAGGAAGGTGGCCATGCCCTTTAAAAGGAACCACCCCGGCATTTGCTTGGAGTAGTTTAGGGAAATTACGGAAAACTTAAATCTGGATGGCCGGAGGTGGATTTGAACCACCATTCTCCCGAATGCGAGTCCAGTGTGTTACCACTGCGCCACCTCAGTCGGTCCAGACTTGTGTTTTCCGTGATTTCCCTAAATCTCTCCAGGCAAATGCCGGGATGGTTCCTTATAAAGGGCATGGCCGAGTTCATTCCCCATACTTCTCCCAAACATGAGTTTCGTCTGTCGACGGGACGTTGAACCCTGAGCTTTCTTCCTTCCTTTAACATACAAACGTATTTCATCACCAAACTCACTTCACTCAGTCATATGATATTTCTGCAACATGAAATAATTTTTTCTGTGATATCTCTTATCCATCTTGGCGCTGCATTTTGGACGGACACTAGTGTAATACCACATTATCTCCTGTGTTCATTTTATCATAGCGGTCAGTTTATTGCATCGTACACAGTAATTTTCTACCGTACCCTTAGTTATTTCATGTTGATGCGTATTGACGCACGGTGTAGGGAATGATAATTGAGCCTCAATATAAACAAATGTAAAGTGCTGCGTTTTATAGAAAGAAAGATCCTTTATTATATAACTATGCAGGAGTAGGACACACACTGGAAGCAGTTACTTCCATAAAATATCTGGAAGGTGACATAAGAGGCGCTCTGAAACAGAACAATCATATAAAATTTGTCGTGAATAAGGCAGATGTCAGCCTGAGATTCATTGGAAGAATCCTCAGGAAGCGTAGCCAATCAATAAATGAAGTAGGGTAACAAAACTGTCGTTCGGCCGTCGCTTGAGTATTACTCTTCATTGTGGGATCCATACCAGGTAGGGTGAATTGAAAATCTAGAGAAGATCCAACGGGGAGTAGCATGCTTTGGAAAAAAAAATGTTCAAATCTTTGTTAAGTTTGTGGGACTTAACTGCTAGGTCATCAGTCCCTAAACTTAGAAACTACTTATGAACTAACCTATATTAAACACAACGCAAACATCCATGCCCAAGGGAGGATTCGATCCTCCGACGCGGGAGGCCACGCGATCCGCAACCTGGCGCTCCAGACCGCTCGGCTACTCCCGCGTGGCAGCATGCCTCGTTACGAGCTCATTTAGTAACCGCGAAATGTTCAAATGTTTGTATAGCTTGTGGGACTTAACTACGGGGTCGTCAGTCCCTAAACTTACAAAGTAAGTTGTAAGTTGTAATTTGCGGCTGTTTGCTGATGATGCTGTGGTGTATGGGAGGGTGTCGACTGTAACTGACTGTAATAGCATACAGGATGACTTAGACAAAATTTCTAGCTGGTGCGAAGAACGGCAGCTAGCTCTCAATGTAGAAAAATGTAAGGTGATGCGCATGAGTAGAAAAAGCAATCCCATAATGTTCGAATACAGCATTAGTAGTGAGCTTCTTGCTGCATCGTTCAAATATCTAGGCGTAACATTGCAGAGCGATATGAAATGCAACGAGCATGTAAGGGCAGTTGTGAGTAAGGCGGACAGCCGACTTCGATTTATTGGGAGAATTTTGGGAAGATGTACTTCACCTGTAAAGGAGGCCGCGTATAAAACGCTTGTATGACCACGTCTTGGGTATTGCTCAAGTGTTTGGGACCCGCAGCAGATCAGTTTAAAGGAAGACATGGAGGTGGTTCGGAGGCGAGCAGCTAGATTTGTTACCGGTAGGTTCGACCAATGCGCGAGTGTCACGGAAATGCTCCGGCAACTCAATTGGGGATCGCTGGAAAAAAGACGACGTTCTTTTCGTGAATTTCTGTTAAGTAAATTTAGAGGGCCGGAATTTGAAGCTGAGTGTAGTACGATCTTGCTGCCGCCTACTTACATTTCGCGTAAAGATCACAAAGACAAGATAAGAGAAATTAGAGCTCGTACGGAGGCATATAGGCATTCTTTTTTTCCTCGTTCGATTTGGGAGTGGAATAGGAAAGAAAATACCTAGTAGTGGTACAGTGTACCCTCCGCCACGCACCTTACGGTGAATTGCGGAGTATGTATGTAGATGTAGATGAACTACTTATAAAGTAACACTAAGCATGGCACAAATATCCATGCCCGAGGGGTGATTCGAACCCCCGTCCGTAGTGGCCGTGCAGACCGTGACTGGCGCGCCGCAGTACCCTCGGTCACCGCGGCCGGCAACCGCGCAATCATCATAGACATGATTAGGAGCCGGCCGCGGTGGCTGAGCGGTCTGCGGCGCGCCAGTCACGGTCTGCACGGCCAATACGGCAGGGAGTTCGAATCCCCCTAAAGCATGGATATTTGTACCGTACTTAGTATTAGCTAGTTCGTAAGTAGTTTGTAAGTTTAGGGACTGATGACCCCGTAGTTGAGTCCCATAAGCTATACAAACATTTGAACACTTTGTTTTTATTATTAGGAAACTACAGTGGCAGAGGCTGCAAGAAGAGGCGTTCTGTATCGCGGTAACGGTTTCCGTGAAAGTTCGAAGACCAAACGTTTCATGAAGAGTAATCCAATACATTGCTTCCTCCTACTTGTATCTTGCGAGGCGACCGCAAGGATAACATCAGAGAGCTTAGGGCCCATACAGAGGCAATCATTTGTCCTGCGAACCACACGTGACTGGAATAGGAGGAAGTGGAAATGGTACGTGAAGTCCCAATGTTCAAATGTTTATAATTCTATGGGACCAAACTACTGGGTCATCAGTCTCCTAGGATTACAAAATACCTAAAGTATGTTAACTAAACTAAGGAGAACACACACATCCATGCACGAGGGAGGATTCGAACTCCCAAAGCGGGAGGCCGCGCGATCCGTAACGTGGCGCTCCTGACCGCTCGGCTACTCCCGTGCGGCCGTACGTACTCTCCGCAAAACACAGTGAGGTGTCTCCCAAAATATGAATGTAGACCTAAATGGGATGATAATGGAGAAACTGTAATTCTGGCTTCATGAATAATCACTAAGTATGTTAATATATTATTCAAGCTATTTCCCTTCAAGTATTCCATCTCGCGCTCTAATCACGTAATTAGAAGTCCGAGCTATATGCCAAGTGGCATTTTGGCTTTCAGACCTGTTTGACCGCAACTGCTGCTGGGTGTATAGAGGCATTAAGTGGATGAGTTTCAAACCGGAGGGAGAGCACAAACAAACACGTAACATCAGTGTCCCCATAATAACGGTTTCGCATTGCAAGCTGCAACTTTGCCAATGCCCGTGCGTTAATAATGCCGTGCTGACCAGGGCAGCACTTAGCCACGCCGTGGTTGTTTCGTCGCCACTATCTCCTGCAACATTCCTGAACTTATGTATAATTCAGCTGGGAAGCTGAGCCCCTTCGGCTCGTGTAAAGCGATCGATACCGCCTGACAATGGCGTTGTTCTATAGAGCCTACGCGTGCACTACAAGCATGTTGGCGAATAACCGTGCCTCTCGCAAAGTTATATTCAGAACAAGCTACAGTGCCGTTATGGTTCCCGTCAATCCATATTTTTCCTTTGTGCACAGTCCTTCATTTGCTTTGATTTAACACACAAACTTTGGTGATAATGTAACGTTCATAGGCTTCATTTTGTAAACGTTTAATTTTATTATTTCGTTTTGAACTAATCGCCCGGCTTTATGGAGGGTTTCTCTCTGAAAACAGTCCAAATTTCCGCTGCAGTTCGGTTAATTTAGCTATTGTGTTAATTTGCAGGGCGTTGAATTAGTGGTGAATTTCAAAATGTCTGTCGTACCGGGACTTGAACGCGGGTATCCCGCTTTGGGTCAGCGGTCGACTTAACCAGTAGCTCAAAACATGTCCAAATGTTTGAGTAGCTTAAGGGACTTAACTGCGGAGTCACCAGTGCTTAAACTTCATTAGCCTGTTTTGAGGCATACATACAGTTATACAAGTGATGTCTGTTCTTTCGGGAACATGATACATGTAATTGAAGGAATTTCGGCTTTGCACTTCGTTATAACGATATTCAATTTGTAATATCGATTTTATTCGAGAATCGCAAGAATTGTGCTCGTTCCAAGAATGAAAAGCGTTCCGATTTCCGAGACAATCTGTCACTCCAGTATTGTTATTTATCTGTATGATAAACCACTCGTCTGAAAAAACAGCATACACACTCGTTCCCATTACACCCTTTCTGATAACTTGAGGCCGGCCGCGGTGGCCGAGGTGACTGAGGCGCTCCAGTCACGGTCAGCACGGCCACTACGGTCGGGCGTTCGAATTCCCCCTCGGGCATGGATATTTGTGCCGTCCTAGTTCATAAGTAGTTCATAAGTAGTTTGTAAGTTTAGAGACTGATGACCCCTAAGTTAAGTCCCATAAACTATACAAAAATTTGAACATTTCTCAGCCGCTTTCCCTAATTCCATTTAAAAAGTAGCCAACTGACTCTGGGATTAACCCTCTCACTATATCTTCACCTTGAAAAAGGAAGGAATGACATAGCTACCAAAATGACAATGCTTGACTTTGAACTGTACTGTCGCCATACACATTTCAGCTCATTCTTCATTCCCACAAAGCGATGTTCATTTTACAAAACCCCCTTCTCATACAGTCCATTTCAATTTCCCTTCCTCAGAGTTCCTTATGTCACTTTTGGACAAACATAATTGCATTACATCTCCTGTATTATATTCCAATATGAAGCAATAGTAGAATCGCTATTGTTACTGCCATTAGTTTTTAATCATTACTATGTTCCCAAATGATATTCGTGATGACATTCTGCGTTAATAGCTGGAGTCTGGGCTTCGGTTTTTCATCATTCTGCACTATTGGTCATCCACAGTGGAACATCAAGGAAGAATGTTCAAATGTTTGTTAAGCTTAAGGGACTTAACTGCTAGGTCATCAGTCCCTAAATTTAAGAAATACTTATGAACTAGCTTATACTAAAGACTGCACAACATCCATGCCCGAGGGGGGATTCGAACCCCCGACCGTAGCGGCCGTGCAGACAGTGACTGGCGCGCAGCAAACCGCTCGGCCACTGCGGCCGGCCACCAAGGAGGACATGACACATCACAGCCAATTTTATTTGGGAGGTAACACGTTCTGCAAAGATTACAGGAGTGAAAATACAGGCCCATGTGAAGTGAGGAAGATGATGAGAACAATATTGACTGTTGTAATTGCTGGCTGTAACCGCTGCTACACGCCCGTCATTGAATCAGAGATGTTCTGGTTGGAGGTGCTGGGCTACAGCAGTCAATGCTGTTTACAAGTATTGGCAAAATAGATCTGGAGTAGCAGCGGATGTTGTATGCGGGGAAGTCGATCCGCAATCGTCGACATGACGTTTACGATAGGCGAGAGATCGGTAGAAGAGGGAGGCTAAGCAACACCACCTAGAGACAAGGACTCACAACATCCTGTGTGACGACACACCAAACAGGCCGAGGCCAACGAGAAAGACAGGCCCCAGCACGCACATCATGTCTCATAAGCAAGGTAGTTCTGAGCTGGCGCAATCACTAGCTCAGTGGCTGGCCACTGTGAGGCATTGGGCTGTGCCCCAGCGGCCGGCCAATCAGCTGGCGGTCCTGGCCTGGCCGTGTGACGTGACACGGCTATTGTGAGGCCTTTTCTCTAGTTGGTGTTGGGCTCAGGCAGCCATGTAATACGATACGCAACAAAGAAGTTTTGAACCCTGCATGCCACAAGTGGTGCCGCATTATCCTGCTTCAGTGTGGTTGTCAGCAAGTTCCGAATGTATTGCAGGAAAACACGCTCCGTGGATACAGTAGCGCTGCCAACATAATACCGGATGCAGGGCCAGTCGGCGATGCTTAAGGCAACTGTTAAACTGTTCCTCACCATGATGTCACCAGATTCTAACCAAACTATCGTGATGGTTACTCAGAACTGGGATTAGCTGCTGAAAGAAAGTGGCGTTTCATTTGCCCTGGTTCGTCATTCATCGCAGCACTGTTGACGCAAATACCCACGGTGTTGACTCACAAGGAGAAGATGCGTACTTGTCATCGCCGAATTCGTCCAAATTTATGCTTACAAGTAGGGCGTGGTAAGACATGAGAGTACCTAAAGTGGGAACTCCAGATAGCCATCGTTTAGGAAACAAAAGAATTTTGATACGGATCTATCAACATATGCACCTTATCAATTGACCCTGTGAGAGTGTGTTCAAGAAGCGGTGTTTGGCTCAGCGGTAAGAGATCATATTAGCCGAGCGGTCTAAAGCGTCTCGCTGCTGAGCGCGCGGTTGTTCGCCGTGGAGCTTCGAGTCCTCCCTGGGGCATGGGTGTGTGTGTGTGTGTGTGTTTACCTAGGTTTAAGTAGTTTGTAAGCTACGGACTGTTGGCCACGCAGTTTCGTCCGATAGATGTACAAACATTTGAACATTTTTTTATATCGTATTCTTATTAAAAGGGCGGCGGGTTCAACTTTTCACGGCGGCAAATAATATTTGTACCCCTTGGCAATGGGTACACTACCGACGTCACAATTAACCGCAACGTCATTTATGGAGTGGTAAGGAATGAAATAAGAAAAAGCGAAATTGCTCTTACATAATAGAGAAAGAAGAAGAAATCTTCCCGAGAAGCTGGCATCAAACTAGATTCCATTATACATCACCTGCTATCCTCGCACGTATTCTGAGACAGGCTGCGTGGTTCGCTGCTGGACTGTGCGATGAAAGAAGGTGGTTTCAGAAAGTCAATGAAGGTCTTTTTCTACGGCGGCATTAAAAAAAGCATGTCACTGCAAAAAGTCGATGTTTATAACGTGCGCAAGATGCGGTCAAAAGTCACTGCTTCCCCTGTTTCTTGGATGAAAATCAATCCGGTACATGTAACTGATCAACTGCAAAAGAATGGAAATATCAATTTACATACACGACGTTTCCGTGTGCGCTTTAAATACAATCCCTTTTTAAATGTTTGCAGTCCCGATTTCAATCCTGCACCTATTCTTTTTTGCTTCTATAAAATAATAAAATAACCCATTGACACTGAAGTTGGGTGGATGAGTTTTGCTACTCAAACATTAAAAAGGTATTATGGTCGTAGTACAGAAGATGCGAAATGGCAATGAAGAGAAATTGATTAACATCGAAGATTAAGTTTTAGGAAGTGTTTTATAAGGTGTATGGAGTGTAGCCTTGTATGGAAGTGGGTTGTGTTGGGATAGGGGGACTAAACTACTGAGGTTATCAGTCCCCCGGTAGGGAGGGGTAGGAGTGAGGATAGGAAAGGAGGGGAGGGGAAATGAAATGCAGTCCGGGAAGTAAAGAAGGAAGGAAGACTGCATTAGCTCGGGGCCCCGTGCTCGCCACGCACGTACTCACGAAAGAACCGTCGCGGTGGCCGAGGGGACTGAGGCGCTCCAGTCACGGTCTGCACGGCCACTACGGTCGGGGGTTCGAATCCCCCCTCGGGCATGGATATTTGTGCCGTCCTTAGTATAAGGTAGTAAATAAGTAGTTTGTAAGTTTAGGGACTGATGGCCCCGTAGTTAAGTCCCATAAGCTTAATAAACATTTGAAAATCTTTTTGAAAGATCCATGAGCCCATGGGGGGTGGGGCTATGGGAGTGGAATGTGGCCGATAACCCATTCGGATAAGAAGGGGACTGCAGCTTTTGAAATGTGGAGCTACAGACGAATATAGAAGATTAGATGGTTAGATCATGTAACTACTGGAAAGAACAGAAATTTGTGGCTTAACTTGACAAAAAGAACGATCGATTGATAGGACGCATCTGATACATCAAGGAATAGTCAATTTAATTGTCTTTAAAATATTAGATGGAAGTGCGAGAGGGTAAAAACTGTAGAGGGAGACCAGGATAAGAGTAAAGTAAGCAGGTTCAAAGGGATGTGGGTCGCTGTTGTTACACGGAGACGAAGAGGCTTGTGCATTATAGTGTGGTGTGCAGGACTGCATCAAACCAGTGTTCGGACTGAAGACGATGACATCAACAACACGTCGTACTACATCATCGTTGCCACGAAGAAGTAGACTATCGTGGTTTTCTCAGATATCGTCACTCTGGTCAAATGTTTGTAGAGCTTATGGGACTTAACTACGGAGTCAGCAGTCCCTAAACTTACAAACTACTTATGAACTAACTAATACTAAGGACGCCACAAATATCCTTGCCCGAGGGGGGATGCGAACCCCCGACCGTAGTGGCCGTACAGACCGTGACTGACGCGCCTCAGTCCCCTCGGCCACCGCGGCCGGCGTTACTCCGTCTGCGAGCATTACGCAATAAGAAGAGAATAATACCGAATTGAAAATAGTGTTCAAAAACTGCAGTAATGTTGAGTTTCTCCTACAGCCTGCTACCACTTCGTTTCTTCGGTGTGTCGATTCCAGAAATTTGCCGCCTCTCCACTGAAGCGCAGGAACACGCGCCAACATTCGCACAAAGTTACGACCAATTCATGTTCGATTTCCAATAGACTAGGAAAGCGGATTACGTCGTTCGCTGGGTCAAGAGGGCGAAGCTCGCCGCAAACACGTCGATTAATGCGAGTAGTAGGGAAATAATTGCCAGTAAAAGGGCCCGTTCTTTAAATGAGCGCTTAAGTCCAGAACGGCGCGCAAGTACGAATATTTTAACTGTTGTCGAAGCATCGTCACTGCAGACAGGCACCACGACAGTAAAGGGACAGATAAGGGCCGTAGCTATTAGAACTACTATTCCGGAGGAGGGAAGGAAGATTAGAGTTTAACATCCCGTCGACAGCTTCGTCATTAGAGACCGAGCCGCAGTGGAGTAGCCGAGCGGTCTAAAGCGTCTCGCTGCGGAGCGCGCGGTTGCTCGCCGTGGAGGTTCGAATCCTTCCTGGGGCATGGGTGTGTGTGTTTGTCCGTAGGTTAGTTTACCTAGGTTTAAGTAGTTTGTAAGCTACGAACTGATGACCACGCAGTTTGGTCCGATAGATATACAAACATTTGAACATTTGAAGAGACCGAGTTGTTTGGGTAAGGGAAGGGAAGGAAATCCGTCATGTCCTTTGAAAGGTACTATCCCAGAATTTGTCTGGAGCGAGTTACGAAAGTCTTGAAAAACCTAAATCTGGATGGCCGGAGGTGGATTTGAGCCACCATCCTCCCGAATGCGAGTCCAGTGTGTAACCACTACTATCTCGGTCGGTTACTACTCAGGCACAAAAAATAATAGTAGAGAGCCTGGCCAACAGTGATGTATACAAGGGAGGGGGGGCGTAGAAGGCCCGCCTCCTCCCGAAATAATGAATGTAAAGAACAAAAAGCAAGTACTGTTTTTTAAGGTCATTTATTTTTAGCCAATAGTTTCAGATACGATGCCACAAAAGTTTTTACTCTTGCATACCCCCCTCCCCTCCCCTCACCCCCGAAATTATTTGCGATATTAGACGGTCAATATTTACAAGGCAGAAGGAATACTATCACGGATGCCACAATTTTATACTTTTAATTATAGTTGCAAATTCTATGTTTTAATTTGTTTACGTTAATAAATTTTCCCAAAGCTGCTGAAAATTTTATTATGGAAAACAGCCAAGATCTCTATTTATGTTTATTAAGATGACTAGTTTCGACAGATTTATGTGCCATCATCGGATCGTAAGCGTACGTGTAAAATCGTACTCAACACGCTATAATAAAAAGTCAGAGAAATACACATCGCCGGCCGCGGTGGCCGAGGGGACTAAGGCGCTACAGTCACGGTCGGTACGGCCACTACGGTCGGGGGTTCGAATCCCCCTTCGGGCATGGATATTTGTGCCGTCTTTAGTGTTAGCTAGTTCATAAGTAGTTTGTAAGCTTAGGGACTGATGACCCCGTAGTTAAGTCCCATAAGTTGTACAAACATTTTTGAAATTAGCTGTTCACATCAACACATGGTACCAGATGTGGAAATATTTTCTACTTCTAGATCTTTAATGTCTAACACTCAGGAATTCTTCTGGTAATCCACCGTCAAACACAAAAACTGATTTTTTTTCAACTGAATCTATTAATAAACCAATAAAAGAGATGATGAAGAGGTGTGGGGGCGGAGGGGTTATTGCCCCTGGCGGGAGAGGGAATGAAATTCATATCAAAGGGCATTTTTATTTTATTTATTTATTTATTTTGTAATATGCGTGAGAGTAAAGTACTTTAATGCTGAGCCCCTGGTCGGCGGATTTAGTCATTTACTCCCGTATTACCTAAGGCACCATATTTTGTGTGTATGCGAAACTTTACTACCTGTACCTGTGTCATGTGCTTTCATTCTTTTTTGGCTATCGAAATGTGCGTAGCGTTCCTCGATCTGCCGCTGCAGCGGAGGTTCCACGTCGCGTGTACGACACTTAGCTCCTCCATCCGCATTGTTGTCATTGTTACTATTGTTAGACAGTTCATCTTAAATGTGTGGAGTTTTTCAATTTTGACATGAGCTTAAAACAGAATACAACAAGTAAGTGGCTCTTTATGTGTTATGTGGGCCAGTATTATTTGTTCTTATATTACTGAAGTATAAAATTTATAATCGTGAGGTAACATGAACCACAGACACTTCCGAAGTGGGGTAGCTTGCGTACTTAAACGATACAGATATAGCCGGATCCTAAGTGCAACCACAGCGGAGGGGTATCCGTCGAGAGGTCAGATAAACGTATGGTTCCTGATGAAGGGCAGCATTCTTTTTAGTAGTTGCAGGGTCAAAATTCTAGATGACTGATTGATATTACTCTGGATTTGCCACAGTTACTGCGAACGTATGAAACAAAGGGGAAACTGCAGTCGTTAATTTTCCGACGATTGCGGCTCTACTGTATGATTACATGATGATAGCATATTTTTGAGCAAAATATCAAGAACGTAAAATAATCCCCCATCAGAATCTCCGGGCGGGGACTACTCAGGAGGATACCATCAGAAAAAACAGCAGTGGCATACTACGGATCGGAGCGTAAAATGTTCGATTCCTCAATCACGTAGGGAGGTTGTAAAATTTGCAAAAGGCAATAGATAGGTTGAAGTAAGATATATTGGGGATTAGTGATATTCGACTGAAAGATGAACGGGACTTCTGGTCAGCCGGCCGTGGTGGCCGAGGAGACTGAGGCGCTCCAGTCACGGTCTGCACGGCCACTACGGTCGGGGGTTCGAATTCCCCCTTGGGCATGGATATTTGTGCCGTCCTACTTCGTAAGTAGTTCATAAGTAGTTTGTAAGTTTAGGGACTGATGACCCCGTAGTTAACTCCCATAGACGATACAAATATTTAACATTTTGAACTTCTGGTCAGGTGAGCGCAGGTCTATAAATACAAAATTAGTTGGGGGTAATACAGGAGTAGGTCTAATAATGAAGAAGAAAACAGGAATTCGGTTAAGCAACTATGTACAGTACATGACCTCATTATCTTAGCCAAGATAGATACGAATCCAAGAGACCCTCGACAAAAGTACAAGCTGAAATGCCAACTACTCTGCCGATGATGAGTAGATGGAAGAAATGTATGAGGAGGTAAAGGAAATTATTCATACAATTAAGGGAGAAGAGTCCTCTCGAGGCAGTTACAGCGTATCTTTCCTACATTTGAGCAAACACCTACATGACTGTGTATCATGTACTGTGATATACGTACGTGATTTTGTTTACGTAATTTTTATAAATGCAGCTGCGGATACTTAAGGAAAATAGTTAATTTCAGCAGTGAAAATGTCATAATTAAAACCAAATGTCTGATAACAGAATTTTACTACATGAACAGCGAAACCTAGTAAGGAATAAACTTTTACCCTTCATCCTAGTGCGAGTAGCGTCAACGAGAAAACTTCCATAATGATTTGAAATTAGTATCAAGTTTCTTGGAACTCATACCTAAATAGTGGATGAATAAAATCCGGGTATTTGCGCCCTGACGCTACCTCAAGACAAACACTCAGTTTTGATCTGTAATAATTGTTTTAGTTTGTGAAAGCATTAAGATAAGTTCGTTTTTGTATATCCAAATATAATTATCTTGTACTTAAGTATACAATGTGAGTCACCTAATATTACCTCTGGAAATGTTTCGTAAGCCACAACAAATACTGAATAACTAATTCCACAGACCGAAAGTGAGGCGAGGGGCTGGTGTAATTGGTTAATAAAAAACATAAAAAATCCACAGAAGTATGATTTTTTAACACACACTTATGTTTTTAAATGCAAACCTGTTATTATTTTTAGCATATTTTAAAACAGGAAAAATTCTCAATGCCGTTTGTTACATTGTAAAAAGTTAATTAAATCCAGAGTTCTTGTAACTTAAAGTTTACGCTTGAATAATTCCTGAGGAAATCAATCGTGTGCATCGGAGAGAACCGAATTAATTAGGGATACAAAAGGAACAGTGATGTAACGTAGGAGCAGAAGGAATTTGAAAAGCACTCTACGTCTATATGCTATCATTTTATTAGTATTTTTCTCAGAAGAAAATGTACATTAACATCAGAATTTAGTTAAACTTACAAATTTGTTATTTGTTACCATTACATAAAGTAAAAATGTGTGGCCTGACATTTTAGGCTAATAAATGTTTAAAGTGGTGATCATCAATTGCTGCACACATTTGAAATCTACCATGTAATGAATATTTGTCTGGGATTAGCGACCAAACTGCAATGGTTATCGGTCTCCCGGAGGGGTGGGGAAGGAGTGGTGCCGCGGTGGAGTAGCCGAGCGGTCTAAGGTGCCTCGCTGCGGAGTGCGCGGTTGCTTGCCGTCGGAGTTTCGAGTCCTTCCTGGGGCGTGTGTGTGTGATTGTGTGTTTTGTCCTTGGGTTAGCTTACCTTAGTTTAAGTAGAAAAAGTGCCAATAAGATACTAAAATACACGAATCACTATAGAGAACTGAAATGAAAATTATAAACTCGACAAGTTTTACTACAAAGGTCTTCAGAGTTCATGTTTAATCACGCAACGTATGAAAAAAATACAAAACCACAGTTTTATGTAACTTAAGTAAGCCATCGAGTTACTGTAACTGTGTAATATCATTTCCTTTGTTTCACTGTAATTTTTGGAGATCTCAAATGGCAAATATAATTAGAATGAATATGAAAGTTTCATTCCCCCCTTTTTTTACAATATGAGTAGGCTCTCATTGTAAATGGTACTGAAAATAAAAATTAGTAAGATTTAAAGATTATTATAAAATATACGTGTTTATATTTATAAACTGAAATGGCAAAAAAAGTAACTGTCAACAAATTGGAAACTCCAATTTTAAGAATATTTGATTCTAGTTCGTTTTATTTGCCTTCAATGCGCGTAGCAGGTCTGCATAAACGAAACCTGTAGAACTTGCCGTTTCACATTAACAACCATATAAATGAAACCACTCAGAAAAAGGACATGAATTTTACACGTATCAATTTTTCATTTGTGATATTTTAAAGTGGCAAGACTGCTTAAAAATGATTTAAAAATTTCTTCTTCGAAGTTCAAGGAGAGAACCTGCGAGTCTTCTTTCTAGTCAACCGCTCTCAAACAAAAAATTTCATTTATCTCCTACTCTTTTCATTATCGGCTCATCGATAGTTCTAGAATGTACTAGGTGTCAACATATACAAAGGGTGAGCTGAAAGATGACATGATCCCACTCAGGATACATCTCACATTTTGCTACACATTCGATTGTTTGCGAGTTGTGAACGTGTAATTCTGTTTGAGAGGAGCGCGCTAGATGTGTGTGTCAAGACTTCGGTACTCATTCAACAGATGACTAATTGACTTTATGTGTACATTTACTTTGCCGGCCGCGGTGGCCGAGGGGACTGAGGCGCTCCAGTCACGGTCTGCACGGCCACTACGGTCGGGGGGTTCGAATCACCCCTCGGGCATGGATATTTGTGCCGTCCTTAGGATTAGCTGGTTCATAAGTAGTTTGTTAGTTTAGGGACTGATGACCCCGTAGTTAAGTCCCATAAGCTTTACAAACATTTGAACATTTACTTTATTGTTTAAAGTAAGTGCAGCCTTAAAACTTCCAAGACAACGTGTATTAAACAGTACACGCTTGGCATCGTTTCCGTTGCGTGATATTCGTACAGTGCTGGTCGGCCAGTTATCTTCCCTATCGACCAGCAAAAAATTAGCAGAGAGAGAATATTAATAACTCGTTCCCCTTCACTTTTCAGACGGATAATAAGGGAAAATGAAAGGAAAATGGACTGAAGAGAATATGAGAAAGGTACTAAATGAAGCTATATCAGGAAAAATTACAGCGAGGTTGG
Source organism: Locusta migratoria (assembly GCA_026315105.1). Lineage (NCBI taxonomy): Eukaryota > Metazoa > Arthropoda > Insecta > Orthoptera > Acrididae > Locusta > Locusta migratoria. Next base: position 349,854,474 of record CM048755.1, read on the forward strand.
CAGGTGAGACTTTTCATGTCCCGAAGAGCCTTTAAATGGCTCACTAGCCGCGATGGAGTAGCCGAGCGACGCCGGGCGCCGTGGCTCAGCACGCCCGGTCAGAGGACTGAACGCCTCTCTGTAATAAAAAAGCCGAGCCAAGAACTCCTCCAACGACAACGAGCAAAAATGAACAACGACCGCAATGAACTGATCTACCAGTATAAAAAAAAAAAAAGCGATCTAAGGCGCCTCGCTGCGGAGCGCGCGGTTGCTCGCCGTCGGAGGTTCGAGTCCTCCCTGGGGCATGGGTGTGTGTGTTTGTCCTTAGGTTAGTTTACCTAGGTTTAAGTAGTTTGTAAGCTACGGACTGATGACCACGCAGTTTGGTCCGATAGATTTACAAACATTTGAATATTTGATTTGAATGGCTCAATAAAAGTAATTAGTACAGTTGCTCCTGATGATCTGAGTCAGAAACGTCAGAAAAAAATAGTAGATGCAAACCAGTAACTAGTTCAAATAGTGATGCAACAAATAGCAAACGTCAAAAGAAGGTGCAATTTGCTGGAGACACTAACAATATACGACAGCTCACTGAAACTGGTCAAATGTTTGTAAATGTTTCAAATGTTTGTACACTTATTGTACACCTATAGTAATAAATCCGTAGAGTTACAAACTACTTAAACTAACTTACACTGAACACACACACACACACGCACACACATCCACACACACACACACACACACACACACACACACACACACACACACACACACATTCCGCGCGGCGGACGACAGCATAGCCTGTGCATTATTCTGTGAATCTTTTGAAGGAGAATCGGTACTTTCGATAATGGTCTGACTTGAGAGAAAAAAACAGGTTATCCCCTTTACCAGATTACGTCTCGCTACAGTTGTAGTATCAGCAGTGGGTTAGTGGGTTTTGTTCGTCGTTTTCTTTTTTTTTTACATATAGGTCAGTTTTCCTATTTTTTACATTTTTTTGTAGGATGCTATAACTGTAGCCAGACATGTTTGGGTAAAAGAAATAACCTCTAAAGCGTCTCGCTGCGGAACGCGCGGTTGCTCGCCGTGGAGGTTCGAGTCCTCCCTGGGGCATGGGTGTGTGTGTTTGTCCTTAGGTTAGTTTACCTAGGTTTAAGTAGTTTGTAAGCTACGGACTGATGACCACGCAGTTTGGTCCGATTGATTTACAAACATTTGAAAATTTGAAATAACCTCTGTTTTGCTCAAGACAGACCATTATATTTAAAAAAACCTAAATATCTGTGGTGCAAACACACAAAGAAAGAAAATATGTTATGTGGACATGTGTCAGGAAACGCTTAATTTCAATGTTAGAGCTCATTTTAGTATTTCTCTTTAAATGTAAATTCGTGCAGACGATTGTCAAAATACCCAATTGTGTCGTTAGTATGTACTGTACTTCACTTTCATTTATGGGGGCATTTGAAAGCTCTTGGCTATGCAACCCCGGTACCGAATGTAGAGACTCTTCGTGCTTGTATTGTGGACGGCTGTGATACAATACGCCATTCTCCAGGGCTGCATCAGCGCATCAGGGATTCCATGCGACGGATGGTGGATGCATGTATCCTCGCCAACGAAGGACATTTCGAACATTTCCTGTAACAAAGTGTTTGAAGTCACGCTGATATGTTCTGTTGCTGCGTGTATCCATTCCATGATTAATGTGATTTGAAGAGAAGTAATAAAATGAGCTCTAACATGGAAATTAAGCGTTTCCGGACACATGTCCACATAACATATTTTCTTTCTTTGTGTGTGAGGAATGTTTCCTGAAGGTTTGGCTGTACCTTTTTGTAACACCCTGAATATACATGTGGCGTCTATTCCGAAAGAACAGACGTCACTTCTGATCCTGCAGTTGTTATTGTTTTCATATTCACAGAATATATGACTTCAACTGCGAATGGGCAAAGTTGAAAATGTGTACCCAGCCGGGATTCGAGCAGGAGACCCGGGTTCGAATCCCGGCTGGGTACACATTTTCAACTTTTACACATTTTTACACATTTTACAAGTAAAAAAGGTCGATGTGGCCGGTACTATATGACTCTTCCCTACTCTACTAGGAATCTTTAAAATGTGCGACGAACGTACACGCTGATTTGCCTTAGGCCGTACGCTCCGCCAGCTCGCCAGCCTAGACACTTAGGGTCGTTTATCACTGTTCGGACGTCAGAGCTGCTTGATAAGAAGGAGCCCACGTAGCGGCCGGGTCCCCCGCGGCAGGGTTTATTTGTCACCGCGAGCTGTGAGATTTCCCCTCGGCCAAGTGACGGCTCGCGGCTGTCTACTCAACAGCGCCGCAATTCTACGGGGCTCCACCCGCGCTAAAATTCAGCCATTCCAAGTTATTTGTCACCACAGTCTGTGAGATTTCCCCTCGGCCCATCCGTAGCAAGTGACCAAAGTCCCAAAGCTGTCTACCCAATAACGCCGCAATTCTGCGAGGCTACATCGACGAGAAAATTCGGGCACTCAAAGTGAAAAATTCGCAGAAGTGCTCGTTTACATTAATTTTATCTGTCAGGAGTGTAACGAGTTCGCAGAAATATGAAGATAAAGGAATAAGTCAGCGGAGATTAACAAGGCAACCCTGAGAAGAAAAACAATGAAATCCCTCACCGCAGGGAAAGTCACTTCATCATGCCTTACGAATTTTATCTCTACTCATCTGAGTCAACATTTTCTAATATCATCTGCTCACCTGTCATTTGCTTGACATCGAATGTACCGAAACAGGTCACCGTATTTAAAGAAATAAATTGATAGAAATCACACACAGACACAACTCGTTCTAGAACACCAGCACTAATAAAAAACAACATCTGTAATTGATTTGTGTGCCGCACGGAATGGCCGCTTGGTCTAAGGCATCATGCTACGGACTGGGCGGCCCTTCCCACCAGAGGCTCAAGTCCTCCCTCGGGCATGGGAGTGTGTGTTGTCCTTAGTATGGAAGGCGAACCAAAGACTACGTTTTATTGGCAGAAGACTTAGAAGATGCAACAGTTCCACTAAAGAAACTGCCTGCACTACACTTGTGAGTCCTATTTTGGAGTATTGCTGCGGACTATGGGATCCTCACCAGGTGGGACTGACGAACGATTTAGAGAAAATTCAGAGAAGGGAATCTCTTTTTGTATTATAGCCATGTAGGGGAGAGAGTATCTCGCAAATGATGCACGAGTTGGGTGGAAATCATTAAAATAAAGGCGTTATTTGTTGCAGCGAGTTCTATTTACGAAATCTCGTTTCATCAACTTTCTGTTCAGAAGGCGAATATATATTGTTAGCACCCACCTACACAGGGAGACATGATTATCATAATAAAATAAATCAGATCGAAAAAAGAAAGATTTGTGCGTTCCTTTTTCCTGGGAGCTATTGGAGAATGGAACTATAGAGAAAGATCATAAAAGTGGTTCGATGTACCCTTTGCCATGCACTTCAATGTGACTTACAGAGAATCCATATAGATGTAGATGTAGTGTAAGTTAAAATAGTTTGTAAGCTTAAGGACTGATGACCACAGCAGTTTTGTCCAATAGGTTTCAAACATTTGAATTAATTTATGAAAATTATTTGTCGTATTTTTAACAAGGGTTTTAAACTGATGTTTTGACTTTGTTTCCTACGTGAAAAAATATAATTACTTCAAAGTAAAATTGCCTGTGTTCCTGTTGCCGTCATTCCGTTGTGGTATTATGCCTGGCATAAATGAAAAACAGAATGTCCTTAACAACGTTTCACTAATATGTGCACATTAGGCAAGTAAAACATGCAGTCCTTAATGTAAGTATTTTTGTACATTGAGTGCATAGTGTCTTACAGCCATTTGGATGTGTTATAATTCGTATAACATTAAAAATATGATACACCTTTTCCTAGTGAACATGCAGGATTGCCTTATCATTAAAAATGACGTTAAAAAGGCTGTTGTGCTGCAGCAAAGCAAAGCAAAAGGCAATCTAAATTTTACAGAAATAAATACATTATTTTCATATAGAAAACAGTTCAGAGATTCAATGGCAAGAAGTTGTAATTAGTTTGATGCATTACGTTTGCTCATTATTAATGCCCATACATTATTGTGGGGGGGAGGCTTTGTGTATATTTTGTCACTACAAATATTACGTGATGATTACTTGCACGTCATGTGCTGCTTAAGACAAGCTGTCATTGAACAACTACAGACTGTCTTGTAACACGCATGACTCTGTAATACTATATGTTCTTTAGTAAAACAATGCACATGGGCTTTAATGCCATAGCTTGAACTGATTTCTATAACTAAAGGTATGTAATGTAAATTTTAGCTGTACCTATTTACTTTTAAAATATGAGCTTTTTTAGCGCTTGTTACATGTAATATCTGCTGCATAATTTGTAAATGATGAGACCAGCCCGAAACGCGTAAGAAAATATAAGGAAAATAAAGAATCCACCTCTACCGGGATTTTCTTTTTTTCTGCAGCCCAACAGCCTTTTTCAAATGTTCAAATGTTTGCAGAGCTTATGGGACTTAATTATGGGGTCATCACTCCCGAAAATTACAAACTACTTACGAACTAGCTAATACTAAGGACGGCACAAATATCCATGCCCGAGTGGGGATTCTAACCCCCGACCTTAGTGGCCGTCCAGAACGTGACTGGCGCGCCCAATCCGCTCGGCCACCGCGGCCAGCAACAGCCTTTTTAACGTCATTTTTATACTTATTATTATGGCTGCATACTTCCATAAGGACTTTAAGACAGACTTGTATTGTCTTATCAGTTATGTGTTGCTCCTCCACATTTTATTCATAAACATAAAGCCTTCACAAAGTGTAGTAACAACGCAACACAGAAAGAGAAATAGTTTCAACGTCTGGAATAATAAAAATCTTGCGCAACAGATGATGTAGATGTGTTTTTTAATGCACCCTACACATATGATGATGACGACATTTCAAAGTTGTGGACCAGACATGAAAAGAATCTGCCAGGATTTATTGTGGTTGTAGAACGTATTTTATGTATTCCAGACGTAACGCGAAGTCTCTGATGAGATATGCGTCCATATTTATGAGTTTCAATTATTAAACAGTGAAATTAAGGACGCTGTTAAAAATATAAAGACCACAGGTGGTGATGCGGCTGTACGTTTATTAACGAGTTTAAAAATGTTCATCATCAGAATCCAGACCTGGGGTAAAACTGAATACTGAACGTATGGCGTCCTGGACTTGCTTAACTATAGCAGAAGTGTAGTTCAACAGGACCATGACGCCATACGCTTCCTATTACGTTTTACCCAGGCTTGGATTCAGAAGGTGATTATTTTCCAAACGCTTTAAACTTACAGCTGTATCACTACTTTCTACAGCGTTCGCAATAACACTGTATTTTATGCACCCTAATAAGGAAGCATAGTCAACAGTGTTTTAGTGAAACAAGCCTGTTATTCACAAATCGCCGCAATCAACTGGGGCCTACATCGAGAATATTTGAACCGAGAACGCTCAGTGATCCACTGCTGATTGACAGTATACGAGGGTTGCAACTAAAATAGTGGCAACACTGCTGTGGAGACACAATGCAATGGAATCCACTATTGTCGTTTACAGCACACGTTGTTGACATACCTACCTTACCTCTGAGCAAATGAACTCGTCCGTCCCATGTCACCGACTAGCGCACAATCGAGGGAAACACAGGCACTCGTGAGCGAGCAGTCTAACGTAACGGTACCACGAAACAGGAACAACATAGTTGGATCAAGATTGCATGTGCCAGAGATCGTACAGCACGACAGTATCATCAAGCTCTTCAAGAGGCGTGCGGGGAATCGGTATTGCCGTACAGAACAGTGGCATTTTGGGTAAAAGGCTTCAACGAAAGTCGCCAAACTGTGGCAGACATGCATCGGGCAGGTTGTCCAAGCGTATTATTGATCGTTTTTGGAGCATCACCTTCGATCAGCATTGCGAAAGAGGTGGCAACACTTTCTGCGCAACCCACCCATCAGTTTGCACGACAATGCGTAAGCGATGGCTGCTATGTTCGGTCGATGGGACTACGAAGTACTGTAGCATCGACCATACTCCCACTTCGTGGCATTCGCTTCGGAACTGTTCCAGAGATTCGACAGGCAGTAGACCTCTCAATTCGCACCATCAACAGAACAGACACTGCTAAAGATGTATTACGCCTTCCACATCGCTGGCAACGTTCTACACAACGCTGGTGACTACTTTGAAGGACAGTAACAGGTGCAAACATGTAATGCTTTTGTATCGGGTGTGAATAAATAGTTCCAACCCTCGTATATAAAGCTACTACTGCAAGCAAATGAAAAGTGTGAAAAGTTACTAATTTAAGAATCCAATTTTTGCACGTTTTCTATGCAAACACAATCGTGTTTCAATAAAACTGTGCCGGCCGCGGTGGCCGAGGGGACTGAGGCGCTTCAGTCACGGTCTACACGGCCACTACGGTCAGGGGTTCGAATCCCCCCTCGGGCATGGATATTTGTGCCGTCCTAGTTCGTAAGTAGTTCATAAGTAGTTTGTAAGTTTAGGGACTGATGACCCCGTAGTTAAGTCCCATAAGCTTTACAAACATTTGAACATTTGAATAAAACTGTTTGTTTAAAGTCTAACAAGTAGACGGCACGACCGTGGGGTCGGGGATTTGTCTGAAATTTTGTGTGGTTAAAGAAGACCCTTAACACCTCACATGGTTAAAATATTAGGACGCACTACTCGGAAAATCCCGAGAAAAATCGTCCAAAGTTTCTTAGGTGCCTTATGAGTATAAAACGTTAGTCCATTGCCGAGCCGCCGTCTGGTCTAGATGGTTGGGGCTCCGACTCTTACACCAGAGGTCTCGGGTTCGATTCCTCCTCCGGCACCTTTTTTTTTCTTCTATTTTTAGTCCACCTATTATTCAGAGAGTTTCCCAAACCTACATTATCTTTAAGAAATTAGTTACGTTAATTAATAAAAATTATTTTCATTTTGTCCAGCAACACAATTCATGGCGATGGGTTTTTGATTGTAACGTATATGAGGAGAAACATTGGGTTTTTAATCAGAATAACAAAGTCTATTGGGAAACATTCAGTTTTTATACATATAATAATTATAAACAAGAACCGCAGTAGTAATTATCGTAAAAAAAGTAATTTTTGCGCCATCTTGAGCAACATATAACAGTGTGAATTAATTCCTCTTCAGTTACGAATGTTTTTTCACCCAAAAGTTCCAATGTATTATTATTATTATTATTATTATTATTATTATTATTATAAAGTTCTCCGGCCAACGACATAGCATCAGGAGAGATTTCTTCCGAAGATGTCGATGCAATTAAATTATTTTCCTTTTCATAACACACCACTGCGTCCTTCAATCGTAATTTTGATCGATTACTATCAATGGGTTCTTCAGGAATTTCTTCTCCCATTCCAGATGAGCCAGCAACTTCTTCAGTCGACATGTTTAACCTCGGATCGGAATAACACGAAATTTGAAACAGGCACGTCTGTTCACAAGCCGCGGTGGAGTAGCCGAGCGGTTTAAAGCGTCTCGCTGCGGAGCGCCCGGTTGCTCGCCGTGGAGGTTCGAGTCCTCCCTGGGGCATGGGTGTGTGTGTTTCAAAAAATGTTCAAATTTTTGTACAGCTTATGGGACTTAACTACGGGGTCATCAGTCCCTAAACTTACAAACTACTTATGAACTACTTACGAACTAGGACGGCACAAATATCCATGCCCGAGGGGGGATTCGAACCCCCGACCATAGTGGTTGTGCTGACCGTGACTGGAGCGCCTCAGTCACCTCGTCCACCGCGGCCGGCTGTGTGTGTTTGTCCGTAAGTTAGTTTACCTAGATTTAAGTAGTTTGTAAGCTACGGACTGATGACCACGCAGTTTGGTCCGATAGATTTACAAACATTTGAACATTTTCTGTTCACGACGAAATCGAAAAACAAACCGCCGTTTACTTCTCACGGCTCGCGCACAGTCCTATGCTCAGATGACCGTTATAATCCCAAGGGGACCCTTACATAGCCCCTTTAAACGTTGAAACCCCATACAACGAAATAGAACAACGAGCACGAATATTTTTCAGTGATTGAAAAACTTTACGTTCTTGAGCTGAAATGATGTTTTAAAAATAATGTAGGTTTGAGATACGTTTTGAATAATTGGTGGAATAACAAAAGAAAATGAAACATACGAAAAAAAAGTGTCGGAGGAGGAATCGAACCTGAGTCCTCTGTCGTAAGAGATTTTTTTTTTTTTTTTTTTTTTTTTTTTTTTTTTTGCTCTAATGGGTAGTTCCGTTCGTTGCGGACGCTGATCATGTTGGTTCGTTTGTGTTCGTTCTGTTCTTGGCTCAGCGTTCAGCCTTCTGACCGGGCGCGCTGTGCCACGGCGCCCGGTAATACTTTTTGAATAATTGGTAGAGTCGGAGCTCTAACCATCTAGGCCAGACAGCGGCTCGGCAGTGGACTAACATTTTATACTCCTTAGGCATCCCATTTTTCGGGATTTTCCGAGTAGTGCGTCCTAATATTTTAACCACGTGAAGGGTCCTCTTTCACCGCACAAAATTTCCGACAAATCCCCAACCACACGGTCGTCCGTCTCCTTGTAAGTAATGTCTTATTAACGGCAAAGAGACGAAATATTCTACTAGTAAATGAGTCTTTTTGTTTTTCTGTGATTGTACTCAAATATATCAAAATATTTTCTACGTGCTTTACGAACTTTATGACGAACGTGTTCTTGTAAAATAACGGGGAAGAGAGAAGGGAAGTAAGGATTTTACAGAGAGAGAGAGAGAGAGAGAGAGAGAGAGAGAGAGAGAGAGAGAGAGAGATGTGTGATCTGTGGTGAGCGGCGTGGCGAGCTCTGTCGAGACGAGAGGTCAGAGTCGCTCGTGATGCTGGGTAATTCGCATGCCCAGAGGCTGGACAACAGACGTAGTGCCAGTACGTGACCGAGCGGTCAAGTGGGGCTGGAGCAGGCGACCCGTAACGTAGCTCATAGCAGCACTTTACTGGACAGGAATTCAGTTTGCTTCGCCGAGTAGTACTTGTCGGATGGCGTTTGCCAACGGCCACTACTTTCGCCGCTAGGGTCATCAGCTGCGCTTTGTCGACGCAGGGTCATGTAAGAAGTGGGCTGTCCGCACGATCAAACAGACCTCACGGCACGCGGCGCCGCGTTCCACTAGCTAAATGCCGCGCGTTCATAGTGCGTCCGATCAAGTGCGGATCGAACACAGCAACAGAACTCACGCTTTTGTCGTGGCGCATTGGCAACGGAACGACAATTCGTTCGATTAACTGAGAGCGCAGTTTAATCAGACATAGTGACTAGCGCAGAGATAGGCGACTGGCGATGTATGCTAGAAATTAGTGAATACAGTTGGGCTTTTGTCTGCCTTTACGCGTCAGTGAGCGAGGTGGCGCAATGGTAACACACTGGATTCGCATTGGGAAGGACAGTGGTTCAAACCCGCAGCCGGTCATCCTGATATAGGTTTTCCGTAATCTTCCTAAATCACTCCAGGCAAAATCTGGAGTGGTTCTTTTCAAAGAGCGCGTCCAATTTCCTTCCCTTCGTTGGCTAAAATTAACCAGCGTGTGCACCGTCTCTAATGACCACGATGTCGACGGGAAGTTCAACCATAACTTTCCTTCCTCCCTTTATGAGAATTAAATGGACCGAAAGAACAACAAATGTGTCCATTATTAAACAACTTAATATCTCCAGACGTCTTTCTTCTCGAGTCGACGAAAAAAAATTCTCCACTTCTTTGGCCATATTGTGAGAAGAGACGGAGAAAACCTAGAAAAAATAATCTTACAAGGAAAGATCTAGGGCACAAGACCAAGAGGAAGAGCAGCGAGCAGATGGATAGACCAAATCAAGAAGATCTCCGGTCTACCTGTTCAGCAGGCACTGAGAGAAGCTGACAACCGTCCAGGATGGAGACGCTTGGTTCATGGGGTCACGACGCTCAGCAATGAGCACAACGACTTATGATGATGATGATGATGATGATGAGAATTAAATATGTGGAATGTGAAGAGAGCTACGGTATTATATTCTGCGTCAGTCTCTACCTCGCATTGCTAAAAGGAGGCTTTCGCAGATAAGACACTGGCACGCAATGGGAAAGGCTGTATTTCACCTTCTCGTTGTGGAGTGAAGATGTTCATCCGTGCATCAAAGGCAGGAGTAGACTTTGGAGGCGAGGATCGACAAGATGCGGGCCATGAAAGCGGCTATTTAATCGTGCCTTTTTGTCTGCAGACTGTGCGATTTTACATTTTGGTGTCTTCGCCTTGCTCACGTGACTTTGAACTACATCAATGAACCACTTGCCGGCCGCGGTGGCCGAGGTCACTGAGGCGCTCCAGTCACGGTCTGCACGGCCACTACGGTCGGAGGCTCGAATCCCCTCCAGGGCATGGATATTTGTGCCGTCCTTAGTCTTAGTTAGTTCATAAGTAGTTTGTAAGCTTAGGGACTGATGACCCCGTATTTAAGTCCCATAAGCTTAACAAACATTTGAACATTTTGAACTAAAACGTGAAACCTTGGAAAAACAGAAAAATCTACACGCCTAATACGTAGTGGTAATAAACTTATACATTAATATTCCCTGTGAATTTCTTTCCTATATAAACTGTATCACTAAAACATGAAAAACAGAAAAATCTACACGTCTAATACAGCAGCACCAGGCAACAGAAGGAGGGGAACTATAGCCAATGACCCTACAGTCATGTCAAACGCAAATAAAGGCTAGGAAGTCGCAACCATTGCTCGATAAGGAATGTTATGATGAACGGCAGACGACACTGTCACAACACCAAGCAATAACACAATGCAAGCTTACGACCTGTCAGTGTACGCAAGGTGGAGAAGATTATTATGAGCCCTAATAAAGAAAAAGAAGGCGGACTACATAGAAGATGCTATACGACTAGAAGAACGTGCTCAAAGAGAGCCATTTATAGCACTCAGAAAACCAAGACCACCAGAAACGAAAAGTAATCTGCGAAACTACTACTTGCTGTATCATATCCCCTTGTGTCATAGGTGACTCATTGTGGAACCACCGTCTCACCCTAGAAGCTCTAAAATACTTTAATAATTAAGGTCTCTGTGGACAAAGGGCAATCCAATGAACTGCATTTGCCAGTTAGTAGCAAATCGAAACGATGTTCAAATTGTAGTTAAAAAAAGAAGCTACATAGAACGGCATGGTCATGCAAAGAGTGTAATGTCGGATTGTGCCTAAATGATAAAAAAAATGCTTTTTGGAATATCGTGAGAAATATAAAACAGTGGTGTATGTAATGTACTTAGAAATTTTGCATAAAACGAAAAATATTGTTGGCTTTAGTTTGAAAAAATATATGAAAAAAATGTAATATCAGTGTAACAATAAATGTTATAAAATCAAAATTAGTGGAGTCTATGAAAGACATTGAAAAATTCTTTGTGTCACAATGGTTTCACAGTGAAGCCATCTCTGTATATTTCTTATCATTTTTTAAAATTGCATTGTGCTCCAGTAAGGCAATAAAGAAGGATAAAACCAAATTACACTGCCTAACGTATCCAAAAGTGTGTGAATCAAAGAGTTAAGGGGTCTAACATTGCACGCACCGATCCGTATTGACCAAATTCTCCTGATTAGTCCCCGCACGAAAGTCATAATAAGGGATATTTTATCTCGGAATATTTTACGCAAGAGGATGCCAATTCTCATTAATCATATGTAAGAGCAGTATATCCTGTGATAAACTACTGTAACATTCAGTCATTCACAGTACCTTTATTGCAGTGCCTTGTTGGTTAATCTTGAAAGACCCAATAAGTAGATCATCTAGACTGTGGCTCCTGGAACTGTTGAAAAAGCTTCACCTCTCTTCATAAACCATACGTTTGTATGGCCTCCCCACAGATATGACTCCGTTGTTGTTGCACCTACGGTACGACTCTTTGTATTGATAAGGCACGCCGGCTAGTCCGCCTCGGCAATGTCTTTGGTTAATGTTGGTGTCCTTTTACCGTAATTTTTAAGAAACGTTATACGTAATGTAATTAAGAACACAACTTTTATAACACTTGTATTATTTTATTTAGAACTTGTGAAATACAGGGTGGTCGGAAATCCCCTTTACAAACTTCTAGGACTTGTAGAGGATCGCGAGTACATAACATTTTGAATAGGAACCCATGTCCGAAAACGTATCGTTTCCGTTCCACCATGGTTTCAATTCAGACTATTATTTCCCCCACTCCTACTTCAGGAATGTAGTAAGGCGTGTCCTAGTACAATTGTTGCAATCAGTTGGAAAAGTATACTGAATCGTTCCGTTATTACTTACATATTTTCATTACAATTTACACCGTATGGTTTACATTAGTCGACAACATCAAGCAACCAGCATCTACGGCATCAGTCGCAACGTACTGATGCATTATAACAGCGGCTCGATGTGGCGATCACCAACTAAATTTTATTACAACAAAACAATAGACCATTTAAATAGGCAACAACCATACGATTAATTGTAGCGTAATGGGCATTATCTTCTCTGTCCCTAAGCAGACGTTCGCGAGTTATGCATCTGAATTGAAAATGTCGTAGAACGGAAACGATACGTTTCCGGACATGGGTACCTGTTCAAAATGTTATGTACTCACTACCCTCTACAAGTCCTACAAGTTTGTAGTGGGGATTTCCGAACACCCTGTATAACCGTCTGTCTCTAATAGACAGGTTTCAAAAACGGCGTGGGAGACACTGGACTCCATAATAACTCTTTTATCAAAGACACGTGTCGATATCGGAAGTTATCAGCGGTTATTACTCATGATTAAAGAACTCATACTTTTAGTTGAAACTTTATCGTTAGTTGGGAACATTATTGTGTTTTGATGATTGTTTCTGTGATATTGTCCAGGATGATTTAAAGTTTATACCAAGTACTCCTGACTAATTTGTTTAGGAGTCGTCATCATGTCTCCCTTAATACATGAGTTGTACTCCGTATTTTGCTATATCGCGAGGCATGGATGCAAGTTATGTTTATGGTGGGGGTCACAATTTCTTTGTGATTTAGGGTGAATAAGTTTTATCTTTGGCGTCTCTGTTGTGGGTGGAATCACTGAGAGCGACACACAAACCTCATCAACAGTTGTGTGCTGATTTTCAGTACCTAGCTTGTTCCCAATGTAGGTTATCCACACCACAGACATCTCAAAGTATTAACTACAAGATCAACAGCGATGAAGTGTTTTAATATAATAATTTATTACAACGTCGAGATTACACGAAATAAATTGATACTAACATAAATAAACAATTTTACAAACTTTCGATTCGAAATAAAGCGAGGAACGTTTGTTACGAAACTAATTTAAGATTTGCAATACCAACAAAGTTCTCCTCGTTTAGTACAGTCCTAATGTACACGATTCCTATATTTCACTAATTGCTGCGGTCGTAAATACAGATTTTCAGACTAAGGCTAACTAGCATGTAAATGGGGAAAGTTCTGTAGGTTTCGACCGTTTCTATTTACTTCTGGCCAATATCAACCTTTCTATCAGTATTTCGTATCGTATTATCTTTCCTTCTGTGTCTTGCCTTAGTTCTTGTGGTTTGCGTTTACTGTATGTGGACTTACAATGTCTGATTTTTTGTTGGCATTAAGTACAGTCAATTTGATCAAGGGCCGCCTTTAGTCTGATGCCATGGTCGGATCATAAGCTATTACATGTGGCCTAGCCCTTAGGCAATCAACTACATATATAGGGTGCCGCAGTTAAACTTTTCATCCGAAATGTCTCTGGGACAAAAATAGATACTGGGAAACGGCTTTCATGGGCATGGACGTACGGCAGGGCTTATGAAAAGATGTACTAAAAGACATTCTGTAACGCAAGGTATATTATTTTCAATAAAACTCTTTTTAAATGAGCACGTTATATTATTATTTATGCAGTCAGTAACATGAAAAATCACAGAAATAATTCCGTTGGTTGCATCCCATTACGTTAATTACTTCCAGAGAAATTGCGAAGCGAATTTGAGGCTTGAAATAAACGAAACTGCAGGTATCGCACTTCCTAAATACAAGCGTAAACCTCATGCTGCCTGTAATCTTTCGCTATGTGCGCTTTTCATTTATTTCAAGCGTCAAATTCGCTTCTATCTCGGGATTTAATGGACATATTGCGGTGCAATCAACCAAATTACTATTGATTGCGTAAGAGATAACATGGGGTGACATTTAAAACAACGTAAGTTCGTGTAGAAAATAATATTTATTTATGTTTTGGAATTAATCATAATACTAACTTTCGTAATCCGCTGCCGTATTAACATGCCTGTGAAAGTCGTTTTCCAGTATCTATTTTTGTTCCAGAGGTTGGAGTGATTTGTAAGTGGGTCACCCCGTATGTATATAGACACAAATATGTCAAATTGCCGGCCGCGGTGGCTGAGGGGACTGAGGTGCGCCAGTCACGGTCTGCACAGCCAATACGGTCGGGGGTTCGAATCCCCCTCGGGCATGGATATTTGTGCCGTCCTTATTCTTAGTTAGTTAATAAGTAGTTTGTAAGTTTAGGGACTGATGACCCCGTAGTTTTAGCCGGCCGCGGTGGCCGAGGGGACTGAGGCGCTTCAGTCACGGTCTTCACGGCCACTACGGTCGGGGGTTCGAATCCCCCCTCGGGCATGGATATTTGTGCCGTCCTAGTTCGTAAGTAGTTCATAAGTAGTTTGTAAGTTTAGGGACTGATGACCCCGTAGTTAAGTCCCATAAGCTTTACAAACATTTGAACATTTTTGAACCCCGTAGTTAAGTCCCATAAGCTATACAAACATTTGAACATTTGAAATGTCAAATTCTTCTTTGGAGATGACGAAAACATTGTCCCTTCCCATGGATCTGCATGAGCGCATTGCTAATAGTGTCTAGAACGACATGAAGAGCCCGAAACAGCTTTAATGTACGTCGCTGGTTTTGTATCCCCACCGGAAGACACCATCGATGGGAGTGGTGTAAACTGTGTGGTACTCATCCCAGTCGCTGATGCCCCCTGGGGGGCAATTTCTCGAGGAGGCGGCGGAACAAAACTTAGGAGTGAAGCGTTCTAGAGAAACTAGGGCGCTGAGCAGAAGCGTGATCGCCGTTCTGCCTTTTCTTTGTTCCTTATCCTTTGGATATTAAAACAGAAATTGGTACATGAAATTGATTTACTGCTTGTGGTTCATTATTTAATCATTTCCTTACAACAGTGGACAGCAGAGTCGACGAAGTTGCCTGTGGTGTGCTACTTCTCGCAAAGCACTGGTAAAGCTAACACTTAATCCCTTACTGCGAAAGATACGGCTCAATCCACTTTATTTGAAAAGCCCATATATGTGAGTATATTGAGAAGCTGCTCCTGATGACAGATATGGTACACAGCGAAACAACTCTCTGAGTAGCCGGCCGCAGTGGCCGAGTGGTCTGCGGCGTGCCAGTCACGATCTGCACGGCCGCTGCGGTCGGGAGTTCGAATTCCCCCTCGGGCATGGATGTTTGTGCCGTCTTTAGTATAAGCTAGTTCATAAGTAGTTTGTAGGCTTAGGTACTGATGACCCTGTAGTTAAGTCCCATAAGCTCTACAAACATTTGAACCCTCCGAGTAGCATAAGTCATCTGATGTGAGAACAAGGTTAAAGAGGATATCTGTAGACCATAATAAAGAGAAGAAAACACCCAGTAAGGGGTTAAGTGTTTCCATTCGAGCTTTATGGTTATATTATGATGATCACATATCCGCATGTAAATGGGCATCAAAAAATGTTCAAATGTTTGTAAATCTATCGGACCAAACTGCGTGGTCATCAGTCCGTAGCTTACAAACTACTTAAACCTAGGTAAACTAACCTAGGACAAGCACACACACCCATGCCCCAGGGAGGACTCTAACCTCCAACGGCGAGCAACCGCGCGCTCCGCATCGAGGCGCCTTAAGACCGCTCGGCTACTCCACCGCGGCTGGGCATAAAAAATACGTGGGTTGGAACTTAGTGGCAACTATTTATTCACAACCGATACGTAAGCGTTACATGTTTACTCCTGTTACTGGGTGCGAATGGAGCGGTCTACCGCTTGCCGAATCTCTAGAACAGTTCTGAAGCGAATGCCACGAAATGTTTCCTTCATCTTCGGAAGCAAATCAGTCACAAGAATGGGGAGTATGGTGGATGGTACAATACTTCCCAGTTCCATCGAACGAACAGGGCAGTCACAGCTTGCGCTGCTTGCGCCTGCGCATTGTCGTGCAAAATGATGGTTGGGTTGCGCAGAAAGTGGTCGAAGGTGATGCTCCAAAAACTAACAGTAACACTGTGCACTGACGGTCTTCCGTAGAGTACGAAATGCGTTACGATAACGCCATTACATTCGTACACGAGAATCACCATAACGTGCACCATACAGGGGATCTGACTCACTTTCAACTTTCGCGGCGACCCATAATGACACCGTTCGTTGGATTGGCGTTTCAGTTTTGGCTCATACGATGTGGCAAAAAATGTTCAAATGTTTGTATAGTCTATGAGACTTAACTACGGGGTCATCAGTCCCTAAACTTACAAACTAATTATGAACTAACTAAGACTAAGGACGGCACAAATATCCATGCCCGAGGGGGCATTCGAAGCCCCGACCGTAGTGGCCGTGCAGACCGTGACTGGAGCGCCTCTGTCCCCTCGGCCACCGCGGCCGGCTACGATGTGGCCCATGTCTCATTCAGTGTTAGGATAAGGCATAAGAAAGCCTCTCCTTGGTACTCATAGCGTTCCAAGTCGTCTGAGCAGTGTCGTAACGCAACTATTTTTGCATTTCCGTCATTCCATGCAGAACCCATCGTAATGCAATTTTTTGCATACCCAGGCTTTCTTTCAGGATGCGAAGCACAGTCGTGTGCTAATCCGGTTTCGTGGACGAACTCACGAATCGTCTGGTTTCGATTACTGTCCACTAAAAAGCAACAGTATGTACTTCTTCAGAGGCGCTAGGACGACCTGCCCGATCCATGTCTGCCACAGTTTGCCGATCTTCGTTGGAGGGTTTTACCCTACGTGCCATTGTTCTATACTGCAATGCCAATTCTCCACACACCTCTTGAAGACTTTGATGATACTGTCGTGCATTACAACCTCTGTCACAGGCGACCTTGATCTAAATCCGTTGTTCCTGTTTCGAAAACATAGTGACACCATTACGTTAGACCGCTCGCTCACAAGTGACTGTGTTTCCCTCGAGGTGGGACTGGTGAGTCCATGCAACACCACCTAGAAGACAAGGCCTTACAGCTGGCCGTGCTTACGTCACACCCAAAGGCGCGAGGCCGACGAAAGAGACAGGCCGCAGCGCGCACGTCATATCACGTGATCAAGTGAGGCCTGAGCCGGCGCGATCGCTAGTGGATTGGCCGGCCGCTGTGAGACAGTGGACTGTGCCCCAGCGGCCGGCCAGTCTGCTAGCGATCGCGCCGGCTCAGGCCTCATTTGATCACGTGATATGACGTGCGCGCCGCGGCCTGTCTCTTTAGTCGGCCTCGCAAAGGCGGCAACTGCCACCTGACTGCCTGTCGGCTGGGGCACGCCCAACGCCGCGTAGCGGCCGGCCAGTCAGGTGGCGGCGGCCGCCTTTACTAGGCCAACGAGAAAGACAGCCATGGCGCGCCTGTCAAATTACAAAAGGAAGGTAAGCCCGAGCCAGCGCGATCGCTAGCTGAGTGGCTGGCCGCTATGTGGCAGTGGGCTGTGCCCCAGCGGCTGGCCAATCGGATAGCGATAGCGCCGGCTCAGGCCTACCTTGCTTTTGTAATTTGACAGGCGCGCCGCGGACTGTCTTTCTCGTTGGCCTCGCGCCTTTAGGTGTAACGTAGGCACAGACAACTGTGAGGCCTTGTTTTCTGGGTGGTGTTGATCCATGTGCTCGGAGTAAGGTAGGTATGTCAACAATGTGTGCTATTAGTGACAATCGTACATTCCATTGCATAGTGTCTCCACAGCAGTGTTGCCACTATATGAGTTACAACCCTCATATTTCAGTAATCGGGGGAGGAAGTTTCAGATTGGAATATCATGAACATATCTTGTCGCAACAAAGATGCTTTTAATGAAATAAATCGCAATTTGCGATCACTTATGGCATCACTGTACTAGGTTTAGATGGAATACCAAAGTTCAGTGAATGAAAATTTGTGCCCGGCCGGGATTCGAACGTGGAATCTCCTGCTTACTAGGCAGACGCGTTGTCCACTCCACCACTGAGGACACAGTGACCAGCCCGACTGCAGAGGACTCTTCCCTGCACGTGTCCCGCCACACCCAAATCTCCATCCGTCACGCTGTCTCTTACCTATTACCACAACCTATTTGTTACAGAACAAATGGGCTGTGGTACTAGGAAAGACACAGCGTGACGAATGGAGATTTGGGTGTGGCGGGAGACGTGCAGGGAAGAGTCCTCTGCAGTGGGGCTGGTCACTGTGTCCTCGGTGGCGAAGTGGTCAACGCGTCTGCCTAGTAAGCAGGAGATCCCGGGTTGGAACCCTATCCGGGCACAAATTTTCTTTCGCCACACTTTGGTATTCCATGTAAACCTTTTACAGTGATGCCATAAGTGATCGCAAAGTGCGATTTATTTCATTAAAATGAACGCTGTAACGTCGTCAAAAATATATAGAAGACGCTTTTGTTTCAGTGACTCCCACCTGAAGTCGCGTATCATATCCCTGTCCTTCTGTCTCCCATTTCTGCCTCATAGTAGACAACCTACTGTGCTACTCTCTTTAAACTCTTTTGATGTCCAGTGTCTATCGTATCTGGTAAATATCCCGAATCAGGCAGCAGTACTCCATAAAACGGACGATCTTAGCGTAGGCAATTCTCTTAACAGCTCTCTGCACCTCCTAAGCGTTCTGCCAATAATACGAAGTCTTTGTTCGTCTTCCAGACATCAATATCTATGTGATCGTTCCGTTCAAAATTGTTCGTGATTGTAATTCCTAGTTATTTAGTTCGATTGACAGCCTTTAGATTTCTGTGATTATAGTGTAACCGAGATTTAACGGATTGCTTTCAGTGGTCTTTTTATTATTTAGAGTTAATTTCCAGTCTTCGCGGAAGAGAGATATCGTATCTGCAAATTTGAGTCTTTAATTTTAATTACATTGTAATGGGGAATCTCTTTGCCACAAAATTGACCAACGTGCACGACATGCTTTTCTGTATACAGGAAAATGAAATATATGAACAATTAAAATGAAAACACCAATTGTGCTGGTTTCACCGTATCTAATGCGTGTTCTTAGTTCGTTTAACCCCTAACATACCAAGCGGGGTCCTCTAGGGACCGCAGAGAGGTTTTTTCTGTGATATTTCTGCAACTGTAAAAGACAATTCATTCTTGATTTTTATGTGTGTCTTACATCCATTTCAGATACATATTCATGATTACATCTATGATGTGTTAAAAATTGTAAAATAAATAAAAACGTACTTGGTGTCCTGGCGGGACCCCGCTTGGTAGACTACGTTACAATTTTTTTTCTATTTTTCAGAATTAGAGCGCAGTAAATTTACAAAAATAGCCCACAAACAAATCTCAGACGATGAAATTCTTCGGGTGCTAAATTAAAGTGGTGTCAGTGACTCAGAAGATGTCTTGAGCGAATCTGATCAGGATTTTATTCCAAAAGGAGGTGCATCAGAATCAGAAGGTAACATTGAAGTGAATTCAGATGAATGTTACATTGCCGCCGAAAATTCTGACGGGGTTTCTGATGATGGAGTTCATTGCAAACTCATGACGAAAACTCACAATTTCTGTGCCTCCAGTGATCCGTTGTCGTTAGTGTAACATTGTGAATGGATCTCTGGGACAACGTGAGCAAGGATCTTGCAACCACAATGTCTGATGTTTTTAATATGTTCTTTGAGGAGAAAAATTGTAAATACTATATGCACCTTTTACCAATGCTGAAGCGTCACGTTTTCAGCATTTACAAGGCAAATGCTGCTGTGACCCGAATGAGAATTTGGGCAGACGTGGATTCTGTCGAACTGAGAGCGTTTTCTGGTGTGCTACGTATTTCTAGAGCTCTCCGAATCAATTTCTGACATCGAAAGAACCTAATTAATCTTGTACACTACATTGTTGAGAAAATAAAAAAGAACATGGGGTCTTCAGAGGACCGGAGCTTGGTAAATGACGTTTATGACACAGGCTTTGTATGTTAAGAGTTGAGTATACCTGTCGCTATTTTAATCTAATTTGTAATCCCTTGGTAGCAACTTGCATATACAAGTACAAGAATACAAACTATATAGATGTTTGGGCTTGTGCAATAGTCATGGAAACTAATTTCACTAAGTAACTGTCAAAGGACTTTCCTCGCGCATCGAATCAGGCGCAGTTAGGATATGCAGACAGGCCACTTACGATAAATGATGTCCACGCTCTTTAAGTCACACTTACGGCAAATGCTGCAGAGAAAAGGACATCACGAAATTTCCAAAACTAATTCTCTACTTCAGCAATTTCCAAATCGTGATGCTAACAAACTGATCACTGTGAATAGCTCCCTATCTTGTGACTTTCGAAAAAAATGTAGACTATATAAATTAGCGCCTACAGTGGAATGTTAACCAAAATCATTGCCATAACTTTAATGCTGCTATAGATCCTACTATTTAGTAGAGACGATGTTGATTATCATTATTTTCCTTTTGTTTCAGGTAAGTCTGCACATATACGCTGTATAGGTAAGTGGATTATTAACAAGGAAACAATCTTGGTTTTTAGAACAAGACCACGAACTTTGAATTTGAAAGTGGATTAGAAAAAGTGCTCGTATTTCTCTTAACGCTAACTTTAAATCTGTAAAGTCTTTACATTGCGCTACTATCGTTCAGATAACATAACTATTCGTGACAATCTGCATTTGTGCTCTCAGGGATTTACTCAGGAATCCACAAGAAACGGAACAAAAGCATTGCTGATATTACTCTGGAAGGCAGCCCAGACTTTCCCGAACAATTTTGTAACAAAAATCTAGTGACTCTGAAGGGTACTGCTTGAAGAATTCTAGAAACACTCAAATATAGGATACCAGGAAAGCAGTGTACATCGCACTATTCAGCTGAATTGATTACTAGTTTCGATGTTATTTTGGACCATCTTCAAATTTTCCTGCATTACTGACTATAGTAGATCAGCAGAAGCTGAGGAAACCACCAAGTGTTTTCTTCCACTGACCAGGGAAACACAGTAAAGAATTTGATTCAACCAAGGGTTATGACAAGGAGATGAGCTATCCCAGTAGCGTAGATAATTTTTTCTTCTTGGGGTGGGGGGGGATCCAGGTCTCTTCTTTGCAAAAGTCAGTACTTTCAAGTACAATAAGTTAATTTGGGTCAGAATCTAAAATACCTGCTGCTGAACTTTCAAGTCGTTTCAGCATTAAAAACTGGAACACTGGTTGCATTGTGAGCGACTAAAAGAGACTTGATATGGCTCAGTGGAATGGGTTTCGATCACTGTCTCTCCCCCCACCAATCGTTATCTGCGCATCCGAGCTATCCAGACTATTTGTTCAAATGTGTGTGAGCTCTCATGCGACCAAACTGCGTGGTTATCACTCACAAGACTTACACACTAATTACTTGACTCACTATTAAACTAACTTACTCTAAGGAAAAAACAAACACCCATGCCCGAGGGAGAATTCGAACCCCCGACCGTAGCGGCCGTGCAGACTGTGACTGTCGCGCCGCAGACCGCTCAGCCACTGCGGGCGGGGACTATTTGTTAACAAGCTGTTTGATAGTGTGAGAGAGAGTGATACAGTAATGAATATCAATATCCTAGAAGACACTCTGTTGAACTTTATAAACGACAACCTATCAAATATTGATAACGCTTGTACGCTATGTAGACAGTTGAAAGAGTCCTTAACGAGGATTTGGTAGCTTAGAAAAGGAGGCACAAAAACTGAAGCTTCAGGTAAAGGTCACAGTGCACGGTATCTCTTCACTTTTAAGAGACGCTAACCATCATCGTCATAATTTTACATCTCCAGTTTCCTAGGTGTGCCTAACAAGCGTTCTCCAGCCATTACGATCTAGATACAACATTAGGTCCTGTACATCATCTCAGTCGAACCTTTTTAAAGGAATTCACCGCCATTTGACTGAAATGTTGTTTATTTCCACAACCAGGTTTCGGCCTTAGGCCATTATCAAGTGATAAAACTCTACAGACAGGTTTTTTCTAAGTCATTATCATGGCCATAAAATCGTTAGGACAAGTAGATAAGTCTTTGTCATTAACATGAAATAGGTACCACATTTGTTTCAAATAATTATAGCCGCGGCGGAGTGGCCGAGAGCATTGAGGCGTTATGCAGCGATGCGCGAGGCCGTTCCCCGTCGGGGGTTTGAATCCCCCCTCGGGCATGGATGTTTGTGTCGTCTTTAGTATAATGTAGTTCTTAAGTAGTTTGTAAGCTTAGGGACTGATGACCCCACAGTTATGGCCCATAAGCATCACAAACATTTGAACATTTTGAATTTAAAATAATTATACAGATGTGTGTTCGTTATAACGTTACAAAAGCTGCCTTTGTAACGTTATAACGAACACATCTGTATAATTGCACAAATGTGGTTCCTATTTTTATGTTAATGACAAGGATTTATCAACTTGTCCTAATGATTTCATAGCTATGACAATGACTGTCTGAAGAGTTTTATCACTTGATAATGACCTAAGGCCGAAACCTGATTGTGGAAATAAACAATACTTCAGTCAAATGACGGTGAATTCCTTAAAAAGTTTTGCATGACTGATGCCCAAGATGCATACAAAATCAGTTAAAACTGTTCTTTTCTACTTCTGGCCGTACTTTCTCTATCCATCGTCTCCCTGGCCTTCCTCATGGACTGCTTCCTCTCACTTCCAGATTGGAGTATTTATTAGCTGTTCTTGCTATCTATTGCAATTAAATGCCGAACCACTGAAGTCTTAGTTTCCCCAGGATACTGTAAATAGGAATCCTGATACCAGCTGTTACTCTACCTCACTTCTGATTTTGTCTCTCCCATTACTTTATTAGTCCTCTTAAATCTCTTTTCTGTTGTTTGTATTCTGCTGTAGTTCTTTTTTTAACATTCTAGATATTTCTATCCCGTACATAAGAATTGGAGCAAAGTAGGTGTGATAAAACGTTAACTATGCTGCCTCGGGTATTTGCTTGTCTCAGAGTAGACTTCGAAGTTTCTTGTAAAAATTAAATGCTTTCTGTGTCCTGCTTAGGATTTCTTGTTGTCTGGTGCTATCCATGAACAACATACTTCCGAGGTACTGGAAGTGAGAAACTGATTCCATTTTAGTTAAAAAAAATGTTCAAATGTTTGTATAGTCTATGGAACTTAACTACGGGGTCATCAGTCCCTAAACTTACAAACTACTTATGAACTACTTACGAACTAGGACGGCACAAATATCTATGTCCGAGGGGGGATTCGAACCCCCGACCGTAGTGGCCGTGCAGACCGTGACTGAAGCGCCTCAGTCCCCTCGGCCACCGCGGCCGGCCATTTTAGTTCCATCCAAACAAATGTTTTGGCCTGTTTCCTAAATGTTTGTAAATCTATCGGACCAAACCGCGTGGTCATCAGTCCGTAGCTTACAAACTACTTAAACCTAGGTAAACTAACCTAAGGACAACACACACACCCATGCTCCAGGGAGGACTGGAACCTCCACAGCGAGCAACCGCGCGCTCCGCAGCGAGACGCCTTAGACCGCTCGGCTACTCCACCGCGGCCCTGTTTCCTATCTGTTTATGGTCATTGATATTGATATTGCTGAACTTCAGGTTGCACTCTGTAACTATATTGTTCTGAATAGTCAGTCTCTCCTTTACTTCTGGTTCCCCGATATTACAACATTATGTGTAAAAACCAATGTTCTTGATTCATATGTAGTTTCCATAACAGATTTTAAAATTCTGTCCAATACAGTGATAAATAGCAGTGGTGACAGGGAATTTCCCTGCTGGACTACCCCCTTGTCTCAAACCATTCGTATCGACTGTTTTCTTTTTGGACACTGCTATTATAGGTTCGATATGGTACCTTCTCTAAATCAATCAACTAATTTGACACTATTAAATCTTCCAAAAATTTTTATATATTGTTACTAGGGACACTGTTATAGGTTTTGTTTTTCAATATCTAAGAACACCAACACTAGGTTCTTTCCATGTTCTTTGCCACAAGAATGAGATCCGCAGTAGATCGCCCTTTACTGAAACGGCGTTATTGTTCTTGCAGTAAGGGTCAAACTATCTTCCTAGGTCTGGCTTCTATAATTCTAGAAGCTTTAGGTTTTGTTAAAGTAGGGTAATAACTCTGTAGTTTCCACACGTCTTTCGGGCTTTCCTCCTGTCCAGTTATCTTTAAATCTGTTGTAGTTCGGACAACTGACAGACTCTGCAGGTCCATTGTAAGCCAGGTGTTCCGACTGCCTTCTTTATATCTGAGCTTAGCTCATCAAACCCTTGAGACTTTTTTCCGCATATTTTTCAATGTAGAATCAGCTTACAGTATTGTTAATGGTTGTTGAACTTCCCATATTTATTGTACTGGACAATCGGTGGAACACCATTCAATAGCTTGCTGAAATGATTCCCAATTTCCTTTCTAGTTTCGAAGTCTGTTCTCAGTAACGCCTCTTGTTCAGTTTCGAGTGCGGCTATACTGGTGTCCTCACATCTTTTATTCATGACTACCTTTTTTGTTGCCTTGGTAGTCTTCCTGTAATTTGGTGGTGAGTCGAACCGGCACTTATTGTTCTATTTCTGTACCATCCTTTCCACCACCACCTTTTTGTTCCGATGTTCTTAAGACAGACGCTCAATTTCAGTGTCATTGCGTACATGTACCATATTTTCTTTTTTCCAGTCTAATTTCTTAGTTAGCTCATTTTTCTATAATTGCTTTTACTCTGTCATTGGGTCTGTTAACAGTAAGAACTGAATCTTTAGCATTTTATTATATTAGGCTATTGGTACTTGTGCATTCCTTAAATCTGCAATTAACAGGCGGTGATCACTTTACATACATGCACCTGGAATAAGAGAAACGCTACTGTTGAAAAGAAACACATGAAGCTTAATTGAATAAATTATATGTTCATATGTTTGTATAGCTTATGGGACTTACTATGGGGTCATCAGTCCATAAACTTACAAACTACTTATGAACTAACTAAGACTAAGGACGGCACAAATATCCATGCCCGAGAGGGGATTCGAACCCCCGACCGTAGTTGCCGTGCATACCGTGACTGGAGCGCCTCAGTCCCCTCGGCCACCGCGGGCGGCGAGTCAATTATAAGAGATATGAGAATTCTAGTACTTGAGAGCACTAGGAGATGGCGGTAATAGCATATGCGAATAAAATTAAGGACTGCGACGGTAAAAGAGCTTACTGGGCCATGCGTACGGTTATTCAATCACGTAACCCGCGGAGGGAATCGAAGGTGGTTATCTATCAAACTGTTATAAGGTCGGTCGTAATGTGTGGCTCAAAAACATGGATGATCACTGTGGCGGAAGTTCTTGTAATAAGGAAGATTTTCTGAGCAGGGAGTTTAGCATGGCAGTGGAAAATACGAATAAATAAATAAAAGATCTGGAAGAATTACGCCTTATACTAAATGTTCAAATGTTTGTAATTCTATCGGACCAAACTACGTGGTCATCAGTCCGTAGCTTACAAACCACTTAAACCTACATAAACTAACCTAAGGACAACACACTCACCCATGCCCCAGGGAGGACTCGAACCTCCACGGCGAGCAACCGCGCGCTCCGCAGCGAGACGCTTTAGACCGCTCGGCTACTTCACCGCGGCGCATTATACTAGTTGCGGAAATCAAGTGCAACAAATTAATAGTTACGCCATGTATAGCAAATGTTAGAGGATGCAGATCAGTCAAGAATATCTACAGTCAAAATCCAAGTGCAAGAACTTACAAAGAGAACCACAGAAACGACGGTCAAATGATGTGGAGAGTGAACTGAAATAAAGAGATGTGTAGGAATATAGGGGAAACGAGCAGATCAAATAAACTGGGCTGAAAGCTACAGAGAGACGAAGCCTTTGCATGAGCTGTACCACAAAGGAATAATTAAGTACGTAATTGCGTACATGGAACATTTCCAAATTACCCCTGTAATCCACTAAAACGTTATGTCGGCCTCAGGTAGATAATCATTTGAATAAAAGCTCATCGCCAGAGATGTGTTCCTGGCTTTAGGAACAAACGTTAGATCCCCTCTCGAAATCAGCGCTAAACTTCCGATAGCTGTAAAAACTTTCTAGTTAATTAATTAATCATGAATACCAGTCGTTTCTCATACTTCATACCGAGTAACTGGCAAGGAGGAGAAACAGCGTTTAGGAAATAAAAGGAATTTTGATGCGGATCTATCACCGTATGCACCTTATCATTAGTCTCTGTGAGAGTATGTTTGGAAAGCGAAGTTTGGTTGAGCGGCAAGAGATAGGAATCATACTGAAAGGTCACAGCAACGACTCCTCCCGGCGGCAAATATTTTTGTGTTCCTTGCCAATGCATACAATACTGACGTCACAGTTAAAAATGTTAAAATGTTTGTAGAGCTTATGGGACCTAACTACGGGGTCATCAGTCCCTAAACTTACCAACTACTTATGAACTAGCTAATACTAAGGACGGCACATATATCCATGCCCTAGGGGGGATTCGAGCCCCCGACCGTAGTGGCCGTGCAGACTGTGACTGGCGCGCCGCAGAACGCTCGGCCACCGCGGCCGGCGTCACAGTTAAACGTAACATCATATGGGTTATTTTATTAATTTATATAACCACAAAAAGTATAGGTATAGGATGAAATTCTGGACTGCAAACATTTAAAAAGGGATTGTAGTTAACGCATACATGGGAACGTCGTGTTTGTAGATCGATACTTCCATTCTTTTGCAATTAATCAATTACATGAACCGTGCTGATATTCATTGAAGAAACAGGGGAAGCCACAATTTTAACAGCATCCAGCGCAGCTTATCAACCCCGCCTTTTTGCAGTGACATTTTTTTACTATGGGGACAAAAAAAAAAAAAAAAAAAAAAAACTTGACTGACATTCCGAGAACAGGTTCTATCATCGCACAGTCCAGTAGCTAACCACGCATGACACAGCATGTTGCTGAATACTTCCAAGAATATCTGGTGACATATAATGTAATGTAGTTTTGAATAGTGACGTCCCACGCTAATGTTGTGCTCATTTAAACACGACGTTGTGGTTAATTGTGACGTCAGTAGTGTACGGATTGACAAGGAACACGAAGATATTTGCACCGGGCGGAGTTGAACCCGCCACCTTTTCAATACGAATCCGATCCCTTCCCACTGAGCCAAACACCGCTTCCGAAGCACACTCTCACAGGGATAACTGATAAGGTTCATATGGTGATAGATCCGTATCAAAATTCCTTTTATTTACAAAAAGCTTGTCAATCTGGAGTTTCCACTTGAGCCCTTTCCTGTCTCACTACATGTACCATAAATTTAGACGAATTCAGAGACGACGAGTTAACATCCTCTCCTCGTGAGTTCAGATGAAAGAAAACCAACCGCCCCCCCCCCCCCCACACACACACACGCACGCGCGCGTTCTTTCGGACATCACTAAATGACGACTGTGATGAGTAATGCGAGCAGGTGCCGTAAGTCAGAAGCTGAAAATTTCCGTCTGACGAAAGTCGCGATAGGGTAGTTCATACTGGTATAGTGACCAATGTGTCTAGGTGGCTTAATGGACACCGCAACTACATAGTAAACAACAGACTTCCCATTTGGTATAATTTAGTGCCCACTTGCAACTAATGTCGCAATTCCTTTGTCTCTTGACGGAGAGCTATCCTGCAAGAAGATGCCACTGCTGACAAGGTACTGCTTTGGCTGGCCGCAGTGGCCGAGCTGTCTGCGGCGCGCCAGTCACGTTCTGCACGGCCACTACGGTCGGGGGTTCGAATCCTCCTCGGGCATGGATATTTGTGCCGTGCTTAGTATTAGCTAGTCCATAAGTAGTTTGTAAGCTTAGGGACTGATGACCCCGTAGTCAAGTCCCATAAGCTCTACAAATATTTGAACATTTTTGATAGTACAGAGGCATCACTGTCTTGGATCACGTCTTCTTGGCAGGCGGGATTTCCTGATTCATGTAGTCTGTGCCTCCCATCGGCATCATGCAGTGGAAGTCGTGATTCGTCTAATTACCCCTTGTTCTGTGAATGTTCCACTGTCCATCCTTGGTGACTGTAGATAAATGCAAGCCGTTGCCTTCTGTTGATGATCGGTCACATGTCGTCGGTGAGTGACCATTCCTTCAGTGCGGATGCAATCCAGTCTCGAACTCTTGCGGGAACCGAAGAAATGTCGCGAGTAATGAGTGCAATATACAGTGGCACAACGTGTGTTGTGTGTGGATAAGTTGAAAATTGTGCCTGGCCGGAGGTGTGCTAAGGTACTGTGTGCAGTCGTGGTGATGACTGTGTTGCGTAGTGATGAGTGCAACTGCCTAGTAACCAGAGGAACTGGGTTCAAATCCAGGCCTGGCATAGATTTTCATCTTTCCGGAGCCATTGTCGTAAGCCCGTCTGTGTTTTGAAGTTGACTATCCGTCAAATGAACGGTATCTTGATGCGATCAGGCACCTTCTCTGTGCCTATAAAATAGAGGTCCATAACATACCGTTACGGCACCACTTGTCTGAAGACATCTAGAACAAACATTTTATAGCAACTTGCCAAGGCTTTTTCGAATCCATACGAACGCAGCTTTATACCAGGGCACAGCAAAAGGTAAGCTGCACTTCCACATTATGGCCATTTATTAAAACACCTATACAAAAGCAACACGACAATGACAATTTACGAATTCGTAATATTTAAGCTTTTCGATCGTTACAAGGCATTGAAATAAATCCAATGCCAAAGATGAAAATCTGTGGTGAATCGGGATTTGAACCCTGATTTCCCGCTTTGCGCCAGCGGTCGTCTTAACCAATTAGGCTATCCAGGCACGCTTCCCAAATTCTCATCTTGTAGTACACTACGATTGTAGTGCCCCCTGCCCATTTGATTCCCCTTGCTCGCAGCCTACACTGGATTCTCGCAAGGGATCGAGCGTATTAATGCGTACGCATTGAAATTGTCTATTTCTATTGAGACAAATATACAATTAGGTTTCAGAAATTACTGCAACCAGTTGCTTTTTTGCTTCTCAATGAAGATTTATTAAACCATGACTGGTTTCAAGCTGCCTAGCAGCTCATCATCGGATGGTATATATATATTTAGTGCAAATTACATTTGTATCTGTGGCAGGGCAGAAAACGAGAAAAAGTAAACACTAATAGTGGTATGTTACACAGATTAATTAGAATGGAAGATCGCCTTCAGGATGTTACTTACAGTTAGGATTTTCACACTTAGTATGTCCATGTGTGTTCTGCTTTTGGATAGCATTTCGCAACACTGGCATTCCATCAGCACACCATAGCAACTCACACGACTTTCAAATGGTAAAATTAAAATTAGTGTTTACTTTTTCTCGTTTTCTGCCCTGTCACAGATACAAATGTAATTTGCACTACATGTATATATACCATTTGATGATGAACTGCAAGGCAGCGTGAAACCGGTCGGGGTTTAATAAATCTTCATTGAGAAGAAAAAAGGCGACTGGTTGCAGTAAATTCTGAAACCTATTTTAAGATACAGTCGCAGGTTCCACCACATAATGGATAAAAGTTTTACATATTATTATTTATATGGCGTCTGTTCTTTTCGGAATTATTTATATGATGTCTGTTCTTTCCGGACGTGTCCAAAACAAACAGACTCTATATAAAAATGGTATATCTGCCCTAACAGACAATTGACAATTTCAATGCGGACGCATTAATACGCTGGATCCCTTGCGGGAATCCAGTATAGGCTGCGAGCAAGGGGAATCAAACGGGAGGGGGCTCTACAATCTTAGTGTCCAACAAGATGAGAATTTGGGTTAGAAGAGAAGCGTGCCTGGATACCTTGGTTGGTTAAGGCGACCGCTGGCCCAAAGCGGGAAATCCGGCTTCGAATCCCGGTCCAGCACAAATTTTCATCTTTGCCATTAGATTTATTTCAATGACCCAAAACGGTCGAAATGTTTAAATATTTCAAATTCGTTAAAGACAACAATCGGTGTCTGTTCTTTCGGACATGTCCTAAAAAGCAGACACCAAATAATGAAATGTATGTTTACTTTTCGACATAGTCTCCAGGGGAGATTCAGGGATGGGTAGCAATCCCCTCCAGCGTTTTGTAACCACACGGAGACAGCGTCTTTCACCTGCTCATCGTTTCTAAATCGTCCACTGAGATCCGTTTTTAGCATACCGAAAAGTTGAAAGTCACACGGTACTAAGTCGGGACTGAATGGAGGATGTTGTCATACCTCCCACTTGAATTGCTGCAGCACTTCGCACGTTTGACAGGCCTTGTGAGGTGCAACTTTCATCTTTTCGGTAAGCTCAAAACGGATCTCGATGGACAACGATTTCGAAACGCCGAGGAGGTGAAAGCGGCTTTCTCCAACAAACGCTGGAGGCGAGTTCTATGCATCCGGAATTGACAAGTTGGTTGACCGTTCCGAGAAATGTTTACTGTCTCTTGGAGACTATGTGGAAAAGTGAACTTACAATGTATGTTGTTACAGCCATCTTGCTATTGTATAGGTGCTTTAATAAATACGCATAACATGGAAATGAAACTTACTATTTGATCTGCAATCGTAGCTTTCCAACTTGGACCAACTCGCTATTCTGTATATGATCACAATGCTGTTGCTTAAGTGGGCAAGCCGGCCGCGGTGGCCGAGGGGACTGAGGCGCTTCAGTCACGGTCTGCACGGCCACTACGCTCGGGGGTTCAAATCCCCCCTCGGGCATGGATATTTGTGCCGTCTTAGTTCGTAAGTAGTTCATAAGTTGTTTGTAAGTTTAGGGACTGATGACCCCGTAGTTAAGTTCCATAAGCTTAACAAACATTTGAACATTTTTTTTTAAGTGGGCAAACAACTTGATGATCACGACTACCCTGTCCAGGCACGTGTGATGGAAACCTGGAAGGAAGAAAGGAAGGAAGCTTAGGGTTTAACGTCCCGTAGTCAGCATGGTCATTAGAGACAGAGCTTGCGCTCGGATTTTCGGGGAAGGATGTGGGAGGAAATCGGCCGAACCCTTTGAAGGAAACCATCCCGGCATTTGCCGGGAGTGATTCAGCGAAATCACGGAAAACCTAAAACCGTATAGCTGGAGATGGATTTGAACCACCATCCTCCCGAATGCGAGTCCAGTGTCTTACCACTGAGTCATCTCGCTCGGTGATGGAAACCTGCGCGTATCATTGACGTCTTCCATATTGTGCTGTCGGCGTTACTGCGACCACATTTCTCGTATTTGTTATTTACTAGTGATACTTTCCTTCACTTATTAACTGAAGTTGACGTGATGGCTTGAAATTTGACTTAAAAAAATTACTGTTTTCAACTGTTTCTAATCCTAATGGACTAAACTGCTAAGGTTATCGGTCCCTAAACTTTCGAACAACTTAAACTAACACACCCATGCCCGAGGGAGGACTCCAACACCCCACGGGAGTGACCGAGCAATTCGTCACATGTCGCCCCGGACCGTGCGGCCATTTCCGCGCGGATATTCCAGCGCGGCTTTTCGTTGTACTTTGCGTTGAGGTCTACGTACACTACTGGCCATTAAAACTGCTACACCAAGAAGAAATGTAGATGATGAACGAGTATTCATTGGACAAATATATTATACTAGTACTGACATGTGATTACATTTTCACGCAATTTGGATGCATAGATGCTGACAAATCAGTACCCAGAACAACCACCTCTGGCCGTAATAACGGCCTTGATACACCTGGGCATTGAGTCAAACAGAGCTTGTATGGCGTGTACAGGTACAGATGCCCATGCAGCTTCAACACGATACCACAGTTCATCAAGAGTAGTGACTGGCGTATTGTGACGAGCCAGTTGTTCGTCCAACATTGACCAGACGTTTTCAGTTGGTGAGAGAGCCGGAGAATATGTTGGCTAGGGTGGCAGTCGAACATTTTCCGTATCTAGAAACGCCCGTACAGGACCTGCAACATGCGGTCGTGCATTATCCTGCTGAAATGTAGAGTTTCGCAGAGATCTATGAAGGGTAGAGCCACGGGTCGTAACACATCTAAAATGTAACGGCCACTGTTCAAAGTGCCGGCGATGCGAACAAGAGGTGATCGAGACGTGTAACCAATGACAACCCAAACCATCACGCCGGGTGATACGCCAGTATGGCGATGACGAAAACACGCTTCCAATGTGCGTTCACTGCGATGTCGACAAACACAAATCCACTATCATGATGCTGTAAACATAACCTGGTTTCATAAAAAGAAAGACTTTTTGCCATTCGTGCACCCAGGTTCGTCGTTGCGTACACCATAGCAGGCGCTCCTGTCTGTGATGCAGCGCCAAGGGTAACCGCAGCCCTGGTCTCAGAGCTGATAGTCCATGCTGCTGGCCGCGGAGGATTAGTCAGCGAATCCACGCGAGCCAGCAGTCTTAATACAAGACTCAACATTTGCTGTTGAAAGGACTCTAAGTGAAGCATAACAGAACTGTCTATTAGACCCGAGTTTGTACCAACAAGCACACCAAAGTTGAGTATTTATTTCATTGTATTAATAAATCCTTTGTGGACTAATCACTTCTTTTAGTTGCAGACTTCGTCCACATCCTTACTAGTCAGTGGCCACCTCCTGAACCTACCGCTTACAGTACTGCGTCCCGAGGTCACAACAACTTTATCATCAGTTACCGGAGGTGCGAATGTATCGCCTTACTGGTAAATGGCCGCTGTAATGCAGGATGGAGACAAGCAGGCGGCAGCTCAGCTCGGTTATACTCATGGGAACATTCATGTGGACAACCATGGGAGCAGTGGAGCTCGTGCAAGACATAATGATAGTTAAGAAGTGCTGTACACTGGTTGCAAACCACGTACACCCTTTCATGACGATCATGTTTCCCAGTGGCAGCGGCATATTTCAAACAAGGCGATGCACCATAGCACAAGGCCAAGGATGTGATGGAGTGGTTCGAGGAACACAGTGGGGCATGTTGAAATTGATGTGCCGGTTCCCCAATTACTCAAATCTAAACCCTATCGATTGAACGTGAGTGAACATGACGTCATAGCTCATCGCTCGTCCACCTCAAAGCCCGGGTCTACATCAGCCGTAACCCCCCCCCCACCCCCCTCCGCCTCTTGGTGCTTTTTTTTTTTTTTTTTTTTTTTTTTTTTTTTGTCAATTTGTACGGTAGCCACAAATAACTCGAAAAACGCGCAGTATAGCGAAATATTATCACAGAGCGAAAAAGTACCGTTTTAATCTTCCTTTGGGAGGACAATATTGAAGATCACGCGTGAAGCGTATGTACTGTAGCTTTGGTCAATTTTGTAGGTCAATTAGAGATAGTTTTCCGACTTGATATCCTAGAACTGTCCCATAACAAATTGTTCGTCTCCACTTCCTTTACACATCTGTGGCATATTCCATACATTTATCTCTTACGCCCTGTATAATGTTTAAGGTTGTGTAGTATAATTGAACTATAATTCATTTTAGTTCAATTTCGTGAGCTATAGTTCTTTCACTTCTTGCTTTCTCGATGTACTGGGAATCAGAAGACGCATGCTCACATATCCCTTCCATGTACACTGAGTACACCCGACTCCTAGGATCTAAAAGTATGTATTTCTGAAGTTCTAACGTATAACTGCTTAAACTGCCTTGGATCGGAAGTCCAAAATAGTTCAATTAGTTCAGCTGATGAACTAGTTTCGAACTGCGCAAACTAAGACATATCTAAAGACCGAAATAGTTCATTTAGTTTACTTACTTCAGTTGATAAACTAGCCCAACTGCACTAACTAAGTCAGATCTAAAGACCGAAACAGTCCTACTAAATCACTTACAAGGAGAGTGTACGTCAGTTGAATTTTTTTAATCAATCTTCATGTGTCAATGGGGTGAAAAGTATGTGTATTAACGCAATTTTGTATCTAGAACTAAGAAAATTAGTGTATGGTTTTTCAATCAGACATTAAAAAGTCGTACTTCGTGGATTTAATTTGTAATGTGGTGAAATAATTTGTGAAATTTTTTTCCCGAAAATAGAGTGAACTATGTAGTTCATTTGAACTAGTTCATTAAGATGGTAAAATGATTATGCTGCGGTGTTTTGGAAAACTGGTCTTTTAGGATTGTCGTTGTTTTTATGACTGACAAAGACGGCATACGTTACTAATGTACGGAAATCCATACTTGCACACGGTCCGCGTTTCTTTCAGTATGTGACGTGGGGGCAGCCTGCCGCAGAACATTCGGCCCTCTCACTATTGTCAAGAAACCGTTTGGATTGAAAGAGCTACCCTCCATTTTTCTGGTTCAACCCTTAAACGGACATGGCTCTTTGAATCATTTCAGAGAACGATTACCCGCATCTAATTTGTTTGGAACAAAGAACTTTCTCCAGTGGAGTTGGCATTATTTAACCCTTTGGAATAAGGTTTTTAAATAAGCTGTCTTTTTGAGACTTCCTTCTTTTTTTTCGCGTTATCGTGGTACTTACTCCCTATGCTTTGCAACGTCGTTTTTCCAACCATGCGTAATTCTAAACACAAATTGCAATCAGCTGTAGTCTTATTTTTTTTTTACTGGTTTGTTGCAAGCATAATTTCTGAGGTACACTTCTTGAAAACTGCTCGTTCTCACACGACACTTCTCAGAACTCCACATAACTAAATCAAATGTTCAAATGTTTAAACTTTTTGGACCAAACTACTATGGTCACCAGTCCATAGACTATTTAAACTAGCATACACTAAGGACGAACCCCCATCCATGCCCGACGGAGGAGTCGAACCTCCGGCGGGAACGACCGCCCAGTCCGTAGCATGATGCCTTAGACCACGCGACCATTCCGCGTGGCAGCAACACATAACCAAGCATAAAATAACACTCCACCATTAAAAGACCAGTACTCGATATCGTTTCCATACAAAACGTTGCATTGTACCACAAGAGACATTTTACTACAAATAAAAAAATGTAGCAAGGGATCAGTAGCACAGTAAGGAAATTCTACATAATTCTATGTCTTCGGTGTATTATTACATGTTAAGTCAACAGTGCCAAAACCCCTCTGCTTAAAATTATTAAAATGGCGCCCAACACACACATCCCACTCACCTAATAGTGTTCATATTACTTCTCAAAGTGCAAATGCCAGACTTTGATGAAGGGGTCACAACAAACAAAGACACAATGTGCTACACATTTATATAAAAAAATTTCTGTCACAAACAAATGTACACTAATTACATTTTCACTTGATGATACACGTATGTCAAAGACTTAAACTGGCTTTCGTCAATCGTTTTGCAAAATAGGCGTGTAATTAAACTCAGAAAAATGATTGTTAATCAGAGAGTGAAATTTTATAACGAAATAACGGTCATGTATGTTTTCCACTTTGTTTCAAACATTTAATCCAATAGCAACACTTTTATAACAAATCGCTGTGTAGGATGTCTGTATTTTTCGCTATAATAATTACTTCAGGCAGATGGTTTTTGGCACTGTACATTGGGAATTTAATGATGAATGATAGATTGGAAATGACCCAGACCACTGTCTTTTTCTTATGA
Source organism: Locusta migratoria (assembly GCA_026315105.1). Lineage (NCBI taxonomy): Eukaryota > Metazoa > Arthropoda > Insecta > Orthoptera > Acrididae > Locusta > Locusta migratoria. Next base: position 349,890,488 of record CM048755.1, read on the forward strand.
AACAGTGTTATTCGAAATATTGTTTTGTGCGGTTTCAAACGTTCTATGTCATAGGTGACTCTTATCAGAAGTAATACGACAGCGTTTACCGCTATTGTCGTCCGAATGAAACCAGTTTCCTATACTAAAATTCGGGAACAAAATAAATACTTCCAGTACTAAACAGATTATTATACATTTACAGAAAAATTATTCGTTTAAGAATTTAAAGCTGTCAAGTACCTCAGCGTCCGTAATTACTTGAGTTTCTCGTCAACATGGCTACACAGCGCGTAGATGGAGGAATTCGTACCTCTTTCTAAATAACTGGAATCGATATGACCTATTGTCAGTGCCACACCGCTAATCTTTCTGATTTGTAAAATAACCAGGAAATATCAGAATGAAACTTTCACTCTTCAGCGGAGTGTGCGCTGATATGAAACTTCCTGGCAGATTAAAATTTTGTGCCGAAACCGGGACTCGAACCTGGGACCTTTGCCTTTCGCGTGCAAGCGCTTTACCGACTGAGCTATCCCGACACGACTCACGATGCCGCCCCACAACTTTACTTCCGCCAGTACCTCGCCTCCTACTTTCCAAACTTCACAGAAGCTCTCCTGCGAAACATGCAAGACTAGCACTCCTGGAAGAAAGGATATGGTGGAGACATGGCTTAGCCACAGCCTAAGCGATGTTTCCAGAATGAAATTTTCACTCTGCAGCGGAGTGTGCGCTGATATGAAACTTCCCAGGTTCGAGTCCCGGTTCCGGCACACAATTTTAATCTGCCAGGAAGTTTCACATCAGCGCACACTCCGCAGCAGAGTGAAAGTTTCATTCTGCAATCATCCCTTAGGCTGTGGCTAAGCTATGTCTCCACCATATCCTTTGTTCCAGGAGTGCTAGTCTTGCAAGTTTCGCTTCTGTGAAGTTTGGAAAGTAGGAGGCGAGCCACAAAATGTTCAAATGTTTGTATAGTCTATGGGACTTAACTACCGGGTCATCAATCCCTAAACTTACAAACTACTTATGAACTAACTAAGATGAAGGACGGCACAAATATCCATGCCCGAGGGGGGATTCGAACCCCCGACCGTAGTGTCCGTGCAGACCGTGACTGAAGCGCCTCAGTCCCCTAGGCCACCGCGACCGGCGAGGCGAGGTACTGACGGAAGCAAAGTTGTGAGGCGGCATCGTGAGTCGTGTCGGGATAGTTCAGTCGGTAGAGCGCCTGCCCCCGAAAGGCAAAGGTCCCAGGTTCGAGTCCTGGTTCCGGCAAACAATTTTAATCTGCCAGGAAGTTTCAACCAGGAAATTGATTGTGATGGGTATCTTTGTTCGTATGCAGTATAAAGATTACAATACTTGGCAAAATATAAAAGTTGCTTTTCCATTAGTTTTCCTGATATTTGCGACTCAGAAGCTCGTCTACTAAACACTCATAATTCTAAAAGACATTGACAATGAGTTAAATATGAAGAGGAATCAAACAGTAAAGAACTGTACGACTTATACTTCATAAGATCACTAATGGAACATTAAAAAAATAAGACTTGCCGATGTTCAGGATCATTATTGGTGTTACTTCAGATATGTATCTAGCATGTAGCTTCAGGCAAATTATTTGTGCTTACTCTTTCATGATGTAAATACATATTCCGTTATATATAAGTCTTATTTACTCTCACTGAAAGAATTGCTAACGTCGTGGATGTTTTGCACACTCCTATAAGTCAATTGCCTCCAAGTCTTGTTCCTCACTGTAAACAGAATAACGTAGCGAACGAATTAGCGTGCTCGAGAATCGCTCTACCATCGAGGAGAAGCACTAATTAGCGCGTCAAGAGAAGTCGCGTCCAATCAAGAGAGCTAGAGAGAGAGGGGGGAGGCGAAGAGAAGGAGGGAGGGAGAGGGAGGCCTGGCAGAAAGCTGAAAAACACCTCAGAAAACGACGGAGTGGCGGTAATAATGGGCGCGACCCCGCCGATTGTTTTGGAAACTTAGTTAGACAGTGCCCTGGAGCGTTCATTTAGTTCCTCGATTGATCGCAACCTCCTGACGCACCATGTACTTAAAGGTGTAGTATCTTTTATTTAGGATAGGTCCGAAAGAACAACATAGCACCTGGGTTCGCAGCTTGCTAAGACAGCTTGTATGAGAAGAATTATCCTTGGCTACATTAGGGCATTGAAATAATTCATTGTCGACAAGTAAAAATTAGTGCAGGACCGGGATTCGAACCCGGGATCCCCGCTTTGGGCCAACGGTCACTTTAACCTCTTGGTTATCCGAGTATGTCTGCTGTCTGCCCAAAAGTCTCGCGATCTGGACTTAGCGCCCCAGCGTTCATAGTTCCTTTCTGCTCGACATACCAGATTCCCGCACCATGTCGACCGCTGTTATTGTACAGGGTGTCCAGAAAAGGACTCCCTGATTTCAAAATTAAATATCTCGAAAACAAAGATCGATAGAGGAATGCAGTAAACGGTATGTTTATTGTGAAAGCTGTAATAAGTTCATACAGCAGTTTGAAATAATAGTTACAAAAGCCGCTAACAATGGCGCTGTAATCGCCATACGTAATGCCTAGTATAAATAATGATCCGAAGCCCAGAGGAATCAGTTCCACTATTGAAACGTAAAAGGAGGTAAGCGTACCGAAGGAAGAGATTAAAACCATGTACTTCATTGAACAACGCGTTTTTCTGGTGCTAGAGTACCACAGGATAGAAGAGAGTCCTACGGCAACAAGGCGAAATTTTCAAGCACGATTTAATCTTCCAAAATGACACGATGCGAAAACCATTCGTACGCTCTTCGCAAAATTTCAACTAACAGGCAGCGTAACTGATGATCTAGTGGGGCATGTTGACCGCAAACAAACCGCAGTTACGCCTGAAAATATCGCCACAGTTTCTGGAATTATTCAGCGAAATCCAATGTCATCCGTCCGTAGAATTGCATCTGAGACTGGTTTGAAGCGTTCCAGCACGCAGGAAATACCGAGAAAGAGCCTACAAATGTTGCCATTCGAAATTCAAACGCACCAGACCATACCCGTACGAGTTGTGCAACAAACGGTTGCCTTTGCTAATCAGATGCTCACAATGATTGATAGTGAAGGACTTGATGTTGGCTGCATCTGGTTTACAGATGAAGCACACTTCCACCTGAATGGATACGTGAATAAGCAGAACTGGCGATTTTGTGGTTCCGAAAAGCCATATTGGTGTGAAGCGGAAGTCCTGTATTCTCCTAAAGTTACTGCGTGGGCTGCAGTATGCAACAGAGGCATTATTGGCCCTTTTTTCATTCGAGAAACGATCGCTGGTGCACGTTACGTTGCAATTTTGGAACAATTTGTCGCCACACAGCAAGCGTTAGAGGATCGACCAGGTACTGAATGGTTTATGCAAGATGGAGCCCGACCACATCGGAGCGAACAAGTGTTTCGCTTTCTTGAGGAATAGTTCGGGAATCGAGTCATTGCTTTGGAATATCCCAAATTTACTGGTGCAGGCATGGATTGGCCTCCATATTCGCCGGATTTGACTCTCTGTGACTTTTTTTGTGGGGCACAGTGAAAGACATGGTCTACCCAAAGCATCCCGCCACGCTGGACGAGCTTAAATCGGTGATCTCTGTGGCATGTGAATCCATTTCGGTTGAGACACTACGAAATGTGATGGCGAATTTCATTCTTCGTTTGCGCCACCTCTGTAGTGCCAATGGTGAACATTTTGAAAACATTGTGATGTGATTGTTTGCAAAGAGTGTTTTCATACGATTATTTCACTTATGTATGCTGATATGAGCTGTACAGCGCCATCTGTTATCAGCTTTTGTAACTATTATTTCAAACTGCTGTATAAACTTCTTACAGCTTTCACAATAAACATACCGTTTACTGCATTCCTCTATCGATCTTTGTTTTCGAGATACTTAATTTTGAAATCAGGGAGCCCTTTTCTGGACACACTGTATCTACAGTGAGGAAATGAACCTAACGTCAACATCGCGTAGAAATACATTATCAAGGGACACTACACCGAGCTATATTAATGTATATGCGGTGATGACGTTAGTTTCATTTCTTCGCCGCGGTTGTGGGAAAATCTTTCTACTTACTCCGCGGCGGATTAGACGTGCGTAGTGGAGCGCCGTATTGCCGTGTGCGCGGCAGTTCGACGTCGGGGGTTCGAATCCCCCCGCCCTTGCGGGCATGGATGTTTGTGCCGTCTTTAGTATAAGCTAGTTCAAAGTCGTTTGTAAGTTTAGGGACTGATGACCCCGTAGTTAAGTCCCATAAGCTCTACAAACATTTGAACATATTGTTCTAACAAGTAAACCTACGGAAGTGTTACTCTCCGATTTTTCTGAAATTTGGATATGTAACAATATATGAAAAAGTAAGACACGAATTTTTTTAACAGCGATATTATTAATTATTTAGCGTATGGCAGTTTGAAACATAACAATGTCACATGTGTTATAGATTACAAATTACAAATGTTTAACCTTAGATTATATAACAATTTAAGGGGTGATGGGTCTTTCCAAAATAGGGACTAAAGTGGAAAAATTGCGATAACTTAAAAGATTTGTGAAGCTATTTTAATGATTTTTGTTATGAAAGTATGAAAGATAAAAGAAGAAAGGGGAGAGAAAGTGATTGAAATTTTGTAGAAGGATCACACGCCAATGCAAAACTCCTTTGAGTCAATTGTAGTCACCACAACTTGCTTATCGTGTCCACAATATTCTCTCCCATTCTCTCTCACGGTTGTACACAATATGCAAAAGTTCTTTGCAGTTTACGATGTCCTCCGTTAGGCTTAGCTGGTAAGCATCCGCAATATCCTGGAAGAAAACGGACAAACGTAATGTACGCCTTCAGTATTTTTGTTATATCTTGTAAATGTGCCAACAATTAAACGCCTACCTCTGGTTCGCCGTCACCACTAATTTCCCATGTCGGGCTCCAATGTAAGATGTTAGTAATTGTAATCTGTAGATATTTAGCCCTTCTGCACAGTTTCGTATTGTTTAGAATCGTTTGCCACCTTTTATACCGTACATACATCCTGTGTAAGTCATATTGGAATTATTTTTGATATTTTGATGATTTTACTGGACTATAAGCCAGATTATTATATAAATACAATCTAAGAGGGCTGCTTAAAATGTCCATTAAATCATTTATATACCATGAATAACTGCGGATATCAGTTTTGTTCTGCTTGATGGATTCCTGTCAGTTAATACGAACAGTAATATTTACTTCAGGAAATCACTGATTAGGTCGCACAACTTAGTCGACGCTCTATAGACACACAGTTTGATTAGAAGTCGCATGTGACGATCCGTGTCAGAAGCACTGAAGAAATCTAGAAGTATGAAATTAGTTTTAAAAAATGTTCAAATGTTTATAATCCAAAGAGACGAAACTGCAGAGGTCATCATCCCTAGCCGCGGCGGAGTGGCCAAGCCCATTGAGGCGCTACGCTACGATGCGTGAGGCCGCTCCCCGTCGGGGGTTCGAATCTCCCCTCAAAATGTTCAAATGTTTGTATAGTCTATGGGACTAAACTACGGGGTCATCAGTCCCTAAACTTACAAACTACTAATGAACTAAGACTAAGGACGGCACAAATATCCATGCCCGAGGGGGTTTCGAACCCCCGACCGTAGTGGCTGTGCAGACCGTGACTGAAGCGCCTCAGTCCCCGCGGCCACCGCGGGCGGCGAATCTCCCCTCGTGCATGGATGTTTGTGCCGTCTATAGTATAAGGTAGTTCATAAGTAGTTTGTAAATTTAGAGACTGATGACACCGCATTTAAGTCCCTTAAGCTTAACAAACAATTGAACATCATCTCCCAAGACATACAAACTAATGAAACTGAAGGACCCACCAGTGACCGAGGGAGGAGTCGGACCTCGGTCGGAAGTGACCGCGCAATCCATAACAAGGCTCCCCAGACCGCGCGGTTGTTCCCTCGCGAATTTAGCTTCTAACACACTGTCAATAATACGCTTTATTTCTTGAGAATAAGCATCAAGTTTTTCTTCAGTAGAATGATTTACTCTCAGTCCATTCTTACTATGTGTCAACACGATGATTTAATGGTTAAATATGTGCAAATTTTTGATAAAGGAAGGCAGGGAAGAAGGATTAGGAAGGAAAGGATTGACAGTGGCTGCATTAGGGCATTGAATTTAAACAATGGAGACAATCGAAAATGTTAGCCGGGTCGGGAATCAAACCCTGGTCTCTCGCTTCGGGCCAGCAGTCGCCTTAACCACTTGGCTACCCGCGATCGCCTCCCGTCCGTCTCAAACTTCCACAAGTCTTACGCTATGGTTGTAGCGCCCCTATCAACCATGCCCTCTTAATAGACTTGCGCATAATAGTTCGCGATCGGGAGCGCTCACTTTAGTTCGCGGCTCTTCCGCGAACTAGTTTGCTCTTTTAGTTCGTCTGTTCCCAGTGACGGCTGAGCGGCGTGGTGTGCGCGTGCAGGTGGAGGGGGAAGTTCCCCCACCTAGCTGCTTCATGCGCTTGCTGCTTGAGCCGCTAAGAATATCACGCAAACGAAGAGAAACAGTTTGTGGATAATTTAGCGCGTTTAAGTTTAGAGTTATCTCTATATCTTGGCATTATGGAATTTATTATTCAGATATTGTAGAGTGCAGAACACATCAAAAGCCGGCCGCGGTGGCCGAGGGAACTGAGGCGCTCGAGTCACGGTCTGCACAGCCACTACGGTCGGGGGTTCGAATCCCCCTCGGGCATGGATATTTGTGCCGTCCTTAGTCTTAGCTAGTTCAGAAGTAGTTTGTAAGTTTAGGGACTGATGACCCCGTAGTTAAGTCCCATAAGCTATACAAATAAAAAACACATCAAAACAGAAATTTTGTAGCACTGAATTCAACCTAGCAGGCAAACGCTCACCTCGAAATGACTCATCAGCAGAAGGCAAACACGTGATTTTTAATTGTGCTACGCGCCCTCTTGCTATTGCCTGTCGGTCTTCGGAAAAGAATCCAAGGAACTATGAAGCGAGATACGTTTGGCATAATCGTCCGCTGCTCCTAGTTCGGCCGCTCCCTCTAGTTCGTCCGTCCTTTATGGATTTTGCTACCGCTACTAAAAGAGCTCTTTTTTATGACAGCTTTTTATATAATGAATCTGTGGTACCGAAGTGTGTGCTATTACTTGTATTTTTGGGCAATTTGACATCAAATAGTCAAATAAACCAGTTGTTTACACGAATGGGTGATACAATGGTATTTAACTACTTTGCATACAGAGTACATGTAGTACTTTATTTTTAAAATAGATTCCTTGTGGCAGTGAATTATGAAACTACAGCTGAGCTGCATCTCAGCTCGAAATGACGGTAACTGGCAGAAGGGAATCACGCGATTCTGCGCGCTC